>CM034151.1:641981442-643404544 GCA_019776745.2 Taxus chinensis
TTATATTTTAAGTTCAAAATTTGTTGCTTATGTTCCCCATACCATGGTAAAATGCATCCTATCAGAGATGGAAGTCTCAAGTAAAAGATTTAGATGGGTGAAAAGATTGCAAGAGTATGATATGGACATCCAAACGACAAAGTTGGTGAGATATTTGGGGTTAGCTAAGCTCATGTCTGAGAGCAACGTGCAGACCATTGAGGTAAATGAAAATGAGGAAGAAAGGGAAGATTTTTTTGAAAGATTGATGAGCTCTGAGTGGTACAAGGATGTGATGTTATATCTCAAACACTTAAACTGCCCTGAGTATTTGAATAAGAATCAGAAAAGAGCTCTTAAGTTGGCTTCTCAGAAATATTTCATTACTGATTGTGGGTTAGCATGGAAAAACCCAGAGGGAATGCTCTTAAGATGCATCACTGAAGATGAAGCCCCCAAAATAATTGTTGATCGCCTTGGAGGAGTTTGTGGGGGAGATTTTGCTGCAAGAGCCACATCACATAAGATCCTAAGGGATAGTTATTGGTGGCCAAATCATTTCAAGGATGAAACCATATTGGTTAGAAGATGTGAGAGTTGTTAGAGTTTCTCTGGAAGGATGAAGGCTTCAATCTCCATACCTTTGCAGTATGTATCAATTGAAGCCCCATTTAAGGAATGGGGAATGGAATTCATTGGTGAGATTTCAGACCCTTCAAGTATTGGCCATAAGTGGATTCTTGTAGCTACTAATTATTTTACCAAGTTGGTGGAAGAAATCCCCACCAAGAAGGCTACACACCAATTTGTCATGGATTTTGTGCTAAACAATATTATTTTCATGTTTGAAGTACCAGTCAAAATCATAGCTAATAATTCCATGAGTTTCAAGGATAGACCTTTGGTGGAAATGTGTAAAGGATATGGGATCAATCTGTCATATGCCTCTAATTATAATACCCATGGAAATGGACAAGCTGAGTCCAGCAATAAGAATTTGCTAAATATTATCAGAAGAACCTTTGAGTTGAACAAGAGAAGGTGGGGGTGAACAGTTGAATTTTGTTGTCGAGGAAGATACGATCACTGTCAAGAGGGTCACTAGAAGGAGTCCATTTGAGTTGGTGTATGGGACTCAGGCCCTACTACCCCTTCATCTGCAACTATCTTCATATCAGTTTATGCAGCATCTGGAAGATCAAGAGGTAGGTCCTTATGATGATCGCATTAACCAAATTTTTGAGCTTGATGAAGAAAGGAGGGAATCCCACCAGAGGCATATAAATTTAAAATAAAAGCAAGAGAAACTTTTTGATAGGAAGGTCACTCGTAGAGCCTTTAATAAATTGGAAATCTTGTGCTATTATGGGATAACAGGCATGAGTATAATGGAAAACATGGCAAGTTTTACTCATTGTGCATGGGCCCTTACTCCATTGACATCAGAATTGGTGAAAACACCTTCTTCTTGAAGGATTTAGATGGTGAATTTCTTGAGCTGCCTATTAATGGTAGGAATATGAAGAATTTCTTGGATTGATTCCTCTAAATCAAGGTAAACACACTTTTTACATTGTATAGTTCATTTTTTGTTTCATGTTTTGGATTTTGGTTTGTTCTGGTCCTCGGTGACCTATTTTTGTTGGCTTCTTTGTTTTTTTTAAAGATGGCTTCATTTCTCTACTCTGCAAGATGAATCTGTCACCCAATGGATATTTTGGAAATTGGTCTACTATTGTTCTTTTGGAACTCGCAGGGAGTGCCCATCCCCGAGTCGGAGTAAAATTTTGGTGCTCAAAATGGTATCTCCCCATTTGTGTCTTTAAAAAATTATTCATTCACGACCTATGTCACTTTCTTCTTCCCCGTCTTGTGCCTAGTTGGTATTTTGAAAATTTTAATCTACTCCTGGGTTGAAGATCATGTGTGGGTCTTTATTTGTCTCATGGTTCCTTTGTTCCTCTAGAAAATCTTTGTATTTTGACTCTCCTATGCTCTGTTCCTTCAAAACTCACATTTTCCCATTTCCTCCATTTTCCAAAATCAAGATTTGTTATACCTGTCATTTTTCCCCTAATTATTTAGAGAGAAATGAATTGATGTGTCCCTAAGGATCACGTTTGAGCCTTGCAACATTTCTAAAATCTCTATCCTTGAAGAAAATTTTATTTTCTAGCTCAAATGGTCATTTCTCTATGCTTTATAGTTTGACATGCATTTACCCCAGTCAAATTTACATCCTTGTATCAACAGGGAAACATGGCATCCTTTGGTTGGATTTGGCTCAGCCAAACACTTCAAAAATTCCATAAAAAGCCTCAACTTTAAAATGTGTCCACGTGGAGGAATGACGCTCATTTAAGAATCAAATTTTTGGTTTGGCTTTGAAGTAACATCGGGAGGACATGTGGAGGGTTGGCAGGAAAGAGACACGTGGAGGCTTCCACTAGGTTTCCCATACTTAAAAAAAATTCAAAAGGTTTTTAGGAAGTGAGGAACGACACTTATTTTAAGATCTGATTTTGGGCTTTGCCTTGGAGTAGCGCCGGGAGGACATGTGAAGGCTTCCGCTGATTTCCCATACTTAGAAATTTTTTTATGCAGATGGAAATAGTTTAGCGGAACAGGGACACGTGGTGAGCTCGAACCCATTCAGGGTCTCCACTTTGGGCACCATCTTGAAGTTGTGCCATGGAGACACATGGAGGAACCACACATGTTTGGGGACCGGCCTTCGAGTTTCATTCTAAAGAAGCGCCAAGCTGACATGTGGAGGCCACTGCTCACTTTGTATTTTACTTAGAATTTTCAATGGCCAAAGGGACACTACCTCAGAGCTTGACAAGTGGCTCCTTCCTCTAAGCTTCAAGCCTTCAAATAATATTTTCCAAAGCAGGACACGTAGCGAGCCCATGCTCATTCAAGGTATCAAATTTTTGGGACTGCTTCAAGGTGTGTCGTGGTGACACGTAACAATTTGAAAAGTCATAGGGGGTGGGGAGGTAGACCATCAGAGCCAATTCAAACTTTTTTCCTCTTTGCTTCATAAAGGTTAAAATAGTAAAATGGCCTGCGAGCCTGATGGGAAATAGTCAATGTTTTTCTTTGGTCAACGACAGAGGTGCGGACTTGGGGAGGAAAATTCGAAATATTTCCTTTTGAGAAAAAATAGTTAAAATTAAAAGGCGAAGCGTAGTTCCACTAGGACCCACACTGGGGAAACATGTAAAAAGTATTTCTCAAGGGCGGAGGTGCAGGGAAAACTTGGAAAAATTTTCTTTTTCCAAAAGAGAGTCAAATGGCAGAATTTATCCGTGTTTCTTTTGAGGCCCACCTCAGGACACTTTTCAAGCCCATTTTTTAGAAGAAGAGGTGTGGAGAAAAATGGGAAATTTTTCCATTTTTTCAAAAGGTTCAGAAAAGGTCAAAGGAATCCCCCGAGCTTGTTTTTACATCTTCCATGTGGATAACCCACATTTAAAATCAAAGATCAATGGCTGTTGAGTGTCTAAATCTAATTCTCACCCCATTTTTTTGTAAAACTCCTGGAAGTGCAAGTCTTCATGATTTATTTCTATTTTCTAGATGCCAAACAGAGGAATGAGTGAATTTTGATATCTATAGTTTGGTGGGAGAGATATAGAGACGTAATTCTCCATTAAAATGGTCTGACTTTCGTGCTTGATCGGATTTTCCATTTCTATTCTCCCAAACATGCAAGGAGCTAGATTTGATATATTAGGGGTGGAAGTGGTTGGAAAATTTAAGGAAGAGTGATCTACCAGAGTAAGGATATGAATGCGGGAGGCATTCGATGAAATCTACGCCATCAAGCACCTGGATACTTTTGTAGATTTGATTCTGCAAATCATGAAAGAATCATGGTGAGCACTGGTGCATTTAAAGTTTTTGTCTTTTAGGAGGAAGGGACTCTATTGGAAATGTGATAAAGGGCATGAATTCATTGTGTAAATGGTTGGGAGTATTTTTAAAGATCAGGACTAATTTTCTCCAGCAGAAAAATCTTGACAGAGCCCATCCATTTTGAGAAGCCCTCTAAAGAATCCTGTATATCTTTCTTTGTGTTAAAATTGATCGTGTAAAGGTGGTTGGAAGTGTAAAAACATTGAGAAGATTTGAGATTGGTTTGGAAACTTTACCTTACTGATAAATTTGATCAAACTTTGAGTTATTCTATGTCAATCTTGAGTAAAGTGTATTTATTTCATTTCTAAATGCATACAGGTAGTTTTTATTGTTTCTATTACAATCTTGTACAAAAATATAGTCCAATCACACAGGTATTAGTCCTTGTGATAGTTTAGTGGCATCTGTAATTTAATTTCTCAGAAGATCCTTCATCTGGGAGTGGGATAAATGGTTTAAAATCACTTTTCTTTCATTTTGTTGATAGAGATTCTCTGTAAGCCTCTGGGTGTACCTCAGGCATGACTTGGTTTAAATCTTGGTGCTTTATTGAGTCTTATGACTTGAGCCTTCATGATAGAATCCCATAGGTTGTGTGAAAGAGTGCTAATTTGGGCCTCCATTGAAGCATATATTTTAGTTGAGAAAATAGTTTAACCTTTTGTGGCATTTTTTTGATTGAATATTTCCATTTTGCATAAGATCTCAAGGATCTGCTGAGTAAAGTTCATCTTGTCTCCCATCCCACAATAAAATATATTTAAAATAACTAATCCTGCCCATAGTACCCTTATTTTTGCTCTGTATACTGACACAAGAGAAAAATTCTGTTACTAATGTATGCAGAACAGATCACGTTTCCAAATGCCTTTAGTAACCTTTTCCTTGTTGTGAGAATATCCCCATAATCTGCAAGTGACAACTCGTGAGAGATGGATTTGGTGTGTTGATCATATTTTCCCTAAGGCCTTCTCCATAAAATTTATGCAAAAGAAGGGTACCTATATCTCCTTTCAAATAACAGAGGTTACACAATAGGTTCTCTTACCTTGGTTGAAAGGCATAACCTAAAATAGTTAGGATAAGATCACATCCTTTTGAGGTGCTATCCATCTCTCCACAAATTCAAGTAACAAAGGTATAGATAGATTTCTCCACAGGTACCAAATGACATACATTTATGATCTATTTTACTCTAAGCTCCCTGTTGAATCTGTGTTGTTGCTTGGTTTGAAAAGGAGAAAAAAATTGGGTACCAATAGGTACCCTATAAATGTAGTCCCAAAAAGTGGCAGCAGTTTGGGTGCTTCTCACATCAGTTGAAGTTTCCCCTTGTTGTAAGCTTGTAGAGTAACCCATCATGCAGACATCATCATCATTATCATCATTCAGCTTCTTCTTCTTCTTGATGATATTCTTCACAAGGAGCATGAGGCATGAAACATTTGTCACACCAATCAATGACATTTGTGTCCTCCACAACAGTAACTCTAGAAACCAAAGGCTCAAGCACCTTTCTATTTTCCATACCTTGGGGCTGCCTATTTAAAAATCCAACAGGTCCCTTTCCTCTTTCATCAAATCTTTGGTGATTTGTAAACTTGTCTTGGATTTTTTTCTTCTATTGACTTTGTGAGCTCTATCCAATTCCTTCTCATCCTGGGCTAATATTGTAGGAAATTTCTTTGACATCCCCTTCAAAAAATTTCACAACCTCTTCTAAATTAACAGCTTTTCCTGTTTGAGGTTTTTCTGGGTTAACCAACTTTACACCCTCCCTTTTTGGAGGCTCTCTAATTGCCTTGATGTTGTTCTCTATTTGTAGGGCCATGGTGAACGCCTACCTCAAATTTTAGGGGTTCTTATCCCTTAAGTAATATGGATCCTTTTTATCTAATGCATCAGTATATTTGATCAAACATGACTCATCACACGGCCTTATCCCAATATGTAATATCCTCAAGGTATTATTGAACCTTGTGTTAAAATCATGTACTGACTCATTAGGATTCTTTTTGATGTTTTCGAATTCTGTCAAAAGAAACCTAGGGTCAGTTATATCACGTTAGTGCAATCTAAATGCATTGTTCTTCTCAGTCCAAGAATCAATAAATTTATCTAGAAGAGCTTTGTACCGATCCCTGACATCTTCTTCGAAGGTATGGATAAAAAACTTGATATATACATGTTCATGTTTAATCTCAAAGTCTTCCATCATATTGATAAAAATCTTTAGATTCTAATCACCAATTATAACATTGTTTCCTTGGAACTTTTGTAGTTTGTTCCTTACATCTTGAGGCACTACATTTGGATAACCAGCCATTCCCACAAAATTTATAGGTCCAAAGTTGTTTACAACAAAAGGGGGTCTTGGTGGGGGTTGGGCCATGTTGATTCGAGGAGGTGACCTTGGAGGGGTGTCAAATATATAAAGCGCTGAGGGTTGTTGTAACACATGAGTATAATTTTCAAAATGGATATCCCCCAAAGGGCTTGTCTCTTGGAAATCTCTATCAACATCAGAAAACATAGGTGCAGACTATGAAGCAAACTTTTCAAAATCAAAAGAAGGCCCTTTTCCAACTGGAGAATTCAATTCCACAAAGAGGCTACCTAATTCATAGTCACTTGAATGGAAATATTCAATGATAGGCCAATCACTTTCATTAATGGAGATCCCTCTTCTTGTCTGTTGCTCTCCCACAACTCTCCAGGATTTTCTTCCTTCTGATTTTGCTTTTCCTAGCTCTGGAAACAAGGTCCTAGCAGGATCTCTAGTAAAGAAATATATTCTTCGTTCTAGCTTTGCAAAGTTTAGTAACAAAACTCACTTGACAGAGGTTAAGACACTGGTATTCATTAAAAATCAGATCAATAAGGATTCACCACTAAGAATTTCCACCTTAGTTGTGTAAATGCATTAAATATGATCTATCAAATGTCTGTCAACACTAGAAACTAGAAATGGAAAGACTCTGACCTTTCTTTACCCAGACTTATCAAATGAAAGCTAGTGCACTAGGTGTAAAAATGAAATAATTGCACACAACAGTTGGAGCACACAAGAAGTGTTTTACCGGGGATTGAAAGTGAACTATTGTCCTCGACAATGGCACCAGAAGCGTGTTAGTACCCAAATTTAATCTCTTTCAAATACCACGTAGCATCATCGATTTAAAAGGACACTCAAAGGCATATAGATAATCATGTATGTCATTTTGTAGTCAGGAAAGTAATCTATCTGAATTGTTAGCACTCAGGTTTTGAAAGGAATGGGTAGGACCTTAAAATTATGTGATCTGATCCTAAATATTTTAGGTTGTTCCTTTTAGCCAAGGTAAGAGAACCTATTTTGTAACCTCTATTATTGAATAATAGTGGTAAATCCTTCTTTTGCATAAATTTTATAGAGAAGACCTTGGGAAAATATAATCAACACACCAAATCTGACTCTCACGAGTTGTCACTTCCAAATCATGGAGTATTTTAACAATAAGGAAAAGGTTACTAAAGAAATTTGGGATCCTAATTGTTTATGCATGCTTTGGTAATTGGAAACTATACATTTGTGCACACATGTGACAAACAAGGGTAGTATGGGTAGGATTAGTTGTTTTCAAATAAAATTTTGGTGGGAGGTGAGGCAGGATGAACTTGGTTCACAAGAACCTTGAAAAATATTACAAAATGGTAGGTTAGACCAATATAATGCCACAAGATAGCTAAAAAAAATTTGTAACCAAAATATGTGCTTCAATGGAGGCCCAAATCAGCACCTTTTCACACAACCTACAAGATTGTAACACAAAGGCTCGACTTAGAGAAAACAGAAAAGCATAAAAATCTAATCCAAATCATGCCTAAGGTACACCTAGAGGCTTACATAAAATCTCAGTCAAACAGATGAAAGAAAAGTGAGTTTAAATCATTTGTTTCACTTCCAGGTGAAAGCTCTCCTGAGAGATGAAATTACAGATGCCAATAAATTCTCATAAGGATTGAGACCTGTGTGATTGAATCAGATTTTAATACAAGATTGCAACAGAAAGAAGAAAAAAATCCCCGCATACATTCAAAGATGAAACATACACATTTTCTCAAGACAACAAAACATAATTGTACACTTGCAACCACCTTGACACAATCAAATTTGATACAAAAAGAGATATACTGGCTTCTCAAGACACTTCTAAATATATATTGGCTCTATCAAGATTTGCATTAGAAAAATTAGTGTTGACCCCTAACACTCCAACCATTTGCACAAAAAAATTGTTCCATTTATAACATTTATAACAAATCCCCTTTCCCCCCAAAAAATATAGGAATTGAGTGCCACCAACGCTTGCCATGATCATGATCGTGATTTTTGGGATCAAATCTGAAAAAAGTCACTAGGTGCTTGAGGGGGTAGATCTCATAAAATATCTCCCACATTCAACTCCTTCCTCTGGTAGATCACTCTTTCTTAAATTCACCAACCACTTCTGCCCCTAACCTGTCAAATCTGGCTCCTTGCGTGCTCGGGAGAAGAAACATGGAAAATCCGATCGAGCTCAATAATCAAACCATTTTAATGGTGAAATAAATATTCTAGATCTCCCCACCAAACTCAGATATCAACATTAACTCCCATCTCTTCCTGGCATGTAGGAAATACCAAGAAATCACGAAGACTCACAATTTCCAGTGTGTTTCAGTAAAATCGGGGGAAAATAAGATTCAGACTCTCAACTACCGTTGATATTTTCTTTGAATTTAGGTCATCCACGTGGAAGATTCATATTTAAAATTAGACCTGGGGGTTTCCTCTAAATTTTTACCACTTTTGGAAAAAATGGAAAAATTTCACATTTTGTTCTGCACCTCCGCCCTCAAGAAATGAGCCTGACACGTGTCGTGAGGTGGGTACAAAAGGAACCGCGGCCAAATTCTACCATTTCACCTCCTTTTTGGAAAAGGAAAAATTTTCCAAGTTTTCCTTGCAGCTCCACCCTTAAGAAATGCTTCTGACATGTGTCCCAATGTGGGTCCCAGCAGAACTGCGCTCCCTTTTTAACTTTTAAATACTTTTCCACAAAGGGAAATTTATTCAAATTTCCTCTGAACGCCCACACCTCCACTATTGACTGGAGAAAGCTTTGACCTTTCTTTTATTGGGCTTGTGGGTGATTTTAATGTTTTAATCTTTTGATCCTTAGGGGTAAAAAAATTCAAGTTACCCCCGATGGTTCACCTCCCCATCCTTTGACTTTTCAAACCACCATGTGTCACAATGGCGCATCTTGAGATGGTCTGAAAAAATAGAGACCTTGAATGAGCGCGGGCTCACCACATGTCCTCCTAGCACTTCTTCAAAAAAACCTTAAGGCTTAAAAAATCATTTGGCGGGGGTGCACTTCCACTTTATAATTTTAATCCATTCTGCCAAGAAGGAAAAATATCCAATTTGCGTCCACAGGCCCGCATCTCTACCTTTAAATTTGCCAGGTGTTTTTCTGTGGGGTCAAGGTAAGACTTTTTCCCTGCCACTTAAATTTTTCTTTAATCAAATCCTGGCGAGGCCGCGGGATGAGTTCAATTTTTTTTCCAAAGTAGTAAAAAATAACAAGTTCAAAAACAAACCTACTACACCCCATCCAATTGGAAGAAGCCACATAAGAACCAAAACAAACAATCAGATTTGAGCGGGGCTACGGGACCAAATTTGCCTTTTTGCCCAAAAAGAAAAAACCAATAAGTTAAAGCATTCACCCGCCATCCTCTGACCAACCAAAGGAAGCCACGTGACCGTTGAACGTTGAGGACTAACTATGATAGGAAAAAGACACCCATAAGACCGTCAAAACACATAAATTCACCATTCATGCTCAAAACCCAATTTTTTTCTAAGGATGAAAACTTTTTAGAAACAAAACTATGTGGATCATGGTTCCAAGCATCTTTTGACCATGGATTTGGATTTTCAAAGGCATACAAATATAAATCAATCATTCTTGAGCTTCCTTGGTCAAGGAAAAATAGAAAAAACGACAAAGCTCACAGATTTTGAAGAAACTAAGGCAAAAACAGGGAAAACTCAGAGACTTCTTCAAGGAAGGACATGACAATGGATTCTTCAAACAACTCGAGGAACTAAAATGGAGGTGAAGGCTTTCAAAGCATCCACATCGAGAAGTAAAACATTTGACAACACACAAATTAGAGGAAAATTAGTGCAAAATTGTGAGAGGTCAAAACGAGCACCAACAATAGGCACGGTCCACATGACCTAGTACTTGTCACACATCTATGACTGCCATATAATACTTGAATAAAATTTTACTACAACAACCAAACATTTCCTCAATTCCATAGGTGAATACTTTCCATATCTCAGAAAATAGCTACAGGTACATAATGTCAACGAGGGAATTAAAGCCATCTCCACAACATCACAAAACATATCCAACTAACATGAGTAACACATACATCATAGGACCACTCCCATGACATCAAAATAACTGAACATATATCCCAAGACACCAGCCACACACACACACAAATCTGTTATGCCTCCCTCAAGGAGGCCAGTTGTCCCCATCACCCAAGACAGATAGAGTTCAAACACTCCTAACCCAAGTGACATAGTAACGCGTAGTTCAATAACCTACTAGTTACTTGTAACCCGTTGGGGCATACCCCCATACAACGAAGTGGGTCCATAGGTCAACCATTCCATGGTGCATCCTATGACCCTATTCCACACATCGTGACAATAGAACCAACATAACAATCTGATCCAAATGCCAAGCGACAAAGTATAAACCTTGGGTGAGGCGGTAAAATCTAAAAAATTTAAGAGAAGGTCCAAAACCAAGTAAAAGAAATAACCAAATAGCCATAGTTAGTGTCGAAATCTACATGTTAGTACTACAAACCAAGGAAATGCCCAAAATGTAAAGCATGAAAATCAAGAAAATTATTGGTCCTTGCAGAAATAAATTTAAAAAGGTCAATTTACGAATAAAATACACATATAATAATGTCACATCACGATAAGTGTGTGGCCTTATCTAGCCACCATGGGGGTACTCAATGAGTTTCTAGTGCTCAGAACATCGAGCCTCGGCTCACAAAATAAAATAACAATAGTACAATAGTCATCATCTCTATTAGAGTCATCCCGCCACCACTTCAAAAAGGCTAAACACAGTCATAGCTACACGAAGGTTGAATCCATAAAACAACCACATAAGGAGAGGGAAACGAGCATAGGCCACCATATGCTGAGTCTAAGGTTGTCTCAAGTGATTGGTCAACCATACACCTTTCCTCACTCTAGACATACACTTTTACCGATTTCCTTTAGGGTTGGTTAGCACAAGGTTCACAACATAATATGTAACTACATCACTAACACAATGGTGGCACACACAGAATTACCATAACGTCTTACATATGGTACATATACAGGGTAGATCACAAACATACATTCACTGGGTTCAATACATCACTTGACCACGTTATGCACCCAAAGTGAAATCACTATACAATAGGGTTCATACGCTCACCGTATGCCCCCAAATCATGACATGAATCATTACATATTACACAAATCATACATACAACAAACATAATAAGTAACATCACAACGTAACATTAATTTTCTACATAACAAGGTGATACACACATTTCTTCAAAACATGGTAAAAACATCATGATACAATTCAATTCACTTTACATCAATCTTTTCATACAATACATCGACACACCTACATATCACAATATACCACTATGCTCCAACACTCTGTCATCCACAATAGCATTCTTTTCACATACCACAAGAAGTACTTCACATGTGAACTCTTCATAGAATTACATAAGAAGCAGAGAGAATACTCCCATCCCTAGCACATCAACATGATAACAAATACACACTAAGTCACATATACATCATGTGCATTCACAATACCACAATTACGACATGGATCACATCACACTTAAACCACATTACTCTTCCAATATCAACCACCAACATGCAACACCATCACCATCAACCAGCACCATCATGTAATATCATCACAACTCCAAACTGGCGCAGAGGTTCGAGAGCATGAACCTCTACTCTGAAACCAAGTGTGACGCCCACTTATATCTGACACACAAGACAGCATAGCAAACTACATGATTTTTTTTTTTGACTTGTTTGAAACATAACATGACACAACAGTTGGTCACAATGGCAACAACTAGCTCCTTGAACAACTTGACACAACAATGACCACAAGGGAAATAAGGAAACACCCATCAAGAACAGTTCACTTTTCTCTTTGACAAGGAACCACAACAATACCAACCCATAATACCTAGGTACAGTTCAAGACACTCCACGAAAAGTCCTTTAAGGTGATGTATTTACTAAAATTGTATTTCAAGGCCTGCATTTGGGGTTTAGAAGAGTCATGTTGTGATTCAAACAACTCTTCTTTAGGGCTAGATTTCTTTTCTTTTATACTATTGAGTAACCAGCCTAAAATCATCTCAAATATTTTTATTACTTATTTAATTCGTTCGTTTATTAGAAGGGAAAAATAAATAAATTACAAAGTCAGTTATCCACACACAAGCAATTGGACCGTATTTTATACCTCCATTACACAATGAAGCGAGCGAGAGCTCAAAATGAGATGAAGCCCCATTTAGGTTTGGGCTAATATTCCTCCATGCGAGGATGGAAATAATTGACTTAATTTAGAGAAAATACTGCAAATTATAGTCAACATTACCTTTAATTATTAGGTTTACATTTAATGTCATTTTGTATCCCATCAACACAAAGGATAAAATTTGTCAAAAGAGATAGAGAGTAATAAAGTGTGTCGCTTTTTGGCACAAGAAGGTAGATTCTATTTCTTCCACTAAGGGGCAATTTACGTCATTGATAGTTGACAACCACATTTTGTTTTTATAACTTTTCTTGTATGTTTACCATACTATTCTTTTATGCCTAGAATTGCATTATTATTCCAATCTAGGAAAGTTTTCTAAGTCCGGGATTTAGTTCTAATTAGTTTACCATTATCTTAATTAATTAACTAATTATTTTATTTTTAAAAAACTTAGATATATCACTTCCTACCCAATTAACACAATTCAAGGAATATATAATAACTCTTCTATACCCTTACATAGGATTAATTAGGCAATCTAATAAGGATCATAATGAAGGATAGACTATATTTCAAAATTGCAATTATATAAGAGATACTCAAACAATGCTTTGCTATTTCAAGATTACTATATTACATAAAAACTATTCATACCATTGCCATGAATAAAATTATATCTTTCACAATAGTATCAACAAGATAAGGTTTCAGCTGGTTATGACAACCTTACTCCATAATTATAAAAAACAAGCGGTGAGCTCTCCAAACTTCTCCACAAACTCCATTCCAAGAATTACAACACAATACAAACTCGATCCAAAGAACTTTTTAAGAAAATGAAAGGAAAATTTCTACAATCCTTCCCTTTTTCTATCGTAAAATCCATCTGCACATTTATTAGTTTGAGTCAATTCAAGAGAACTGAGCATGCTAAGAACTACACATTGAAATAGTAAGCTAACATTTAATAATATCATGAAAGAAAACCTTCTGTTTGAAGAAAATGGTTCAAGCCCTAAGATATTAGCAACTTCTAACTCATGCGAAAATTTTCATAAATTCAACAAGAAGGAATTCATATGCACCAATTTTAAACCTTGTCTCTAAATGACAAAAGTTAAATAAACAAACAACAAAAAGCCATTGGCCTTATGAGTCAAGCATGGGTATCGAGTGCACTAGGATTTTAATCATGTAATCATAGAGGTTATATGATTGAAATCTAATAGTCAACCATCAGTTAATATAATATAATATAATTAGAAGAAAATTATTACCATCTGAAAACGGTATTCCAAAGGTTAAATAGTTAAATTTGTCTTATAAAAAGTCATTCAAGTAAATTGTGTCGTAAATTTCCACAAATTATCTAACATCAACAAGTTTCACCCCTTTTTTCTCTAGGATCTTATATATCCATCTAATTGGATCTAAATTTCTAATTACTTATTTTAGCATTTCAAAATTTTATAGAATGAGATTAGATTATCCAAAATGTGCTCAGTGATATTTAGAACCAAAAGAAAACTATCTCATCCTAGGTAATCCAATCATCCTTCATACACAAGGAACACTCATTTCCCATACAAGAGAGGGTCTAATTGCCCAATTCACTCGGTAGAATGACCCTCATCACATTGTCTTGATTATAAATTATTCGACAATCAAAACCTTATAATCTATCAACCATACCTTAACAAGTATGGGACACATCCACTTGCCTAAAACAAAACTAATATGGGTTGCCATAGTACTATTATTTATATAGAGTCGATTATACCCAAATAGTAAATCTCATGGCTCTTTAAGATTTGAAACCTGCTCTATGCTTTCTCATAGAGGTTTCCAAGGTTTAAAGAAGAGTTTAAAAATAGGATCGGTTAGAGAGCTTTCTTGTGATCTCAATCTCCCAGCCATAGACTTTTTCAGATCTACAAGGATAATTAGATAAAAATCTACAAGTCAACAGATTTGAAACTTAAAAATGTGGAGACATGATTAAGAGAAAATACCCAAATACCATAAGGCATGAGCATTAAACAAGCCCAAATTGGGTACTAATCCCGTCGACCATAATTGTCCTTTTGAAAATTTTCAAAGGTTTGACCTCTCTATTTTCATAGGAGACCATTAGATTTGAAGGCCGAAGGTTTATCTTTTCTCAAAAAGACGAAGGCATAAATTCAGTTCTCACCTAAACGACCACACAATATCATATACCTTTAACCCCGAAGGGTTTATATTATTCCTTTCTTTTTGTTTTAAACCTTATTGATTCAGAACTTCTTATTTGCATCCCAAACCAAAAATAGATATAATAATAAAACAATAGAAGCGATAATAACATATACTACTGCATTGATTATAACATTACATCATTTGCACATGCCAACCACTAAATAAAAGGAACGTAAAGCCAAACAACATCCCATTAACAATAGTCATCAAACGAGAGGTTTAGTTTAAATTGGACTTCCACAAAAAAAGGAGTATCGACCGCAAGGTGGGCATCTGAAAACAGAAGGAAAAACCAAGTAGATATAAATCGAGGTAACTTCACGAAAGTTCAGCATGGGTAAACATTCGAATCTCCTCTCAACCAATTAACCGCAGCCGAGTGAATGAAGCGTTCAAGCAAAGCGTGGCACAATAATAGTCGCTAGAACCCCACTGGAGTTTGTTTTGGTAATATAAGAAAAAAAATTATATCATCAGGTCTTATTAGATCTTCCCAGTTTGTATACCAACCATCCATGTCAATTATTCAAAAGCAGATATAACTATAGACCATACCCTTACCTATTTGAAGAAACGATGGTACAGGTAAGGGGATAAATAAACTATCATACCTAGCTCCAGAAAACTATAAATAACCCCAAACATCTCTCAGGTATACGAGGAGTACCTCGACGCAAGTCAAACACAAATATCCCTACCTTGACAAATTCCAACCTCGATGGTAATGGGCAGAATCCAACCAATCACAGATAAAGCATTATGCAAGAAGTAGAAAAAACACAGACCGGTTTATAGAAGCAAGGCACATGGTTTCAGAAACCATAGCCGAAATAATAAATCAGTCTAAACTTAGCTCTTCCATGCCTTGTTTACCTGTACAACCCGAGTTATCCCACCTGGGTATGCAATCATCTGGGTATGCAATCATCTGAGATAAATCGACTTCATACAAAAAAAAACCCATTATAAAAACACTACTGAGGAACACAACCAGAGAAGACCGATTTCCTTCACATAGGCATAAAATTAATTAAATTCTAAAATGATAAGATAAGCAGGAGAATGATTCCATGCGCAGAACCAAATTTCTTACAAGCAAAGTCGTTTAGAACCAGAGGGACAGAGGAAAAACGGGGGGGAACCAGTAAGATCAAAGCATACTATATTATAATCGACAAGAACCAATTCAAGAAACCATTTCAGGAAAAGATAACATTTCATTTCATGGGAGTGCTAATGATAGCAGAATATTGCAACGGTTAGGGCTTAACATGCCTGATTCAGCTTCCACAAGTCGTACCCACGCCTAAAGAGCGCTTTAACATAACCTCAGGTCGAAATTCACAGTCATCCAGCTAGCTGGGCGTCCAAGCTTGCAAGGTGTGTTTTGTGGAGGTTTCCATGCAATTTCTACAGACCTCTAAAAGGCTCCACCACCACACTCACGCGGCCAGTAAGACATGTTCAACCACCACGATAAAAAAACAGAGCAAGATGTTTTTAATAAGCAATAGATGAAAGGCAGGTGGCCAGACTTCTGGTTTTACGTTTTCCTTCCCTCAAACCGAGAGCCAAAGCATGGCGCAAATAAAGCAGACGGTAGCGTAAGCAGCGGCAGGGAGGAATAAATGTTGTGGTGGGTCTACGCCTCCACACGGACAAAAAAAGGCCTTGTCAGTCGAGGTAAATTAATTGAATATATATATTTAATTTAATTTTATTTTATTTTATTTTTATTATTATTTTATTTATTTATTTATTTTTTTAAACAAAATCATCGGTACTAAAACAAAGGACCCTAACAACAAAAAGGGGTTAGGCTAGTCCTCTACAACCTAAAATTATAGCGTTATTACGGAAATCACAAAATTGAGATTTCATTATGCCAAGAAGAGAAATCCCGAAAAGACACTACGGGGTTCCCACAATCCACGAGCAAGCAAAAAGACGGTACAAGGAGGTACAATGTAAAGAAGAGATACTAAATTGACTTCGAAACAAGGTCGAAGTCAATTATCGGTCAACAGAAGCACACACGCGTTCAATGTTTAACAATTGGGCCAACGAAACAAGATTCAGAGGTAAACATCTAATAAGATTTTACAGGAAACATTTTAATTTACACATAAACTAACTTTTTGTGTCTAATCAATTATTCTTACCCTTTATATTACATTGTTTAGATAATCAAATTCAAACATTATACTCTTATATGATGAGATTGATTTATCTTTTCAATTGAAATAATATATATGTAAGGCTACAATAAATATAGCATTCCCTCCAAGTTGCACTCTCTTATCCCATTTCAATCTTATGTCGATCATATCTTACCCACATTGATCCACTATTTTAGTATCTAAATCTACAATGTTAAAAAAAAATCTATCTCACATCTTTGTCTTATTACACTTAAATGTTGTGAATCTTCCCACTCGAGGAATGACTGCTACTACTTCCTTTACTTTGGCATATACGATCATCAAACACCTAAAAAGAAGGGTATGCATAATCGTACATATTTTTAACTCAATTCTCTTCACGACATTAATTTTCATTATTTTCATACAGCAAGAAAACCACTAAATGATTTAGGTGATACATGTCATTTTGTCTCATCAAAAGAGAACCCCATTTTAAATTTTGATACATTGATCTCATCATAAATCATGTGCAGTTTAACATATACTATTTTAAAAGTTTGCAAAGAGAATTTTACGAAATTCAAGACAACTGGTTTTTTCATTTATAATTTTTTTTTCCTATATTTCAATATTTTGATTATGGATTTCTATATATTGACATCAATTCAATTAGTTTTTTTTTTAAAGATATTTACAACAAAACAAGATTTCAGACACGAGAATTGTTGTTATTGATAAGGTTGTTGTAATTTTCAATCATGAATATAAATTGATCTCTCTTTTCTTTTGATTTTAAAATTCTTTTTATTTTCTTATTAACTTTGTTAACAACTAAGTGATGATGAGACAACTGCAAAAAATATTTTCTATTAAAATACTTATATAATAATGATATATCATCACACAAATCAAATCTAGTAAAATAAATGTTAGAGTCTAACCTAAACATGTTTTCTTAGGTTCCTTTATCTAAATCTCAATTAAAAGTTGCTAAACTTATCTCTATGCAACCTGAAACTCTATTTTAAACCCAAAAATACATTCAAAACATGACAATAAGACTCGAAGAACACAAACTAAACATTTACTCTTTTATCATATTCATTCAAATGGCGTAAACTTTTACATTACCCTTTTACACTTATCCTACACTAATGTCATTATATATGCATTTTTTTATTCCCATACATACATAGTTTTTAATAGCATATCTTTGTTCTCAATGAGCCACTCCCTTCTACTATAAGCACTTACAATGTATTTCTATAACACATGTGAGGTGTATTCTACAATGGAAAAATACCCATAAATAATCAACGACATTTCCACCATAGCAAAATATGGATCTAAATATACACAGTGGGATTCAAAATATGAATCCTACCAAACAACTTTCAATGCTCATAACTGGTCTTTTCTAATTAGAAAAATATTGGCTGGATAGTTTTAAATGCCCAAGAGATTCTATGACTATTCTTCCGATATTTAATGTTAACTCCTCCGTGAATACTACATGGTGGCTTTTTAATATATGATAAATTTCAATTAATCTTTAGAAGTAGATTTTCCTTCATTTTCCTCAATAGTAAGGAAAACAGTTGTTGGGAATAGCTTCAAGAATGGTCTTATATGAGTCAAGTCACTATTGGATACTAAAGAAAATTTAACCTTATCTTTTATTGAGGTCAAAATTCATTGTATGTCTTACACCATGTGAATCTCATATCTGAAAAGCTTGAGGGAATGTACCTAGGGAAACATTGTAAGAAGCACATTGTAGAACGAAATGACCAATGATGACTGTGCCAAATGGCAATTGACAAAGATTCTAATTCTAAACTCATATCTATTCCATATCCGTTAGGGCTGGATTTTCTCTTAAGATATCCAAATACTTTGGATAGATAACAAGCCCACACTTTCCATGAATATTTTATAAAAGTATGTTTGGGAAGTAAAACAACTTCCAAATATTGCAAACTTTAGGGAAACACTGCGAAATGTAGTTCAAAATATAATTATCATTTTATCTCGACTATAAATGGCATGAACTATCCATTTGTCAAAGAGGTAAGTGTCAAGATCCCCTGATTCTTTTGGTAGGAAACAATATTTCCAAACAAATTAATGAAAAGCCTTACCATGGTTTGAGCTAACCTATAAAAATATCTAAGTAGTTTCTCCATTTTTTTCTAAAAAATCTTTTAAAGGGGTCCATCCAAAAGAATATTACACATGCGTGGTGACAAGTATTTCTTTTAAAAAAATGAAACTTACTTTCTAGCAAGATAGGATTCATGATTAAGTATGAAAACTTCTTCTCAAATCAATCCATGAAATACTTCTACAGATGGGATGGGGTTTCTTGGAATGGAAATGGGATGCCCACAAATCAGAAATTTCTCCATGTTCTATATACTTGTATCGAAGGAGAGATAACCATGGGTGTGTTGGAAAAATAAACTATTTGTAGTAGTGTATCTTCTACCATGAAATGCTCGCCTGATGTGAGGCAATAAGCATGAAGAGAAGGCATGTTGACTATTATTCTCATCTTTAATTAATGTAAAAAGCTATCATCTGCAAAGTGGCCATAGACTAGCTAAGAAGCAAGAAACCATGGAAACAAAATGCTCTTCACTAAGCCAAGTTTGGTGGTATTAGAAACAAGAAAGGAAAATCCTTCAGTCTTTAAAACAACTACAGAAATATCCATAGAGTAATCTTAATGATCCGAGAGAAAGAGCCCAAAAGGTTTGGAGTAAATGTCATGGCAGATAGATAGGAAAAGGAATTAGAGAAAAGAATTAAAATAGAATTGATAAAGGTAAGATCAAAACCAAATTCTTTGAGCATGGCAAGAATTAAGTGTCATTCAATCCTGTCATAATATTTCTCAAAATTAATTTCAAATAAAAAGGTCTTTATATTGTGACCATTGAGCCCATTCCCTACCTGCCCATATTGTAATAATCTTATACAAAATTTATCTACTTTAGATAAACCATGTTTAATCTAGGCTAACAACTATGGGTAAACAGTTGTTGATTCACAATTCAAAGGATTTAGAAATGGTTTTGTATGAGATTTTGATTAGATTAATTGGTCACCAATCAGAAATGAGCTATGAATCCCTCATTTTGGGAATAAATTTTATGTGTTCTTGTTTAATGAACGGACCAAGCGAATTAGATCAAAAATCTTCCAAATTCAGTTGGAACAGGTAATTACCAACAACATCCCAAAAGATTTCATAGAATTCACAAGGTAGGTTTAACCTGTTATTGTGTTTTTGCATTATTCATTTGAGAAACTACCTCAAAATGTTCTATTACAGTTAACATTCTAACTGAAGAAATCCTTTTTACTTGAGAGCGCCTACAGGGGATGAAAACTATGCATTGTTTAAAATTCTGTTTCCGCTTAAGAGAAAGCTCTTCTGCTTCATGAACTTGTTGATAAGGACAGAAACAAACATTCACCCTCTTTGGCAACTCAGGCATATGTAGTGATACTGTCTAGATGGCTTTAGATTTTTTGTGCGCATTCTTTGCATTGAGAGAGTGAAATAATTATTTGGAAACTTGATCGCGCACTTTGAGCGAATGTAATCTAGCTTTGATCTGAGCACTATGGTATTGTAGGCATCAATAATTTGGATGCACTTCCAAATATTTTCCCCTGCCTGTACAGATGTTCCTCAAAGGGAGATTTTTATAAAGAATCTATGGCGTATCCCAAATCAGAGGTAGTGGCGGAGTAGTGTTTTCCCAAAATTTGGAATAGCTTTCACCAAAAGCTGCACAGATAACATAAATTTCCACCATGCAATCGACCATGTCCTTTCAATTGGCATGCCAATGGGCCCTAGACCAACCTAATGTGGCACAGGGTGCGCCCGCGATGTTAAAGATTAGAATATAGATAAAATTGTAAGCTACCATTTTAAGTGCCATTAAATCCTTAAAAAGATAGCGAAATGGACAGATAGTACCATATCCAAGTTAACGTTCACCAAAAATTGAAAACCATTATAAACAAAAAAAATACAACGGCTGTGGTAGAGCAACAGTATCTGCCGCTAATGTTTGTTGCGTTAGGAGAAAGGGAAGAAAACGTAATTTCTATCCCGTTCATTCAACAGGAATGTTATATTGAAGTTTGTGATTTAACAATTGCAAATTTGCATCCATGTTTGTAGGGAATTGCAACCAATTTCCGTTTGAAACCAGAAATTGCCAACAAGTTTTGTGCCCAGCAGATGTCATTTCAGAGCTGCTTCATGGCGTCAACGAATTCATGGAAATTGATTTTTCCCTGTTATGTTCTGAAGCTTCTCACTTCCCACTGCTTGCATCTCTCTTGTTGGGCATTTACTTTGTCATGCATACGGAATTGCATTCTTAATCAGTAGATATGATTGTATTTTGGATATCCAAGAACAAATTGCCACTATACCAACGCTTAGCTTCCTCCAACTCACCCTACTAGATTTTTAATATTGAAATAGAGTAATGAAATTAAGGAACTTGTGCAATTGAAATTGATCACATTCTACGGGATTTGACAGAGAAGTCCAATTTGTACACATTTTTTAATGAATATTGTTCTTTTTCTGTATTTTTTAATTTCCATTCATTTCAGTTCAGTATTTACAGTTTAGCAATTATATGTAAGATACAATTGTTATAATTAATTGCTTTGTCTTATGAGACATTTAGGCTCGAAGAATTTAGTGTTATCTAGCACATTTCTAATCGAATCTGGTTCACAATGTTGAAACCATGACATAACAAAAACCACTAAAACAAAGTGCTAATAATCAAAACTATGAGAAATAGTAATTTCTACCTAACTGACTGCCCAGTCAATACAAATCTCTGCACCTACCTTCTAGAATGGTCTGTGGTTGAAAACATGTGAGAATTGAATGGTCTGTGTTTGACTGTGATTAAACATGTGGAAAATCAATCTCCAGCACTTTCTAAAATCCTCTATAAAAAGAGGTGAATGTAATATCATTTGACAAGGCAAGAAAGGAAATAAAATCTGTCTTCTCCATCCATCTAGTTTATTTTGTTTTTGCTTCTGCCCATAACAAATTGGTATCAGAGCAATCAAATTTAAAGCAGCTCCCATATTGGAGCATATTTATTTATTTTTGGTTTCTTATTTTGTGTGGCAGATTTCTGAGTTCTTATATTGACAGTGGTATCTGGAGTTTGTCCCAGCCTATGAGAGGAAGAGATCAAGCAAATAAAGAAAGATATTCTAAGGAGCTTGTTGTCAAAAGGAGACTTGGCAAGCATGTTTTTTAAAAAAAAAATCTAATTTGCTGTTCTGATTTTATTTGGCTGTAAGGCACCATTTCAAAGTTTATTTCTATTATCTTTGTTAAAAGAAGTCGCCAATTCCAAAGCCAAAAGGTGATAAGGTCGGTTTGTTAGATGAGGCCGAGGCAGTTGTAGAGACGGATGGGTAGTTGGCCGAGGTAATAAGATATTTTTTTTAAAAAAAAAATCTTATTTTTTGGTATTGAAATAAATTAAGGCATGGCTTTTAGTATAAATCAAGCCATATTACCCACTTTTTCAGGCAAAAAATTATGATACATGGGCTTTTAGAAAGAAATTGGCATTTGATTCATGTGAGTTATCAGACATAGTTATAAATGGTTATGTTGAACCATAAGATGAGTTTACTTTGAGTTCAGAGAATGAGAATATTCTTAAAGAAAACAGGCAGAAAAATAAGAGGGCTTTATAGATTATTGCACACGGATTGGATGAGTTAGTTGTTGGAAGGATCAAGCCAGCTACTACAGCCAAACAAGCATGGGACATCCTAAAAATGACATATCAAGGTACGAGTAAGGTAAAAATTTCTAGATTACAAGCACTTAGAAAAGAATTTGAAAATTTGCAGATGAAAGATTCTGAATCAGTAGATCAATTCACCTATCGTGTTATGGATTTGGTTAATCAAATAAGACAGACTGGTGATGAGCTAACAGATCAAAAGGTTGTAGAAAATATTTTGAGATGTTTACCTAAAACGTTTAATGCAATTGTTGTGGTAATTTTTCTATAGATGAGTTGGTTGGTTCATTAAAGAACTATGAAGACAGGATAAATAGGAATGACAATAACTCATTGGAGCATGCATTCAAAACAAAAATGACATTTGGAAGAGGCAGAGGAAGAGGAAATCCAGGATTCAGAGGAAGAGGAAGAAACAATTTTCAAAGAGAAGAAAGACATAGTCTAGATCTAGGAGGAAGGAGAAATCAAAATTTCAGCTTAAGGGGACACAATAACAATCAGGTGTCACAAAGGTATGATAAATAAAATGTTCAATGTTATTATTGCAAAAGGTATGGCCACTTTGCTAATGAATGCCGAAAGAAAGAAGCTGATATGAGTAAACAGAATGCAAACTATTCTTAAAATAATTCAGGTTCTGTTTTTATTACATGTAATGTAGCTCAGGAAAGCTCTAGCAACATTTGGTTTCTTGATAGTGGTTGTAGTAATCACATGAATGGAAACAAAGAGCTATTTAAAAATATGGAAACTTCAGTTAAATTAGAAATCAAATTGGGGAATGATAATATAGTTAAAGCCATGGGAAAAGGTGGAATTAATGTGATAGCAAAAATTGGTACAAAGACTATTCCTGATGTTTATTTTGTACCTGGATTAAAACATAATCTCTTAAGTGTGGGACAACTTATTCAAAAGGGTTATAGAGTTGTCTTTAAAGATAATGTTTGCACAATATGTGATATTTATCCAAGTAATATGGTGATTGCAAAAGTTGAAATGAAAAATAACAGAATGTTCCCACTTCGCATGAAAAGTGGAAAAATGGAAGAAATTGAAACAAGTTTCAAGGCATCAAGTCAAGATCAATCATGGGTATGGCATTTGAGGTATGGTCATATAAACTTCAAAGGATTGAGTTTGTTGCAGAAAAAGGAAATGGTAAGTGGTTTACCTCCTATTGAAACACCATTGAGTCTATGTGAGAGTTGTATTTTGGCCAAGCAACATAGAGATAGTTTTTCGAAGGGAATGTCATATAGATCTCAGGAACCATTAGAAATTGTGCATACAGATATATGTGGTCCAATGAAAACACCATCATTAGGTGGGAGAATTTATTTTCTAACATTCATTGATGATTATAGTAGAAAAACATGGGTTTATTTCCTCAAATATAAATCTGAGGCATTTGGAAAGTTCAAGGAGTTCAAAGCATTGGTTAAGAAACAAAGCGGGAAATCCATCAAAGTATTGAGATCATATAGAGGAGGAGAATATAAGTCAAATGAGTTTTTAGATTATTGCAGGTATCATGGAATAAAGAAGCAGTTCACTACAAGGTACACACCTCAGCAGAATGGCGTTGCAGAAAGGAAGAATCGTACAATCATGGAGATGGTGAGGAGCATGTTGAAAGGAAAGAATCTATCAAATGAATATTGGGCTGAAGTAGTAGATTGTGCAGTTTATATACTGAACATAAGTCTAACAAAAATTGTGATGAACATGATTCCACAACAAGCATGGAGTGGTAAGCATCATAGTGTTTCTTATTTTAGAATATTTGGTTGTATTGCATATGCACATGCGCCTAAAGAAACAAGGAGTAAATTGGATGATAAAAGTGAAAAAAGCATCTTTATTGGTTATGATGAACACTCTAAGGCATATAAGTTGTTTAATCCTATAACCAAGAAAGTTGTTTTAAGTAGAGATGTTGTATTCAAAGAAGAAGAATCTTGGGATGGAAATATAGAAAAAATAATTTTAGGTACAATGACAATGCCATATGAAGACCAAAAAGGAAAAAGTCAAGGAGACCAAGGGGAGTAAGAAGAACAATCAAATTATCAGCAAGAAAGAATATCAGAAGGAGAAAGCTCACAAATCCAAGTTGAGCAAGGAGAATCGTCAAGTCCACAAGTAAGTAATGAATCAAATCCTACACTTGCATCATTGAGACCAAGACTAAAAGGTAAAAAGACAAGAAGCTTACAAGAAATATATGATCATGGAGATGAGATAGATTTGTAGTCTAATTTTGCTTTATTTTCCCAAGATCCTATATATTTTGAGGATGTAATTAAGGAAGAACATTGGATTAATGCAATGAATGATGAAATAGGTTCAATAGAGAAAAAGAAACATGGGATTTAGTTGATTTACCCAAGGATAAAGAATCCATAGGTGTGAAATGGATTTATAAAACTAAATGTAAGACAAATGGATAAGTTAACAAATATAAGGAAAGGTTAGTAGCTAAGGGATTTGCACAAGAATATGGAGTTGATTACAATGAAACATTTGCTCATGTAGCAAGACTTGATACTATTAGAATGGTAGTATAAATTACATCTCAAAATAAATGGAAGATCTCTCAAATGGATGTGAAATCAACTTTCTTGAATGGTTATTTGGAAGAAGAAGTTTATGTACAGCAACCACGAGGATATGAAGTCAAAGGATATGAAGACAAGGTTTGCAGGTTAAAGAAGGCACTTTATGGATTGAAGCAAGCACCAAGAGCATGGTATAGTAGGATAGATTCATACATGATACAGAATGGATTCAGTAGAAGTACTAGTGAGCCTACACTATACACCAAAGTCAATGAGCAAGGTCAAATTTTAATTATTTGCTTATATGTTGATGATTTGATCTTTACAGGAAATCTTTCTATAGACATGTTTAAATCAGCAATGACAAAAGAATTTGAAATGAAAGATTTGGGATTGATGAAATATTTTCTTCGCATTAAAGTCATACAAAACGATAATGTGATTTTTCATTTCTCAAAGTAAATATGCAAAAGATGTATTGAGAAGATTTAGAATGATAAATTGTAGTCCAATTTCTACACCTGTGGCAGTAGAAACAAAATTAAGTAGAGAAGACAATGAAACAAATTTTGATTCAAGTATATTCAGAAAATTGGTAGGCAGTTTGATGTATCTCACAGCAACTAGGCCAGATATAATGTATGAAGTTATTTTGATTTCAAGATTCATGGATACACCAAAGAACTCACATTGGAAAGAAGGAAAAAGTTTGTTAAGATATATTGCAGGAGCTATGAATTATGGCATAATGTATTCTACATCGGATGTTTTTCAGTTGATTGGATATAAAGATAGTGACTTTGCAAGAAGCATTGATGATAGGAAAATTACATCTGGATATCCATTTCATCTTGGAATAGGTATTGTAGCATGGACATCAAAAAAACAACCAATAGTGACAATCTCATCAACAGAAGTAGAGTATGTAGCAAGTACATCAACAGCATGTCAAACAGTTTGGATGCGAAGAAACGTGAAGGATCTAAAGCATGAGCAAGAGGAGCCTACATCTATTGTGACAACCAGTCCACTCTTGCACTATCAAAGAATCATGTTTTCCACAAGAGGACAAAACACATTGATACCAGATATCATTGCATCCACGAATTGGTCAACAATGGAAAACTCATTCTACAACATTGTAGATCAAACGGGCAAATTGCAGAGATATTCACAAAGGCATTAGCACAAGAACAATTTGAGTATCTAAGAGAAACTTTGGGCATTGTAAACATTGATGTAACTGGTAGTAGAAATTATGCGGGGAGTGTTAGAAATAGTAATTTCTACCTAATTGACTACCCGGTCAATACAAATCTCTGCATCTACCTTCTAGAATGGTCTGTGGTTGAAAACATGTGAGAATTGAATGGTTTGTGTTTGACTATGATTAAAACATGTGGAAAATAAATCTCCAACACTTTCTAAAATCCTCTATAAAAGGAGGTGAATGTAATGTCATTTGACAAGGCAAGAAAGGGAATAAAATCTGTCTTCTCCATCCATCTAGTTTATTTTGTTTTTACTTCTGCCCATAACAAAAACAAATCATACTCACCATCACCTTCACTAAGCAAGAAAAATCACCCATCTAATACAACCTTCATTTTCATAATACTCATCTAATCCAGTAAATTGAGCAGGCAATAGGGCTGCAGAGAGAATAATAGAAAATGATTATCTGCTAAAAGAGTACAAATAAAAATACATTGGTTCGGATCCCTCACTTGATGTTGGAGCTACAGTCAGTTGTTTCTCATGCTTGTTCGTGGTTTTTTAAATATTTTTGTAGAAGACTTTTGAATACCCATTGTAATTTGAAACTTATCTAGATCAAGAAATCGTGGGCATGCAGCAAGCCAATTGTCTGCAACCTGTAGTTTGCAAGCTCCACAGGCATTTCATGCAGGAAGGCAGTCACATATGAAAACCAAAAAGCTAAAGCCAACTATCTCCAGCATGTAGCAAGGAGGCAGACAGAAATTACCTCAAGCACATGTCAAATTTTAACGAGCAAATAAAGCTTCAATAAAAGTGGTTATATCTATGTAGGAGGAAGGAAGGAATTCTGGCAATGAGGGCTTAACATTCCAGCAATCAAAGACTATGCAAATAAAACATTTACCTTTGGAATACAGTTAATTGTAAGAAATATTTACACAAACATATTAGCTTTTGGATATTTGGCATGCAAATTAATATCATAAGATAAAAACAATTAGTATCTTGTGCCGTAGGTACTAATAAATAAAAGTATTGAATTATCAAAGTGCTTGAATAATGTATCAAATCCTTGGAAAAAACTAGACTAATTGTGCTATATGATTCAATCAGAATGACAAGAAACATTGTGGTCATAAAACCCATATTTATTGTCCATGTACATGCAAACTTCCCTTTTAAGAGTAACCCATCACATGGGTAGATAAAATACATTTTGATTACCTAAATAGACAATATTGAAGTAACTTAAAAATACCTAGTGGAGATCAGGGATCTCATCAACAATCCATCACCATAGCATGTGCATTCGTACGTGTCATTAGATGCATAAACTTTAATGACTTCAAAAGAGTGATTATTAATCTTGAATAATACCCACATGACACAATTTGTCTACTCAAATTCATGAATAAAATAATAAGAATGGAATTTAGGGAAAATAAAGGTTGTAATTTATCCACAATCAAGATCGTGATTACTATCTTAGAAGATAACTTTAGTGATCATTGATAGTGTAAATCCTGATACCAAAACTTCCTAGAAACAAAGAATGCTGATATCAATAAACCGTTTCCTAAAGTATAAAAAAATTTAGTTTCCAATAGATTTTGTTAGACCCCTTACATTCAAGGAGAAACGATTCATTGAATAATAACATCCATATGCCTAGCCACTAATTTTATGACCAAAATAGTCTCATAACTATTTCACAGAAACCACTATTTGTTGGTAGGATAAAATTCACTAAAATGTTATTTTTCGGTACAATTTTTATTTTATTTTTCCTCAAGGTGGCAAGGAGGGCTCTAAGGCCCCTAATTAGGGTTTTATTTGGGACACTAAAGATAATTTTCCTTTTTGATGATCCATAGTGGTCCAACCATATTTTCCAGATACCTGAGAGTGCAATACAATTATTGACAATCAAATTTGGTAGTTATCATTGTTGACACTGCTAATTATATTTTCTCTACTTAGCTAAGAAAAAAACATGCATATTATCCCCACTATGTAGATTTTTCTATCCCTCCCAACTTGCTTATTCCTCTCGATGCACTTGGTTTGATGTGTTTAAATTTTATAAACATGAATGTATAGAATGACGTCTTAACCTCTACACATCATGAAGAAAAATGTTAAATTTCATTCACCATCTCCTACAATCCAAAACCATAAATCAATGTTAAGATGTGATAATCTAGTATTTAATGACCTATGTCATCTTGGACCAACACATCTTGCAAATATTTTTCAATTACTACTATAATTGTTGGGTCTTTTAATATTCTTGGGTGTTCCTTTACATGAAAAATTACCTTCAGATCCCTATATAATCAAGTTAACATAAACTCATTTTCACTCCTACGAAATCAAATATATAATTCATTTGGCACTAGAATCATTGTTACTACATACAAAGGGAAATCAAGAATCCATAAACCCCGCCAAATTTGATGCACTTCCATTAAGGAAGCCTCTACTACAATTATGAAGGACTCAAATAGATCAAGGATCTTGGTTTCCCTCATTCCCAATTGTAAAGCAATATCCCTACTCAATGTCTTAGCAAGAGCATTAATCATCTGAACTGGGAATGTTCAAAATGATCATCAATTGCTTTCAAATAGTTACATTGATCTAGATGTCAACTATTACAGATTGGATAATTTTGTGTGCTTTGATTCCTCTTCAATGTAGTGCCAATCTAAGTGGAGTGCAAATTGCACTTCTACCCAAATACTAACCTTCTTGTAGTTACAATCGACTCATGGTTAAATTTTGAGTTCCATTTATCTGATAATCATATGTTTTAGATGTTTTGTGACAATAAGGTTTTGACAGTAAGTCATATTGATTTACCACTCAAGGGTACAAGCAGTTGTATAACCTTGTTTCTACCAATTCCAAGACTCATACCGAGGAAATCTTGGACCATACATTCATTCCTTACAATCTTGTAAGGATTTCAATATAGATGCAACTTCTAGTCATAAACTCTAGAACTGAGTATCTATAGGATCATCTCTCTTTGTTCGTCTAGTTTCTACATGGAAAGGTCTCTCATGTACTAGTTTTTGTAGAAGTTTATTATTTTCCTTTTGTTTATAATTTTTTAGCATATTGAAAAATGTTAGTTACAATTACCAATACATTATTATGATATTATATGATTAATTTTAGAAGATAATTAATCATCAAATATCTCTTAGAATCGAACCTTACATTCTTTTGTGGGTTGTTGTGCATTTTATAAAGCAAGCTGATCTTGAGTTAATTTTAATAATAATGTGAACAAGTAAATTAGGATTTCAAATAACTTTGTTATCCCCTCTTCCAAGAGATGGAGAGTCCCCAATTATGCAGTTTATAAATTTTTATCAAAATATATGTTGGGAAAGCTAATGTAAAACAAACCTTTGAGTGTGTTATGAGTGCCCCACCTAGATATCCATTATTTCTTTGACATCATGAGACACTTTGACTTCAAGAATGAAAATCATGTTATGTGATATTCAGAGTAACATAGAACTTAAGTGGTTATTTTGGTGCATGACATATCCTATCCTCAAGAAGAAATGACATCTAATGTTTAAGTGGTAACATGGAATAGGAAGTCCCATAAATGCCACCCAAACTGATACTTTGAAAATCTTATTCTCTAAAATCACAAACTCATGAGTCCAAAAGGACATGAAAAGTAGGGTAATTTTGAGATACTAGGTAAACGTCATTTATACCAACATTGTATAGACCTGCATTGGCCTGGTCAAAGTAAATAAATATCTGAAAATTGAAATTTGGTTCATATGTTTTGGTGTACTTCCCCTACTTGATTTTGATAGGCTATTGTGCTCAACAAAAAGGCTTGTTAGGTTTTCTCTATGTTATCTCTTGAAAGTGCATAAACGTGCTAGAACATACGCTGGTTTTACTCTGTATGTCTTGTTTGTTTTGATACAATGGAAACAGTTCTTTCTCTAGGAATTTTTTGGTATATGGTATTGTTTTAATGTTGAGTCTTTATGGTTATCAAGGATTGGTCATATTTGTTGAAATATGCCTAAGAACTAATTTTCGAGTGTTTTAAAGTACCAAATAGCTGTCATGAGTTGAAAATGATGAGGTCAGAAATTCCTTGAACTTGTTCAAGGCCTTTTGAACTTTTTACCTATCACATATATGCTCTATAAAGATTAGTGGGATTCATGGATTTTAACCAATAGTTGAAAGTGCATTGAATCTTACAGGAAGTTAAACCTATCATCAATTTAGGACGAGGATGATTTCACAATCAATACTTTTACTCAACTATTTGAATAATGTTATTTTCTATTGCATGCATGAGCCCAGTCATAGAATGTCAACCATACTTTTGTAAATCCACAATAAAATTTAATAAAGTATTCATATAGGTTGTCACACCTAGATACCATTTTAAATACTTAAAGAAAATTTCATCATTAATAATTTATGATGCACAATCTATTTGGGCTTGTAATTCTACTTACCATACACTGATTGTAGTCTAAAAGGATATTTATTCTTTGCTTTCAATTCACTCTCAATATGTCCAGCCAAATTTCCATCCCCGCTCAATAAAAATAGCACATAAATGTATACTCAGTCATCCATCCTATTTGTTAATGTGTTGGAATCATGAGAGTCCTACCAAATAAACTGCAAAAAATCTTATAGCTTGTGTTTGGCCCTAATACAATAGGCATAATTGGCCCTTAGTCTACTCGATTTCTACTTGAGTCTAAACTATAGATAATTGTTCCAAGATATAGTTTTAATAAAGCATGTTTAGATCATGCCCTTCTTCTAAAGCAAGGTAGACTTTTCGTGATGAGAAATTAGATCTCCAATGATGCAATCTTTGTCTAAGTGTTGCTTGATATGAAATCTATAATTTGGACTAAAAAAACCCATTTCATTTGATGTACTATGTAAAATAATGTAGTCCACATGTGTCATAAGTTGATAAAAAAATCCTGGAAGTTTAATCTCAATACTTGTCTGAATTTTCACAACATGATCCATCTTGTTGGGGACCACATCATTTGGATTTTGAATCTATTCTCATTCTGCACCCAAAGGAGAATCCTGTAATGCCCACTTCCCTATGACACTTAGTTGATTATCATTTTGAGTTATGCAGACTTTTGGATATGGACATGACTTATACTTACGTTGATTAGCATGATGTTTTGTGAGTAGATGCATTTGGGTTATGATTGGATTTTGTTTTCAGTATGATCTACACTGGCTCATGGACAGACTATTGGATACTGATATTATTTTTATATGGATATATTGCATGTGTTCTAACATTGGATTTCTTCGCCATGATAAGTAGAATGTAGTTGTTGAATTTACATTACTATAACTTTGGATAATGATGGAATGCATAATTAAGTTGTGATTTAAACCTTGAAATAATGGATAATTGAATTACGTATAGATGTTAATAAATTTCATGCATATGGTTATTTTGGACATTTTGACATGGCCGCAAGGCCGAAGGAGGTATTTTGTATTTTGCAGGAAACACAACATGATCACAACCATGAGGGGGATTGGGAACCAAACACAACAGGATGTCGGGTGGTTACAACATTTGGTCGTCAAGGCAACTAGTGAATTGTATTGTGTTACCTTTGTTCTTTATGTGTTAAGAAAAATTTCCATGAGGGGGAAATTTTCTAATGTGACCAAGGGGGTAAGAATTTTAATTACTTGTTTTAACTTACTTTAGTAGGTGATTTCATTTGTGATGTTTTTTTTTAAAATTACTTTTGCTAAGTATGTTTAGATTAATGTAACATCTTGTTTTATTTTTTTAAGTTTTGGAGGGAAGTCTAGTGGGTGTAATTAATTTTGATGGTTGGCTCCTTGAGCCTTGTGTTTTCCTCTTGTATTGAATGCTTGTTTTGAGTGTTGACCACTCCAAATCCTTTGAATCTCGAATTTGAGATTTAGGGCAATTTTGGGGGACTTGTGGGACAAGTTGAACTTGTCCCACACTTCCCAAAACCCCTTACCAACCATATCTATGGGTTGGGAAGCCAAAAAGGGGATTATTTATTGTTTTGGGAAGGGAAATGTGACTTTGGAGTGCACTTTTCTTCCATTTGCATTTAATTTGTGCCTTAAGACACATGGGAAGGGATGGATGTGGAAAAGAGATGTCATTCAACCCAACCACCCATTTATTGTGTTTTGGGAGTTGAGTTGACTATGGGAGGTGGTTTGAGGATGTGTGATGTGGCATCCTACATGGAGCCACATCATCCTCACCCTTCCCTTTTGTCTATTTATGGAAATTTCCTCTCTTGTTGAGGGGGTTGGAGGTTTTTTGTTGAAGAGTTCTTTTTTTTTTTTACTTTTTGGGAGAGAAAAGAATTGGGAGAAAGAAAAAGAAGGCTTGGACTTGCATGCTTGGATTGTTTTTTTGGAGGGAGCTTGGACAAAGCTTCTTGGTTTAGGCTTCTCCAATGGAGAGGTAGGAAACTTCTCTCTTTTTGCTTTCTTATTGTTGTTGCTTTTATGCTTAAATTTGTTGAAAATGCATGTTTACTTTTGTGTATTGTGGAAAAATGGATAGAATGCTTAATGTGTAGTGTAGGAGAGGTCTATGGGAAAACTCATGAGGGAGGCATAAGAGTAGAATAGGAAATTGTGGAGGGAGTTTGAGAGGGATGCCCATCTTGGGTAAGAATGTTCACATTGTTACCTTGTCCTTGAGGGAGCCATAAGAGGAGGGAGGTATAAGAGTATGGGAGGAAAAAGGGGTACTTGAGGGAGGCATAAGAGTCATAGGGGCTTGAGTTTTATTGTGGAGGGTTTGGATGGGCATCTCATCTCAATGGGGAGGCATAAGGAAAACTTTCCCATAGTTCCTTCTCTTGTTGGCTTGGATGAAAGCCTTGTTGTGAAAAGTATTGTGTTATTTGTGTTTCCTTTTTGTTTCTTCTTTTTAACCTTGAATGTTGTGAAGAAAATTGTATTGTGGAAGCAAGTGATGTTGCCTTGAGTTGGAGACCACCCTTCATTGTGTTGTGTTTGGGGCTCGGGGGTCAATGGAGGAGATTGCTTCTCTTCTCCATTGAGTTTTGGTTGGGAGGAGAGTGTTGCCTCTCCCCCTATCTTGGTTGTGATTTGAGCTACTTGGAACTTGGAGCATGGATGTAGAGCACCTTGGAGCTTGTGAAGACTCTTTCCATTTCCCTTATATACATTATTTTGTTGTAAATTTGTATGAGAAAGAAAGTTGTATCATTTTGTTTTCATTCAAAAATAAAGGACATTGTAATCTATATTGCATCAAAAGTTACATGGTTGAATGCAAATTTTACTTGCAAGATGGTTACATTATTGAGAAGATTGCAAGGAAATAAAGAAATGATATGTACAAAAAGGCTTGTGATAGTCTTGTGAATACACTAATAGGGAGATTGGTTGTAAATACCTTCTTGTGAAATGTTAGTTTTATTTCATTGTATTAATCAAATGATATGTGTAGTAAAAGCTAGTTTCCTTCTTGTTGATAGACAGAAATTTGAAATACAATTACTTCTACTTTGGACAACAAGTAGACTAAATATTAAATGGTAGTAAGAGTTCTTATTTGAATCTATTACAAAATTATTGCATATTAGTAAAGGAAAGGATATCAAATAAAATTGAAGTCCCATACAATGCCCCAATTAAATTGGTAAAAAAAAAGAGAAGATTTTAATACAAAGTTCTAGCTTAATAAGTTCATTAGCACATTTCATTAATAAGGTAAACTGAAATTTTACATATAATTCATAATAAAGTATTATTAAACTGAATGGAATTACTATTAGTAAATTTTTAATATACCAATATACTGATTTTATTCTTATATAGGTTAACAAAGTATATTAATAATTATATGTATATTCAAACAATTCCTATTGACATGGCCGTAATAGGCCTGCACTTAATCCTACGCATGAACTGATCCTTTTCTCTTCTTTTTTTGTAAAACAAAATATGCTTCTTGAATGTTCTACCGTGAAACAGACCCCCCCCCCCCCCCTTCTGAGACGTCGCACTCTTTGCAAAGTAAATTTGGCTTCCATGAATATTCTAATATGAAACAGATCCACCTCTAGGAGATTCTTCTCGATGAGCCCCCGCAAGACAGGCCAAGTCTCAATGAAGATCTTCGTAATAAATTTCTTCAAGTCTCCGTGTAATGCCCTTGCTGTCCCTTAGGCATTTTGGTGCGAATATCTTGAAGGCGAACTCAGAAATTCGAGGATGCATTCATTACTGAACAGATAACAACATAATTTGACAACCTGCTTGCCTTGCACGCCCCAAAGAAGGAAAAGGCTTTGTTTTTTTGTGTCCTCCGCTGCCTGAGCATTTTTTTTGTGCAAGCCGCGGCCTGGATTTGCGCCCAGAATGCACCTTGTAGTCCCCGAGGATAGTGGAAGCAGCACGTTTTTTTGCTGCCGCCTAGAGCTGTATTTGGCGCTGGTGCAGCCGCAAGTCATTTCGATAAACCCTTTCCCTCTCTTCACACCTGCCAGGCCGACCAGGTGCTCCTCCTTGAAAATGCCACCGCCGCCATTAATGGTCTCTTTCTGCATTCTCGCGACCCCTGCCCACATTACCTACCCTGCAACTAGCGCGGGGAAAAAGAAAAAAAAAATATACGAGAGAAACAAAAACAATGGCAATAGCAGCAGCCCTCTACACCATAGTAACCTGACCGGCTTTTATATCCAGCAGATCCAAATCCTGATACGCCAGATGTTTCCAGTTCACTAAATATTTTTATTCGTTAATTTTTTTTCCTTCCTACTTCTCCTACACCCTTTTCCACATGATCTGGGCTTTTGAAACGGCGTCCTCACCTGCTCCTCTGGTCCATGGCTTCTTTCCTAACCACCATATTAATTTTGCATGGCCCAGGATAGACCAAAACCACCGGCTGGCTGTATAGGGTGGTAGACTTGCTATCATTAGGGAAATAAATGAAAAAGAAAGGTTAGCGGTCAGTTATGTGCCTGTACGCAAACAGCGAGTAGGTATTTTATGGCGGGTGGCTATTAAAGCCACCCACCCCCAACCATGTCTTCCCACCGTCTTCTTTTGAATTTCCTCTACGTAGTGGATGAGGCCACGTATCACTTCTTTTGGTGAGGTTATTGTGTAAAGTGGCCAGGAGATGTTCCATACGTATGCCGAGTTTAAAAGTGGTCGTGCAAGTTGTATAACCACGGTGGCATTAACTTGTATGACGAGATGAATGGCCACAAGGATGGTGGTATAAATGCCACACATATGTAACTCACCAAATGGTTAGACTCTGTTGTTTACCCGAACTAGATCGGTAAGCAATATAACAATGAAATTCGATACAAATCCGAGCTAGAGTGTGTCGATTTTCGATGAGGGTCCCCAACTAGGAAGTAGCAAGGCCCACAATTTTTATTATTCTGCATTGCGGATTGTTGTGTGGCGATTAGAGGTTAATGTGGCCTTGTTTACATGGCCGACTGCTGATAGGGACTGAGTTGGCGATATGGTGGGTGGTGGAGTATAATTCAACCAAAAAATAAAAAATAAAAAAATAAAAAAATTTCAGTTCGTTACCCCTTATGTGAACCCGTCAATGCTAATGAGCTCATCGAGGAAGTAATTAGCTCACCCACAAATTGCAAACTCGACCAATGCAAATGTTAACTCACCGAGTGGTGTGGAGTAGCTTGGTCTCCAATTAAGCTCACCGAGTTTACTTGAACAGCTCGCTTGGAGTGGATTGACCTTTATATAAATTTGTTTGGCGGTACACATATTAATTAAACTCCTCAAGTCGTGTGAGAGCAACTCGAAGTAAAGTTTCGTTTATTTGCGAAGTGGATTATGATTAAGTTAAAATATTGTCTTTTGGTTTTAAACACTTGAATCACGTAAGCGAAGTTAATATTTTTAAAAAAAAAAAATTTAACCACATTTTTCTTGGTGTTGATTGTTTTGGCGCGTCGTTGTCGTCGTCGCCACCGTCGTAAGCATCATCTTTTTGCGGCATCACATATTCTAGTGGTCACATGAAGAATGTACCATGCTATTGTTTCCCTTTTAAAATCTCCCACTGTGGGTACCATTGTGAGATGTGAGCACTTATCTTTATTCTAGATTTGACCTCCTTTTGAATAATCATTGGATGATATAAAGTTTTCATTCTTTCACTTGGTTGACTAACATAGTTCTTTTATGGCATAGATTGATTTCATTTTGATGAAGGACCCATAGCAAGAAACATAAGGTTTACCTTTTTCTTGTTGGTACATAGACTAAGGTTTTGTAATACATAAACTATGTTTTTTCCATCTTATTTGGCCTTTTGATCATGGGTAATATAAAGTAAGGCTTGCCCTTTTTGCCAATTATTGTGGTCAGTTTTTAATCATTATATTTAGGACTATAGTTCGGAACCCCTTTTTGCAAAGTCAATGTGAATAATTAAAAAAACCATGGGAAAAACCCCTCATGACGATGACTCACCCTTCTAAGTTTGTCGATGATAATGATGCTAACCTTGAGTTACCTAGGGTTTATGTTTTCTCGACACGTGCTAATACTTTTCAACCCTGGTTTGGTTTGAAGTAAATTAGGAGTCTACTTGGAAGTTGATGATCAATTACTAACCACTGATATTTATCCTTAATGTTCTCACACCGTTGATCCTTTATACCCTTGATTAGGGTTTTGAAAATTGTAATTAAAAAATTTGGTTACTGTGGTTATGTTTTGCATTTGCTTAGAATTTAGAGTGAGCTTGAGCTCGGTCTATTCGCAAAGAAGAACTATGTGAGTTCTCTATTTATAATATTTAACTTAATGATGACTATGAACTAGCTTTCGACCATCAAGAAGGTGAGATTTACCTCCAACCTAGTCTTCAAAATTAGGAAATCATTATTTTCTGATGTTTTTCTTCAATAATCACTAAAAGTAGAATGTTTTCTTTCTTTAATGTCTAGATGCATTTTCTGACTTTATCAAGTTCGAGGGCTAGTTGGGAGTATTGTCATTTCCTGCATTCGATTATTTCAAGGTCCTAACAACTTTTGACTCTGATTGGTAAGTTTATAAGACTTAATGGTCGTTCTATGAAGCTCTGTGGGCTCAAATACTTGCATACATTTCCCATTTCCATTCTCTTTAAGTTTTGTACAAGATGTTTTTAGTTGGGGATGACGTTACTAAGTATTTCAAACTCTGGTATCTTAGAAAAAGCACCACTTAGAAGGTGTTTTAAGGTAAGGCTATGTCATTTCATTCGAGCAATAATTCTGAGCAATCTTTTCTTAAAAAGTATGTTTTGAGAGATGGTCTATTTGAACTTCAGAACCATTGTTATTGTGTCATTTTGAGAATATATGTATATTTTTTCATCATTTCTTCATTTCTCCCTTCTACTTGACAATATTGAGTGATTCTTGAGCCTGTGAACTTTCTGAGAGAATTTTTAGAATAAATTCCTTTATGGGTATCTGATATTTCCCTATTCCTTCGTCGAATTTCCAAGGTTTTTGGTGTATTTGGCTAAAAAAAGTTAAGTTTTATGCTCTTCCTTCCTACAAAATATGATTGTCTTCGAACAATCTTGTAAATTGAGCCATTTTCTTAATCTATACTTGCATTCTTGAGCTTTGTTTGTAATATTATATCTGTCTTACATGGGTAATCTTGAAATCCCTTTGTATTTTCCTCTATTTTGATTCAAAATCGTTCTTTTCTATTCTCCATTCGAGCTTCGTTGGGTTGATTCAAGTCTTTCTTAGAAACTGGTAAACTCTTCTACAAAATGCGTTAGGGATTTTGGATGGCCATGAAACTCTGGTGCATTCTCTTGATCTGAACCTTCAACTTGTGCCATTTCTTAGAAGAGTACATTGTCATTCTAACTTTAATGATTAGTTATACTTTCTTGTACTTCTGCATTGGAATATAATGGCCATTACGATTGAAAGTTTGGATATTCATGCCTTCTTGTCTGAATTATTTTTATTGATTTCTCTACTACCTGTAGTTTCTGAGTGCCTTTTCTTGCTCATACTTGTTTATATGCCTCCCTTTATCTTTTCCGCCATTGAAGAAACCGTGTCTTTTTTTAATTGTTTCTAGGTGTTCGATTGAATGTGCTTTACCTTACATTTCAATTTTTCTTCAGTTGAAGTTTGCATTTTAATGTCAATTTGAATGATGGCTTTATCTACCTTTAATTGATCCATACTTGTTGTAGATTGATTTAATTCGTTGTTGCTAAACACTTTACTTTTGAGAAGAGAAAGCCAGATTTGTTTAATTCTTCCTAGCCAATTCGAGCTCGGTTGTGCTAAGGTGAACTTGCTGCAATAAATTGATCTTGTCCCTAATAGACACTATTGTAATTGGTTGAAAATTTGTGTTAAAAAGTTTTGAATATGCTTGCATAGTTTCTTTTGTGCTTTGTGTAGCTATAACTTTATTATATTGAACTTTTCTTTTACTCTAAGCCAAACAGAAAAAGGGTTCCTTTTGATAGCTTACATTCTGTCAAATTTGTATCATTTCATTGATGAGTTTGTGTATAATATGTACTGAAAACCTTACTGCCCCACCGATTACTTTGTAGTTTTCCATAAGTTACATGGTTGTGGTTGTCTTACAAACCTAAAACTTGTTGGCTACTCGTAAATGCTTCAAAATTATTTCTTTCTATTGAAACTAATATGTAGTTGTAGATGGCTTGAATGGAATTTTACAAGACGATCTTTGCATTTGTTACTTTTTGTTCCTTTCTTGGAGCTTATCCATTCTGAGACAGCTTGTTTGTTTATAATCCATAGTTGAGTTAATGTCTGAGCATTACTTGAGTATTACTAAATCCTTCTTGATGATATTTGGAAAATACTACCTGGAAATATGAATTTGGTCCTTTCTTTCTCAATTGTATTCGATCAACATGTAACACTTATTTTCTTTGAGACGGTGGTTGACCTTCATGCATTTAATTATGGCTTGTTGTTGGAAACTTTTATGGTAATTGTTATTTTTGACCATACCATGCATTATCTCTTTTTTGTATTACTATTTGATTAGTACAGTAGTTTATCTTTTGTCATAGCTTTCAAGAATGTATTAGCTATAAAACAACATGATATAAAGATGTAAAATGTCCAATTTACACAGTGAATCCCTATCAAAATTTTATTAGATTCCTTTTTCCATTTTGTTTCAATTGTACCTTATCTTATTCTAGTTGTTAGAAAATGTATAACTAAACCTGCATTTCTTCTATGGATTGGTACAGGCACATATTTTTATATTCAGCGTTTAGTCTGAATTGGAATAAATTTGAACTAAAATGGATGTACTTTTCTTATTCAAGTTACAGAAAGTATCACTTATTTCTTCTTACCTATATCTACATATTTAGATAAACTAGTTAGAAAATATTAGGCTTTTTCGCCTCTCTTTTATTCCATAGTTTTTCTCTCTCCTAATTTCTGAGTGAATGAGTCATGTATGCTACTACAGAATAGTGTTTTTATTAGTTATTCCTTTGATCTTCATGGAACTTTTACCTCTTGATGTTAGGAGACCCACTTGCATGAAATTAGATAGTATAGGAATATGAATCAACCGTGAGCTCATGATTGAAAATATTTATTTTTCTTGTTTTTAGGTACAGTGGCATTTTCTAAGAAGTGAGGAAGAAGATGGAGCAAAGATGGAGCTAGAAATGCATCAGCCATAATGAAAGAAACCCAAGGCAATGATGGTTCTTTCATTCTCCTTTAATTTATTTTTCATGCATATGTACCTCTTACTTCAATAGTGGTAATTTACTTTTGAGTTACATCCCACAGCTTGTGTGGGAACATTTGAAATTCCTTATGAATAAAATATTGAATCTTGAAACTAATTTGTGTATTTCTTTCTGCATTTTAGTTTTGTATATGGATTGTATAATGAATTAAATAACTCAATAACATAATTGAATGTATTTAATCATGAAGGATAGAACTTTAAAATACATGTAGTCCTTAGTAATGAAATTTGATACTGTTGTGATCTACAACTATGATTGATGTTCAAAAACTTAACACTTCATCTATTTTGTATTTTCAGTCTTCATCAAGATTTCACATCTGTTCTTTGGGGATTTTGTTTTCTTTTGCTGAAGATAATCATGAAATTGCAGACTACGTGATCTGTCATGTTTTGTAACAGCACACATAGTTGTAGATTTCATGGAGTCCTTAATTAATCCAACAGAACAAATATTGAACTGAAAGAATCTCCCCTAGCTTAGGGTCACTTCACCAATGCCATCCATCATGACTAAGTTTTGAGTAGCCCATTTTTGCACGAGTGCATTATTGTCAATAGAAACCTACTCAATCACATGAAATGTAGGATAAAATTCCTTAACTGGTAATAAGGTATTAGGGATAGAAACTTTACCTCATGGAATACATTTGACAAAAACATCCTTTATTTTTTCCTTTGAGTTTCCATCACAATTTGTTGTAGTTGTAGTAACGAAACTATGTGAGTGGGTGGTCATGAAAGAGTCATCCAAACATGGGATTTACTTAAAAATTTAGCTAAATGCAAGTGCATAAAAACAAGTCCTGCGAGGGCAGTATGATGAGGGTTGAACACCATGTAGTGGCAACTATACACAAACCTCCCCAGTTGTTTCCATCGAGGTGCCATCAAAGTATGTTTCAATTTTCTATAGTAGCGCACTCTCTGGTATCTGGAAAATTACCCACAATGGTCCAACCATATTTTCCAGATACCTGAGAGTGCGCTACTATAGACAATCAAATTTGGTAGTTTATCATTATGACACTGCTAATTATATTCTCTCTTCTTAGCTAAGAAAAAACCATGCATATTATCCCCACTCTGTAGATTTTTCTATCCCTCCCAACTTGCTTATTCCTATGCACTGATGTGTTTAAATTTTATAAACATGAATGTATAGAATGAGGCCTTAACCTCTACACATCATGATGAAAAATTTAGATTTCATTCACTATATCCTTATCCAAAACCATAAACCAATGTCAAGATGTGAAATCTAGTATTTAATGACCTATGTCATCTTGGACCAACACATCCTGCAAATATTTTTCAATTACACTATAATTGTTGGGTCTTTTAATATTCTTGGGTGTTCCTTTACATGAAAAATTACGTTCAGAGCCCCATATAATCAAGTTAACATAAACTCATTTTCACCCCTATAAATCAAATATAAATTCATTTGGCACAATCATTGTTACTACATACAAAGGGAAATCAAGAATCCATAAACCCCGCCAAATTTGATGCACATCCATTGAGGAATCCTCTACTACAATTATGAAGGACTTAACTAGGTCAAGGATCTTTGTTTCCATCATTCCCAAGCATACAAATATCCCTACTCAATGTCTTAGCAAGAGTATAATCATCTCAAGAATGTTTAAAATGATTCAATTTCTCAACTAGTTACATTGATCTAGATGTCACATTATAGGTGGATAATTATGTGTGCTTTGATTCCTCTACCAAGGCAACATTTAATATGTCAAGGCCACGCCTAATGAAAAGCGTGAATGACATGATCGAGACTACTAAAAGTCGTAACATCATCTCGCAAGTTGTAGAACACTTTCCAGAAGCTCCTGAAAGATATGGGTTCTACTTTTCACTTCTTAACAAGCTACACAACATCGAAAACCTTGTCTTTGACAAACATGTTTACAAATGTATCTTAGAGTATTTCCTTTTCGACATCATCTGTCAAGCAAAGTAAGTTTGAGAAGAACTAGAATTCAGGTATGACACCGATTGCAAAGACGAAGATGAACACCCCATAAAGCATCATCATCTCTTAGCACATGAGTATCATGAGCATCTACAAGCTAGTACTTCTCATCAGTGAGTACATTTGTAATATCTCTTAGAATCAATAAATAAATAATTTATCTTTTTATTACAATGCCTACACCAAAAATTATTCTCTTAGATGCTCAATTAAATAAAGGGCCCAATTTTTCTCCATGGAAAACAAAAATGAAGACAATCCTTCAATTTGAAGGATTATGGGGCATTATCACCGGGTTTATGACCATTCCCACAACCCTTGATGAACTCATGAAATATGAGATGACTAGTACCAAAGCCTTGATGTTGATAATGCTCAATATCAGTGACAATGTGCAGCGACATGTTTAGAATGTAGAGAAACCAAATGAGGCTTAGGACAAGTTGGCAACCATTTATGAAGCCAAAAATAAGACTAAGATCCTCCATCTTCATTCAAAATTGCACACCCTTTCTATGGGGTTAGATGAGAAAGTTAAGGAGTTCTTACGTCTTGTGGTTGAGCTGCGATCAGAGTTATTAGTGCTCGGTGAAACGGTGGACGAAAAACTTCTCCTGCCAATCACCTTGAGAGCACTCCCATCTCAATTTTGAGTGTTCATTATGACACTGAATGTATCTACACAAATAGTGGCATTCAAAGAACTCGTGAACTTGTTGAAGTAGGAAAAGGCCATCAATTCATCCCAAGAGGAGACTGAAGATAAATCCCTGTTCTCAAGGCCATACCGTGGCCTAGAAGAATCAGAAGGGTACCCCAAAGAAGACAACTCAACCGAAACCAAATCAACAGTAGAAAGATCAAAATTCAAATAGGTGGTGTCACATTTGCAGAACAAACACTCACGAAACTAATCACTACTGGTACAATGGTTTGAAACAAGTGTCTGTGAGCCGAACAAGCACATCTTGGAGTGATGATTTTCAAAAATCCAAATGCCATCCTCACATAAGAAAGTAGAAGGGACACCTTGCCACTCAACAAGATGATGAATCCGATGAGGATACATTAGAAGGAGTGAATTATCATAAGAACCTTGTACTATTCTCTTAGACTTTATAACCCATGAAGAGAGTCTGAATGATAGACTTGGTTGCCAACAATCATATGTCAAGTGGCAAGAAACTACTTCATTCACTGAACTAACAACTCACTGGAGGTCGGGTTCAGATAGCAAATGAAAAAGAGTATGTTACAGAAGGAATAGGAAAAGTCACCATTCCTCTAGGACCATGAAAATGTACACTTATAAAGGTACTATATGTTCTTGGCTTGACTAGCAACCTCTTGTCAGTGACTCAGTTCTTGAATCATCACCTAAAGGTAGAATTTCTTGTCCAAAATGGCATTAACTCATGGTCGATCTTGCGACAAGGTAAGATTATTGCTAGAGCTTTTCTAAATGATAAGTTATTTTCTTTATATATTGTTTCATCTTCTGCAATAGCTTTATCTGCATCAACAGTTCAATCTACTGCACTATGGCATTTTATATATGAAAACTTGTCATCTACTTTATTGCATCAGGTGAGTTCAAAAGCAATGGTCTAAGGACTACCCAAATTGTCTAGTTCCTTGCCTATTTTCCCTAGATGTCTTGTAGGAAAACAAGACAGAGATCCGTTTCAGGTGAGCACCTTCCATGCCAAGAAGCATCTGGAGGTAGTTCAAACCAATCTAAATGTCCTACTGCATGCTTCATTTTTAGGATACAAGTACTTCAAACTGTTCGTGGATGACCATTCTCACAAGATGTGGGTGTTTTTCTTGAAGAAGAAAAGTGAGGCTCTTCAAAGTTTCCTGAATTTCTATCATCATGTTGTGAAAGAGATCGGACAATCACTTCTTGTACTCTCTCAAAATTGAGGGGGGAAATTCACATCAAATACGTTCTTGGCCTTCCTGAACTAACAAGGCATTAAGTAGAACCTTACTGCTCCCTACACACCTCAGTAAAATGACATTGTTGAGGGTTGCAATCACATAGTGATGGAGATGGCTTGCCACATGCTAACAATGACAAAGCTAGAGGAACGCTATTGAGCTGAAGTAGTATAGATAGTTGTATATCTTCTCAATGGGGTACCGATAAAGATTCTACAAAATAAAATTCCAGAAGAGGTATGGAGTGGTATAAAGCCATCAATTTCTCATTTACGAGTATTTGGTTGCAAAACATACATACATGTCCCAGCTTAGAAGAGAAAGAAATTTGAGCCAAAGGCACTGTCATGCATCCTCCTTGTCTACAACACTACCTTCAAAGGAATACTATCTCATGGATCTAGAGACAAAGAAAATATACAAGATTTGGGATGTGGTTTTATATGAGTCATCATTTGATTCAATAGTGACAATAGAAGAACCATTACCAACCACCTCTCACCGACTAGTCTCCAAATCAGATGATCAGTCAGAGGAGACTACTCAAAGAAAAGAAATGTTGCAAGGAGATCTATTTGTTGACCTTGGAGAACTGGAGAATGTGATTCCACATCAATCCACATGGCAACGACACAATTATTCTCAAAAGTAGCCAAGTTCTCATTTGAAGTGGGTACAAAGCACCATCAAGGAGTCACATTTGCAACAAATCCCAGATACATCATCCGAAGTCAAAATAAGGAGTCAAACATGCAATGAGGTAAAATTTGCACTCTTGAGTTCACTAATTAATAACTCTGATCCTAATAATGTTCGTGAAGCACTCAGTCAACCTCAGTGGAAGTAACCCATGGATATAGAAATGGACTCAATCAAGAAAAATCAGACATGGGAACTTGTCAATCTGCCTAAAGCAAAGAAACCCATAGGCTGGAAATGGGTTTTCAAGACAAAATATAGGGCAGATGGATCCATCAACAAATACAAAGCATGAATTGTAGCAAAAGGGTATGCTCAAAAATAAGGCATTGAATATGAAGAAACCTTTGCACCCACTGCGAAGATAAAGACCATCAGAGTCATTTACACACTAGCAACATAGAAATGATAGAGACTTCAACAGATGGACGTCAAGATTGCTTCCTAAATGGTGATCTGAAAGAAGAAGTGTACATGACCCAACCTAAAATATTTGTTGATGAAGAACATCCTAAGAAGGTATGTCATCTCATAAAATCATTATATGGACTGAAACAAGCTCCAAGGGCATGGTATATCAAGATCGATGATCACCTTCTGTAGCATGGGTTCACTCATAGCCCCTCAGATTCTAATTTGTATATAAAGAAAGAAGGAAAAGAAATTGACATTCTTGTTGTGTATGTGGATGATCTTGTGATCACTCGCAGTTCAGAAGATTAGGTTGATATTGTGAAGAATGATCTCAAAAGAACCTTCAACATGATATATTTGGGGCCACAACATTACTATCTTGGCTTGGAGATATGGAAAAATGAGCATCACATTTTTTTCTCGAAGATAAAGTACGCAAGGACACTCCTGGAAAAGTACAAAATGTCAAACTGCAAACCTATATCCACTCCCATTGAAAAATATTTGAAACGTTCACGATTCTAGGATTCACCTGAAGTAGATGCTACTCTCTATAGGAAATTTGTTAGAGGACTCATGTACTTGACATATACTAGACTAGACTTATGTTATGCTATCAGCTATCTTTCCAGGTTCATGCAGTAGCCAAAGACATGTCACCGAATTGTAGCAAAGCATGTTTAGAGGTATGTCCGAGGTATAGTTGATTATGGTCTAGAATATTAAAATAATAATCAATTCTTCTTATAGGGATACGTCAACATAGACCACATCAGATCTGTTGATGACATGAAGTCAACTACAGGAGACATACTTCATCTCGTATCTAGTCCTATCTCATGGATAAGCAAGAAGTAGAATGTCGTTTTTATCTCATAATTAGAGACAGAATATTGCACCGCACAAGGAGCTTTGCGTGAAGTGATTATGTTACGTTATATTTTAGGTGATATGGGAATTCCTAAAAATCATTCACCTATTCTCTATTGCAACAATCAGAGTGTGTTGAAGCTTGTGAAGAATCTAGTTTTTCATGAAAAAACAAAGCATATTGAGATTGATTGTTATTTCATTTGAGAGCATGTCTTGAACCATCACATTCAGCTCCAGTACTATCCTACAAAAGATCAAGTTGCTGATATTCTCACAAAATCTCTTGGAAAAGTGAAATTTAATTTTTTTTAGGAGGTACATGTTGCCACAGAAATGTCCTAAGGGGGGCCCATGTTTCTACCTGGAAACGTTTCAAGTTTACATGTAAACAGGTATGAAACGTGTTTAAAACGTTTCCCAAAAAAAAAACTTTTTTATTTTTTTTTTAAAAAACATCTAACTTAGTATAGATTATTATCATGTATATGTGAATCATTGACAATTGTATATATATATTGTACATTGACGTTTCCGTCGATGTTTCATATCCAAGATTTTTTGAAAATTGTCGTACCCTGCATTTCGTACCCATTTCGTTTCTATTTCCATTTCCTAGCAACATAGCTTTTCAACGATCACATTTGCAAGAATAATGTAATAATGGGGGGAATGTTAGCATAGTCTACGTAGTATTTTATTAGTATGCTTCCTCTGTTATTATTTATTTAATTATTCACTCTTATCGTTTGTATCAACTCTGTAATGCCCAGCTGGGCATCGAATTCTCCTTTTCTACCTGCCACCTTGGCTTCCCCCCCCAACCACCTACCTGCCAACGATTATGGTTGTCTTGTCTGTCCTTGCATGAGGAAAGGGGTGGAGTCACATTTTTTTCTTTGTCGTGATCTCTTCAGGATTCTCCTTCAATGCGTATGGGTGGGTGTTCAAAGGCACAGTCTGGTTGTCATGGTGGTTAGGTGAAGCTTCAAGCTAGCTAAACAGGCTGTCCAACTATGTTGTGGTCTGCTCAGTATTCAATGGATCCTCAAATTTGAGCAACATGATTTCAAATGAAACTACAGAACAACGAAGGGGTTTGCAAGAGGTGTGGGAACGTTGGGGCCTCTGATATTGAGTTTTCTACCTATTTTCGTTGAGCAACTTAGCATAAAAGTGAGGTGGAACTTCAGCAATACTGGCGTGGCGTAGATCGTGGATGCTCCTGTGAAATAATTTTCCCTTGGCGACTGCTCCTGAAAACAGTGATCCCGTTGGGGTTTCTTTTGACAATAATAATGTACAGATCGATGGTGCTTTGCTGCAGGTGAGTTTGTGTAATACAGACTGGAACCCTTATCCGTTCACTCTGGTGAAAAGAATGATAAAGGTGATACTTGCATCTTGTTAGGAGATCAATGAAGGATAGAGGAATTAAAAGAAAACTTGGACGTAGTTGGAGCAAAGGCAATAAAATGGTGCATGCGTTTTGTGTAGGCGACAGATCACAACCATTAGGCACAGGAGATCTATGCAATGTTGGAGAAAATGTCATGAGAGATGAAGGTAGCCGGATATTTTTTCAGATCCAGAACATACACTGAGTGTGTATCTCCAAATCGACTAAATGTGACAGTGAGAGTGTTACCAGGAGACCCGATGAAATTTAGTATAGAGATTCTCTATTGATTTCTTACTTGTCTTGGCGTCGTAACTCAGGGAAGAGTATCTCATACATGCGGATCTGTTTCATATCAGAGTTGCGCAGTGAAAGGAATCCTCCCACCCAAAGCTTGGTTTGCGCCGACTATAAGGTATGATGGATGTCTGGTTGCTATGATTTTGGCATACTTCCTGCGTTTGATACTGCTGTTGAAGATGGTGTGGATGTGCTTTCTCTTTCTGGTCCGGGGGAGCTGTCTAGGTCACCAATCTATCACCATGGGTGACAACAGTTGGGGCGAGGACTTTAGACAGGGATTTCCATACAAGCATCTATATTTTTTTTGGTAACGGAAAATCTTATAGGGGAGTGTCTCTGTACAAGTAGAAAGGCGTTGGGGTCTGATTTTGTGCCCTTGATCTATGCTGGAGACATCTCTATTGAAATTATCACACTTTCAAGCCACAACTAAAATGTTTGCACCGAGAGTTTGATGCTGTCCTCAGATCTGATGAAGGAAAAGGTTTATATATCACTACGGTTGATGAAGCCTTTCAGAGCCAGGAGTGTGATGTAATCATTATGTCTTGTGTCCGAGCTTCAAATCATGGAACTTTCCCTTGTATTGGATGCCTAAAGCGTCAAGTATGGTGTGAGGAGACTTATATATACAAACACATATAATGTTGTGTATGCGGGAAAGGAGATTGTTAATGGCAATGAAGCATTGCGATATTTTCTCTGGAGGATCATGTTGACCCCTGTTGGGCATAGTAAAGCTTTGGCTGAACAGTCTGTCCTCAAAAGTAATGGTAGATCGTTGAAGTATGTCTAACAGCAAGCATCAATGCAATTGTATGGTGATTCAGTTGTCTTTCTTTGTGGTTGACAATAATATGAAAATAGTCATTAGTAAAGTCAATAGCGAAATATTTTGAGACATATGCAGCCCAAGTGACATTATGTACAACATATCTCCTCTATTGCAAGCTGAAGTATGTTCATCTATTCTACCAACCTAAGATTGGATGTCGGGGGGTGCCAGATTATTTTCCATCTTGTGAGTGCGTGCATGGCCAACAAGTTGTCACCATTGAGCTCCCTCATGGCTCTTATTTATATGGCACTGGAGAAGGTAGTGGTTCCCTCGAGTGAACAGGAAAGCGTGTCTTTATGTGGAACACTGATGCTTGGGGTTATGGTGATAGTACGACATCTCTATATCAGTCCCACCCATGGGTGTTGGCTGTTTTTCCAAATGGGGAAGCTTATGGGATTCTAGCTGACACTACGAGGCGGTGTGAGGTGGATTTTTGAAAGGACTCAACTGTTAAATTTTCTGCCCCATCTGTCTATCCAGTTATCACATTTGGCCCATTGACATCGCTAGCAGCAGTACTCACATCCTTGTCTCATGCTATTGTTTTATGCTGGCCCGTGTGGAGTCTGTACGACCTGTTAAAGTTGGAGAAACAAGCAAGATATTTCTACACCTTTCTACTGCTATTATATTTACAATTATTGTGAAATCAAACCACTCTTCCTTGCATTGATTTGTCAGTTGGATGTCATGATGGGAGATTTCCCTTTCTGCTTGTTCTTCTTGTTTTAGCTTTTATCGTTGACAGTATGTGGGTCGAAAGGATGCGTGTGCCCTCTCCTCTGAATGTTATATTACTCGAATGATAGAACTTCGTCTGTTTGTTTATGTATTAATTCTTCTCTGCGAATGAGTTGCAAGTTATTATGTTGATCAAGTTAGTATTTTCGTTATCATGGAAGTAAGTTTACAATAACTATGAAACCCCCCCGTCCTAGCACCCAAGTTTGTCCTTGACGTTTTTTTTGTTAGCTCCTTCGCAAGTCCCTTCGATAACCTATTGGCATCGAGAAAGAAAGGTTGTAGGATTGTGCGAGCAATGCGTGGGCTAGCCAGCTTAAAGTTTCGATATTAAAACTGGTAGAATAAAAGGGTTCGTGTGCAACGTGTTTTGCCATCTCGCATGTTTAGAATCTTATACTATCCTTCATCGTGTTTCTAGGATTTTTAAAGCCATCCTCAAAAAGTACCTTGACCATGCCTATCAACTTGAATCATAACTAGCTTTTCAAATCAACTAAGCTGGAGGTTTCATTGTGCGAATCCAATACCTCGTTGACACTAGAATAGTTTGGTCTAATCCCCCTCTCAAAATTATTTCTGATGGCGCTCTTCTATCTTTCCTAACTTGCATTATTTTCTCCCTTGTAATGTTAACGCTATTAATTAATATTGGTCAGTTTTTATGCACGTTATTACCGTAATAGGTTGTGATGGAGATTTCCTTAAATGTGATTGACCTTTGGGGAAAACTCAGCTTTCGTGTGATAATCTTATGAATTCATAGCGGAAGGTTTTGTTTGATAAAGTCACTTAGAAATTATGCTTGCATCTATTTGTGCGATGGTTGACTATGTTACCAAGGGTTGCAGTAAAATATGGTTATTTCGAGAAGTGGATAATTTATTTTAAATTAATCAAACATTAGAATTGTTGTGGAACTTTGCAAATCTTTAGTGTATTAAAAATTGTTGATGACATTATTGTATACTCTTGTGTGACGGAGCCCCTCTTCTCCTCTCGCATGCTAGCTACTAGCCTGTAAGACTTTGACCCTTCTTGGATGATTGGAAAATCTTGTAGTTAATGGTCAAAACTAGTATACCTTGCCTTCGCTTCGAAACTTATGTTGTGTGTATACTCTATTTGATTCCGGTTTGAAACTCATTTATACATGACCTTTTTGTGATAAATTTTGAAACCTGTGTTTCCCCTTTCTTGGGCCGATCAACTTTTGTTCTTTTAGAAATGTATTATTTTAGCCTATGCGTTGGTACCTTTGATAAAATTCTAGATGGTTGGTCTATTTATATCAAATCTCAATCTTGTAATTATTGTTATTTATTTACTTGATGGGAATTCTGTTCTTGCTAGAATGTTTATATCTCCTTATAGGGCCAAGGGCCATTCTCATACGATTATTACTTTCGTTGTTTTGCTCCTAACTGAAGTACAAGGTCTTCACCTTCTTTGATTGGCATGATGAAGACTTTATTATAACTTGATGTGTTAATAGTGTTTAGAGGTTAGGACCAATTCTTGTAATAAAGTGCTTCCTTTTTGTGATATTGTTAGATAATAGTTATGGTGGTTTTGTGTAGCCTTATCTTGCTCAGTTCTCGTGAACTGACTCTTGTAGAAAAATTTTTTGCAGATGGCTTACGTGGTTAGATGATGGAAAGACTTGTAGATTATTGCATCAATCTTGGTTATGATGTTCCTTTGTACGAATGTGTATTATGTTATAAAATTTGGAAAGGGCCTTTGGACATTTTAGAAGAAGGGCCAGTTCCTACTAAATATATTGTAGAGTATTGTTGTTGTAACTGTTGAAACTTTGGCTTGTTTGGTTATCATGTGAAAGATGAAATTTGATTACCGCTTGGTTATGGGATATTCTAGTGAATTTTAACCCTTAGTATAGTAGCGGGGCATGTCCCATGTTATTACTCTCTTGCTCCCTAGTCATGGTTCAATAGAGATGGTATGTCCCTTTGATTTGTGCATCATGTTGGAATGAATTGATATAACCTTGTTTTGTTTCCGCAAATGAGTATTGTTAAACTTTGCTCTTGAGTTAAAATGTTGATTTGTAAATCCTCCTAAGGCTTAGTAGCAATGAGTTTGTAAGTACTATGAAGTGAGCTGGATAGTCCTTATTAAAATTAAACTAATAAGCATTATCCTTTTATGGTGAAACCTTAAATGATCTCATGGTGAAATCAATGGTGAGATGTTAGAAGATGATAGGGTTTAATAAGTAGGAAGGAAATTGATTAATAAAACCATAAATATTTCTATATCGTTTGAAATGTTCTCCTTTGTCAAACTTAATTAAGTAAAGTCTAGATGGAACATTTAACCAATCTTGATAAACTCTTAACCTCAATGAAAGATTGATAGTAAACAATGTGACCCTGAAGCTAAATTCTGTTGTCCTGTTCTGTTAACCCTTGCCTTGATTCATGGTGATATTTCTTAAGCAAGGTCAAAATTTGATCCTTAAACAAGAAGGTTATTGTTATGAAACCCTAAGCAGTACTTTCCACTCAATCGGAGCTTATGCCTTCACCTGTGCAATAGAGTTGTGGAACATGTGTTAGTGGCTTGAGTAAGATTAATTAACCTTGTGAGAAATGGAAAATGTTCTAAAATCAAATGAATAAAAAGCTTTGCACATAAAATTGATGACCCCAGTTTAGAAAGCTTGGCCTTAAGCTATTTAGTCAACCGTTGAAAATAAAGAAGTTCTCCCTTGTGAAAAGAATTGTGTGAATCGTTACATGAAATTTTATAAGAACGTAAGTTAAGAATTAAGAGACACTTTAGTAAACAAGAAAATTTAACAAGAAATTCCTCATGGGATGCCCTAACTGTAAGTGTGTTTTGTGGTTGGACTCCAATGTTGTTCTGTCAAGAAGAGAAAAGTAGATTGTCCTTGATAGGTGTGAATGTTTCCGTACTGACCTTGTGGTCTCCCCCGTAACAAGTGGTTCCTAGTGTTGGTTGTAACCTTGTGACGACATGTTGTGTCGTGTTGAGTCAAAGCAAGTAAAAAAAAAAAATTTATCCTGTATTTCACTGTGTTGTCATTGTGTTGGTATTTTTGGTGTGTTACAAACTCCATCCATTCCGGGGAGTAACTCCATCCATTCCGGAGAGTATTGTTTGTACACGGGCTTATAAATATTGTATGTTATTTTCATTAAATAAAAATGAATAAGAGATATCTAATCTCTATTTTCTCTGCATCATTTCCTCCTCTCAATGGCATCATCTAAATTTTTCTTCCTTTGGGCTCTTCCTCCTTCCTTATCTTTGTGGGAATACCCTATCTATCACATGTGTTTACAAAGATGACCAGTGAACCAACCAACATGGGTTGTTTACCACTATTTGAGGAGGATTTATCATTTTTTGGTTGATTGTTCAACCTTACAAACATACGTGATGTTTAAGTTGAGTGAGCCTTGTCACTGCAAACTATTCAAGGAAAGAATCACTAGAAGAGTTTCAAGTGTAACCATTCCAACATTCATGTTCATGAACATTAATGAACCCAAGTTATGAAGCACTTTGTGGCCTTGAGAGTTTGAGACTCTGGGATATTATCATGTCTATACTCAATATCATTGCTCAAAATCTCAGTTTTTTCTCATGATGCTTTCCTCTTAACCCAGATGGACTTTATGTGTTGAATGCATAATAAAAATGATCTAATTTAAATAAACATACTTTTTCTATATATTGTACAAGTGTAATAAATCCCTTATGGTGTGATTTCCGTTTGGACAACATTTCCACCATGTTCACCTTTGCTCAAACTTGTAAACGACTTCCTGAAACTTTTTCCACCTTGAACAAGTTTTCCTAGGCCCCTCAATGTCTTTTTCAATCTACACAGCCAGTTTACGACTTGCATTTCATGGATAAGGTAAATAAATCTAGCTCCAGGTTTTTAGACTTCTCTTATGGCCCTAGAGCCACCACATCACATACTATTGTATAGCGGTATGCCTAACTCTCACGTATGTTCACATACGTGAATAAATTCGACTTCTTCAAAACATTGACCCTGAAATGATGCATGGCACAATGGTTGGCTGGTGCGGTGGGGTCAGGGAGGTGTTAGGTTCGTGTTTTGCTAGGGCCTGTGCTAACGTAAGTGATCTTTAGGCACAACTTCTTAGGTCTAGATACTTTCTTTAGTGCATTAACACTAGTATATTATATGTTTATTAATTTTTGTTACCACTTAACCTGTTGCTTGCGTGTGTTTCTTGATTAGTATTACTTTCTAAAAATGTAAGATCCTAAACCATAAGGATGGCATTTCTTAATATTAGTATCATTTAAGAAAAATCTTCTTAGACTAATGGTAGTATGAATGACCTTTTAATTCGACTACGGAATAATCAACATATCTCCATATCTTCTCCTGTAGTATTCATAAAAAAATTCAATTTTTCTATTTAGATCAATGTTTCTTGGTTTGGTTGCTTCTCTTCCCTTAAAGGTACATTTCTTATAAATTTCTGTGTCTTGATTTTGTTACTTCCATACATTAATATTAATATAGATTTCTTTTCCCGTCCCACAGTCAAAGGAAAACGTATTGAGACTATATGAGCGCGAAAATCAATCTTATGGTTCATGCATAGACGACAGTAACATGATTTATAATCAAGTATAAAATGTTTGGTTTAGCACGGGCTCATTATTAAATATGAAATCGGTAAATGTATCACTCGTTTAAAGAACCCGCGTAAAGAATTAGTTTATTATTATATCGGACAATATTGTTTTTTATGGTTGTTGATTAAGGAAAATATAGATGATTAAACATTGAGAATAAAACATTAGAATCAAAGCGCAATTACTTTAATTGGTAAATGCCTTTTTTATCAGAATCAGCATCCATGGATTAAACAATAACTTAATGTAGATTATGTATTTCATTCAATCAATTAAACAAGATATATAAATGGAAAACAGCTCCGCAAACTTTTTTGTTTAAGGAAGGAATCACTCAGCCTAAAAACTGTGTTCTAAAAGAGCGTTTATTTGGATCTTTTGTCCCACAGGAGCTACATAATAGTTTTCTTAATGAGCCTACAAAATTTATTACGGGTAAATGGGAGCACTTGGTTGAGGTCGAGGAAAAAACAAAAAGCAAAAACCATTTACACAGACATGCTAAACCGGATAGATACCTACAGTGATATGAACCAGATTAAGGGGTTTGAAATGTAATGTAAAAGTACAAAAATATATACTGAAGTTAATGTCATCATAAATAATATATTAAAACTAAGATCTCATAATAAATTATAGATATATAAGAATGTTTATTTAGATCTATGATATTGATAATAACCTAAAATCATCTTAAAGTCTCAACTTTTGGTCAGATATACTCTTCAATCTTGTGGACGTTCTTAAAATCTTTCATTTCATTTTATCCTACAGGAGCTACATAATAGTATTCTTAATAAGCCTAAAATAATTTAATACTGAGAAATAGGAATTGAGTAAAAGAACAAAAGAAAAAACCATTTATGCAGACATACTAAACCCGATGCATAACTACAGTGATATGAACCAGATTAAGGGCTTTGAAATGTAATGTAAAAGCACAAAAATAAACACTGACATTAATGTCGCCATAAACAACATATTTAAACTACGACATTTTCGTAATAAATCATAGATATGTATTGGAAAACCTAGAATGAAAAAAACTTAAACGCACCTGTCTGAACGGATGATGTCGCCTGTAGGCTGTGGATTGAGCAACAGCCATGAATATCAAGCAAGTTTTCAATGAAATCATAATCTAAACCTCAGGGGGAGGTTGGATCTTACTTTGATATGCTTTTCTTCCACAGTCTCTCTGCTTTCTCACAAAAATACACGCACTGTCGACCAGAATAATGGCCGGAGCACTTTCTTGGAGGATGTTTAGTTTCCAATAAAGAAAAGAATCTTTGCATATCGAGGATAAACTGTGAAGTCTAGGGCCTTCCCTGAGGATAAGTTTTAATATTAAGGTGGAAAATAATAGTCAAATTATACCATGACAGACGTGACATTAAAGTTTTGTGACGGGACGCTTATGTGACATTTATGTTTTATTTTTTGACCCTTAACTTTTTTGATTTGAACTATAAATATTTAATACATACATACTTATCGACTTTAAATATGAAAAATGTTATTCGTCGATTGCCATTCTGCTGACTTGTTTTCATTTCGTCGGATAAGATGATGGTGTTATTGTTTTTCTGTTTGTGCTTCAAGGTTCCCCTCGTAAAAGGCTCAATCTATTGAATTTTTGCATAACTAACAATGTTTTATATAAAATAGTTTGTGAAGCCCTATCAAAGTTAAATCCGGAGGACGTGTCCCTTGACGTTGCTTTCCAATGATTCAGAAATACGCATTCTAAGACTTGCGGAAACGATTTTTAGAGATGTCCATCTTCTTTGTATACAAGAGGTTAGTGTGGCAGGTTTTCCGCTATCCACGGTTACTAAGGTTATCTTGCAACCTGGTTTAGCTCTAAGTGTAGTGATGAGCCTCTCCCGTAGAGGAATTATGAAATTTTCGCCCAATATTATGGCCCTGTTATGTTATTTATGGATGTGGCCAAACACATCATGTCCTCTGGGTGTTATTCAACATTGAGAACCAGTCCATTAGAGTGATTAATGTTTATGCATCCATCAAAGTGACTAAAAAAAAGGAACTTTGGCGATGGATAGCAAATGAACTCTCCAATGCCCTTTTGGTTTAGTGTGTTTACTTTAACATAGTTAAGTAAGTGTTCAACAAGATTGGATGCTTACCCATTCAATCAATAGCTATCAAAAGAGTATCGTCATTGTGCATGCATGGTAAATTTGGGTTTTATAACCCCAATTCCACCCATTACACAGACTCAATCATATGGCACTGATGGCCTAGTTTCCACAAAGGATACGAGAGAGTTCTTAAAATGATGGACTGTGTTGTGTTATCAGCGCAACCTTTTTTCCTTTGTTATTTTTTTTTAGTTATCAATGATAGTGTTGTTAGATATAGTTCTCTCCTATCATTTTGCAATCCACTTTTTGATAGAATGGATTTTTTGTTAGTCTAACATCCATTCCATGAAGTTTAATATCAATATTTCCCCTTCCTCGGCATGGTTATAAATTAAGACGGTGTGGAGCTTAGTGGCAAGGACACATGTCTCGACAAGTTGGATAATGTTTTAGGGAAAAGTCATCCAATAGTTGACGTGCTTCCTTGGCAGTCACCCAATATGTGACTCACCAAGGGATGCACTTCATTTCAAACTTTGTGTTGTTTTTCATGCAACTATACCTTGTCCTAGTGTTTTCATTATGTTTCAACACTCATAGTGGTCTAAGAAACTTCATCCCATTCAAACTTTGTGTGTTGATGGAAGAAATTGGATTTATGCCCTATTATGCTTGGTATGCAATATGCTACAACATTTCTGTGTCCTTCAGTTGATTATGTTGTAGATACATAGATGATTGGTAAATAACAAATGTATATATTAGGTCGTGTGTGTGTGTGTGTGTGTGTGTGTGTTTGTTCATTCACTTCATTTTTCAAACCTTATTGGTGGGAAAGGATGGCTCAAACAGTGTAATTTCTCAAACAAGGACGGAAGCCTATATAATTATAATAATCTGAAATCAATATGAATTACAATGGAGTGATGTAATTCTTATAGGAATTGTACAACTAGGTACAGAAAAATGGTAAGTTACAACAATAAATGATCTCGTGAACATATATATTGCAAATATATGGTTTTGAACATTATAACCATATAAAAAATAAAATAAGGGCAAAAGACATGTACGAGAATACTATTCCCAATTACAAATAATAAATGATTACCAACAACTTACCATTAATTAATATTAACCAAGGTAAACTAAATTTTACCTAAAATTCCCCCCTTAATTTTGCATTGCCTCAAGGGATGAGGAGACGAACTCTCTAAAAAACTTTAACTTGTCACGTGCAAGTGACTTTTTGAAGATATTTACTTGTTGTTCAACTGTTGGACAAAATTGAAGTTGTAGATTTTGCTTCAATACATGCTCGCATATGAAATGTACCTATACCTCAATGTGTTTTGTTCTTTCATGAAAAACTAGATTGCGAACAAGTTTGAGAATACCTTCATTGTCAACATACATGGTGGTTGATTTGTCCTATGGTATTCCAAGTCCTTCGAGTATTCGACATAGTCAAATCACTTCATAGACAGCTTCTCCTATAGAACGATACTCAGATTCTATGGAAGAATGAGAAACAAAGTGTTGTTTATTGCTTCCTGATGATATTGGTCCAGATCCCATAAAGAATACAAACCATGAAATGGATTTTCTATCATCAATGTTACCTACATGATCTGAATCTGAATATCTTGACAAGAAGAAGTTGTTGTTCTTCTTGTATTCTTGACCAAGATCCACTGATCCTTTGAGATATCTCAAGATGTGGCTTGCTTCTTTACAATGAAATATTTTGGGTTCATGCATGAACATCGATAGATAGCTCACTACAAAGTTGTTATCTAGTTTAGTGTAGGCCAGGTAAATGAGACACCCAATCAACTACCAATAGAGAGTGAAATTTACCTCAGGAGATGGATCTGAATGAGATAACTGCAATCTGTTCTCCATAAGTGTAGCAATTAGTGTACAATCCATCATCCTAAATTTCTCGAGTTTTATCTTGGTATATTTCATCTGAGAAACAAAGATGTGATTCTCTTTCTGACATACTTCCAATCCAAGACAATAGTGCATTAGCCCAAGATCATTCATGTCGAATGATCGATTAAGGTCTTTCTTCGTTGCATCGACCATCCTCACTGAACTTCCAATGATGACAAGATCGTCAACATAGACAAAGATAATCACAATCTCCCCCAATTGATTTTTGAGGTAAACATTGGGATCGTATGGATTTCTAAAAAATCCATGTTGTATGAGATTCTCATCAATTTTTATGTACCATGCATGGGGTTCCTTTTTGAGTCCATACAGAGATTTCTTGAGTATGCATACCTTTTCTTCTTGACCAGGTAGAACATATCCCTCAAGTTGAGTCATATAGACTTCTTCTTGTAAATCTTCATTCAGGAAGGCACTTTTTGTGTCCTTCTGATGGACTTTTCAACCAAATTGTGTAGCTAGAGCAAAGACCATCCTTATCATTTTGATCTTAGATGTGGGAGAAAATTTCTCCTAGTAGTCAATGCCTTCTTTTTGCATATACCCTTTTTCTACTAGTCACTCTTTATACTTGTTAACTATCCCATCTACTTTGTAATTTTTTTTGAACATATATTTGCATCCAATGGGTTCCTTCGCTAGTGGAAGATCGACAAGCTGCCAAATTATATTTTTCATTAATGACTGATATTCAGAGTCCATGGCATATTTCCAATATTTTGACTATAGGGCTTCCTAAACTATAGAGGGCTCATCAGATTCAATAACTCTACTCATCAAAACAAATTTAACTTCTTGTATTTCTTTACTGTGATTTTGTGGTCTAGCGGTGGATGTATTCTGTAACGCCCATGAAAACAATGTTATTGGAACACATTAAAAACCCTAAACACTTAACCCGAAAGTTGTGGCATTTTTTTTTGTTTAAGTTAAAAGGTTAAAAGCGTGTCAACCCTTAGTGTGAATTAAATTAATGTTCACCAATAATCTTTACTTTACCAAGGATGGACCAGGTCTAGGTTAAATGATTAAAATTTCTTAATTTCCTGTAAGGTCAAATAATTAACATTCAACTAGGGAGGTGCCATAATTTAATTTACTTGGTTAAATGCCTTACCCTCTTTAATCAAACTTAAACCCAAAAGAATCAACATTATGATTATTTATTTTAATTTCATAATCTTAATAAGTTAATAGTCCATTTCATTAATTTCCTAAAAACATACTAGGAACTAAATAAATGACTTGCACACTAAGGTAATTAAAATGCCCCATTCACCCATCTACCCATGTACCTTTAATTTTTATTTAAAACATCTATAACATACATTCCGACCAAACAAAATTAGGGTTGATCCTCAACCCTTGGATCAATTAAATTTTTGCCACTACATCCTATGGTTTAGAACTAACCCTAATAGTCCATATGAGTTTTTATTTACTCCGTTGAACATTACCCAAGTCTCCTCATTTGGTCACTTTTCCTTTTTTTAATTTGTGGGTTGGAGAGATGGAAGCCATGGGATCAAGGAAGGAACTATGGAGGAGCCTACAAAGAAATCAAGCTTAGATTAGTTTTAGATTGTAGGTTTATCATTGTTTTTTTTTTCATTCAAGGATTGAAGGGATTTCCTTTACAAATCTGGTTTTATTACAAAACTATTTGTATATTGAGTTCTCTAATAGGGGAAAACCCTACCTCCATTAATATATATGATATCTAGCACTCTTAAATTCTCCATTTGAAGTTTTACTTGCTTGAATAATGAATTTTAACTATCATTTGCTTGCTGGAGATTTCCTCTTACTTTTTACATGCTAAAAATTTAATTAGACCAAGTTAAAATTTGCATAGGTGCAGATTTATGTTTTCCACAGTAAATGACAGAACCATTGCCTAGAGTAGGCCAGTGGTCCTAGGACCGCCACCCCACCTGGGTGATAATTCACGAACTACTGCCTTGTCGGAGTGGTGGTTCTAAGACTGCGACCTTGATTGAGCGACGGTTATGAGACGGCCACTATGCACAGTGCGGCGGTCCTATTTATTTGTAACAGAACCTTTATTTCCAAGACTTCTCAAAAAAAAAAAGTCACTAGAGTGTTTTAAAATTCATTCTGAACTTGAATTTATGCACCTAAAGTTTTCAGTTGTAATATTTAACTCATCTATTCATTCCATAGTAAAATTACTCCTCTTTTTCTTTTAAAATATTTTCTATTTTAATGGTAACAACAACTACAATATCATTTTCATTTTTCTCAACAAATTTTCTGTCAAGTCCAAAAGTAAAAGGAACTAAATCTAATTCTAATATTGTTATTTTTCCTTACTACAAAATGCAACATTTCAACATAGCAATATAATTCAATTTGTGGCCTCTTTCTCATTTCCACTACAACTTTATTCCACGTTGAATTTTTCTTTGCATACCCTATTTGCATCTTACAAATTCTATATTTCTTCTTTCTCATTTACAATAATACAACTACAACAATGAAGGTAACTTTCCTTTTTTGTTATCTTGAACATTACTCATTCCTTTTAAAGCAAATAACTTACTTCTCACAAACAAGTTTTAACTAAACTTTTAAACATGATTTCTATTTGGATTCATTTCTTTCCAATATGCTACAATTTAAAGAGAAAGGAAATTTTACAACTCTTCAATGAGCTTCCTTCAAATAATATTACAACTTACAATCCAACATTTATTTTCAACAAAATACAATATTACAAGTGTTCCACCTTGAGTGGGAATAACAAGAAGGTTTTCTAAAAAGGAAGGATTTCTTTTGGACAACAACAAATCTTTTAATTTAACATCACCAACAAGAGCTCCACCAAGATTTATTTTATCACAACAAAAAAGGGGGGAGATGCAACACTCTCCACCCAACCAATAATTTGATGAGGAGAAGAATCTATCCTTCTCATTGGCCCTTGAGCCCTAACCACATTGCAATGAAAAATGGATCCAACTCATTACAACAAAACAAGATTCCACATCACAATACAAAGATTTTACAACCATACCAAAAACGCAATCAACACAACTACAATCAAAAGAAGGCAACTAACAAAATATACAAGACTTCAAAATGCACAAGCTAAAGGAGCAAGATCTATGGGGAGGTCACTTATGCCTCCCAATGGGAAATATGTGCCCACCTTAAAACCATCAAATGTACACCTCAAAACCCGTACACACTCTTATGACCCCCTCAAGAACATCTTATGCCTCCCTACAATCTCTTATGTCTCCCTCATAAAACAAAGTAAGAAATGCAAGCATTTATTTGCCCAAGGTGGGGCACCCAACCCAACGCCCTCCAAAACATGAAATAATATCTTATTCCCCCCCTACATGTAAGATCCCCATAGTCCCCTCCTACACCACACTTAGGCAATCTACCCAAGCACCCAACAAGCATATCAAAACACTCAAAAACATACACATTCAAAATATAAAGGAAAACATTTAACAAGAGTTTATCTCCTACCTTTCTATGGTAGAGCTTGATCCAAGAGACACACACCAAGCTTCTTCAATCCCAAACAATCACCAACAAGCTCCAAAAAAATCCACAAGCACTCCAAAAATCTCCCAACTCCAAAATGCAAGAACACAAAAGAATGAAGTAACCCCCAACCAAGAAAAAGAACTTGAATAAATATAAAAGGGAGAGAGGAGGGAGAGGTGGCTCCATGTAGGATGCCACATCACTCATTCTCAACTCTACCTCACAAGTGAAACCTCATCCCAAATACACAATAAATTTATGGGTGAGTGAAATAAAATACTACTTACACACACCATCTAAGCGCAAAACCCCTAAGGGAAAACTTTAATACCTTTGTAAGAAAAGTGCAATAAATGTCACTTTTTGACTTACAAAACACATGATAGGGTCTACTTTTGACCCCCCAATCCATAGGTAGGGTTGGCATATTAATTTAAGAGGTGTGGGACAAGTTTAACTTGTCCCACAAGCCTCCAAAATTTTCCCTTAAGGCCAAATCCGAATTTCCATAAAGGGGTAGAGTGTACAACACTCAAGATCCCAAGCACTAAACTTACAACACATAACCTAAGAGCCATAAAATCTAATAAATGAAATTCTTTTGTCTCATCCATTATTAGTTTAGTAAAGATATTAATTTTCTAATCTAGACACAAATTAAATAATTAAGAAAAGGAGAATACATCACTATAAAAACGCAAACCAAAATTAAATAAAGAAAATTAAATAAAAGAAATAACACACAACCCCTTGGCCACAATTGGAGGTGATGCCTGCCATGGGGACCCCCTAACAACAATTCAAACATACATACAACAAGATACATATTTCCATGGTGACCCTTGTTGAATTCATTTAGAATTCTAATGTGGTTGGACTCTAATCCCCCCGTTGTTTGTTGTGGTATGTTTTCCTGCAAAACACAAAATACCTACCTCTTGCCTCATGGCCATATTAATGATGTCGAAGTAATAAAACACTTACATATAAGTATCAATTTCAATATCAAATATCATAAATATTGTTGCTAAGACCAAGTAATTTAGCAATTATTATAATTTTCAACATTTTGATTCTACTCATACATCAGTTTGTAACTCAGATAAAAAACCAACTGAATCACTAGATTTAATCAATACTTTCACTCGTTCTGAATTTTTCCAAATCTCCAATATCAAATAGATCACAAAACAATAACTTTAAACCTCATAATAAACATCAATACGAAATTATTCAAAATATCGACATATATTTATCTGACAACACATCATTTTATTCCATACTAAATGTCTATCAAAAGTTAATCAGTTCAGTTAAAATAATGGCTATCCTTCAATTTCCATATCACAATGTGTTAATGTTGTTCATCTATTAATATCTTCCGGTAATAATGCACAATAGTGTCTATGTGTCTAGTCACAGAGATAAACCAAATACAACAAAACAATATCGAAGAGTAATGTTATCACAATCAAATTACAACAATGCAGCCATCCTAGATAATTGTTTTATCCTTAAATACCCATCAGGGTCCATAGTATGACATATAGTAAAAATAATAATAACCAAAACACAATGGAGTCATGATGCCCCACACATCTTATTAGTATGCTAATTAGAATAAAGCTGGAAGGTTTAAGATTATGAGAATTTAGAAAAGATAATTGTGGTTCATTTAGTGTTGAAGAGAAGTGGGCATTACATATCTGGTGGAGCATCCATTCTTGCATCTCATAATGTGCTAGTATTCCACTTGGGCATACGTTGAACTTGTTGGTGCTCAATTTGATCTCATCCCATTTGTCCTTGAAATTCTTCAATATGCGGGCTATGTCATATTTTCTATTACCCCAAGTAGATGTGTGAAAAGTTTTCTTCATTTGTATGTTGTTGAAAGATCCTTCTCCATGTTCGTGGACCACATTTGGGCCTTGTATCATTTCCAAATTCTTTTTCCTTGAATAAAAATTTGATTCTAAGCGCAAATGGTGATTTCCCTACATTTTATGGTTTGATGGGTGTGTTTTCCCCGTCAATTTATATTTCAGCATATTCAGCTATGTGCTCCTTTCTGATTCGATGTGTCTTGGTGAGACATTTTAAAACTCTAAGACCTGCTTCAACTCAAGTCTTGTCCACGTAGTGAGAACCTACGCTCATCTGAAAATTCACCTCTTAGTTTGACTTTTGGATTTACACCAAGGAGACACTTGGAGGGCTGACACTCATTTGACGATCCGCCTCTGATTCCTACCTTAGATGTTGCGTGAGGGAGACACTTGGAGGCTTCCACTGGATCCTCTCTATACTTAAAATTTTCAAGAAACTTTCTAAGGCCTGGGACACGTGGAGGGACCGCGCCTATTTGGGGACCTGTCCCTGAGTTTTATTTTGAAAGAGCACTGAAAAGACACATGGTGATCCCATAGTTGTTTGTGGTTTCTTCTTTTGGGCATCATATCAAAAGTGTGCCAGTAAGGGATGTGGAGGCTTCTTCTTACTCTGCCCTTGTACTTTACAACGACTGGCAAAACCTTCTCGGATCCTAGGCATGTGGTGCCTGCCACTGGTCCCTATAATTATTGCAATAACTATGCGCCAGTGCGAAATATGGAGGCTTCCACTAGCCCCTTTTATAGTGAGACCTTTCAAAGGCCAAAAGGCAAATTTTTGGGCCCAGGGCATGTAGAAGGCCCGCGCTTATTTGGAAACTTTCCTCTATACTTCGCCTTTGCAGTTGTGCCAAGGAAACACATGGATGACTTTAATCTAAAGTTGTTAAAGGGGATAATCAACAGTTGATGTGTACTACATCTGATTTTACCACCTTTTTTCTCTAAGAATCTTGGAGATGCGAATACGCATTGTTTTTCATCGTTTTTTGATGAATTTACTTGTCATTTTTGTCTGCAAACTACACTTGAATGAATTAAGAGCCCGATTTATGAGTCCAAGGATTGTATAGGTTGATATTTTGAAGTTGGAATTTCTCAGGCACTTATAAACACGAATCACTAGAGAAATTGGATGTAGAGCAAAGTTTCAGGTGTAAAGGATGAAAAAATTGTTTTGAGAGTAGATGAATGGGTGACCCAGTTAAAACAATGATGGGAATATTTGCAATGATCCACAATATTATGTCCACCTGGAAGCTTTCGAGTATGAATTTTTTAAAAATCACTCTCCGAGAAAAATTGGTAACAAGCAAAGGTTCCTTGAATATTCTTCTTTTTTGGGGGGAATTTTTTGATGAGTGAGTTAGTGAAATTTATAAATGTAATGAGAATACTCTTGCAAAGGGTCAGGGGTTAAATTCTTATGAGAAAAATTGAGAAATAAAATCATCCTGAGAGACAATCTGAGAAACTTGTTAATCTCTTATGTTTTATGTTTGATCATGTAAAGTTGGTTGCAAGTGTATAGTCTTTGACAAGCTCTGAGACTATTCAAATAAACTTTCCCTTGTCGATGAATCTAATCAACTTTGAATTAATCTGTTTCAATCTTGGGAAAATTTGTGTCTTCTTTATTTTAGAATATATGCAAGTGGTTTTTCTTGTTCCTATTGCAATATTGTGTTAAATTCCCTCTAAATCACATAGGATCTTTTCCCTGTGACAATTTAGTGGCGTTTGTAATTTCATTTCATGAAGAGTCTTCATCCTGTAATGAGATAAACAGGTTAAAATCACTTTACTGTCATTTTTTTGATAAAGATTGTTTGTAAGCCTTTGAGTGTATCTTAGGTGTGAGGAACCAGGGGTCTTTGATGTTTAATTGAGTCTTTAGCTTGATCCTTCATGTTAAATTCTTGGAGATTGTGTGAAACCATGTAAATTTGGGCCTTTGTTGATTAACACCTTCTAGTTGAAGGAATAATTTAGCTATACTGAAGCTTTCTGTCATTTAGTTTTCCAATTGTTTGCAAGGTCCTCAAAGATCTAGTAAAATCAAGTTTATCGTACTTAATCTCCCACCAAACAAATATCCAAAACAATGAATCCTACCTGAACTACCCTTATTTTCCCTATGTGCCCACAAATGAATAAATTCTACTACCAAAATATGTAGAAGCAATCCAGATTCACTAATGTCTTTAGTAACCTCAACTTTGTTTAGAAAATATCACCATTCTATAGAAGTGACAGCTTGTGACAGTTAAATTATGGTGCATTGATCATATTTTCTCAAGGTTTCCTTTCAATTTTGTGCAAAGAGGGATATCTTCAATTTACTTCACCAACATAGGTTACAAAATGGGTCCTCTCACATTGGTTGAAAGGCACAACCTGAAGTAGTGAGGATAGATCAAATCCTTACAGAAGGTGTTATCCATTTCTCCAATGCCCGAGTGACAAACAGTTAGAAGAATCCCCTCCCTAGCTACAAAATGACTCATAATATGATCTATCTGTCTCTTAGCATCTTGCTAAATATTTGATGCTACTCAGTTTCCAAGGGAGAATCAATTTCGATACCAACACCAAAATGGTGTCGTTGTCAAGGATCTGATTTACATTCTTATATTCAGCCTTAGTAATGTTTCTTACATGATCTAAGTGGAAAATACATGGTTTAAACATCATCCTTTGCTGGGATTTGTAAGAATCAAAGAAAGTTACAAGTTTTGTGTGCAATATTTTAAGTTTTTGTTGGTTTTTGCACTAATTTTACATCATCAATGTTAAATATGGGTAAAGGAAGGTCATATCTGTGATGCTTTTCATGAATTTAGTGTTGACAGACATTTCATAGATCAATTTTAGTGCTTTAGCAGAAATAAGGTGAAAATCCTTAGTGGTGACTCCGTGTTGAATTAAGTTTTGATAAATGCCAATGTCTTAACCTCTGTCAATTGAAAAATTTATCACTAATATTTGAAAATATTGAAGGAAGAAGATCTTTTTTCACTAGAGACCCTACCAGAAAGTTGTTTCTAGAATTGGGAAAGACAAATTATGAAGGAAGAAGAATCTGGAAAGTTTTTGGAGATCAGAAATCAAGAAAGGAGTTATCAATTGTGGAAACTGATCAGCCTGTCATTGAAGATTGCCTTACTTCGTCAAGTGCTTCTGAATCAGGTAGTATTTTTGTAAATCTAAACTCTCTAAAGAGAGAGGGTCCTTCTTCTATATTTGAAAAAAATTCATCTCATTTTGTCCTTGTGTTCTCCAAATATAGTAGGATCTTCCAAGAAACATATTTTTTAGAGTACATTTATTCTGATAATTGCATTCCTGTGCCCCAAAGACCCCTCACTCGTCATCATTTTCTTTCTCCTATAAGATCACCTTCCCAGAAAAATATGGCCTAGCCCCCACCTAGAATTTCATTTGTTGTGAACACTTTAGGTCATATATATTTCAGAGGTATGGCTGGATATCCAAATTTTGTGCCCCAAGATGTTAGAAATAGACTTCCTAAATTTCAATGAAATAATTCTATTACTTGTGATCAACACTTAAAGATTTTTGTCAATATGATGGAATACTTTGAGATTGAATTTGAGGATGTGTACAAAATATTTTTTATTCATACTCTAGAGGAGGATGCATGGGACTGGTATAAATCTTTTCTAGATAACTCCATTGATTCATGGATATAAGTGAAGAATGCTTTTAGATTGCAGTATGTAGATAAAACAAACCCTAGGTTTCTTTTATCATAATTTTAAAATATTAAAAATAATCCCAATGAGTTTTTTCATGAATTCAATATAAGGTTCAATAAGACCCTAAATAGGCTACATGTGATCCTGAGGCCAAGTGATGTTTCTTGTTTAATAAAATATGTTGATGTTTTTGATAAGAATGATGCCTATTATTTGAGGGATAAGAATCCAACAACATTGAGGAAAGCCTTCACCATGGCTTTGAAGATTGAAAATAACATCAAGGAAATCGGTAAACCTTCTAAGAGAGAAGGCATAAATATGATCAATCCGGCGAAGCCTCAAGCAAGTAAGTCTGTGGATCTAGAAGAGGTTATAAAAAAATTGGCAGGAGATGATAAGGAAATATACTATAAACTTGCTAGAGCAGAGAAGGGGATTGGAAAAGGTTCTCAATGTCATCATAAATCACAAGGTCAAAAAATATTTGCAAATATTCCTAGGGGTGATCACAGATCTGATGACAGAGGCAAAGGACTCATGGGATCAGGAAATAGACAACCCCAACCCAGGGAAGAAAAATTGGTGTCTAATCCTTTAGTTGCCAGAGTTGTTGTTGTTGATGAAACTAATGAAATTGAGTGGTGTGAGAGATATTTCTTGCCACATGCCCCATGTGATGAAGACAAATAATTTGAGGAATTTTATGATGACACTAATGATGTGTGCATGATGGGGTGCTCTACAAGATCACATCAAGGATCAAATTCAATTGAATTAATCAGTGCCATAACTACTGCAAAATTTTGGGATTGCATCCATTAGGTATCACCCCTTCCTCCCTCTCATACTTTTGAAATAGATATGGTACAAGCTTTTGAATACTTAAGGGCATTAATGATTAAAAATAATGATGGAGGAATCCCTTCTAATGAGGATAGGAAGTTGTTAATGAATGTTGTAGCTGGCCATGAAAAGGAATATAACACTAAAAGTAAAGTTGTCGAAGGTGTAGGGACTCAGGACAAACCAAAAACTCTAGTTCTCACCAATATCTCAAAAGAAACTCCTAAGAAAGATACATCTGGCAAAGGCCTTGTTTCTTCAAACAAAATTGGTATCTCTACCCATGCTCAGACCATGAAAAATCGTTTTCTGTCAAATGAGATGGTCAGTCTTCCTCCAAATGTTGCCTTTCCCAAATACGTTCTGTATGACATTGCCCAAGTCTTGAGTTAGATCAAGATTTCAGTTCCAATTGTTGAATCGCTTAGGATTCCTTAGCACAAGAAAAGAGCCTTTGAGTATTTGGGATTGGAAGAAGAAAATATTACCCAAGGTAGAAATGTAAACAATGTTGAGACTCCTCCTACCATTTTAGAGTTGGAAAAACCCCAAGTGCTGGAAGAAATAGGCGAGTCACCTAAAGTATATTTGGGAACATCCTTGGTCGAGTCCCAGCTGAATGTAGATCCTTTTTTCACTACTTTGATTATTAGGGACATGTTGTTACACAACTGTATGTTTGATTCTGGAGCATCATGTAATGTTATGCCTCTTGAGGTCATGAATGAATTAGATATCAAAGTGAAAGCAGCTTATGGGAACTGCACTGCCATGGATTCTAGAGAGGTATCAGTGGTTAGATGCGTCAAGGGTTTGATAGTGCAACTTGCAGCCTACCCATGAAAGAAATTAAAACTAGATGTTGTTATTGTTTATTGCCCTGCCAAATGGGGAATGTTGTTATCAAGAAAATGGGCTGAAAGTGTGGGCGGGGGAGTGTCGAAATGGATGTCTTTTGCCACTATACCTATTGAGGGAAACCTTGTAATGTTGTATGGTGAAAATAAGATGCTACATCTCATTGAGGATCCCAATAATGCTTCATATGAATTTTTATACACTAACATTGATGTGAAATATCCCTTCTGGGATACCAATTGAAAATGCACAAAAATATTGAAAATTTGCAGCCAAATAAAATATTAATTTTTGTAAATTTTTGCAGTAAGGGTAGCGAAATAAAGAAAATAAATATCTCCCAGAATATCCACCCGAATTACTTGAAAATTTAAAGAGGGATTTCTAATATTATAAAGGACATAATATTTTTTTTTTGGGAATTTTACAAAAATTAAAATGCTACCTGAAAATTACAGCGTGCCCTAGATAGCTGGAAAAATTCTAAAATTCGGAACTCTCCAAATACATGAGAAAAAATTATGACACTTGGGAAATAAAATTAACAAATACAGGAAATGATATTTCAACCTTCAGATCTATAAATGACCAACTGAGAAACTCTCCAAATAAATGCTGCAAGTTTCCTAACTTGGAAAAGGGTCAAAAATTGATGAAGATGCCTTCAAAGTGATGCTAAGACCTGCCCAAATGGTTGACATAAATCTGATTTGAAATACCTCTGGTTATCTTCCCCAAATTCCCCTAAAACCCTCAAAATCCTCCCTCTGAAACCTTTGGATAATATCTTTGTAACACAAACCCAGAAATCAACTCCAAAATCACAAGCTAGGGTAGATCTCTCACTACCGAAGAATGCATTGCTAGCTAGGGATGGATCTCTCACCACCAAAGCTAGGGTTCTAGTGGGATTTTAGTCCACAAGCTGTAGATTTGTAAACAACAGTTACACATGAAGGAAATAAAATGTATGCCAAAAGTTCTTTTCCTTTCTCCGCTAGCTCCTTATATACTTCTCTAAGGCAAAAGAACCCCAATAATACCCTAGACACATTTATTTCCATGGAGGGGCCAATAAAATCAAAGTAAACTAAAGTGAATTTTTCCTTTTTAAGTTTCCATGGTCCAAAAAGTGACCCCCAAACACAAAACTTGAATATTAGTACCATGTGGTCCCTTCCCAATAGCTCCTAGTATCCAAAGCCCCTTGGGTATGACCATAGCTTGGGCTCAACTTGGCCCTTATTACTTTGGCATAGGAAAGGGAACATTACAGTCCTCCCTTCCTAAATTTTTATTCTCCTCAAGAAAATGTAAATTAGGATGCTACAAAAAATTTTCTCTTCCTCCCAAGTAACATCCTTAAGTGGTAGTCCCCTTCTGTCACACCAAATACTCAGTGATTACTCTTCTCCTGAGTCCCCTTTGTCTATCTTCAATAATGGATTCATGTTCCAACACCAACTTTCCCTCCTCCTCTAGTGGCGGTAACTCTATAGATGTTACAATATGTTGTCCGAGTGCCTTATTAAGGCATGAAACACGGAAGACATTATGTATCTTATTGTGCTCCGGTAACTCTAGCTCATATGTAACTGCCCCGTATGGACCATAAAACCGTGGTTTCAATTTCTCTACACCCGTCGGCTTCAGTGAGGACTACCTATATGGCTGAAACATAGGAATACTAGATCCCCAACCTCAAAAGTCCTCTCTATCATGTGTCAATCTACATATACCTTATTTTGATTATGTTCCTTCTGAAGGTTCTCTCTTAGAGCCATAAGAATATCTTGGTTCTCCTATAACGAATCTCGAGCTTTGGGAGCTCGGATATCTTGTAATACCAAATGCACAAATGTCATAGCATCGTACCCATACAATGCTCAGAAAGGAGTCATACCTATGCTCATCTGGTAGGTGGTATTTTATAAATGCACACCCATTTGTAACAATTTAATCTATGCTCGTTGATGTCTTGTCACATAAATATGCAAGTAGCCCTCTATCCACTTATTGACTATTTCCATCTGCCCATCCATTTATGGGTTGTACCTAGTGCTACGAGTCAACTCCATACCTACTAGTTGAAGATATATTGCCAAAATGTGCTCATGAATATATTGTCCTTGTCACTGACAATATTTTTAGGCAACCCATGTAGCCTAAAAATATTGGTATAGAAGATCTGGGCCACATCCACTGCCTTGTGCCACTTAGGTAGGGAAAAGAAATGAGCATACTTATTTTACTGATCAACTACAACATAAATACAACTATTGCCCATGCACCAATGGAAGCCCTGTGATAAATTCCATAGATATGATTTCCCATTTCTACTCAGGAATGGGGAGAGGATGAAGTAATCATGCTGGAAAAGACTTCTCGGATTTGGTTTGCTGGTAAACCATAGACTCTCTAACATGATTAAGGACATCATCCTTCATCCCCTTCCATGCAAATATCTTCCTGATAAACTTGTATGTTTTGAAATATCCAAGATGTCCCACTAGTGGTGTATCATGTACTACTCAAAGGATCTTCTCCTTCATTTTGGATCCTGGTACAAGGAAAATCCTATCCTTGTAGAAAATAAGATCATCCACTACTCTGTATCAGTCATCCTGTATAATACCATCCATGATCTCACATGTAAAATATTTTTTGGAATACTCAACAAGTATATGATCCTTCCAATCCGCTGAAATCTCAAACATAGAACTAAGCATATAAGTGAGTTAAGGCCTCCTAGATAAAGCATCAACAACAATATTATTCTTACCTCTAGTGTACTCTATGTCCAATTCATATGTATGTACCTTGTTAACCCATATTTGTTGGCGATCATTGAGCTCCTTTTGTCATAAGAAGAATGTCAAACTGTTGTGATCCGTATGAACCATGAATTTAATGCCCACAAGGTACTGTCTAAATTTGTCCAAAGCATGCATAATGGCCAACATCTCCTTGTTATAAATTGAATACCCTCTCTCCATGGGTTTTAATTTCTGACTCTCATAGGTGATGGGATGTCTATCCTGCATGAGAACTACCCCAACACCCTCTCCTGATGCATCACACTAGAATGAATGGGCATGAGAAATCTGGTAATGTAAGGACGGACATGAACTCATCACCTCCTTGAGGTGATCAAAAACCTGTTGTCCTGTGTCTGACCAAGAAAAATATCCCTTCTTGGTCAAATTGGTCAATGGAGTAGCCAACCGAGAGAAATTATTCATGAACCTTCAATATTATGTGCAGAACCCCACAAATCCTCTCAAATGTGTCAATGTCCTAGGTGACAGCCAATCCAAAATTGATCGTATCTTCTCTCTATCCACCTTCACTGTACACCCACCAATCACATATCCCAATTATAGAATTTTAGTCATGTCGAACTCACACTTAGAGGATTTCACATATAACGAATTAGCTTCTAATATCCCCAATATCTCACCCAGGTGCCTGATATTGTCCTCCCAAGTCCTGCTATAGACTAAAATATCATCAAAGAAAACCAATACAAACTTGCGCAAGTGGTGGTTGAACACATGATTTGTGCAAGAATGAAATGTAGCTGGAGCATTAAAAAATCAGAAAGGCATCACCAAGAACACAAAGTGAGTGTAATGGCATCTGAAAATTGTCTTATGCACATCCTACTCCCTGAATTTGATTTGATGATATCCATAATGCAATTTTTTTTCTAAAAAATAGATTGCACCATAAAGCTCATCCAACAATTCATAAATGTGTGGTATGGGATACTTTTTCTTTACTTTCTTCTTATTCAGTGCACAGTAGTCCATACATATCCACAGGGTCCCATCCTTCTTCTTCACCAATACCACTGAAGAAGTAAAAGGGCTAGAACTCAGTCAAATATGCCCCATATCAATGAGCTGATATATAGTCTTCTCGATCTCATCTTTAAACCATTTGGGGTGATGGTAAGGAGAAGTAGCCACCGGTCTAGCATCCTCAAACTCAATCACATGCTCAAATCCCCTATTTGGAGGTATGCCTGGAGGTATGTCACCAAATACTACACTATGTATGTCCAAAAAAAACTATATACCCACATGGTACTGTTACTTTCCATCCTTTGATTTCTTAGTCAAAACCAAATAAATTACTTCCCAATCCATCTCATTGTGCCTATAGATCCTCTTGGCTGTAACAACTTGGGGTGCATCTGAAGATAATCCCCTCAAGATCACATTCCTACCTTTGGACTTAAACTTCAGCTCCATCATCTGGAAGTTAGTCCAAAACTCATTAAGGGAATGGATCCACTGTACTCCAATGACTATGTTGGTCTCTCCAATACAAACAATAAAGAAATCATTGGTAACTGTATAGTTACCCATCATGATGCTCAATTGAGGAACCCATCATGTGCATCTCATAGAATCTCCATTGGCTACAACCATGCTAAAGCCCTCAAATTCCTTTTTCTGTAACCCTGACCTCTCAACCAATGAGGCATCAATAAATTTTTGGGTTGCCCCACTATTAATAAGTACCACTACTTGTTGTCCCTACAAAACTCCCCTAACTCTAAATGACTTGTACCTCAGGGTACTAAACAAAGTGGTGATAGTCTCCTGGGGAAAAGTTTCACTATCCTGCTCAACACCTGCACTATCTAATGCCTCATCATCATCACCCTCTAATCCCTGTGTGTCCAAATCCTCGTCACCATCACTCTCCTCAAAGACCTCTATGAATTGGGCTTGCCCTCTACCCTTGCAATCATGTCTTGGAACCCAAGGTGTGTGGCAATCGAAACATAGTTTCTTTCGACTTAATTCCTCTCTGTCCCCTCTATATCCGAATGGTCTCTAGGTTGTATCTTTCCTAGGTGGAGGTACCTTTGGCTGCGAACCATTGATTATAGAAGGGAAACCGTTAGGCTGCACTAGAGGTGGAAACCTCGACTTAGGAGTGAATAACTCCAAGTCATGAGCTCTCTTAATAGCCTCATACAAAGATGAAGGCTCAAATGAATTCATAAATCTATCGAGAGTGTATGTTCAACCTATTTTGAATAGGTATTTCAACCTCATCTCAGTAACATCAAGTACCATGACCGATAATCTCTAAAAATCTATGATATACTAGTCCAAGGAACTAGTCTACCCCAAATGAGTCAACTCTCTAAAATACATGTCGAGGTTCCTCCTATCAAATATGATCACTAGCATTTTTGTGAACTCTACATAAGCTACAATGTATATTTGTCCCTGTGTAATCAACCCATGATGCCACCAATCATGAGCATCTCCCTCTAAATGTAATATTACAAACTTAATTGCATCTTCCTCACACATAGGATTCAAGTCGAAGTATTTCTTCAACTTCTGGACCTAAGACTATGCAGTACACTTCTTAGAACCATCAAAGTCTAGAACAGGAATCTATCCCAACCTCCTGTACATATCTGGTACCTACACCTGGTGATCTCTCGTAGGCCTGCTGCCAATATTTAGTTTGCAATATTCTTGGAATGGCATGTTGTCGTGAAATCCATCACTTAAGGTCTAGTACCTTTCCCAACAAGAATCCTCATCTATAATATCCTCTTGATGCACCTGTGGAACTTATAGACCCTTTAAGAAACGGGTTAATTTTAAGACCCCGCTCTAAAAAATTAGTTTAGAATGGGTCGAGAATCTCCAAAATTGTCTTTTGAATTGATGGCAAATTTCTAAAAAATATTTTGTGGTAAAGGTGATTTGGTAGGGCGCAATTTTCTTATATGAGGTACATTGATAATAAATGTTGGAAAAATATATGCATAAGTTAATTTAACATATAAATAGTAGGAAAATTCACCCATATAAATGACTTATCCGTGACAATTTTAGGTGAATTGGGTAAGAGCTGACTGTTGAAAATTAGCCATTTCCAATTTCTAAAATCCCTAATATTCGCAAGTTTACAAAAATTCACCACTAAATTTTTTTCTGTTCAAGAAAGAAGGTTCATGAAACCCCAAAGGTCTGGTAGAAGAATGGGGAGATCACTTCCCTAAATTTCCACCCTCACCTCTTTGACCATGTTCTCCCCTATTTCTATTTTCTTCTCTTTCCGTATGAGTATCAATCTTGTCCTGTGCTAATCTCTCAGTGAGTTGGCTCAAATAGAGATTGGTACTCTCCTGTTGCTTTACCATGTTGGTGAACAATTGTTTCATCAAATCTACTCCTATATCCTCACAGTATTTCTCCCCCATATTTTAATCCCCAAGGATCGAGAAACAACTACTTTGATACCACTGAAATATCCCTTGTGAGATACTACTTAAAAATGCACAAAATATTGAAAATTTATAGCCAAATAAAATACTGAATTTTGTAAATTTTTATAGTAACGGAAACCAACTAAAGAAAATTAATATCTCCTAGAATATCCACCCAAATTACTTGAAAATTTAAAGAGGGCTTTCTAATATTATAAAGGACATAAGAAAATTATTTTTGGAATCTTCTAGAAATTAAAATACTGCAAGAAAATTACAGCGTGCTCTATACAACTGGAAAACTTCTAAAATTTGTAACTCTCTAAATACATGAGAAAAAATTATGAGACTTGGGAAATAACATTAAAAATTATATGAAATGATATTTCAACCTTCAGATCTGTAAATGGCCAACTGGAAAAACCTCCAAATAAATGTTGCAAGTTGCCTAGCTTGGAAAAGGGTCAGAAATTGATTAAGATTCCTTCAAAGTGGTGTTAAGCCCTACCCAAATGGCTGTTGTAAATCTGATTTGAAAGCCCTATGGTTATCTTCCCCGAATTCCCCCAAAGTCCACAAAATCCTTCATCTGAAACCTTTGATAATATCTCTGTAACACATCCCAGAAATTGGCTCCAGATTGACAAGCTAGAATAGATCTCTCACTACCGAAGAATGCCCTGCTAGCTAGGGATGGATCTCTCACCACCAAAGCTATAATTCCTGTGGTATTTCACTCCACAAGATGTAGATTTGTAAATAGCAATTGCACATGAAGGAAAATAAAATGTATGCCAATAGTCCTTTTCCTTTTTCCCCCAGCTCCTTATATACTTCTCTAAGGAAAAAGAGCCCCAATAAACCCTAGATGCATTTCTTTCCATGGAGGGGGAAAAAATAAAAATAACTAAATATAATTTTCCCTTTTTAATTCAACATCATCCAAAAGTGACCCCCAAACACAAAACTTTAATATTAGTACCATGCAGTCCCTTCCTAATATGTCCCAGCATCCACAACCCCTTGGGTATGATCATGGCTAGGACTCTACTTGGCCATTAGGCATTTGGTGTAGTAAAGGGGACATTGCATGATTTTGATAATTTTTTTGGATTTTTTGATGGTAAAGAGCACAAAATTGATCAATGCAAGTCTCTTAAACAAGTAGGTTCTCCTCGAACTTTGTTATTGGATGGGGCTTGCTCCAAATTTAGAAATGGTGCTGGTATTGTTCTGATATCTCTAGGCTAGGAATAGTTTGTTTTTTCTTTTAAAATAAACATTGAGTGCACTAAAAATATTACAAAATATGGAGCATTTTTATTGAGTTTAATAATTGCATGGAAATATGGTATTAGAGACATCATTGTTAAAGGAGATTCAGAGCTAATTGTCAAGCACGTTAGAAATCTATATGCAACAAAAATCAGAGAATGAAGGAGTATAAGCATGCAGTCTAGGATTTCATTGAAATATTTGACTCCTTCAACATAATACATCATGATAGGAAGTACAATACTCTAACAGCCAAATTGGCTGTATTGGGATGCAGATTTGAAGATTGTTCTATATCCCCTATTATGAGTATAATATTGAGATATTAACTAGGCCAAGTGTTCCAGAAAATGTTAAACATTGGCAAGTGTTTGAAGACAATGCCCAAGTGAAAAGGTTCTTGTAGAACCAAGGATAATTATTTGATCAATGTATAGATAGGGAGCTAATGGTTTGTGCGGCTGATGGAAAGGAGACTTTATTTGTCTAAGACATCATTTATTTGAAGACTAATACTATTCCCAGAGTTTTGGTAGCACTTGAATCAAACTTTGATAATGTTGATTACATTGTTAACAGACACATGTTAGCCTTGAGGGATGTTGAAGAGTACAACATAGGCACAAAGGATAAACCATGTAAGATCTGGCTAGGTAGCAATCTGAGCAAGGAAGAAAAGCAGTCATATGTCCAATTGTTGAAGAAATACCATGACTGCTTAACATAGTCTTATTCTGAACTAAAATCATACAAAGAGGATATCTTTCAGCACAAAAATCCATTAGAAGCTTCTACCTGGTCATTTAGGTAGAAACAGAGGTCAATCAATCCATTCCTTTCCCGGAAAATGCAAGAAGAATTGAGAAAATTTAGGGATGGAGGAATCATACAGCCCACAAGGTACTCATCATGGGTTGTAAACTTGGTACCTATTAGAAAGAAGAATGGATATATAATGATGTGTGTGGACTTTAGAAACTTGAATAGAGCATCAATGAAGGATAACTGCCCTTTGTCAAACATGGACAATATGTTACAATTGGTTAGTAGTTTGAAATTGTTATCCACCTTGGATGGTTTTTCTAGATATAACCAGGTATTTATGAAGGAATCAGAGTGAATCAAGACTACCTGTACCACTCCTTGGGGAACATATGTATATGTCAGGATGCCTTTTGGTCTAATGAATGCTAGAGCCACTTTCCAAAGATTAATGGATGTAGCTTTTTCTGGCTATATTAATGATTTTATTGATGTATATCAAGATGATGAGATTTTTTTCTCCAGAAAAAGGAGTGATCACCTGCAACACTTAGAAGAAATGTTGTTAAGATGCAGGGAGTATGGTATTTCACTAAATCCCAAGAAGTGTCATTTTGGAGTTTAGAAAGCAAATTTGCTTGGACACATTGTGTCAAAGAAAGGGGGCATGATTGATCCTTAAAGGGTAGAAGCCATCAGCAATGTCCCTATTCTAAGAACCAAGAAGGGAATTCAATCCTTTTTTGGGAAGATTAATTTTTATTAGGAGATTTATCTCTAACTTTGTGTAACCAACCATCCCAATCACTAGCATTTTGAAGAAAGATCAAAGTATCAAATGGGAAGAACAAGCTATTCAATCTTTTGGTAGGATCAAAGAAGCATTAAATAATACCCCTATTTTAGTAGCTCCATATTATAACAAGGATTTCCAAATGTTTTCTTTTGCTTCATAAAGTACTATTTCATCTGTCTTGTTGCAGAAGGATGATGAGGGCGCTGAAAGACCAATTGAATTTTTCAGTAAGGCATTACAAGGAGTTGAGCTAAAGTATACTATCATGGACAAGCAGGAATTTGCTTTGGTAAAAGAAACAAAGGTCTTTAGGCCATATATTATGAGTTCTAAAGTCATTTATTATGTTCCCCACACCATGGTGAAAGTTATCCTATCAGAAATGGAGGTTTCAAGAAAAATATACCAATGCGTAAACAAATTGCAAAAGTATGATAGTTGTCGATAATGCCATGAGCTTCTGGGATAAACCTTTTGTGGCCTTGTGCCATGAATATGGGATCAATTTGAAATATGCTTCCAATTATAATCCCTAAGGAAATGGAAAAGAAGATTCTAACAATAAAACTTTGTCAAAGATTATTAGAATAAATTTGGAGTTGAACAAAAGAAAGTGGGGTGAGTAGTTGAAATTTGTTGTTTGGGCTGATCGAATCACTATTAAACAAGCTACTATAAAAATCCCCTTTGAGTTGGTGTATTGAACTCAAGCTCTGCAACCCCTGCATATGCAATTGTCTTCATTTCAATTTCTTCAACAACTAGAAGATCAAGAGGTTAGTCCCTATGATGCTTACATAAATCACATTGTTGAGTTAGATGAAGAAATAAGGGCATCGCATCAGAGGCATGTACAATTTAGAGAGAATTTGAAGAAGTTGATTGATAAGAAAGTGACTCCAAGAGATTTCAATGTCAGAGATATTATGCTATTGTGGGATAGCAAACATGAGGATAAGGGAAAACATGGAAAGTTTGATGCATTATGGATGGTCCCTTATTCAATTGACATTTGAATTAGTGAGAATACCTTCTTCTTAAAGACCTAAATTGGGAGTTACTTGAATTACCTGTTAATGGAAGAAATTTGAAACATTTCCTTGACTGATTTCTCAAAATCGAGGTATGGACCATTGTATAGTGTATAGTATTTTGGTTTCTTTCTAATTTCATGTTTTTCTATTTTGGTTTGTTTTTGTCCTTGGTGGCTATTTATTTTAGTTTCTCAGTTAGTTCCTAGAAGGTTGGCTCATTACTACATTTCCCAATGGTTTATTTTTGGCACTTGGTCTACTATTTGTTATTTTGGCACTTGTTAGGAGCACTCATCCCCAAGTTGAAGCCAATGTTGGTGCTTAATTTTATCTCCCCACGTTTGTCCTTGAAATTCTTCAATCTGTAGTCTCTGTCATATTTTCTATGTGCTCAAGTGGATGTGTGAAAAGTATTCTTCATTAGTATTATATTAAAATATGCTTCTCCATGGTCGTGAATCACATTTGGGCCTTTCATCATTTCCACATTCTTTTTCCTTGAAGAAAAATTTGATTATGGGCGCAAATGGTGATTTCCTTACATTTTACGGTTTGACAGGTGTATTTTCCCCATCAATTTATATCTTAGCATCTTTAACTATGTGGTCCTTTCTGATTGGATGTGTCTCGGTGGGGAATTTTGAAACTCTAAGACCCGCTTCAACTCAAGTCTTGTCCACATGGAGGGTCTACGCTCATCTAAAAATTTGCCTCTTGGTTTGAATTTTGGACTTACAACAAGGAGACATGTGGAGGGCTAGTGCTCATTTGAGGATCCACCTCTGAGTCCTACCTTAGTAGTTATACTAGGGAGACATGTGGAGGCTTCTGCTTGCTCCTTTTTATACTTAAAATTTTCAAGAAACTTTCTAAGCCCTGGGACACTTGGAGGGACCACACCTATTTGGGGACATGTCGCTAAGTTTTATTTTAAAAGAGTGTCGAAAGGACATGTGATGAGCCCGTGCTTGTTTGGGGTTTCCACTTTTGGGCACCATATCAAAAGTGTGCCAGTAAGGCACATGGAGGCTTCCACTTACTCTACCCTTGCTTGGACTTTTTAATGGCTGAAGAAACCTTCTCAGACCCTAGGCACGTGGTGCCTTCCACTAGTCTCAAAAATTCTTTGAACAACTGTGCCCTAGTGAGACACGTGGATGCTTCTTCTGGCCCCTTTTGTACTGAGACTTTTCAAAGGCAAAAAGGAAAATTTTTGGGCCCCAGGAACATGGAAGGCCCATGCTTGTTTGGAAACTTGCCTCTATACTTTTCGTTTGCATTTGCGCTAAGGAAGCATGTAGAAATATCTAATATAAAGTTGAGAAAGGGGAGAATCAATGGTTTTTATGCACTACATCTAATTTTACCAACATTTTTAATCCAAGACTCCTGGAGATGTGAATATGCATTATTTTTCATCATTTTTTGACAAAATTCCTTGTCGCTTTGTCTGCAAAGTGTAATTGAATGAATTTAGAAATTAAGTTGTGAGTTCAATGATTGTAGTGGTCGATATTTTGAAGTTGGAATTACTTGGGCACTTACAAAAATGTGACCCATAAGAGAAACTACATGTAGAGCAGAGTTACAGGAACAAAGGATGAAAAATGTGTTTCTAGAGTAAATGACTTGGTGCTCCAACTAAAACAATGATGGGAATATAACTTGCAATGATCAAATTTTTGTCCACCTATTAGCTTTCAGGTGTGAATTTGTTAGAAATCACTCTCTGAGACAAATTGTTAACAAGTAAAGGTTCCTTGAATATTCTTATTTACGGAGTAAAAATTTGAGATGATTGAGTGACTAAAATGTATAAATACAATGAGAATACTCTTGCAAAGGGTTGGGTGTTGATTTCTTATGAGAAAATTTAAGAGATCCCATCTTCCTGAGAGACAATCTGAGAAACTTGTTAATCTCTTATGTTTTAGATTTAATCATGTCAAGTTGGTTGCAAGTGTACAACTATTGGCAAGCTCTGAGATTGTTCAAAGAAACTTTCCCCTACTGATGAATCTAATCAACTTTGAATTAATCTATGTCAATATTGGAAATTTTTGTGTCTACTTTATTTTTGAATGTCTGCAAGTACTTTTTCTTGTTCCTATTGCAATCTTGTGTTAAAGTCCCTCCGAGTCACATAGGATCTTGTCCATGTGAAATTTTAGTGGCATTTGCAATTTCATTTTAAAAAGGGCCTTCATTCTATAGTGAGATAAAAAATTTAAAATCACTTTACTATCCTTTTGTTGATAAATATTGTCTATAATCCTTTGAGTATATCTTAGGCATGAGGAACTAGGGGTCTTTGATGTTTAATTGAGTCTTTAGCTCAAGCCTTCGTGTTAAATTCTTGAAGATTGTGTGAAACCGTGTAAATTTGGGCCTCCATCTATGCACACCTTCTAGTTAAAGGAATATTTTAGCTATTATTAAACTTTATGTCATTTAGTTTTCCAATTGTTGTGATGGTCCTAAAAGATTTGGAAAAATAAAGTTTATCCTGCTTAATCTCTCACCAAAAAATTATTCAAAACAACGAATCCTACCTGAACTAACCCTATTTTCCTTGTATGTCCACAAATGAGTACATTCTACTACAAAAATATGCAATAACAATAAAGATTCCATAATGTCTTTAGCAACATAAACTTTGTTTAGAAAATATCACCATTCTATATAAGTGACAACTCATGACAGTTAAATTATGGTGCATTGATCACATTTTCTCAAGGTTTCCTTTCAAGTTTGTGTAAAGAGGGATATCTTCATTTTCCTTCACCGACAGAGGTTAAAAGATGGGTCCTCTCATGATGGTTGAAAGGCACAACCTAAATTAGTGAGGATAGATCAAATCCTTAAAGAAGGTGTTTTTCATTTCTCTGATTGCCGAGTGACAAAGAGTCAGACGAATCCCCTCCCTGGCTACAAAATGACTCATAATAGTATTTGTTTGTCTCTCAATGTCTTTCTAAATATTCTATGCTTCTCAGTTTACAAGGGAGAATCAATTTGGATACCAACACTAGAATGGTGATGTTGCTAGGGATCTGATTTATTTTCTTATATTCAGCCATGGTAATGTTTCTTGCATGATCTAAGTGCAAAATACATGGTTTAAACGCAATCCTTTGTTGGGATTTGTAAGAATCAAGAAAAGTTACAAGTTTTGTGTGTAATATTTCCAATTTATGTTGGTTTTTACACTAAGTTTACATCATCAATGTTAAATATGGGTAAAGGAACGTCAAATCTGTGAAGCTTTGCATGAATTTAGTGTTGACAAACATTTCATAGATCAATTTTAGTAAATTTGCAATACTAAGGTGAAAATAATTAGTGGCAACTCCATGTGGAATTAATTTTTGATAAATATCAATGTCTTAACCTCTGTTAATTGAAATTTTATCACTAATATTTACAAAGCTAGAAGGAAGAAGATATTTGTTCGCTAGAGACCCTACCAAAAAAGTTGTTTGCAGAATTGGGAAAGACAAATTCTAAAGGAAGAAGAATTTTGAAAGTTGTTGGAGATAAAAAATCAAGAAAGGAGTTATCAATTGTGGAAATTGATCAGCCTTTCATTTAAGAATGCCATACAAACTACAGTGCTTCTGAATCAGGTAGTCTTTTTGTAAATATGAATTCTCCAGCTAGAGAGGGTCCTTATTTTGTATTTGAAAAATTTGCATCTCATTCTATTCCTATGTTCTCCAAAGATGATAGGATCTTCCAAGAAACAAAGTTTTTGGAGAACATTCATTCTAAGAAAATCAAGTTTATCTTGCTTAATCTCCCACCAAAAAAATATTCATAACAATGAATCCTACCTGAACTACTCTTTTTCCCCCTATATATCCATAAATGAATCAATTCTACTTCCAAAATATTTAAAAGTAATCAGGATTCGATAATGTCTTTAGTAACCTCAGCTTTGTTTAGAAAATATCACCATTCTTTAGAAGTGGCAACTCGTGAGAGTTAAATTATGGTACATTGATCATATTTTCTCAAGGTTTCCTTTCAAGTTTGTGAAAAGAGGGATATCTTCATTTTCCGTCACCAACAGAGATTACAAAACGGGTCCTCTCACCCTTGTTAAAAGTCACAACATGAAGTAGTGATGATAAATCAAATCCTTAAAGAAGGTGCTATCCATTTCTTTGATGCCCGAGTGATAAAAATTCAGATGAATACCCTCCCCAGCTATAAAATGACTCCTAATATCATCTTTATATCTCGTAGTGTCTTGCTAAATATTTGATGCTGCTCAGTTTCTAAGGGAGAATCAATTTGGATACCAACAGAACTGTTCCCGTGGGTCATGGTTCTATCAGATCATCACCATCATCCCCATCATAACTTTCATCATCTGTGGGAACATAAACTTTATGTTTCACAACTAGTGAAAAATCTACATCAGGTGAGTTCGGAGGAGGAGACTCTACTTCCTTCTTCTCAAAGAACTCAACATATCTACTTGTATAGACTCTTGTGGTCTTCACATTTGTCATTATGTACCCAAGAGTTTTGTCACTCTAGCCAATGAAAATGAGTTTATGTGACTTCATGTTCAATTTATTTATGTTCTACTTGGGTATATGCATATTTTCTTTGCACCTAAATACTCTAAGGTGTGAAACAAATGTTTTCCTCTTTGACCATGCTTTATGTGGCATTACTCCATCAAGAGAAACTGTGGGCACTTTGTTCAAAAAATACATTGTTGTCTTTGTTGCTTCTGCCCAAAATATCTTTACAAGTCCAGAATCATCAATCATACATCACCCCATTTCCATGATAGTATGATTTCTTCTCTCAATAACACCATTTTACTACGCTGTGTGTGGAGGAGGAATTTTTCAATGAATCCCATGAGCTTGTAGGTAGTCTTTTAACTCATCAATAGTGAATTCCCCCCTTGATATGAGTGGAGAGTTCTGATGTGATGACCAATTTCATTCTCAAAAACTACTTTAAACCTCTTGAAGGTTTCAAAAGCTTCAATTTTCTTGTAAAGACAAAAATTGACATTTTTCTTGAATAGTCATCAACACAAAGCATGAAATACTGAATTATAGAATGACTCGTTTGCATTGGAACGCAAAGATCAGTATGAACTAGGTCAAGCTTGCCATGAGCTTGAAAAATTACTCTTTTGGAATGAAGATCTGTGTTGTTTTCTTGCTAGGTAGTGAGGCCACCTTTCTGTATCCTTCTGAAGAGATTGTAACCTATGTACCATATTGCACCGAAAAAGTGTCTTGAGATACTTGAAACTAACATGACCAAGTCTTTGATGCCACAACTGTGCAAAAGTAGAGTTCTTAGCCACAAGTTCTTGATCATCTCTATGGACAAAATCAAGATGGAACATGCATCCCACATTGGAGGCTTCTGCAACTATTTTTGAGCCTTGTGATTTGTCTTGAATTAAACACATTCTCTTGCTAGAATGACTATTGACTATCAAATTCAATATTTAAGTTATGATCTAGGAGTTTGTTGGTGCTCAAATTTGTCTTGCCCCATTTTCCATTAAGAATCCCTTAGTTTGCGGCCTTTGTCACATTTTTTATCTCCTTGTGTTGGTACTTGAGGATTTTAGCCTCCATTTGGTTGCCATGATTAGTTCCTCCTTGGTCGAAAGTCACTTAAAAATCAAGAATTTGTTCTTTATTTCTCTGTCCATCTGAAGATGTCTGTAAATTGGGAATAAAGCTTGGGTTGTTCTTTTCTTTCTTTTTTCTTCAGTCCTGTGTTGTTGTCCCTACCATTTTTTGGCCCAAATACCTAAGGAAACATGATTGATTGTAGCTCAAAGGATCATGTTTGAAACTTACAATATTTCCAAATTCTCTATCCTTGAAGAAAAATTCATCTCTGGGTTCAAACGATGGCTTCCTTGCTTTTTTATGGTTTGACAGGTGTGTTTTTCTGTCAAATTTACATTTCTACATCAGTGGTAATGTGGCCCTTTTTGGTTGGATGTAGCTTGGTGAGGTACTCTAAATTTTTTTTTATCATTTCAACCCAAAACTTGTCCACATGGAGGAATGACGCTCGTTTGAAGACTTACCTTTTGGTTTGGCTCTAGAGTTGTGCTCGGAAAAAACCTGGAGGATTCCATTCCTTTTCCTAGACTTGGACAATTTTTTATGCAACTGGTATAGTTTTGGAGGGATGTAGACATGTGGTGGGCTAGTTCTCTATGCTTAAACTTTTTAAATAAATTTTCTAAGGCCTGGGACACATGGTGAGCCCATGCTCATTCAGATTCTTCACTCTCGGGGACCATCATGAAGTTACGCCATAAAGACTCATGGAGGTTTCTACCGGGCCTTCCTTCCTTAGACTTTTCAAGAAACTTCATAAAAGGCTTAAGACACGTGGAGGGACTACGCATGTTCAGGGAATGGTCCTTGAGTTTTATTTTGAAGAAGCCCCAGGAGGAAACTTGGAGGCTTCTGCTAACTCTTTCCTTTTTCTTGTAATTTTCAACGACCAAAGAAGACTATCTCAGACCTTGGACACATGGCACCTTTCGTTTCAAACTCTTTAACAGATTCTTTTGGACTAAGACATGTTTTGAGCCCATGCTTGTTTAGGGTCTCTACTTTTTGGGACCATTTCAAGACGTGCCATTAAAACGTGTGGTGGTTTAAAAATTTAAAAGGCGGGGAGGCGGGCCATCGAAGGCCACTTGGAATTTTTTCCCCTTATTATTTAAGAGATTAAAGTCATCAAAGTGACCTGCAAGTCTAATAGAGAATAGCCAAAATTTGCTTTAGTCAACGACAAAGATGCGGACCCACGGGGAAAATTTGCAAAAATTCCCTTTTTCGAAAAAGAAGGTAAAATATCATAATTGAACCGCGGTTCCTGTAGGACCTACATTGGGACACATGTCAGACCCATTTTTTAAAGGCAGAGGGGTAGAGAAAAGTGATTAATTTTGTAATTTTTCCCAAAGGGCTGTAAAAGATAAAAAAAGACCCCCATGCCTATTTTAACTTGGATCTCCCATGTGGAAGGTGTAAATTCAAAAGGGAAATCGGTGGCAACTGTGCATTTGTATCTTATTTTCCACCATTTCTACTCCAAAGCTCCTCGGGATGTGGATTTTTATGGTTTTTTATTATTTCTTGGTGTATCCTACACATTAAATGAAGAGGAACAATAATTTGATAGCCTCGTTTTGTAGGGGAAGCTATAAAAATGTAATTTTACCATTAAGATGTAGTCTAACCATCATATTTGATCTGATTTTCTAATCTTTCTTTGGCACACAAGAAACATGTTGATATTTTGATTTGGTGGGGAGGATTTGAAAATGTCTTTTACCATTAATATGTGATCTCACTATTGGACTCGATCCAATTCTTCAAATATTTCTTTCCTTGGTACATAAGAAGCTAGATTTGACAGGGTAAAGGAGAAAGTAGTTGGTGCGTGAAGTGAAGAATGAATTACAAGGTGAAAAATTGAATGTTGGAAATATTTGAAGAGATTTTCCCTTTGAGTTCTTGACAATTTTTTTTGCAAATCTGATTTTGGGAGTCACGATCAAGGTCATACACATGCAAGGGTGCTTTGATTTTTTTGGTTTTGGGGGGAACACTTTGTTGAAAATGGAATGCTATAAATTTCATGGATTTGTCATGCAAATGGTTCGAGTGTTAGAGGTGAGAAGCTAATTCCTAAGACAAAAGTTTGACAATCATCTAAGGAACATGTTTATTTCTTTTGTGTTAAATTTGATCATGTCAAGGATGTTGTAAGTGTACAACCATTGACAAGCTCATAGATTGTTTTAGAAACTTTCCCCTGTTGATGCATTTAATCATATTTGAGTTAATATGTGTTTGATTTTGAGAAAAATCATGTTTGCTTCATTTGTGAATGTATGTATATAGTTTTTCTTATTCCCATTACAATCTTACATTGAAATCTTTGTGAATCACACAAGATCTTATCCTTGTGATAGTTTGGTGGCATTTGTAATTTAATTTATCAGAAGAGCTTTCATTTGATAGTGAAATAAACAAATTTTAAATTACTTTACTCCTAGCATGATGATAAGGTTGTTTGTTAGCCTCTGAGGGTATCTTAGGCGTGATAAAACAAAGGTTGATAATGTTCAATTAAGTTTTTCAATTTGAGCCTTCATTTTGGATTCTTAAAGTTTGTGTGAAAACGTGTTGATTTGGGCTTTCACTAAAAGCACACCTTCTTATTAAAGGATCATTTTAGCTATTCTTAAGAATTTTTTTGATCAATCCTTCCAATTTTGTAAAAATCTCAAATATCTGGCGAATGAAAGTCCACTCTTCCTCACCTCCCACAAAAATTCATTTAAAAAAAACCAATCCTACCCATACTACCCTTGTTTGTGTTGTGTGTGTACAAATGCTTAATTTATATTACCAAAACATGCAGAAGAAATCAGTTTTTCATTGTCTTTAGTATCCTAAACCTTTCTTTGAAAATATCTCCATTATCTAGGGTGACAACTCATGAGAGTTAGATTTTTTTTGTATTGATCATATTTTCTTCAAGGTCTTCTTAATAATTTTGCAAAGAAGGACATATCCATCTCCTACACAAACAATAGGCTACAAAAGGGTCCTCTCACCCTAGTTGAAAGGCACAACCATAAAGTAGTGAGGATAGATAAAATCCTCTTAAGGATACTACCCATTTGTCTGCATCTGAGTGACAAAGAGCAAGCTGCATGTCTTCCCCAGCTACAAAACAAATTTCAACATGGTCTTCTTGTCTCTAAGATTCTTGTCAAGCCTATGATGTTACTCAGCTTTTGAGTGAGAATCAATTTGGGTACCAACACCATTTTTGCTCCATTTTCGGGGACATTGGGATTGCAGTTCATATTCAGACCCTAGTAAACATTTCTTATATGCTCTGAGTGCTTGTACATTGTTTCAGCATCTTCCTGTGATTAGACTTGTGAGAAGTGTTCAAAGTTACAAGTTCTGTGTGTAATATTTCCAATTTTTATTGTTATTGCACTAAGTTTCATAAATCAGGGTAAAGAAGGTCAGATCATTCCACTTCCAGTTTGTAGTGCTGACAGACATTTGACAGATCATATTTTTTAGTGCATTTACATAACTAAGGTGGAAATCCTTAGTGGTGACTCTGTGTTAATTTTATTTTTGATAAATGCTAGTGTCTTAACCTCTGTCAAGTGAGATTTGTTATTAATCTTTACAAAGATGGAAGGAAGAAGATCTTTCTTCGCTAGGGATCCTATAAGAGCATTATTTCAAGAGCTAGGAATAACAAATTCAGAAGGAAGAATAACTTGAAGAGTTGTTGGAGATTAGCAGTAAAGAAAAGAGATCTCCCTTGATGAAATTGATCAACCTATCATTTAAGATTGCCATTCAAGTGCTTCTGAATTAGGAAGTCTTTTTGTGGAATTAAATTCTCCATCTAGAGAGGGGCCTTCATTTGAATTTGAAGTGTTTTCTTCTCATTCTTCCCCTGTGTTTTCCATAGATTATAGGGATTTCCAAAAAACATAGCCTATAAGGGATATCCATTTTGGAAGTTATACTCCTATGTTTCAAAGACCCCTTGTCCCTCATTAGTTTGATTCTCCTCTAAGGTCACCTCCTTAAAACAACATGGCTCATCCCCCACCCATACCTCCATTTTTTGTAAATACTTTTGGTCCTATAAATTTTAGAGGGATGGTTGGTTATCCAAATGTAGTTCCCCAAGATGTAAGAAATAGACTACTAGAGTTCTAAGGAAACAATGTTATAACTGGTGATCAACACTTAAATCTTTTTATCAACATGATGGAAGAATTTGAGATTTAATTTGAGGATGTATATATCAAATTGTTTATCCATACTTTGGAGAAGATGCAAGGGACTGGCATATAGCTTTGCTAAATAATTCCATTGATTCTTGGACTGAAATGAATAATTCATTCAGACTGCAGTATGGTGACAAAATGGCTCCTAGGTTTCTTTTGTCAGAATTTGAGAATATTAAAAAGAATTGTAATGAGTCACTCCATGACTTCAACACTAGATTTAATAAGACATTGAGGATATTTCCTGTGAGTTTAAGGCCATGTGATGAATCTTATCTTATAAAATATTCAAATGCATTTGATAAGAAATATGCTTACTACTTAAGGGACAAAACTCCTACCAATTTGAGGCATGCCTTTACCATGGCTCTGCAAATTGAGAATAACATCAAAGTAATTGGAAAACATCCTAAAAGGGAAGGTGTGAAGCCGGTTAACCCGGAAATACCTCAAGCAAGTAAGGCTGTTGATTTGGAGGATGTTGTGAAAATTTTGGTGGGAGTTGTCAAATAAATCTCATACAAATTAGCCCGGGTAGAGAAAGGAATTGTGCAGAGTTCACAAGGTTAGTATAAGCAACAAGGCCAAGACTGATACGCCAACAATCCTAGAAATTATCAGAGATTTGATGACAGAGGTAAGGGACCCATGGGATATGCAAATAGACATCCCAAAACTAGGGAAAACATAATGGTTCCTGATCCTTTGGCTTCCAGAGTTGTTGTTGTTGAAGAAACAAATGTAATTGATTGGTGTGACAGATGTTTCATGCCCCATGCCCTATGTGAAGTAGATCAGCAAGTAGAAGAGGAAGTTGATGATGATGCATGCATTATTGAGTGCTCTATAAGCTCACAACATGGAGCAATGTCAACTTAGGTAATAAGTGCTAGAACTACTACTGATTTTTGGGATTGCATTCACTGGGTACCTCATCTTCCTCCCCTCCTCATAATTTATAAAGAGATAGTGTACATGCTTTTGAATTAGCCAATAATGACTTTGAATATTTAAGAGATTTAATGATAAATAAGTATGATGGAGTAATACCATATGAAGAGGATAGTCACTTGTTGATGATTGTTGTTGTTGCTCAAAGAAGGGATTATAATACTAGGAGTAGAGTCGTCAAAGGAGCAGGGCCTGAGCCAAACCTAAAATCCATTACTTTCTAGTATTCCTGAAGAGGTTCCTTAGAAATATATACCTTCAAACAACCTTGTTGTCCCAAACAAGATTCATACTTCTCCTCATGCTCAAACTGTCAAAAATCCCATGCCATCTGATGAATGTGTCAATCTCCCTTCTAGTGCTACCTTGCTAAAGTGTGTTCCATATGACATTACCCAAGTTTTGAGTCAAATCAAAGTTATTGTTTGAATTTTTGAGATTCTTAGGATTCCTGAGCACAAGAAGAGGGCATTGGAGTATTTGGGATTGAAATGAGAGAAGAGTATCCCAGGTAGAAATGTAAACATTATGGAGACTCCTCCAATCATTGAAGAGCTAGAAACACCACCAGCATGCTAAGAACTAGGTGAACCACCTAAGGTTTTTTTGGGAACATCCTTGGTAGAGCCCAAACTAAATGTAGATCCATTCTTCAATACTCTGATCATTAAGGAAAAATTGCTACACAAATGTATGCTTGATTCAGGGGAATCATGCAATGTTATGCGTCTGGAAGTCATGAATGAACTAGATATCAAAGTAACAAAAACATATGGGAAGTGCACTACCATGGATTCTAGAGAGGTTCCAGTTTTGGGAAGTGTGAAAGGTTTGGTGGTACAACTTGCAGCTTATCCAGGTAGGAACTTGAAATTTGATATTATTATTGTTGATTACCCAACCAAGTGGGGTATGCTGTTTTCTAGAAAATGGGCTACAAGTGTTGGTGGCAATTTTCAAATGGATATGTCATATCCTACCATCCCAATTGAGGGAAACCTTGTCAATTTGTATGGAGAAAATAAAATGTTGTACCTCATTGAAGATCCCAACAATGCATCTTGTGAAGTGTTATACACAAGTGTTGATGTTGATAACTTTATTGGATTCACTGATGGGAAAGAGAACAAAATGGATCAATGTAAGAATCTTGAACAAGTAGGCTCTCCATGGACTTTTCTATTTGATGGAGCTTTCTCAAAATTTGGAAATGGTGACGGTGTAGTTCTAATTTCTCCAAGCTTTGAAGAGTTTGTTTATTTTTCAAACTTAACTTTGAGTGTACTAAAAACATTGCTGAGTATAAATCATTGTTGTTAGGTTTGATAATTGCTTAGAAAAACTATGTTAAATACATCATTGTTAAGGGAGATTCAGAACTAATTGTTAAAAAAATAAAGAACTGTACGCTACTAAGAATAAGAGAATGAAACAGTACAATCCTGTAGTATGGGACTTGATTTAGAGGTTTGATTCATTCAACATTGTGCATCATGACAGGAAGTTCAATGTTTTGGAAAACAAGCTTGCAGTATCGGGATCTTGGTTTTATAATTGTGCAATGTCCCCATATTGTTAATATGGTGTTGAAGTGTTAACAAGGCCATCTATCCTTGAAAACATTAAACATTGGCAAATTTTTTATGATGATGCTTAGGTCAAAATATTTCTACAAAACAAAGGCTATTTTTCCTATCAGTGTATTTATTGGGAGCCAATGGTGTGTGCAACATAAGGGAAAGAGACTTTTTCTAGGAAAGACATCATCCAACTGAAAACTAATACCATTCCTAGAGGATCGGTTTCTCTTGAATCAAACTTTGATAATGTTGATTGCATTATTAACATTCATATAACAGCCTCAAGGGATGTTGAGGTGCATGACCTAGGTACAAAGTAGAAACCAAGGAAGATCTAGTTGGGAAGCAATCTAAACAAGGAGGAAAAACAATCCTATGTCCAATTGTTGAATTTATATTAGGATTACTTGGCTTGGTCTTATTCCGAGTTGAAGCCATACATAGAGGATCTATTTCAACATGAAATTCCTTTTGAGTGTAATGCAAGGTCAATCAGGAAGAAACAAAGGCTGATCAATCCACTCTTATCTCTTAAAATGGAAGAAGAACTAAAGAAACTGAGGGATGGAGGGATCATTCAGCCAACAAGGTATTCTTCTTGGGTTGCAAACTTAGTGCCAATTAGAAAAAATAATGGTGATATCAAGTTGTGCGTGGATTTTAGAAATATGAATAGAGCATCAATGAAGGATAATTAGTCTTTACCAAAAATGGATAAAATGCTGCAATTAGTGACTGGTTTTGAGCTGCTTTCTACCTTTGATGGTTTCTCTAGCTACAATCAAGTTGTTGTGAAGGAATCAGAAAGAATTAAGACAACCTTTACCACTCCTTGGGGAACTTATGTCTATGTTAGAATGTCCTTTTGTTTGATGAATGATGAAGCAATTTTTCAGAGAGCAATGAATGTTGCTTTTTCTTGTTACATTAATGATTTTATCATTGTTTAACAAGATGATGTGACTATATTTTCTAGAAAGAGAAGTGATCACTTGCAGCACTTGGAAAAAATAATGATAAGATGCAAAAAGTATGGCATTTCACTTAATCCAAGGAAGTGCCATTTCAAAGTGTAAAAATCCAAGTTGCTTGGTCACATTGTGTTAAAGGATGGTGTCATGATTGATCGTGACTCGTGAGAGGGTATAGGCCATCAACAAGGTCCCAATTCCAAGAACCAAGAAGGTAATTCAGTCCTTCTTTGGGTAAATAAACTTTATTAGAAGATTCATATCAAAATTTGTTGAGTTGACCTTCCAATTACTTGCATACTCAAGAAGGACCAAGTTATTAGATGGGAAGAGGCTTCCATTCAGGCTTTCAATGGGATCAAGGAAGCATTGAAGCATGACCATGTTTTAGCAGCCCCAAATTATAAGAATCCTTTTTAAATGTTCTATTTTGCTTCAGAGAACACTATTTCATCTGTCTTGTTGTAGAAGGATGGTGAAGGGGCTGAGAGGCCAATTTCATTTTCCAGTAAGGCATTGTAAGGGGCTGATTTGAACTACACCATTATGGAGAAGCAAGAAATTTCTTTGGTAAAAGAAACAAGGTTTTTTGGACCTTATATTTTGAGCACTAAAGTTGTTTCTTATATTTCCCACACTATGGTGAAGGATGTCTTATCAGAGATGGAGGTCTCAAGAAAGAGATGTAGATGAGTGAACAAGTTGCAAGAGTATGACATGGATATCCAAACCACAAAATTGGTAAGGGGTTTGGGCTTAGCTAAAATTATGGCTGAGAGAAACCTACAAATTGTTGAGGTGAATGAAATAGAAGAAGGAAGGGTGGATATCCTTGAAAATTTTGGTGAGTTCTGAATGGTACAAAGATATAATTTTTTATCTCAGACATTTATACTGCCCTGAGTATTTGAGTAAAAATCAAAAGAGGGCTCTTAAGTTGGCTTCCTAGAAATATGTCATTATTGATTTTGGGTTATCTTGGAAGAACCCTAAGGGAGTTCTCTTAAGGTGCATTACTGAAGATGAATCCCCCAAGATAAATGTTGATCTTCATGCAGGGGTTTGTGGAGGGAATTTTGCTAGAAAAGTCACATCACACAAGATCTTAAGAGTTGGTTATTGGTGGAAAAATCTTTTCAAGGATAAAAATTTTTTGGTTAGAAGATGCAAGAGATGCCGGCATTTTTCTGGAAGACTAAAATCTTCAGGCTCCCTTCCTTTGTATCATGTATCAATTGAAGCCCCATTCAAGAAATGGGGAATGAATTTCATTGGTGATATTTCAGACCCTTCAAGTGTTATCCATAAGAGGATTCTTGTAGCCACTAATTACTTCACTAAGTGGGTGGAGGAAATCCCCACCAAGAGAGAAACACATGAAATTGTCATGGAATTCATTCTAAACCATATAATCTGTAGGTTTGGAGTGCCAGTTAATTTTTTTTTTGACAATGCCATGAGATTTAGAGCTAAAACTTTGGTGCCTATGTGTAAAGAATATGGAATCAATTTTACATATGCCTCCAACTATAACCCCCAAGGAAATGGACAAGTAAAGTCTAGCAATAAAAATCTATTAAAGATCATTAGAAGAACGTTGGAGCTGAACAAAAGGAAATGGGGTGAGTAGTTGAAGTTTTTTTTTTGGGATGATTGAATTACTATTAAAAGAGATACTAGAAAAATTCCATTTGAATTGGTGTATAACACTCAAGCTCTGCTGCCTCTGCATATGCAATTTTCCTCATATCAGTTCATTCAACAACTGGAAGATCAAGAAGTTAGTCCATATAATTCTCACATTAACCAGATTGTTGAACTTGATGAAGAAAGGAGGGCATCTCACCAAAGGCATGTGAAGTTCTGAGACAATTTGAAGAAGCTATTTGATAGAAAGGTAACACCCAGAGCTTTCAACATTGGAAATCTTGTGGTGTTATGGGATATGAGGCATGAATACAAGGGAAAGCATGGTAAATTTGATGCATTATGGATGGGCCCTTACTCCATTAACATTCCGATTGGTTAACATACCTTCTTCTTGAAAGACTTGGATGGGGAATTGCTTGGATTTTCTGTTAGTGGTAGGCACTTGAAACATTTCCTGGATTGATTCCTCAGAATCAAGGTGAGGTTCATTTGTACAGTGTATAGTTCGTTGTTTTTTTTTTTTCTTTCAAGTTTTTTCTCCTTCTGGTCCTTGGTGACCTTGTTTTGTTGGTTTCTCAGATTGTTTTTTGGAGATGGTTCTAGTTTTCAACTCTACAAGCTGACTCCTTTTCCCAATGGATGTTTTTTTGGTACTTGATCTTTTATTTGGTTCTTGTGGCAGTCACAAGGAGTTCCCATCCCCAAGTCAGAGCCGATGTTGGTGCTCAAATTTGACTCCCCCAATTTGACATTAAAAATTCCTCAGTTTGCGGCCTCTGTCACGTAATTTATCTCCCCGTGTTGGTACTTAAGGATTATGTCCTCCATTTGGTTGCCATGATTAGTTCCTCCTTGGTCGAAAGTCACTTAAAAATATAGAATTTGTTCTTCATTTCTCTGTCCATCTGAAGGTGTCTTTAAATTGGGTATAAAGCTCGAGTTGTATCTTTCTTTCTGTTTTCTATAGTTGTGTGTTGTTTTCCCTTCTGTTTTTTGTCCCAAATACTTGAGGAAATGTGATTAAGTGTAGCTCAGAGGATTATGTTTGAAAATTACAATATTTCCAAAGTCTTTGTCCTTGAAGAAAAATTCATCTCATGGCTCAAACGATGTCTTCCCTACATTTTTATGGTTTGACAAGTGTGTTTTTCCATGAAATTTACATCTCTACATCAGTGGCAATGTGTCCCTTTTTGGTTGGATGTAGCTTGGCAAGGAACTCTAAAACTTTATAGATCATTTCAACCCAGAAATTTTCCATGTGGAGGAATGACACTTGTTTGAAGACTCACCTTCTTTTTTGGCCTTGGAGTTGCGCCGGGAGGACACGTGGAGGATTCCACTGCTTTGCCCGGACTTCGAAATTTTTTTATGTAGCTAGTATAGTTTTTTTAGGCCATGGACATGTGGTGGGTTGGTGCTCATTTGGAAATATTCCTCAGGTTCTCACCTTAAAAAATGTGATAGAGGGAAAGGTGGAAGCTTCCGCCGGCTCTGCTCTGTGCTTAAAATTTTAAAAGAAATTTTCTAAGGCCTGGGACACATGGTGAGCCCGCGCTCATTCAGACTCTTCTCTCTTGGGGAACATCTTGAAGTTACTCCCTAAAGACACATGGAGGTTTCTGTCGGGCCTTCCTTCCTTATAATTTTCAAGTAACTTCCTAAAAGGCTTAAGACACGTGGAGGGACCGCGCATGTTCAGTGATCGGCCCTTGAGTTTTATTTTGAAGAAGTGCCAGGAGGACACTTGGAGGCTTCTTCTAACTCTTCCTTTTTGCTTGGAATTTTCAATGACCGAAGAAGACTATCTCAGACCTTGGACACATGGTGCCTTCTGCTGAACTTTCAAACTCTTTAACAAACTCTACCAGATTGAGATAGGTGTTGAGTTCGTGTTTGTTTCGGGTCTCTACTTTTCAAGACCATCTCAAGATGTGCCATTGAGATGTGTGGTAGTTTGAAAAGTCAAAAGGAAGGGAGGTGGGATTTCGGAGGCAAGTTGGATTTTTTTCCACTTATTGTTTAAAAGATTAAAGTCATCAAAGTGACTCGCAAACCTGACAGAGAATAGTCAAAATTTTCTTTAGTCAACGGCGGAGGTGCGGACCCTTGGGGAAAATTTGGAAAAATTTCCTTTTATCAAAAAGGAGGTAAAATATCACAATTGAGCCGTAGTTCCTCTAGGACCCACATTGGGACACGTTTCAAGCCCATTTTTCAAAGGTGGAGGGATGGAGCAAAGTGAGAATTTTTTCTATTTTTCCCAAATGAGTTTAAAAGGTAAAAAAGGACCCCCATGCCCATCTTAACTCGGATGTCCCATGTGGATAGTCCAAATTCAAAAGGGAAATCGACGATAACTATCTGTTTGTATCTGATTTCCCACCATTTCTGCTCCAAAGCTCTTTGGGATGTGATTTTTTATGGTTTTTAAATCATTTCTTGGTGTCTCCTACACGCCAAATGAAGACGAACATTAATTTGATATCCTGGTTTGGTGGGGTAGGTTTGAAAATGTCTTTTACCATTAAGATATAATTTGATTGTTAGATTGGATCTAATTTTTTAATCTTTCTTTGGCACGCTAGAAACCTATTGATATTTTGATTTGGTGGGGAAGATCTGATAATGTATTTTACTATTAAGATGTTATCTTACTATTGCACTCGATCTAATTCTCCAAATATTTATTTCCTTGGTATGCAAGAAACCAGATTTGATAGGGTTGAGGAGGAAGTAGTCGGGGCATGAAGTGAAGAATGACTTACGAGGTGAAAAATTAAATTCTTGAAATATTTGAAGAGATTTTCCCTATGAGTACCTAGCAATGGTTTTTGCAAATTTGATTATGGGATTCATGATCAAATTCGTAACACACAAGGGTGCTTTGAATGTTTTTGTTTTTTATTTGAATATTATAAATTACATGAATTTGTAATGCAAATGGTTACAGTGTTCGAGGTTGGAAGATAATTCCTAAGAGAAAAGTTTAATAGAGCCCATCTTTCTGAGAAATCATTTGAGGAACTTGTTTATTTTTTTTTTGTTAAATTTGATCATTTCAAACTTGTTGCAAGTGTATAGCCATTGAAAAGCTCTTAGATTGTTCTAGAAAATTTCACCTGTTGATGTAATTAATCATATTTGAGTTAATCTATGTTCGATTTTGAGAAAAAACATGTTTGCTTCATTTGTGAATATCTACAAAAAGTTTTTCTTATTCCCATTACAATCCTACACTGAAATATTTGTGAATCACACAAGATCTTATCCTTGATATAGTTTGGTGGTATTTGTAATTTCATTTATCACAAGTTCTTTCATTTGATAGTGAAATAAAAAAATTTAAAATCACTTTACTCCGAGCATGATGATAAAGTTGTTTGTTAGCCTCTGAGGCTATCTTAGGTGTGATAAAACAAAGGTTGATAATGTTCAATTAAGTTTTTCAATTTGATCCTTCATTTTGGATTCTTAAAGTTCATGTGAAAATTTGTTGATCTGGGTGTTGATCTAGGCTTCCACTAAAAGAACACCTTCTAGTTAAAGGAATATTTTAGTTGTTTTGAAGCATTCTATTGATCAAGCCTTCCACTTTTGTAAAAATGATCAAAGATCTAGCGAATGAAAGTCCACTCTTCCTCACCTCCCCCTAAAATTCATTTAAAAACAACCAATCGAACCCATACTACCCCTTTTTGTCTTGTGTGTGTACAAATGCTTAATTTCTATTACCAAAACATGTAGAAGTAATCAGGTTTTCATTGTCTTTAGTAGCCTGAACCTTGCTTGGAAAAAATCTCCATTATCTAGGGTGACAACTGGTGAGAGTTTGGTTTTTGTTTGTATTGATCATATTTTCTTCAAGGTCTTCTTAATAATTTTATAAAGAAGGATATCTCCATCTCCTCCACAAATAGTTAGCTACAAAAGGGTCCTCTCACCCTTGTTGAAAGGCACAACCATAAATTAGTGAGGATAGATCAAATCCTCTTAAGGGTGCTACCCATTTCTCCACATCTGAGTCACAAAGAGCAAGCTGCATCTCTTCCCCAGCTACAAAACGACATACAACATGGTCTGCTTGTCTCTAAGCTTCCTGTCAAGACTGTGATGTTTCTCAACTTCTGAGGGAGAATCAATTTGGCTACCAATAGAGTTGACTAACTGGAAAAATATTTTTAGTCAACCTAGGGACATATAAGACATCCGATAGTCTACAATTGCGCTATCCAAGGGGTAGAGAAATGTTCCCAATCCCCTTAACTATATATGAAGAATAATCACTGAAATAAACATGGTTTTTTGAAGGCATGTTCATCATTGAAGTAAACTAGTCTCTATGGCCAGTCATGTGTAGAGTGGATCCCGAATCAACATACTAGACATCACTAGATGACATGGAAGGTTCACTTGATCAGGTAATGTACAATTAGTCTTCTTTATCTTACTATTCTTGTTTCTGAGCAATATTTCCTTGTTGATAGGGTTTTATTTTCCAGTTACTCTTTTTCTGTCCTTGACTGTAATTAGAATGTCCCTTGTGATATTGTTTTTTTGGAGGTCCAAAGTTTCTTTATGAGCCTTTCTTGTAAGTATTATACCAACAATCTTTTAAGTCATGTCCTCTTTTACAAATTGGACATTTCTTTTTCTTTTGATTATCCCCTTCATTTTGATGTTGATTTTGGTACTTTTCATAGGAATTAGGTTTTCATTTACCTTTTCCTTTCCATTATTGATGAGAATAAAGTTCCTTCTCCTCTTCATCATCCTTATTATGCATAGCTTCCTCTTGCTGCAGTAGGTTTACCATTTTTTTAAAAGTAACTATCGTATCTGATGAGTTTAGTGTTGTTACAAAATATGATAAGAAGAAGGTAGAGCTCTCAGAAAAATGGGAATGAGAGATTCATCTATGACCTCTTCTCCTAGGGCTAGATGTGAAGCCCTCAACTCTATAACTCTTCTTTAGAAACCTTCATTTTTTTAATTTTTCTTGAACTTCAGTGTCTGTAACTCGCCAAATTTAGAATGAAATTCTTGTTTTTGGCCTCATATACTATGCTCAAATTATCCCATGCTTCTTTAGCTATTTTGGCATCTCGAATGTGAGGTTACACATCATCAGACACTCCAAACAAAATGATGAATTTGGCCTTTTAATCTATTATATCAAACCATCTATGTTGTGTTGTATCAGTAGTTGATCTGGTAAGATTACCATTCATAATAGGAAAAATCTCTCCAAACTCAAGATGCATCTTGATTTTTGTCTTCCATACAACATAGTTATTTCCTATGAGTAGTTGTGAATATGGAAGGAAAAATTTGGGGGCATTGGTGTCCATTTTCTAGAAATCACTGACATGGTTAGGCTCTTATCACTCCAAGTATAAGGTCTCCCAATCTATATACCATTAGTCTGATATATCGAACCTTTCTATATACACACCCTTTTGATATACCCAGTGGTACATGGAAGAAGCTCACCATTTCTATATACCCAGTGGTACGTGAAAGAGGTGCATCAAAGATCATGAAAAGGATTAATAAAGAGACCCATAAATTGAACTTAAGAGAAAACCTCAAGGGTTCAATAATGTATAAAATCTCAAAGAGTGAAATTATGGCCATGGCCCTAATTTGCACTTTTGAAACAACACCAGAAGTGAAGAAGGTCAGAAAAGGAAAGATATAGAGGTTTCTGTGACACGACATAAAATCAAAAATCATCAAAAAATAATCATTAAACGTGATCAAATTAATCAATGAAAATTCATAGGAGAGTAGGTTATGCCACTAAGATCTAGTTTTAAGGTATTAAACTTGTGTATACAATTTTAACAAAAGCATTATTTAATAATGAGTTTTTGCAAACTTTAATGTCTATAGTTACACTCCACCTTATTATATTGTACTTACACTTCCTTGCTTCCAATTTACAAACATCTGATAAAGCTATATTTTTTATGCATTATGAATACAAATTTTATTTTGGATCACATTCAGTTCTTCTCTCTCTTATAATAATTTCTTTATTTGTGTGTTCGTAGTTTATGAGTGCTTAATCTTGGCCTACATTCTCACATAGTATCATAACTCATCCTATTAATTGAAAACAATTATTCTGTTGAGTTCAATTCTTGAAACCTTGAGGTATTTGAAATATTATTATTATTATCCATTATCCATTGATCTATAACGATGTTATTCTCTTGTGTTTTCAAATGAAATGTAGAATTAAAAAAAGTGAAGGAAATAAGTGTTTTTATGTAACAATCTTCATTTTATAAATTTTCTAGAGAAACACATTTCAATATTGAATCTATATCGTGCCAAACCATAGGATTTGTGATAAAATCCAATGTGTATTGAAGTAGGCAAGATGTATTCCATTTTAGGTTTATTATGATCATCTCTAGGATATTTGGTGGTATTTTGTATATAACTAAAGTTTTTTTGGGATTTTCTAAGTTTTATCATAAAATATGTGGGTGATTTATAGTTTGAAAGATCTATTGGTTGCATTAATTATTGAGGCTGATATTTATGTTTTATTCAGTGTGGATATTTTTTCTACCATTCTTGAAGGTCGTACTTAGTTTTTTATCGTACACTATAGTTAAATATTATTCAAATTTTTACATGTTGTTTAATTATTCATGTTTTTTGATTGTAGAGATAACTCGTAATGTTGTTTGTAAGTTTCCTTGATAATTATTCATTGAAATTGCAAGGAGAGAAAGGAAGTATCCACCCTTGTGGGTGTAGACACTCACATTTTGCAATCTATAATTTGACTGTGTTGATATTGACATTGCACACATTTATGGACTCATGTACTCATGTCATCACTCTTGCTTATCACACCCTAATAACACTTCACATGCTTGCTTATATTTCGATAACTTTCTTTCCATAGTTTCCAAAATTTAATTGCACAAAATTCATCTAGAAAAATACATGCTTAGCTATATCAATAAAAAATGTGTTTTTCTCTCATAGTCAAAAGTGTCGGTTTTGAAAGAGTTTTGAAAGTCCACATACTGATCCTATTATATGGTTTTGGACTGAAATATTGTGCATTAATTATTTCAATTCCATCACGATCATTAGAACAAATACACCCCTTTGTTCGGAATTTCATGGCATAACAACCTTTGGAATCAAATACAAGCAAGTTAATCATACCTCATTTTTGGACCTAACACATTATGAACTCCTCATGCAAAAACTAGCACCAAAGGCACTCATATTTTCCTAAACAACAAAATAACTCAAGCACATACATTAGGAAAACACCCTCTACTTTTCTTAAGTCTCCTTCTAGGTTTTGCAGTCTCCATTTTCATTATACAAACATGAAAAGTGACCATTTTGAAGCATTTGAGGAAGCGTGAAACTCAAACAAAGCATTTTCAAAGCATGGTTGTGAAATTTTGAATGCACTATAGTAGATATCACATGCTAGGAGAACAATGTTTGGTTTGAGGCCTCTTCAAATTATTTTGTACATCAACAATGGATAGAGATCCGTGAAAACTAACTAATATTTTTGTAGGAACACCTTGCAATACAAGGTTTTTAATGTATAATAAATGTTTACATATTAATTTTGAAGGTGAGTGTAGAAGGATGACATATAGTGACACATATTTCAAGGAAGGTGAATCACTCAAGAAAGTTCAAACCCATATTTCTAGAAGTTTCCATTTTGTAAAGAAGTGTTAAAACCATACAAATGATTTTTACCTAAGTATATGGTTTTACCTAGGCTTTACAATTTAACAAAAAGGAATTTTTAGTTCTTGATCTTCTTGTTCTTGTAGTCAGATCACCTACAATCCTCTAGATGTACACAAAATCGTATAAGTGCACTCACTCTTTTAATTTTTGACATTAGCTAGGTCACTCATCACTTTGAAATGTATTATTCTTATTTGCACAATTAAAATTGGAAGTTAATTAAATTAGAATAATCACATGTAACGTCATTATCCCATTTACGCATATTAAATAATAAATATCATAAATATAGAAGGGTGAAATTATTTCGTGAGCCCGACCCTTTATAATTAAACATTGTATCCCTAGCCACAGTGGCATATATTTTTAAAAGAATAGGTTGTTGTTTTCTTACATTGTTATAAAGACTTTTAAGTTTTTATATGCTTTCCTTTTATGCCCTATCAATGTAGTTCTCAGATTTATAATCAATCTATTGATCATATTTATCTTTCGCCTTATACTCAAACGAGTTATAGTACAATGAATTGTTCTATTCATGCTTCTACTTCTCTTCTTGATCCTACTATAAAAAAGGTTCCCTTTTATGACAATAAGACCAATAGTGAACACTCTTATGATTGTGATCATGATGGCTACAACAATGTATATCAATACTAGGTAGATCTCTTATCTAACTTTAATACTCAACTCCACCGTAATCATCCACGTCATATTAAGTATATTATATACATTTTACTTGTTATTAATGTTTCTTATGATAAATAATCTAATGACACATCTCTTACGTATAGATCTCAGCCCTCATCTACTATACCGACATATATTGTGCCTTCCTCCTTGGGGTAACCTATCATACCTATGCAAAATGTGTTTATCTCTATTCCTATAGCCACTATTGCTACTATATCATCATAATATCTTTCATGCATCTACATCTAGTACACATGATCTAGATTCCCTTTTTCATTCATTGCAAGCACAAATTTTACAATTTCTACAAGGTGTCTATCATAATTCTAATACTATGGACTCTTATCAATTATTTCATAATCCATTTGCACCTGATGTTGTCTCATATCCTTTTCTTATTGTATTTTTTACACTTGAGATTCATATTTATGATAACAAGGGTGATCCATGATAGCATTGCATATCATTCCATCTTTTTTTAACTATGCATATAATGATATATTTATTGCTACATTATTTTCTCATATTATTAAGTTATTTGATTTTCAATGGTTTCATGATCTCCCCAAGGGCCCACACATTTTTTGCATTATTCTACTACATTAGAATATTTAATTGTGGCACAATTTTCAATCAAAATTATGGATAAGACATCTTATGCTTGAATTCCCAACCTTAAATAAGGAAACAAAGAGTGTATCAATGATTATGTCTTACATTATAGAACATTGTTTACTAAGATGAACAACATATTAGATGAAAGTGAGCTAAAGGACCTTTTTATTCAATTTTTTCTTTTTCCATTGTAATAATTAGTCATATTTGATAAGTTTAGACCTTTTAACCATCTATGTAATACACTAAAAGAATGTGAAGATAAGTTATTATACATGAATAAACTATATTATGTTTCTAGAATCTCTAATAGATCAAATTCCAAGTCTCAAAACATATCAAATTTCAATGAAAAATCTAATGAAACTACGTTTTCTTTTGAAGACATTGTCAGTTCATTATTTATTAGCCTACTTAGATAAAATTAATACCTAAAAGATGATAATTTACATGGTTACATTATCCTCCATACATTATTCTAATATAATTACTTTAATTTAATCTCATGCCTCTCACTCCACCACTTGAGGCTGACACAAGAAAGCTACACAGTAAGGGATTGGATGCTAAATATCATTTTGGTTATCATATATGTATTGGTCACACTGGTGAAAGATGTATTAATGTATGACACATCATTTAAGATGTTATAAACTGTAATAAAATTGAATGGGATGATCCTAGTTAATCTTCTAAGCCTACAAATAACAACTTTAAGTTGAATATATTCAATGATCCACTTAGTAAGGATAATAACTATACATTTACTTTATACGTTCATAAAAAACACCATGGAGAGCCACAACCATATTCTTATGATCATCCACTTGATGTTATTATTGTAACTATTACTCATTCATCATATTCTACATGTATAATTTATTTATGATTTTGATATATATGACAATTATTTCTGACACATTATCCATTTCGGCTTCTATTCATATGATTACTATTTAATATGTCTTGATTACTACACATATAAAGGATAATGTTTGTGTATGTCTTTGACTTTAGCCTCCTCGTATACCTTGTGATATTCTTGCACTTAATTCTAATCCACACTTTCAATGCATTACACTATCGATCACAGTTGGGTCTATCACGACACAGGCTTCCTTTTTTCTCACTAAATTTCTTTCTATTGGAGTATTACATCTAGGTATCCCCTAGTTATATTTTCTTAGGGTCATCCCATCAATTTTTCACTAGTGTATAAATTTTATTTACTATCAACATGTTTCACTATTCGAGGTATTTTTTTATGGGTTTCTCTCCTAGCATTCCTATTTTTTCTATAGTTTCTACCACTCTTCCTAGTGCATCTATAAGTAGGTATCTTACTTCACACATTACTTTGAATATATCTAGTCCTCTTAGGTATCATGAAGGGCCTTTGGTTGTGCATACTACTTCACATATACTACTCCACCTAGGTGTCTTACTAAGTATTTCGTTGCACATACGGATTCACATATTTATAGATATCCTTATAGGCCTTTTGATAACAAATTTTCATATAATAAATGAATAATCTGCAAAAGATAATGGAACACAAGAAATATGGGGGACCAAGAAGCCCAAATATTTAATATATGTAGAATAATACCCTTAAGGTAGGGTGACACCATACAGCGCTCCTTAAGGAAGGAGTAACTCCACAATCTCCCAAGATGGGAATCCACTTCAAGGGGGACACCTCCAATATACCTCAACCAAGTAGAAGAGTCAACTCTAATGTACCTCCTCATTATGATACTCACATCATTTAAATAGGATGGGTAACACCTAATCCCAATGTAGGCTCACCCATTACCCTATATAATTAATTCCTATGTGAGCCCATATAACTAACTAAGGGGATGTGTGCCACATGTCAGCATCTCCATCAACCCATATACATTATAATATTATATCCCATGTGAACCCATACATATAACTAAGGAGATTCATGCCACATTTCGGCATCTCCATTAACCCGTATATATTCTATTATCATATCCCAAGGTACATAGCACTTCCTCCCTCTTTAACATGTTTCGTCCCCGAAACATAAGAAGAAGCCATATAATGAGTGCACTTTAAATAATTGCACACTTTTTTCCATGCTCAATCATCTAACCACCCATATGAAATCCTAGTGGGTGATGTTGCTCCAAACTTGATTCAATATTCCATTGTTCTCATCTGGTTCCATACTTGTTCATATGTGTTCCTTCTCGGCATCCATGCAAATCCATAATTAGTATTCCTATGATTCCATGTCATATAATTATTGTTCCATTGATTCCATGTATAGCCAAAAGTATTCCTCTGATTCCCTATATATCCATATGGATTTCTATCCTCATGTGTCCTAACATGTCTCCATGATTTTTTCCTCTCATGATGGTGTGGGTGTTGATATGGTGCCACCTTCGTATACTCAACCTTATCAACCTTTTACTCAACTTTCTTGTCCTCTTCCACCTTCTTTGTTACTTATTTTTTCTCTTGAGTAGAGAAATTATTTGTGACTTTATGTTCTTCATCCTCTCCTTCTGATTCATCCTTATTCCCTTCTTCACCATCTTCAAATTCATCTTCTTGATCCAATTTTACATTACTTTTTTCTTTGCTAAGTGTGATATCTTGCAATGTAATTTTCTTTCTCTTGTACAATAATTTCATGAATTTCTTTTGCACATTAATATTAATTGGTCCCAAGCTTTCTAACTAAGGGTATCCAAGAATAATATTCATACCATCCATATCTAAAGCATAAAAATCTGAATGTAAAACATATTTATCCATAAAGAGCTTTAAATCCTCAAAAACTTGAATATGCTTACCATCCACTTGAGCTTCCTTAATATGTTTTGATTGTACATGTAAATTTTGAGCTACATCCATATTGATGAAGTTATATTTGTTGTTACGGTTTATGGAGACAATTTACCTTTTTCCTTTGAATACACCCTTCAAACTGAAATATTGAAGCTTCCTTCTTTGGAGATCAACTATCATGTGTAATAGCTTCATCATCGATATTTTATTCTTCTTCTTCTTCTTCTTCTGCTATTTCCTCTTCCTCACTAATATCATAAAATTATTCTTTTGTTTCCCATATGTCCATGTAAACTCGTTCTAGTTCCTCCAAGGACCAATTAGAATTTTCCTTTTCTAACTCAGAAAACCAAATCTGTGCAGAGCCACTAATCCACAATTTGAAGAACCAAATATCTGATGGTTTAGAGAATTTATGCCTAAAATTGTTCCACCATTCTCTAGCATCAATCCTGCCATCTCCAAAAAAAGTTACCATCCCCATGATCCACAAAACTAGGGTTTTAGGAATAGACCCTTTTGATCAAAACTTGTTCTAACCATTTCAGCTAAAATTTGGCCAAAAATCAGAAATCACAGAACATAAACCCCAATTTAATTTTTGAGAGATTTTTGAAAATGTAACAAATTCAAGAAAATTCCTCAAATTGCGGCCTAAAGAGAAAATATTGAAAAAACATAAAATTGTAATAACTTTGACAAACTAGATCCAAAAATTCTAAAAATTTTACCATATATTTTGGAAGGGGATTAGAAATTCTTGAAAAAATTAAGAAAATTATTTTCAAACCCTGCAACTTGTAAAGCAAATTTAGGTGAAACCTTAAAAATGAAATAACTTCCATAAAACACTTCAAAAAATTCTGAAATTTGGACTGTATCTTTATAAAACTATTTCTCAACTGTGGTAAAAAATTTGAGAAAATATTCACCATTTCCAAAATATATCCGAATCAATAAAATTAGGGTTTAGACCCAATTTTTTTTTTGCCGAAATCGATGCTTTGATACCACTTGATAAGAACTTTGAATATAATAAATGAATAATATGCAGAGTATAATGCAACACAAGAGATATGTGAGGCCAAGATGCCCAAATATTCAATATATGTAGAATAATACCCTTAAGGTAGGGCGACACCATACAATGCTCCTTAAGGAAGGAGTAACTCCACAATCTCCCAAGATGGTAATCCACTTCAAGGGGGACACCTCTAATATACCTCTACCAAGTATAAGAATCAACACATACATACCTCCTCATAATGATACACACATCCTTTAAATAAGATGAGTAACACCTAATCCTAATGTAGGCCGACCCATTACCCATTATAATTAATTCCTATGTGAGCCCATTTAACTAACTAAGGGGATGTGTGCCACATGTCAGCATCTCCATCAACCCATATACATTATAATATTATATCCCATGTGAACCCATACATATAACTAAGGGGATGTGTGCCACATGTCGGCATCTCCATCAACCCATATATATTATATTATCATATCCCAAGCTACATAGGACCTCTAGTTGAACATGCTACACCACACATTTTTAGGGCCTCCAGGTCTCCTCTTCAGACATCTTTTGTGCACATTATATCTAATGTATCACATTATCACATTACTTTATGAATATCTTATATCCTCACAAATTACTCTATAATTTCTCATAGATCTTTTAGGATTCCTTATTATAGTTCACAACATAGATATCACACATTGTTATAATGAGTTCTCTATTGTTTATGCTTCTCCTCATACGATTTCTTCAGCACATATCAATGTGATAGTTCCACTTTCACCGGACCCACATTCTATGATACACTCCAGGCTTAAACCTCCGTCATATTTGATAGTTTCTTTACCTCTTGGAGTGGTTATTTTGGGAAAAATATAATGTTATCCCCCTCTTGTACATAGTTATGCAGAGAAAATACAAAAATATTGACATATTAACAAATTACAAAAACCATTCAATTATTTACAATAATAAAAAATTGGTACCTATTTGTATCGCATAGATTGCTTGCACTTTACATTATACATATTGTTGATTCCTTTGGTTCATCATTTCATACATATGTTCACATGCTATGATGAGCACGATGTAATACATGCACAAACTGATACAAGAAAACACGTGTTTCCCTAACCTTTACCCAGACCACTAACGTCTAGGCAGATCTAATTTTTTATATTATATACAAGTTATATATATCTTGAATAGTTTATTTCTTTCTTTATCACTCTTAGTTACATGTGTATATTGAGTATTTTCTATCTATTATAATAACATGAATAACACATGTATTTTGTGCAGTGTTTATAATTATTGCTTCACTAGATATTTTCTAGCATATGCTATGTGTTTGTCATCACATTTAGATACACTTGTTGTTTTCATTAGGAATAGATTTTCTTTCGACACCGAGGGTGTCCCATGTTCCAGAAATCATGCCTTGTGTTTGGTTGTGTATCTCTTGTTTTCATGTTCAAGGGCCTTGATTATCTTACGACACCATGGGTCTCCCATGTTTTTTGGAGTTTTTCCATTCGTGTGACTTTTTTGATATGTTTGCACTCACTTTTACATTGTATAAAATTATTTTTTATTGACAGACAATTTACTATTTCTTCTATTACTATTTTAATCCATTAACATTGTTATGGTTATCTTACTTCTTATTATTGTTCCTCTTGCTTTAAAATATGGTTTCTACCATGTGCACCCCCCTTGTAGATAAAATTTCTTCTTGTTTCCAAGCACATTAAAAGTTAAGAGGGTATCTATATAATCTCATATTCTCAAATAAAAAAATATATCTCTTATATAAACTATATGGTAAAAATTAACACCACCTACTCCTCAAAAGAGACGATAAACATCTTGGATTTATTCTACATTTCCAATGTACACAAGGACATTTTTGGGCACAAACTTATGTCAAGGAAAAAAAATGAATCAACATTATATTGAGACACAAATATTAAAAAAATCTACACATGGTCAGAAATATACATACTAGTCAGGACTGTATGGATAGTTCTAACACTACTACACATTTTTTTCTAAGGGTTGTTTTATCCAGATTTCTTTTACTTTCATTTTTTTCACCATTGATACGGGTTTTAATATGGTTTCTAGACTCATATTGACTCATTTTGGAATAGTTATAGTGGGAATGAAGTATTCATTTCTCTCTCTCTCCTCAGTATTCAATTTTTTGGCCCATTTGGGGTATGGGCATCCTTCTGCAATTTTTTTTTTAACATGCATTAGTTCTACTTAATTTATACTCATTTGTTTAAAATATGGAAAGAGAATGCGTGAACTTATTATATTTTTTATAGTATCTCCTAATTTACAAAATTGGGCTTGTATCCATCTACAACATTATAGTCTGTGGGGTCATGGAAGTTATCAAATAAGATAAGTTCTTTTTAAGAAGTACTTCCTATCCTCTTGCACTCAAGGGAAATATATCATAGGTTTTGAATAACTTTGATACATAGTCTTCAACCCTTCCATGGTGATTTATATTTTCATTTTTTATTCTTCTCTTCAACATTCATGTGTTCGGTTTGTAAACTTAATGCATTGACATATCCATAGCATAATTAGCGAATAATCACCCGCAATTCTCCATCATAATTCAAAAAATAAAAAATCTCTAAGGCACAAGAATGGGAGAAAATTCCCTTTGCAAAAAAAATATGTTTGTTCCATCCATGTTTTGTAGAGCCTAGTTTGGTATTTCTTGTTGCAAATTTATTTACATTAATTTCATTACATTTGATTCAAAATTTAATTTCATATATTCGTTATTGACTACACTCTTTGTTGTAGGTTTCATCTAGGAGCATGCCAACACCATCACAATAGGATAGTACAAAAAAAATTTACTGTGAGAAAAGATAAAGTATCTACACACTCATGTGTATTTTCCTTTAAGCATGTAATTTTGAATTTCATACTTATAGCTGGGAAAAATGTAAACACTAAATTTTTTTGAATCTATCCTTTGACACTATTAATCTTGACATTACAAAATTCTATGGAATAATGCACTCTCCTCACTCTTTCTTTGCACACCATAATAGTACTTCATATACTATCTTATCATTACACACATCTCTATCATTTGAAATTTAATTTTACAAAATACTTCTAGAAACATAAAATCTTAGGCCCATAAATTCAAAATGCATTTTATCTCTCTTGGTCAAAACAGTTAGTTTTTGTCAGGTTGTGAGAACCCATATATTAATCCTACATTATGGTTTTGGACTAAAATGTGCGTTAATTATTTTAAATATATCATCTTCATATGAAAAACTACACCGATCAGGCCAGCCTTTGATGTCATAACACCCTTCATAATAATATAAAAAAATAAAATCATACCTCATTTTAGGACGTGCAACTTTATGAAAGCTTCATGTAAAAGATGGCAATTAATTGAATCAAAGATCCCTAAAAAAATAACTAATAAAAATACATTAGGGAAGCACTGTCTACTAGTATAATTTCTCTTTCGATATTTAGGATTATCCATTTTCATAATACAAGTAAGCATATGGATCCTTACAAAGTATTAAAGCAAGTGTAAATATCAAGTGATGCATTATCAAAGCATGGTTGCAAAGTTATAATTTCACTACAGTAGATAACAGTTACTAGGAGAATGATGTGTGGTTTGAGGCCTTTTCAGAGTACTATATACATTGGTGGTTGATAGGGGTGACGAAAACCCAAGTAAATTCATTTTACAGGGACTCATCCTTACACTATAAGGGTTTGAGGGTTAAATTAGAGATTGCAGATTCATTCTAAAGGTGATAAAAGAATACCAAAAACAAATGATACATATTTCGACGAATTTGAAGAACTCGGGAATTTTTAAACCCATATTTTAAGAAATTCCAAGACTATAAAGAAGATTCAAGAATGTATAGACACTTTAGATCGAGATCAGTTTCATGTTATATATTCATAGATCAATCATTTCTAGTTCAAAATCTACTTATTTCTACACTTAGATCACCTAGACTCCTCCAGATCCACAAAAAAAATCCTAAATGTGCTCTCTTATGTTTTGAAATTTTCTAGATTACTCATCTATTTCGAAATCATTATTCAGTTTTGTATAGTTAATATTTGAAGTTAATTAAATTAGAATAATCCACAAAAATAGTATTCATCCCTTTTATGCATGTTAAATAAGAAACATCCTAAATCAAAAAGGGTGAAATACGTGGGTTTATAGCTGCAATCCATATTTTAATGTGATACCATTATTTATTATTGTATCTACATTGTTAATTACTGAAAGAGAGAAGCATAACCCTAATCATATGCACCTTTAACTCTTCTTTTGTAGGTGCAGAAAACAAAAGGATAAACCATGAAAACAAAGTTTACAACTCCCCACAAAAGCTAACATCACATTAAAGAAGTTTTATATTTTGGAGAAGGCCAGCCCACCACTTTTCCTATCCTTATCCCCTTGTCACATGGTGTTTATCTATAGTCATTACCAGCCCAAATAGGCTTAACTTGATAAGCATGATTTTTTTCTATGGAATAGGAATAAGTGATGAAATTTGTAGGAGTAAACACCTTCCAAAATCCATAATTACTTTTGGAAATTTCATTTTAGGTAATTTAATTAAAGTGTGTACTTTTTTGATATCTTCATACTGGTGGTACTCACATTTCATTGTTCATCCTATTTTAGACAATGTTCAGACTTAAATAAATGTATTCACAATAATAATAAATTTCAATGTCTTGTTGTAATTTAATAAAAAACATAGAGATAAAGTTCCAATTTGGGGGTTTCATCATAAAATTTTGATATTAAATATTTTAATCACTCTATGTTATTACTATGAACATGAAAACTATTCATCCTAGAAATACGATATGCATGATCATTGCATATTTCATTTTCTAATGACCTATGATCTTAGACTTGGTCATGAGCCTAATGATTATAAGAAGAGAATTAATTAGTTACATAAAAGTGAAATTTTTTGTGGAATAATATATCGGGAACTATTCCTAAGGATCTTCAACATCATCTTGTGTATATGGAGCCCCCTTTCACTACTTGGATTTTTATCTCGCAATTGTATGGAGAACATGATTATATATCTTAATCTGAAGGATCCCTATAAAACCATTCATAATTTAGTAAGATACTTATACTTCTATCGATCCTCCTATTTATGACACAACATCTAAAGTTCATGACAACTATATCATACTTGGTATTACTTAAGAGTTTTGAGTTTCTTCTTTGAGTGCTTACAATGATTCTTTTTAACATGATCATGAATTCCTCCAATAATTGTTACTAATTTAGATTTCAAATTTTATTTTTCATTACAGTCTTGTGATTCTTAATAGCAGGATAATAACATTCACCTGGTACGTTCTTCTACTTTATATTTTAGATTTGCTTCTTTATGGGATCATAGTTATTATTTATAACATGATCATATATGTCTTATGAAGTCACCTCATTGGGAATCATAACTAATAAAGATAAAAAAATTGTTTGTAAATTAAAATAATTTCAGTCTAAACCAAACCATTAAAAACAACTATACAATCTTTAAAGGCATGCTTCCATCATGTGTTATATTTCATTAGATTTCACTATTGCATATATTAGAGCTTCAAGTGAATCTCTACAATAACGATATTTTTGTCTATATTATCCATTTGGTGAGGATTTTTTCTTACCAAATATTTCCTTTTTTAGACTCAAACCTTTCAGATGTTGATAACAAGAATGAAGATATTTTCACCCTCATTGATGTAAAATATGATATAGTTTCTTCTTCTGCTTAATTCGGTGTATTTTATCTGCTACTTCATGCTTACACGATGAAAATGTTTCCACTTCTTAATTCCTATGATTCAACATTGTCAACATTCATGTTGACACATATTGTAGGAGTATTAGGTTCTTTATTTAATTCTCATATGAATATTGAGAGGCACTCTGATTATTTTTTGGAATAATCATCACAGTTTAGCATTGGTTTTATTGAGCAACATTTAGAGATACTCTTTACCTCATCCTTCTATTCATAGTATTTAAATACAACATCTAACATACCTTAATGGGATGAATTATTCATCCATTCCTTTACTGAATAAAGGAAGCTTCATTTTCTTTATCTATTAGTAGTTTAATAAGCTTCATATTCTAGGGGGATGATTAGTCCTCTCTAGTTCTCTTATTTATCTCTATTTCTGGGGTAGGTTTCTATATGATTTTTTACGCCTTATCTATTGAGAGATAGTTTTTATTTTCTTCTATTTTATCTCTTTTCTGGAGGATTTTTTTCCTATGGTTTTTATTATTTTCATGTACTTGGGTACCTCATTAGTCTTTTATTTTAGGACCCATTTATTCTACCCACCTAAGTTTAACTCCTAATGAGGTTTTTAGTGTAGATTTTTATTTTATTGTGTGGTTCCTCCTACACATATAATTATATTTGTTAGGTTTCATCAAGATAAATGGGAGTTACACTTATCTACATGTTTAGGTGGAAGTTACCTTTCCCCACTTCTTATCTATATATCTCCTACAAAGCTAATTTTTAAGCATTCTAAAAACAAACTATCTTAATTAGACCATGCTTTATTCTTCTGTATCCTAACACTCCTCTATTTTAGATTCATATTTTCATCAATGCATGAATTTGGCCCACATTCTCGTAGGAAAGGATGATCTAACTTGTGAATTTTATAAAACCTTTTGCAATGTGGTTGATAAAGACGTTATTCATGTATATCTTAAACCTTTAACTCTAATTTTCTTTCACATTTTACTAACTAGTGTCATGTATAATTCAATCAAAAATGGGTAATCTAAATATTATCTATAATTAGATTCTTATCATCTTTCTCAATGTTTCTTTTGAAATCATTTCCACGGCCTTGGGGTTACACATTCAACACCTTCTCTCTGAAATCATTAGTGAAAAACAAAAAAGGGTTATTCAAATTTGATATATGCTAGATAATATTATTTTCATTTAGAAAGGTATGGATTGATGGTCCCACCAATGCCAACAACAAACCGTTTTTCAAATGATTTAGAGAAAAAGTATGAAAGGATCGAATGGTAATTTTTATATCAATTTTCAAAGAAAATAATTTTGGGAAGGCATTTCTCCACTCAGAGACAGTGTTATTGGTATAAAATAGAAAATTTAAAAATATTTATTCAATTCAATAAGATTTCCCTCTTATATGTGTATTGTATACTTTAGATATTGTAGTGCCCACTTCCCTTTGACACCTTTTGATACTAATCATGATATTGCTGATTATATTATGGACATGATTATGGACTTTATTATAGTACGATGATAGATGTAGATCATGGATTATTGTTGGCTTGATTCAGTTATGATGCATGATGATTATTAGAGGAATTTTGGATGTTGATGATGGTATACTATTTGACATGGTTATATTATGGATGTTGCGCAGACTTGTGATATTGGATATTGTGAGTAGACCTAGGAATGGAAATTATTGGATGATGACATAATTATTGAGTAAAATTGTGAATGATATTACTAGATTGCTTTGATTTTGTTATGATTTATATATCTATATTATTTTGGTAATTATATTTGTATTATTTTGGATGTTCTGATATGGCCATGAGGCCAAAGGAAGTATTTGTGTTTTTCAAGTTAAAAATATCACAATAAACATTGGGGGATTGGATACCAACCACATTGGAATTCTAGATGAATTCAACAAGGTCACCATGGTAACTAGTATTTTTTTGTGTATGTTTGTGTGTGTTAGGGATTCCCATGGGGGGGGGGAATCACCTTTAATTGTGACCAAGGGGTTTTATGTATTTCTTTGATTTCGACCCCTTTTCTTTATGTTTGCATGTGTTTATTTTGTGGTGATTTTACCCCTTTCATTAATTATTAAATGGTATTTAAATATTGTGAGTAATCATGTTGTTAAGTTAATTAATTAAAATATGTCATAAGAAATAAAATAATTGAGTTGTTGGCTTTGAATTAAAGTGTTGTAAGAGATGTGTAAGTTAAATTTTGAGTGTGAAACACTCCACCCTGTTGGAAATTTGAATTGTCCTTGGAGGCTGATTTTCAAGGCTTGTGGGACAAGTTAAACTTATCCCATACCTCTTAAATTTAATTACCAAGATCATACCTATGGTTAGAGAGTTGAGATTAGAATTTTATAATGCTTTTGAGAAGGAAAACTGTAGGTTTTAATTGCACTTTTCTTACATAATTTAATTTCAGCCCTTTGGGGTGTGGGTTGGATTTGAGTGTGTAAGTAAACTGTCATATTATTCACCCACCTATTTATTATGATTTGGAGAATGAAGTTGACTTTTGGGTTGGGGTTGAAGATGTGTGATATGGCATCCTACGTGGATCTACCTCATCCTTTTTCCTTCCCTCTTCTATAAAATTTGAATGGCTTGCCTTATTTTGGGGTTGCTTCACTTTGGAGACTTCATTCTTGGGCGAATTTTTTTACTGTTCTGGGAGCTCTCGCTTTGAAGAATTTTTTTTGGAAGATTGTTGCATGCTTGTGCTTGGCTGTTTTGCATTGCTTGCATTGGGATAAAGATTTCGATTTTTTAGCTCCAAACAACTCCATCATGGAGAGGTAAGAGCTTGGCTCTTGAAATGCTTCCCTTTTGTTTATGAAAATGTTATTGTGTGATTGTTTTGGCATGTTTGTGGGTTGTTCGGTAGATGGCCTAGGAATGGTGTTGGAGAAGACTATGGGGTTATTTCATGGGAGGAACAAGTGTGTTTTAGGGAGGTATAAGGGTGGAGGGAGTTGGGATTTGGGTTCCACCTTACATATAAATAGATTGCATTTATTTACTTATTATGGGGTGCCATAAGAGGTTGGGGAGGCATAAGGAAATGCAAGGAATAAGGGGTACTTGGGGGAGGCATAAGGGCATGTCAGGGATTTGAAATGATATATATATATATTCTGGTGGTTTGTTCTCAGGTGGTGATACCCATTTCCCATTTGGGAGGCATAAGCAACATCCCCCATACTTTCTTGCTCCTTTGGCTTGCTTGATGAAGCCTCGATAATTTTTTTCATGTTTTAATGTAGTTGTAAACTACATTCTATTTTGGATTGTGTCTTTATTGAGAAAGTATTGCTCTTGTGTTTGTGGAAGCCTTTTGTTACCATGAGTTGGATCACATATTTTATTGCATTGTGGCTGGGGCTCGGGGGCCAATGAAGAAGGATGGATTATCCTCTTCATTGATTGTCTTGGTTGGGTGGAAAGTGTTGCCTTTCCCCTACTTTTGTTGTTGTCAATTTGGAAGAATGAAAAATACGCATGTTGCTATTCTGGAGCAAGGAGAAAGACAGTTTGATAGTCCCTTGTGAAATGAAATCTTATTGTAGCCCCTTTTCCACTTGAATCGGATGATCTTTGTATTAATTATAAGGAAAGATACTTTGTATTGACAGTTTGATAGTCCCTTGTGAAATGAAATCTTATTGTAGCCCCTTTTCCACTTGAATCGGATGATCTTTGTATTAATTATAAGGAAAGATACTTTGTATTGACAATGAGAGTTTAAATTTGAAATGTACGAGAGTTATACTTTGTATTCTATTTTGGAAAGAATCAAAAGTATTTTGTATGCTATATTTGTAAATCGAATCGAAAGGAGGTTGTAGGAGTTTCATTGAATTAATGGAAGTTTTTTTCCTTGTTCGCATGATATTATTTCCATTGGAAATCTACGTTTAATATGAACTATGAAATCCTTGTTTGGAAATTGGAAAAGTGAAACACGTGAGAAGAAAATGTATTTATTTTTTCTGTATATAATATATGATTTTTGGAAAGAATAAAAGAAGGATGTTACAAAGATATATTTTGGTATCAATAAAGGATTGCATTACCTTTCTCAATTTACGTTTTTGTTTTAAGATTGAACATCTAAATGTGAATTAAAATCTCTGTTTGAAAGAAGAAAATGCGTATGAAGGAAAATGCAGAACTCTATCTTTTGAAATATGTGAAAATTGGAAATCAGATATGTATCTTGGTTTTGAATAGTTTGATTGAATCAATTAAATGTATTGGATTAGGATTGGAACACATTATAATGTTTTCAAGAATAAAATGGCAAATAGAACTTTTAAAATTTGATCTTTGTCTTGCATTTTCAAATTGATAATTATTTAATCCCAATTGCACAGACCGAATCTGAAACAAATAAATAACAAATGAAACATTAATTTGTGCATAATAATATCTAACGGAATTCATCTAGACATTAACACTCAAGGAAATTCTTATAAAACTTAGCAAAATCTGGCTCAAATAGTTTTGCAGTCATGTTGCTGTCGAGAAATGTAAATTTTCAAATTACAAATCAATCAAACAAATTGAACCTTAAAAGCTCACTTAAATACACCTCAGAAAAAATTTCCAAATCTATTTGAAATGTTGAGAGAGGGACAAGAACAAATTGAACAAATTTAACAAGTTAAAATTTTCCAGTTTGCACTGTAAAAGCCTGCAGGTCGTTTTCTTGAATTTTACCCCTTAAACATTATCAAAATAAAAAATTAATGATTGCTGTGTAAATAGGACGTCGATATATTTCCAAAAAGTCCTCTTTTTCCCAAAACTGAGCCCTCTATCAAAATTTACGGACTTCTGAATGTTTTCATTCATTTGGCGTCTAACAAAAAAATTGGGAAAAATTTCCATGGCAGGCCCGTGGGCCCGAATTTTTCCCTTAGAACTTCAGAAAAATTTGAGAAAATTTTCCTAAAGTTTCCCGCTGACCCACATCCAATCAAAGGCTTCCACATGGCACCATGAGGTGTCAACAGAGAGGCGGACCCCTTCTGTGTCCGTAGTTTTGTGTCCTCGGAGAAAAGTGTTTCTTCCACACCTATTTTCTGTGCCTAGGGAAGTTTCTTTCCACCACCACCCGTCAAGAAGATAATCTATCTACACTAAGGATGACTTTCAGTCTCTTAGTGTTTTGTAGGATGATTTTATAATTGTTGAGGAATGGGACTCTTGATTTTCATTTGGGAACAGTTTCAGAAAACTTTGGGAAATGTACTTAACTAAACCTCAGGTCTTTCTGATGGGTCTCAACGAATCAGGAGCCACTTTAGGTGGCATTACGAGGTAATGGCGTTTTAGTTTGTTATTGGGGTGTTGAAATAGTTACCTGTTAGGTCCCTTTTAGAGTTGTAGAATTAATTTTATCCCTACTAGATCGGGTGTCCCCATTTTGGCTTAGGACACATTTAGTGGATTCCCTTTAAGTTTTAAAGTATGAAAGGGGAAGATGAAACAAGTTAAATTTTGGAAAACCAAGCAAAACAAACATATTCACTTCATTATGTTAGTAAGAGGACCACTTATATTGTGGTTTCCATCCTTATTAGTACTTAGGATCATGGTATATTAAGTTTTTACTACTACAATTGCTCAAGTGAACCAATCAATGAAATATTGCTTGTTTGATTTAGTAATTGTTTTTCCCCATTATAGAGACAATTTACAAAGGATACAGCGAAGCCAGCACATTCACCCTTGGGAAAAATTATATCATCCCTGGGCCTGCAGGCCCGCTTTTGGGGAAGATTTGCTTGCGACCAAAGAGGAGAGGGGAAGGCAGAGCAAACAACTTGAAGAACATGAGGATTGCTTGGAGAATTCTTATGACATTGTTAAGCAATTTATAAAACAAGGAAATTTCCTGTGAGCAATGGGATTTTTTTTTGATAAAATCTTTGCTTCGGCTATGGCGGTTGATAAAAATCAAGTTGAACCTTTAGGTACCTGGCTAAACAGTGGGTATCCATGAGGAATTAACTTTTGATGACTATAATTTATTCATAGAGGTGAGCCCTTGTGTCATTTTGATCGACGTTTTGTAATTCTTTTTCGTAGGGAATATGAGTAATTGATATGAACTTAGTGGATCAGAACTGGGCATGGAACCTGTTAGTTACCCAACTATTTTGGCTTGTAACTGTTTTTGATGAATGAGATCTTATCTAATTAACAAGTAAAATTATACAAGATAATCCACCCAATTAAAACGAGGTTGTTCTTGAGTCTCAAGTGGGTTGTTTTAGCACGCCTCATAAATCATGGAACAAATTTACCTATAACTTGTAAAAAACCTATTAGTAAGGATGATTAAGAACGTCCATTGAACACAATAACATGGCTTCACTGTTATTTTATTTACAGCTGTTCATTGCGAAGTTAATGTGCAATGAAATACTATTATATTGATGCCAATACACACAAAATATATATAAATGCTAATGTAAACACACATAAAATACATGTACAAATGGATTTAAGGAAAATGATTATCGCTTCAGGAAACCTCACACGAGAAAGATGACGACCCACCCATCGTTTTATGTGCTCAACGTGAATGAACAGGCCATGAACAGAGAACGAGAACTATCGACACAGACCAGAGCTAATAACGGATGGCACCACCGCCGTGGAAGCAACGCCTGTAAGCTTCTTAAGGATTGGGTGCACTCTACGTACGTCTGCATCTACGTCTGCATCCTGCGGGTGCGATGGAAGGATTTTGGGTGCCTCTAGGTCTGCGTCAAAACGTCAGAAACGTCTGCGGGTGACATGGAAGTGACAGGTGCACTATCCTCTAGCGATTGCCTGTAAGCTTATGAAAAACTCAAGTGCATAGATTGTAAGAATCATAAGGGCTAGGGTGGCTAAATGCACCGGCCTCCTCCACTGCACAAACAATGCATCAGTATCGTATTGCATGCCAAAACTGCTGCATAATGACGGATGTTGAACTGCCATCCTGCACACCTGTGAAACAAACAAACTTAGTGACTAAGCACTGTTTCACTACATCTCATAAACAGAGACGTAGAAACATTTTTCTGTGTCAAAATTGTTCCCTATGTGGCTCTTGTGTGTGTTACACTTTATAGCAAGAAAGTAACTAGATGTAGAAAATGTAGATAGACATGTGCATGAAAGAATGATCTTCCCTACTATACATGTATGTAGAAGAATACAATCCTTGTCCTTTGTGTGGATCTAGAATGGTTTCTTTAATGCTCAAGAATAGCCTTTGAATGCAACCTTAGGTGGTAATAACTAATGCTTAACACTTGATCCTTTACTATGATATCACAACTTTATATTTGTATGAATATTTTGCTTGAATTTCATAATAAACATTGAAAATGTTGACTACCAAAAAGATAAGATTCCCAAATGGCTAGAAAGGACCTAAAAGATGTAAGCAAAGTACAAAATTATGGGTGCACAAAGTATGGGTGCATATGGCACTAGCATTTTGGCTAGGTGCTGGAGTTTAGACTCAGAGAAATTGAAGGTTCGAAAGGTCATACTGGGAAAGAAGGTTTGTAAGACCAAAAAGGAGATTTGAAAGCAAGTAAAGAGGCCAAATACATAGGTTAATTTGTATTTTTCTTACATATGAATGAGATGAATAATAGTATGTGATCACGAATAGATAGATACCTGAAGTGTGTGATTTATTGTATATAAAGGCATGGTAAAATGAATCTCACTTATTTAGGAATCCCTCATTTAGAACACTTAAACTCTCAATTTAATAAAAAAAATGATAACTTATTTTATACTATAATTTTCTTCGTGAGATTTCCTTGACTGTATTCAATTCCACCATGCCTAATAATCTCCACTATGAATGACAAGGAATGAAAAAATTGTTATTGATTCTTTAGTAATGATAAAATGATAGAAAATAATAAATTAATAAAATGATAACATGTATTTGTTTATTAGTACATGTACTAAATTAATAATAGAAAATAGAGTCATGAAATGAGCTTACAAGTTTACCATTACTTTTAAATTCCACCACATTCATTCAAATATCGTTATATTAACATTGTATTATGCATGTAATTTTAGGATGCAAGTATGTTCCTCTATCGAGGTGACTAAATGAGTAACATGAATTAACATTATTTCCATCAAGAATATTACAAATAAAATGTACCAACAATATCATTAAGTAATCTATTTACCTTACTATAAAAGTTTACAACAACCTCTCATAATCATAAATTTAACATACTAAATTTTCATCTCATTATCATTTATAATTATAAATTCTACCATGTGTATAAATTTTTTTAAGTAGGAAATATTGAATGTCGTCCTTTATTTGTACACTCCTAGTTCAATAATTAGATCATATATACAACTCAACATGAATCTCATAATATTAACTACATAATCAACTATAATATTTACAGAATCATTTATATTATATTAATTCAATCTTTAAAGTAATAATATGATATTCTATAAGTATAGAGATATGTCACACTAACCATACACAAATATGTCTCCATAAATAAATTCACAAGATAAATGTCAATCATCATTGTTGTTGAAGGATAGTAACGGAAGAAACAGTGGGAAAATCATTGGAGGAATTTTCCTCCAACCGAAGATCCTTCCAGATTTCCTGCACACCTCTCATCTATCGAGTTTGGTCCTACCCATCCATGAAGGTAGTTGATGTAGAAAAATAACAAAGTAAGAAAGACTTATGTGTGCATGCAATTTATTTCATTCGTGTGAGATAATCCTCAAAATGGATAAATTCTGCATAACAAGATGAATTAGGAATGAAATTTAATAGAATCTTAATAAATCATAAATATGTATGGTGTAATACATGCTAGCCTACATCGGGGATTTTTCCATCCAAATAGTCATCATGTTCCAAAGAGCTTCATTAGACATCATTCCACATGTGGGATTATTCTCGAAGAAAGTACTTGAAAAATGTTTAACATTTATATCTCCCCATTATTAGAGTCATTTTTAATGATCAAATGACCAAAATGGAACCACCCAAATTTTCTATGTTATCTACATTAATTTTCCAGTTTCATAAAGACTCAACATACAAAACAATATTTATTATTTGGTTAATGTCCCAACATATACTACTTATGTGTATCCCCCCCAAAAAATTGAAGATCAGTTATAGGTTTAATAATGACAATATTGGATTAACTACAAATATTTATCAAACTTTCTAGTGTCATACTTGACTATCCTTCCAGCTAAATATCTCTGCTTATCTAAAATAATTGTTTTCTGGTTTCCATAACCCTGATTAGAGATAAAATTTAGTCTTTCTTTGATATAAGTATGGTATAAAACTAATAAAGAGCTATAGACAAATATTTACCACTATATACTATCATAAGGGTAGACCAAAAATATAAGGTTGTAGCCATAATTTGCATTTACACATAGGGTGTATAACAAAAAAGGTATAGTTAATACATAATGAGAAAAAATATATTTTCAATAACAAAACCAACATTAAGGTTCAAATATTCATTCCATACACCTAAAATTATTCATATAGTTATAGTATAAATTTTTAAATTACCACAACTATTCATGTGTGAATCTGTACATAACATATGGTGATAGTGTACTCATGAGTTTACTTTTCAACTATTGATATTTATTTTCATAATACATTGTACTAGGATTTTTTATAAATATTGATAGGAGAGTTTTTAAACATGGTTTTAAACTCATTCCAATCCCTCAAATCATATTAATGATATGAGATTATATCAAATAGTAATCATTAATTAGGTGGATTTACTTTCTTAGCATTGGCACAATACATAATTGTAGCTTTTCTTAAGCCACATGTGGTGTGCTGATCATGTTATACTAGGAATCCTCATATATCCCCCTTACATTCGTTTATATTGCTTCCAGATATTCATTGAGTTGTGGTCTATGACTTGGCATTATAAAAATAAACTATCTTTTGGATCATGTTTTGTTATTCTCTCTCAAAATATTACTCTCTTTGTGGGGTCATATTTTATCACTACACAATATTGTCCCACATTATCTTAGGTGAGGATGGCCTGCCCTTTGAATTTTATAAAAAACCTTTAGGATGTGGTTGACGAAGACTAATTCCATGTAAATATTTAATGTTTTAACTCCAATTTTCTTGGGTATTTTACTATCTAGGTCCATATTGAATTCATTTCAAAAATGGGTTATTTTTATATTATCTACAATTAAACTCATATTATCTTGCTCAATATCTCCTTTAAAATCAAATCCAAGGATGTTGGGATACACATCCAACACATCTTCCCTCAAATTGTTAGTCTAGATCAAACACGGCTTATTCAATGTTGATATATCTTGAACAATATTATTTCTATTCGGAAAGGTATGTATTAATGGGCCTATAAGTCATAAAATTGGCCTTTTTTGAAAAATGATATCAAGAAAGAGTATGAAATAATTGAATGGTACTTTGTTATAAAAATGCTGCAATAAATTAATTTTGGAAATAAATTTCTCAAATCAGTGCCAATATTATTTTCTGATTTTTTAGCTTATATCTTTATTATTGGTATAAACATGAATAGAATTTTGGACTGTTTTTCAATTAGAAAAGGTTTCCCTCTTATACGATCATTGTATACTTTAGATATCGATGGATTTTCCTATGTCCTCTTCAAAGCCTAAGGGATGTTAAAATGAATCTATCTTATGTATGAAACCCTATTTAAAAAATGTAAAGAATTTAATGTAATAATAATTGTTAACTTGTTTTAGATAATAAATTTCCTCCCAAGGGTTCCTTGGTTTCTTTCAATTCCACCATGCCTAATAATGTTTACTATGATTAATAAGGAATGAAATCATTATATTGATTCTTTAGCTGAGAGATGTAATGTGCTTTTTGGTGTTGACTCTTGTTCTCACTTCCTTGGCCCATGTTGCTAAATGTTTAATGTTTGTGTGCACTTCCTTTAATAATTAGGTGATTATGATCTTGTTGCAAAGTTAATTTAATGTTTTTTCTTTCCATCTTACCTTATAGTGTCGTCATTAATGTTATCTAGTTGTAGAGGGTCTTCGTATTATCTTTTATGAATATTATTTTGAAGGCTAATCGGGTTCTCCATTTAAATAGGTTGCATACTAATGCTTTAGTGTAATAGCTCTAAAGGAATGTTGAAAACCTTTCCAAAAGTGTTTAGGGTGTTTTTTTAAAAATGGGACTTAATATTATTTTAAGCTAAAACTAAGCAATTGTTCATCCACCGCCATAGACCTAGTCTTGGCTTGCATGAAAGAAGGGGAGAATATTTTTAGTGGCACCATTGTTTAGAGGGTGGATTATAAGATCAATGTTTGGTTAATGCTCCAACCACCGGCTTCCCTCCTTATCAATGACTTGGCCTACATTCATGCTCCTTTTTAATATAAAATTTAATGGTGTATTTAATATATCCAACCACCGACCTTGCCCACTCTTCAAGGCCCCACATCCATTAATTTTATTTTCTAGGTGCTCTTGTTTTATTTATTACAACATTGAATTCCATAGTGAATATTATTTTAGATGGCAAGTGCAAGCATGGGGATATTGGCCACCTAATTTGGATTTAATGTTTTACTAAAGATGTACTTTGGCATGTGTTTGGTGGTCTGATTAAACAAGAGAGGACTGGACATGTGAGATTCTTTGGGGGAAGATTTGTAGTTTGGATTTATTGAAGAGGCATTGAACTTTCAAGAAAATGTGCTTTGCAGGTGCAAGGCCATCCTCCATGGCTGATCCTACATACTCTCATCCTGTGTCATATAAGGGGAAGCCTGGAATTAAGCACGACTGCACAAATATCAAAGAAGAGATGATTTTCACTATAAGTTGTCATTACAAGGGCCTGGTAAACAAATTTGCAAGTTGATGAAGAATATATAAGGCTTGATAAGTACTACCCATTTCAATATTAACTAGCTTTAACAATCTCCTAAAATGAACTGTTTTTTTTTCCTAATTTGGCTTTTCGAGAAGGATTTTATGCATGGTATGTACAGTAAATTTTTTCATCCTTGCTGTTTTTTCCTTGATTATTCTCTGGTTCAGTATTTCATGATTGCTATAGATGTGTACATTTCTAAGAAATCCCTTTTGGGTAAATTTTCCTTAAAATGTTTTTTCGGTTTGGTAGCTTTCCCTATGAAACCCATCCTCCTTCCTCGAAATTTCTTGTGATAACAATAAAAAGTTGCCAAATATTAACAGTGGATGGCTTGGGGTTTGTCTGTATCTGTTTGAAATGTTGGGAAATCGTAAGTTGCTTTTGTATAAACAAAACAATAACTTATTGTTTATGCTATGGGATGTAGGTTGTTAATTTTTTGTTTGATTAATCAAACCCCGCTTCTTGGATTTCATGGTCTCCACTATTTTGAGTACCCATATTATATTAAGGTATATGGAAATTTTATTTTATTGAACCACTAATTTATTTATGGGATTTAATGGATTTTTCTGAAAATTTTATCAACCTAATATTATCATAAGGAAGGTGCGCATATTCACCCTATAAAAAAGGAATAGTAATTCCAGACTTCATCATTGACTCCTCACTTTGGTGAAAAGGTTAAAAACTGAGTTCATAAATGTGAACCCTTTTGGAATAGGTAGATGTAGGACATTTATAGAACAAAATTAAATAAAAATTTACCCTCATAATCTTGATTTGGTATGTGATTTGCTTGGGATATCGAACTTACTATTGTGGCTTAAAATCCTTCATTTGATGGTATTCTATAGCGTATTACTTTATGGAAGTGTGAATGATGTGTCTTTAATGGTTAAGGTAAAAATATTGTTACCCATTGTAGGTAGTTGAGGGACTATTAAGTGGCTAAGGTAAATGTAATTTAGCTTAGAATAGTTGAATTCTCTTTGTCTTGGTCCAAAATGGTTCTTCTAACCTTATAATTCGATGTGTCATAACTGTTATAACATATTTAGACCGTTAATTTCATTAGGGAACCTTGTTGATTTTAATTGTTTATTGAGGCTCAAATAACGATTAAGGATCAAACATTGTTATTAAGGCTAGGTTGCTGAAACTCTGTAATCAACAGTGAATAGTAGTCTTAATTGTCTTTATGATTAAAGTTATTGTGATGTTATAATATGAATTAAGTTTTGGTAACTTGGTTATGAACCTTGCAATATGATGCCTTGTTGATGATTATCTTAGAACCCTATATTGATATGATTAGGTTTGGTTTTTGGTTGTCTTGATCTTTATTAATGACTTTTGTTGGTACACACACACACACAGATATATATATATATAAATATATATATATATATATATATATATATATATATATATATATATATATATATATTATCTTGTTGATTTATGGTGGAAATTATTTTTAATATTGTTAATGGCATTTGGTGGTACATGTAAATGTATATATAATAGTGTCATTGGGTATGGTAATGATGGTTAGGTTAAAATATCTTTTGATGAAAAAGTGGGGCTCCTTTTTGAATCTTAATCAAAATTATAGATTAATACCGAGGATTATGAATTAAAAGTACTATGAAGCTTTGATGGATGTATATAATGATAACTTTCATGAATGACTTGGATAGTTTGGGAGACTTGTCATTTTTAAGTACTTGGTAGAATATCTTTTGGATATATACAGTAACTTTTCTTTTAGGCAATGACTATTTTTGACATTTTTTTAACCTTCATTTTATCATTATTTGTTGTGGAGTCACTTGTTAGTTAAGGAAAAATTTTATGTATGATTGGAGTATTACATTTCAATCATATAATCTATATGAGTACAATATTGAAATCCTAATGCACTCGAAAACCCATGTTTGACTTATAAGGTCAATGTCCCCTACTTGATTGATCGTTAAACATTTTTTAGTTTTAGAGACATTGTTCAGAAGTAAAGCATATAACTTATTTCTTCGTTGGCATGGTGAAAATTTCAACATGACCAAAGAGGTTGTTAGTGTGTAGAGCTTGGATCCATTTCATTAAATAAATTTTTTTCTTACATGATATAGTTAATGGTAGCATGTTATTCCAATGTGTAGTTCTTATCATGCTTAGTTCTTGTGAACTGGCTCAGCCTAATAATTGTGTAGATGGATTTCATGAGTAGAAAAATGGAATGTCTTGTAGAAAGTTTCATAGATTTTGCTAATGAAGTTCCTTTTCTTAAATTCTTAAATGTGTTCAAAGGCTCTTGAATAGTATTTGTTGGAAAATTAGAAGGGCACAATGTCTTAGTATTTTGTATTTATGGAGTAGTGTTTTTGTAACTGACTAAAACTAAAATTGTAAAATATTAATGTGAATGAAATAGAGTGATCACATCATTGTTATGAGTATCTTATGGGATAATTACAATTGTGAAAGATAATAGAGCTTTCATAAGATTAATATCATTTACCTATTTGTTCCCAAGTAAAAGTACATTAGAATCTTTCTGCTTCCTTTGTTTGCGAGTCGTGTTGGATAGGAAATGATGTGTCCATGGCTAGTTATCACAAAGTATAATGGTAAGAAACATGATTCCTAACTTGGAATCAATAAATATTAGTGGATTTTGACAATAATATAATGCTAGGTATGACAACATGTTATTACTATCCTTATTACGGTTATAAAAAATATATATTTATATATATACGATGTTTTAAGCAAATAGATGAAGTGAAGAGTCCTTAAGTGGAAAAAAGGGGAAACTATCTTATTGTGTAATAGATATACTTGTTACTCTCAACATATACTGGTAGTTTTATCTTTAGAGTTGTTGGGATATAAAATTATATTAAGTTTTAAACCAAGGTTTGGTATTTTGGAAAGTTAACAAGGCCATGCTAAATAGGATAAAGGATCAAGAAAAATTTAAATCTAATTTATCTGTTATAAATTATGAATTGTAATCATTAGAGATTTTTCATCCTTACGTTTAATTACATATCCTAGATTAAATCTGTAAGAGCCCAAATTTGTGTGGTTTTCATAGATGGTATGCTTGATAATATCGCCGTAAACTTGAAAATCAAGAATGACATAGCTATACCTTATCCCGTGGTATGTTGTTCCCCTGTATAATTGATTGGTGGGTGTTCATTATGGTTAATGCCTTCTTCTAGGGTAGTGTCCGTAGAAAACTAACTTCTTTCTCAATTTACAAACCCTCTAAGTTTGACTACCTATTGATTGACGAAGACCACCAACTAACCTTGTATGTCATCTTAAGAGTTGGTGTCATTAATAAATCCTTATCCAACTTATTTATCATTTGGTTGTATAGATCATTATTTTGAGATACTTATGAACCATATTAACATTTTGAAAAGGGATTGGTTTGTACGATTGTAACCTCTTTTAGTGTGGTAGGAGAAGAGTGTTTTGAGGTCGTTCTTTTTTATGGTTAATACTTCTTGTGGTGAGTAATTGAAACGCCCCCATTAACTAACAAATAATTAATCAAGAAACTAACATTTTATTGAATGATCCTAATTCAAGGAGTTATAGCTTAAGCTAAATGTTCAATAGTATAAAAAAAAACAATTCTAGCTTTACAAGAAGGATTGTATGAATCATAACACGAGTCTTCTATAAATTAACTTAAGAATTGAAATATTATTATAGAAAATATGTAATCCTAAAGATTATATAGTGGGAAGACCCTAGCTATAAGTGTGTTACTATGGTTGGACTGTTATGTTCTACTAAGTCAAAAGATTAGAGTATGTGTCTTGATGGGTGTCGTATGTTTCCTTGTTCCCTACGTGGGTCAGTGTTGTGCCAAGCTTATCGTGACTTTGTTGTATCCCTTTGAGATCACTTGTGGTGTTGCATAAACTTCAAGCAAGTAAGAATAAAAGTTATCCTATAATTTTCGTATTGTCTTTGGGGGTGTTTTTGTGGGTGTTACAAGAGATAATGATTTAATAAAAGATTAAGAATGAAAATTCACATAGTTATTCTATAGTACTACAGTAGTTAATTAATAACAGATAATGCATTCATAAAAAGAACTCATTAGTTTAATATTACTTTTATATTTTATAGAACTCAATCAAATATCATGCTTTTGACATTTTACTGTGTAGTTTTTGTTAGGATGTACATGTTATCCAAAATTACACCTCCATGTAATTTTGAAAAATTCATCAAAAATTGACATAACGACTTTTTCTTAGGAAAACCATGGAAGACTAAGTTATCCTTCCATGGATTGAAATCAAGTACTATTTTTCAAGTTCTCCTAACCCATGGAATAAAAGAGGAGCATTTTGGGACTTTAGTGGATTTCTAAAAAGTAAATCTTTTGAGGGAACTAAATCACTCTCTCGTGGGTCGAGGGTAAGTCAAAGTATAGTGGGGTTTACATTATTGTGATAAAATTGGAAAATCATATAAAGAAAATATCCGTGAAGTGAGTTAGGAATGGGAAAGTAGTTAGTTTTTCATAGCATGGAAAAACAAAAATATCACGCAAACTCAAAAGACATAACTTTCTGTAGATTTTATCGATTCCATAGAACCAATCGTGAAATACACCAAGTAGAAGTCATGATGCAAAGAAGAAGTTCCCGTAGACACCGCGTTGTAAAGGAAAACAAAAAGTTTAAATTTTAGTAAGGTTAGGAGATGAAAAACACTTCCCCAAATGTATTATGGGTTTCCCAATTACAACATTCTATATACATTCTCACATAGCCATGGAACGAAGGAACATGTTTGCAGGTCAAAGTATCAAACAAGAAGAAAGATGTATTTTGTGGAATAATGTGAGTGTTGAAAGGAAAAGTAGAAAAGTTTTCAAAGTTGTAGTGGAAGATACGAAATGTCCAAAAGCCACACAATAGAAAAAATTCAGCAATTAAAAAAGAAGAGGTCCACGAAATAAAAATGAAACTCCGCACAATGAGGGAACATAGTGTGAATGGTTTAATATATTGAGGAGGTCAAAAAATATTTTATGTATCATCTTGAGGGTGTGAAGACTATGGGAAACCATGGAAGCATCGGAGCATTTGAATTCTGTGGATTACACAAAGGAGACAAGCCTAATTTGAAATAAAACACTCAATTAGTTCACATACAAGAACTAAATGAGGTGTGGGTGACGTATTCCTCAACCTACATAATTTGATGGCATGTGATAGTAGTCATGTCAGGAGTGCATACTTCTCTACAAGCATCTATGGTGATTGGTACTTGGTGGTTGATTATCTCTCTTGTTTGCACCTCTTTCTCCTTCTCTTGTCTTCTTCCCATTTACTATAAGTATGGAACTCATCCATTAAAAACATATCTCTCTTTTGTTCTAATAACACCATGCCAATATGTTGGCTGAATTCCCATGAGATTCATGCAACATATTTGGTCTCTTAAATGTATTTTCCCACCTTCTAGAATTAATGTAATAGCATGCCTATCATTCAAGAAATAAAGTTGTGTATATGTGGATATTTCTACCTTGTACTAGAATTTTATCATATCCCTTCCTCTACATTTATTGTCTGGTATGTTGTGTGCATTTTCTAACTAAAAGGTTTCATAAATTTTTTTTGTGAGTGCCAGGGTGATTACCAGTGTGGTTTCAGGTTTGTGGCATGTCTACCTGCCCTCTCCTCTTGTATTTCTCCTCCCTTCTTCCCCTCATATAGAAAGATCACCCTTATTTAATGGTGTTATCACTAGCCTCTTTAACTTAAATTATTCTTTCTGCATATATATATATATATATATATATATATATATCTTGCCCCTTAGATGAGCTAGAGTAGGTTGGCTTATGAGTACTATTAGTATTAGGCTAGATGGTTTCTTGCATATTTTTATAACTTGTGGAACAGAGGAAGTCAACCTTCCCTAGAGATTTCTCTCTAGTTGAAAGTCCAACACTTGGAGACAGTTTCATGTTGGTCCAAAATTTCTAGATCTCTAAATTTTTAGAGCATGGTGCAACTTTGATCTTTAATAGTTTTTGCACTTGTGATGGGATAATTATGAATATAGTTACAAATTCATTTCGCCAAGTTTGATGTGTTCTTTGTGATATTCATCCTTTTAAATGTTGTTTTCAACACATCTAGTGACTCCACTAATCTATTAAACCCATTCATTACATCTGCATACTGTTTCCTTTCCTCCATTTCCCCCCATTCATGAATTGGTTAGCCATGAATTCATTCCCTCATTAGAAAACTCATTTTAAGAAAAAATAATATTTCTCCCATCTCCAAATTTCCAATATCCTCGTCAAGATAAATTTTCTGAGCTTCACTATAATGAATCAAAATATTCTCGAAACCCAACTGATCTATAAGGTTATTCCATTAACAATTTTTTTTTCCAAGAACATGGATATGCAGATGATGGTTGCAATTTCATGATTGATGATTATATCCAGATACAAGTCCAACAAATGGAGGATAGCCTGCTTAACAGAAAGGATCTATAAAAAATTATGGTAACTAAACTACGTGGATTTGATCAACCCTATCCATGAGGGGGCCCTTTGTGATGTTGGTATAACCCTAAAAAAATATTAGATGTGTCGACTAAATCATTACATGTAATGGATGAATCTTTAAATATAATGATTTTATTGGTTGAAATAATGAGAACCTTTTAACCTAGTATTGAAACACCAATTCAATGGGGAAATCCTTCACTACTATGGTGTGGCTCTGTCATTCATTTCCTCCAACTTGCACCTCCTCAAAAAAATTCCATCTACCTTGTTATCTTATAGCTCATCCTGCTAAATACCCCCCCTTGCAAATGGATATTATACCCCCTTCATCACTTGAACTTATAAAAAATCAGCCTAAAACTCAATCCTACCTTGACTTCATAAACCCAAATTCATGTTTACCTTAGCCTCACGAGGAACCATGCTTAAAACATGAAGTAATACAGATAAGAAACTAAGTGGACAATGATTTGAATATCCCATTGTATATTCCTTTTTGAAGATGAAGCTAAAATATTGTTGGAAAGTGGGAATGTCCTTCAATTCACTAGAGAAGAATGTGCACATGAATATAATGGAAAGATTGAGGAAGATACAAACAGAGAATTCCAAATCCAATGTCTACAAAATTTGAGCAAAAATTTTGATGCCAAGAAATTTCTTCAACAATATGCTACCAACCACCGACTTCGTAATAATGCATCTAAACCAATTGTGGTAAGTTGCATCAGTAATCATGAAATATTTATTTAAGGATGGAGTGATTATGATAGTAGATTTGAAGATTTTTCCAAAACTCTTGAGGTCCTACGGTCTGATCCTTTGGAGCAACCTACAAAGTAGGATGAGTTGATTCAACTAAAGAAGAATGAGGTTGAACATAGTGGCATCTGTGGGAAACCATGGGAAGTGATTTCAAGTGAGCATGATGTTTTTAGTAAGTACAATGATCCTCATTTACCTACATGTTTATATCTCTCTACAATGTTGGAAGTTTTGTATGATTTTAAAATAATATCTTCGGAGCTTATAACCGATCAGATGGAGCTTCTTAATGAGGAGGAGAAAGTGGTTCAAGTGGAGGTAAAATTGTTTCTACAAGAAGAAACATAACAAAATTCAGAACCTCTTAAAAATCATAGTCATTATGAGGGACGTCTATAGGATGAACCCATTTCTTGGGATGAGCCTGAAGGAAGTGATTTTATCATAAGGGTCAATCTATTAACCCATAAAATTGTATGACCAATTATATACTTGGCTAGTTTAAAGCCAAAAATAAAGTTTCCACTCGTTATGCTCATTTCAGACCTTGAGGATGAGCTTAAAAGTGCTAAAGGTCAACATTAACACCTCCAAAAAATACAACACAATCATAGGAGGTATTCCTTCTCTTCTGGTTGATACTTTGAAGAACAAGGAAGTGTGGGTCATACTTTAACTTCCACCATGGGATGAAATGTTTGTATTTCATAAGAAGTGGATGTTAATTTTTTCATCTGGTATTAGTTTTTTTCAGCTCCCTTTTATTTTTTTAGAATAGGAGTGGATTAGGTTATTTTATTAAAAAATGAGTGTATTATGCACATGTTGCATGTTTCCACTTAGAGCATGTATGATTTGCATACTTTATAGATAGGTTTTGTGTGCCCTTGTTATTTTTGTACAATTCACTTTTTAACTGGGTTTCATGGTGGAAATCAAATATTTGGATTAGTATTTAGTATATATTATTTTAGCTCCACAAGATCAACTTCAATAATTTCTTAGTTCATTCAAATTAAGGAGAAAATGTTTTCCTGATAAAATAAGTTTTCTTCAAGGTTAGACTTGACTCTAGGACCAATACATACGTCAAGGCTATTGCTATTCATCATCTAGTAGGTAGATGTCCTCTCGAGGTCCCTAAGTTTTTGTCTAACATTACACCCCCACATATTTTACAAGTAATAAAAAGTGGACTTAGTTGTTTTTTTCTGAGGAAAGTTGCATAGGACTAATTTAGCCTTTTGTGGAATGCATACATATAGTTTTCCATCGGTTCTCCTAACCTATGGAACAAAAGTTGAATTTTGGGACATAAGTAGATTTCAGGGATGTCAATATTTCTATAGGACAATATTAGTCTTTCGAGGGTCAAGGGAAATTTAGAGAAATGGGGTTTTTACATACACACAGAAAAATAGGAAAATCGGTGAAGGATAGGATCCACGGAGCGAGGTAGGAAATGGAAAATAATTAGTGTTTCATGGCATGGAGAAACACAGTATCACACAAACTCATGAGACATAATATTCCATGGAGTTTTTCAATTTTTTGGAACCAATCATACAATGCACCAAGTTAGAAGCCGTGATGTAAAGAAGAAGAATTACCCCTAGGCATTGTGAGAAAATTGGAAATGTAAGTTCAAATGTGACTAAGGTTAAGAGCCATGAAATATTGTCCCACTGTCCTATGTTTTTCCTACTTGAAGTGTTCCACGTGCTCTCATCAGGCCAAAAAATGAAGGAACAAGCTCACATATCAGAGCAGCATGCAAGAATAAAAAAGACTTTTGTGGCATAAAAGAATCATTAAAATGAAAAGTGAAAAAAAATTCAAAGCCATGAAATATCCAAAAGTTACATGACAGGAAATGCCACCAAATAACAAAGAAGAGGTCCATGAAACATTATCAAAGTCACGTAATAAAGAATCTTTGTATAATAAAGGAGAAGAGCACAAATGGTTTAATATATCATAAGGGGCAGAAATGATTTCGTGTATCATCTTGAGTGTGTGAAAGACACATGAAAACATGAAACATCTGAATTCCACAAATTTCACAGAGGATCTAACCCTAAATTAAAATCAAACAGTCAACCACTTCACTAACTAGAGTTAAATGAAGTTTGGGTGTGGTCTTCCTAAACTTGTAGAATCTGATGACATGTGATAAGAACCATATCAAGAACTCATATTTCTTTACAAACATCGATGTTGATTGGTTCTTGGCTATAGAATCTCTCTTTTTAGTGCCTTTCTCTCCTTCGCTATTCATCTTCCAATTTTCTATAATTATGGAACTTATCAATTAAAATAGATATCTCTTTTGTTATAACAACATGATGCCAAAATGGTGGCTTACTTCCCATGATTTCCATACCTCTTATTTAGTCTCTGTAGTGTATTTTTGTACCTTATTCAATGAATTTAATTCCCTACACATCATTTAAGCAATAAAATTATCTATTTATGTCTCCTTCTACCCTATACTTGTGTTTTATCATCTCCTTATCTCTCCATTCATTTTCTAATATGTTGTGTGCATTTTCTACTTGTAAGGTTTCATGTTTGTGTGTAGTGCATGTGTGGTAGGGATTAGTTATTCAATTTTTGGTTTGTGGCATGTTTGTCTTCCTTCTTTCGTTGTGTTTCTCTTCCCTTATTCCCCTCATACAGAGTAATCTTCCTTATTTTCTGGGTTTATCATTGCCCCCTTCAACTTAGATTTAATTTTATGTATCTCTCCTTAGATCTCTCTCTTTGGTCCCTTGGATGTGCTAGAGTAGGTTAGCTTAGAATTAGTGTTAGCATTAGGTTAGATATGGTCTCGTAGATTCTTATAACCCATGGACTAGAGGAAGCCGACCTTCTTTGGAATAATTTCTCAAGTCGCAAGTCCCATAGTTGGAGATAGTCCCATGTCTTTTGAATTTTTTTTGATCTCCTAGGATTCAGAGCAGGGTGCAATTTTGTCCTCCAACAGTGTGTTACTCCACTAAAGTATGTAATTGTAATATGAATCAACATTAATTCTTACAGGAAAATTAAAAATAAATTATATAAACAATATCATTAAATATCCTATTTACTTTACTATAAAAGTTTAGAGTGATCTCTCTTAAAAATGAGTTTAACATAGTAATTGAATTATGATCTCATTGTCATTTATACTTACAAATACAACTATGACTACATAGGTGCTACGTAGGGCGTCAAATTTCATCCTTTGTTAGTACACTACTTTAACGAGCTTCAATTAAATATACAACTCATAATTAGGTATTTTTAAGTGGTAAATATTCATGATTTGATGAATATTCCATTTTAGAAAAAATTGAAAAAGCCAAATTTTCAGAGTAGGTCAGTTTCTTGTTCGCCTAAAATTACAGTATATTTTTTTATGGGTTGGCTTCGCTAACCTCTTGAAAACATCTCCTATATAAACCTAGGTTATTCGCCAAGTAGTATACTACTAACTTACTACTAGCTTATTGAGGTACCAACACACCAAGTATCACAAACTTGTAGGGCAAGTTGTTAACACACAACAAGAGGTTGTTTATGCACAACAGGAAGTTGTTGATGCATGATAGGAGGTTATTGACGCTCGAAAATCCTGTGTTGTTAGCGCACGATAAGAGGTTGTAGACACATGACGAGATATTTGTATTTTGGAGTCATGCGACTTGAAAATGAAAGGTTCTATCAGGAAATAATGTTGCACACAAACCCCATAAAATTTACCTATCTCACGAAAGTGGTTTTGGGGATATTCACAAAGAATTTTCCACCTTTAATTTCCCAGAGGTCTCTTAAAAAGAACCCTACTCATAATAAATATCAAAATATTAAATACATAATCAACTATAATATTTACAACATCATTTATACTATATAAATGAATTCTCCCAAATAACAATACGATACTCTATAAATATATAGATAGTAACTATTAGTTAGTGTGATTTACTTTCTTCGCAGCGAGACAAGACATAGTTGTAGCTTTTCATAAGCCATCATGTGCAATGTTGATCCCGTTGTACTAGGATTCCTCAAGGAGTCACCTTGCATTCTTTTATATTGCTTCTAGATATGTAGTGGGATGTGGCTTACTATGATCCAAGCTACCTTCCTCAAATCTTTGGCATTTTTCCACATGTGCGTTGTACTGGCATTCCTCAAGGTGCCTCTTTAAATTTCTTTTTATTGCTTCCACATGTGTTACTTGCACTGGATTGTGGCTTACTAGAACCCTTGCTGCCTTTATCAAAGCTTTGGCGTTTTCCCTCGACATCCAACAAGCAAATATAAGGCTGGCCATTGTATAATTAAGGAGTTGTAATTTTTTCTAACTCTTTATTATTTCTCAATTCTATCATGGCAGTGCCTACCCAATTTGGTTCTTCTTCTCACATTGGCATCCCTTCTCCCTTCAATAGCTACTCATTCAACCTGTGTTCCTTCCATGGAATATCATTGCAGATTACGAAAGCTCGGGCATTTCTTGAAATTAACTCGTGTCTGATTTAACTTGTACACCTTTTAAAAACATATTCCTTGTTTTAGAGTGAGAGTAAATGTTAGGCTTGCTTTAGTTAATAATTAAAATGGACACCCTTCTCACAATTTCAAATAATAAAAAACAAATTTATAAAATTTACTATACAAAACAAATGAAAATGTCATATAAATTATTATAGAAGGATGACAAATACTCCATAGATAGAGAGACTTATCGATTTGATTAAACATGATCACTTGGAGGTCCAATTTATCAATATCATGTAGGTGATGGAACTCAAACCTGCACAAAACAACGTTTTTTTACAAAACAATAAAATTGTTAATTTAGCTATAATGGTTTTGTGGAGAGTGGTATTTGGTCCACTCCTACCAATACCTCTATCAAAAATAAGAAATATTTCCCTCAACAGAATTAAATATTTCTTTCCTTCATATATATATATATATATATATATATATATATATATATATATACACCATTGACAGTACAATTAAACATATTATTTTCCTACAAAAAAATTACACATACATAGTTTAGAACTATATTAGAGTGTATAAAAATACCTACTAGTTAAAGTTGATTTTCACTTCGCTTAGAGTCCCGTCTGTGCTTATTTTTAAGCTAGAACGACTAACGTTTTCTGTATTTTATTTAACTTTCTATTATTCTCACCTCAGTCTTCCTATCATTTCTTCAATCACTTCTATTAAATTCCATCATCTTTTGTTTGCATGTCCCGAAGTGGAGACTTATTTAAAAGAGTATTTGCTTATTAATTTCGTTGGCAACCGGGAAGGAGACCAGCCCATGTGGATGAAATGGACATAGTCGTCACGCATATAACTGATGTTTAGAAAGGGAAGCGAAACACCATTTTATGCCAAGTTGGAAAGGATTTGATTGACATAGAAATAGAATGAATAGTTTTCAACTTTTCCAACGTTTCAATCGTAAGTACATTATTTAAAATTTTCAATTTAAAAATAAAATTATATTATTTAAGGTCGGTTGAAAGAGTTTCGCACTTGTCATATTTGGTGTAAGGTTGCCTAAATACCTCCCACATACTCACCAATTTCCTAATTCACTTGCATAATCACCATTTTCCCAATTCACTTGCATAATCACGTAGTTTTATAACATGCCCATTTGATAAAACCTATCTCTAAATCTTGCAAGCAATATAATTATTTGGAAATGACAAGTACTATATGACCAGAGTTGGGCATTCAATTTATTTATTTTTAATCACTGTTTCTTTGATGGAGAAAGAATTCACATTTGTAACATGTGCATCAACATCTTTTTCAAATGTAGTTTATTATTAGTGGTAATAATTTTCATGACATGAAAGAGATATATATAAAGAAATGAAATCATTAAACCATCCTAGATATCCTCACTAGGTTTTAATATTACATTGCCAAACCTAATGGATAGGTGCTCGTTTGTGAAATAATTTGTCACAACGAAAAATTAGGAGCTTTCATTAATGCAATGTTTCTATGTCCCTTTTCTTGGTAATTTGACAACTCCATTAATTGAAAACAAAAAAACATATACACTATTCTAACCATTGTGAGCGACCTTTCGACCGGAGATCACATATGAATACTCCACTAAATGTGTGTCCAAAAAGGCGGTGGAGGAAAGGTGTTTGTATGGAGAGGGGAGAAAGTGAGAAGGGGCTTTTAATCAATAAATAACAAGTTGAGCTTATTGACATAAAACTAGAATACTTCCAAGTTATCAATGAGAAGACACTGTGTCAAGGAAATAAGAACAAAACACAAATAAATAAAATTTTATTTGCATAACAATGCACAAGTAACCATGCTCATAAAGTAAAGTTGAAATGGGAATGAAAACAAAAGATAGGGAGATAGAAGAATTGTAGTTTCTTTCTTGTAGTAAGAGAATGGGAGCTATCAACCAAAAAAATTAACCCTTTGGAATGGAGAAGCGATTCCAGTTTATAGCTTTACAACGTGTCTCTTCATCTACTCCCATGTGGCCTTTCATAAGTCCTCTCACTTGTGACTATTCATATTCCACTTGGAGTAACAAATAGGCCGCTTTCTTTATAATGGAAAGGGAAATATTACAATACAAGTATTACATAGTCACTGTAGTGCCCACATTTTTATAGCTCTAGTTATCTGGTGGTTCCTTTATTCCTAGACATGTTTTGATTGAGACTCTGATAGACTTTAGACATTTTACTATGATATTTTATCCTCATGGACATTATGGCATTTTGGGCGAGTAGCGCCAATTGGACTAGATTCGTATACTGATATATTTCTTATGATGTTGATGACACTAACAGGGTTATATGATGGACTTATTTGTTAGATATTAGTCTCTTGTGGTTGATTTGATTAATGATATAGTGTTTTGGATTTAATGATGGTAATTTTCATGCTAACCTATGTGTATGTCGTTGCAATTTTATTTGTGGATGATTCATGGAAAACTATGTGGAAAATTATATGCATTGCACTATTAATTGTAAATTATGTTCAGACATTATAAGTTTGATTGATATTGTGATGTATAGATGATGTTTATTATACTGGAGAGATGTGGTTAATGTGTGCAATGAGTGTGCAGGTGACAGCTATAGGAGAGCATGGGTTTCAAGGTAGCTACGCAATTGTGCACAAATGGCCCACGGGTTGAGTCCTAACCATGCTAAATGTTTGAGGCCTTAGATTATATGTATTTAATTGGGCACCATGGGTGAACCCCTCAATTGTAATGTAATTATGTTTTGTAAAATTAATTAGGTTTAGGGTGTGTTTAATTAAGTAAACTAGCTTAGGGGTTTAATGATCTTATCTTAAGTTAAGTGCTGGTTTTCGGAAGTGTGTGTGTGTTGGTAGAAGGGATTGAGGACCACATGTGAACCTTGGATGGACCCCACACCCTCTACCCGTGTTCCCAAGCATGCCAAACCCGAAATTGGGTTATTTTGGGCATTTTTAGGGACCCCTTTTGAGTTTGGGAGTTCCCTTAGCATGAAAATGGGCCCTTGAACCCTACCTAATCGGTAGCGGGGCCTATTTCCAAGGTTTGAAGGGAGTTTCCCTCCCATTTTGCCCTCTTTAGTCACCATCCATGTAAGATGGTTGGGTTGTGTGAAATTGTTAAAAGTTGCTCCACTTTGTTTTATTTTAGTTTTTGGTATTTTGGGTAAAAAGGGATAAAATCTGAGTTTACTCTTACTTATTTGGTTTTTGGAATCTTTGACTCTTGAGAGGAGAGGGGGTGACACTTGTCACTTTCCCATTGGTGAGGAAACTTTTGAGTTCCTCTTCTTATTCTTCCTCATGTCGAAGGAATGGGCCTTCTTGGTTCATTTTTTTGGGAACACTTGGAGAATTTTGGGAGCTTGGAGGTGAGCTTGGACAAAGGGAAAAACTTAGAGTCTTGGAAAGCATTATAGAGATAGGATACTTAACCTTCTTATTCTTAGTTGTGCTTATCTTGTTAACTATGCTTAATCAATGGAATGGTGTGTGTGAAATGATGTGTTGTGAGTTGTATGGTTAATGTAGTTGTTTGTTCGTTCTTGTTGTTTTCTTTGTTTTCTCTCCACCATCATTTGGATTGATGGTTTTTGGAGAATGTAGGGGAAGAGAGAGGGATTTCCCTCTCAAACCTCATGGTTGTTGGTCAAGCCATGAAGGTCCCTTCTCATTGCCTCATATGGTTTGAGGTGGGAGAAATGTTCATATGGCTTGATCCTTTCCCCATTCTTGGTGATGAAACCCTTTTGGGTTTGAAAATACTCCCAAGAAGGATTTCTATAGCATAAAGGAGGAATAAGGAGGATGAATGATTAGGAGGTATAAGGAGTTTTGTATACATGTTTTGTTGGTGCTCCTATGGTTGGACACATTGATTTGGGAATCCTACTTCCTCTCTTCCCCCTTGTGAGATTGACTTTGTTATCCTCATGTTGTTGTTTTCATGTGTAGTAAGTGGTTAAATGGTCTTATGTTTTTTCTTGTTGTGTGTAAACCCCCATTAAACTTGTGCACATTGTGGAAGCTAGTTCCTCTCTCCCATGGGCTTGGGGGAGGCTAGCATGACTTCCAACCATGGAAAGGCATGTGATGATGCCTATTGGTTGGGTGGTAAACAAACCATGTTCTCTTGGATTTGGATTCTTGTAAGAGTATTGGAGTTAGAGTTCAAGTTGGAGATAGTAGAGCCTCTTGCCATCTTCGTCTTTCTCATATTTGGAGGAAATTGCCTTCAGCTTGTAAATAAATGTGGCTTGTCAAGTCTATACACTCTTGTAAATAACCATTATTGTACTTATTGCTTCTTGTAAACTTTGGTCTTTACCAAGAAAGTTTTTATTTTTATTGTGGCTAAAATCTTGTAATATTATCATTTGAGATCAAAATGAAACCATGAACTTTTTACTTCAATTTCCCTTGTTGGAAGGTGTTGTTTTGTTTAGAAATCTACACAATATGTAGTTATGCAATATACACTTGAAAACTTGAAGTATTTAGTTGTGCATTACATATAAAATACAAAAATTTAGTGTGCTTGCATTTGAAAAAAAATTATGGCATTACATTTTGGTATTAGAGCTAGGTCCAAACACACGGACTCTTTGGGTAATTTTGTTTTTTAGTTATCTCATTGTTTTGTTTAAATATATATATATATATATATATATATATATATATATATCATTTTCTTGTTGTTGTTAGATCTCCCTCTTGTAGAAATCTGCATTAATTATTAAATCATTTCGTTGAAGGAAACATAGTGTATGTGAAGCTTGAGGATTAATTTCACATCAATATAAATTACCATCATTTTAGTAGGTCCTTCTTGCAAATTTTGGTAGCTTTCTATAATGAAGAGAAATTAGTCCTCTATTACTAATTTTATTGAGAAAATCCAATGATTCATCTTATTAGTAAAACAAATGTGAGTTGGCTTTTGCATTTTAATATTGTAAACATATTTCTAACCTCCATCCTACTTGGAACTAATCTACTATATTTTTATTTTATCACTTAAATGAGAAAATCATTTTAATATAGATTGTTTAGTTATGTATTTTATTGTGATAAAAAGGGAGAATTTAATGTGTGTGTATATATATATTATATATATAATAAAATGTTTAGTAGAAAATAATAATAAATAAAAGTTAATATATTATTATATAACATATGAGAATACAACATATATTTTATATATGTAGCAATACATTTATATATAATATATATATATATATATATATATATATATACACACACACACACATATATATACATATATATGTGTGTGTGTATATATATATATAGTTTTAATATTTTATTTTATTTAAAAAATAAAATAAAAAAATAAACAAAAAAAAGGAATGTGCTGTGGGGGGGGCTGAACCCGCCCCGCAGCCCCAAAAACCCTATTCCCGTCCCCTGCCCCAGACTCCCCAATCCCTGGACCCCCCACCCTATTACCGTCCCCCGCCCCCACGCTGACCCTTTCCCGAACCCCCCGGCAGCCCGAACCCTTGTACCCTGCCCCTGTCCCTCCCTGCGGCAGTCCCCCGCCCTCCCCATAGCCTCACGTCCCCCATACCCCTGCACGCGGCTCCCTATCCCCTGCCGATGCTGTCCTGCGCAGCACACCACTGCACAAAAAATAAAATAAAAAATGTTTATATAAATTTTACAGCGTATAAATATATATATATATATAATCCACTACCCTACACAAACACTCAGCTACAAATTTATACCTGCAAATCTAGACAAGCTAATATACATAAACAAAATAATATATTCTTAAATGAATGTTTGTAAGGGTTTCCTTTACAATCTTAAGTAACAAATCTTCCAAGTTCTTCCATCTCCTGCACCTGCAAAGGCAATAAAACAAAAATGAGAAGAGGAGAAAACAAACAAAAGAAAACTAGAATGAAATGGAAGAGAAAAGAAAAAAGATTTTAAATATATATATATATATATATATATATATATATAAAGGGGGCATTAGGGCAAACTTAGGGTAGATTCAAAATCTAAGGCCAAGATTTGTTTTATCCAAGGGCTCTCTTTAATCCCTACACCCTTTAGGTCATGATATTTTAATGGGAATGTAAATTAACCTTTGGTGGTGTGTGGGCAAACAAATACAAAGGGGGAAAACAAATTAAATTAAAAGCGTGTGTAGGATAATTAATTAAAAAACAAAAAGGGGAAGACTAATTATTTACAAGGGTTGTAAACTTTTATTTATGACCCTAGGGAGCTTAATAGAGTAAATTAATTAAATTATTATTTGGCTAGTGTTTATTGGTTCTGGGTAAATTAATAATTAATATAAATTAATTATTAATGTGAGAGGCTTAAGCAAAGCATTAGAAATTATCGATCACTTCAAAATAAATAAATAAATAAATAAATTATAAACCATTTTTTTAAAATTATTTATTTATTTTTACCTCGGGTTCAGGATGGCACCCAAGAGGAGATGATCGGCTCGAGGTTCGGGACATAGTGCACCTACGCGAGAGCCGCTAGCCCCCAATTTAGGGCCTCAGATATTAGAGACCATGCAGCAGCTGATAGGTGTCATACAGGAGCGTCTTCCACCATCGTAGGTGCCGAGAGAGGAGGACATTCAATTAGGAGATGAGGAGTTGATTGGTGAGGATGCACATCCAGAACCACCTGAGCACGACATTCTGAGATGAGAGAGGTCACGCAGCCCTTCCATTCTTGGTGAGAGGGTGGCCTCGTTTCATCATAGCTGATCACACAGCTTCGAGGGACCTTTTGGAGATATACGACCCCTCTCACCTGTTAGACCACATCACCAGGTTCGAGACGTAGGCAGTGTGATTCGAGACCTTCTTCACCTTTAGCTGCCTATGTTTACTGGTTCGACAGATGGCTTTGGGGCAGAGTCTTGGCTCCTTAGTCTAGATAGCTACATTGGCTTGTACTCTCATGAGAGAAATGTCAAAGCTAGGTTTGCCATACATCTCCTCCGAGATGCAGCAGGAGTTTGGTGGAGAAATGAGGAGCGGAAGTTCCATTTGACTCGGGATACAGTGACCTGGGAGTTGTTCAAGGAGTGATTTAGGGCTCGGTATATGTCAGAGCATTTTGTACAGAAGAGGATCGATGAGTTTCATGACTTATGATAGGGTTCTGGCTCAATGGCGCATTATAAGAGCAGGTTCTTTGATCTCTTGCAGTATGTAGACTACCTGCAAGATGAGAAATTGTAGGTAAATAGGTTCATTCAGGGCCTGAATGCAGATATAGCAGGAGTTGTTAGGATGTTATCTCCTCCCGCGCTCGAGAAGGCTGTTGAGAAGGCCTACTTGGCTGAGGAGAATAGGACCAAGGCTCAGGAGCACAGAGATAGAAACAAGAGCAAGTTCTAAGATAAGATTCAGGCATTCCAGAGTCAGAGAGCATGGGGAGCAGTACCACCCCCTAGAGGAGGATTCTGGTCTTCTCCAGCAGCATCGAGAGCTCCTCCACACCCATCACAGCAGACACAACATCAGGGAAACCAACATTAGAGGGGTAGATAGACTCAGAGTTTTCAGCGAGGTGGGTCTAGAGGTGGTTTTCATGGGTCTAGAGACAGGAGGCCAGGTACTCATCACTCAAAGCCAGCTCACTCGCAGCAGTCTACTAGGGTTGGACTAACAGGTTCAGTTTGCCAGAGTATAGGAGGGACCCCATCTCAGAGAGGTACATGAGGATGCTTTATTTGTTGGGCTCTAGACCATTATGTGCATATGTGTCCACACAAGCCCACTACTACGGATATGCAGAGAGCTCCTAGATTTGAGCATATGGTGGGTGATGTGGGACGTGCCCATCGTGTGTATGTAGTGGTTGACAACCGCCAGGCTAAACATCATGCCACTGTCATTGAGATGATAGGTACTATCAGGGGTATTTTTTTCTCAATACTTTTTTAGTCAGGTGCTTCTGATTCTTTTATATCTCCTTTTGTTGTAGACCCATGTGGGCTAGTGGTGGCTAGGCAGCCAGATAGTTGGCAGGTTGAGTTGGCCTCTTGGGCTAAACTCACCATGGACTCATATGTGGAGAGATGTGTACTCTATTTGGGAGTCTTCTCCACTACACTTGACCTCCAAGTTATTCCTTTAGGATCCTATCAGGTAGTGTTGGGTATGGATTGGCTCGAGGCTCATGGAGCCAAGGTGGATTGTAGAGAGAAGGTCATTGAGTGCCAGGATGATTTGGGTAGTGCAGTTGTGATTTCAAGGATGCAGAGACCCATTTCCTTGCACATGATCTCAGCTAAGCAACTCAAGCGGAGCATGCGTAAGGGTTGCCAGTTGTTTGCTATCACTATCAGTGATCGTTCAGACAATACTCCAGAGCATTCACCCCTTGATGATCACGCAGTTTTGAGGGAGTATGCAGATGTGTTTCCAGGAGAGCTTCTAGGTTTACCACCTAATAGAGAGGTGGATTTCACCCTTGACTTAGTGCCTAGATCTACACCATTTTTTAGGGCACCCTATCGGATGATGACTTCAGAGCTTCATGAGCCCAAGATTCAGTTAGAGGAGTTGTTAGAGAAGGGTCTCATTCTCCCTAGTGTATCTCCTTGGGGAGCACTAGTCATATTTGTGAAGAAGAAGGATGGTTCTCTTAGGCTTTGTGTAGACTTCAGACAACTCAATAAGGTCACAATAAAGAACTATTATCTGCTCCCTAGGATTGATGACTTGTTTGATCAGATGTGGGGAGCTAGAGTGTTCCTCAAAATCGATCTCAAGTTAGGATATCATCAGTTGCGCATTTCAGATGCAGACATTCATAAGACAGTATTTCGCACACGTTACAGGCATTATGAGTTTACAGTGGTTCCATTTGGTTTGACCAATAACCCAGCTGTCTTCATGAGCCTCATGAATGGAGTATTCAGGACATTTCTGGATCACTTTGTTTTAGTGTTCCTTGATGACATATTGATTTATTCTCATTCCGAGGAGGAACATGAGGAGCATTTGAGGCAGGAACTTCAGGTTTTGAGAGAGCAGAAGTTGTATGGGAACTTGGAAAAATGCAGCTTCTTTCAGACAGAGATTCAGTACTTGGGTCATATCATATCAGGCGAGGGTATCTCCGTAGATCCCTCTAAGATTCAGGCTATCTTGGATTGGCTAGCACCCACATCAGTCACTAAGGTGAGGAGCTTCATGGGTTTAGCAGGGTATTACCATAGGTTTATACAGGACTTTCCAAGGATGGCTTACCCTATTACTTATCTTCATAGGAAAGGGAAGAAGTTTGATTGGTTAGAAAAATGTGAGTAGGCCTTTCAGTTGCTTAAGGAAAGGTTAACCACGACGCCCATCTTAGCAGTTCCAGACCTGAAAAAGGATTTTTTTGTTTGCACCGATGCATCACTAGAGGGTTTAGGAGCAGTTCTTATGCAGGAGCATCAGGTGATTACTTTTGAGTCTCGTAAGCTCAAGGACTATGAGCTTAACTATCCTACTCATGACTTAGAGCTTGTAGTAGTTGTTCATGTACTTGTGCGTTGGTGACATTTCCTTTTGGGTAGACCTTTCATCTTGAGGATAGATCATTGTAGCTTACAACATATCTTCTCTCAGCTGAACCTCAACGCTCGTCAACGGCGTTGGATGAAGTTCCTATGTGAGTATGACATGGAGGTCCAATATATCAAGGGAAAGGAAAATGTTGTTACAGATGCACTTAGTAGACGATGGCATGTGCTTGCTTCTTTGACACTACAGTTAGATTTGAGAGGCAGGATACTTGAGCATCTTCCAGAGGACAAGTTTTATGAGGGTGCTAGGTAGATGTTGGATTCTCAGGGTTATTTTGAGGGCAGATATTCAGGATGCATGTTAGAGTCAGATGGTTTGCTTCGGTTCCATAGGCACATTTATGTGCCTAAGGTAGGTGATCTGCATAGGTTCATCCTTACTGAGGCTCATCGAGCCCCATACGCAGCACATCCAGGAGTGAAGAAGATGCATGCTGATTTGAGAGAGTTATATTATTGGCCAGGTCTTCGTCGAGACATAGCAGATTTTGTATCACGTTGTCTTGAGTGTCAGACAGTCAAGGCAGAGCATTCTCATCCTGCAGGACTCTTATACCCTCATGACATTCCCGAGTGGAAATGGGATGTGATCTCCATGGATTTCATAGTAGTACTTCCTATGTCCTCTTATAGTCATGATGCCATTATGGTCACTGTCGATAAGTTGACCAAGGTTGCACATTTCTCGCCAACCAAGGTTACCTATAATACACAGGCCATCACCAAAGTGTTTATGGATGATATTGTCAGATTGCATGAGATGATCATTAATGACAGAGACACCATCTACACATCAGTTTTTTGGACTTCTTTTCAGGAGGCCTTGGGTACACAGATTAATTTCAGTTCAGCATATCATCTAGAGACAGATGGGCAGACAGAGAGGGTTAATCAGGTTCTGGAGGACATGTTGAGGATGAATGTGATGGACCAGTAGAATAAGTGGGAAGATTATTTGCATTTAGTTGAGTTTACCTACAATAACAGTTATCATAGCTCCATTGGCATGGCTCCCTATCAGGATTTGTATGGACGACCTTGCAGGACACCTTTGAGCTAGAACAGACTAGATGACAGGATTATTTTGGGGCCAGCTTACCTTCACGATTTAGAGCAGTAGGTTGTTATGATTCGGCAGCATTTTGAGTAGGCTAGAACATGCCAGAAGGCGTATGCGGACACCAAGAGGATCGATCGTCACTTCTCAGTGGGTGACAAAGTCTTCTTGAGGGTTCATCCTCATAAGAGTCCGATCTATTATGGAAAGGTTTCTAAGCTATCACCTTGTTTTTTGGGGCCTTTTGATATTCTTGAGGTCATCGGTCCAGTTTCCTATCATCTATCTTTTCCACCACGCCTTGCACGGGCCCATGACTTTTTCATGTTTCTGCACTACGTAGATATGTACCAGACATTTCTCATGTTTTGGATTGGTCGGCATTACAGGTAGAGGATGGTGGGCAGTGGATATTGGAGCCCGTGCACATACTGGAGCACCGGAGGTTGTCCCTTCGGGGTCGAGATTTGGACCAGGTTAGAGCGCAGTGGGACCGATATGACGAGTCATCAGCTACTTGAGAGGATGCTACACCACTGAGGGTTAGATATCCCTATATCTTCCAATGACTTCCAGGAGGAATTCTAATTCTAGAAGAGGGGGATGTAGTGCCCACATTTTTATAGATCTAGTTATCTGTTGGTTCCTTTATTCCTAGACATGTTTTGATTAAGACTCTGATAGACTTTAGACATTTTACTATGATATTTTATCCTCATGGACATTATGGCATTTTGGGTGAGTAGCACCAATTGGACTAGATTCATATACTAATATATTTCTTATGATGTTGATGACACTAATAGGGTTATATGATGGAATTATTGGTTAGATGTTAGTCTCTTGTGGTTTATTTGATTAATGATATAGTGTTTTGGATTTTAATGATGGTAATTTTCATGCTAGCCTAAGTGTATGTCGTTGCAATTTTATTTGTGGATGATTCATGGCAAACTATGTGGATAATTGTATGCATTACACTATCAATTGTAAATTATGTTTGGACATTATAAGTTTGATTGATATTGTGATGCATAGAAGATGTTTATTATATTGGACAGATGCGGTTAATGTGTGCAATGAGTGTGCAGGTGACAGGTATAGGAGAGCATGGGTTTCAGGGCAACTACGCAATTGTGTACAAGCGGTCCATGGGCTGGGTCCTAACCATGCTAAATGTTTGAGGCCTTAGATTATATGTATTTAATTGGGCACCATGGGTGAACCCCTCAATTGTAATGTAATTATGTTTTGTAAAATTAATTAGGTTTAGGGTTTGTTTAATTAAGTAAACTAGCTTAGGGGTTTAATGATCTTATCTTAAGTTAAGTGTTGGTTTTGGGAAAAGTGTGTGTGTTGGTAGAAGGGATTGAGGACCACATGTGAACCTCGGGTGGACTCCACACCCTCTACCCTTGTGCCCAAGCATGCCAAACCCGAAATTGGGTTATTTTGGGCATTTTTAGGGACCCCTTTTGAGTTTGGGAATTTCCTTAGCATGAAAATGGGCCCTTGGACCCTACCTAATAGGTAGGGGGGCCTATTTCAAAGGTTTGGAGTGAGTTTCCTCCCATTTTTCCCTCTTTAGTCACCATCCATGTAAGATGGTTGGGTTGTGTGAAATTGTTAAAAGTTGCTCCACTTTGTTTTATTTTAGTTTTTGGTATTTTGGGTAAAAAGGGATAAAAGGTGAGTTTACTCTTACTTATTTGGTTTTTGGAATCTTTGACTCTTGAGAGGAGAGGGGGGTGACACTTGTCACTTTCCCATTGGTGAGGAAACTTTTGAGTTCCTTTTCTTATTCTTCCTCATGTGGAAGGAATGGGCCTTCTTGGTTCATTTTTGTTGGGAACACTTGGAGAATTTTGTGAGCTTGGAGGTGAGCTTGGACAAAGGGAAAAACTTAGAGTCTTGGAAAGCATTATAGAGGTAGGAAACTTAACCTTCTTCTTATTAGTTGTGCTTATCTTGTTAACTATGCTTAATCAATGGAATGGTGTGTGTGAAATGATGTGTTATGAGTTGTATGGTTAATGTAGTTGTTTGTTTGTTCTTGTTGTTTTCTTTGTTTTCTCTCCACCATCATTTGGATTGATGGTTTTTGGAGAATGTAGGGGAAGAGAGAGGGATTTCCCTCTCAAACCTCATGGTTGTTGGTCAAGCCATGAAGGTCCCTTCTCATCGCCTCATATGGTTTGAGGTGGGAGAAAGGTTCAGATGGCTTGATCCTTTCCCCATTCTTGGTGAGGAAACCCTTTTGGGTTTGAAAATCCTCCCAAGAAGGATTTTTATAGCGTAAAGGAGGAATAAGGAGGATGAATGATTAGGATGTATAAGGAGTTTTGTATACATGTTTTTTGGTGCTCCTATGGTTGGACACATTGATATGGGCATCATACTTCCTCTCTTCCCCCTTGTGAGGTTGACCTTGTTATCCTCATGTTGTTGTTTTCATGTGTAGTAAGTGGTTAAATGGTCTTATGTTTTTTCTTGTTGTGAGTAAACCCCCATTAAACTTGTGCACATTGTGGAAGCTAGTTCCTCTCTCCCATGGGCTTGGGGGAGGCTAGCATGACTTCCAACCATGGAAAGGCATGTGATGATGCCTATTGGTTGGGTGGTAAACAGGCCATGTTCTCTTGGAGTTGGATTCTTGTAGGAGTATTGGAGTTGGAGTTCAAGTTGGAGATAGTAGAGCCTCTTGCCATCTTGGTCTTTCTCATCTTTGGAGGACATTGCCTTCACCTTGTAAATAAATGTGGCTTCTCAAGTCTATACACTCTTGTAAATAACCATTATTGTACTTATTGCTTCTTGTAAACTTTGGTCTTTACCAAGAAAGTTTTTATTTTTATTGTGGCTAAAATCTTATAATATTATCATTTGAGATCAAAATGAAACCATGAAATTTTTACTTCAATGTCTCTTGTTGGAAGGTGTTGTTTCATTTAGAAGTCTACACTTTATGTAGTTATGCAATATACACTTGAAAACTTGAAATATTTAGTTGTGCATTACATATAAAATCTGAAAATTTAGTGTGCTTGCATTTCAACATTACAGTCACTTAAGTGAATAGGATGAAATAATCGTAAGGTACATTTACAATGGAGAATTAAGATTTGGAGAGAGAAAAAAAGAGAAAGAATGAAGAAAGAATGGAGAGAGAAGAGAAGCTCCAAGCTTGAATGAAGAAGGATGAAGAATGTACAATCATAAAGAAGGTCCACTCTTCTTATGAACCGGTGAAATGCTCCAATGCAGTGATAAACTCGTTATCCTTGACCTATGTTATACTGTGAGAAGCTACCTCCTAGAATGATGAATTTCTGTAGACCTACTAGGTACACTGAGAGAAGAAGTGAGAAGCCCTTGATTAATGGACAACTGAGATGAATAAATAATTCCCTCTTTCACTTGAAAATCCTTCCAATCCACGAAAGACTTCCATATGTTTTCGACCCTCTTGTACTTAATGAAAACTTAGAACAATTTCCCATACAGTGGAACCATGATGAACCTCCCACCTAAGAAACATAATGACTAATAAAATGTGAGACCCAAAACCTTCAACCCTAAGATGGGTGAAGGTAGGAAATTGACTAAAGAAATCTTCTATATATTGATCAACGCATCCAATCAAATGTGAAACACATAAGACAAAAATACACTTTGAGACCAAATTTGGGAACCAAGATGGCTTCCCTTCCACTTGAATCATAAGTCAACTGCAAATCCTCCATAAACATGAAGTTTTCCTTACTATTCCTATGTTTTAATATTTAAAGAGATGGTCACCACATAGTGATAAGTGGATATTTGTAAATGTTCAGAAGTACCTCTCGAAATGGTGATTGTCAAAAATAGATTGTTGTTTATTAGAGGTTCTCGTAAAAAATTTGTCACACTATGGTGCACAATATACAAACATAATTTTGATTTAAAACATGTGATAATTTTCTCTAAATTATACACTTTGAAAAAATCCCTTCTATCAAATTTTCATGAGATTCATTCTGCATCATGTTTCTAAATTTAGCAAATTCACTCTAAGACACCTTATGCTCACCACATCTGGAAATGTGGGTATTCGCTTGCAAACTAAGAAATTGTCCTCTGTGAAGGATGGAACCAGTGAGACATGAAGAGGAGGAACATGCATGAGCATTTTGAACTCGTTTTGGACAATTAATCTAGTTTTAGTAAGTCATACATGGGAGCTTATATTTAGCAATTTTATCAATTTGTTATTTTTGAGTGTTTTGATCTTGGAGGAATGAACTGAAGTATTGAAAACCAAATATTTCTTAGACTTATCATTTTTAGTAGGCTACCCAATAGAGACTTACTAAAATTAGAAATTTATCTTCTAGGTATTGGATCGTAACGAAAGTTGTCTAAAAAATTTCTATTTTACACTAGGATGTTTTTCTTTGATTTTATGGGGTTTCTCTCATATGCATCTTTGTAGACATGAAAAGGAAAATATATGGTTTTTAATTTTTCTCAAATGTGGAATAATACTGAAGAAAACTCAGTCATCCATATCTTCAAGAATAATCAACTCATGATGCAAACAAAGGCTCAAATGGATGTTATTTGTATGGTTGATATCATTTGCTCCAACTTTTAGGAAATTTGTCTTGTTGAGTTTTTGTAGATCTCATAGAACATTATTTACGGGTGAAAAATTCATGTGGCTGTAAAAAAGGTTCAAACCATCAATGAAATCCATCTTACATTCACCTTAAAGGCATAATGGATAGGAAGGGACCGCCAAATTTTTGTGAGCCACGGGCATGTGATTTAAGAGGTACAAGTGAAAAGAGGTTTTTGGCCATGGAAGACGTCTGAAAAAATTGAGCTAGCATTAAATCATAGCAAAAAAATGGAGGAGTAAAATAACTCTAATTAAATAAAAAAAAATTCTACGTATGGAGTCAAGGAAAATTTGAATGGTTTTCCCTCTCCATTGCCCACTTAACTAATGTTTTGACTCAACAAGGATAACCTTGGTCTAGTGGAGGTTAGATGTGTGGTTTCACTAGTACAAAGGGGGAAAAATGGGACACAAGGGACACCCTAGTGCACCTTTCACAAAGTGGTTACATGTTGCAAGCTAAAAAATTGATAAGTATGGATTTTAAGCCTCTCATTCATTCATTTGCACTTTAACTCGTGCATCTAACCCAACCTATCTTAATCGGTGTCATGTGGATGATATATCTTTGGTTGTACCATTAATAATGGGAGGAAATGGAAAAATGGTACATCACCCCCTTAAAAATGTTCCATGGGTGAGCCTCTCATGAGGAGAGGGGTAAATTTCTTGAAAAGTGAGAGTTCTTGACAATTTTACAACCACCAAGTTGTCAATTTCAAGTGATAAAATGTTTCCTCCATAGGGGGAGTGCATTTTTGCAGCCCACATGTACCCTTAGTAGTTGGGACAAAGAGATATGGGACACAACACACTCAAATGGCTGCAAAGGGTGCATCCCCCATGAAAAAGTGGTCAAAATTAACTTAAAGTGAATTTATAGCATATACCTAATAAACTTAAGTTCTATTTTTAAGTTACACAATAAATATTCCATAAGGGGATAAAACTTTTATGTCCCCCAGGTTCCCTACACCAAGGGAAAAGGGTTAAAGGGACACCAAGCCTCCAAAATCTTGTCCAAGATTCTTAGAATGTTGATGTCATCATCTGCAACCTAAAAATAGACTAAGGAATGAAAGCTTGGGATGGGGAGTAAGACATGGAGTTTATAGAGACAAATTACTATTATTTTGACTACAAAGGATCAAATTAATCCATTACCACCATTTTAAAGACCTAAGTAAACTTGAAATTGTCCTTTTCAATCGAATTTTTACTTTTTCCCATGCACGCATGCGCTAATAAGTTGAGGTTTAACCGGAGTCCAAAATGAGTATGGAAAATTATAACACATGGAAGATGAGGATTTCCTCATGTACCCAAACTTTATCTTTGGGTTGGATTATAACTCTTCTGGAGATGTCTAAAAAAATTAGTGAAAGTTCCACCTTTTAGAAAGCCCCTTCTGTTGTACTGATGAACAAGTTTCCACATTGATTACAATCCACAATCTTTATCTTGATTATTTTATCATGAAGTAGGCTCTGCCATATTTCCATTTCCTTGGTTATGATCTACCAACACTTCACAAGGCTCCTAAATCCATTTGATTAAGGTGGCTAGCTCCTTTGAAACATGCATTTATGAGTGCCTTGCCAAAAAGACCTGATTTTGTTTAACTTGTTCCTAAAAATTATAATTTGCACAGAATCTTGGTAAAATTACTTGAAAAAATTAAATTATCTCACATGTAACTTTCCTAGTGATATTCCAAAGGGTGTTCCTGAGTGACAAAAGACCAAAAATATCCCTTTTGAAGCCTTTGGGAGCACTCTTCTTGCATAACAAGATATGCAAACATCTCTGCACATGAAACAAAATTAAAAATCATATTAGCAAGTTCCTCTTGACCATAATGAGGGTGACACATTTGAAATTTTTATAAGAGGAAAGACTTACATTAAAAAGAAATGGGATTTCAAGTTTGGGTTTGGTTTTCATGACCAAAATTTTAAATTGTGCACACTACAAATTTAACATGAAAACAATTGGTTCTTACTCAGGGAAATATTTAGATTGGAAAAAGGACAAATGGAGATAACATGAACCTCAATTTTCACTTGGGGAAGTATACCCATTCCTTATCCATTGGTCGAATAGAGTCACATAACCCACCAGCCATACAAGCAAGCAACACAAACAAGAACAACCAAAATAAACACATGATAGAAAGGGGAACACACAACATAAATGGAAACCACACAAAACAACATGGAAAAACAACCTAAATAATCTATGGTACATGTAGGGGAAAACATGCTTTAAATTTTTCTTCTTTGAATGTTACCCAAGCACGGCTAGCACTAAATTATTTTATTCTACAATCCCATTGACTGTTTCGATGAAGTAAGACTATTTTCTCAATTTCTTGAGAAAATTTGCATGAATTTTATGGTAAGTGAGGGTTAGTATAAATAGATCATTTTTTTGACTTCTTATAAATTCCATTTCAAGTTTCCAATCCATTTTTACATTCATTCATGCTTCTGATTTCGTATTCTTCATTTTAACATTACCACAAGATTGATTTTTGTCTGTTATAGGCTCACCATGTTTGTAACTAGCCTCATACTTTCCATTAATCAACTTCTCCTTATCTTCATGTTCTCCATCACTGTTGTTTTTTAAAAAACATATTCTTTGTATATATTTTGAAATTTTCAAGATCATCATACATATATCTTATTGATTTATGTTCAACTACACCATATGTTCCTCCTTCACACATACTAACTCATTATTGACCTCAATATCACTATATGTGATGGAGGTAATATCCTCATGAATGAAGATATCCATGTGATATTTAATTACTTTCTTCTACTTCCATTATTCATGAATACAAATTCTTCATATAATGGGAAATAAAATAACTCATCTTCACATTGATACTCATTAAGCAATATTTCAAGAGGGAAATTGAGCTCATTTGATTTTTCTATTTCATTATCAAATGAAGATTCAAAACTAGACTCATATTTATCTTACATATTCATAACATAGGTTATAATTTGGATACTTATTTTAGGTCATTCAATTCCTTCAGAAAAATTTAAAATATCTTACACAGATTCCTTCTTCAAAGCTACCACACTCACCTTCACACTCATTTGAAAAAAATTCACATTTGGTATCAGGGTTATTATTAGAAACCTAGAGATATTATGGCCATAAATAATTCGAAATATCCTATTTCTCATGATCCTCATTACATATCATTTTTGGGTTTCCTTCTTGCAAAGTCAATCCATACCTTGTCTTCACCATTATAAATTAAAGAGAAAATATCCATGTTTAATGGGGAGGGATTATGTAATAGTTCAGAATCTATCAAATCATCCTCATGTTCCTTGACTAGTTCCATCACCTTTAGGAACTCTTCCATCTAGATATGAAGTTCAACCTTTTCTTTTGAAGTTATGAAATAGTTACAACCTCTTGAATCTTGAAACATTATGTCTAGCCTCAATTCATTTTTCCTTTGAATAATATATTTCATCTTTCTTATAATAAGAAACTCTTATATAGTACCTTTGACTAGTATGGTGGCATATGAATAAACCATATTTATAGCTCCACAAATATATTTTAAGAAGATTTTATAATAATAACATATCGTATGAAGTTGGAATGTCTGTGACTAGTATTATGACATTTTCCTTCTAATCAGGAAAATCCACAAGTTCTACATGAGCATTGTTAAGTTAACCAACAAGAGGTATTGTTAGTGCATAATCACAGCACCCCTGAGTTCCTGTAACTAGAAGAGTTTAGACTCTTAGTTTGATTTCACAACATGGAGTATCTCTCAAAATGTGGGACTTTGAAATCAAGAGAGATCTTCGGATGAAGGTCGGTTCCTATTCCTCTGTTTAGGTGCATATAAATAAATTGCAGAAGATATAATCTAAAACGTACTCTATCTTACCAAGGAGACATGGTTGAGAAGATACGAGAAAATAGACCTAAGATAATGAGGTGATGCACCAAAGGAATGTTCGACACCTGTATTGCAATTTAACATAGACCATAGAAATGCAATACAACTACCATGCAAAGATAAAAAAACTATAATGACAGATCAGAAGACAACAATGAACACATGAGAGGGTTGAGAATCATCCACATACATATATTATTGCTCCAGAGTTGATACAGTACATTACAGTAGCTAAGAGGAATTTTTTTTTATATTAAAACTCAAATGGGAGGTTTAGAAAACTCCACAAATTATCTTGCAGACATGGAAAGAAGAGAGAGTGCAAAACAAAACTGTCGAACCCTTTACAATAAACCCAGCTCCTTCTTTTATAGATGCAGAGAAGAGAGAAGAAGAAAAGAGGTGAGAAACTTGATTTGGAACTCAGCTACTGGTCATTAATGCCCTTGCAAATCTGCCCACAATCTATCAAATTCACCACTCCATTTCTTCTCGGCGTGTTGAATAATGAAGAACGACATATCAAATCAAATTTGATCTGGTTATTGGAGAAATTGGATCGTATATTAATGGAATGAAGAATTTTTTCCATTTTCACCTACCTAAGCTCATAAAAATTAAATTCACAGGTTTCCATGGCATAGACGAGGTCGAGACCTCTCCAATGGTGCAAAATTTGTTGAATTTCGGGCATTAGGTTGAAAGATATGTCCATTTGAATGTTTGGGTCAGGTCTATACAAAAATGATGAAAACCAGTTAGCATAACAGTTCCTCAAGCCCAAAATTCATTTTGCGCCTTTTGCAATAAAAAAAAATGCAAAAAATGCCCTACACCCCCGCAATTCATTTTTATCAAAAAACCATCTTTGGGCCCGCCGGTCCATATTTTCCGTTTGGGTGAAAATTCCTCTATAGGCCCATCGGCTCACATTTAATTTAGGCCTTACACATAGCTCGTTAGACATCAGTGGAGGTGAGGCTTATTTTTACATTTTATGCCTTTGGAACACATATCCAAAAAATTTTAATTACCTCCGGTGACCCGCCTTCCCACTTTGACTTAGAACATGGCCCCGTGTAGAGCTGGCGCATGTTTGGGAACAGATTTTGGATTTCATTTTGAAATTTTATCGAAGAGACACGTGGCACCTTCCATGGATTTTCTACATTCCTTTATGTTTTGGCTAAGTCATTTTGTTTGGTGGGTCCATATATCTGACTCGGGACACGTGGAGACTTGGTGCTCTTCTAGGAGACCCACTTTTATATTTACCTTTGAAGATGCGTTGAGCTGACATGTGGTGCCTTTCGTGATTCTGTGATACTTAGCTGATTTGGGATGATGCCTTACTTGAACCCTAGACACGTGGAAGCCTTGCGCTCATTTGAGTCTCTGCTTTGGGTCACGCCTTTGAATGTGCACCGTTGAGACACTTGACACCTTCACCCGATACTCTTATACTTTGCTGATTTTGGCCTACTTTCCGTTTGACTTTAGTTGAACCCTGGCCACATGGAGGGCTGGTGCTAGTTTTATTCTCTACATTAGGCTCTCTCTTTTGGAAGTGTGCCAATTTGACACGTGGTTCTTTCCGCTTGTTTGTAGTTTTCAACAGCGAACTCTATCCCTTTTTGGGCCTGGGACACGTGGAGGCTCTGTACTTGTTTCGGGACTGTGTTTTGGGTTTAACCTTTGGAGAAGCACCGATGAGGCACGTGGAATCTTCCACTAATTCTTCCATACTTAGTAAATTTGGGCTCGTTTTGAATCATTTGTGAATCCTGAAGACTTTGATCCTTTCTTCGTTTCTCTCCTTTAAGCCTCTAATTTTATTTGACACTGTTTGGCCCTTCCCCAACTTTTCTCTTCCATTTTTGAGTCCACTTGTAATCTGTTTGTTGGATTTTAAATGTGGGCTCATACGATAGAACCATCCCTTAGATTTCTTGCTGCACATGGTCATGTTTGATCAATTTTTCTGGTGGCAAAATTGAGATAACAATTTAGCGACTCATAGGGACATTTGTTTACTAGATGAAGAGATCAATTTCCTTATTGTATCCATTGGGAATGGAGTCATGGGTTGTGGCTTGATGCTGGTCCTGTTCTTGAAGCTTAAATCCATCATTTGCACTTGGAGACCTGGAACCTACCCCGTTGTTCTTGAAATGGACCCTTCGAGGCACAATTTTAGTTTCTCTATATTTGTTATATTTTAATTTGAGCAAATGTTACGATAACTATGGGTCTCCTTGTTGCAAATTCTGAAGGGCTTGGTGCATTCACCTAGAGGCACATCAAACAGTGTAACAACACAAACCTAGAGTGACAAAATAATTGTGCCAGAGCACTTAGGGAAATAAAACCTATTTTATAACAAGACAATGTGCATACGCACTTGGAGAAATTAAATTCCTATGCTAATATGTACAAGGGTGGAACCTTCCTTTTTAGTAGCAGTGTTTGAGATGGATCCCATTGACTAGAATCTATAATTCTTCACCATCCAATTTAGCCATCTGAAAGTCATTGCTACTTTTTCAACTTGTGATCATGTAAGGGCCACTCCAAATGGCATCAAATTTGGAATGCTTTCCTGGTTTTTCTTGATCTGCATCCAACTTTAGAACTAAGTCCCCCTCTTGAAAGGTCCTTGTTCTTGCTTTCTTATCAAAAATATTCTTGATCAATGTTTGATCTTAGGATATGCATTGCATGATCTCTTTCCTCTTCTAATTCCATTAGCTTTGCATAACTAATTTCCATAGGTTAAAATCATCCAGTTTCAACTATTTCATGATCTCTAAAGTGGGAAAATCCAATAATATGGGAAATACTGCCTCTTTTCCATATACAATCTTGTATGGGGAGCTTCTTGTAGACCTTTTGGATGTGATCCTATCAGCCCATAGAGCTGATTTGATCTTTGTATGCCAAGTTCTCTGATTCTCATCAAGAGTCCTTCTGATAATCCTTAATAGGTTCTTGTTTGTGGACTCCACTTGGTCATTACCTTAAGGGTAATATTTTATGAAGTGTTGAGGTATATCACATATGATAGTGGCAGGTACTCCAAACTTGGTGGCTATTCCTTCATATAAATCCAAGATTTTGTATTCATTTGATTCCTTAAGAGCCACTGCTTCAGTCCACTTGGTGAAATAGTCTGTTGCTATAAGTATCCACTTGTGCCCCTTGCTTGAGTTTTGGATAATCACTCCAATGAAGTCTAATCCCCATTACATGAATTTATGATCCACTAAATTTGGATGAATGGGTAGGTTTGCTAACTTTTCCTTCCCTATGAAGAATGCACACTTCTTGCACTTCTTGATCCATGAGTAGTAGTCCCTGAACACCGTAGGCTAATAATAACCAGGGTTCATAATATTGAGAGCTGTTACTCGAGGAGAAAAGTTGCCTCCTTCTTCTCCATCATGGAACTCATGCAACACCTTCTCAATTTGTCCTATCCCAATGCACCTCAATAGAACACTTTTGATATCCTTCTTAAACAAGACACCACCAACAAGCATATATGGGATGGCTTGTAGTCTGAAGTATCTCCTTTTTGATTTATTCCATTTTGGAGGGTACAAACTTGTTTGGAGATAATGCACCAAGGCTTGGGTCCAACATGGATTAGGTGCCTCATTTATTAGCTATACTTGATCATTCTACAGTATCAGGACAACCTCTTCTTTACCCACTAACCCAACTTGTTGCTTGGAAGTGAGATGCTCACACATACCCTTACCATGAACCAATTTGGTCACTTTGATCTCAATGTCATACTCCATTACAGGAGTGATCCAACCAGCTCTCTTCTCATTCATGTCCTTGTTTAGGAGAAAATCCTTAACACAAACATGAGACAATAGCAGTTAAACCTTGTTGTTTGAGACCAAGTGTCTGAAATTCTTCAAACTCCTAATGACAACAAGGACATGATTTTTAATAAAATAATAATTTACCTCATAATCCTCAAAGATATGACTAAAGAAGGCTATGGGAACTTCTGAACCTTCCTTGTTAGGCTGAACCAAGATGGTTGAGATTGTGTCTGACCCTCGAAAATCATATAGCATGAAGTCCTTCAAAAATCCTAGGTTAACAATAGTTGGGGCCTATGATATTGCGAGCTTGATGGCCTCAAAAATTTATTTTCCCTATGTTGTCCATTTAAATGCAAGAATTTTCTTCAACATCATTGTTAAAGGTTTCGTAAGAGTGGAAAAATCAGGCACAAACTTGTGAAAAAAAATTATTCTTCCCACAAAGCTTTGGGGAGACTTCTTACGTTGTGGCAATGCAAGTGTTCAGATGGCTTCAACCCTTTCAATATCAATTATTAACCCTTCTCTTGAGATGGTATGGTGCAACGATTTTCCCTCATGTGCCAAGAACACACACTTCTTTGGGTTTAATGACACTCCAAATCTTCTACACCTCTGAAATACCTATATGGGGTGGAAGAGATGTTCTGAAACATTCTTTGAGAAGATGATGATATCATCTAGATACACTAGGACTATATTTTTTATTAAGGCTTTGAATGCCATGTCCATAGCTCACTAAAATGTTGCTCCAGAATTTGATAGTCCAAATGGCATCTTCTTATAAGAATATGTACCCCATTTAGTGGTTAAGGCTATCTTGAACTGATCTTCCTCTTTCACCATTATCTGGTTATAGCCTAAGTTTCCATCTAGCAATGAAAACCTCTCAGATCCAACCATATCTTGTAAGAATTGTTCCATTGATGGAAGTGGGTAGTAATCTTTGAGTGATGCTCTGTTTAGATCACGAAAGTCTAAACACTATCTAATTTCTCCACTTCTTTTCCTCACAGGCACCAAGTTTGCAACCCAACTTGAATTCTTGATAGGGAAGATGATGTTGGCCTCAATTATCTTGTTTAACTCTTTTCTCATGAGAGGCTCTATGTGAGGGTTTACTGGCATTTTCTTCTGTCTGGAAGGCTTAGATCCTAGATCCAACTCGATTGTGTGTTGTGCCAAATTTGGGTTGAAACCCATCAAATATTTGTACTTGTCCAGGAAAAGACATCTAGGAAATCTTGGAAAAGTTGAACTAACTCATATTTTTCTTGTTCGGTAATTACCTTAGCGATTCACAACCTCTTTCCTTCTTCTATGAAAATGGGCTCTAAATCTTCACCATTTACTTGAATATTTTCTTTCTACTTTTAGAATTGATCATTTGGTTGAAGATTGACTCCAAAGATATAAGACACTTTGGCATTTTTTTGGTTCTCAAATCCACCACTTGGTCACTATAATGTTGTTCCAACATGTCTTGGTTTCTAGCAGAGAACTCAACTTCTTGTATGAAGTTGACAATTTTTTTATCGTTCTCGAAGACTTTCTAACTTGTGTTATTATCAGGGAAAGCTGGTCTTACAACCACTTTGATATGGGGTTGAGATTTATCACTCTTGATACTCTCTACAACATCAAATGCTCCCCCAATCACTGTCAGTCAGTCTGTTAATTAATTCTTCTTCCTTGGGATGGAGTTGATGCCAAATACTTCAAAATACTTGATGAGGTCCCTTACTCAGTTCTTATAGTTCTTTAACAGATCGTTATTGCTAGCATTTTTTCCTCAGACCTGATTCACAACTAGCTCATTTTCACCAAACACTTGCAAGTTTTTAATCCCCCTTTTCCTTGCCCAATTTTGTCCATGTATCAAGGTTTCATACTTTGTTGTGTTGTTTGAGCAAGAAAATTTAAAATGGAAGGCTGAATAATATTTCATACCTTGAGTTGAAACAAGCATAGCTCCTCCTCTGACTCCTTTTCTACTTCTTGAGCCATCAAAGAATAAATGCCATACCTCATTATCATCTTTGTGGTCTGGATTAATGATGTCAAGAATATGATGATTCTCCTCATGTAAATAGTAGACTCCTAGCTCATATTCATCCATCTCCTTATAGGGGTCAAAAGTGTGCCTCTTGTTCTCCCACTCATCAAGGGTCAAGTCTGGAATGCACCCAACCTTGGTATCTACCTCACAAATGCTTGTGAGGTCCTCTTGATCAAAGGATGAACAATTAACATTAATTGGGATGGGTACATAAGGATCAATATGGTAATCCACAATGGGTTCAGATCTCATCATAGCCTTAGCTCCATATATTTTCCTAAAAATCATGTGTGACCAATCAGCAGACAAATAACCTCCAATCTTAGTAGTGAAGTCTCTTGACAAACACAATGCAAAATGTGGCGGTAAGTGTATGACTGATACGTTTTGCAATACAGTCACATTGGGGCATGTGTGTAATGTGAGGGTAAAATCCTTGATGACTCCAACCATTGTTACTGTTGTCCCATCCAATTGCACTATGCCCTTGGAGATGACTTCATATTGAAGACCCAACTGATCAGCTATTTGGTTCAGCATGACTGAGCTACTGGCTCTTGAGTTAATCATGCAATTATGCACTAGCTTGTCTCCAATGATCAATGAAACATAAAACTGAGGGGGCTTCAAATTATTACCTTATTTTCCTCCATGGTTTCCTTTGGGCCAAGCCACATTGGTAAGCACTTTCTCTTGTTGGTAGGGGGGCTGATTTGAGGTTAACCAACTGGCCATAACAATGTGCAAGAAGTCTCTCTGTCCTGGGATAGCCAATGACTCCCACATTGAAATATTCACATTTGGTTTCTTCATTTGTTCAATGATGTTAAATGGGGATGAGCTAACATTTTGCTGCCCCTTTCATAGAACATTCTTCTCTTGCACATGGGTTGTTACAACAGGTGCCTGAGTGGGTCTGGAAGGTTGATTGGACTAATTCTACATATTGGGAGTTGCACTTTGATTGCCAATACCTTGTGGAATAATAGAGGGTTGAGGATTACCTAAGTTTGATGACTATCCCTCTCCAATATTCCTTTTCTGTGACCATGTATTGACAGCTACACTTTGAGAAGGGGCTTGGTTAATTCCAAAGAAGTCTTCAACCTACCAATTGACAAGCATAGTCTCGCTTGGAGGCACCTCTTGCTAAGCTCCTTACTGCCGATTTTCCTCTTGACTGGGATCTTCGGATGCACTGATGGTTTGTACCATCTAGGCCTTGTTTAGTGCACCATTGAAACACATTGAATTGTTATGGGGATAACTACATGGGAAACACTAATCATATTCTTGTGCCATGTTATTTTGTGTTGGAACCAAGGCCCAATATGTTTAAGCTATGCTTGGATCATATGGTTGGAAATGCCTAGCAGCTTGAGGTTGTCCTTGGTTTTGGTTTTGATTTGTAGCTTGATATGGTTGTCTATTTTGTTGATATGGGGGTTTAGCTTGATACTAATTTTGGGCCTGATATGGCCTAGAACTCTAATCTTGATACGTTTTAATAGTCACTATTTCATTCCCTAGGTTCTACAGTTGTTTCATAAGATCTTGTAACTCTTTTAAAGTGTTAAAGGATGAGGTGAAAACTTCAACTGAAATTTGATTCCTTGGAGTAGGTATGGGAGCTAATGTGGGTGTTTGAATGATGCTTGGAGCTCCTAGTTTTGGATATAGAGGCATAGGTGGCCTAGGAGCAAGTTTACTAGCCTGAATTAAAAAAATTTCAGGTCTAATGGAAATGTTATAGGCTACAGATAATGTTGTACCTCCCATGGATTGAATTATTAGGGAAATATCAGAATTTAAAGATCTAAAAAATTATAACAAAGCACCTTCATCTGTGGGCTTTACGACCAATGGAAACTTGTCCCATGTCCTTTGAAATTTGAGGTTGAAATCTGTCAACTGCTCATCAGGAGCCCTCTTGATAGTTGTCAAATGTTCCAAAAAGGATAGATTATCTCCCTTCTCTCCAAATTGATTGTGAAGAGCTCTATACAGAAGGTCCCAATTCCGAATGGATCTTGCTGTTAGACTCCTTAACCATTATGAAGCTTTAACCTTGAGTGAAGATGCTAACAACTTGACTAAAATGTCCATCTCAGTGATCTCATGAATTGCGTAGACATTTTCTATGTCTTGAATGTGGTTACTAGGAGAATTCTGGTTCTATCCAGTGAAATATGGGATGCTCTTTAATGCTGCAACTGGGACTGGAGTTTGTACATTGAGAGAGATTGGATTGCTTCTAGTGAAGTTGACATAGGGGTTAGGTGGTTATGCAATTATGATTGGCCTAAGAACTCTTGTTGATTAAACGAATGGCATACCAGGAGGAGGTGTTTACATGGTTGTGTTTGGTGGAGATGGAGACCTTTGGGCTCTTCTCCCCCTTCTCCCTCTATCTAGGGACAAGTGTAGATAGATAAATAGTCCTTCTTCTCTAGTTCTTGATCTAGTTTAAATCCTTCTCACGAATCCACCAATCTTGGGTTGCTAAAACCAGTGGAATCTGATCCTTTGGAGTCTCCAGATGTGTAATTTTGGAGCTTCTTACAACCTAAAAACTTAAAGCAAGTGCACATCAATCTTCCTGTAATGAAGATGGAGACCTCTTGGTCCCACCGGGCATGCCAAAACTATTAGTGCAGAGTCACAACACCCTTGAGTGCCTGTAACTAGATGAGTTGATACTCTAAGTGTGATTGAACAACATGGAGCATCTCTCAAAGTGTGAGAATTTTAAATCAAGAGAGCTCTCCAGATGAAGGTCGGTTCTTATTCCTCTGTTCAAGTGCATACAAATAAATTGCAGAGGATCTATTTTAAAACCTACTATATCTTACCAAGGAGACATGGTTGAGAAGATCCAAGAAAATAAATGTAAGATAATGAGGTGATGCACCAAAGCAATGTTAGATACCCATTTTGCAATTTAACACAGACCATAGAAATGTAATACAACTACCATGCACAGATAACCAAATTGTAATGACATATTAGAAGACAACAATGAACACATGAGAGGGTTGAGAATCATCCACAAACATATATTATTACTCCAGAGTTAATAAAATACATTATGGTAGCCACGAGGAAAAAATATTGTATTACAACTCAAATGGGAGGTTCAGAAAAGTCCTAAAATTCTCTTGCAGACAATGGAAGAAGGGAGGGTGCAACACAAAAGTATCCAACCCTTTACAATGAACTCAACTCCTTCTTTTATAGACGGAGCGAGGAGAGAAGAAGAAAAGAGGTGAGAAACTTTAATTGGAACTCAGCTACCAACTATTAATGCCCCTACAAATCCACCCACAATCTTTTGAATCTAATGCTCCATTTCTTCTCGACGTGTTGAAGAAGGAATAATGACAGATCAAATCAAATTTGATCTGGTTATTGGAGCAATCGGATTGTATATTAATGTCATGAATAATTTTTCCCATTTTCACTCACCTAACATTGTCAAAATTAAATTTTCATGTTTGCATCGCATAGACGGGGTCGATACCTTTCCAATGGTGCCAAAATTGTTTAATTTTGGGCACTAGGTCAAAAGATATGCCCATTTGAATGTTTGAGTCGGGTCCGTACAAAATTGGCAAAAACCAGTTAGCACAATGGATCCTCGGGCTCGAAATTCACTTTGCACCTTTTGGCACAAAAAAGAAAAATGCAAAAAATGCTCCGCATCCCCGCAATTCATTTTTGTCAGAAAATAATCTTCGGGCCCACCGGTCCATATTTTCCATTTCGGTGAAAAATCCTCCCCAGGCCCACTGGCCCACATTTAATTTAGGCCTGACACGTGCCTCCTTGGGCATCAATGGAGGTATGACTCATTTTTTACATTTTATGCCTTTTCAAAACATAGCCATAGAGTTAAAATTACCTCTGGCGACCCACCTTCCCACTTTGACTTGGAACATAACCACATATAGAGCTGGCACGGGTTTTGGAACCACTTTTGGATTTCATTCTGAAATTATGCGGAAGAGACATGTGGAACCTTCCACAAATTTTCTCTGTTCCTTTATGTTTTGGCTAGTTCCTTTAGTTTTGCGCATCCATATATCTGACCCGAGATAAGTGGAGACTTAGCACTTGTCTGGGAGACTTACTTTAGATCTACCTTTGAAGATGCATCAGGCTGACACGTGGCACATTCTGTGAGTCTGTGATACTTAGCTGATTCAATCCAATGCCTTACTCAAACCCTGGATACATGGAAGCCTCACGCTCATATGAGTCTCCACTTTGTGTCACACCTTTTAATGTGTGTCGTTGAGACACTTGGTGCCTTCCGCCGATACTCTTATACTTACTTGATTTGGGCCTCCTTTCCATTTGAATTCAGTTGAACCCTGGCCACATGGAGGGTTGGCACTAGTTTGAATCTCTACATTGGGCTCTCTCTTTTTGAAATGCACCGAGTTGACATGTGGTTCTTTCCACTCGTTTGGACTTTTCAACAACTAACTCTGTCCCTTTTTGGGCTTGGGACACGTGGAGGTTCCACACTTGTTTGGGGACTACTTTTTGGGTTTAACCTTTGGAAAATCATTGATGATGCACGTGGAATATTCCCTTGATTATTCCATACTTTTTCAATTTGGCATCATTCTGAATCATTTGTAAAGCCCGAAGACTTTGAGCCTTTCTCCATTTCTCTCATTTGAGCCTCTGATTTTCTTTGATGTTGTTTGGCCCTTCCCTGAATTTTCTCTTCCATTTTTTGAGTCCACCTACAACCTGTTTATTATATTTTAAATGTTGTCTCATACGACGGAACCATCCCTTTGATTTCTTCCTGCATTGGGTCATGTTTGATCAATTTTACTGGTGGAAAAATTGAGATAACATGTATGTTTTTTATATCTATGTAATAACATTCACCAAGAGGATGGATGAGGGTGATACAAAGATCATGTGTAACTTTTGAAATAATGATGTTATCCAAGGAACCAGAGTTAAATATATTTATTCAATTTATATCCATTCATCGGAAAGGAGAGGTAGAAGGGTTCAATTTTTCCAGAAGAGGAGGATGTGGATGCAAGAAGGTTATGAGATGCGACATTGATAAGATTAGGAAGTGATTATTTTTCATAAATGTTCATATAACATGAATTTGAATTAATTTCTTTGATAAAATTGACAAGATTATAAAATTACATGGGAAGAGTTCTAAAATATTAGAATGTAGAAATTTGGATCTTCGACTTATTAACATGTTGAATTATGAAAAAACTGAGACTTAGAGGAGGGTGCATGTGTAGATGTAGTAGCGAGATGATGACTATTTCTTGGAATGACATTCATACATTTATATTCATATCATTATACTTGAATTACGAAATGGGGGTCAAACATAGAAAATGAGAGGCAAGCTTACCCGAAATGGAAGATGTAGAGGAAATTATGGGTACATTGGGATTCGTCTTTGTTCATTACATGGGATATGGAAACATGATCATGCCTTTTTATTATTTTTTGTAGAGTCGTCACATGAGGATATTTGGATTTGCGAGAATTATCCCTCGATTGAGCCTTCAAATGGGTGAATACCACATATGAATGAATATTCATATCAGAAATGGTTTCATCATATTCATCATCTGAAGAAGGGATATTTTAAAAAAATCCATTATTTCCTCTTGAGTCAATATCATCATTAGACATCAATTTTATCTTCAATTTGAACTTCATCATATGATTCTTTCAACCTTTCTTCAGACATGGCATTACAAATATGTGCTTCAAGAGTCAATGTTCTTTCTCCTTGACCTATTCTATTTCTAGTATGATTTTGATTGTTATTTGGATAACCTCCCCTTAGAAACGTGGATTGTGTAAGTTTATTTTTCAATTAAATCAAATCATTAGCAAATTTTTGAAAAAGAGATTCTTTGGAACCTTCTTTGGAGGTTTGACCATTTTTCTTACCATTTGGATTCCTCACTTTCCCAGAAAAAAATAGATCATCTTCTACTTTGATAGCATATTCTTAGGAATTTTCAAAATTTTTAGGTTGATCTCTACCTAGGATAAATACTACCTCAGCCAATTATGCATTTATGAATAATCTCCTTTTTTATCCTTAGATGGTGAACATAATAAATTCCACATGTATTTTGTTCAATAATCTATTGAATCGCGCCGTGAAATTTCTCATGAGATGATTTGATTATTTCGTCATATGGACCAATTGAATAATAATATCTTGAGAGTATTCATCTGATTTAAATCCTAATTCAAATGTGGTTCTGATATCATTCCAATTTACGGTGGAGAGAGAGGGAAAGAGGAAAAACTACTCAGTTTATTTATCTTTAAGTGATTCCTCTAAAAACATTATATAAACATCTTCATGTTCATTTCCAAGAAATCTAGAGGAGGTGATGAAATTTGAAATATCTTCTTTAGGAAGTTAAGTGCAATCAACTTTGAATATGGGAAAATTACTGCGGGAACCCTTCGACAGTTCATAGAAAGGTGGTGTAAGAGAATGTGGACTAGTATTCCTTCCCAATGGAACATATTTGTTTTTGTTCCAAATGTTTATCATGAAAAATTGTAATATTGTGACATAAAAACTAAGCCCAAAAAAAAATCCTTGAACCAGGAAATGTACTCCCACACTCCAGCCAATCTCCGGCTATGTAAACCTTGGCATCATGTCCAAGAGGGATGTGCTAAATATATTTTTATAGTGTTTTTCATGTGAATGTAAGATGATTGGAGGAAATACATAGCTTCATTTTGATCGAATTTGAAGGAACCATTCCTTGAGGCAATAAAAGGCCTAATTTCACACATTTTACACCTAGTGACCACCTCGCAAAAATGTAGAGGGACAATATGAGGCATCTGGGAAGTGTATGGCACAACTATATAATCATTCAAGGAAGTATAGGAAAGTTCTTGAATAAAATCAAGCTTTAATAACAAGTTATGTGAAAACGTGGCTTTGTAAGCAAGCTATTGGGAAACGCATGTTCTAAAAATGCTAGTCACCTTGTTTTAAGGGTTTCAGGAGCATGGTGAAGAGTTAGAATCCCATACCATATGAATTGGAAATATAAGAAATCCTATTTTCTAATGGAATATTTGAGGAAATATTTTGGGAATATTTAGATGTGGGAAATCATCTGGAAGTGTGACACTAAGGTCCTTCCACAACCCTTAACTTGATTAAAAGGTTTCAAGAAACTCGTGAATATTTATGAGCCTAAAAAAATATAAAATGAAATTATATTCAGTTCTCTTCTTGACCTATATGAAGTGTTTTTATGTGGTGATCGTAAAATCTTCTTGCCACTTAGTCTATTGACGTAAAACTTGAGGTAAATTTGAAAATATGGGTAAAATTTGATGATAAATTAATTTTAAATACTTCTAAATAGGATCATTAGATTCAATGGACCTTTTATACAAATATCAATATATTAGATGACCAAATTTCAGTAAATGTTTCTCATGGGGTGAAGAAAAAAAATTCAACAACCTCAACAACTCCTAATGTGTGTTAGCAAACTACAAACACACATGAACACACACAAGATACACATCATAAGACCTAATATGCCCAAAAACATGTTGTGGATGTGTGACATCATTTTTTTTGTTTCCTGATAGCAAATTTTATGTGTTTAGGAGGCTCTAGACGTGCAACATTAAGGTGTAGATGCGCGATAACAAAGTGAAGACACACAACATGAATTTTTCAGCGCCATTAAATGCAGTTACATGAGGAAAAATTATAGATGCATATCAAGAAGGATTAAGTGTAGATGTGTGATAGAAGAATTTAATTTTGCGACCATAAAATGAATTCATGTGACCACAAAGTATAGATGTGTGAGAGTAATTTTTTTGAATGACCTAAAGATGTTGTCACGCGTTTGGAAGAGTGTAGTCGCACTTCAAGGAGATTTTGGGAAACTTGGTGATGATGTCACACATTACAGATATTTTGGGTGACCCACCGATGATGTCACACATCAAGGATATTTTTTGACAACTCAGTGATGATTTCACATGTTAAGGATATTTTGGGCGATGTGGGGATGATATCACACGTCAAAAAGGTTTTAGGTGACTCAAGGATGCTATTGTGTGATAAGAAGATTAAGTTTGGTATCTACATGACAAACGAAGGTGAAAGGTCATGAGTGGTGAAGGAACATCAAAGGTTTTGAAAGTTATTTGAAAATTTAGTAGTCACGAAGGAAGGTGAAAGGTCATGTGGGGAGATGAAAATTCATTTGTGATGTTATAAAGATGGAAGGAGCACCTATTTCAAGGGGATCATGAATACTTATTTACTATCTCTCACTATCTCTCTAGAAATAGGTGCCTTACTTTCCTCTATTTATTGTCTACTACTTTTCTATCTCCATATCAACTTGTACTCCATGATCATTGTAAATTGTGTAACTTGATGCAATAAAACTTAGTTTTTCTTGTTGATTATTCATCTTTATTTCTGAATGTTTTTTTTCTCATTTATGCAAGTTAAATGTTATGATTTTAATACAAACAACTCATCTATGCTAATTGTGTATATAAATCCATTTCTTACTTTTCTCTCCTATCTCCCTCACTAATAAAATTTCCTCCCTTGTTTTACATACAAGAAATTACCACAAGTTTAGGGAAGTATTCATGTGTTATCCCCGGTATTTTTGCAACCACATAAATTATTTTAGATTGTTTATATTTCCTTGTATTCAATAAATGTATATGACTCACTCAAGTAGAGGGACTCTTTCCCGCACAGTGTTAGTGATAGACCACTAATTTTCCCATTCGAAAAATAATTTTTCCATATTTTTTTAGCATCTATAGTGGGAAAGATTTAGCATATCTACAGCCAATATAGATTCCACAAAATCTAAAATATATATATATTCAAAAAAATCAAAAAATTATAGAATTCGACAAGTCATTGAGTTGTACGTCTTCCGCTAATGGCTATTCCTAGTAATCCCCCACTCCTAAGGCCTGAACATATATTCCATACGTACGAAGATATGACATCAGACTTGAGGGATGTTATTTTCCATAACATATTAAGCTTCTTCTAATACTACATTTCTACAATAGTCCTTGATTCCAAAGAAGAACTTCGAGAATCATTGGAAAGAGAAAAACAAGTTTAAAACTACCATATGAGATCCTAGAAGATTCTTATTTGAATTGCACATTCAAGTTGGCTAACAAAAGGTATATAAGATCTTCAAGATTTCTTTGTGTTACCAATCATAAAATTCAAGAGCAATTGCAATATTATTGTAGACTCCCTATCAACCAAATCGTGAGGAGAATAGGTTGTCAATACCCAAAGAATTTTATCATATTTCATATCTTGAGTCCCGTACTGACAGAGTTTTAGTTGAACCTTTGAATTAAGTTAGTCCATAAGATGAAGTTTATGAAAAATATCTTGAAGGAGAGAAGTCATTATTGAAATATTCGAAGAAGAAGAAAAGAAATATAGGGAAGAAGAACCACCAATGTCTTAACAAGTGCCACTTACCTAGGTAAAAAATATAGGTACCTTATCTCTCAACCAACTTATGTATGATTTACCTTCACGGTCAGGAAAGAACTTCCCCAAGTTCCATGTTTATGGGAAAAAACATCCAGATGACCACATCACAACCCTCATCACTTCTTCTAGAATGCTATGATTTGGATATGAATATGTATTACTCCTCCTTTTCACAGAATATTTGCAAGATGATGCAATGGACTTGTTCTACCATTGGTCGGCTAGATCTATAACATATTATGAAAAATGTTTATCTATGAATAAAATTATTATGGATAATCAAGGCATGTAGTAGTTGTAATAAACATGTATGAAATGAAATAAATGTGACCCAAGAAAATTAAGCTAAGAAATTATGAAAACATATGTGAAAAGAGGAGATCGAAAGACTCAAATGATTCAAAATTAAATCTTGATAGTTGTTATCCAAAATTCACCCCTCAAGGTAATTTTGATAACATGCATCAAATTCTTTAGTCCCAAGCAATTATATTTAGTCCGGACAAAAAGTCATGTTTCTAGGGTCCCCTCATATTTTTTCTAACTCCCCTGTCCATGAAGAAGAGAGCAAGTTCTGAGAAAATGTAAAAAATTGCAAAAACAAGCTCAGGCGAGGAAAAATCATGAAAAATGGCTAAGTCCTGGTCCAGGCGGTCCTTGGGACAGTTGGGACAAAAGGGCACGAACCGGCCGAAAGGCTGCCAGGCAGTCTGCGCAGCATTTGGGACATCCGGGCCAAAGGGAAGCGTGAGACGCGAAAATCCGAACTGGCCGAAAAGTTGAAAAAATTGACTAACTGTTGAAACAGGAAGTCCGGGACGCGTGGGCCAGAAGTACGTGAACCGGCCGGTTCCGCCGAAATGGGAAATTTCAGCACTGTGCCAAGTGGGACAAAGGGACGCGCGGGACGCGGATAGCCGAAGGAGCCGAAAGCCAATGAGATCACGCCACGTGTCACCGGCAAAAAAGGGACATTGAAGCCCATTTCGGGCGGTTCGGAAGAATTTGTCCCATTCAACATTGGGACATTTGGGACAAAAGGACGTGAAGGGCGCGAAAATCCGAAGCGGCCGAAGGCAGAGAAGAAAAGTCAACGTTTGACCCATGGAACTTCAAACGGCCATAACTTTTGACTCCGAGCTCCGATTTTCATAAAATTGGACTTTCTGGAACAAGCACGACGTCCTCTACGCCACAAAAATTGGATTTATTATTTTTAATGAGGGTAGATATATTTAAATAAGGGAAATATATTCGGCTCCAGTCAGTTAATGCTCATTCTCGTCAAATGACAGAAAACGCTTACCAGGCCCAAAATAGCTGCCTGCACTCAGAAGGCCATATCTTTTGCATTTCTCAACAAAATTGCACAAAATTGGTACCGTTGGAATCGTGGTTCCGATCCCGATGCACAGAAATCAAGAAATTTAGGATTTGATTAGAAATTTATTGCATTTTTTAAGAAAACGTGGCCGGGTTCAGAACAGTGTTTTATTTGGTAGCTGGGAGTGCATTTAAGAGGCATGGTCATCATTATTTCTCTGCTGCAGCACATGGGACAGTATGGGGAGCCTTTTGAAAGTAATGTATAACCATTTCACTCAATTTAATGCCTCTTACAGGTGGTTGAAGGACAGATTTCGGGATTTCCATTTTCCCTTCACTTTTCCTTCTCATTTTTTCTATAAATTGGAGTGTTGGGCTCATTGTAAAAGAGAGAGTTTTTTGGGTATCAAAGCTCTGCCAAAATTGCTTTGTGAAGCCAGTGTGTTGCAGGCCCTTGTAGTGGACTCCTTCCATGGTGAACCAGGCCCTTATCTTGTAATAGACTAAACTGTGCATACCAGGAAGCAATAAAATACAAGTTTGTGGATGTATCTTCCCCTACTGTGTTTTCTTGCATTCTTCTTGCCCCTTTTATCTTTCTACAAGAATATTGTGTCTATTATTATGTTCTTGCAGGAATTCATTATCATTGTGTGTGCTTGGAATATTGCTGTGAATGCATTTTGCTAGATTATGGAGAACTGTCATCACCTCTTCTAGTGTGCACTTTGCCTCTATATTTCACACATTTGGAGACTACTCTCACATCCTCCTTTTCTGGTGTATCACCGCTTTAGTGTAGGCTTTCATTTTATGCATTCTCTTTCCCTGGTCCCTTGGAAATTTAGATTAGAACAATTAGCTTATCCAGCATTCGAGTAGATTGTGGCTGGTAGTTTAGGAGCAAGAACCAGCTTTCTCTGGAGGTCTATCTCAAGTAGCAAGTCCCAAAACTTGGAGATAGTACCCATGTTATCCAATCACACTGGATGCTTAGAGTGATCAAACTAGAAATCTGATCAACATCTAGGGGTGTTGTGATTCGGTGATAACAGTTCCGGCATGCTTGGTGGGACCTTAGAGGTCTTCACTTTCATTACAACAAGATTGATGTGCACTTGTTGTAAGTTCCAGCTTTGAAGGAGCTTTAAAATCACACATCTGGTGACTCCAAAAGAGGCATAATCTGCTGGTTTCTGCAGTCCAAGCCTGGCAAATTTATGAGAAGAATACAGACCAGGTCAAGAACTAGGGAGGAAGGATTGTTTGTTTATCTGCATCTATCTCCAGGCAGAGAAAGAAGGGGAAGAAGAGCTCAAAGATCTGCGTCTCCACCTAACAGAACTTTATCTACACCTCCACCGGGTAGACCTTTTCTCGCATCAACAAGGGTTCTCAGGCCAATCAGAATGGCGTAACCTCTAAATCCCTTTGTCAATTTCACTAGCAGCAGCCCACTTGCCCTCAATGCACAGAATCCAGTTCCAATTGCAGCATTGAAGAACATTCCATTTTTCACTGGAGAAAATCATACCACTCCTAGTGATCATGTCAAAGACATTGCTAACGTCTGTGTAATCCATGAGATAAATGAAATGGATGTGGCTGTCAAACTGCTGGCATCATCGTTAAAAGGGAAGGCATTGCAATGGTTTAGGAGCCTTGAAGCTGGTTCTATCACAAATTGGAATCAATTGTGCATAGTTCTCCATGAGCAGTTTGGAGAGAAGGGAGACAACTTGTCTCTTCTAGAACAATTGACAACTATCAAGAGAACTCCCAACAAGTAGCTGACTGACTTCAATTTTAGATTTCAAAGGTCTTGGGATAGGATTCCAATAGCATTCAGGCCAACAGCAGAAGGTGCTTTTCTATACTATCTTAAAGCTTTGAATTCCGATATTTCTATGTTAATTCAATCTATGGGAGGCACAACCTTACCTACTGCTTATAGCATTGCCATTAGGGCTGAAAACTGTCTTATTCAAGCTGGTAAGCTGGCTCCTTGGCCTCCCATGCCCTTGTATCCAAACTTAGAAAATCTAAGAACTAGTCAAGCACCCACTTTGGCTCCTATTCCCACTCCTGGAAATCAAATTTCAAATGAGACTTCTACTTCATCCTCTAGTGCTTCAAATGAACTCCAAGAGGTCATGAAACAATTGTAAAATTTGGTAAATGAGCTAGTTACTATCAAAAGATAGCAAGCTCAAGGTGCTAGACCATATCAGCCTCAAGCACAGTACTAGGCTAGGCCCCCATACCAACAAAATAGGCCACCCAATCCAGCTGCAAATCAGAATCAAGCAAGGCCTCCCACTAATAGACCATTTCAGCCCTATAACCCCAATGTTACATCTGCATCTAGAGCTTTGGTGCCAGTCCAAAATAATATGGCCCAAGAATATGATTGGTGTTTCCCGTGCAGTCAGCCACATAACCAATCAATGTGCTTTAACGGTGCATTAAATCAGGCCCTGATGGTGCAAACGATTGGTGGGTCGTAAGAGTCCAGCCACGAAGGAGATCAGCAACAGAAAACACCTCAGCAAGGAACATCTCCGAACGAAACTACTCTTGTCAATTGGCAAGCTAAGGATTTCTGTGGTATGAATCAAATACCCCCTCTCAAAGTGTTGCAGCCAACACAAGGTCAAAGAGGAGAAATTTGGGTGAAGAACATCCATTGGCTTCGAGTAATCCACAACCTTCTACCACTCCACAAGCCGCTGGCAAGCAAACTGTAGTTCCAAACATACAAGGAGCATCCAATCCAGCTCCTAAACCAACTCAGATGCCAGCTGCTACCGCTCATTTACAAGGAATGAACGTGCAGGCCAAGGGAAAGTAGAGGGATACTTCATCTCCATTCAGTATCATTGATCAGATGAAGAAGACAAATGTAAACATATCCATGTGGGAATCACTATCTATCCCAGGACAGAGAGATTTGCTACAAGCTGCCATGAAGGACTGGTCAACTTCAAATCAACAGGTCCAAATGCAAGAGAAGGTACTCACAAATGCTGCCCAGCCTGAAGGAGATCATGGAGGACTGCAAGGTAAAATGTTGAAGCCCCCTCCATTTTATGTTTCATTGATCGTAGGAGATAAGTTGGTGCATAATTGCATGATCGATTCGGGAGCAAGCAGCTCAGTCATGCCAAAACAGATAGCTGATCAACTAGGACTCCAATATGAAACCATCTCCAAGGGTGTAGTGCAATTAGATGGGACAGCAGTGAAAATGGTTGGAGTAATCAAAGGTTTGAGCCTCACACTGCACACATGTCCCAACGTAATAGTGTTACAAGATGTGTCAGTCATAGACCTGCCACCACTCTTTGCATTGTGCTTGTCAAGAGACTTCACTGCTAAAATTGGAGGCTATCTTTCAGTAGATTGGTCACACATGTTGTTCAGAACAAGTTATGGAACCAAAGCCACAATCAGGTTTGAACCTATTGCAAACTTTCATATTGAGCCTTACACTCCAAGCCAAATCAATACCAACTATTTAGCGTTTTATCAAGAAGATTATCCAAGTATTGATGAAGCTAACACCAAGGTTGGAAGCATCCCAGATTTGACTCTTGATGAATGGGCAAGCAAGGTGCATGCTTTTGATCCTTATCAAGAAATAGAAGAATCTGAGTTGGGAGTTTATTGTTTACATGAAGAGAATCAACCTCTCCCCAGCATCACCAAGCCAAATCATAAGGACAAGAATGAAGTATGGCAATTGTTCTTTGATGGGTCAAGGAGTAGACAAGGCGCAGGAGGAGGAGCTATGCTCATTTCACCGCAAGGTATAAGGTACTACTCAGCTTTCCGTTTCCAGTTTTCCTATTCAAACAACACAGCTGAGTATGAAGCCTTAATTCATGGACTGCACTGGGCAAGGAAGAAAGGCATCAGGAATTTACAAGTATTTGGTGATAGTGAGCTGATCGTAAACCAAGTCAAAGGAAAAAACGCTGCCAAAAATGATCTGTTGAAGAACTACAAAAATCGGGTATGGGATCTTATTGAAGATTTTGAAGCTTTTAGCATCATTTCCATCCCAAGAAAAAAGAATGAAGCCGCTGACAGACTGGCAGCAATTGGGGCTGCGTTTGATGTTGTAGAAAGTATCAAAAGTGAGAAAACTCAGCCTCATATCAAAGTGGTAGTGAGACCAGCTGTTCTAGATAACAACACAAGTTGGCAAGTCTTCGAGAATGATCAGCAGATTGTTAATTTCTTGCAAGAAGAAGCTGAGTTCTCCGCCAGAAACCAAGACAAGCTGGAGCAGCAGTATGGTGACCAAGTGGTGCAGCTGAGGACTAACAAACTGCTAAAAGGCCTCATAACCTTGGAGTCAATCTTCAACCCGAATGATCAGTTCCGGAAGGAGAAAGTGAACATTAAAGTAAAAGGTGAAGATTCAAAACCTATTCTAGTGGAAGAAGGCAAGCCATTGCAAATTGGAAAAGTAAGTACCTCACAAGAGAAATCTGATTTTGTTCAGCTTTGTCAAGAGTTCCCAGATGTTTTTGCTTAGACTTACGAAGATTTAAGAGGTTTTAACCCAAATTTGGCACAACATACTATTGAGTTGGATCCGAAATCCAAGCCTGTCAGGTAAAAGCAAAGGCCAGTAAATCGTCATATTGAACCTCTCATGAGAAAAGAGTTAAGAAAGCTCATTGAGGCTAGTATCATCTTCCCCATCAAACACTCAAGTTGGGTTGCAAACTTGGTGCCAGTAAGAAAGAGAAACGGAGAAATAAGATTGTGTGTGGACTTTCACGATCTAAATAGAGCATCACTCAAAGATCATTATCTGCTTCCATCAATGGAACAAATATTACAGGTTGTAGCTGGTTTAGAAAGGTTTTCATTACTAGATGGATATTCAGGCTATAATCAGATAATTGTAAAGGAAGAAGATCAATTCAAGACAGCCTTCACTACAAAATGGGGCATGTATGCTTACAAGAAGATGCCATTTGGACTGTCAAATTCCGGAGCAACATTTCAGTGAGCTATGGATATGGTGTTCAAAGGCTTGATCAACAAGATAGTGCTGGTATACCTGGATGATATCACTATCTTCTCAAAGAATGTAGGAAACCATCTCTTTCACCTCAGACAAGTGTTTCAGAGGTGTAGAAGGTTCGGAGTGTCATTGAATCCAAAGAAGTGTGTATTCTTGGCACACGAAGGAAAACTGTTGGGCCACATTGTCTCTAGGGAAGGGCTAACAATTGATCCTGAGAGGGTTGAAGCCATCCGAACGCTTCCATTACCACACCACAAGAAATCTCTCCAAAGCTTCTTAGAAAGGATAAACTTTGTCCGCAGATTTGTGCCTAATTTTGCCACTCTTGTGAAGCCCCTAACTATGATGTTGAAGAAGAGTCTAGCATTCAAATGGATAGCGGAAGGCAAAGAGAGTTTTGAAAACATCAAGCATGCAATATCACAAGCTCCAACTCTTATCAACCCAGATTTCTCAAAGGACTTCATGTTGTATGCATTTGGAGGATCAGATACAATCTCAGCCATCTTGACACAGCTGAATGGAAAAGGTTCAGAACATCACATAGCATTCTTCAGCCAAACCTTGGAAGATTACGAAATAAAGTATTCTGTCATCGAAAAGCATGCCCTTGCTGTAATCAGGAGCTTGAAGAAGTTCAGACATTTGGTCTCAAACAATAAAATTCAACTGCTAGTGTCTCATGCTGGTGTCAAAGACTTCCTCCTAAACAAGGATTTAAATGAGAAGAGAGCAGGTTGGATCACTCGGGTGATGGAATATGATATTGAAATCAAAGTGACCAAGCTAGTTCGTGGCAAAGGCTTGTGTGAGCAGCTCGCTTCTAAACAATCAGACGAGCCAAAAAGTGAAGAGGATGTTGTCCTGCTACTACAGAATGATCAAGACCAACCAGCTGATGATGCACCCGTCCCATGTTGGACTCAAGACCTTGTGCATTACCTCCAAACAGGCTTGTGCCCTCCGGAAGTGAGCAAAGCAAAGAGGAGATACTTCCGATTACAAGCCATTCCATATGTGCTTGTTGATGGAGTTTTGTTTAAAAAGGACATCAATGGTGTTCTATTGAGATGCATTGGAACAGGTCAAGTTGAGAAGATCTTACACGAGTTCCATGACGGGGAAGCAGGAGGCCACTTTGCTCCGCGAGTGACAGCTCTCAAAATAATGACAGTTGGTTACTATTGGCCTACTGTGTTCAATGATTGCTACTCATGGGTCAAGAAATGCAAGAAATGTGCATTCCTCACAGGGAAAGAAAGGTTAGCAGCGCTACCCCTTCATCCAATTTCAGTGAATCATCCATTCATGCAATGGGGATTGGACTTCATTGGGGTTATCAATCCCAATTCAAGTCAGGGCCACAAGTGGATACTAACAGCAACAGACTATTTCACCAAGTGGACCGAAGCAGTGGCACTAAGGGAGGAAAATGAATCTAATATCTTAGATTTCTATGAAGGGATAGTCACGAGGTTTGGTGCCCCTGCCACTATCATATCAGAAATGCATTGGCATTCCTTGGCACAAAGATCACTAAATGGGCTGTAAAAAATTGTGTGTATCTCAGCACTTCATCGAACTATTACCCTCAAGGTAATGGCCAAGCCGAGTCTACAAACAAGAATCTACTAAGGATCATCAGAAGGACTCTTGATGAGAATCAGAGGACTTGGAACTCAAAGCTCAAATCAGCTCTATGGGCTGATAGGATCACGCCCAAGAGATCTACAGGAAGCTCTCCATACAAGCTTGTGTACGGGAAAGAAGCAGTTCTACCTATATCACTTGAGTTGCCAGCACTGGAACTCATGAAACAGTTGGAGCTGGCTGAGTTTGAACCTATGGAAATCAGGTATGCAGAGCTGATGGAATTAGAAGAGACAAGAGAGCATGCAATGCAGACCATAGAAAAGGATAAAGCATTGGTCAAAAAGAGTTTTGACAAGAAAGCTAAGGCCAGGATATTGCAAACTGGAGATTTGGTACTAAAGTGGGATGCTGATCGTGTAAAACTAGGAAAGCACTCCAAGTTTGATGCCATCTGGAGTGGCCCATACATGATCATTGAATGCAAAGGTAGTAATGCTTTCTGACTAGCTAAGTTAGATGGTGAAGAATTACAGATTCCAGTCAATGGGATCTATCTCAAATGTTGCTACTAGAAAGATAGATTTTCACCCTTCTAAATATTAATTTAGAATTTGCATTCCTCTAAGTGCTTATGCACATTGTACTACTGTTAGAGTAGTTTTTATTTCCCTAAGTGCTTGTGCACATGTCCTATTGCTTCTAGTATGTGCATGTTTGCAGTTAATCAAGCTCCTGGAAAAGAATTTGCAGCCATAGGAAAACCAGCTCAACGAATGATCAATCACTTGAGGACACAGGTTTTCAAATTTCAGATCAGTTGGGAGGTTATCAAACAGACTCCATGCCCAATGGATTGCTACAAGCAGTTGGCCGTTCTTCATCTGGCAGGCAGATGACCCCGCTGAGTCGCCAAAATTGTTATCCAAAATTCACCCCTCAAGGTAATTTTGATAACATGCATCAAATTCTTTAGTCCCAAGCAATTATATTGAGTCCGGACAAAAGGTCATGTTTCTAGGGTCCCCTCATATTTTTTCTAACTCCCTTGTCCATGAAGAAGAGAGCAAGTTCTGAGAAAATGTAAAAAATTGCAAAAACAAGCTCGGAACAGGAAAAATCACAAAAAATGGCTAAGTCCTAGTCCAGGCGGTCCTTGGGACAGTTGGGACAAAAGGGCGTGAACCGGCCGAAAGGCCGCCAGGCAGTCTGCGCAGCATTTGGGACATCCAGGCCAAAGGGACGCGCGGGACGCGAAAATCCGAACTGGCCGAAAAGTTGAAAAAATTGACTAACTGTTGAAACAGGAAGTTCGGGACGCGCGGGCCAAAAGTACATGAACCAGATGGTTCGGCCGAAATGGGAAATTTCAGCACTGTGCCAAGTGGGACAAAGGGACGCGCGGGACGTGGATAGCTGAAGGAGCTGAAAGCCAATCAGATCGCGCCACGTGTCACCGGCAGAAAAGGGACATGGAAGCCCATTTCAAGCGGTTCAGAAGAATTTGTCCCATTCAACATTGGGACATTTGGGACAAAAGGATGTGAAGGGCATGAAAAGCTGAACCGGCCGAAGGCAGAGAAGAAAAGTCAATGTTTGACCCGTGGAACTTCAAACGGCCATAACTTTTGACTCCGAGCTCTGATTTTCATAAAATTGGACTTTTTGGAATGAGCATAATGTCCTCTACGCCACAAAAATTGTATTTATTATTTTTAATGATGGTAGATATATTTAAATAAGGGAAATATATTCGGCTCTAGTCAGTTAATGCTCATTCCCGTCAAATGACAGAAAACGCCTACCAAGCCCAAAATAGCTGCCTGCACTCAGAAGGCCATAACTTTTGCATTTCTCAACGAAATTGCAAAAAATTGGTACTGTTGGAATCAAGGTTCTGAGCCCAATGCACAGAAATCAAGAAATTCTAGATTTGATTAGAAATTGATTGAGTTTTGTAAGAAAACGTGGCCGGGTTCAGAACAGTGTTTTATTTGGTAGCTGGGAGTCCATTTAAGAGGCATGGTCATCATTCTTTCTCTGCTGCAGCACATGGGATAGTATGGGGAGCCTTTTGCAAGTAATTTATAACCATTTCACTCAATTTAATGCCTCTTATAGGTGGTTGAAGGACAGATTTCGGGATTTCTATTTTCCCTTCTCTTTTCCTTCTCATTTTTTCTATAAATTGGAGTGTTGGGCTCATTGTAAAAGAGAGATTTTTTGGGTAGCAAAGCTCTACCAAAATTTCTTTGTGAAGCCATTGTGTTGCAGGCCCTTGTAGTGGACTCCTTGCATGGTGATCCAGGCCCTTATCTTGTAATAGACTGAATTGTGCATACCAGGAAGTAATAAAATACAAGTTTGTGGATGTATCTTCCCCTGCTGTGTTTTCTTGCATTCTTCTTGCCCCTTTTATCTTTCTACAAGAATATTGTGTCTATTATTATGTTCTTTCAGGAATTCATTATCATTGTGTGTGCTTGGAATATTGTTGTGAATGCATTTTGCTAGATTATGGAGAACTGTCATCACCTCTTCTAGTGTGCACTTTGCCTCTATATTTCACACATTTGGAGACTACTCTCACATCCTCCTTTTCTGGTGTATCACTGCTTTAGTGTAGGTTTTCATTTTATGCATTCTCTTTCCCTGGTCCCTTGGAAATTTAGATTAGAACAATTAGCTTATCCAGCATTAGAGTAGATTGTGGCAGGTAGTTTAGGAGCAAGAACCAGCTTTCTCTAGAGGTCTATCTCAAGTAGCAATTCCCACAACTTGGAGATAGTACCCATGTTATCCAATCACACTGGATGCTTAGAGTGATCAAACTAGAAATCTGATGAACATCCAGGGATGCTGTGATTCGGTGATAACAATAGTGTTGGAGTGAGATGTGGATGAGAAGATAGGTGGAAGTGTCACACAAAATCATGGAGAATTGTGTGACCACACGATCTACCTAACTTGGGGTGCCCATATTGATCAGGGGAATCTACGGGTGCTACAAAATAGTTCTGTGTGCTTATGTCTTCCAAAACCCTCATAAAAACATCCTTCGGCGGGTCACAAAATTTCACTATCCTTCTCTTTCAGTCCCTAGTATGTTAGAAGATAATCACTGATGTCATTGTTAACCTGCAATAAATATTTCACCTACAAAACCCATAAAATAGCATTAAATCTGAAAAATAAAAGAATACAAATGAAGGCGGGTAAGTGCACCAAGATGGGGGACAATTAAGTGGACATCAAATCCTGAATTTTACATTAAAAACAGCAAAACATCAAATTTAGTCTTCCGCAGACTTGAACCATGCTGAAAAATAAAAACTATGTCATAAAAATGGTACCATTACGTAGGGGAGACTATTAGCTTTGTAGAAATACTAATTTTAAAGTGAATAGAAGAGGATAAATATCATTTTATAATTTTTTACTAATAGTAGGTCTTCAAGACACTTTTTCCTGTGAATGTTTATGTCTACGTTTAAGACTACAAAATTTGTTTCACTTATCAGAATGTGATAAAACTTATACCATCCCAACTGTGGTGAAATTATATACATGTTCAAAAAAAAATTTATTTGATTTCAATATTTTTTGATGAAGTTATGGTGGGCAAACGGAAAGTGCTCTGTTTTCTTTATGTTTTCATACCACTTTCACGGAAAAAATCATAAAAAATAAAATGTTACTAAAAAAAATACAAAATAAAATCCATCCCAAGATAGATAGTGGCATATAACTTCTCACCAAAGGAAAAAAATATATATCAATTTTTGGTCATCCAAATTGTGGGCAAACGGACTATAATCTTATCGGCGTTTTTAAAAAAAATACTAAGTCATTGAATTTTGAGTGTTTAATATAGCTAATCTTGTCCATTTTTTACAAAAATTAGTATTTTAGAAACTAGATTCTGGATGCTACGATTCATATTGATATAATTTTGTCTAATTTTGATTTTATGTATTGCTAATAATCCCTACAAGTTGATATTATGTTGTTATTTGCAATATGATGTCCACGGATGACCCTATATTTGTCCATCAACTTCTTGCACTTACCCAGGCTCAAGATGTCCTCAGCTCTCAAACAAGGGATATTACAATTGAATTTTGTACTACATTTTAAAACCAATGTAGTTCTTGATGTGTGTGTGTGGAATATTTCCCTTGGTGTCTCTTGTGTGTGTCACTTGATAGAAAATCATAGATATATGTAGAAGATGTAAGTAGATGTGTACATGGAATAGAATGAAATTCCCATCCTACGAAATGTATGCAGAATAATGTAGTCCCTTACCCTTGAATGGATGCTTGAATGCTCTATAATAGCCTTTTGAGTCAACTTTAGTTGATGATAGCTAATGCTTAGTGCTTGGTCCTTTATTATGGTCACATAACTTTATATTTATATGATTCCCTTTATTGAAATTCGTAATTAACCTATAAAATTATAACTACTAAAAATAAAAGATGCTCAAATGGCTATAAAGGACCCAAAAGATGTGATAAAAGTACAAATAGGTTAGGGTGACAAGAGGGACTGGGGATGCTGTGTGCTAGCATCTAGGCTAGGCACTAGTGTCTAGGATGAGAAGTGTTGGAGTATAAAAAGTCAGACTGGGTGAGTAAGAGTGTAAGAAAAAAATAGGTAACCAAAAGAAAACAAATGTGCCCAAAAACATGGGTTAGTTAGTATTTTTCTTGCTTATAAATCATATGAATAATAATATGTGATCAAGACTACATAGAAACCCAGTGTGCATGATTTTGTGTCTACATTTTCCCCTACTTTATGTTTTTGAGTGTATTATTGATAACAGAAAGTAGATAATATATGTGTACCTAATAACCATGTAGATAAATCTTGAGAAGCGTGTCGAGAGATTAAAAAAAGTGTGGATGCTAAAGAGGAGAAAGTGGAAAAAAAATTAATGATGATAACCCTATTGTGAGAGGGTAAGTGTAGATGTTGCGATTGTACCTATTGTTGATATTGAATGTTGTTTTTGTTTTATTGATGATTTTGTTGTTGTGTGATGACATGACCAGCACATCCCATAAGGACGGACATGCAATAGAGAAGAACAAACCTATAGTCAAATATGTGTGTATATGATCAAAATATGTAAAAATAATGTAAAGTATAAAAGTGTGAAAAAGGAACATATGCACCTGATATGTGATGAGTAAAATGGTTTATAAAGGATCCTAAAGATGATGTAAAAGAACACATTTTTCAGGTGATCTCATGCTAGTTGGTCTGACTGTGATTTTTTTGGGTGATCTCACATCAAAAACAGAAGAAGTGTAGGGAGAAAAGTCTAGTGTCATACTCCAACATTTAAATGTTTCCCAAAATGAATAACACCACTTCATATGGTGTGTAAAAATATAATCTTATTTGAGCAATTCGATCCAAGGTCAAAGTAGGAAATGTTATGTAGAGCATGTATGAGAGTACTAAGGGTTATGTGCCCTGTAAAATATGTTGTACGAAGTGTTGTAAACTATGTTGAAATGATAAATTATTTGTATTTTTTCTTTGTACTAGGCATCCAAGATACTATTTACTATTTTCCTTGTTTGGGCGCTGGTTTCTATGTTGTGCTAAGGAACCAAGTCTTATTTTGAGCCGTATTTGGGACTAAAGAATGTTCTCACTGTTCATTGAATTCTAGTGAACTGTAAATATATACATATGTATGGGGTGAGTGATTCACCTGATATATGCCCCCGTCATTTGGGGTGCATGTGAGGCCGCTAAGGAGTATGCAACCTAAATGAGGGCTGACCAATGAACTGAAATTGATGCCCCGTAGGGGGTAGGGAGTTGCTTGATAGAAACCAAGGAACACATAAACAAAGTGGTTAGAAACAAGTGTTAGTGCATGCAAGATAAACATGCATGTAGAAGACAAAATGTAAGTTAGCTAATAAGTAGACAATATAGATAAGAAATAATGTAGACAAAGTAGACCATGAAAAGAGGTTAGCAGACATGGTACATACCTCATGATGTCACAAGAAACGTAAGGCTAATATATCCAAAATAAGATATTGTACACATAAGACAAAGGAAAAATCCCACAAATAATGGAAAATAATGACAAGAAATGGAAAAGTGTAACAGACAACCATGGAAGTAGATAGACATGTAAGAAAAATAATACACATGAAGGACCCGTTATCATGTTAGAAAGATAGAAACTATTCCATAACATGTATAATATGATATACTAGTGTGCTATGAAAAATGAAACAATAACATATGCAATGTGTACGAAAGTGGATGCCCCCAAGAGCTATTGTGGGACTGGTATGAGATAATGCACCAAGGATTTGTGCTACATGTATCTATCTATGTATAGTATGTGATCAAAAATAGAAAAAAAGTGAATTCACATGTGTATATGATAAAATATAATGACATAAAAAGTATTTGTATAACATCTATAATAAAGTGTACATTTAACCATAAGAAAGAAAGAGTAAATGCGACCAAGATATGTAATATGTTATGGATGAGATGTAATGGAATGCGAAGTGAAAAATAGGATCTTGGTGCCCCCTGAGTGAATTTGAGTCCATGAGATGAGGGTCATTTATATATACCCCCTCAGTAGTCAAGAATTAACTGTATACCAAGAGTGCGTCATCGGGAAATTATATGAATGTGTGTGATAGTAGAGGTTTCTTAGGTTGACTTGATAGCATGGTAGGTGTCTTGAGAGGAGGTGGATTGAGACTAATTTCGAGATGTAGTTTCTTAGTTTGAGTGGATTGTATAGGTAGTTCTTGACTGGAATAAGAATAAATATTAGAAGTGAAGTCATGATGCTCATTATACATAGACAAATAAGATTTAGGAACCCATTGAGATGTAACAAAATGTTGTGTGATGAGTGAGATAAAACCTTGACGCTCAAGATACTTTATTCTTTATTTTAAGTCATAGCAATCATTGTCACTATATCCATTGATGCGACGATAATTGCAATATGGATTGCCCTTATATAGGGCAAGCTAATCAGGAGGATAGAAATGAGTAGATGGTAAGTTAATTAATTGATTAGTTATGAGTTTCATAATAATAACTTGTTGTTTAACATTGATTGGAAGCTTGAGAGGTGTGAGGAGTGGCAATATTTGAGGTTCACTAAAATGAGAACATGATAGAAGACATGAAATGAATATGATATTTTGATGGAGAACAAACATAAGCCTTAGAAGCAACCTTAAGATCTTGGAATTCAGATTTAAGTGATATAATCATGGATTCTATAGCTTTAAATTTGTCTTGAAATAAAGAATGGAATGCTTTAATTGAATCCAATGTGGGTTTATTGGATGGAGAATCATCAAGACTACATTCATTAGATAGACGATTGAAAATAGCACTAACTTGATGTGGCAATGTATCTCTAGGGATTTTTTCAGAACAACCTTGCAATTCGAATGCATTGAAGTCACTCATACAGAAAAATTTGAGGTATTTTAGAAGACATGATATAAAAAATGATGTGCCAAAATAGATCCAAATCAAGGATCACAAGTGGTTTCAACAAAATGATTAAGCAAAATGTTTATTTATGAATAAAATTATAATGCCCAATCTAAGCATGTAATAGTTCTAATAAACTTGTATACAATGAAAGAAATATGACCCAATAAAATTAAGATAGGAAAGTATGAAACCCTCAGTTAAAAGAGGAGATAAAAAGACTCAACTGAGTCACAATTAAATCTAGATAGTATTGTAGTGACATGTAGATGAACAAAGAGATGGAAGTTTCACATAGAAGCTTGTAAAATTGTGTAATTTCTCAATATGCAAAGATTGGGGCACCAAAGATGGGTCAAGGTCACCTATGAGTGTTACATACTAGTTATGGGTGTGTATGTTTGTCTAACACTTCATAAAACCACCTTCAAAAGGTCGTAAAATGTTCATTGTCCTTCACTCTTGTTCGCAAATATTTTGCACAATGATGGATGATAACGTTGGTAACTTGCGATAAATATTTCACCTAGACTACCCTAAAAAACACATCAAATCCCAAAAAATAAGAATTCAAATGAGGGGTCAGAATGTCCTCAGCTAGAAAACAATACCCAATGTAGTTCTTGGTGTGTTTGTTTATCTGCGAAATAGAGTCGTAGGTGACTCTTTTGCATTTCAAACTTGATAGCGATAAATAACTAGATGTAGAAGATGTAAGTAGATGTGTGCATGCAATATAATTAACTTCCCCTCCTATGAAGTGTATATAAAATAATTCAGTCCCTTTCCCTTGAATGGACATTAGAATGGATGTTTGAATGCTCTAGAATAGCCTTTGGATGGAACTTTAGGTGTTAATAGCTAATACTTAGTGATTGGTCCTTTATTATGGTCACATAACTTTATATTTATATGATTCCCTTTCTTGAATTTCAAAATTAACCCTTAAAATGCCGACTACAAAAAATATGTGAGAAAATTACAAACAAGTTGGGGGTGCCTAATGCTGTAGTACTAGCTTGGTGCTGGTGTGGACGATGAGAAGTGTTGGATTATAAAAAGTCAGACTGGGTGAGTAATAATTTAAGAACAAAAGTGGTAAGAGAAATCAAAGACAGGTGGCAAAAGACATGGGTTGATTAGTAATTTTTTTCTTAGGAATCATATGAATAGTAGTGTGTGGTCAGGACTAGATAAGGACTAGATAAATACCCAAAATGCATCATTTTGTGTCTACAATAAATAAATGGAATGACATCAAGACCAAGTTTTAAACAAAATTCAAACTTACAAAATATGCTCATGCAATTTAGGCCCAATTGTCTCAACTTAAGAAAGAAACGTTTGAACCAATGAGGAATTTCATGGTGAATTTCAATAGAATGCTTTACAAGATACCTGAAGTGGTCTGAACTACTAAAGACAACAAATTAAGATTCATGAAAAATGCCCAGATTCTTGAGATGAGTTTTATGCTAAGAAGAACTCAACCAATGGATTTTGATTAAGAACAAAAAATTGTAATCAAATAGAAAGATGATCTGATCATGTTGGGAAAGATCAAGAAAGTTCTAGGTAAGGAGAAAGGCTAACGCTCAAATGTGGGTACCATAGATTCATTAGTCTAGAAATTGGCTGATGATATCTTATCTCTTAAGAAATAACTAACTCAAGGTTCCGTAAGGAGAGAGACACCCAAGAAAAAAATTCCAATTACACATAGGATTGGTCCATTTCCTCAACGATTTTCTCTAGGGGATTCATTGTAGCCTACAATACATAGGGTGATGATGAAGATGAGATTGTTAAAAAATATGATGATGATTGACGAAGAAAATGGGCTTGTAATTGAATATGTTGTTGATGCTGAGATCGGTACTTAGAGTACTCATTTGGATATGAAATTGAAGAATATGATGCACTAATATTCTCTTGTGTAGTGTTCACTCTTTCTCAATCCAAAAATAAAAGTTCTTATCCTCATACAAGAAGAAGAAGGATTAAAATTATCCTATGGTAACTCCATCTAAAAAAATAATAAACAGATGAGCTGCACTTCCTCCTTCTATGGACTCTAATAAAGAAAAAAAAACATTATTGCATCTAATAAGACCCCAGATATAACACTTAAGTCTCCCAAGTCTACATTTTTAAAGCATATTAGTGTAATCATTCTACTGCTACTTCTAAAAAAGTGAATGTTTCTGGTAAAACTTATGAGGTACCTAATAAGCCCACAGTAGCTTCCAAGCCTACCTCTATTAAAAAGTAACCACCATTTCCAAAGAAGTGTGTTCTCCACACCCCAAATCATCCACCACCTAAATAACAGTAATTTCCTCCTCTTTTGATATCATAGACCATGTCAAAAGGTCTAAGATCCAAATCTACGAGTCTGAATATTTCAAAACCAATTTAGAATAGTTTGATAAACTAGTCTGATTTTTGAAAGGTGGTAACCCAAAGATCAATTCTCTCATGCATTATTTTAAAGGGTTACTACCAACCCCCCTTCCACATCATATCAAAACATTCTAACTTTAACTGCATCAAAGACTGAAAAAATTGAACCATTCTACCTTTCTCTTCTTATTCGAGGCTACCAATTGAACAACTATATCATAGACTCGGGTTCTTACGATAATGTTATACCAGTCAAAGTGTATAATTACCTTGGTCTCAATATAATGCAAAATAAAGGCAAGTGTTATTCTATGGAAACCAAAGAAGTCCCACTTGTGGGAAGAATAAAGGGAACCCAAGTTGCTCTAATATATTTTCCTAAGAAGTAATTCTTATTGAGTATCTTGGTAGAAGACCTTCAAACCTCATACGGGATGTTGTTGAGTACAATATTCTATAGGGATTTTGGAGGAGAAATTGATATGGAATCGTCTTCAAAAAATATTCCAGTCAAGGGAAAAATGAAAAAGTTATTACAAATGAGAAAAATGAAGTATAGAGTTGAAAAATCAGAATATCCTAGAGTGGATATTCTTTATCAAGACAGTTGACATGGGAATTATTTCATGAATTATGGAGGATATGATGATGTGCCTCTTATAACAGAAGAATATGAAAAAAAAACTATGGACTATGGATTTTGATGGAAGCCATTGCAATACAGGATTTGAATGTGGTGTGGTTATGATTTCCCCATCAAGTGAGTTGTTTCCATTTTATTTCAAGATCCAATTTGAAAATAACAAAAATACTACAGAGTATGAATCCCTTCTCTTAGGCATAGACATAGTTAATTCCATGGGAATTAACAATTGAAATTTATAGGAGATGTAGAGGTAACTATGAAACAAGTCTTGAATCAATACCAAGTGAAGAATTCATCGCTCAAAAATTCTAAGAAGAGAGTGTGGGATTGTATTTAATCCTTTGATGTTTTCTGTATACAATTTTCTCTCCATGAAAAACATCAAAATTATAATTTTCTTGTTATTTCAACTTATTTGTATAGAAACAACACCCTTCTTTTGATATAGAAAAATATTCTATTGAAAACATATACAAGCTAAGTGTGACTAATAATGCCAACCATTGGAAGGTATTTAATGATGATAAAAATATCCTCTCTTTCCTTGAGATTAAAAATAATTTTAACAACCTTTTCTTTGAAGGAATATTCAACTTAAAAAGAAGACAAAGGTAAATCTGAAGATGTTTATTCCAATGGAGTGCTCATGCTAAAAGGTAATATGATTCCTAGGGTCCTGGTCTCACTTGAAGAATTTTTTGATAAGCATGATATATTTTTGAAAGATAAAGATAAGGAATATCCTAAGAGTACTAATTATTTTGAGAAATTAAACATTGGGACAAAGAAGCAACCTAGGTTTGTGAATATAGGAAAATGTTTCTCATTGGAGGAAAAGAGAAACTTTGTTTGATTTTTGAAAAAGTATTGAGATCTATTGGCATATTCGTATGATGAGATAAAATCTTGTAAACCAAAAGAGATGAAACACTCAATACCTATCACTCCTGAACCAAATCCATTCTGAAAATGTTAAAGACAATATAATCCAAACATTTTTGGAATAATCCAAGAGGAAGTGTTTAGAATTTAAAATTCAAGGATTATTTTTCCAATCCATCTCTCTACATGGGTGGAAAATATTGTCCCTGTTTGGAAGAAAAATGGAGAAATAAGAATTTGTGTAGACTTCTAGAATTTGAACGAATCTTCTCTAAAGGATAAATATCCACTCCCAATCATGGATCAAATTTTACAAGTAGTCATATGTTTAGAAATGCTTTCTATTATAGATGGATTCTCCAGCTATAATCAAATTGAAGTTACCTAAGAAGATCTATATAATACTGCTTTTACAACCTTGTAGGGAACCTTTTCCTATAGGCGGATGCCATTTGGTCTCATCAATGTAAGGATCCATTTTTAAAGAGCAATGTACTTGGATTTTAAGGAGTTTAAGAAAAAATGTATTGTCATTTATCTTGATGACCTCATAGTCTTCTCTAAAAACATTAAGTAACATTTGATTCACCTCAAACAAGGTTTTATAAGGTGTTGATAACATAGAATATCCTTATATCCAAAGAATTCAATATTTGGAGTGACTGAAGGAAATCTCCTAGGACACACTGTGAATAAACAATGACAAAGGATTGATCTAGAAAGAGTACAAGCCATTCAAGAACTATCCTTGGCCATAAGAAAGAAGGGATTCCATTCATTATTTTGTATGGTCAACATCCTTCACCATTTAATTCCATATTTTTCTGAGTTGAACAAACATATTACAAAAATGATGAAGCTTGAAGAGGGTTTCAAGTTGAATACAGAGGGAAAATAATATTTCTAGAACATCTAGAGGCCATAACGAAATCTCCAACCCTCGTGTGTCCTAATTTCAATAAATATTTCATTGTGCATTTCTATGCATGTGAGCACACTCTTTTAGTTATTAAATTTCAGATTAATGACGAAGGACTTGAGTGTCCTATTACCTTCATGATATTCTCGTTGAATAATTACAATCTCAAATAATATACCATTGAAAAACATGCTTATGCCATGGTTAATGTGGTAAAGAATTTCATATTCTATATCTTGAAATATCATATGATTGTGATGGTTCAAGGATCATATATAAAGTCTATCTTGAGTCAACAAGACCTTAAATATAAAAGAGGTATCTAGGTGTCAAACATTAAACAATATGACCTTGAGATAAGGCCATGTAATTTTTCTAGAGGCAATGCATTATGGATGTTGATAGCTAAACATGAGTCTCTGATGACTTAGTATGAAGATAAAGAATGCCATTGCTACAAATGCATAAGTAAATACTTTCCCCAAGTTCTCTTTGTGAATACTACCAATGAGTGGTACCATGATATTGGTTACTTCCTCACTTATGGTGATTGTGTGAAGCATATGGATTAAAATCAAAGAAGGACCCTCAAGCTCAAAGATACAAGGTATGTCATTTGGACCAATGTATTATATAAGAGATCCCTTAATGGATTTTTGTTAAAGTGCGGTGATAAATAACAACAAGGGAAGTTGCTAAAAACATATCATGACCAATCTTGTGGTGGAAATTTATTCACCATAGCAACTGCACACAAGATACTCCAAGGGGGGTACTACTAGCCTACTCTCTTTCAATATGCTCAGCAATGGGTATATAAGTGTGATCCTCATCAAGATTTTGTGGGAATACCACAACTCGATTCACTTCAACTCAAATTAGTGGTGATTAAAGATCCTTTTAAATAATGGGGCCTACACTTCAATAGTGCTCTTAATCCTTATTCTACTGTAGGTCCTATCTTTGTGCTCACAACAATAGATTGCTTCACTATTGGATAGAGTCCATAAAGATCAAGCAAGAGAATTTAAAAACAATATGTAAGTTCATCAAGGAAACTATTATTATCCGTTTTGGTATCCCATAGAAGATATTTTTTGACAATGCCACATAATACTCTTCTATGGAATTAAATGAGTTCTGTTATAGATACGGGATATCCTTAACTGATGCATTTGACTATTACCCCAAGGGGAATGGTAAAGAAGAATCAAGTAACAAGAATTTTGTGACAATTGTGTAAACGATCGTATATTGGAATAGAATAAATTGGAACAAGAAATTATATGATACACTATGGCCTGATAGAGTCACTTCGAAAAGGGATATTGATATGCCTCTGTTCCAACTCCTTTATGGGATAAATGTAGAAGTTCCTATTACTATAGATTTACTAGAATTGTAACTAATTAAATAAGTGGAAAATGGTGAGTTCCAAGACTCACTAGAAAAAAACAATTTTGTATTTCGAGAAGTTATGTGAAGATAGGGTGTTGGTGGTTGATCAGATAAAAGATCATCAATAGAAAGTATATAAAATATTTAACAAGAAATAAAACAAAATATATTTTAAGGTTGTTTATCTTGTCCTACTATGAGATAAGATGAGATATCCAAAAGGAATTCATTAGAATTTTAATTCACTATGGCTTGGCCCATTTCAGATATAGGAAACATGTGGAGATAATAATTTCTAACTATCTTATTTGGATGACATTCGATTGGAATTTACTCACAGTGGGAAATATCTAAAACTATCCAAATAGTGAAAGAGGGTTTTCCCCCGCATGTACCATAGGTGAATATGGGCTTGTGTGTTTCCCCTTATTTCACGTGTATATTTTTGTTGCATGTTGTGTTCAATAAATGAGGTTTTTTTGGTATCCATCCTTGTTTTGTAATGACTCGAAAAGCACAATTGATAAAGCACTAGTCCTATTAGTGTCTTGAGGTTTTAGGATTCCTACTTGCCCATCCTTCACTTTTTTCGATCCGAGAAAATTCTCGAAGATAGAGCCAGTTGTTTTCATGCCAAATGTTTAACATTAAAAATTGAAAATAAATTCCATGACAACAAATCCCACACTTAAAAGTTCCCTGAATCAGGTAATGTAAACCTTTCCTCCATCTAATATCTGAATATTTAAACTCCATCATGGATGGGAGGGAGGTTTGAACTATATTTTTAAAGTGTTTTTCATGTGCAGGTAAGCTGATGGGAGGAAATACATAGATTAATTTCAATAAAATTTGAAGGAACCATTTGTGGAGTCCCAAACGGCCTATTTTAATTACACATGGGAACACCCTCGGAACCATACAGGGATAAGTTGAAGCATCCAATAATTTTTTGGCATAACTATGTAATAATTTGAGGCAATTTAAGAAATTTTTGGAAAAAAATAAAGGTTTAAAAACAAGTTATGTGATACTACGACTTTGTGAGTAAGGTATTGGGAAATGTATGTTCTAAAAAACCCAACCAACCTGTTTGAAGGGTTTCACGAATGTGGTGAAGAGTTAGAAGCCCATACCAAAGGAATTGTAATTATAAAAAATCTTATTTCATGATGGAATAATTGACGAAATGTTTTGGTAACATTGAGATGTGGAAAATTATCTGGCAGTACGACACAAATGTTATTTGTGTTAGGAAATTCCAAGTTTTGAGCATGGATTGGTTTTGATTTCTTCTTCTATATTTTTTCCCATAGCTATGCACTCCATTATATAGGAGCTTCACAATAACAAATCTCATAAAAATCTATTTGTCTTTACTTGCAACCTTCTCAACAATCTTTGGTTGCATATGAAACCAATCTACCCAAATGGTTTCAACCATTAATAATAACATTGATAATAAAACAATATCTCATTGTTTTGTTAACTAAATTACTAATTTACTAATTACCATATAGTAAATACTATTTACTAAATTTAATATTAAATTCACATTATAATAATATTATCCATGATAATATTATATTCATCATATCTAATGTTCACACTATACAATATCTCTAACAATTTTACAAGCTATAACTTTCTCAAAAGGTATCGGGAGATTGTTGTATATATCTTTTCCCCGGGTAGATATAGACAAGCAGAAGAATGGAGAAATCAAAGAAGCTTAAATCCTTGACATGCGCCAAAGGCGCATAGAAGTGGCACATGACAATGAGTGTCGACAGAGGAAATGGTGCGCCCAAGGCGCACAGAAGTGGCGCACGACAATGAGTGTCGACAGAGGAAATGGTGCGGCCAAGGCGCACAGAAGTGGCGTACGACAATGAGTGTCGACAGAGGAAATGGTGCACCCAAGGCGCACAGAAGTGGTGCACGACAATGAGTTTCGATAGAGGAAATGGTGTGCCCAAGGCGCACAGAAGTGGCGCACGACAATGAGTGTCGACAGAGGAAATGGTGCGCCCAAGGCGCACAGAAGTGACGCACGACAATGAGTGTCGAACGAGGAAATGGTGTGCCCAAGGCACACAAAAGTGGCGCACGACAATGAGTGTCAATAGAGGAAATGGTGCACCCAAGGTGCATAGAAGTGGCGCAGGACAATGAGTGTCGACAGAGGAAATGGTGTGCCCAAGGCGCACAGAAGTGGCGCACGACAATGAGTGTCGACAGAGGAAATGGTGCGCCCAAGGCACACAGAAGTGGCGCACGACATGGAGTGTCGACAGGGTAAAGGATGTGCCCTTGGCACACAGAAGAGGATGTCGACACACACATGGATGCGCCTATGGCGCACCTTCAGGAGGCGCAACATTTTGAGCGCTGATAGGAAGCAGACCCTGACGCAGATATTCAAATGGCCATAACTTTTGACTGGGAGCTCGGATTCATGCAAGGTTGGACTTTTTGGAAAGCTTACGAGGTCCTCTGTCCAACTACAACTGGATATATTTAATTGGGTGAGAAAAATTTCTTTAAAATGCAAAATACAGCTCGCCACTTTTGGGTTCGTTGGGGTTCTCACCTACCATCATAATGAGATGAGTTAAGTGCATTCTGGAGGTGGTTGGGGCAGATTTCGAATTCCTATCTCTTTTCTCTCTCATTCTTCCTATAAATTGTAAGGAGGGGCTTCTTTCTAAAGGTTGGACATTCTTGTTTTGCCCCTCCCTTCTTCTCTTTGGCAGGTGAATCTCTGGAGTTCAAACCTCCTATCTAAAACTGTAATGCAACCTTGCCTCTTGGAATTTTGCAGTGTACTGTATCAATCTTTGGAGAAAATTAATGCATGTCTATGGATGATTCTCAACCCTCTCTATATTCATTTGCATCCCCTTGATCTTTTCACTGTGAATCTGGCTATCTTTGTATGATCTTGCATTGCATTTTAATGGTCTGTGTTTATTGGTAAGACAGGTGTTCTTCATTCCTCGGTGCATCACCTCCTTAGCTTAGGTTTATTTTTATGCATTTTTCTCTCCCTGTCTCCTTGGTAAGTTAGTTTAGGTTTTTTGGGTAAACCTCTGCATTTTATTGGTGCATCTGAACAGAGGAATAGGAGCCGGCCTTCATCCGGAGAGCTTTTCCATTTTCGCAAGGTCCCACACTTGGGAAAAGCTCCATGTTTTGCAATCATACTGAGAGTCTCAACCCATCGCGTTGCAGAGTCCCAGGGGTGATGTGATTTCGCATCAACAGAGACTCATGAGGATTTATGACTCTAGAAAAAATTTCAAATGAAATTATATTTAGTTATATTCATGATCCATATGATGTGTTAATCCTTAGTGAACCTAAACTCTTCTTTCCGCTGAGTCTACCAACATAAAGGTTGACGAATTTTTTTAATATGGGTAAATGTTGATGAAGAACTCATTTTAAAGAAATTTTAGTAGGATAATTGGATTCACCTGGAGCTTTCTTATAAATATTCATATATTAGATGACATAATTTCAACAAGTTTTAAGTGACCTTGGAAACTCTAGAAGTGTGTCAGGAGACTAAAAACAAATGTCTCAAGCCCTAACAAACCTAATAATATGTTGCAGACGTGTGAAAATAAGTTTTTACTTCTTGAGAATGAGTTTTAGGTTTATGGGAGGCTGTAGATGTGTGAAAATAAGGTGTAGACACATGAAAACAAGGTGAAGACATGTGACATGAAATTTTAAGTGCCACAAAATGTGGTCTCCTGACCAAAAATCCTAGTCACACATATGAAAGGTATAAGCATATACAATTGATAATAGAATCTTGTCACATGACCACAAAATGTAGTCACACAACCACAATGTATAGAAGTGTGAAAAGAGGTTTTGAGAAACCCAAAGATGTTCGTGTGTTTCCAGAAGAGTATAGTTGTGTGTCAAGGAGATTTGTGGTGACCTAGTTATGATATCACATGTCAAATATATTTTGGGTGGCTCGGTGATGATGTCATATGTCAAGGAGATTTTGGGTGACATGGTGATGATGTCACATGTCAAGGAGATTTTGGGAAACCTGAAGATGATTTCACACGTCAAGAAGGTTTTATGTGGCTCAGGGATGCTATGGTGTGATCAGAAGATGAAGTTGACTATCTGCATGATGAAGGAAGGTGAAAGGTAAATTTTAATGAAGGAAAATAAAATGTCGTGAAAGGAATTCGAAAGGTAACAGTTCATGAAGGAAGGTCAATGTTCATGTGGGGAATTGAAAAGACCATCATGATGTTATAAATATGAAATGTGCCACCATTTCAAGGGGATGATTAATGCTTGTTTACTATCTCTCACTATCTTTCTATAAATAAGTGCCTTCATTTCCTAATCCTTTGTTTATTGTCTACTATTTTTCTATCTCTGTTGCTACTTTTACTCCATGAGCATTGTAAATTTTGCAACATGATGTAATAAAATTTTTGTTTCTTGTTGATTGTTCCTCTTTCTCTGTGAATGGTTTTCTTCTCATTAATGCAAGTGAAATGTTCTGATTTTAATGCACTAAACCTATAATATATTTATTTTGAAATTCCTTTCTTATTTTCCTCTCCTATATCCCTCACAAATTAATTTTTCCTCCCTTATTTTACATACAATCAATTTCCATAGGTTTAGGGAAAGATTCATGTGTGATCCTTGGTCTTCAGGCCACCACATAAATTAGTTTAGATTGTTTTAATTTCCTTATTTTAAATAAATGGAGATGCCCCATTTAAGTAGAGGGACTCAGTCCTACACATTATTGGTGAGAGGCCACTGATTTTCCCATTCGACAACTTATTTTGCAAACAGATTGATTGAGGTTCTTCCATTTCTTCTTCTACCTCTTGTTCTGCTTCTTCTTTTTATGGAAGAATAACTAGCGGTGATGCAATTAGAGATTCAAGAGGAGTCTCAATTGGATTTAATTTTGTGTCACTTTACGTACTAGATGGAGATGATTCTTGAGAGAAGTAATCTCTATTATTTTAGATATGATATTATTTTGTTTACATATATTCAAACTCTAGATGAACAATACCTCTCAATTTGTCTAATCTGGTATATTTATTTCCATCCTACTTGTGATAAATTCTATAGTAAGAATGTGAAATGACACAATGAAAAATAGTAGTAGATTTCAAGAATCAAATTTGATGTTTTTTGATATTTTTTGAGTCTTCTAATTTTTATGGATTTTTGCTATATCTAATTTTTAGGATTTGGTAGATCGTTATAGGGTGTAGGACAGCAAAATCTACCCCATGGTGGGAGCGAAAACCTGTTGCTGAAATAATTTTTCAAAATGGAAAATTAGGGGATTTCACCACTGCTCTTGGACTAGGTCCCTTTGGTTAGGAATGGGGCAGATCCATTTATTGAAACAAATAAATATATACACTACTCTAACCATTTTGGGTGTTCTTTTGGATACGCTGACATAGGAATACTCAACTAAAACCATTTGTAAGAAAAAGGTGGATGAAATGTATCTATATGGAGATAGGGGAGAAAATGATAAGGAGGTTTTAGTCAATAAATTACAAGTTAGGTTTATTGACATAAAACCATGATACTTCAAAGTTATCAATGAGAAGACATCATGTCAAGGAAAGAGGAACAAAAAAAAAACAAAATACATTTTATTTGCATAATATTGAACAAGCAACCATGCTCATGGAATAAACTTGAGATGGATATGAAAAAAAAAAGACAAGGAGATATGAAAATTATAGTTTCGTTCTTGTTGTAAGATAATGTGATCTATCAACCAAGAAAACCTAACTGTTATGAATGAAGAAGTTATTCCAATTTATATCTTTAAAATGTGTCTCTTCATCTACCCCCCACATGACCTTTCATAATTCCTATCACTTATGACTATTTAAATTCCACTAGAGCTAAAAAATAAACCACTTTATTATTAATGGAAAAGGAAAATTTCAAATGCAATAATTATGTAGTCACTTAAGTGAATAGGATGAAATATTCATAAAGTACATTTATAGTGGAGAACTAGGAAATGGAGAGATAAAGAAGAGATAGAATTGAGAAAGAATCTTGAAAGAGAGAGAGAAGAGTAGCTCAAAACTCAAATGAAGAAGGATGAAGAAGGTACAATCATTAAGAATACCCACTCTTCTGATGAACCAGTGAAATGCTCCAATGTAGTGATAAACTCATGATCCTTGATATATGTTAGACTGTGTGAAGCCTCTTAAAATGATGAAATTCCATAGCCCTGTCAGATACACTAAGATAAGAAGTGAAAAACACTTGATGAATGGACCAATGATATCAATAAAGAATGATTTATTTCACTTGAACCAATACTTCCAATCTATGAAAAATTACCACATATTTGTGACCCTGTTACACTTAAGGAAAAATTGAAACAATTGCGCACATAATGCAACCATGATGATCCTTCCACCTAGGAATCAGAACAACTAAAAAATGTGAGACCCAGAACCTTTTGATCCTAAGATGGGTGGAGGTAGGAGATTGAATTAATAATGCTTCCATATTTTTAGAAACCCATCCGATGAGATGAGAAATACACTAAGACAACAAGGTACTTTGAGACAAAAATTTGGAGCTGAGAGGGCTTCCCTTTTGTCTAAGTCATAATTCAATTGTCCTTCTATCTAAGTCACAATTCAATTGTCAAGCCTCCATAAAATTGAATTTGACCTTAATATTCCTATGATGCAAATTCAAGAGAGATGGTCACCATATAATGACATGTGGATATTTTTAAATGTTAGGAAGTACCTTTCGAAATGTGGATTGTCAAAAATAGATTATTTCTTATCATAGGTTTTATTGAAACTCAGTCACAATATGGTGCAGAAGATAAAAATAACCTTGTGATTTGAATCAAGTGACCATTTACTCTTAATTATATACTTTGAGAGAATCCATTATGCCACATTTTCATGAGGCTCATTCCACATCACGTTTTTACATTTAGCATATTCATTATGATACATGTTATGCTCACCACATTCAAAAATGTGGGAATTTATATAGACACCAGAATTAAGGAACCCTAATTACCACATATGTGTATGATATTTAGGACAATAATTCAACATTCCACAAGGTCATTTTACATATTCTACCAAGTTACATTTACCATTTTTCACCCATAACCACATCCACCCACAAAATAAACGAAAACAAATAAAAAACAAAATAATGCATACAAATAAAAAAAATCCAACAACCTAGCAAACCTTTCCAAAAACTTAAAGAAAACCAAAACCTATTTTAGAATCAAAAACTATGTAAAAGGAAATAAGTTTTACTTATCTAGCAATCAATGCTAGGTTATACACATTAGTGATGATCCACTGAAATGACATTGATCCTATATAAAACATCCCTAGATTTTTCCCAAGGATTCTAATTTTTTGAAATTTTAACTCCCTGTTGTGCTCAATATAACTTGACTTTGACTCTTAGCACTACCTTTCAATAAAATCTCACATCCAATTTACTATCCTTCATGTATTGAAAGGAAGTTGAATTACAAAAATATATGTTTATCTCAAACTCCCTTTAGAGAAATCATCCTACACATCTCGTCAGCTCAACTTCATCAATTTTCAAAGGTATGTTATCTTCACCAAGTTTTTAGAATCCTTATTCTATTTAGATTTTTTTTTGGTGATCTAAGTATCTATGTCAAAGCATACTTCCTCCTCTCTAAAACTCATTTCGACCATAATAGTTTTATTTACAATTGACATTGATCACATAGATAAACACTAATCCGCACTAAAAGCTTCTTGTTTTACATGTCTTGATCCATGTTCTTATTACTGTATAATAATGTCTAATCAATTTTTTTGCAAGTATCTCTTAAATTATGAAATTAAACTTCCAGACACCGATTAGACATTGACCACAAACTAAGTCTCTTTGTCATTGCATTCACACTCAATTAGGATGAGATCACTAACATATTGGAAGTTCTCTTTGAATGCAGTAATAAGGCCAATCATTCTGGGGAATACATTTTCAACTCTCCCCATCTTATCATCGAGGATGTTGATTCAGTCCTAAAATCTTGATAATACATCCTAAATTTATTATACTATGTTATATGTAACCTTTTTGTGATTTCTAACTTAATTGTTTAAAAAAAAAGTTGACAACCACGAAAGGAATCCCTTTGGTTCCTGGGATTGGATTTTGATAAGCATCTCATTATATTATTATCTAATACATCTTTTGTCAAGATGTCTACTTATGTGTAGGTTATCTCATTCTCTGGAAGAAGAGTCCCTTTTGCCCATTGGCACTGTATATCTTAAAATTGTCGATGAAGATATCATTAAATAGTGGTTTGTTTCAATTAATATGATTGAATCGTAAAAATCTACTAAAACATCTAGAATTCTTGATCAAATTTTGCATTCTTATGGTAGAATCCATGTTTGGTGTCATTTCTCATGATATTAACTAACTTTTTAAGCTCATATCTCTAGTAGCTTATTAAAAAACACATAAAATAATTAAAAATGAGTATTTAGAGAATTAAGTTACTTATTTTCTTCCCTTGTTTCAATCTCTTTTAAGAATCACATCCTATGTGTCTTGTCCACATTGAAATCAAATTTTCTTCAAGTTCTTAAAAAGAAATCACATTCTTGTTATTTTCATCTACTTTTGGTAAGGGGTTAAATCATGCATCCACTCCTTTCCCTCACACACAACCAAATCATGTATAATCTAACTTGTATTTTAAAACACTCCCTTTAAGGTTTAGATACTTGGAAATGGATAAGTATGATTAGAAGAGATTAACTAGAGATTAACAACTGATGGGAGTAGGAGGAGGTGATTTAATTAATCAACTAGGATTAATTAGTATACTAAACTAAGCTTATATAAGATATTTGGATATGATTTAGAGGGAAATTAGTATAATTTGAAGGATTTAAGAGGGGGATTTAACAAACAATAAATTTTATTGATTAAATAGGAGATTGAAAGGATTAATTAATTAACAATGGTTAACTAATTAAATTAAAAGAGGAATATAACTAATGAATTGACTTTAAATGGTATCTGGGATGCAATATGAAGCTAGTTAATTAATAAAGTGTCGCTAATTGAGTAAGACAAAGGAGAATATTATTTTATTAGTGAGAATGATGCTAAGTATAACCAAATGACGAGAAAAATGGTAATCAGGTAAAAATTAGTATTAAAAATGTGTATTCAAATTTAGGTGTCTACATTTCCCCCTTTTTGATGTGGTGTAGTGCAAATGATGCCACTTCAAATATAGTAGACAATTACATACAATTAAAAAATTTAATAGTTGAAGAAAAATTAGTAGGATGGAGGATGACCCCTCGAGTGTCGATGGAGAAATAGAAGAGGTCAATTCACACTAAAAAAGAAGAATAAAATCATTAGAACAAAATAATAAGACACTACAGTGATTGCGTTTTGAAATGGGCCTGATTGGCCATTATTAAAATTTGATTGATTGAGTAAAGGGGAACACATGCCTCTTCATACAGAAGAAAACAATGGATGGGTGAAAAAAAGATAGGTAGAAGGTAATATAAGATAGATGGATAATTTTTGTGATCACGACGTAGTGGATGTGCCATCTAGCTTGGAAGAAGCTATTTGTTTGATATGAGCATATAAATAAAATGTAGAATCACATGAAGATCCATAATACTTTTTTTTTTTCATTTCTAAAGGACTAAATTAAAGAACAATACATAAAGAAATGTTTTACAAGAAAGTAAAAAAACATAACAAAAAATAAACATACTCAAACAAAAAACATTTAAGAAAATTTCCAAAATGTTTTTGTTATCCAGCTTCAATTCCCTAATGTTTGAGTTATATGAAAAGGGCTGAAACGATGCCCCCAAGAAAGGATACATGTAAGGGAATAGAAAGAGGAAATAAAATCCCATGAAAAATCAACATGCATTATAAAAATACCCCAAGAAATGATATATACAAGGGAATATAGACATAACAAAGCAAACAAACTTTTGTTAATGAAGGGAGATCAAGATGATCCACATTTCATGTGCTAGAAAAAGAAAGCACTGAAGTAAGATGTTTTGTAGGATAACTTTCAACTTTGAAAATGTTGTGTTGTATGAATTTTTTATGATGTTTTGATGCTTTACCAAGTGTTTGGATTTTTTGATGATTTACCAATGTTTTGGATTTTTGAAGGTTTTTAAAATGTTTTTGGATTTTTGAAGGTTTTACCAATGTTTTTGGAATTTTGAAGGTTTTACCAATGTTTTTTGGATTTTGAAGGTGTTACCAATGTTTTTGGATTTTTGAAGGTTTCATCAATGCGTTTCAATTTTTTAAGGTTTTACCGATGTTTTTGGATTTTCGAAGTTTTTTACGAATGTTTTTGGATTTTTTGAAGGATTTTGAATTTTTATCATTTTAATAATGTTTCCTGAAGTTATGTACATGAAAATATTCCCCCACCGAGAGGTGAGAATATAGAAGGGTGAATATCTGTTCATACCAGTGAAAGTTTTTAAAGAGCCCACTTGACAAAAAAATTATTGAAATCATGTCGAATATGGCTAGACCTAGATTCAATGGGGTTGGTGAATGATCTAAAATGAACATTCATGAAATTGGTAAAATAGGATATATTTTTCAAAGGAAATTTTGGATGGAGTAGCGAATGAAGGATAACTTATAATATTGTGGACTTATCCATTCTTAGCAAGTAGAGGACCACTTTACATTAGAAATGCTACCAAATTTTAAATATCTATTAGTTATAGAGACTCTGCCAATCATCAAAAAATCCTGCCAAAGACATGACATGTGTCACGATTCTAGAAATCTCCCAACCAAACGCATCTGTAGGACTTGAAGCCTAAAAAATTTTTATAATTAATATACCTTTTGGGTCTTAATTTGGGGTTAGTTATTGGGTCAGAAATCAATGGAGGACACACGATGGAGAAGGAAGTATATACATGGTGTAGATCAAGAGAATGAATATGGACATGTGTCGACATTCTAACCCTCTTCAAAGTGATTGGGTTCCACCTAGTGATTAGTTTCTACAATCTAGATATTTGTAAATATATATGGTAAATTAAATAAAATTTCAAAAAAACACTCCTGAACATGTCGGAAAATGAGACGAAATGACCACAAAGGTTCCATAGATTTCCTCGCGATCCAATAATATTTTAAAATCTCATCCCATCGATCACATGGCGATTCAATAAAAAATATACGTTGGGATTGGAGACTAGTTGGCTTTTAACATGGGACAACTTAATGTTTGTGGAAATTTTTGGTGAAACATGGGAACTACTAGGATCCTAAAAATAAACAAATTCATATTCCAAAATTCTTACTTTTAGCCAAATTATGAATCTTAGCCACTAAAATTTTCTGTGGTGTATACATAAAAAGAGTAGGATCAGTTGGATCAAGGCCATGAAGGATAAACTGAAAAGGATTTTTAAACAAAAATGAAAGATTTGCTTGGAAGAAGTAATCATACCTCCAGGTGTGAGATGTTTGTGAATAATGAATCCTCCTTGGGTGCTAGAAATCAGATTTCTTCAAATTGTCCAAATTTCCACCATTACATGGTTTTCATAATCAAATGAATTTATTTCTCTTTACTATTTTTGTTTTTCTGATTTTTTGAATGCTCCCACAAAGCGTGCCAAATGTATACATGTTTAAATTAATCAAAGATAATCAAAGGAAACTAAAAACAAGTAGATTCCTAACTTAGTTAATAAAAAACATAAACATCATGATAAAGATAGAAAGGAAAATCTTACCTAATGTGCATCAAACATTAAAACAATAAATGCAAAACAATCCTTTTATTTTTTAATATGATTTGTGATTGTAGATACTTCCTTTAGCAAGATGAAAGTAACTAGGTGTGATTAAGGGTATCCTCCAAGGAAGAGTAAGAGATCTCACCAATATAGCTTAATTTCCATGATTTGGTTCTTCTCTTATTACTCTTAGTCAAGTATAATAGGGAAAATGTTACTTGATCAATAAGCCTTCCAATATTGAAATGGTCTTATCATATGCAAATGTCTTACAAGGACATTGTGTTTACTTGGTAAGAAGGTACTCGGTTCTTTATATAACTTTCCAATATGGAAGAAGCTAGCAATCTAGTGAATGTGGGATTAAGGTAATGTAGAATTAGAAAGGGATAAATATGATTAGAATAGATTAATAACTCATGGGATTTGAAGGTGGTTTAATTAATCAACTAGGATTAATTAGTATGTAAAAGTAAGCTTCTAGAAGATATGTGGAGATGATTTATAGGGAAATTAGTAGAATTTGAAGGATTTAAGAGGGGGATTTAACCAATAAGAATGTTTTATTTATTAAATAGGATATTGAAAAACTTAATTAATTAATAATGGTTAATTAAAAAATTAAAAGAGGATTATAACTAACAAATCAATGTTAATTGGTATCCAAGATGCAGTATGAAGCTAGTTAACTAAGTATCGCTAATGGACCGAGATGAAGGGGAATGTTACCTAATTATGGAGAAAGATGCTAATTATGAACAAGTGATGTGAACAAGGGAAAGTAGTTAATTTTAGTATTAACTTTGCGTAGTCAAATTTGGGATTCTACAGGTACCCTTATTTTGATTTATGAGAATGAGCAGACCCGTGTATTGTATGCATGATTTTTTGTTGTTCGATTACAGTTATTGATTACTTGGATATTTTTCATCACCATTGGAGTGAACTATTTTTTTATGTGCATAGGATTCGATAAATGTGTAATCATATTCATCATTGCTAATAATTTCTAGTTTCATTTCTTATTTCTTCTCATGTAAGTTTTAATCAATTTTGGAATTTTTCTTATCTAGATTAATAAAAAAAAAATGGAGTTTTTTGTTATTTTGGGTTTTATGCTCATGTAGATTTCAGGTGTTTTCAATATAAATTTGGATTGTTATAACTAGATTTGGTGAAAATTATCTAGTTGGACGTATTTACATGTTTTCTAGTTTTTTTTTGGAAATTTTTTGTTGAATTCCTATTTATTGTATTTTCTATTATTTTTCCTTCAAAATTTATCTCCTTCATATTTCTCCAAACTTCCCTCCTACTCCCATCCTTCTCCATTTCTCCTAATCTCTCAAATCATCTTAGAAAGCTTCTTACAAGCTCCACGAGGTCATTACAACCTCTATTGAGTTCCTTAAACTTTTTCTTCTCTCAACCAGCTCGGTCGAACCACCTTTGGCTCAAATGTTTCTCACCTACTCTAGGCTTGGTTTTTTTTATGGCCTCGCTCATTCTGGCTTGCACTTGGCTCATGTTTTTGCTAGCTATCCTTCATTTTTTCGATTCTTTTTTTGGTATTAGTGAGTTGGGGTCCTTATCGGATTAATAAATCCCCCTGTTAGCTTGATCTGCTTATTTGTGTATCACTCAACCTGCCACAACTCATGATTTGAATTAGATTTACCCACTCAATCCTACTCAACTATGCCCTTGGCATGCTTGAGACATTTTTCCAATCCGTCTATAGGTTTTTTTACTAAAGGAAAATAGTATTGAAGGGACTATAACCTATTACTAAAAGGATCAACAACCAGATCAACATGAAAAAATTAGCAAAATAGGATCTGAATCCAGATATTATAATAATTCCTTTAGTAGTCACAAGAGAAGCTACTAGTAAAAAGAAAGATAGGGATATAACTGCAACTAAACAACACAAAAGTAACATACTATTAGAAACAAAACAACTTAAACACCTCTAGCCTGCCTAAGAGGTATTATTTCTTTGGAGCCCTTTCAATCCTTGATTTTATTTGATCATCTAGAAGGAGGTAAAAAGTGCCATAGTGGTGATATGTGTTGGATCATTAACATTTAACTATGAGATGACTTGATTTCTCTCATTTTCTATACCCCAAATATCCTTAGGAACTCCACTCAACATTTTTGATGCTTCTGATAGGTTGTTCAAGAAACTCACATATAGCGTTGAAGTTGGGAATATTGTGATCGTGTCCATCTTTAGACCTCCCCAGTATCTTATCTAGGGAATTCAATTTTTTCTATATTTTCTTCAGTCTAATCTATACCAAAAATTTGCATCCTCATTAATCTTTCTTTTCCCCTTTTTCTTATTTAATTGATGCATCTCTTTTTTAATAATTTCTACCTCATTTTCTAATGTTTCCATTGTAAGGAGAATATTTTCCTTCTCGTGTTGAGAAACATTATCTTTCCCTTCATTACTGATGTGAAAAAGATTGTGAACTGTTATCCATTTTTTTCTCATTAGGAAAAACTGATCAAACATGACCCTGTACAGGAGAAATAAAAGAAGGAGCTCAAAGTCTTTAGACTTCACATATGGGTTGTATCGAAGAAAAGTAGGAAAGCCATGGAAGGTGCCATGTGTTGCCTTGGCACACTTTCAAGAGGCATAGTAAACTGGAGCCCTAAGGGATGCGCTTTCCCCCAAGGTGGATCTCAACATAGAATAGGCTTGTGGATGATGTGAAGTGTCTAACAATTAGCAGAGGCCTCCACGTGTCTCATTGGCATAGCTCTAAAGGTAAATCTAAAATCAAGTCACCAAACAAGCACAAGCCCCCCACATGTCTAGAGTCTGAGAAAGTTACACCGGCCGTACCAAAAGTCAAAGGATCAGCAAAAGCCTCTATGCGTCAACTCAGCATAACTTCAAAATTCGCAACCAAAAGGTAGGTCCCAAAAAAGAACAGAGCTTCCAAGTGTCTAAGGTCTGACATGTCAGAACCAACCATTGAAAATTCTAAGGGAAGCAGTAGAGCCAACGGAAAGCGCCACATGTTAGTTCAGTGCAACTTCAAGATAAAACCCAAAAGGTAGGTCCCAAATGAGCACGGGCTCGCCACGTGCCTAGGGTAAGGCATATTACTCCCCAAACAGAAGGGAATCAATCAGAGAATGAGGGAAATAGAGTAGGCTCACAGAAGGTTCCATTTGTCTCCTCAGTGAAACCTCAAGAGTGAAAGGAGGAGGTGAAATCTTAAGATGTACGGGGCTGCTACATGGATCTTGCCCAGCCTTGACCTTCAGATAGTCATATCTTTTGACTTGGAGTTCTGATTCACTAAAGGGAATAATTTTTGGAAAGTTCCTAATGTTTTCCACTCACCTGCCACCCTTAACAGAAAATTATGAATACATTCTGCCATTTTTGACTTTGTCACTCTTCTTACCCACCATCATAATGAAGTATGGGCTTGTTTTCTTACCCAACAAGGAACAATAATGGAGGCATGGGTTGTGTTAGGGAACCCATCATTATTGCAAACAAATTTCAATGCATCTTGGGGTGGTTAGACTAGGTAATTTCAATGAATCCTTAGGTGATTAAAGTAGGTAAATTCAATGTGATCCTGGGATGGTTGAAGAAGGATTCAAATTATCCCTCTCTCTTTCTCTCATTCTTCTATATATTTTAAAGGAGGTACATATTTATAAGGGTTGGTCATCATTCTCTCCTGCATCTTTCTCTATTTCTTCCCTAGGGTTGAATGTGGAGTTTAAGCCTCCTCTCCTTACTCTGTAATGGAATTTTCTTTCCTCTTACCAACTGATTATGTACTGTGCAAACTCATGGAGTAATAAAATATGTTTTCTGATGCATCTTCTTCATCATTCCTTAATTTATTATCTCTTCTTTCCTCTCACCATTATAGGGTATACTATGTATACTTCTAATATCTATTGCAGGATTTAGGAGCTATGCTTAATGGGTTGAAGTGGTGTTCTGTGTGAAATCTATCCTTGGTCTATGATGAATTTGTCCATCCTCTCCATTTCTCACATTTAAAGTGTAGGATCTCTTTATTTCCATGCACACACTCTCTCTTTGTCTCCTTGGAATTGTTAGATTAGGAGTAAATAGTCACATTTCCTTCCTTAGAATTAGTTTAGAATTAGCACTAAGAAGAGGAAGCCAACCTTCTCCAGAGGATCATCTCAAGATCACATGTCCCACAGCTTAAATGATGGTCTAATGTTATGAATATTATATCGAATGCCCCACTCAAATCCAATTTCATTCGAGGGTGCTGTAATTTTGTATCAACAGTTCTGGCACACCTGGTGGGACATGTTTGAAGTACCTTACCACTTAACTTCATCATGTTTGATGTGCTCTTGGTGAATATTTCAACCTTTGGAGGCACTTTCAAGCACATCTGGTGACTCCATCTGGTCAACAACCTATTCTCTAAGTTACAGATGTTCCTTCCATCTATTTTCACCCATTATTCTTTCCACATCTCTCATCTTCTTCCATCCCATGAAGTTTTGGAATCATGAATTCATTCCCATCTTGGAATTCACACTTGCAGTAGCAGTGGTGCAATCCACCTCAAATTAGTGTCATGACTCCTCAAGATCAACATTATGACCAGATGCAAAGTCACTATGGATACCCCTATGAGCAGTACCAGGATTAGTTCAAATATGTAACCTACCAAGAAGGATATGCATGTAGTGAGATCAACTACATGGTGAATGCTGATTTATAGGAGAAGATTCAAAGAATGGAGGTTGGAATGGTTCAGTAAAGGGGTACAACACAAATGAAGGCATTTAGAATTGGCTATAGGGCACCTCGTCAATGGGTCGGCCCTATGCCAAGACATTTTAGCCCGTAGGAGAATCTTGACTTCATGGTTGAAATGTTGCCTTGACTTGCAAGGTGGACTGAGGAGATAGAGCCCTACAAACTTTGTATCAGGGAGCCTTATCAATGAGTAAGTTGTGCACCATCATCTAGTAATTTTCTCCCCATTCACAAAGCAACACCATCTCAACCTGAGCTTCAGTTTCCAAGCTTCCCATCTTCTGCCCCTAGCGTTGAATTCCCTTCTCCATCTTCTAGTCTCCCATCCCATCTTACTTAGTCTGCCATTTTCCCTTCCAAATCTAAATCCCATCCATAAGAGCCAAAAGTAATATCTCCCTCCTGCCACAAATAAAACAGAAACCAATAGTGGAGACCCCACCCACCACTCCTATTTTCCTAAGTCCATGTCAGGAAGAGACTCAAAAATCTAGCCAATGGGAGAAACAAGAAGAAGAGCCAATAAAAGATCAAATGATTAAAATATTGGCTCTTAGATTTAGAATTGAAAATATTCCCTTATTGGTTAAACCTATGGAGGAGGTTGAGGTCAAGCCACAAGTGGTGGAAGCTTCAGTTACAACACAAGCAAGTGAAGAAAGAGCTACTCAAAATCCAAAAGAAGAGGAGTGAAATTTGGATGTGGAGGAGAACCATACAATTGCAGAGGCTTTAATTGCAGAGCTGGCCATAGAAAAACCTTCAGTTCTTCCCCCAACTTCATCACTTTCAAATTCTAATTTTGAAGAAGATTTTGAGCTTTCAAACTTCATGTTTGAGGATGAGGGGAACCATGGTAAGAAATTTGAAGAACAAGAGGACCCCATGGAGGAGGTCGAGCACACGTAGCAAGACAACAAGGAGACAAATTATCTATCTAACTTAGATGATTTCATTGATGGAGAGGAGCTCAAGGAGATCACATCATTTTCTCCTCCATCATCCACCTTCCAAGCACATGATTCTGCTACCATGGAGGAGAGCATTCAAGGACAACAACCTGCATCTCATAACAAACCTATGGAAATAAGGTTGAAAGATATAAATCTTCCATGTTATTCTCAAGGGGAGGAAGGAAAAGAGCATGAGGACCCCATCTCTCCCACATCATTCACCCAGAAAGGTCCGCAAGAATACTCCACTCTTGGAGTCGAATTTTAGAACAATGGGAACATCCATCAGATGAGACCATGCCCAATCAAGTACTTGGCTTCATTGGAGCCAAGGGAGAAGCCAAAACTGGTCATGCCCACTTCAGAGCATGAGGATGAGTTTCAAAGTACTAAGGATCAGCTGCAATTCCTCTTCAATCTAAATGTAGAGAAACTTTATGTTTCTTGATTCTAGTTGATACCTTGATGATTTGGGTGGAGGGTCAGTCTCTTGTTAGTTATTCACTCATACTAAAATCCACGTTCAGTGCAAAATTAGCTACATGGCTGACTATTTTGAGAAAGGGAAGCTAGTTCTCTGTGCCAATTGTAGGGTTTGTTCGAGTTCCCTTTTGCTTCCAATTAACATAGAGTAGGTAGGTTTGTTTTCAGAAAAACAAGTGCTTATGCACACTCTACATGATCCACTTGGGGCATGTATGATCTTTCTCTTTTTTACATAGATTTTGTTCATATTGCATCAGTTAGTATAGTGCATTATACCCTTCCATTGTTGTAGCAAGAACCTGATATTCACAGGTGATTGGTTGGTAAATTCAAAATAATCCAAATGCAGAGCAACTAAAATCATGTTGTAGCAGTCAATTTCAGGAAAAGATAAATGCCCCATCTCAATACAATTTTCTACTCTCAAAAATATCATCTTCAATATTTTTTTAGGAAAATTGAGAGTGCAGACAGTGGGGCAAGCTCAGGATCACCAAGTGCAAGCAGTCAGGTTCAAGTTCAAGAACGAGATCAAAATCATGTTATTATGCTTGACTCCATGCCCAATGGACTTCCAAGGCTACTGATCTTCCATCTATAAGGTAAATGTCCACGTGAGTTTCCAAATTTTTATCTAATTTTTTTCCCCTCGGGGAAAATTGATCAAACACGACCCTGTACAAGAGAAAATTGGAGAAGGATCTTGAAGTCTTAAGAATTCACATATGGGTCAGGTCAAAGAAAAGCAACAGATCTATGGAAGGTGCCATGTGTCGGCTCAACACACTTTCAAGAGGCGTATAAAAATATATTCCTTAGGGATGTGCTTTCCCCATGTGGATCTCGGCACATAACATGCTTTTGGACGATGCCAAGTGTCCAATAATCAGCGGAGGCCTCCACATGCCTCATCGGCGCAACACTAAATGTAAATACAAAAGTGAGTCCCAAAACAAGCATAGGCCCCCCCAGGTGTCTAGATTCTAAGAAAGTAGCAGCGGTCATAGAAAAATTCAAAGGACCAGGTGAAATCCTCCACACGTCAACTAGGAACAACTTCAAAAGGTGTAACCCAAAAGGTAGCTCCAAAAAAAGCGTGAAGCTTCCACATGTCTAAGGTCTAACATAGTAAAACTGGATGTTAAAAAGTCTATGCGAAGCGGTAGATCCAGCGGAAGGTGCCATGTGTTAGTTCTGCATAACATCAAGATAAGACCCAAAAAGGTAGGTCCCAAATGAGTGCGGGCTCACCACGTGCCTAGGGTCAGACATAGTGCTCCACCAAATAGAAAGGAGTGAGGTAGAGCATGAAGGAAACAAAACAGGATCGTTGAAGGTGTCACATGTCTCCTTGGTGAAACTTCAAGAGTGAAAGGATGGGATGAAATCTTAAGATGCACGGGGCTAACATGTGGGTCTTGTACGGATGGAATCTTTTAAATATTGAGAGCCGGTGTTAAGCACCTGACCCTGACCTTCACACAACCATATATTTTTACTAAGAGCTCAGATTCACTCAAGGGATGACATTTTGGAAATCTCCAAACATCTGCCACTCACCTGCCACCATAAATTGAAAATGGTGAATACATTCCACCATTTTTTACTCTATCACACTTCTCACCCCAGCACCATAATGAAGTCTTGGCTTACTTTCTTGCCAAACAAGGAACAATAATGGAGGTGTGGGTTGTCTCAGGGAACCCGTCATTGTTACAAAAGAATTTCAATGCATCTTGGGGTGGTTATGAGTGTTGATGAACATATATCCTTGGGGCAAAGAGTGTTCACGAAAAATAAGATCCCATCCAAAGCTAGACCAGTAAACTCTACAATTAGCTCCTCGTTCATCAACACTCTTTTCCCTCCATATTTATCCTTCATTTCCTTCCAATCTGTGGAAAAATGCATTGAAATGTGTTGATCATGACCTTGGATTTTATCAATAATTCTTAAGATGCCCCCCATTTCAAGGTAATTCCATAGCTCATCATTATCCTTCCAAGCAGGATAACAGCTGGGATCTAAATGACACATAGCTCCCCCCATTTTTCTTTCTCTGTTATTTCTCTGATTACCCTGTTGAAAACCACCCGTGAAAAGGTTGTTTTTGTTTTTCCTATACCAATTTTTAGGCATCCAACTGCAATTCTGAGGAGAATGCAAAATTTGATGGTAGTAATTAAAATTACTCCTCTCTCATGTTCCATCTTTCTTATTCATTAAATCCCATGTAATCTCATTAGAGATTCTATGTAAGATGTGAATGATCATAATTTTCCTTGATAATACCATTCTGTACTTTCGTGGGGGTGTTTTTTTCATCATCCCAAGTGGTAAAATTATTACTGGTACCATAATTAGCTAAGGTTTCCCCTACCTTGTTTCCCTCTCTATATGTATGACCAATTTTTATATTTTTGAAGGTATGTCATATATTAACAGATTCCCAAATGAAATCTTTAATAATCCAACTTGGAGGGTGTATCTAATTAAGATGATTTAAAATATTCAAGGAATCACCTTCAATAATGATGTTCTGAATGTTGTAATCCTTAAATAGTCTTAGACCTCATAGAGATGATAAAGCTTTAACATAGTGATTGGTCTAATTACCCATCCTGCCAGCATAAGCAATAAGTAAATAACCTTTATGATCTTGCATTATTCCTCCACCAGCAGCTTCCCCTAGGTTTCCCTTAGAGCCTCTTTAAAAATTGAGTTTATACCAAGATTTTGGAGGAGGGATCCAATGAATTGAAGATGTGTCAATGGTTGAAGTTCTTCATTTCTTAACATTTTCAATATCAATCATCCAATTTGAGAGAACAAATTCTTCATCTTTAGGATATTTCTTGTTCTTGGGAGGTGTAGATCTTTCAATATTGTATTTAATTGCATTACCAATCTTAATAAATATTTTCTTGCATGGATGTCTATTATTCCTAAAAATTATGTCATTTATGTATTTCCAAATTCTCTATATAATATGGGGCATAACCAGTTTCTAAAGTCTCCTAATTATATAGTTTTTAAAAGGAGGATCCCACTGAATCCAATATTGAAGAAAATCCTTTGGCACTATCCAAAAAACATTGAATTTTGAAAAATCATAACTCCAGATCTTAGAAGCGTACTCACAATGTAAAAAATGATGTTTGATGTCCTCAGCCTCTTTTTTACATAGGCAACCCATATTTGGCATTATAAAGCCTCTCTTGATAATTTTTTCATTTGTGATTATTCTTCCCTTGAGAACAAGCCAAAAGAAGAAATTAAATTTGGGATTTAGCTCTGGCATCCAAATCTTGCTCCACTTGAAATCACAATGAATGTTTTCAAAGTAGGAATTGTATCCATATTTGACAGTGTATTCCCCATCACATGAGTTGTTCCAAACAAGTTCATCCTTAACATCAATTTGATTCAAGGGTATGTTATCCAGCTACACCTTAAAGTGAGGAGATAATGAGATTTGGCCCATTCCTTTCCACCTTAAGATGCTTCCATTTTTTTTCTATTACCATCCAATTCAATGTAGTCTTTGACTTTAATTCCATACTTTTTCTCTAAAATATATTTGACAGAACCAAATTTATCTTTTAAAATGAAGTTAGTCCAGTTATCACTCCAAAATTGAATGTCTCTACCATTTACAACCTTGTTTAATGAAATTCATTTTTTGTATCAAATTGTTCCAAAAAATAGCACCTTGACATAGCTTACCATCATGAAGGAAAGAAGTTACTCTTTTCTAAGCTAGATATTTAGCCTTAATTACATCAATCCAAGGTTGTTCCTCACTAAGCATTCTTCAACCCATTTTTACAATTAAGGAAATATTCATTTTTCTAATATCCTTTATGCCTAGTCCACCAATTCTTTTAGGAGTACATACTTGATCCCAAGCTACCAAGTGGTATCTGAATCTTTCCTCCATTTCGTGCCATAATAAGTGCTTCTAAATCCTTTCAATTTTGTCCCTAAAGACATCATAAATGATGTATAGAGACATGATCTAAATAGGTATATTTTGAAGAGTGATTTTTATTAGTAGACATTTTCCAACACTAGAAATAATGGCCCCTTTCCAGCTAGCCATTTTCTTTTGAAATCTTTCAATTAAACCATTCCAAACTGTGGTATAGTTTGTTTTTGTTCTAAGAGGAAGACCCATATAAGTAGTGGGTAAGGAATTGATTTTTCACCCTAGGATTTGAGCAATTATTATTTTTATTTGTAGAGGAGTATTAAAAAATAAGATGGAAATCTTATCAAAATTTATCTCTTTCACAAGGGGAACCTCTTAAAATTTCAGAATAGACTTAATAGCCTTAGCTTCAAGGATAGAGGCAATCAACAAAAGAATTGTATCATCCACAAATTGTTGATATGAAGTTGTTTGGTTTGTTGAAGTAGGCCTAATTCCTTTTAGAAGCCCTTCATTAATGGATTTGGTAATGGATCTGACAAGACTACCCACCATTACTATGAAGAGCAAAGGGGATATAGGATCACCCTATGTCAATCCCCTGCTACTAGTAAAGAAGACAACCGGCTCACCATTAACCACCACAAAAAATCTACATGTTTAGTTGTATTATCTATTGACTTCTTAGCTCACATGTATTTGGCTTCTCTATGGACTTGGTTCAACGGTCCATGGTGGGTTTGGTGATGCTCGCCCAAGTTGGATCCGTATTATTTTTAACTTTCCATGTGTGGACCTCACAACCTTGTCACCATAGCTAGGTCATCCATTCTTGGTTATGTGGCACTTCACCTCACCTTGACTCTACCCCTCATGTATGCAACCCCAACATACGCTCCCCCTTCTTCACCATTCTAAATGACCTTACCCTACGAAGCATTACTCTTCCCTGTCGATTCACCTATTATGTGTTCCTAACTCAGCCTTCCTCGAGAAGCTTAGCCTCCTCAAGCCACCCACTGTGAACTCGTTTAATGTGGCTTGCTCTTCCACATTCTCCCTTTAACCTGCCTATCCATTGTTCCCTCTTTAAAAAATTTAAACCTACTTTATGTTATTAAAATATTAACTTTAGGTTATTTTTAATTGACATAATTTTAATCTAAATAGGGATTTTCATTTGAAAGTGAGAAATAAATTAAGTCCATTAAGGATTAAATTAAGAGGTTTAATCTTTCTTTTGATTACAATTCCTTTTTAATTTTAAATTATTTGTTAATAATTTAATTAATTGAGAAAAAATATTTTCTATAAATGGTTATTAGAAAAAAATTCCACTAATACGTGTTGGAGGTGTGTATCTATTTTTGAAGCCTCATTTACTTTTCAGGATCTTTTGTTCCATCTTGGAGGATTTCGAGATAAATTTTGAGTAATTATTTACATTATATCATACTTGTTATTACTTGCAGGCTTGTGGACGTGCTCACCACATATTTGTGGGGAGTGATTTTTCCTTGCGATGCAAGATGTTTTTCTCACAATACAATATTTTTTTCTCCCATTCTATTATTTTCCAATTGTTTTGTGCTTTTTTTATGTCAAATTGTTGCAATTGCAAAAACATGATTGTAGTCTCCATACTTGTTCATTTTTATGTTATTTTAAAGGTGAGTGGATGACTATTTCTTGATGCACATTCACATATCTTTGAGATTAATGCAAAAAACTATAAAATACCACAAACATGGGGTGAAAATATTATTCTTGGGTGTTTTTATGCTTCTTTTATTTCTGCATTCTCTCTTTCTCTCTCTTCACAATGAATGATATTTCTATACCTTTTCCCACACCATTTAAATTATTTGAATGGAGATGTAGAATGGTAATGATATTATGGGGTAAATGGTTGTGCCAAATCACTATGTGATTAGAAAAAAAACTAGCAGTTAAACATGAAAAATCTAGGTGGTTTAACTGATGAGATTAATCCTTGGGTCTTCTTTGTATGTTTATTTCTCCTAACTTTCTCTTCCACATTGATTCGTCAAAAACACTTGATGGATCATTGAAAACTCTTGAGGATATGTTTAGAAAATAATATGACATTAGATTACATGAGTTGGAGAATGAAGTGCTAGGATTAACTCTTAGTAACTTTAATAACCAACAATCTTTCCTCCCTATGTTTTTCCACACTACATTAGTGTTGAAATATTGTGGAGTTGAGAAAAAAAATTTAGTCAATCTTGTCGATTCATTCTATGTTTGTTCCTTAATACTCCATCTTTTTTTACATTCTACGCCATGAAAGAAGATTTAAGGGATACCTAGAAAATTCCCTCATTTGAGAAATTTTCATTCCAAATCTTTCGAGAATAAGATACATTGATTAAAATGGGAGAACTCAAATCCAAGTCTCATGGCCTTATTGTAAGTACTGGTAAGGGTATGGATAAGAAACTATAAAAGAAGAAAGAGAAAAGGGATCAACCTAAGAAGGAAAACAAGACCAGCCAAACCAAATCCAAATCTAACACGAATTATTATACATCTAAGACCAAACCGAAGAATAAAAAGTTTAAGTGTTCCTATTGCAGTAAGAATGTGCATTAATAGTATCATTGTATGATTAAAAAATAGATCACCTAACTAATTTAATTGAGAAAAATAATACACATGGTCTTGAGTGTGTTAAAATTTTTTATCTCACGTCTAAGTCTTCCAAAGAAAATGAGTTTGAATTTGAGAAGAAAAAAGGAAAGGATCTTCTAGCTAGATTCACTCCATTATCGACATGGATCACTAATTTTTGTGCCTCACACCACAAGGGCTCTTTACATGTTGATTTTTCCAACATTGAGTCATTTGGCATGTCCTAAATCACGTATAGTGATGATGTTATCATGCCGGTTTCCAGTAGTGTATTGGTAGAGACGTATGGTGGAATACTTAACTAGGTGTTAAGATTTCCTAATCTCTCTACCAATCTCCTATCATTTTACCAAATCAATCACCTTGGTGAAGTAATACTATTGGAATTAATTCCTAACTCATTGATTATTCTTGAGCTTCAGAATAACACTATAGTGGCTGAGGGGAAGGAGGATCACAAATAACGGTTATACACCTTTTCCCAATTTACTTCTGATTTTACAACCACTACCTTACATACTCATGCAAATGAGATCAACAAGATAGGGCATCAGTGTTTTGATCATCTTAACTATCATTACCTTGAAAAATTGATCCAAAATTAAATGGTTAGTGGGTTACCCTCTGTCAAATTTTCTAAGGGTCTCTATGAATTTTATCCCTTGAGAAGCACCTTGAAGAAAGTTTTGGCAAAGAAAAATCCTAGAGAGATTCCCGTCATCTATATCTTGTTCATAGTGATGTTTCTAGCCCTTTCCCATCTCCTTCATTTATTATATTTATGTATATACATATATTCATTGATGAATTTTTACATTATACTTGGTTGTATTATCTCAAAGAGAAATATTACATTTTCGAGAACTTTCAAGAATTCAAGGCTCTTGTTGAGAAACAGAATGAAATTTCTATCAAGATTCTTTGAAATTAAAATGGAGGTGAGTATCTCAGAAGTAATTTTAAACATTTATATACCTCCAAAGGGATTCCTTTGAAGCATACAATTTCCTACAGAAATTGATAGAATGGAGTTGCATAAAAGAAAAAACTGAATACTTAAGGAGATTGCTACTTGTATGGTTCACTCTAAATCACTTCCTCCATAGTATTGGGATGAAGCCATGAAATGTGTTTGTTACATTTAGAACCGTGTTCCACACAAGGAAGTAAGAGGGATGACATCTTATAAATCCTAGTTTGGATGCAAAGCTGGTGTCAAGCACTTTAACGTCTTCAAATCTAATGTTATCGAATGAATTCCCAAAATGAGACACAAGGCCTTAAATCCATATTCCATACATTGTATATTTGTAGGGTATCATGATGGTGTGAATGGATATATATTTTTGAACACTACTAATCATTATCTTTCTATTAAGATAAGTGTGATGTTTGATGATTCATCTTTGAATTCCACTACTCCAATCACTAAGTATGATCCTCCTGCTCCTGTTCCTCGTGATTTAGAATATTTTTATTATGATAGTATTGATGATGAGGAATTTCTCCCTTATCACTCTAGTGAATAATCTACAAATTTTGAGCGCGACTATTCTCCTTCTCCTATTTAGGCTTGGAAGACTTTACAGACTATCAGAGAATGGATACGGGATCATTTATATGAGAGACAAACTCATTCAAAGTTTACTAGACCCTATTGGTACCCAAATTTAACCTCCTTCAAAGGCCGAGTAGCATCATGGATTAGATAGGACACTCAGAGGTAGATAGAAAATTATTTATGTTGTTTTGTAGCCGGGGAAGCAATCTAACTGCCTTGTTAACACTCAGGTTTTGAGAGGAGTGGGTAGTACCTTATAAGGATGCGATCTATCCTCACTTTGTTAGGTTGTGCCTTTCAACCAAGGTAAGAGAACCTATTTTGTAACCTCTTGTTTCTTGAAGAACAATGAGAAATTCTTCTTTTGTATAAATTTTATAGAGAGGACCTTGGGAAAGTATGATCAACACACCATATCTAACTCTCACAAGTTGTCACTTCCAGATCATAGAGATACTTTCACAACAAGGAAAAGGTTACTAGTGACATTTGACACCCTGATTGCTTTTGCATGTTTTGGTAATAGAGATTATGCATTTGTATACAAACAAGGACAAATAGGGGTGGTACAGGTAGGATTGGTTGTTGTTGAATGAATTTTTTTTTTGTGGGAGGTGGGGCAGGGTGAACTTGACTCAGTAGATCCTTGAAGAATCTTACAAAATGGAAGGTTAAACCAAAAAAATGTCATAAATAGCTAAAATGTCTCTTTAACCAGAATATGTGCTTCAGTGGATGCCCATATTAACACTCTTTCACACAATATTTGAGTTTCTATCATGAATGCTCGAGTTATAAAATCCAACAAAGCATCAAGATTTAAGACAAATCATGCCTAAGGTACACCCAAACACTTACATACAATCTCTATCAACAGATGAAAGAAAAGTGATTTTAAATCATTTATTGCAATCCCAAATGAAAGCTCTTATGAGAGATGGAATTGTTGATGCCACTAAACTATACAAAGGATTGAGGCCTATGTGATTGGGTCAGATTTTAATACAAGATTGTAACAGAAACAAGAGAAACTACTTGCATACATTCATAAATAAAACCAACACATTTTTCTTAAGACATCACAGAAAATTTTGAATTTGATTAAGTCTATTAACAGGGAAAATTTTCACAGAACAATCTTAGAGCTTGTCAATTGTTATGCACTTGCAACCACCTTGACACAATAAAACTTAATATAAAAATAGATAACCTAGCTTCTCAAATGGATTCTTAAAAATGATGAGCTCTGTCAAGCCTTTTCTATTAGAATAATTAGTCCCAACCCCTAAAACTCCAACCATAAGCACAAAAAATTCATGCCATTTATAACATTCACAACAGTGCCCCTTCTCCCCAAAAGACAATAACTTTTAATGCACCATTTCTCACCATGAATCTTTCATAATTCTCATAATAAAATATGCAAATAGTCTCCAGGTTCTCGAGGGGGAAAATATCATCGAATATCTCCCGCATTCAACTCCTTCTTTTGGTAAACCACTCTTTCTTCAATTTTCCAACCACTTCTTCCCCTAATCTATCAAATCTGACTCCTTGTTTTCTTGGGAGAAGAAAAAAGGAAAATCTATTCGGGCATGAAAGTCTCACCATTTTAAAGGAAAAATATTTCCTCCAAATATTCCCACCAAACTTAGATATCAATATTAACTTCCTTCTCTGCTTGGCATGTACAAAAGACCAAGAAATCATGGAGACTTGCAATTCTAGATGTGTTTCAGAGAAATGTAGGGAGAATCAGATTTAAAATCACAATTGTTGTTGATATTTGCTTTGAATTTGGGTCGTCCACTTGGCAGATTTCAAACTTGAGAACAGACCCAGGGGGTTCTTTTGACTTTTTACAACTTTTAGTAAAATGGAAATATTTCCATTTTTCTCCACACCCCCACCCTCGAGAAACGAGCCTAACACATACCCAAAATGTGATTAGAGTAGAACCATGGCCAAATTATGTTATTTTACTCTCTTATTGGAAAATAGAAAATTTTCCAATTTTTCCCCACAGCTCCGCCCTCGAGAACTGATCCTGACATGTGTCCAAATGTCATTGGATCAGGGCCATGCCTCCTTTTTTAATCTTTAATCTTTTTCTCAAAAGGAATTTATTCAAAATTTCCCTTGAGAGCCTGCACCTCTGTAATTGACTATTGAAAAACTTTGACTTTTTCCCTCATCGGGCTTGTAGGCCATTTTGAGATTTTTATTCTTAAGGGGCAAAAAATCAAAGCTGCCTCAGACAGTTTGCCTCCCCACTTTTTTTACTTTTCAAACTGCCACATGTCACCATGGCGCACCTTGGGATGGTCCCAAAAATTTGATACCTTGAACGAGCACAGGATTTCCACGTGTCTTATTATGGTGAGGTTTTTCTGAATGCTTGGAGCTCAGTGAAAGATGCCACATGTCAAGCTCTAAGGAATTCTCCTTGGGCCATTGAAAAGTATAAGTAAAATGTAAAGTGAGCATAGGCCTCCACGTATCATCCTGACACTTCTTTAAAATGAAACTCAAGGGATTGTCTCCTAACATGCGTAGTTCCTCCATGTGTCTCCATAGCACAAATGCAAGATGGTGCCCAAAGCGGAAACCTTGAATAAGCGCGAGCTTGGCATGTGTCCTATTTCACCAAACTGCTCTAACCACATAAAAATTTGTCTTAGTCCGGACCAAGTAGCAGAAATCTCTACATGTCCTCTTGGCGCTAGTCCAAGACCAAACCAAAAACTAAATATTAAAATGAGCTTCTTGCCTCCACATGGACCTATTTCAAGTTGAGGTGATTCATAGAAATTTGGAAGTACCAAGCTGAGTCACATCCAACCAGAAAGTGCCATGTCCCTGCCGATTCTAGGATGTAATTTTGACTAGGAGAAATGTCCGTCATACCCTAAAATACAGAGAAATGATCATTCAAGCCTACAAATGAGAATTTCTCCAAGGACAGAGAATTTAGAAATGTTACAAGGCTCAAATGCATTCCTCAGAGATACATCCATTCATTTTTCTTCAAGTACTTAGGGCATGAACAATAAGGGAGACAAATCCTGATTGTGGAGAACAGAAAACATGGAGGAACCTAAGTTGTTTGCTAAACAGAGAATGAAAGACCCAAATTATAGACCCTTCTAGAGGAACAAAGAAACGAGGAGACAAACATGAACCCATACATGATCTTTGACCCAAGATATGACTAAAGATAGCAACAGAGACTGACCAAACACAACATGGGTAAGGAGAAAATGATAGAGGTCGCAAATGAATAGATTTTCAAAGGCACAAATGGGGCGAGACTATTTTGAGCACCAACATAGGCTCTGAATTGGGGATGGGAACTCCCTGTGACCACCACAAGAACAACATTAGACCAAGTGCCAAAAATATCCATTGGGTAATGGATTCATCTTACAGAGCAGAGGAACAAAGCCATCTCAAAAACAAACAAAGAAACCAGTAAAAATAGGTCACTGAGGACTATACATAACGAGATTTTACAAAAAACACTAAGAAAAAAAAAGGGAACAAACAAGAAACTATACATTATACAGAAGATTTTACATTGATTCAGAGGAATCAATCTAAGAAATGCTTCAAATTCATACCATTGACAAGAAACTCAAGAAGTTCACCATCTATGTCTTTGAGGAAGAAGGTATGCTACCCAATTCTGATTCCAATAGAGTAAGGGCTAATCCATAATGAGTCAAACTTGCCATGCTTGCCCTTATCCTTATGTCTTCTATCCCATAATAGGAAAAGATCTCCAACATTGAAAGCTCTAGCTAGAGTGACCTTCTTGTCAAATAAATTCTTCATTTACCTCAATAGTTTGCAATTTTCTCTCAGACATAAGCTTATTCAAGCCCAAAATTCTCACCAACTTCGTGATTTGGATGTCCATATCATATTCTTGTAACTTGTTCACCCATATACATCTTTTTCTTAAGACATCCATCTCTGACAAGATGTCCTTTACTACGGTATGGGGAACATAAGCAACAACCTTTGAACTTAGAATATAAGGCTTGAAAATATTTCTTGCCTTTACCAAGGAAAATGTTTTCTTTTCCATAATGGTGTACTTTAGTTCTCCCCCCTACAATTCCTTACTGAAAAAGGAAATTGGCCTCCCAGCCATTTCATCATCATTCTGCAACAGGACCGAAGCAATAATGTTATTTGAAGAAAAGAAAAATAGCTGGAAAGGTTTCTTATAATCCAAGGCTGCCAAAACATGGGCATGCTTCAATGCCTCTTTGATTCCATTGAATACGTGGATGGCATCCTCCTCCCACTTGATGATGTGGTCTTTCTTTAGCATGGAAGTGATTAGAATGGTCATCTCAGCAAAGTTTGATATGAATCTTCTAATGAAGTTTATTTTCCCAAAGAAGGACTGAATTCCTTTCTTGGTTCTTGGGATTGGGACCTTGCTGATGGCCTCTACTCTTTCTAGATCAATCATCACTCCTTCTTGTGTGACAGTGTGACCAAGAAAATTTTCCTTCTATAGTCCAAAATGGCATTTCTTTGGATTGAGTGAGATTCCATATTCTATTCATCTTATCAGCATCTTCTCCAAGTTCAGCAGGTGATCACTTCTCTTTCTAGAAAATATAAATTTTCATCTTGATAGACTGTAATAAATTCAATGATGTAGCCAGAAAAAGAAACATCCATTTCTCTTTGAAAGGTCGATCTAGCATTCATCAGACCAAAGGGAATTCTAAACTTAAACATAGGTCCCCCAAGGAGTAGTAAAGGTTGTCTTAATCCCTTCTTATTCTTTTACCGTGACCTGGTTATAACCAGAGAAGCCATCTAAAGTAGAGAGCAACTCAAAACCAGTCAGCAACTGCATCATGTGTTCCATGTTAGGTAAAGGATAATTATCCTTTATTAAAGCTCAGTTCAGATTCCTGAAGTCCACACTTAACCCAATATCACCATTCTTCTTTCTTACTGGCACTAGGTTTGCAACCCAAGAGGAATACCTTGTGGGCTGGATAATCCCAACATCTCTTAGCTTCTTCAGTTCTTCTTGCATTTTTAAGGATAAGAGTGGATTGATGGGCCTCTATTTCTACTTGAATGGATTTTCTTTAGATACCATGGGGATCTCATGTTGAAACAGGTCCTCTTTATATGCTTTTAGTTCAAAATAGGTCCAAGCCATAAAATCTTGGTATTTTTTCAACAGCTAGATGTATGATTGCTTCTCCTCCTTACTTAGATTACTACCTAACCAAATTTTCCTTGGCTTCTCCTTTGTACCAAGATCATTCTCCTTAATATCCCTTGAGGCTATCATACATCTATTAACAATGCAATCAGCATTATCAAAATTGGACTCAAGAGTAACCAACCCTGTAGGAATGGTATTGGTCTTCATCTGGATGATGCCCTTGCCAAACAAGGTTTCTTTTCCTTTTTTTGTACATACCATTGGCTCCCAATCAATACTTTGATCAGTAAATTCTTCCTTTTTCTACAGAAATATTCTGATTTGAGCATCATCATCAAAAACCTACCAGTGTTTGATTTTTTTCAGGGACAGAAGGTCTTGTCAATACCTCAACCTCATATTCACAATATGGGGACACTGTAGATTTGTCAAACCGAGACCCCAACACTGTAAGCTTATCTGCCAATTCATTGAACTTTCTATCATTATGCACAATGTTGAATGAATCAAACATCTCAATGAAGTCCCAAACTACATACTTGTACTATTTCATCTAGTGATTTTTTGTGGCATAATTTTTTTTTACTTGTTTCACAATTAATTCTGAGTCTCCTTTGACAATGATGTCCTTGACACCATATTTCCAAGCAATCCTTAAACCCAATAATAGTGCCTTATAGTCAACAATGTTGTTAGTGCATTCAAAGTTGAGTTTGAAGGAAAAAACAAATTTTTCCTAACCTGGAGAATGTAGAACAATACCAGCACCATTACCAAATTTAGAGAAAGCTCCATCAAATAATAGAGTCTAGGGACAGATAATTTTTTCAAGGGATTTGCACTCTTCAATCTTGTGCTCCTTTCGATCAAAAAATCCCACAAAGTTATCTACATTGACTTTTGTTTACAATACCTCATAGGATGCATTGTTGGGATCCTCAATGAGGTGCAACATCTTCTTTTCCCCATACAACTTGACAAGGCTGCCATCAATTGGAATGGTGGCATAGGACATATCCATTTAGAAACTCCCACCAACACTAGCAGCTCATTTTCTTTGCAGTAGCATGCTCCACTTGGCTGGGTAGTCAACAATATTAACATCAAGCTTTAAATTTTTACCTGGACAAGCTGCAAGCTGCACCACCAAACCCTTCACACATCCCACTACTGGAACTTCTCTGGAGTCCATGGCAGTGCACTTCCCATATGTTGTTGTTACAATATTCAGCTCATTCATGACTTCTAGGGGCATGAATTTACATGATGACCATGAGTCACATACAGTTATGGGGCAGCCTATCCTTAATGATCATAGTGGTGAAGAATGGATCCAAATTCATCTGTGATTCCACCAAGGATGGTCCCAAATAAACCTCAGGTAGTTCATCTAACTCTTCTGATGCTGGTGGGGCTTCTGGTTATTCAATGTCTGGTGGGACCTCCATAATGTTTATGTTTCTACCTAGGGCAATCCTCTCTTCTTTAAACCCCAAGTATTCAAGTTCTCTCTTTTTTTGCTCAGGGATGCTAAGCAGTTCAACAATTGGAATAGAGGCTTTGATTTGACTAAACACTTGGGCAATATCATATGCGACATTCCTTGGCAAGGCAGCATTGGAAGGAAAGTTAATACACTCATTAGGTGGTATAGGATTTTAAATAACTTTGGCATGAGGAGGGGTATGATTTTTGTTTGGAACTACAGGGATTTTGGAAGATGCCTCTTTCATAGGATCCTCTTTAGGAATGTTTGAAAGCAAGGGAGATTTTGGCTTGGCTTGAGGCCTTGCCCCTTTGACAACCTTACTTCTTGTGTTATATTCCCTCTCTTGAGAAACGACAACATTCATTAGTAACTGCCCATCCTCCTCAGATCGAATTCCTCCATCATACTTCTTTATCATTAGAGCCCTTATATATTTAAAGTAATTATTGGACAATTCAAAAGATTTTACATTATCTACTTCTAGAGTATGAGAAGGAGGAAGAATAGGTACCCTATGAATGTAGTCCAAAAAGTGGCAGCAGTCCAGGCACTTATCACCTTAGTTGAATTTGCCCCTTGTTGTAATCTTGTGGAGCAACCCATCATGCAAATAGCATCATCATTATCATCAGGTTCTTCCTCTTCTTACTAATCTTCTTCACAAGGAGCATGAGACATGAAACATTTGTCACACCAATCGATGACATTTGTCTCTTCCAGCACAACAACTCTGGCAGCCAAAGGATCAGGTACCATTCTATTATCCCTAGCTTGAGACTATCTATTTCCATATCCAATAGGTCCCTTGCCTTTGTCATCAAATATTTGGTGATTTGTGAACCTATCTTGGCCTTGCTGCTTATGTTGACCTTGTGAGATGTCCCCAATTCCCTTCTCAGCGTAGGTTAGCTTGTATGAAATTTCTTTGACATCCTCTGCCAAAGTTTTCAGAACTTCTTCCAAATCAGCAGCCTTGCTTGTTTGGGGTTTTTCTTAGTTAACCAACTTTATACCTTCCCTCTTTAGAGTTTTCCAATTGCCTAGATATTTTTCTCTATTTGCAAAGCCATGATGAAGGCTTGCCTCAAATTTATGGGGTTCTTGTCTCTTTAGTAATATGCATCCTTTTTATCAAATACATCATTATATTTGATCAAACATGACTCATCATAGGGCCTTATCCTAACAGGAAATCTCCTCAATTTTTTTATTAAACCTTGTATTGAAGTCATGTACTAACTCATTAGGATTCCTTTTTATGTTTTTTTAGACACCTATAATCACGCCCAAGCAATTTAAATACTTAAATTATGCTAATTATCCCCTTTCTTCCAAATTGATGACATATCATGAAAAGCACTCACATTCCCTCTTGTTGTCATTAATTAATTATAATACGCTAATTGATTAAGTCGCATATCCAACTAACACCATAATTAATGACCTTCTGTTAATAAATCACTTCTTCTATCTACATTAATTAATTATTATTAATTAATTAGTATTCCCCTTCATTTAACTAGTAAATCAATATTTAATATATTTAATCCCCTTGTAATATCCTAAATTGTACTAATATTCCTCTAATTGGATTCTATAAGCTTACACCTACCTATTAGTTAATCACCTTTGATTAATTAAAACACCTCCCCAACTCCCATGACTTGCTAAACATATAATAAACCCTTCTAAAGTAAGGTTACCTTTAATAAAACAATCTTATCCATTCCTAATCATGGTTTACCTTTATCCCACATGCAAAGGGATGAAGTGCTTCCTCTATCCATTGGGCTATATAAGGAGCCTTCATTCTAACTTTATACCTACACCTAAACTTCTTAAGAGAGTAAATGCAAAGCATATAGCTAAGAGACTAAGAGTTTGCATTTTGTCCTCTTGAGAGTTCATCATCTTGAAGAATCAAGCCTCTTTCTAAAAAGTGATTAGGTCATATGGGAGGTGTCAAAAGGGTCGGGTAGCCCAACTTTGACTAGCCCTCATTCCTAGGTTCTTGGAACATTAAGGACAATTGTTTTTGATAGCCATGGAACCTACCTAGGTCCCTTCATTTATATGTTGTTAGAGAATAGAGGATATTTAGGTGCTTAACATGGTTAATTTCATAGTTTTAAATGTTAGCATCTAACCCTTAATTAATTCTTATCATAATGGTGTTTATAATGTTGTTTAATTCTTGTTAATTAAGACTATGTATGTGTTAGTCTTTGTTTACATTAGCATTAGTTTAAAAACAACACTTGCACACATTTGGCACGCCAGGTGGGACACTTAGTCCCATGGCATTTTAGTTTAAATTTCATTGTTTTGGCTAACTTTTGATATGCAAATCTAGTAATTAATGTCTATTTTTTGGAATTTTCGCTCACTTAATATGTGTAACTTCATGTTCGTAGCCTTAATTTTAATGTGTTTTTTCCATTTTTAAACCAACTTGTCAAAATTTAGAGATATTGTGAAGTTTTCTACATTTTTTCCATGCTATGGTTACAGGTCTGGCACAGGCACGATTTTTAGGGCACATGCATGATTTTCGGGGCACAAATGTCTCTCTGGTGGTGGAGGCACACTGTTAAGACCTGTCACTTTGTTTACAGACCCTTGGCGCATGCGCACTACCCCTAGCACACATACCCTAACCAGCACGCAGGTCCACTAATTTGGGTGCACACGTCATTTCATAATGTACCTTCACCGCATTCTAAAACCTGTTAGATCGGTGCACATGCCCTAACCTGGGCACACATGTGGTTTTAGTGGCACAGGTATATTTTCTGGTAATACAGTTATTCTTTTTGTTTTCTCAGAGTAGCATATATGCTATTTTCATGCCGCACACACCTCTCGGGTGGCGCAGGTGTTTAATAGATCTAAAAATTCCACAGAGTGGCATAGGTGTTGTTTTAGGGGTGCAGACACTATTTTTGGGGCGCACACATCTCTCAGGTAGTGTAGGTACACTATGTGCTAAAAATAACCTTTGGTGGCACATACACCCTAACCCATGTGCAGGCACTGAAAAGGGGGCGCAGGCGTCCTTTTGCTTTTTCTTACATTAACGCGTTGATGTGCCAACATTCTTGTAGGTTCATCTAATCACATATTTGTCTTTGCAGGATATTTTTACATGTTGGTATTTGATTAGATAGTATTTTGCATTGTTTACTAATAGGAATATGGATCCTGTTTGCTCTTCCCTCATGTCCCTTGGGGCGATATTGGGAATCAAAAATGAATCTTAAATCCTTTTGATGCTTTGAGATTACTAAGAGTATTTGAGTTGGAATTGGTTAATTTCCCATTTGTTAAATTAAAGTGTTGTTCCATTTGGTTATCTTTTGGGATTTGTGAGGACATCACGTATGCTCTTCTCTTGTGTCCTTAGATGATCTAGAGAATAAAAAATGATGCCTTCTCTTTTAATGGAAAACTACTAATCATCATCATACAGGACCAAAATGCTTGTCAAAGAACGAAGGAATCAAAACAAAAGTTAGAAAACTACTAATACAGTTGTTATATAGGTTGTTAAATGGTGTTCAAGAAAACCACATCTAATTAAAAAAGATAAAAAGAACAACATATTCAAAACACTGTATTGCAGGTTTCGGAAAAGGGTACCTCCCTCTCCACTCAACTGGAACATAACCCATTTGGCATAATGCCTTAAGCTACAAAAATGGGGGTGGTTCAAGGAACCCAAAATTATTCCACGCAAGAGGGAACCTTGTGGACAAAACGGGAAGTGCTCCGCACTACCTATTTGACTAGTAAATCCTTTGTGAGATACAGTTACAAGTTGTCCCTACACGACCCTTTTAAGTACACATCTGGATGCATTTATTGATCACTTTTCTTGAAGGGGGAAAAGTCGAGATACTCCCAAGATAGTCGGGACTATAAGGGTAAATCATCTCGCTTGTGGATAATCCTTGTAACACCTAGGAAAATATAATTTTGCCAGAAGCCCACTTTGACCATTCTAAAATAGTGTCGAGTTTCGAACCACCTTTTCATTGTGAAACGTGTGACATGTTACCTTCAGTTAGTTTTTACTTGCCTTAGGGCGAGGTGAAACTTTGCTGAAGTGAAGCCAAAATTTTTCATCCCATTTTTGATTTACTTCCTTCACATTCTTTTGACACTTTGTTGATTAGAAGGAGGGTGACTACCTTTGTGTTACCAATCGGTTGCTTCTGCCACTTTTTTTCCTGTTTACGCCCATCCATGTTTGTGGCTGGGTAATTTAAACATATAAAGTGTGTGGAGGTGTATTTATATCATTGGTATCCTTTGTGATCTTGATACCCACGTCAAGATCATCATCATAGTTTGGATTAATTTATCATTTGATCTCCCTTTGACGTGTTCCCTTGTGTGCATTGTCACGACACAATTAAGATACTTACATCATGTTTTTCTTAAATGTGATCTAAGTAGATCCGCATTGTGGTATTACGCTACGCGCATTTTAACACATCCTCAATATACCTTGACTTGGTTTGGCCCCAAACATTTTCCAAAATCTTGAAGAGTGTCGCTTACTTTTTTTGCATCGTTTTGATACCACTTTGACACTAATATCTCACTTCTTCATAAATCTAGATTAACGTGTCCAATTGGTGTGGTGACATGGCTTACATTTTTAATCCTCACCCTTTAAAATTTCGGTCTTGTTGGTTGATTAACTTGTCATGGTATCCTTTGATTGGGAGTTGTATTTACCCTTTGTTAATATTTATGCCTTGTTCAATTCGAGCTTGACGTAAATATTGACATTGTGTTGATCATTTTTGCATTTATAGGGGCACATGAACATATTCCTTTAGAAGATTATGAGAAAGGATTCTCTTTAGAATTCGATGCGCCTGCATATTCTGAGAAAAATGTTGATTCCTTTTATCAAGAAATAGAGGAAGAGCCCCAAATTATGCAACTTGATCCTCTTATTCTTTCATCTTCACATTCTTCATTAAGTGAGGAAACTCCCAGGTCTTACATTGATCCATGGCCTATCTTCTCATCACCCAATCACTCCTTGTCTATCATAATTCCTTAATCACAATCTCTTATGGGGTTAATGCCAAGTAGCCCTTCATCTTCGTCTAGGTGTGGGTCACCTTCTAGTAGCCCTTCCTCTGCTATTTGTGGGACATTTTCGAGTATCCCACTATATTCTATTCTTGGGGCACGTCCAACTAGCCCCTTGTCTTCTAGGTATGGATCACCCCTAGGTATTCTATCATCTTTTATTCTTGGGCCACATCCTAGTAGCGCATTATCTTACATCTATGGGTCACGTCCTAGTAGCCCTTCTTCTTCTATTCTTGGGCCACATCCTAGTAGCCCTCTGTCTTCTATCTATTGGTCACGTTCTAGTAGCCCTTCTTATTCTTTTCTTGGGCCACATCCTGGAAGCTTTTCATCATCTTGTATTAGTAGCTCACCTCCTCACCTCCTAGTAGCCCCTCCTCTTCAATTCTTGGACCATATCCATTTCATCCATCAAATATTTCTTCTATCAATGGTTGTGGCAAGCCCATGGTCATTTCTCGCATCAGTTCTAAACATCCACGTTTACTTCCTTCTCCTTCTTGGGATCATACAAGTCACGCGTTAGCTTCTAAGAAACCCAAAAAATTTATTAATCAATCTCAGATCAAAACTGCTATGAGATCTATAGTTCCCAACAAATCAAACAATCTCAAAATTCTAAATCAATTGCGATTCAAGAATGCACACCAATGTAACCATCAAGTATGTCGCAAAGTGCGTAAACCTCTAGATGGGGAATTAAATCTCCCACATATGAAATCCATGTTTCAGAAAAAATCACGCTCATTTATTGAGTGTGAACTAACCTCAACCATCAAGATCGGGGATAATGTCACTCTCGATAAACAAACGCGCCTAGTCTCCCTTATCAAGGAAGTAACAAAAATTATTGTTGGATCTTACCACATAGAGTGACTTTGTTAGTCCCACCTTTCCAAAAACTATCAAAAATCTAAAAATCAAAACAATTCAAAAATACCAAAAACATTGATAAAACACAACAAAAATCAAAAGTATAAAGATCAAACATTGCAATCAGGTATTATGTACACATGGATGTTTCTTTCTTTCCTCCCTTGCTATTTTTCAGCAAGTCTCCCTACCATTTTCATACCTTCGGTGATGTTTTTGTTCGCTTATTCACACACATTTTGTAACATTTATCTCTATGGTATCCGTTTGACCTTGGTCTTTTATCACCTTGGTAAATTAAAGAATGACTGACCTCTTAGAGATCTTATCACATTCAATATCTAATAAACTTGTTGCGAAGAAATTTTGAACATATTTGTTGACACTAGCCAATGTCATCTTCGTAAGCATTTCCATGTCCTTCCATCAAGCCATAAGTGGTTCTTAACCCCTTGTAAAACAAGAGAGCTGAAATAAGTTTTCAGAAAGCAAAAGAATCAGAATCAATCAAAAATCAAAAGCTAAAAGCTACAAAGCAAAAGTAAATTGATATATTAATTTGTCTTGGGGTATTTCCAATAATCTCTATTGGGGCTATGGACACCTGACTGGTAGTAGAGAAATGTTATGATTAGAATCAAATACATCTATGTCGGGGCTATGGACACCTGGCTGGTAGTGGAGCAATGTATGGCTATACTTTCCCCATCCACTCAAAAAATTTCCTTTCATAATAAATCATTCCTACACATTGGCTAGCATCTCTTCACTTGTTGTCTATTAAATATTCACTTCAATAGGTAATAAACTCCACGTGGACACACTAGATCTCTATGAGTAAACAAGATTAGTATGTTATCAGGTTTTTTTTTGAACCTTGTTCAAACTCTTACTCTAGTCTGTATCTTGTCTCATGATTTTTTCCTTTGGCTAATCACTTCTTCATCGCGAGGCTTCTAAGCTGCATTCATATCATTCACATCATTCTTCTACTCCATTCAGAACATCCATGTGTATAAGATTACTTTTTTTTCATGTTCGAGGACACATTTTTCCCCTTCCACAAAAATAATCTTCTCCTTCCTTTCTATCATGTGATTTTAGGCCAACTTACGCTAGGGGCATGCTTGCTTCTTCCCAGCACTTCATGGGTTTACGGTCACCATCATGTTGAACCTATCCATAATGGCCTTAGGTCCCACTTCTCATTGTGAAGAGTTTTCCTTTGAGTACTCCCACCTAATCATTGGGGAAATGTATCTTTTAAAAAACTATAAGATCAAATGGCCTTATGGCCGAGTGTACTATCCAATGTAACAACAATTTAGGGGCATCCATGCTTCCTCATCTTCCTATACATAGTTTCAGAAAATTTTGAAAAAAATAAATTCAAACCTTATGTTAGAAAAATCAAAACATTCAAATATGTTAGAAAAATAAAAAAATATTCAAATATTTTAAAGAAAACTTCTAGAAAATTGAAAATCATCCTACAAAATGTCGCTCTTTGGTTCTCACTTGTTCATGTGTGCGACTTGCAGATCATCTTGATCTACCTCCATCAATAAAATCTAGGTTGCTTACTTCGTCTGTACTCTAGGGCACAACAAGTTTCCTGGTACTATTTTGTAGCGGACATTACTTTTCCATCAGACACAAGTGTCCTCCGTTATTCCCCTTGCATGTATCCTTACTTGGGGCACCATCATCAACCCTTGTTAATTTACAAAGGTCGTAACTGAATCTCGATAGTAAAAACATTATATTATGTTTCTAGCTGTTAGTTTAGCTTGTTTACTTTGTCGTATTGCATTGCATTTTGTATGTTGCATGGAGTTAGGTATCTTTTACTTTCTCGTATTGCATTGCATTTTATATGTTGCATGGAGTTTTTGTTTTCAGCAATGGACAATTGTTCATAGTATGGATTTTCATGTCATTCTACCTTTGTCGTATGCTTATATTTTTCAGAAGGACTGATGACATATCTATTATCCAAAATTCACCCCTTAAGGTAATTTTGATAACATGCATCAAATTAGTCACACCCTGAGCAAGTAGATTGATTCAAGGCCCGAAATCATGTTTTTGGGGCCCCCTCGGCTTCTCTCTAACTCTCTCATCCAAGAAGAAATCCCAACGAGTCGAAAAAATGGAAAAAATGCAAAAAATAAGGTTGCAGGACTGTTTTAAAAGCATTTCAGGTCTGAAGGATTCGGGTCGTACCAAGCTTGGGGCCGAAAAAATGAAGAAAATCAGCTAAGTCCTAGTCTGTGCAGCAGTTGGGACAGTTGGGACGTTGGGGTGCGAACCGGTCGAAAAGCTGCCAGGCAGTCTGCGCAGCAATTGGAGCAGCCAGGACAAAAGTACGCATGGATACGAAAATTTGAAATGGCTGAAAAGTGGAAAAAATCACCAAGTTTTTGTTATTGCGCAGTTTGGGACATCTGGGGCCGTAGGTACGCGAGGGACGCGAATCGGCCGAAAAGCTGAAAAATAGTCCATTTTGGGCGGTTCGGAGATATTTGTCCCAGGCAGTCCGGGATAATTGGGACAAAAGTACATGGAGGACGCAAACTAAGGCTGATTCAGCCGAAACAGGAGACTTTCATCCAAGAAATTTTGGGACATCCGGGCCAAAAGTACGCGAGGGACGCGAAAAGCCGAAAGAGCCGAGAGCGAATGGAATCTCGCCAAGTGTCTTCACCGCAAACAGGAACAAGGAGGCCTGAATCGACTGAAACAGGAGATTTTCATCCAGGACAGCTAGGAAAAAGGTACGCGCAGGATACGAGGGATGCAAAAAGCCGAAGCGGCCGAAGGCAAAGAAGAAAAGTCAATGTTTGACCCATGAAACTTCAAACGACCATAACTTTTGACTCCGAGCTCCGATTTTCACAAAATTGGACTTTCTGGAACGAGCACGATGTCCTCTATGCCACAAAAATTGGATTTATTTTTTTTAATGAGGGTAGATATATTTAAATAAAAGAAACATATTCGGGTCTAGTCAGTTAATGCTCATTCCCGTCAAATGACAGAAAACGCCTGCCAGACCCAAAATAGCTGCCTACACTCAGAAGGCCATAACTTTTGCATTTCTCAACGAAATCACACAAAATTGGTGTCGTTGGAATCATGGCTCTGAGTCCGATGCAAATAAATTAAGAAATTATAGATTTGATGAGAAATTTGTTGATATTTTTTAGAAAACGTGGCTAGGATCATAACATTGTTTCATTTGGTGGTTGGGAGTACAATTAAGAGGCATGGTCATCATTCTCACTCTCTTCTGCAGCACCTGGAACAGTATGGGGTGCCTTTTACAAGTAATATATAATCATTTTACTCCATTTAATGCCTCTTATAGGTGGTTGAAGGACAGATTTCGGGATTTTCATTTTTCCCTTCTCTTTCTCTCCTCATTTTTTCTATAAATTGGAGTGTTGGGCTCATTGTAAAGGGGAGATTTTTCAGATAGCAAAGCTCTGTAAAAATTGCTTTGTGAAACCAATGTGCTACAGGGCCCTTGTAGTGGAATCCTTGCATGGTGATCCAGGCCCTTGAGAGACAGCGAATGAAGGAGAAATAAGAGAGATTGTTTATCTCGTATTATTCTATCTAACACAAAGCTCACGTACAATATTTATAGGACAGAAATTTGTACTGGACTTCCTAAATGAATGGAGAAGATCCACAACAGAAGAGAGAATGATGGAATAACAAAGAAGAGATAAGTGATAAGATAGACACCTAAGACAAATCTATTAACCAACGTATGCTAACATTCCCCCCTTATTACATTATTCTTGCAAATGTGACCTCTGAAAGATTCAAATTTCACTTTTCCAAGGGATTTAGTGAGAATGTCAGCAACTTGTGCTTCAGTAGGATAGTACTGGAGCTGAATTTGATGGTTCAAGACGTGCTCTCGAATGAAATGGCAGTCAATTTCAATATGCTTTGTTCATTCATGAAAGACTGGATTCTGCACGAGCTTCAACACACTCTGATTGTCGCAATAGAGAATAGGTGACTACTTTTTCAGGAATTCCCAGGTCATCCATAATGCGACGTATCCATATCACTTCGCACACAGCTCCTTGTGCGGCGTGATATTCTACCTCTGTGGATGAGATAGAAACAACATTCTGCTTCTTGCTTATCCACGAGATAGGTCTAGATCCGAGATGAAATATGTATCCTGTAGTTGACTTCCTATCATCAACAGATCCAGCGTGGTCCGAGTCGACATATCCCTGTAGGAAGAATTGATCATTCTTCTTATATTCCAGACCATAATTAGTTGTTCCTTGGACATATCTCAAAACATGCTTTGCTGCATTCCAGTGACATTTCTTTGGCTCCTACATGAACCTGGAAAGATAGCTGACAGCATAGCAGAGATCTGGTCTGGTGTATGTCAAATAGATGAGCCCTCCAACAAATTACCTGTAGAGAGTAGCATCTACTTGAGGTGAGTCCTGGAATCTTGAAAGTTGCAAGCCTTTTTCCATGGGAGTGGATATAGGTTTACAGTCAGACATTCTATACTTTTCCAGGAGTGTCTTGGCATACTTTTTCTGGGAGACAAAGATGTGATGCTCCTTTTGCCATATTTCCAAGCCAAGACAGTAATGTAGTAGCCCCAAATCTGTCATGTCGAAGGTTCTTTTAAGATCATTCTTTACAATATCAACCTGATCTTCTGAACTACCAGTGATCACAAGATCATCTACATAAACAACCAGAATGACAATTTCTTTGCCTACCTTCTTTATATACAAATTTGAATCTGAGGGGCTATGAGTGAACCCATGCTGCAAAAGGTGATCATTGATCTTGATATACCATGCCCTGGGAGCTTGTTTCAGTCTGTAAAGAGATTTGATGAGATGACATACCTTTTTAGGCTGTTTTTCATCAAAAAATCCTTCAGGTTGGGTCATGTATACTTCTTCTTTTAGATCACCATTTAGGAAAGCACTCTTGATGTCCATCTGCTGAAGTCTCCATCCTTTCTGTGCTACAAGTGCGCAAACTACTCTGATGGTCTTCATCTTCGCAGTGGGTGCAAAGGTTTCTTCATAGTCAATGCCTTCTTTCTGAGCATATCCTTTGGCTACAAGTCATGCTTTATGTTTGTCGATGGATCCATCTGCCTTATATTTTGTCTTGAAGACCCATTTGCAGCCTATGGGTTTCTTTCCTGTAGGCAGATCGACAAGTTCCCATGTCTGATTTTTCATGAGCGAGTCATATTCTGTTTCCATAGCTTCCTTCCACTGAGTTTGACTGAGTGCTTCACGAACATTATTTGGCTCGGAGCTATTCATCAGTGAACTCATGAGTGCAAATTTTACCTCATTTCTTGTTTGACTCCTTGTTTTGACTCCGGATGATGTATCTGGGAGTTGTTGCAAATTTGAGTCCTTGATAGTGCTTTGTACCCACTTCGGACGAGAACTTGACTGCTTTTGAGAAGAACTGTGTCGTTGCCATGAGGATTGATGTGGAGTCACATTCTGCAGTTCTCCAAGGTCAACAAATAGTTCTCCTGGTAGCATTTATTTTCTCTGAGTAGTCTCCTCTAGCTCATCATCTGATTCAGAGACTAATCGGTGAGATGTGTTTGGAAGTGGATCTTCTGTTGATACTATTGAGTCAAAGGATGACTCGTCACAAACCACATCCCGAACTCTCGTATATTTTCTTTGTCTCAGGATCCATGAGACGATATGCCTTTGAGGTAGTACTGTAGCCAAGAAGGATACATGGGAGTGTTTTTGGCTCTACCTTCTTTCTCTTCTGAGTTGGGACATGCATGTATGTTGTGCAACCAAATACTCGCAAATGAGAAATTGATGGTTTTTTACCACTCCATACCTCTTCTGGCATCTTGTTCAGTAGAATCTTTGTTGGTGCCCTGTTGAGAAGATATACAGCCATTTGTACTGCTTCAGCCCAATAGCGATCTCCTAGCTTTGTAGTTGATAGCATGCAGTGAGCCATCTCCATCACTGTGTGATTGCGATGCTCAACAATGCCATTTTGCTGGGGCGTGTAGGGAGCAGTCAGGTGCTGCTTAATGCCGTGATGGTTTAGGAAGGCCAAGAACTTCTTTGATGTGAATTCCCCCCCTCGATCTGAGCAGAGTAGAAGAAGTGGTTGTCCAGACTCTTTGACAACACGATGATAGAAGTTCTGAAAGTGTTGAAGAGCCTCACTTTTCTACTTTAGGAAATATACCCACATCTTGCGAGAGTGGTCATCCACGAACAACTGGAAGTATTTGTATCCTGAAAATGAAGCAGGCAATGGGCCGTTCAGATTGGTATGAACTACCTCCAGACACTTCTTGGCATGGAAGGTGCTTGCTTGAAACGGATCTCTATGTTGTTTTCCTACAAGACAGCTAGGGCAAATAGGCAAGGAACTGGACAATTTGGGTAGTCCACGGACCATTGCTTTTGAACTCATCTGGTGCAATGAACCGACCGACAAGTGTCCATATCTAAAATGCCATAAGGCAGTTGATTCTATTGTTGAAGTAGATAAAGCTACTACAGAAGATGAAACAGTATCTAAAGCAAATAACTTATCTTTTACAAAAGCTTTAGCAAGAACCGTACCTTGTCGGGAGATTAAGCATGATTTAATGCCATTTTGAACAAGAAATTCAACCTTAAGGTGATGATTCAAGAGCTGAGTAACTGACAAAAGGTTGCTAGTCAAGCCAGGAACATATAGTACCTTTGTAAGTGTACATTTTCGTGGCCCCAGAGGAATGGTCACATTCCCTATTCCTTCCGCAATGTACTCTTTGTCATCCGCTATCCGAACTCGATCTCCAGTTGGCTCTTCGTGTAGTGAATCAAACAGCTTCTTGTCACCTGACATATGCTTGCTTGCACCAGAGTCTATCAACCAGACTTTCTTCGTGGGCTGAGAAGTTTGAGAGACGAGTACAAGATTCTTACTACAATGGGCTCCTTCTGATGTCTCCTCATCAGAGTCATCATCTTCTTGTTGGGCTGCAAGATGTCCTTTTTGCTTTCTCCAGCAGGGACGTTGTTTGGACTTTTGAAAATATTCGTGCCCGGATGTGCTTGTATGGCTTGAAGGCCCTTGTTTCAGGCTGTTGTGCCAGCAGTGATCAGTGTCGTGAGTATTGGTTCTGTAAATGTGACACCATCTCTTTGAATTTTGATCTTTCTGTTTGGGTTGCGCTGGATTTGGCTTCTCTGGGGACCTTTCCGATTCTTCTGGCCACGATTAGGCTTTGAGAACAAGGCTTTGTCCTGAGACTCCCCATGCGATGAAGTGATAGCTTCTTCCTGCTGCAGCAAATTCACAAGCTCTTCGAATGTCACTGTTTGTTTAGACACATTCAGTGTTGTAACAAACACTCGAATTGAGAAGGGAGTGCTCTCAAGGTGATTGGGACGAGTAGTTTATCGTCTACCGTTTCACCGAGTGCTAATAACTCTGATCTCAACTCAGCCACGCGACGCAGGAATTCCTCCACTTTCTCGTCAGACCCCATAGAGAGGGTGTGCAGCTTCGACTGAAGATGAAGAATCTTTGTCTGATTTTTGGCTTCATAAATGGTTGCCAACTTGTCCCAGGCCTCTTTGGGTTTCTCGCATTCTGAACATGCGGTTGCACATCATCACTGATACTGAGCATTATCAGCATCAAGGCTTTAGCACAAGCCATGTCATATTTTATTAGTTCATCGGGGGTTGTGGGAGCAGGCACAGACCCTGTAACAATTCCCCATAATCCTTCAAACTGAAGGATTGTCTTCATTTTTGTCTTCCAGGACGTAAAATTAGGCCCTTTGAGCAACTGAGCGTCAGGAACAGAAGTAACTTCGGAGCAGACATTGTAATAAAAAAAATATTTATTTATTTGAAAAGTTATTACAATTTGGACTCACTGTCGAGAATTACTGGCTCGTAGATGCATGATATTCACGTGCTGTGAGATGGCGACACTTTGTAGGGAATTCTTCTTCGTCGTCAGATCGGCGTTGTATCCGGCTTCTAATTCTTTCGTACTCACTTTTCTTGGTAGTTGACGTTGAAAAGAAAGTATTCAAGGAGTCCTTCTCGAACTTCGAATGCGATTACCACGAATCTCATAGCAAAGCAAAGTAGTAGCTCCAGGAGCTTCTCCACGGTGTTCTCTTGGTGAGTTGATATTGTGGCTTTCAGCACCGTGTTATTTGCTTTCAATCAAGTTGTCCACGCAGACGTAGTGTTCTTTTCTCCACCCACGTGCTACAACAGGTTGAAGGTCTCCACGCACTGAAATAAGTTCTCTCTGCCGGCGAGATCTCCAAATTTTTCTTTCCATACAGACAGTCTTTTCTCCACCCACATGGCTCAGCAGGTGGCTGAGTAAGTCTCCACGTCCAGCTTGTGTTTGATCCTTTGATTGTTTCCACGTCCAGCAATAGCAGCAGTCTTCAACACGCTCAGGCAGTCTCCACGTCCAACAGCAATCTTCAACACGCTTAGGTTTCGAACATGGCTCGGCTGGCCGTGAGTTCGATGTAATTGATTTTAGTGCCACTACTCGCTTTTATTGCAGTTAATCTGAGCGTCGATGAATCCAAACAGGTTTCTCAATCTATTCTAAAGCTGATAATAGATAATCCTAGTGTTTTGGATCTCAAAAGATGCTCAAAGATCTTCGATAATACAATGTACGAGCTTCAGCATTCAGTCACACTATTACGGGAATGGGCTGATCCCAAATTGAAGACTCCATTAGTGAATGTTCGAAAATGGCTCAATTCTGTCAGTGGATAATCCGGATACATGCGTGTTTTGGTTGAACGTATCGAGAGAACCCAAGATCACTTCTTCTGTTGATTCCTTTACGTCTCGCCTCAGAGTGTTGATAAAGCCAATCTTCTACGCTGTTTTTATCCTCTTCCTCACGCAGGCTAAAAAGAGACTCCACACGCATAGCAGCAGATCTCCACGCAGCAGCAGCAGCAGGACTCCTCTAATCTCCACACAAGACAATAGAAGACAAATGACCCTGACCACACTTTTCCACGCTCAGGCAGAAAGAGAAATAGTCTCTCCTTTCCAACGCACAGGTAGAGATCTAGTTTGTCTTTGATACCAAACTAAGAGACAACGAATGAAGGAGAAATAAGAGAGATTGTTTATCTCGTATTATTCTATCTAACACAAAGCTCACGTACAGTATTTATAGGACAAAAATTTGTACTGGACTCCCTAAATGAATGGAGAAGATCCACAACAGAAGCAAAGAATGATGGAATAACAGAAGAAGAGATAAAGTGATAAGATAGACACCTAAGACAAATCTATTAACCAACATATGCTAACAGCCCTTATCTTGTAATAGATTGAACTGTGCATATCATGAAGCAATAAAATATCAGTTTGTGGATATATCTTCCCCTGCTGTGTTTTCTTGCATTCTTCTTGCCCCTTTAATATTTCTACAAGAATATTGTGTCTATTATTATGTTCTTGTAGGGATCCATTATCATTTTGTATGCTTAGAATATTGTTGTGAATGCATTTTGCTAGATTATGGGGAACTGTCATCACCTCCTCTAGTGTGCACTTTGCTTCTGTATTTCACGCATTCGGAGACTACTCTCACACCCTCATTTTCTGGGTATCACCACTTTAGTGTAGGCTTTCATTTTATGCATTCTCTCTCCCTGGTCCCTTGGAAATTTAGATTAGAATAGTTAGCTTCCCCTGCATTAGAGTAGATTGTGGCAGGTAGTTTAGGAGCAAGAACCAGCTTTCTCTAGAGGTCTATCTCAAGTAGCAAGTCCCACAACTTGGAGATAGTACCCATGTTATCCAATCACACCGTGAGTTCAAGTATATGCACTTGTATAAACATAAGGGTGCTATGATTCAGTGATAACAATATCTCCTATGGCAATACGATGATATCCAAATTGTTCAAATAAATAGTGGCTAGAGGCTAATCTCTTCCCTCCCCTCCTCCATATTTATTCTACATCACTTCCCTTTCACCCCTAATTTTATCTCTCATCAGGGCATCATGCCTCTTCTCCATTCTTCTTCCTATCTCTCACATTTTTCGATCATCAATCGGCTTCTTTCATCACCTCATCGACACTCGAGGGGACATCTCTCCCTCATACCAATTTTTCTTCTATTCCTTCAAAATTTTCTTCCGTCTACTATCTTTGAAGTGGTGTCACTTACACCACCCCAAAGAAGGGTAATTGTAGACACCTATAATTACGCCCAATGAATTTAAATACTTAATTTGCACTAATAATCCCCTTTCTCACAAATTAATGACATATCATGAAAAGCGCTCACATTCCCTCTTGTTGTCATTAATTAATTACAATATGCTAATTTATTAAGTCACCTATCCAACTAACACCCTAATTAATGACCTTCCATTAATAAATCACCTCTTCTATATAGATTAATCAATTATTATTAATTAATTAGTCTTGCCCTTAATTTAACTAGTAAATCAATATTTAATTGATTTAATCCCCTCGTAATAGCCTAAATCATACTAATATTCCTCTAATTGGCTTCAATAAGCTTATACCTACCTATTAGTTAATCACCTTTGATTAATTAAAACACCCCCCAACTCCCATGACTTGCTAAACATATATTAAACCCTTGTAAAGTAAGGTTGCCTTTAATAAAGTAACCTTATCCCTTCCTAATCATGTTTTACCTTTACCCCACATGCAAAGGGATGAAGTGCTTCCTCTATCCATTGTGCTATATAAGGATCCCTCCTTCTACCTTTATACCTACACCTAAACTTCTTAAGAGAGGTAAATGCAAAGCACATAGCTAAGAGACTAAGAGCTTGCATTTTGTCCTCTTGAGAGTTCATCATCTTGAAGAATCAAGCCTCTTTCTAAAAAGTGATTAGGTCATATGGGAGGTGTCAGAAGGGTCTTGTACCCAAACTTTAACTAGCCCTCATTCCTAGGTTCTTGGAACATTAAGGACAACTATTTTTGATAGCCATGGAACCTACCTAGGTCCCTTCATTTATATGTTGTTAGATAATAGAGGATATTTAGGTGCTTAACACGGTTAATTTCATAGTTTTAAATGTTAGCATCTAACCCTTGATTAATTCTTATTATGATGGTGTTTATAATGTTGTTTAACTCTTGCTAATTAAGACTGTTTAGGTGTTAGTATTTGTTTACATTAGCATTAGTTTAAAAACAACACATGCACATAGTTTTCAAATTTTGTCAAGAGAAACCTAGGGTCAATCCTATCACCATAATGCAACCTAAATGCATTACTCATCTCATTCCATGAATCAATAGAGTTATTTGAAAATGCTTTATACCAGTCCCTAGCATCCTCTTCCAAGGTATGGATAAACAACTTGATATATACATCTTCATGTTCAATATAAAAATAATCCATCATATTGATAAAAAAGATTTAGATGTTGATCACCAGTTAAAGCATTGTTTCCTTGGAACTTTGGCATTTTGTTCCTTACATCTCGAGGAAATCCATTTCGATAACTAGCCATTCCCACAAAATTTATAGGTCTAAAAGTGTTCACACCAAAACGGGGTCTGGGTGGGGGTTGGGCCATGTTTCTTTGAGAAGGTGACCCTGGAGGGGTGACAAATTGGTGAGGGGATGAAGGTCCGTGGAACCTAGGAGTATAATTTTAAAAATGGAAATCCCCCAAAGGCCTTGTCTCTTGGAAATCTCTATCAACCTCACAAAAGATAGCAACAGAGTGTGAAGCAAACCTTTCAAAATCAAATGAAGGCCCCTCTCCAGTAGGAGAGTTCAATTCCAAAAAGAGGATACCTGATTTAGAGTCACTTGAATGGAAGTCTTCAATGATAGGCTAATCAATTTCATCAACGGAGATCCCTCTCCTTGTATGCTAACCCCCAACAACTCTTTAAGATTTTCTTCCTTCTGATTTTTCTTTCCCTAGCTCTAGAAACAATGTCCTAGTAGGATCCCTATTAAAGAAAGATGTTCTTCCTTTCATTTTTGCAAATATTAGTAACAAATCTGAATTTGACAGAGTTTTAAGACACTGATACTTATTAAGAATCAGATCAATAGGGAGTCGCCACTAAGGATTTCAACCTTAGATGTCCAAATGCACTAAATATGATCTGTTAAATATATGTCAATGCTAGAAACTGAAAATGTAAAGATTATGACCATTCTTTACCAATATTTATCAAATGAAAACTAGTGCATTAGTTATGGGAAATGAAATAACACGCACACAGTACTTGGAGAACACAAGAAGTGTTTTACCAAGTTATTGATTTTGAACTGAGAATCCCTGGTAATAGCACTAGAAGCATGTTGACGGGCCAAATAGATATGGACTGGCAGTGAATCAGCAAGTAGTCTCAGCGATGAAAATTAGTTCCCAGTAATTCAAGACAATCCCCAGCAATGGAGCCAGAAGCGTATTGGTACCCAAATTTAACCTCCTTCAAAGGCCAAGTAGCATCATAGATCAGATAGGACACTCAGAGGTAGATAGAAAATTATTTTTGTTATTTTGTTGTTGGGGAAGTAATCTAACTACCTTGTTAACGCTCAGGTTTTGAGAGGAGTGGGTAACACCTTAAAAGAATGTGATCTTTCCTCACTATTTTAGGTTGTTCCTTACAACCAAGGTAAGAGAAACCTATTTTTTAACCTCTTGTGTGTTGAAGAACAATGATAAATCCTTCTATGGCATAAATTTTATAGAGAGGACCTTGGGAAAGTATGATCAACACACCAGATCTGACTCTCATGAGTTTTCACTTCCAGATCATAGAGATACTTTCACAACAAGGAAAAGGTTACTAAAGACATTTGAGACCCTGATTGCTTTTGCATGTTTTGGTAACAAATATTATGCATTTGTATACATACAAGGAATATTAGGGGTAGTACAGGTAGGATTGGTTGTTGTTTAATGAATTTTTTTTTTTGGTGGGAGGTGGGGTAGGGTGAACTTAACTCATCAGATCCTTGAAGAATCTTACAAAAGGGAAGGTTAAACAAAAAAAATGCCACAAATAACTGAAATGTCTCTTTAACCCAGAATATGTGCTTCAATGGAGGCCCAAATTAACACTTTTTCACACAATATTTGAGTTTCTATCACAAAGGCTCGAGTTATAAAATCCAACAAAGCATCAAGATCTAAGACAAATCATGCCTAAGGTACACCCAGAGGCTTACAGATAATCTCTATCAACAGATGAAATAAAAGTGATTTTAAATCGTTTATTCCAATCCCAAATGAAAGCTCTTCTGAGTGATGGAATTGTAGATGCCACTAAAATGTCACAAGGATCAAGGCCTATGTGATTGGGTCAGATTTTAATACAATATTGCAATAGAAACATGAGAAACTAGTTGCATACATTCAGAATTAAAACCAACAATTTTTCTCAAGATAACATAGAAAAAATCAAATTTGATTAAGTATTTTAGTAGGGGAAAGTTTCACAGAACAATCTAAGAGCTTGTCAATGACTGTACACTTGCAATCACCTTGACAAAATAAAACTTAATACAAAAATAAATAACCTAGCTTCTCAAAGGGCTTCTCAAAAATGATGAACTCTATCAATCCTTTTCTATTAGAAGAATTAGTTTCGACCCCTAACAGTCCAAGCATTTGCAGAAAAAATTCATGCCATTTATAACATTCACAATAGATCCCCTTCTCTCTAAAAGACAAAAAAAATTAATGCACCATGTCTCACCATGATTCTTTCATGATTCTCATAATAAAATTTGCAAATAGTCTCTAGGTGCTCGAGGGGGCAAATCTCATCGAATATCTCCCGAATTCGACTCCTTCCTTTGGTAGATCACTCTTTCTTCAATTTACCAACCACTTCTGCCCCTAATCTATCAAATATAGCTCCTTGTGTGCTTGGGATAAGAAATAAAGAAAATCTGATCGGGCATGAAAGTCAGACAATTTTAATGGTGAAAGGTGTCCTCTAGATCTTCCCACCAGACTTATATATCAATATTAACTTCCTTCTCTGCTTGGCATGTAGAAAAGACCAAGAAATCATGGAGACTTGCACTTCTAGATGCGTTTCAGAGAAATGGGAATCAAATTTAGACTCATAGGTTTCATTGATCTTTGCTTTGAATTTGGGCCATCCACGTGGCAGATTTCAAACTTGAGAACAGACCTGGGGGCTTTCTTTGACTTTTTACAACTTTTGGAAAAATGGAAAAAATTCCATTTTTCTCTGCACCTCCACCCTCGCGAAATGAGCCTAACACGTGCCCAAAATGTGGTTGGAGCAAAACCATAGCTAAATTCTACCATTTTACTCTCTTTTTGGAAAAGGGAAAATTTTCCAAATTTTCCTCGTAGCTCCACCCTCGAGGACTAAACCTGAAACGTGTCCAAATGTCATTTGAGTGAGGCCACACTTCCTTTTTTACTTTTGAATCTTTTTCTCAAAATAAAATTTATCTAAATTTCCCCTGAGAGCCCGCACCTCCACCGTTGACCAGGGAAAAACATTGAAATTTTCCCTCATCAGGCTTGCGGGCCATTTTGATATATTTATCCTTAAGGGGAAAAAAATCCAAGTTGCATTTGACGGTCTACCTCCCTAATTTTTTGGCTTTTCAAACTGCCATGTGTCACCATGACGCACCTTGAGACATTCCCAAAAATTTGATACCTTGAATGAGCGTGGGCTCGCCACATGTCCTATTCCGGTGAAGTTTTTTTGAATTCTTGGAGCTCAGTGGAAGGCACCACATGTCATGCTCTGAGGTAGTCTCCTTTGATCATTGAAACATCTAAGTAAAATGCAAAGTGAGCAGAGGCCTCCACGTGTCAGTCTGGTGCTTCTTTAAAATGAAACTCAAGGGCCAGTCCCCAAACATGCGTGGTTCCTCCACGTGTCTCCATGGCGAAACTTCAAGGTGGTGCCCAAAGTGGAATCCTTGAATGAGCAGAAGCTCGCCATGTGTCCTATTTTCACCAAACTACTCCAACCATATAAAAAAAATTCTATGTCTAGGCCAAGAAGCGGATGCCTCCACGTGTCCTCCTGGCACTACTCCAAGGCCAAACCAAAAAGTAAATCTTCAAATGAGTGTCATGCCTTCATGTGGACATATTTCAAGTTGAGGTGATTCATAGAAATTTTGAAGTGCCAAAATCAGCTGCATCCATCCAGAAAGTGCCACATCCCCTACCGATGCTAGGATGCAAATTTGACTGGGAGAAACATCCGTCAAACCGTAAAACATAGAGAAGTAGTCATTTGAACCTGTAAATGAGAATTTCTCCTAGGACAGAGAATTTAAAATTTTTACAAGGCTAAAATGTGTTCCTTAGAGATACATCCATTCGTTTTTCTTCAAGTACTTAGGGCAAGAACTATAAGGGAGACAAATCCCGACTATGGAGAATAGAAAATATGGGGGAACCTGAGTTTTTTGATGAAAAAATAACAAGATAATAAAATTGCAAACCCTTCCAGAGGATCAAAGAAACAAGGAGACAAACACGGACCCATACATGATCTTTGACCCAAGATCTGATTAAATATAGCAACAAAGATTGACCAAGCACAACATGGGGAAGGAAAAAATGACAGACATCGTAAATCAATGGATTTTCAAAGGCACAAATGGGGCGAGACTATTTTGAGCACCAACATACCCCATGCCTTCTTCACCTCCACTTCTATCCCTAAATATTTTGTGGAGGATTATTGGATTACTTAGTGGAATTCCTTGATGGATGAAGATTATTCCTCTCTCATGAATAATGATACTTGGGGTCTCTCACCTCTTCCAGAATGAGGAAAAAACATTCACTCAAAGTGGGTTTACCGAATAATGTATTGTGCCGATCGATATATTGAGAAGTATAAAACATGGCTTATAGCTAAGGGTTTTTCCAATGTAGTTTGGGTTTATTATTCATAAACCTTTGATCATGTTATGAAGATGACTTCCATTTGATTGAACCTTGCAATTTCTGCCACAAATAGATGCAAAGTCCACTAGATGGACTTAAACAACACCCAGTTTATCTGTGATTCCTCCCTCATTTTCAAGATGAGTAAGTATCTCTATGGACTTAAATAATCCCGTCAAGATTTTTATGCCAAGATAGAATCCTTTTTACTTACATCAAGGTTAACTAGGTGTAACTCTTACCCTAATATTTACATTTCAAGATGACTCCATGCTCATAAATTTTATTTATGGTGACAACTTGTTGATCATAAGAATATACTTTTAGATCATAGATTCAATAAATATTTCCTTAGCCAACAAGTTCATGTTGAACAACTTGGGTTTTCTGCATCTATTTTTTTGGATACATATTTCACAGTCTCACTCAGGAATTGTAATTTTGTAACGTAAGTATAACCTCTATTTGCCAGGTAGATTTTTCATGTTTGATTATAATCCTTATCCTAATACTTTCCTTTCTAAGGTTAATTAGTTTTACTCTTCTCCACTCTTAATGTTGATGGTAACATTTATTTCCACTTGGTGGTGAGCTTGATCTATCTTATTTACAGTCAGCCAAATTTTTTGTATGCTATTGGGATAATTTCTATATTTATGTAGGATCCTCATGAGTTAGATTAGGAAGAACTCATGTGGACCCTTCACTATGTTCATGTTGTTGGTGCTCAAATTTTTCTCACCCCATTTATCATTAAAATTATTCAGATCATGGCCTCTGTAATGTTTTTTGTCTCCCCGGGTTTAAATGGTGGTTGTCCTACATTTTACGGTTTGACGGGTGTAATTTCCCAGTCAAAATTACTTCTTGGCATCAATTGAAAAGTGTCCCTTTTTTGTTGGATGCTGATCTCTAGGGAATTTTAAAAAATTCTAAGGCTCACTTCAACAAAAAACATCTCCATGTGGAGGCTTCCACCAGAATTTCCCATAGTTAGGATTTTCACGCAACTTCCTAAAGGGGCCTTAAGTTTTATTTTGAAGAAGTACCAGAAGGACACTTGGATACTCTGCTGGAATGAGACACATGGAGGGACCGCACATGTTTATGGTCTCTACTTTCGGGACCATCTCAAAGTGTTCCATTCAGACACGTAACAAGCGGGGAAATAGAGGTATGGGAAAGTGGGAAAAATATGGAACTTTTCCCTATTTAGAAAGTAGGGATAAAATTTGTAAGTTAAAGTGTAGGTCTGATGGGACCCACATTGGGACACATGTCAAGCCTATTTTATAATGGTGGAGAAAAATGTTAACATTTTACTTGTTTCCAAAAATTATAAAATGTCAAAAGGTGCCCCCAAACCCTTTTCCAATCACATTTTTCTATATGGAGGGCTCAGATTAAAATTTGAAATGTAGGATCGACGGTAGATGTGCATTTCATTTGATTTTTCAACCATTGAGTTTCTAGGATGTTTGGACATGCATATTTGCATCATTATTCATCAAACTTTTAGAAAATATGTGTCATTTGGGTTTGCAAAAGTTTGATTGAATTAATTTGGGAGTTTAATTTGTCAATCTAAAATACTTTTGAGATGGAATTTTGCTCGGGCTCATGCGATAAAGCAAGATGCCAAATCTAGAAGTTACAGATTAAAATTTCATAAGGAAATGAAAAGAAAAATGATGAAATAATTAAAGGTACATGCGCAAAAGGTGAAAAAGGCTTTCCCCCGAGAGCAAAAATGGATGACCTGTCAAGACCCGTTATGTGCAGGCTCCGAGAAATTTTTAAAAAGGGGATTTATCACATGACAGAATGATAATGATTAAAGGAACTCCCAAGAAGTTATGGCATGGCATCTTAGTCATTAGTCGGGGGCCCAAGAAATGTGATCTATTCACAATTGGTCCACCTGGTAGATTTTGAAGCAGAATTTGTTAAATGTTTGTCTAAAACAAATCGGTAGCAAGTAAAGGTCCTGTCGACACTAAAATTTTCCTCCATAATTTCTATTTCATTAATGTATGTATAAGGAATAGGATGTTGTTAAGTATAATTAGTATTAGTGTCTGATAGAAGATAACGGCGCCGTCAGTACGGTGCCACCAATAATGTGGAGTATGGTAACAATCAAAGTACAATAGGAATGTTGCAAAAAGTAAATATTTGTCATAAGTGGTCCGGCAATGTTAAAATGTTAAAGTTTAGGTAATTAGAGAAGTAGGGTCTACATGATTAGGAATTAGAAATATTATATTGGTAATGAGGACAAGGAGTGAGGTCATAAATATTTTGTGTAATTTATTTGTAAAAAGTCTAAAAATGTGGAACCCATGTAAAATGATAAGAATTATCTTATCTTAGAAGATAAGCTTACATGTACAGATAAGAGTTAAGGTATGGAATATGATTCGTCAGAGTGGATTTCTTATGCTATCTTAGAGATAAGATGGATAAGCCTGGAAGTTCTATAAATAGAGAGGCTACCCCCCTCATTTAGCATAGAAGGAAGTAGTGAGAAATATTGTAGGAAGTGTGCGAAGGAAGCCATCAGTTTAAAGGTGTGTTGAAGAAGCCATTAAGAGGTGTAATTGTAAAGTTTCTCCCATAGTCTTGGTGTAAGGCAAGTGAAGTCAATAACACTTGAAGTACCTCATGGGTGAGATTGTAACAATTTTATGTTAATATTATCATTTACTTTCATATTTCAGATTTGTCATCATTCTGTCTTATCATAGTCGATGGTATTCTTGTGTTATGTTGTTGTTTTGTTTCCAGATTACATCCACCAAACTAAATGCTGTGCATTAGTAAATAATCATAGCACGAGGAGTTCCTGGTGAAGAATTATCATAGTGCCGGATTGGTGATGAAATTTTGGTTCCGTTGCCGGGACCATTCCCTGTTGGTGGATTTTCTGGAGAGATATTCCCACTTAGTCAAAAATCAATTAGAGGGTAACATTGTTTTTACTGTGCATAGTAGTTACCATGGCAAAGTCATTTTTACCGTGAATAGTAGTTACCATGATAAAGTCATTTTTGCTGTGAATAGTATTTATCACAGTAAAGTCACTTTTTACCGTGAATAGTATTTACCGCAGTAACTTCACTTTTTACCGTGAATAGTGTTTACCATAGTAAAGTTAGCTTTTACCGCAGTAAGTCAAGTTTTACCATAGTTTACCGTGGTCATTTCTATTTTATTGTAGAAAAGTGTAAAGTCACTTTCTAGTATAGTGATTCTAATTATTTGTGCACATAAGTCTTGTTGATTGTACTTGTGGGTTAGTATTTCACGGTGGTTACTTTTGAAAATGGGAAAGATTCCTGTTTTTTCAGCTCAATCTAATGAAGATGATTCTTCTTTCATTCAAGAGTTTAAACGATCCTATATTTGTAAGCACTTCATTCTTGGGATGAAGCCAGAGATCAGACAACGAGTGAAGTATGACCGCCCAGCTACCATTGAACAAGCAAAGGAGATTGCAAGAAGGCAAGAAGAAAGCATGGAAGAGGAGCCCAAAGAAATTGTTGTTAAAGTAGAGCCTACACCAGCACCTTTGGTCCAAAATCCACAACCACTCCCAGTGATCACAAATATTTCTCCTAGTACATCTACTGAGTATGAAGATCTGCTTAGGAAGATGGGTCAGTTAACTATTAATCTTCTTCAAGGAAAGGAATTTAGTTCTCAGGGAGGAGATAGAGGTCCAAAAAGAAATATTTCTAAAGTTGTATGTTATGGTTGTTATACAAAGGGTCATTATAAGTATAATTGTCCAGATAGAGCTTCTACATCTGGTACAAGAGATAATGATAAAGGAAAAGCACCTGTGAATTCTCTTGATGTAGTAGATAAGAGTATAAATAATGAAGTAGATGTGCTTGTAACAAAAAGAAAGAAAGAAAAAGATAATCAAGATGGAAATGATCCTAAGAAGATGAAAGAAGAAACTAGTAAGAAACATATGAGAAAAAAGTTGGGTGTGCAGGATTTTCTGATTTCACAAGGGAAAGGACCATACTCCATCTTGGAAGATCTATCCAAAAGGCCTGCAAATATTACATATGGCCAACTCTTGGCTATGTCTTCTGAGAAGAGGTGGGAGTTGCGAGGTGGACTCAATGCTCGAAGAAGGAAGGAGGTTGAGGTCCCTGTTTTGGAGGCAGAGGCAGATCCCTATGCTCCACAAGCTGAGGTATTATGTAATGGTATTTCAATTCATGATGTCTTAGTTGATGGAGGTGCTGTAGTTAATGTAATGACCGAGTCTGTAATGAATATGTTGTGTTTAAAAATTGATTTCCCTTCAACACTTATGTTAAGGTCATTAAATAAGGGAAAAACTAAACTAGAAGGTGTAGTTTCAAATGTGGCAATATCTGTTATGGGTGTTGTATGTGTGGTAGACTTTCAGGCGATGAAAAATGGTACTGTTGCATACCCAATGCTGCTGGAAAGACCATGGCTAAGGAGATTTCATGCAAGAAACTACTGGAATGAAGGTTTCATGACACTTGGACGTGGTAGAGAGAGGGTGAGGATAAACGTGATCCCTCAACATCATAAGGCAGAACCTATGGATTCAAGTGATGAAACTGATGATTGGACATCCTCTGATTACTCTAGTACCAGTGAAGTGGACACTGAAGATGAAGAAAGCGAGGTGGATGTTTCAGTCATGGATATCCTTCAAGTCACACCAACTCATGAGCCCATAAAATTATCTGAAGAAGAAGTTGATGATCGTCTCCAAAAAATAAAGATTGGTGATGCTGTGATGGAGAGTGAGAAGGAATCCTACCTCCAGCTCTTTCGAAGGTACATACACCTATTCACTTTTGATTACAAGGAACTCCATCAAGTAAGTTGGGTAGAACATTGTATTGAGCTGGTAGATGGTGCTAAGCCCATAAAGCAAATGCCATATAGAATGAATCCTAATTTTTCCAAGACTGTAAAAGAAGAAATAGATAAGTTGCTTGATGCAGGATTCATATTTGCAGTGGAGAATTCAGAATGGGTTTCTCCCATTGTGATCTCAATAAAAAAGAATGGGAAGCTATGCATTTGTGTTGATTACAGGAAGCTCAATAAGGCAACAAAGAAGGATCACTACCCTCTTCCATTTTCAGATCAGATCTTGGACGAAGTAGCTGGCCAGGAGTTCTATAGTTTTGCTGATGGATATAGCGGCTACAACCAAGTTCGTATAGCAGAGAAAGATCAGCTGAAGACCACGTTCACCACTCCTTGGGGAACGTTTTCTTATAGAGTTATGCCTTTTGGATTGTGTAGTGCTCCAGCAACATTCCAGCATTTGATGAATAGGTTGTTCGAACCCTACATTGGGACCTTCATCAGAGTATTTCTGGATGATTTTTGCATCTATGGGAGCAAGTTGGACCACCTGCACCAAATGGAGACATCATTTCAAAGGTTAGATGAAGCACAAGCCTCACTAAACCCTACAAAGTGTGTCTTTGGATGTTGTAAAGGTGTTTTGTTAGGGCATGTTGTATCCAGAGATGGTATTGATACTGATCCTGATAAAGTTTCAAAAATCAAAGATTTACCATTTCCTATGAATAGAAGTAAGTTGAGATCATTTTTAGGCCATGTGGGTTACTATAGAAGGTTCATCAAGAATTTCTCAAAGATTACACAGCCACTAACCCAGTTCTTGAAGAAGGATGTTACTTATGAACCAGGAAATAAGGCACATGAAGCTTTTAGACAACTAAAGGAAGCCCTGGTGTCTTCACCTATTTTGAAGAATCCAGATTGGAGCAAGCCATTCATTGTGTACACTGATGCCTCAGATGCAGCACTAGGAAGTACTTTGAGCCAAAATGATGAAAATGGGAATGAACATCCAATTTACTTTGGGAGCAGACAAATGAGTGGTGATGAGGTAAATTATACTGTAACTGAAAAAGAGGCTCTGGCTATCATTTTTGCTGTAAATAAGTTTAGGAATTACTTGCTAGGGAAAAAATTTCTAGTTGTAACAGATCATCAGGCTCTAAAATATATTGTAAATAAGCCTAACCCATCAGGGAGGATAACAAGATGGATAATTTTGCTACAAGAATTTGAATTTGATATTATAGATAGGCCAGGAAAGAAACATGTCAATGCAGATGCACTCTCTCAAGCCTATGATGGTTTAGGATCATATTGTGATGATGATGATTTCCCCAATGCAGCCTTGTTATCCCTTGACACAATCCCTAGTGAATACATAGATATTTGGAATTATCTGAATGAATTCAAGTTTCCTGATGGTGCCAATGCAAAGACTAAGAGAAAGATTACTCAAGCCAGTCGTCCATATTCTATTCTGCATGGAGTATTATTTCGAATAGGACCTAATGGACAGTACAAGAGGGCAGTTGGACGTGATCAAGGGAAGGAATTGCTAGAAGAATTCCACAATGGTACATGTGGAGGGCACTTCTCTGGACAACTTACAACAAGAAGGATCTTGGATGCAGGTTATCATTAGCCCACTCTTTTTAAAGATTGTTATAATTATTGTAAGACATGTGATATTTTTCAAGCACATGGTAACCATAAGACTTCATCAGCTCCATTATGTCCTATTCTTCCACTTGGTCCCTTTGAAAAGTGGGGAATAGACATTGTAGGTCCACTGCTAACTACCTCATGCCAAAATAAGTATATTGTAGTTGCCACAGATTATTTAACCAAGTGGGTCGAAGCTAGGCCATTGAAAACAAATTCCATGGATGAAGTGGCAAGGTTCATATATGAACGCATTGTCACCAAATATAGTTGTCCATTAAAAATTGTAACAGATCAAGGAATCCATTTCATTAATGAGGTGGTAGAAGCCCTAGTCAATAATTTTTCTATTAAGCACAGGGAGGCAACAACATACAACCCAAGCACAAATGGACAGGTGGAACGAACAAATTTTGTGTTGTGTCAAATTCTAGCAAAAGATGCAGCCTTGCAGGTACATAAGTGGGATAAAAGGATTCATGCAGCATTGTGGGCATATAGGGCAACATCAAAGTCAGCAATAGGATACTCCCTGTTTCAGTCGACTTATGGCATTGATCCAGTTCTTCCTATTGAGTTTGATATTCCCACGGTTAGAGTAATGAAAAATGGAAGAATGGATGAAAGTGATTCAGTAAAAGAAAGGTTGGTACATCTTCATTTGTTAGAGGAAATGAGGGAAATAGCCAAGGATACAAGCTATAAGAAGAAAATGAAGTAGAAGGAATACTTTGATCAAAAGATCCGTTGGTCTCCATTTCATGTGAATGACTTGGTTCTAGTATATGATTCCAGATACAAAAAAAGAAGACAGAGAAAAATTCTTCCAAAATGGATGGGGCCCTACAAAATAGCAGCTGTGCATGAAAATGGTACGTACCGACTGGAGGAATTGGATGACACTCCCATTACGAAATGGGTCAACCACGAAAAGTTGAAGATTTTCCAAGCACCATAATAGTCTACTCCGAGGACGGAGTAGAAGCTAGGAAGGGGGAAGATGTTTACACTAAAATTTTCCTCCGTAATTTCTATTTCATTAATGTATGTATTAGGAATAGGATGTTGTTAAGTATAATTAGTAGTAGCGTCTGATAGAAGATAATGGCGCCATCAGTATGGTGCCGCCAATAATGTGGAGTACGGTAACAGTCAAAGTACAATAGGAATGTTGTAAAAAGTAAATATTTGTCATAAGTGGTCCAGTAATGTTAAAATTTCAAAGTTTGGGTAATTAGAGAAGTAGGGTTTACATGATTAGGAATTAGAAATATTATATTGGTAATAAGGACAAGGTTTGAGGTCATAATTTTTTTTTGTATTTTATTTGTAAAAAGTCTAAAAATGTGGAACCCATGTAAAATGATAAGGTTTATCTTATCTTAGAAGATAAGCTTACATGTACAGATAAGAGTTAAGGTATGGAATATGATTCGTCAGAGTGGATTTCTTATGCTATCTTAGAGATAAGATGGATAAGCTTGGAAGTTCTATAAATAGAGAGGCTACCACCCTCATTTAGCATAGAAGGAAGTAGTAAGAAATATTGTAGGAAGTGTGCGAAGGAAGCCATCAGTTTAAAGGTGTGTTGAAGAAGCCATTAAGAGGGTGTAATTGTAAAGTTTCTCCCATAGTCTTGGTGTAAGGCAAGTGAAGTCAATAACACTTGAAGTACCTCATGGGTGAGATTGTAACAATTTCATGTTAATATTATCATTTACTTTCATATTTCAGATTTTTCATCATTCCGTCTTATCATAGTCAATGGTATTCTTGTGTTATGTTGTTGTTTTGTTTCCATATTACATCCACCAAACTAAAGGCTGTGCATTAGTAAATAATCATAGCACGAGGAATTCCCGGTGAAGAAGTATCATAGTACCGGATTGGTGATGACAGTCCATCAAATAATCTTCTCTTTTGAGAAGGAAAAGGTGATATAGGAACCAAGGATAAAAAATATGCCTCCAGTTAAAATAATGATGCGAATATTTGCAATGGTTCACCTTTTTTGAAACACCTAGTAACTTTTTGTGAGTCTGTTGAATGTCACCTTCTGCAAATCACGATCCGATATGTACAAAAAAGGTTCTTTGAATATTAGTCTTTTGGGCGGGGGAATTTCATGCAAAGGGTGTATTATAAATGTAATGGGATTACTCTTGCAAGAGGTCAGAGTTCATTTTCATGATAAAATTTTGAGAAAATCTCATCCTCTGAGAAAACTTTCTGAGAAACTAGGTTAACTTCCTCTGTTTTGGATTTTCATTCATGTTGAGTTCGTTAAAAGTGTATAGCCATCAAAAATCTTTGATATTGTTTAAATAACTCTCCCTTGTTGATGAATCTGATAAATTTTGGAATTGATTTGTGTTAAATATCTGCCAAATTTTGTGTTTATTTCACTTTAAGAATGTCTGCAAGTAGTTTTTTCTTGTTTCTATTGTAATCTTGTATCAAAATCTCTTTGAATCACAGAAATCTCAATCCTTGTAATAGTTTTACAGGCATTTAAAAATTTTATTTTTTAGAAGAGATTTCATCTGAGAATGAGATAAATGATTTAAAATCACTTTTCTTTCATCTCTTGACAGAGATTGTTTGTAAGCCTCTAGGTGTACCTCAGGTGTGACTGATCTTATATTTTGATTTTTCCTTCGGTCTTCTAACTTGATCCTTCATGCTAGAATCTCGAAGATTGTGTGACAAAGTACATGTCTAGGACTCCATTGATGCACACCTTCTGGTTGAAGGAATGTTTTAACTATTTTGAATATTTTTGTTACTGAGTTCTCCATTTGTTTTGAAGTTTCTCAAGGATCTAGAAAATTCCAATTTATCTTGTTAATCTCACATAAAAAATCATTTCAACTAACCTATCCTACCTCAAATTACCCCTGTGTTGCTCTGTATATCCACAAAAGAACAAAATCCATTTGCTAAAGTATGTAGAATAGATCAAGATTCCAAATGTCTTTAGTAACCTTTTCCGTGTGTTGAAAATATCCCCATAATCTAGAAGTGACAACTCGTGAGAGTTAGATTTGGTGTGTTGATCATATGTTCCCTAGGGTCTTCTCTAAAAAAAATTTGCACACGAAGGATTTACCAGCATCCTTCAATAACCAGAGGTTAAAAAATAGGTTCTCTTACCTTGGTTGAAAGGTGCAACCTAAAATAGTTAGGATAAGATCACATCCTTTTTGAGGTGCTACCCACTTCTTCAAGTCTTGAGTTTGAAAAAGTTAGAAAGATCACTTCCCCAGCTACAAAACAACATACATAACCATCTATCTACCTCTGAGTTTCCTATCATATCCATGATGTTGTTCGGCCTTTGAATAAGTGTAAATCTGAGTACCAACACCAGAATGGCGCCACTATCGGGGACTCTTTGAAGAATTTAAAGTTTCCAGATCCTGGTAATATTTCTTGTAGTTCTCTATGTAAATACGTTTCAGAAAATTTATTCTCTGATCAGATCTGTAAGGATTGAACAAAATTATAAGTTTTGAGTGTTGTCTGTCCAATTTTTCTAGTAGTTATTGTACTAAGTTTTCCTCACCATTGATAAATTTGGGTGAAGGAAGGTCTGATTTGTAACGCTTTGCATGATATTTAGTGCTGAAAAACATTTGACAGATTTTTTTAGTGCATTTGCACAACTAGGGTAAAAATCCTTAGTGGAAACTCTGGGTTGTTTTGATTTTGATAAATGCTAGTGTCTTAAACCTTGTAAATTGTGAATTTGCTAGTAGTCTTTGTAAAGATGGAAGGAAGAAGATATTTCTTTGTTGTAGACCCTAGTAGAAGGTTGTTTTTAGAGTTTTAAAAGTCTAATTTAGAAGGAGGAAAAATCTTGAAGGTTGTTTGAGAACACCCAACAAGAAAAGATATCTTTATTAGTAAAGTTGATCAGCACGCGGTTGAAGATTGCAATACTTTCTCAATTTCTTTTGAATCAGGTAGCATATTTGTAAATCCAAATTATCCATCTGGAGAGGGTCCATCATCTATATTTGAAACATTTACTTCTCAATCTGCCCCTTCATTTTCAAATTCTAATAAAGTTTTCCAAGAGACGGAACCATTAGGGGATATTCATTCTGAAAAATGGTGTCCCTGTACCACACAGACCCATCACTCGTCATCACTCTATTTTTCGTATAAGGTCACCTCCTCAGAATAATATGGGTCAGCCTCCACCCAGACCTGAATTTTTCATTAATACATTATGTCCCATCATTTTTAGATGTATGGATGGCTATCTGAATGTTGTGCCACAGGATGTAAGAAACTAATTACCCAAATTTCAAGGAAACAATGTAATAATTGGTGATTAGCACTTAAAAAATCTTTGTCAATATGATGGAGGATTTTGAAATAGAGTGTGAATATGTATACATTAAATTGTTTATTCATACATTAGATGAGGACACAAGGGACTATTCTTGGACTGAAATGAAGAATGCATTTAGATTGAAGTATGGTGACAAAATAGACCCTATGTTTCTTTTGTCAAAATTCAACAATATTGAAAAAGAATCCTAATGAATTAGTGCATGACTTTAATACAAAATTCAATAAGACATTGAGAAGATTTTCTGTGAATTTGAGGCCATGTGATGAATATTATCTCATGAAGTATGCTGATGCATTTGACAAGAAGGTTACATACTATTTAAGGGATAAAAAACCTTGGCAATTCTAGGCAGGCCTTTACCATGGCTCTGTAGATTGAGAAGAACATCAAGGCCATTTGAAAACCTCCTAAGAGGGAAGGGGTTAAACTGATAAACTTGGAAAAACCTCAAGCAAGAAAGAGTGTGGATCTTGATGAGGTTGTTAAAACTTTGGCAGGGACTGTCAAATAAATCTCCTACAAACTAGCTCGGGAAGAGAAAGGAATTGGGCAGAGTTCATAAGGTCAGCATAAGGCACAAAATCATGATAGATTTTTCAATCATCCTAGGGGTGATCAGAGGTTAGATGACAGAGGAAAAGGATCCATGGGATCTGGAAATAGACATCCCCAAGCGCATGAAAGTAGAATGGTGTCTGATCCTCTAACCACCCAAGTTGCTGCTGTTGATGAAGCCAATGAGATTGATTCATGTGATAGATGTTTTCTGTCCCATCCTCCATGTGAATTAAATCAAGAAGAGGAGGAATATGATAATGAAGATGGTATTGATGATGAAATTTTCATGATGGGTTTCTCTTCAAACTCACAACAAGGATCAATTTAAACCGAAGTGATAAGTGCTTGAACTGCTACAAATTTTTGGGACTGCATTCACTGAGTACCACTTCTTCCTCCTCATAATTTTGATGTAGATTTAGTGGAAGCTTTTGAAATACCTAATAATGACTTTGAGTATTTAAGAGTTTTAATTATAAAGAAGTATGATGGAGGAATCCCTTAAAAGGAAGATAGGTAGTTATTGATGAACGTTGTTGTTGCTCAAGAAAAGTATTACAATACTAGGAGTAGAGTTGTCAAAGGAGTAGGGCCTCAAGCCAAACCTAAAACTCCATTGCTTACTAGTATTCCTAAAGATGATCCTAGGAAAGATACACCTTCCAAAAGCCTTTCTATCCCAAAAAGGATTCATACTTCTCCTCATGCCCAAGCTGTCAAGAATCCTATGCCATCTGATGAGTTTGCTAATCTCCCTTCTAATGCTACCTTGCCAAATAATGTTCCATTTGACATTTCCCACATTTTGAGTCAAATAAAATTTAGTGTTCCAATTGTTGAGTTTCTTAGGATTCCTTAGCACAAAAAGAGAGCATTTGATTACTTGGGATTGAAAGAAGAAACAAGTACTCCATGTAGAACTCTGAACATTGTAGAAACTCCTCCTCCATCCATTGTAGACCCTGAAACACCACTAGCATTATAAGAGATTTGAGAAGAACCTGAGTTTTACCCGGGACCATCTTTGGTTGAATCCCAATTAAATGTTGATCCATTTTTTACAACTTTGATCATTAAGGATAGACTACTGCATAATTGTATGTTTGATTTCAGAGCATCATGCAATGTCATGCCTCTTGAGGTCATGAATGAGCTAGATATCAAAGTGACAACAACATATGGAAGATGAACTACCATGTACTCTAGAGAGGTGCATGTTGTTGGATGTGTTAAATTATTGGTGGTACAACTTGCAGGTTATCTAGGTAAGAACCCGAAACTTGACATTTTCATTGTTGATTGCCCTACCAAATGGGGCATGCTATTATCAAGAAAGTGGGCTGCAAGCATTGGTGGAAGTGTTCAGAAGGATATGTATTTTTTCCACCATTCCTATTGAAGGAAACCTTGTAAAGTTTTATGGGGAGAAGAAAATGTTGCATCTCATTGAGGATCCAAATAATGCTTCTTACAAAGTGTTATATGCTGATGTAGATGTTGATAACTTTGTGGGGTTTGCTAATGACACAGAGAACAAGATTGATTAGTGTGAATGTCTTGAATAGGTGTGTTTACCTTGGACCTTTTTATTTAATGGTGCTGGCATTTTTCTGATCTCCCCAAACCAAGAAGAGTTTGTATTTTCTTTCAAAATTAATTTTGAATTGACTAATAACATTGCTGAGTATGAAGCATTATTATTAGGTTTGAGAATTGGTTAGAAGTATCATATTAAAGATTTCATTGTTAAAGGGGACTCAGAATTGATTTTTAAACAAATTAGAAAATTGTATGCTACCAAAAATCAGATAATAAAACAATAGAAGAATGTAGTTTGGGATTTGATTGAAATGTTTGAGTCATTTAATATTATGCATCATGATAGAAAGTTCAATACTGTTGTAGATCAGTTTGCATTCTTGGGATCTCAGTTTGATGTTTTTTCAATGTCCCTAAATTTTGAATATAGTGTTGAAGTACTAACAAGGTCATCTATCCCTGACAATGTAAAAAATTGGCAGTTATTTTATGATGATTCCTAGGTGAAACAATTTCTATAGAATAGAGGGGAATTTTCTTATCAATGTATTCATTGAGAGCCAATGGTGTGTGCAACAGAAGGAAATGAAACTTTGTTTGGAAAAGATATTATCCAATTGAAAACTAATACCATTCCTAGAGGGCAGGTTTCTCTTGAATCAAACTTTGATAATGTTGATTGCATTATTAACAAACATGTATTAGCCTCAAGGGATGTTAAAGAGAACGACCTTAGAAAAAAGGAAAAACCAAGGAAGATCTGGTTGGGAAGCAATCTGAAAAAAGAAGGAAAATAGTCCCATGTCCAATTGTTAAAGAAATATCAGGACTGCCTTGTTTGGTCCTATTCTGAACTGGAAGAATATAGAGAGGACTTGTTTCAACATGAGATTCGGAATCTAATATCAAAACCATTCAGGAAAAATCAGAGGCCGATTAATCCACTCCTCTCTAAGAAGATACAAGAAGAATTAAAGAAGTTAAGGGATGGAGGGATTATTCAGCCAACAAGGTATTCTTCTTGGGTCGTAAACTTAGTGGCAGTTAGAAAAAAGAATGGTGATATCAGGCTATGCATGGATTTTAGAAATCTGAACAGAGCATCAATGAAATATAGTTATCCTCTTCCAAACATGGAAAATATGTTGTAATTAGTGACTGGATCTGAGTTTCTTTCTACTTTGTACGGTTTCTCTGGATACAATCAAGTTGTTTTGGAGGAGTAAGAGATAATAAAGACTTCCTTTACCACTCCATAGGGCACATATGTTTATGTGAGGATGCCATTCAGTCTGATTAATGCTAAAGCTACCTTCCAAAGAGTAATGGATGTTACTTTTTCTTGTTACATTAATGATTTTATTGATGTTTACCAAGATGATGTGACTATGTTTTCCAGAAAGAGAAGTTATCACTTACAACACTTGGAAAAAATGCTGATAAGATGTAGATAGTATGGAATTTTACTCAATCCAAAGAAGTTCCATTTTGGAGTACAACAGGCCAAGTTTATTGGTCACATTGTGTCAAAGGATGGGGTCATGATTGATCTCGAGAGGGTAGAAGCTATCATCAAGGTTCCAGTTATAAGAGCCAAGAAGGGAATCAAATCATTCTTTGGGAAAATCAATTTCATTAGAAGATTTGTGTCTAACTTTGTTGAGTTGAATCTCCCCATCACTTGAATGTTAAAGAAAGACCAAATTATCAAGTGGGAAGAAGCATCCATTCAAGTTTTTTATGGGATCAAAGAAGCATTAAAACATGCCCCTATTTTGGCAGCCCCAAATTACAAGAAACCTTTTCAATTTTTTTCTCTTGATTCAGAAAACACCACTGCCTCTTTTTTATTATAGAAGGATGATGAAGGTGTTGAGAGACCAATTTCCTTTTTTAGTAAGGCATTGCAGGGAGCTGAGTTAAAATACAACATTATGGAGAAGCAGACATTTTCCTTGGTGAAAGCAACAAAGGTTTTCAGACTCTACATCTTGATTTCTAAAGTTGTTGCTTATGTTCCCCACACCATGGTGAAAGATGTCTTATCAGAGATTGAGGTCTCAAGCAAGAGATTCATATGGGTTAACAAGTTGTAGGAGTATGACATGGATATCCAGACCATGAAATTGGTAAGAGGTTTGGGCCTAGCTAAGCTTATGGCTGAGAGAAACTTGTAAACTATTGAGGTGAATTAAGTTGAAGGAGAAAGGGTGGATGTTGTTGAAAAGTTGGTAAGATCTGAATGGTACAAAGATATAATCTTTTATCTTAGACATCTATGTTTCGCTGAATATACGAGTAAAAATTAAAAAAGAGCTCTTAATTTAGCCTCTCAAAAATATGTCGTTAATGATTTTAGGTTAGCTTGGAAGAACCCTGAGGGAGTGCTATTGAGATGCATTACTAAAAATAGAGGCCCCCAAAATAATTGTTGATCCTCCATGGAGAGGACTTTGGGGGACATTTTTCTGGTAGAGTTACGAAACATAAAATATTGAGGGTTGGTTATTGGTGGCCAACTCTCTTCAAGGACATGACTATGTTGGTTAGGAAATGTGAAAGTTTCCAGCATTTCTTTGGAATAATGAAAGCTTCAGGATCCATTCCTTTGCAGCATGTGTCAATTGATGCTCCATTCAGATATTGGGCAATGGATTTTTATTGGGGATATTTCTGATCTTTCCAGTGTTGGTCATAAATGGATTCTTGTGGCCATCGATTATTTCACTAAGTGGGTGGAATCAATCCCCACTAAGAAATTAACACACCAAGTTGTTATGCAATTCATGTTGAATCATATCATCTACATATTTGGAGTGCTAGTAAATTTTTTTGCTGATAATGCCATGTGTTTCAGAGATAAAAATTTGATGGAAATGTGCAAAGAACATGGGATAAATATGACATATGATTCTAACTACAACCCCCAAAGAAATGGACAAGCTGAGTCCAGTAATAAAAATTTGTTGAAGATCATTCGAAGAACCTTGGAGCTGAACAAGAAGAAGTGGGGTGAGCAACTAATATTGTTGTTTGGACTAAGAAAATAACTTCTAAAAGGGATACTAGTAAAATCCCATTTGAGTTTATTTATGGATCACATGCTCTGCTGCCCCTACATTTGTAATTGTCTTCATTTCAGTTTGTTCAACAGATTGAAGACCAAGAAGTTAGTTGATATGATGCTCAAATCAATTAGATTATTGAGCTAGATGAAGAGAGAAGGGCATCCCATCAGTGGCATGTGAAGTTTAGGGGAAAATTTGAAGGGAGTATTTGAGAAAAAGGTGACACCCTGAGATTTTAGCATTGGGGATCTTGTTCTTTTATGGGATAACATGCATGGAGATAATGGAAAGCATGGTAAATTTGATACATTATAGATGGGCCCTTTATTCAATTGATATTTGAGTTGGTGAAAATACCTTCTTCCTAAAAGACCTAGACGGGGGACTACTTGAATTTCCTATTAATGACAGGCATTTGAAGAATTTCCTTGATTTATTGCTCATTATCAAGGTATATTCCATTTGTACAGTGTATAGTTCTTTGTTCTCGGCTGCTTTTTTGTTTTTGTTTGTTCTGGTCCTTGGTGACTTGGTTTTTCTAGTTTCTCCATTCATTTTTTTTGGAGGATGGTTGTGGTTGTTCTCCTCTATAGTTTTATTATTTGACTTCATTGCCCAATGGTATGTTTTTGGGGACTTGGTCTGCTCTTGGCACTTGGTCTACTATTTGTTCTTGTGGCACTCACAGGGAGTGCCCATCCCCGATTTGAAGCTTGTGTTGGTGCTCAAATTTATCTCGCCCCATTTGTCATTGAAATTCTTTAGATTGTGGCTTTTGTTATGTTTTTTGTCTCCCCAGGATAAAATGGTGGTTGTCTTGTATTTTACAATTTGACAGGTGTAATTTCCTGGTCAAAATTACTTCTTGGCATCAGCTGAAAAGTGGCCCATTCTAGTTGGATGTAGCTCTGCGAGGCATTTTAAAAATTATAAGGCTCACTTCAACATAAAACATGTCCATGTGGAGGCTTCCCCCAGAATTTCCCGTACTTAGACTTTTCAAAAAACTTCCTAAAGGGGCCTGGGACAGGTGGAGTGACCGTGCATGTTTAGGGACCGACCCTTAAGTTTTATTTTGAAGAAGCACCAGGAGGACACTTGGAGACTCTACTTGACTAAGACACATGGAGAGACCATGCATGTTTGGGGTCTCTACTTTTGGGACCATCTCAAAGTGCGCCATTGAGACAAGTAGTAGGCGGGGAAATGGAGGTACGGGCCCACAGGGAAAATGTGGAACTTTTTCCTTTTTGGAAAGTAGGGATAAAATTTGTGAGTTGAAGCATAGGTCTACTAGGACCTACATTGGGACATGTGTCAAGCTTGTTTTTTGAGGGTGGAGAGGCAGAGAAAAATGCTAATATTTTACTTTTTTAAAAAAATTATAAATTGTCAAAAGGTGCCCCCAAACCCATTTCTAATCGCATTTTTCCATATGGAGGGCTCAGATTAAAAGTTGAAATGTAGAATCAATGGTAGTTATGTATTTCATTTTATTTTTCCACCATTTAAGCTCCAGGATGTTTAGAGACACATATTTGCGTCATTCTTCATCAATTTTTGCGCAAATATGTGTCGTTTGGGTCTTTGAAGTTTGATAGAATCAATTTTGGAGTTCAATTTGTAAATCTGAAGTACTTTTGAGATGAATTTTTGCTCGGGATCATGTGAGAAAGCAAGATGCAAGATCTAGATGTTACAGAGTAAAATTTTAGAAGGAAAAGGAAATAAAAAGGATGAATTGATTAAAGGTACAGGCACGAAAGGTGAAAAAGGTGTTTCCCTGAGAGAAAAAATGGATGACCTATCAAGACCCACTACGTGGAGGCTTCGAGAAATGATTAAAAATGGGATTTATCACATGATAGAATCATAATGATTAAAGGGACTCCCAAGAATTTGTGGCATGGAATCTTAGTTAGTAGTCGAGGGCCCAAGAAATGTGATCTATTCACAGTTTGTCCACTTGGCAGATTTTGGAAATGAATTTGTTAAATGTCTGTCTGAAACAAATCAGTAGCAAGTAAAGGTCCATCAAATATTCTTCTCTTTTGAGGAGGAAAAGGTGCTATAGGAACCAAGGATAAAAAATATGCCTCCAGTTAAAATAATGATGTAAATATTTGCAATGGTTCACCTTTTTTGAAACACCTCGTAACTTTTTGTGAGTCTGTTGAATGTCACCTTCTGCAAATCATGATTTGATATGTGTAACAAAGGTGCTTTGAATATTCTTCTTTTGGGGGGGGAAATTGGATGCAAAGGGTGTATTATAAATGCAATGGGATTACTATTGCAAGAGGTCAGAGTTCATTTTCATGAGAAAATTTTGAGAAAATATCATCCTCTGAGAAAACTTTCTGACAAACTAGGTTAACTTCCTCTGTGTTGAATTTTCATTCATCTTGATTTGGTTACAAGTGTATAGCCATCAACAAGCTCTGATATTGTTTAAATAACTCTCCCCTGGTGATGAATCTGATAAATTTTGGAATTAATTTGTGTCAAATCTCTGGCAAAGTTTGTGTTTATTTCACTTTCAAAATTTCTGCAAGTAGTTTTTGTTGTTCCTATTGCAATCTTGTATTAAAACCTCTTTGAATCACATAGATCTCAATCCTTGTGATAGTTTAGTGGCATCTGCAATTTCATTTTTCAGAAGATATTTCATCTGGGAATGAGATAAATGATTTAAAATAAGTTTTTTTCATCTCTTGATAGAGATTTTTTGTAAGACTGTGGGTGTACCTTAGGCGTGACTGATCTTAGTTTTTGATGTTTTCTTGGGTCTTCTAACTCAAGCCTTTGTGTTAGAATCTCAAATATTTTGTGAAAAAGTGCATGTCTTGGCCTCCATTGATGCACACCTTCTAGTTGAATGAATGTTTTAACTATTTTGAATCTTTTGGTTACTGAGTTCTCCATTTGTTGTGAATTTTCTCAAGGATCTATCAAAGTCCAATTTATCTTGTTGATCTCCCACTAAAAGTAATTTCAACTAACCCATCCTACCCTGAATTACCCTTGTCTTTCTCTCTATATCCTCAAAAGAACAAAATCCATTTGCTAAAGTGTGCAGAACAGATGAGGATTCCAAATGTCTTTAGTAACCTCTACCTTGTGTTGAAAATATCCCCATAATCTAGAAGTTACAACTCATGAGAGTCAGATTTGGTGTGTTGATCATAGTTTCCCTAGGGTCTTCTCTATAAAGTTTATTTACAAGAAGGATTTTCTAGAATCCTTCAATAATAAGAGGTTACAAAATAGGTTTTTATTACCTTGGTTGAAAGGCACAACCTAAACTAGTTAAGATAAGATCACATCATTTTTGAGGTGCTACCCACTTCTTCAAGGCCTGAGTGCCATAAATTTAGATAGATCACTTCCCCAGTACAAAACAACATACATAACCATCTATCTTCCTTTGAGTGTCTTGTCATATCCATGATGTTGCTTGGCCTTTGAAGAAGAGTAAATCCAGGTACCAACACATGTCACTCATACCAATGGTATTCAATACTTAGGAGGAACATACATTGAATTATTTTGATTTATAGAATCTAATTGGTATGGTAATCTTGATCATTGAAAATATACCTTAGAGTAAAATATTTCTCTTGGCTTGGATCCCGTAAGTTAATTGAGCAAGAAGAATATTGTGATTACCATATATTCTACACAAGAAGAATATAAGGGATAATATAATGTCATCATAGAAGGTATTTGGTTTTAAGGGATTCTAAACGATTTTATTATTAACTTTCGACATCCAACTATCGTTTACTATGACAACATGAACACCATATTTAATTGTAGAAATCTGGTTAAAGATTAGTAGACAAATGAAATTAATATCTACATGCACTTTATATAGGAGATGGTTCATGGATATGTCATCAACATACAGTAAAATCATAGTTATGATCAGGTTATAGACAAATTTACCAAAACATTCACAAAATCCAATTTCCTTCTTGTGCACCCTCTTCTTGGGGTGATGTATTATTATGTAGCCAAAAATATTCTTGAGGATTTATAGTCCTCTTCTCCTCTTCTTCTTTCTTGAAAGATGTAGTTTGTGCATGCGTACCTTATCAGGCCTTTAGTGTTTGGGATATATTGACACATCTCTGATAGTTTTATAGGGGATTTCTCTTTCTTTTCTGACTTACCATGACCTCTACCTAAGCTTCGATGAAGAGGGGGTGTTGGTGTGTGTGACTTACCTTTTTATCACCCAGGTGTTTTTCCACCTCACATGGTGATTCATCTCACTTAGGTGAGATCATAGGTCTTGGGAATTATAAGACATGAAAAATTGCATCATAGAATCTTTCATTGTCATATGTTTCATTGGTGTCATAGGAGTTTCATTCCATCTTGGAAATTTTAACTCCTCTTTCCCCTATGGAGGGAATTATTGTCCATGCATGAGAATTTCACAACACTCCCATATGTACCCTTCTTTTAATCTATGAGAAAGAAAAAAATTGTTTATTCTATGCATTATTTTTTGTTATTTGATTACACTTGATGATTACTTGGAGATTTCTTATCACCTTCGGAGTGCAATTTTTTTTATGTGCATCGGCTTCCATTTAGATCTTTTCAGAGTATTCTCACTTCTTAAACTTGTTGATTTTAAATTTTTTTTATAATGATGTATTTGTTCCCAATTAAATGGATGAACTTAAGTTTAAGAGATGAAGTGACACAACTGATAAGAAGGTGAGAGGTCATATGGGGAAGATGAAAAGTCATGTTGTAAATCTATTAATGGAAGTATCTTATACATTCAAAAATTTAAGAAATTTGTTATTTTTATATGTTATTGTATTTTACTATTACATCAAGAAATTAAATCTATGTTTCTTCTATTTACTTTGTCTATGTTCCTTTGCCCTCTCTACTTTCCAACTTTTCAAGCATTGTGATCTTGTACAACCAAGAAGGAACTTTCTATCCTTTATTAATGGATTTGTAGAACCTTGTGTTTGTAGTTTATTAGTGTTGTTGATTGGTTAATTTTTTGTATTCTAATTGAATTTGGACCTAATACAACTAGTCTACTCAAAAAATTAATACCATTTCACTATTTCTCCTACTCCTCTTTACCTCCCTTCACAAACAATTCCTACCTTATACAATATACATGAAATCTTCCACATATTTAGTGACTATTCCTGTGTTATCCTTGGCCTAATGACCACCTCATTGTTTTATGTAATTTACATTGAATAATTGGAGCTTCATTATACCCAAGTAGGAGGGGATTATCCCCATGACTATTGGTGAAAACCAATAATTTGTAATATAAAAAATTATTTCACCAACATTTTTTTTTATTCCTCTGGGAAAGATATACCCTTGTGCACCCTTTAAAGATCTCTAAAATTCAATATATATATATATAGTCAAACAATCTAAATATTTTAAAAGGAAATTCTATCAAAGGATGAATATATGTAACGTTCATTTCCCCCATCACATAGATGAAGTTTCAAGATTGGTGTTCAACACAAATTGGTGACATCAACATTAAAGAAGAAGATGACCATCGAGAAATCTAGATTTATGATCAGCCATCATCCTAAACTATATCTTAGAAATGTATGGATTCTAACACAATGAAGAAGTCTTTTGTTTCAACTATAATTATACAATCAGCCAAAGGAAATAAGGCCATTGAAATTATTGCACATGTTATGAAAAGGATATCAAGTATGTATAAATGTATTGTATATGAATATTTTACAATCAAATCCTTATGGATTCATTTAAAATGGAGTACTGATAGAGGAAATAAAATGTGTATTTCACTAACTGATGATCAATAATCTAAGAGCCGGATGAGAATAATGTAGAAAAGATATAAAATGTCGAATGAATAACATCAGGTTGAATATCTAGATCAACTAAGAAAAGAGGAATCTCCTAAAGGTAATTTTTTTAATTATACAATGTTGATTGATAAAATCAAAACATTGGATTTTGTTTCTCTTCCTTTGGATGATTTTCTCACTTATGGAGATGAAGAAATGATTTCCTTGAAAATGGATTATGTGCAATGAATTTTGAGAGTTATAGAAGGAATTTCTAACCCTTAAACCAATCTTTATGTTCTTAACTATGCTTTGACTATGCAAGAAAAGTATGAGTAGTATGAAGTACATCATAGTGAAGAGGAGGAGAGCCATATTTTAGAAGAAAATTTTGTTGATTCTCCATATTACAAGGTGTTTATCCTAGGAAGAATTATTAATTTCATGTAATGACTATCATATTCTTGATATTTCTAATGAATTTCAACTTAACACTATGGTAGATGAAGAAAGTAGATAATTTGAGTCTCCATCCATAGTTATACCTTGAACTAAAAGGAAAATCATTTAGATAAGCAATGTGTATGGTCAAGATGAGAATTATTGTCTCATAATCGATGATACAATGTGTCTATAATGGAAAATATAGATAAAGAGGAAAACTACAACAAAACAAACTCCAAACCTTCCATTTCAAATCCAAAAGAAACCTTAAATTATATATGACTTAAATAATGAGGTTTAATGAAATTCTTTACATGGTCTATTTGATTTGTGACATGTGGCTCATTTTTTGATGCTCCAAGTACTCCAAATGGAAGAATAGATAAGCCAAAAGCATGAGGATGTGATTATGATGTAATTTAGGAAAAATAATAATATGATAAATTGATATTATTTACCAAATAATTGTACAAAATAGCAACATGAACTCTCAATATTTGGTGGATTGTTTTGAAACAAAGGATAATTGATTTATAGCTGGGGTAAGTGAATCCACAAAGTAAACTATGATTGATTTGGTTTAGAGATAAATATCCATGATTGCATTTATTTATTTGAGTTCCAAATTGATTGGAGAGAAAGATTTTTTTTCTTTATTTTCAAGAGTGAGTCAAGGCTAAGTTGGCAAGGATTTGTACATGTTTTTGGCTTTTAATTCCAAATCTACTATTTTATTCAACCAAAAAGTATCCTCAATAGTTACATTATTGAATAAGGTGGATTCATTTTGTACTTTCAAGAATTGTGAGATATCGTTAGTTAACTCAAATGCTTGATTTTAGTCAATTTGAACACATCCTCTTGATTAAAATAATTATTCTTACCTATAATCATGTATTTAGTCAACATGAGTTGAGTAGCTGGATTGGATATGAGGATTATTTGATTTATTTAAATGTGGAAGTGAACATGTGGATTGATTTACTTAGTTTTGTATTCAATTTACTAAGGTGGGTGATAAGGTGTAAATATAATTACTTAAATTAATTCTATATAGGAACAATGGGTGTAATAATACTTTTAATGATTATGGTGCATAGCAATAATTTGGGAGTGTCTACATTTTCCCCTCTTTAAAGTGTTATTATGGAATAATAACACTTTAAGTATATAATAATTTTTTAAAATGGTGGATGATTGATAATAAAGTGGTAGGAATGTCTGATTTACCCTGATGAAGAATTTGAATGCCCCACCGAGTCTAGATTGGTACTAAGATTGTTCCCCCTCGAGCGGGATGGTGATGCGATGAAGTGGTGGAAAAACTGTTAATATTAGAGAGAAGCAGTCACAAAAAACATTGATAGAAATAGATAATAAAATGAATGAAATTATCACGATGTGAAAAATAGAAGAATTAGGGTTAGTAGGAGGGTATACGTAGATGAGTGGGAGGGGTAGAAAATATCACAGCTCATTTTTGCTTGTAAATTTCATTTTCCCCCAGAGTGAAGTTTTTGTTTTGAGCTTGGACATAGATTCCTCATAATTCAAAATGTACACATCGTGCAGATCATGTTCGATAGTTTTGATGGGGAAAAATGAGTGTGACACTGTATGTAGATCAAAAATCTACTTTGAAGTGCATTTATTATTTATTAGGTTTATGATAAAATTAGAAAATGATGCTAGCACACATACTTAGGTGTGATAACGCAATCCAAAAAATACACTAGTGTACTAGTGTATACACTTTAGTGTACATGTAAGAGCTTAAGTATCAAGTGAAAAGTACACTAGAGTGTTAAAAATACTATCATACTAGTAATAACATGAGTGTATCATAGTAAATGTGCTAGTGTACAAGTTTACACACCAGCATATTAATGTGTGTGTTAGTATAGTTAGAAAGATTTAGAAGAAAAATTAGAAGTAGAAATTGAAGACATAAGATCTAACAATCATATGTTGATGTTATTTTATGAGATATTATCAGCATTGTACATATGTGAGAACCATGGATGATTATAGTCATTTGAGATACGTATGAAACATAAAGAGAGTAGACAGTTGTGTGTGCAATTAGAGGTGACAAGCCTAAAATTCATTTCTCATCTTTCAGAAATCTAATTAGATGACTAGTTTATCACCAATCTTGTCGATAAATGGCATAATGACAACTAGAATTTCTAACTACTGACACACGAGATTAATGTGACACTGTAGGATGTGTATCATATCGTATGCGTTCCAATAAAATGGACCTTTATAAAGTGGGATGGGAGGGAAAATAATATATGAGGACACATTTGGTAAATATTTGGATTAGAAGACATACATTGAGAGAGGATGGTTATAAACTTACATGATTACATGAAGGATACGATAGTGATGTGAAAATCATTTTTATTTATGGTTCTTATCATTTTCTACTTGTTTCCAAATAAGTTGGGATGGCAATTTTAGTTGGGTTTGATTAACATAGTTGCAGAGGTGATGGAGGCCAATTTGTATACACATGGGTCTTGTATCCTAGCTCATTTATATAGAGACTTACATTTACTTGTTTACAGACGTTAGAGGACCCCTATCCATATCATATTCCTTATTATATGGTATTTTGATCACATTACTATCAGGATACTGTTGTGGATATTGTGTGATAGATAACTGGAGGAGCCCTTAGAATTTAAATAGTAAACAATGGGTTCCAACCATAGGGAACACTAGGATTACATGGAGTTTTATAGATGGGAATTTGATTATTTATAATTGCACACAGTGACATAGGTGATATAGGTGGGACTCTGATGATACAGAGTTGGTTACAATGGTGGTACATAATTATATCATCACGAGTCATGAGCACATCATGAAAATATATAAGGTTGATATGGTCAGAAGAAATTTTGATGTTATACAAGATATACCTATAGGGGATCATTAGAAGGTGTGATTTGCGCAAGACAAAGTGTAATTCAAATCACATATGAGACAAAGGGTGGAAAGGAAAGCTTCTTTGGAGTTCTACAATAATCCTAAGATGTATTGGCTCAATTTACAGGTGCTGGGACAATTATGGAGTACACTACATAGTATATAGGGATCATGCTCCAGCACCTTACAATTCTACAACAATCCATATCAACAAGGACAATGTAAGTAAACATGGGTAGAGTAAAATAGAGAGGGGCTAGGGGTGGAGGTAGAATAGAATTTTCACAACAACATGTATAGTTACAAGATCCAGTATCAGAAAAGGTGTAGGAATAGGAACAAGTTTCCCAAGTTCAGGTTACACATGTTACATTATAAGTTCTAGTATAGGTTTGATTACATTTACCAGTATAGGTTGTTGTGTAGATTGCATGATGGCAGTAGTTTCACTTAAATGTACTTATGTAGGTACATGTACCATTATAGTTTTGAGTACAAACTCATGTATCACCATGTATACCACTGAGTCTAGGAGTAGGATATGTGGATGGATACAGGTTTTGAAATAGAGATGCATGTGGTTTTTATTTTTGGGAAAATGAGGGAGAGGAGAATGTCTTCTAGTGATTTATAAATGTACCATTTATAGGACCATTAGCGAATGATCTTTCATTATAGGCTCAAAGAGACAAAGTTATATGCGATCACAATGATATATTTATCTTATAACATAAAAATATGTAATAATTACAACAGGGGACCATAAAGAGAGACTTTCTTTCTATACAAATATAACGACTAAAAACTAAATGATATTCCACTTGCTGCTTGGAGGAGGTAGGTTGGATGGGGGATATTCTACATATGGTGATTATTGTATCACAAGAGGTAGGATATTATAGTTCCCTATATGAGGAAATGGTTTTGTAAGGTCCAAAGGGCTCTAGGGTATAGTCTAAGGATGAGTAGTAGGTCTACTATGACATGCAGATTAGATAGGATATCTAGGTCAATGAGATCAATAAAAATGGCACACCGAGGGTTGGGCAAGAGAGACTAGATAGTCCCAGTGTTGGAGAGATTCATCCATGAATCAATGAAGGATGGATATACATGTTGTATTTTATATGTATACCTCATGATGAAGGGAAAATTTTTTTTAGAGTGATGTCCTTAACGAGACTGATATATATATGAAAAAAAATTATAGATAGTGTGCATGAAATTTATTGATGTATATAGACTCTTGAATTTTTGTAACATTTGGAGATGTAAACATTGGATATGGAATTTGAGATTATATATATGATGAGATGATTTATTATTATTTTCGTTTACTTTTTTATTGATATGATGAGAAACATATTCGAGATGTTGATGTTGTATGGTGATTTATTATGGATATATGATGACATGGTAATATCATAACTTCTATTCAAAGATGTATTTTTTAGAGAATCCTATATTGTTATTGCACATGTGCAGTTAGCACCATGATTATTGAATAACCATGATGAACAACCCATATGCACGTAGAAAACACATACATAGAGAAAATGATAAAACGATCCCTGTTGGTTGGAAATTTTATCTGTAAGTAAAAGTAACAGTTCAGGGGAAAAAATTCTATCCTCTTTAGGTGAAAGGTTTGCTTAGTCACCAAAAACTGGGAATATAATTGCTTACAAATATACAGAATAGTATTCTGCTTGAGGATTTTTCTGTAAAGAATGTTTCCATATTATGGTATTCACAATACATAAGATGAAATGGTAAGAAATTTTTAGAGGAGGAAAAAATAGCTTCTATGAGAAAGATGTATCTAACAAGGACACAAAGTGTTATCTGATTAACCAATCAAGAATACAAGTATTCTCCTTGGTTATCCGAGATTATTGACTATTGAAAAGAAAAGAAACAAAGAAAAAAACACATTCATATATATATATATATATATATATATATATATATATATATATATTGCAGAACATATCTTATAAATGCATGCATGGAATTTTATGAATCATATGAATTAATATATCTAAAAAATACACCATACATATAAATGCAACAGATACAAATATCTTCACACAACAACAAATGGATTGAAGAAACAATTTCTATATTCAAATATATTAGATCTACATTCACAGTTGAAGGGAAAAGAAACAAAAAGAATATAGATAAGAGGGAGATAATTTATTCTTCTTTATTGATTTCAATTGTTTTATATCTTTACATCCAAAAACACCAAAAATCCAACGCCTTTACAATGGAAAAGAACCTTTATATAGACAGCGGGTGGTGGTAAAAATATTCCTTAACTAATTTTCATTTAATTAAGTCCTAACACTTAATTAATGGATTAAATTTATCTTTCTTTATTTACAATTTCATACTTTCAAAATGGTAAAGCTAGCTTTTGAAATATAAAAATTAGAAAGAAAGACTTAAGAACTAGAGGAAGGAGAACTTGTGGATGGCGCAGTTGGAGTCTTCACTTTAAGTATATGATTCCTGAATCTTGCTGAGGCACCATCAATATCCATGACATTCGGGATAGTTGTGTTTGCCAAAACATTCAAATAGTTTCCCAAAGAGTGTTCCATTTCCTTTCCAATGCCTGCATTTTGTTTCAATCCTTTGGTGGCCTCTATGAAAATGTTATAAAGCTCTATAATCTCCTCAATTTTTTATTCGTTAATATTTTTAGAATCAAACAAATATTCCTTGATAAATGTCCTAAATTTTTCTTTGATTTCATCTAATGAGTTTCTCTCTCTAGAATTTTCTTTATAGAACTAAAATCGTAGAACTTGTAAATCAACAAGTATCTCATAATAAAGGATTCTCCTTTTCATACCATTCTTTTAAGTTTAGTGACGATTTTATAAAAATATTACTCTTGGTATCATCAAAAATTTTGTGAGAGAGGAGGATTTTCTCATCTATTGTATTCATGATCCTTAGATCCTGAATACATTCTAGCCAAAGCTCAAGCTCTTTCTTAGATCCTATAATCACTGTATCAAATTGACTCAGGGCTAAGGAAGTGTTGTCATATTTTTTTAGGCCGCATCTATGAATTTAAAACAAGAAATCATAATTCGTTCCACCAACGCCTTAATAAATTTACCATATGAAACATGTATATGAATATCCTTGATGGATTTAACATATTTATCAGACAAAACAGTGGGAGGGGAAATTTTGTATAAAGGAGTTAGATCAAGAAATTTTTCACCTGAGAGAAAAGACTAAATAAAACTAGAAATAACTTGAAGTTGTTCTTCCAATTGCTCCTATGTTTGCTTGTCTTTTTCCCCTCTCTTAATTACTCTAGAAATTTCCTCTTTCAAGTTATAAACCTCTCCTTCATGAGTATATTCACCAAGTAGAATCCTCATCAACTCAAGATATGCAATAGTTATATATTTTTAATCTTCTTATTCTCTTGGATTTGAAATCTCCAAGAATTGTTGACCTTTTGAATCAAAGAATAACCTTGTAGTTGTCTTGTCTATTTTCAGTGGAGTTGGAGTTATTCCAGGCAAGGAAACTACATCATCAAAACTAAGAGCTACTATCTTAGGTGTAAAATTTATCTTTTTGTTATCAATCATGAGTTGAACCCATGTTAAATAGTCACTTTAGGATGAAGGGGAAGGTGGTGCCAATTCAAAACTAGGAGAACCAAGAGATTAAATGGAGAAAACATCAACAGAAAGCACTTCAATGGTAGAAGAAGAAGGCAATCATTTGATTGGTGATAGGATCTTGGGAGAACTCACTTTCCCAGTGTTTGGTTCTAAGATTTTTACTTCATATTATTCTTTTTTTTCACTTTCGCCACTTTTTTCTTCATCATCACTATTTTCTTGCTCATCCTTTTGTTCTGTGTTGATTTTATCTACATTATTATTCTCTTCTTAAAATTTTTTTCATTTCCTCTTCTATGGGTCATGTCACTTTTTTAAGAGTGGAAGTAAATTCTTTTTTTAAATATTGAATATTCTCTCCATCTACCTCATTCTCAGGAGTCTCTTCAAATTATTTTGTCTCCTTAAATTTATCCTTTTTTGTATAACCATTAGTTGCAGATTCCTAAAGTGAGGAGGAAGGAGTTCATCGAGTCTGTACTTTTAAAGGAGAAATACAAATATCATTTTGGAATGATGAAGTCTCCTAGGAAGAGGATTGTGCCACACTTGGATTTTATTCCCTCATTTTCCTATTGGACCAAAATTTCGTTCTTACAAAACAAGGTTAATTATATCCATGAGATCATCTATGTCTTTCTATGACTAATCAATAGTAAGAAATGGCTTGTGTTGGATGGTCTTAATGTATTATACAAAGTACAGGTCATCATTATCATCCTGCGGGCCCTTTGGAACAATAAAAACTATCAAATATCTGATCTTTCATAAATAAAGTCTACCAGAGTATATTATTCTCACTACATACTCATCTAAGAAATCTTCCCAGTAATCTTCCAGAGCATATATGTGATAATATGACATATTTAGATGATTAGAGATAAAAAAATTGATATCAAAACAAGATATTTTGTGGAATGAGTAAAAATTGAATGCAAAAATTGATCTTTCTACATTTTGGGCATCTAAATCAGTTATGCAAGTACAATTCCCCTTAGAAATAGGAAATTGGATGCCTGTGATCTTTTTGTCTCTATGTGTTCTAGGTAACATGTCTAGTTGCCTACAAATTTATACCAAAACCTATTTTTCATTGCAATATATAGGTAGCTTATTTGGTGAACAATCGAACCCAACTAACATAATGTAAGAGACTCTTTTGAATTGGATAAAGAGGATTCCATATGTGGAGATAAACTTTTTTACCTCTGCAAACACTGTCTCAACTATATTTCCTTCTAGAAGCCTCACTATGTACATGCTGAAAACATCATTCACCCTCAAAAGTGATGTTTACTATTTTCAAAGGTATGTTGAGGGTAATACTCATAAAATGGTTAATTATTATTATCTTCTTGAAGAGAAAATTCTAAGGATACCCTATATAGTAAAATTGTGTAAATTGTATAGGAGTTCATGTAGAATGTTTTGATTTGTTACACCTTGACCATTTATTCACTGAGATTCTTCATAAATTATTTGTCCCTAAATAAGACTCTGTTTTTCCCTCATAAATGATGTTTATATAAGGACACATCTAAAATTGAAATTCATTGGTGTAAGGGAGGCCCATTAATCTAGCTAGTAGAGTTATTATATCTTATATTTCTTCCTTGAAATATGATCTGTACATGAACTTTGACAACTTAGAACCTCCTTTCCTTTGGGACCTTAAGTCATGACATGGCCATAATTATGGTATATCTCTATGTTTCTTACTTAAAGAGGTTCTGACCTTTAATTCTAGTTAAATAATGGAATCTTCAGTGATGGGAATTGTTAGTACAACATTTATGCAGTTCACATCAATTTTGCAATGACTTGGCCCTCAAGATCTCTAATTTCTCTAGTATCATAATCAAAGTAAGAGGTACAATCTAAGATAGTGTCTGTATAATAGATACCGAGAGGGAAACCACTGGCATGGTAAATTCCAATATCTTTGATACATAGGAAAATGGGATTAGAGGTAGCTTCTGAGATATTAGCCCAAAAATATTTAAGGTCAATGTGGAAAATATCACTAACTTGATATTAGGTACATATGTTTCCATAGAAGAGATGTTTTCATACCCCCCCATACTGAAATTTCATGGTGGCAATATGGGAAAATAGACACTTAGAATAATAGGGCTTCAATAATGGCTTTCAATAAGAATAGGATGGTAGGGAACTAGACTCAATTTGACATCAAATAAACTAGAAGGCTCTTGAATGGATTACCTTTGTCACATGAATAATGGAAATACCCTCACGATCAAAATGTAATTCAGATTTTTGAAAATGGTTGAAAAATGCATGAGCTATGTCTAGAAATGGCCTTGAGGGCACATTAACGGAAACAAAATAATGCACAGTTGAAATCCTCAATTTCCAATGGTAAAATGAGTTACTCTACCTCATTTTATTATTTTCCATTAAGACAATGATAGGGTAAAATATCAATTAATGATTCTAAATGTTTTTCAGATAATGGAGAGGTTCATGGAACAATTTACTCATTTCCCCCCTTTATATTGTAGATATGACGAAGATGCGGGTAAATGAGGGCCCAAGGGAACAAGGGACATGAGGGGCTAAGACTTCCGAAATACCTGTAATACAAAAAAATTGGGTTTGAAGAGAACAGAGTGCTAAGAGGAACATGAGTTGCAAGTTCTTCAAATATCCAAAAAATACACAACACAAAAGGAATAAGTGTGGATAAATCAGGATCATGGAGAAATAATTCCCATGGGATCAGAGGATTACAAGGTCGCATGATATCTGCATCTCTAAAATATAAAGAAACACATAATAAAACTAGGATAAAGGCTTGTGGGTTGGAAAAAATTACGAGGAACAAAAGGATGCAGAGAAATGAGGTCTAGGAGGAAAAGGGTCATGAGTTCCAAAAATATCTGAAACCTCCACAATTCAAAGGATCTCTAAGTAATGTAGGTAAATAAAGCATTCAGGAAACACGATTCATGGAGGAAGAAGGGTAATGAGGGCACAAAAAACCTAGTAATTCCGTAATACAAATATTTCAAAATTAGTTCCCCAAAACATAAAAAATTCAGTATAAAGAAGAATTAGAGAATTGTGGGTGGAGCGGTGATGCAATGAACAAGATACCCAAAGGAACATGTTCCATTTGTTCCTTGAAAATCTTAGAATACCATAATACAAAGGATTCTGACTCAAAATGTTAAAAATTACTAATTTTTTGAAAAAATTTCACTACTTATAACTTCACAAGGAAAAAATAATTTTGATAAAACGGGTCACTTGACCAAAAATTTTCAAAAATTTCAAAAAAATTACACATTTTCTGGGTAAGTGACACTAAATTTCTCTTTCTAGGGATTTGATTGACTTGACACACCGGTACAAAAATGAAGAGAAAATAATCCCAATATACTTGGTTACAAGATAAGTGGTTTTTCCATTAGGTAAATTGATACAGAACAAAGCCATATAGAAGAACACAGAAACACAACAACACAACACAACACAAACAAGAAATAAAGAATCTACAAGAGTATTTACAAGACTATAAATAATGGAATGTTGTGTAATTCAAGACTAGAAAAACTTCAGTATTGGTCACTATATTGTAATGGAACTGAAGTTCCATCCATACAGCTCAAATAATAAGAACTTTCACCATCAAAATAGCAAATTTTTAAAGGACCAAGCTAGAGTGATTCAAATTTACCATTGTTTCTTCGTGGTTCACACCTTTTGTCCCAAAGTATAAAAATATCTCCAACTTGGAAGTCTCTGGGCCTAGCTTTCTTGTCAAAAAAACATTTGAACTTTTGTAGGTGTGTAATTATTATATCAACAACTTATAATCTTTCTTCATACAATTTCTAGAGGTACATCACCCTTTTCTCCCATGGCACTTGAGAACTCTTAATTTTCAATAGCTTTTGTAAAATGAAGTGCATGTAACTCCACTACCACTGGAAATTATGTATCCATTCCATACATTAACTAAAATGGGGGACATCCTGGTGGCTCTTTTTGATGTGATAATATCTACCTAGAGAGCATCATACAACTTCTTATGCTATTTTCTTTGTGATTCGTTTACAAGATTCCTAATAATTGTTTTTTATTTTATTTTTTGTTGATTCATCTTACCCATTCCCTTATGGATAATAATTAGATAAATTTGCAATGGAAATACAATATCCTTAATAAAAATCAATAAGCTCATAGTAATAAAAGTATTGGGAATTATCTGTAAGAATCTTGTTCGGGATTACGAATCTAACCAATACATTTTATTTGATGAAAACACATGCTACCTTAGAAGTGGTCCTTTTTAGTGGTATTTCTTCAACCCATTTTATGAAGTAGTCAGTAGCTATAAATACATATGTGTGTTCTGCACTTGAGATTAGATTAAGATTTCCTATTATATCTAAGCCCTCATTGTTTGAAGGGATCTTCAATAACTTAAAAGGAAATGTGTCCACTTGGGTCTACCTAGAAATTTTTGGCATGCTTTGCACTTTGAAACCCATTTATTTGCATCTTTCAAAAGTGTTGGTCAATAATACCCTACACAGATATTTTTTTGAGTTATTACTGAGGAGGAAAAGGGACCTCCACAAGACTAATAATGTAAATCCCTTAGGAATCTCTTTTTCTTCTCATTATCAACCTACCTAAGGAATTGACCATCAATTCCTCTCTTGAACAATGAATTTTCCTAGAGAACATATTATACAAATCAAAGTTTAATATATATTTTCTATTTGACACTCAAGTGTGTTGGACATTCTCCATTAGTAAGTAAATGACTGATATCTACATACCACTCATTCGTTGAAATAAGAAAGAGTACAGTTGGTATATCATCAATCTCCTTATCCCTTGAAAAATTATATATACCAGTGATAATCTTTGGTATATAAGATTATTACTTGCAAGTTTCCTTCTATCACACCAAAGATAGACTTATTTGGATTCAAAGTAATTCCATGGTCCCTACAACACTGAAACACAAATTACAGGTGCAAAAATTGATCCTCTGTTTTCATCGAGAAAAGAGTCATATCATTAAAAATATATTTCTATACATTTTTTCTTGAGATAAAAAATCCAAATCCATTTCCCTTTATAATGTTGCACCTACGTTAATTGAGAAAAAAATACATCCGTTTGTAGGAAAATGTGCATGAGGGAGTTGTAAAAGGAGTTTTTATGTTGGTCTTGTACTTCTACCTTTATTTGGTTATAGCCCGAGAATCCATCGAAAATTGACAATGTCTTTGAACTAGTGACAACCTGTAGAATCTGGTCCACCATAGGGAGTGGATAGTCATCCTTGAGAGAGGTCGGATTCAAGATTTGAAAAAAAAACACAAATCTAGATTTCTCCATTTTTTTTCTTACCAATAGAATTTGGCATTGCAAGTTTAATGATGAATCGAAAAAATTATTTTAGCATTTTAATTTTTTTTTATCTCCTGGTGAATCGTGCCTACAATCCTTGTATTGTATTGCCTCTATTTTTTGTGAAAAGGTTAAATACCTAGCTTTAAGGGAATGTAATGTTGCATTTCCATTGGTTTAAAAAAATTTTAGATCATCATATGAGTAAGCCAAAACATCTATGTACTTCTTCAAAAATTTAATCATTTTCTTTCTCTCTTCGCAAGAACTACATTTTCCAATATTAACAAATTTGGGCTCCTCATCACTTCCTATGTTAACCTCTTTAAAATCATTCGATTGGAAAAATTATTATGATACCCTTCCTTTGATATAATTTTCATGCTTGTTAAATAAACCCTCCAAACTTACAAGACCCTTAGGAATCTTATTTTCTTTATGCTTGATACTGCCATCTTGGTCAGATTATTCCTCAACTCCTCCATTTGACATAAAAGATGACGTGAATTCATGATAAGTGGCTATGATTCACTCAAAAAAAAATTGGATGAAGTTATATTTTAATTCAATAAATGAAATCAAGTGCTAGTCATCTTTGAATACTTGCTAATTATTTACATTATATGGGACACTGGGTCTAAAAATATTCTCCAAGTTAAATTTATCTTGGGAACAATCCTGATGAGGAATGAAAAAGGACCCAGAAACTGCTAGAGCATCTTCTATAGAGTTTATTTCCCTTGGTAAAGAATCAATTGAAAATGCATCCAACAATTCGAAATAATCCCATACTAAATTCCAATATTTATTTAGTCTTTGGTTCTTTACGTAAATGTTTAATAATTAGTTCTGCATCTCCTTGAGCATAACGGTTCTTGATTCCCATTTACCTTCCTACTAATAGGTTGAGGAGAAGAGAATGATACTCAATGTTATTATTAGTGTTAGAAAATTGAAGTTTATAATAGAAAGTATGGATTTTACCAGTAGGAGAATCCAATACAATTACTTCTCCAAAACCAACCGTGTAACAACTTCCTTCAAACTCAAGAATCCAAATAACATTAGGGTCATCATGCACAACCTTAGTAACTTTGGATTTAGTGTCAAGCATTACCATGTAATTTCCATTACCAATATCTTCTTAAAAAATTAAAGCCTTAGGGTCATCTATTTTTTGGACAATATATTCATATTGTCTATCTGGAATGAACTTATTCATTTTTCCATTGATTAAAATAAGAGCATGGGATCATTCCATTTGTATTTCCCCTCAAAATTCCCTATAGAAATTTCTATTCAAAAATATACCATAGGACAGAGGTATGTCTACAACCAAAATAGTGGCCTTGAATATTTTCTCTTGGAATGTAACAAAAGCTACCTAAGCATCTATTATTCTCCCAATGAACGACACCTCTTTAGTTTCCATTTTTTCATTGAATAGAATAAGAGGATGGGGTCAGTCCATTTGTATCTCCCCTCCAACTTCCCTATAGAAATTTCTACTCAAAACTATACCATAGGATAGAGGTATGTCTATAACCAAAAATAATGGCCTTGAATCTTTTCTCTTGGAATGCAACAAAAGCTACCTGAGCATCTATTATTCTCCCAAATAAGGGAACCTATTCAGTTTCCATTGAGTAACATAAACCAAAGGTTCAGGTTAAGGTGAGGCCAAGGGCATGGGAAACTTTATCAAGCATTACATTATCATATGCCCCAGATTCAATGACACAATTACTAAGTTTATAGCTAGCTATTATAAGTGTGACATAAAATGGATAGATCTTCTTAGAGGTGGAGGATGAAAAAACAATATTATTTTGTGGGGAAGGAGAGTTGGGAGTAGGAAAAATGCCTTTAAAAGTTGCAAGGGATTGACTAGGATTAGATTTGACAAATTTTATCTCTTGAGAAAATGCTTCAGTGCAAATATGGCAAAATTCAACTTATGAAATTTGTATTTTGGTCCTCTTGATGTGGTCAATAATATCAAAATACCCTGAGGTAGACGGGGTTTCTTGATTATAAGAAGGGATTTTTTGTTTATCATACTATGAGGTAGAGGTTGCTTTTGGCATAGGATTATAAGGTGTAGTTACATTTGGAATAGAAGAGGAACTGGAAGGAGTGTTATATGGAGAAGAAATACTTACTTTCGTAGTAGAAATAGTAGGAATCAGTGCTCCTCTTTTTGCAACTACTGGAATAATGATCGGAACTTCCTTGGACTTATCCTTATTTACGGGCTACACTATATCTTTCTTCTTGCTCAATTATTATATATTCATGAATGCATAAGAATCATTGTTCATGTATTTCACAATTTTATCATAATCATCATCTTCATTATCAAATCCCTCGGTAGTGAAAATTTTGAGTTGGGAGTCATCTACATCCTCTTATTGAAATTATTTTTGTTCTTCTTCTGGTTCTTCCAACTCCTATTCTTATTCTTTGTCATAAAGTTCCTGAAATTAAAACCTTGCATTCACCAGAACTTTAACAGGAGAAGATTCTATATCCAACTTGAGTTAAGCATGTGAAAGAAAATCTTTTGGCTGAAAATTTATTCACGGAATATTTTTATATCAAATTTTCTAAGCAAGTTGTTTATTGATTGAAAAAATTTCACTCACCATTTTTTGAACCAATTGTTCGTAATGTATTATACCTAAATTTGAGGCCTTATCATTGGGAGGTTCCTTTGTTAACTTGCCAAGCATTATTAGTTCATCCTCTACACTTATCTATAACCTTTGATCATCATCAAGATTAGCACAAGTGACTCTTCTTAGTGCATAAATAACCTCTAACAAATAAGCATTGCAGAAAACACATTTCAGAATTTGATCAACATGATGAGTAGTAGCTGGAATTTTACTAACCAATTTATTTAACTTTGAAAAAAATTCCCACATAGGTTCATAAGGATAATTAGTTGTCTTAGAAATATTTTCGAAGAGAGAATGAACATCCTCTGTTGGCTTGAACCTATTCTCAAACTGAGTCTTCCTGGTGTTCAAACTGGTAATAATACCAGTTGGAATATTGTAGTGTAGACACCCAAAACTGGGTTGTAACCCTCTAAACTCCCTTAAACTAATTAATTCAATACAATTCCCCTACCATGTCCACTTGCACACATTTTAATTAAATTAAGTACCTAACTCACCTAGCCACCTCACCTAAGCCACCTCACCCTAGAGCCATTCCAACTCAATTTATTACATTAGACTAAGTGCCCACTTATCCTAAATAGCTAGGACTTAGTCTAACCCTAATCTTAATGACCTATCATCCCTCTAACTAATTTAAGAATCCATTTACCTCCATTCCACACTTGTGGCCCAAAACCAAAATATCAATCACGCCAAATTAAGGAATAATCTAGCTATTTTAGCATATATTTCCTATACTCCTTAGCTAGTGCCAGTTATTCCTCATCTGGCATCATTCACCTAACCACTATCGACTAACTTCAATAAGGATTTAAAATCTTTTACCCCGGTTCCTAAAATTTTGATTTTGGAATTATCGCATTCTAAACTCTCAAGAATCTAAAAAATCAAACAACAAACCAAAGCACCTCAACCTCTTCAGCATCCAATCTCCAACAACTATTTACATGAGAAGATCTGGATCCATACTGCCATGACACTGGAGCAAGAAACAACTCTCTTCACACATCCATCCATCTACTCAACTCTTGCCAGTGTTCACATCTTAGTAAGTACTTGTATAACCTGTTATTTATCTTCATTTACTTGGTTATAGATCTATTGTGATTAGTTCTCTTCATTTCCTCTCTGCCCTAAATATTTCTTGGGTCCCATTTACCCAGTATTCTACCAACCCACCATTCTGATCACTTAATCACCTCCAACAAATTTTCTAAGTCTTCATAAGATTCCAAAATACCTCACCAAAATATGCCACACTCTTTTTGTAATCACAGAGAGCTCCCAAACCTGTCATTTTAATAGTTTTTACCAAATTTTCCCTATCGATAGTGGTCACCCAACCGGCTTTGGTCTATTTCCAGTAGCCGGCATCGATCACTTAACCGATATCGGTCTCTATGATTAGTAAAACATTCAAAACAATCGAGCTTATAACTTATCCCAAAAAACACAACACCTTACCAAACTTGGTCCAGACCTCATCTACAACCTCTATCAGACCTAAAAACCTAGAATCTCCTACTAGCCCTCTAGATCTAATCATAACTTTTCTTGTTAGATTATATTTACTTATTGTATTTGCATGAGACACCTAAATCATACAAGTATACAAGGATTTCCATATTTCATGTAATTCGTTGCATTAAATTGTATTTGAAAGTGGATTAAAAGCCTTCTAGCAAATAACTTGGTTCTCAGATCTAGTTCTTGCTAGGAAGTCCACTAACCTATATTGTTAATGTTATTTTGTGGTCTTGCTGTGTTTCTCACAAGTCATTCCTCCTATCCAAAAGGAATCTCTTACAATCAACTTGGTCAACATTCTACACGCGCACACCATCTTCTATTATCAATAGGTATTCCTCCTCGACCTTACCTGTTATAATTTTTATCTCTACTTTGCAGTGAAACATTTTGAAACTCTTGGTGGGACCCATATTTTGGGATCTTTTCATTGTTCATATAAGGTGCATTTTTGTGTTTAATTCTTTCCAGAAAAGTTCACATGAAATCTCTCACTGGGAATCATCATTTCTTTCTATTTTTCTAAAATAAATTTATCCTTTTGCGCTTAACAAGAACATTTATTCTTTTCTACTAAATTACATTTAGTGAAAGAGAATTCATCTTCCTATTCTCCATTTTCTACATCGAATGTCATTTTCGATTTGGGGAATAAAATACATGCATTTCATACTTTGAGTGTTGCATTAGATCACATAGATTTTATTATCAATCACATGATGGAGCTCATGACCACTTGGTGATTAGATTTAGATTAACTGTAGTTCACATTTGTGTACACACTCCCCAAGCCAAACCACTTAATTACTTTACACATTTGTTGAACATTCCCTTTCCAAGAAGAAGTCGTCAAGGATTTAACAACCCGTTGATAGTGGGCCCCGATAGGTGTTCTAGTTGGGTTGTCATATCAAATCATGGACCACACATACTGAAAGGTATATCATGCCTCTTTAACCAAAACTGACCTAAAACCGGCCATATATTTCTTATAGGTCACCTTCGTTATCCAAAAACTCTATTCTATTCATAGGCAATTTAAAAAGGCATAAGCCATTAAACATTAAAATATGATACCAAGGATTTGCATGTTTTGCTAGTATTTGCTTGATTGAATTACGTTGTGAGTTGTAATATTGATTCATCATTTTTCTTGTCTTTCACACTCCACCATCATGACTGGTTTATTATTGTTTTTCTGAGTGTGATAGGACATAATTTTTTCCATAGACTACTTCTAGGTTAGATTTATTTTTACTTAATTCACTCCAAATTCAAAAATTCTTCATCTTCTCAAAAATATGAGTAACCGACATCGGTCTAGTGACCGGTATTGATTCATTTATCATGTCGGCACTAGTTTTTTGGTGCCATTTTTGAGCTTGCACCATTTTGCCCTAAATTTTTCCTTCATTCTACATGCTCTGAAACATTTTTCTCTCAAATTGGTGGTCTGAAAATTTTCCCTCTAGTCAAATACCTTGAAATTCTCACAAACTTGTTGTTTTGCCTCGATTTGAAAGAAAGCTACATGTGTGCCTTGTTTTACACCCTAATTTCTCCAAAATCTATGGGCTCTGTCATTTTTCTTTTTTTCCCGATTGTGGAAGTTTAAAATTGATCGATTTGCACTTCTATGCCATTGAAAATCCAATTCCATGATAAAAAATGCTTTAAAAACATGTTTCAGTTGGTTCAATTTTGAGAAATTTGTCATCCTTAGCAAAAAAATTGAATTCTAGGGCATCCTTGGTGTTTTTTTGTTTTGACGGTCAGACAGGCATCATTTTCCCGTTAATTTCTTCTTCAGCATTGATCAGCAACATGGCTTGTTCTAATTGGCTGAGGGATGACGGAAATTTATTTTAACTTATCTCTTTTTGCTTTTTTGGCAAAATGGTGAATTTGGTCCCATGGATCCGCTTTACTCTGATTGGTTCTAATGTTGTTAACGTGTCCTCTTTTGATTGTATGGGAAGTAGCAGGTATTTTTGTGCCTTGAGGCATTTTGGAAAAAGAGTTAAAGTGCAAAGAAAATGCCTAGGGCCAACAATGAATCAGAATGGAACACGTGGCAGCTTTAGAACCAAGGACGGAATTGTAGGTGGCCAGGTTATTTTGAAGTTTTTGACTTTATTTGGTTAAAATATTAAGGTCATAAAACAATATGAAACTCCATAGTGAATCACAGGTGGACACGTGTCACGTTTGCATCAGAGGTAGAATTTTGGGCGTCGAGGAAAAATTGAGATTTTTCCCATTTTTGACATAAAGACATAAAATTAAAAGGAGGAACACAAGCTCGTAGTGAATCAGCTATTGCCATGTGTCAGGGATAGAATTAGAGGTGTAGGTCCACGGGGATAATTTGGAAAAAATTTCTTTTTTCCAAAAAAGGTGGAAATGTGTAGAATCAGTCCGTGATTCCAATGGGGCCCACTTTGGGACACGTGTCAGGCCCGTTTTCATGAGGTGGAGATACAGGGATATTTTGGAAAATTTCCCTTTTTCCAAAAAGGGGTAAAATAGTAGAATCAAGCCACGATTCCGCTAGGATCCACATTGGGACACATTTCAAACTTATTTTCAAAGGGCGGAGGGGTGGAGAAAAATGTCAAATTTTTACATTTTTCCAAAAGTGTTAAAATATCAAAAATTGATCCCAAGCCCATTTCCAATCACATTGTGACACATGGAGGGCTCAGATTAAAGGATAAAGGAAGATCAATGGTAACTGTGCATTTCTCAATTTGGCCACCATTTGAGCTCCAGGAAGTTTGGAGATGCATTTTTTGCATCAATTTTCATCAAATTTTTGAAAAATTCGTGTCGTTTGTGCCTACAAGGACCAATGCAATCGGTTTTGAGGATCAATTTGAAGATTAGAAATGCTTTTGAAATTAATTTTTGCCCTAACCCATATAAAAACATGAAATATGGATCCAAAAGTTACATAGTCAAATTTTGGAGGGATAAGGATGAAATAATGAAAGGAAGGGGGTCTACATGCTTTCAAGATGAAAAATGTGCCTCCACAATGGATAATGATGCAAATTTTGCAATGATTCATTTCTTTTTGAGACAAATGGAAACATTTTGGACATGTTCTATTAAACATCCTTGTCTGTGAATCATGAGGAATTTTTGTAACAAATTTGATCATTTGGCATATTATTTTCTTGGGAAAGAAGGCTCGAAGGAGATTGAATGCTATGTATTGCATGAATTTGTCATGCAAAGGGTTGGAAGAGTTTAAAAGACCCTGGAAAACTAAAAATTTCACAGGAAAATATGGGAAGAAGCCCATTCTCTAAGTGACCACTTGAGAAACTCATGTAACTATCTCAGTATTGGATTTCAAATCATGATAAGTTGGTTGCACATGTATAGCCATTAACAAGCTCTGAGATTGTTTTCAAAACATTACCCTGCTGATAAATCTTATCATTTTTGAGTTATTCTGTGTTGTCTTCGGTAAATATTTGTGAATGCTTACATTCCAGAATGTATTTCAAATTTATGTTTCTTGTTTCCTATTGTAGTCTTGTGTTTAAAATCTCTCTTGATCATACATGGTCTCATTTCTTTTGATAGTTTAGTGGAATTTGCAATCTCACATTCAAAATATCTTTCATCTGATAAAGAGATAAACAAATTTAAAATCACTTTACCTTCGTTGACTTTAGATATTGTTTGTAAACCTTTGGGTGCACTTTAGGTCATAATTAAATAGTGATTGTTACATGCTTCATTGGTTCATTATAACTCAATATTTTGTGATAGATGGTCAAATATTGTGTGGAAAAGTGCAGATCTAGGCCTCCATTTGATGCACATATCCTAGTTGAAGGGATGATTAACCATTTTCATACTTTTTGCTATTAAGTTTCTCTATATTTTGCTGAAATTCTCAAAGAGTCTGGAAGACCTTGGTTTGTCTTATCTAAACTCCCACCCAAATAATCATTCAAAACAACTAATCCTACAATGTTTTACCGCTGTTTTGACCTATATACCCACAGAAGTTAAAAATCCATTTGGTAAAGTATGCAGAATAGATAAGGATTTCAAAATGTCTTAAGTAACCCTTGCCTTGCATTGAAAGTATCTCCATAATCTAGAAGTGATAACTTATGAAAGTCACATTTTGAGTGTTGATCATATTTTCCCAAGGCCCTTTTCATACTATTTGTACAAATTAAGGGATATCTTCATCTCCTTCACCATTTGAGGGTTATAAAATAGGTCCTCTTACCTTGGTTGAAAGGCACAACCTAAAACAGTTAGGACAAGATCAAGTCCTATTTGAGTGCTATCCATCTCTCCACAAATTTGAGTGTCAATTAGATCATACCCCCGGCTACAAAACGAAACACACCATGATCCATCTATATTCAAGATTCATGCCATATATTTGATGCTACTCAGACTAAAAAGGAGAATAAATTTGGGTATGAACACGGTTAACTGACTGGTATGAGTGTTTGTCTATTTTTTGTTATTCTATCAAAAATAGTATGTTACTCACATTTTCAGACTTTTTTTTGTTCTGGTCTCTTTTGATACACTCATTTATAAGTCTCTATTACCACTTATAAAGCCATGTTTCAATAGTTTTGTACCTTTCTTATCTAAATTTCAAAATTTCTTTATTATCCACAGTAACTGACATCGTTTCAGTGCCCAAAATCAGTTCATCTCCCTAACTGGCATTGATAACCCAATTGACATTGGTTTTTTTTGTTTTAATTTTCCTTTAAAAAAATAGCTTATCATCATCTTCTATTTTTTTCTCATCATCTATTTCTATGTTTTTATGGCATTTTCAGAGCTTAGACCACCTATTTTATCATCATTCACATCGTTTTAACTCATAGGAAAGCCAACACCCTACTTTTTCATGCGAGCCATCAGTCGTTACCTCCCATCCCTTCACTACCTTCTATTTCTTCACCCATGTACCCCACTACTTCCATAGATATACCCGTAGGTGATGAGGAATTCATGAAATTTTGTGATCACAATCCCACAACCTTGCAGTATTACCTCACCCATTCTTTTACCTGTGATTCTTCATAATATCTCATATATGCGATTCCTATCTCCGTTCCTCCCGATCTCACCCCCACTTCCATATCAGCCAATAGTAGTGTAGTGTTACCTATTTCCACCTTAACTATATTTGTTTCTTAGATCATGCTTACATATTTGATATCTGTTACACCTATGACATCTACCACACCTTGGGCATATGTCTCCACTTTAACATCTAACTCACCATCATCTACAACTCTTAGTGAAGGGATACCCACATAATAAGAACCTCATGTACCAATTACTTTTAAGAAATTAAGACACTAGTCACTTTGGCATGTCATACCCTCTTCCTGAATGAGGTCCTTTTCATACCCCAGAATCTCTCACCTATTTTTACGAGGGTCTCGACATAAGCTCCTCCAACTTATACCCTACCTCAACAATAGCCCGTTTCCTCTACTTCTTATTCAGGGTATATTCCTTCATCATCTATTCCCTCTTACATACCCCCATTGTTGTATTATAATTCAACACAACCATACACTAGTGTGTCGTCTACGACTTATCTACCTCATCCACCTGCTTATACCGCATGGGGGGTCCCTCAATCGAATCCTACAAATGATATTATAAATATGATGATGGATTTAATATGTAGACCCTCGAAGCATCTTTTTCTCGATCTCACAATGCCTTAACTTATGATGAAATTTTTAATGAGTCTATTAATCTATTTATACCCATTCATCCTTATCCTGCACATTGGGAGATGCCTGAGTTAAATCGATTTAATAACAAGGAAGATACAAATAAACACTTGGGATCATTCAAACACATATGTTATCTGATCACACATGATGATGCCTTGCTTATTATGAATTTTCCCATTTCCTTGACAGGACCTACTTTAGATTTGTACAATGCTTTATAGAAGAACTCAATATTTTCCTTCAATCAGTTATCTTAGATCTTCCTTGACCACTTATCCATCAATATTTCCAAAAAAGGTCTCCAATACTGATTTATACTCTATTTGTCAGTACGGGGAAGATTCTATCATTGACTTTGTTGCATGATGAAGGGGTCTTATTAATTAGCTTTCCTTTCAACTTCCACAAACCGAGTTGATAGAGTTGTTCACTAGGGCTTATACAAGAAACATCTCACCATCTCTTCCGGTAAAAATTTTCTGAACATTTGACAAGTTGTTCACAATGTCTTAGAAGCTAGAGATATGTTCTATAAAAGTGAAGAAAATTATGTGGTGCAACAAGAGTCTTCGTTTAAATTGAATAAATCCGCTTCCTTTTCTAAACCACAAAATGATTTTTCTAAGGAAAAATAATCCACCAATGTTGTGGTTTTTAAATCTTACCCTTCCGCCCATTAAACAACATACTAGTTTTGACCCATCTTGTCTTGTACTAGCATGGTATAAGGAGAATGAATACGACAATTATAACCATATTAGAGGCCATAGTGATGGAAACTGTAAAATTTTTAAGAACATCATCTAGGAAATGGTAGATAATGAATACCTCATCCTAGATAACCCCAATGTGCCAAAAAATCAAAACCTTCATATCTTTAAGAAACCCTTTCTAAACCATAACCATTTGTAAACTAGGATGATGAGACCCTGACACTAATGTTCATGAAGTTCACACCATCTCCATATTGTACCTATTTATTTCATATAGTTTCTTCATGTCCCATCTATTGACAAAATTCTTGAGCTCGCTCCTCTTCCAACAGAGGATCTTATTTTTCCTACTCCTCTACCCATGGAGGAACCTACCTTTCCTACACCTCTACCCACATAGGAGATGACCATACCCAATATTTTACCTACGTAGTAGCCTACGTTACCTACTCCTTCATTTATAGTAGAGATTACCCCACTTATCCTTGCACCTATCAAAGAGACTTCATTATCCATGATTCTACCCATGGAAGCACCTATCTCATCCTCTTCTCCACCTAAGGAAGATACTACAACACCTACCTCACTCCCTCCTTGACCCATAGAGGAGCCACTTTTATACTATCTTCTTGTTAGTGATGCGTCTCTCAGGGTCTTCTAGGATCGTATTAATCTTTTAGCATCACTACTACATATAGATTCAAAATCCAAAAACTTTCCTGTCTCACATACCGTAGAATTTTTCACAAGGTTTACCACCAAGTCGTCACCATCTTCATCTACCTCTATGTCGTTCTCTCTTTTTTCCGATCTCTTAGAATATGTTGACCACACCACACACTAGGAGTGCTTGTGTCTTCCAATACCTACATAAATGAATATGTTGAACCTAGACACCTCCACCATCTATCTAAATATATTCCAAAAAACTAGGACCATGATGCCTAAACTAGTCATATTAGCATCTTCTTCATCAATATCTCTTTCACCTCAACCTTTAATTACACCTTAATATTCATCAACTCCTAAATCTCCACATGCAACTAAACTTAATTCTACATTGGGGTTCCATCATACACCTAGCCTACTACATCCCGCAATCAAATTAGACCTAACTACTAAATAAAAACCTGTCAAGAAGTCAACTCATGCACCTAATAAGAAGACATAATATCCTAGGCCTTATTCTCCCTCGCCCCTTCCATCGATCTTAGTCCCACATATTTCTACCTTGATCAAGTTACCACTTCACTAAGGCAAGTCAAAGGTATGGAAACACACACTCGTACCTTCACCACCTCAATTTCCCACACCTATACCTCTTCAATTAAAAAAATAACAAAAGTGGCAGCCCACACCCATGCCTCTACCTTCATAACCTCATTTTCCCCACCCTAACCTTGACCACCTCTTTATCCCATATCCACACCTATACCTTCATCACCTCCCTCTCCTACATATTATCTATTACCTACTACCATATCACTCCCGACACAACCACTTTCACCTTAGATTTTTAGATTACCCATTTTTTTTGTGTCTCTGTCTGCCTCAAGTACCCCACTTGCACCTTTACCCATGAAGGTGCAACCTAAACTAGAAACAAAAAAAAACATTCACTACCTAATGTTGTCACCTCCCAAAGTGATGTGATTTTTCCTCTCCAAAAATTCAAAAACTTTCAAGTTAGGTGACTACAAAATACACCTGTGAAGGTCTCCTAAGAAAGAGATAGTTCTAAACAATTAGTCATTTTTCAAATTTTTAAGTTTTGAGGATTTTTCAATGTTTGATAGGATTTTTGACTTTTTCTGCCGCTCATGGCCCAAGTTCCTCTGGGCCATCTATTCCCTGATCTTCCAATTTTTATGATTGGTCTTGCTTTTCCTTTGTTTTTGGTCTTTTTGGATTTTCAGAGAAATGGTATCCCAATGTCCTAAGGGCCGTCTGAGTTGAAATTTTCTGACTTTGGAAATTTTCACTTATATATTTTTCAGATTTTTGTGACCAACGTGTCTGAAATGATGCTTGAAAACCATTTCCCCACAAGTTCTCTTTTGCATATTCCCACTCAATGTGTCTATTTCAACTCTGTGCATCCCAGCTCTCCGAATGTCTCTTGGGATAGTTGTGTGAGATTTTCTACTTTTTCCATAAATAGGATTTTTAAGCTCTGCACGTCCCAGCTATCCCGATGTCCCTTAGGACAGTTGTGTGGGATTTTTGTAATTTTTCTGTTAATCAAATTTTTCATCTTTATGCATCCCAGCTATCCCAAAGTCCCTCATGATAGCTGTGCTCTTTTGATCCGCCCTACCTGATTTTTGATTTTTTCACGTTGGCATAAAGCATTAATATCTCATTTACTTCACCCCATCAACCTATTCAAGTTTAAATGCATATAAATACTTGGGTAATTTATCATTTTCATCACCTCACTTGTATTTTTGTATTGACTGTTTGATCTTCCCTCCTTTACACTATTCATAGCCATGGTCAAGTCCTGTTCCATTGATTTAAATTTTATAGATGCCAAGAGAAGCCATGAGATTTCGAGGTGTTGATCAAAGAAATAAGAAAATATCCCACACGTAATCTTCTTCACCTACCATAAAAATGAAGATCAAATTTAAAGATCATGAGAACCTGTATTCCTTGGAAGTAGTTAAACCAAATATTGGTGACAATGAAGCTCACCACATGGACTTGGACTATTTCAAGGCTCAAATCAATTGTCAAAACCCTAATCCTATGGATTAGTTTATCAAAGACCATTGGATCACAGAGGTGGGGGGATTTCCCATTTTAGTTCAATTTTCCAACACGGTATTAACTTGTAGTTCCGGTTTTGACTCAAAAACAAAGGAAATTGTCGATCCTCAAGGTCATGTGGTGGCTCGGCTTGATGAGGACTGTATTTTCACCGCTCTTAGAATTCCCATGGTTGAAAATTTAACTACTCTTATTGAGGAGTATGCGCAAGCCCTTTTTGATCAAGACAGTGAAAATTATAAAAGCACAGTTGCAAAGTCTTGGTTCAAGAACCCTAAAAAATAAGCCTCAAGGCTACCCAAGACAATATTCAGAGTTGATTTCCATGAAGAATTGTTAGACTTTATCACCTTTTTCACCAGGATAATGGGAATTCCCTCTACTAATGATTTTTACTATTGGATGTGCCCCTACATATATATCATATGTGATGGTAAGAAACACTTGAATTGGGTAGGAATCATTTGTGATAGCCTAACTGAGAAATTGGAAAATGTTCAGAGAATTCAAACATTCCACATGACCTCCTATCTGATGTACTCCATTGCATCTTGTAGAGAGTGGTTACATTTTTCCCCTGTGGATGATAAGAAAGAATGCTTCTATTTACATGTATCATCCACACTTAACCGTGAAGGTCAATAATCATCATTTTAGGAGAGTGAATGATGCATTCACTATGTACATTGTCAAATTATTAGAAGGGAATACTACTAAAAGATTTTTTGATGAGACAAAACAACTTATCACTTCTATGGTAGTTCTTTCACCAAACTTAGAAACTTTTCATATATAAGGTTGGTTGGATTCGAGGGACAATCCCTAAAACTTCCCATGTACTACAATGATAAAATGGATTTAGTCGAGTTCTGTAGACAATTGGATGAATTGCATTGGACGTGTAGGGATAATAAGGTTACAGGTATTCAGTTCCTAATCACTTTGGGTAACTACACTTGTCAGACTGCCATAGATGCTCATAATGTTGACAGGATAATTGCTTCTCTCTCTCAAAAATAATAAACCTAGATCTTGCTTTGACATTAAGGATCTCATTTCCTCCAATCTCAGAATGGGTTATCAACATCTCCATGCTATTGAAGACTACTGGGAAGACTGTGTTGATGATTATGAAGCCTAGAGAAGGTACTATGGAAGATTATCTCTGCAAAAATTCATATAATTTGGTGTATTTGATGTTTCTAAAGGATTAGATGATGATGATGAGGAATTAAAGTCTCCTGAGTATAAAAGGAATATCTATCACACTCCTATTGAAACCATTGATTGGTATTTCAAAGAAAGAGATGATTTGAAGGAATTCAATAATATTTTCCTAGTAAGAACTAGACTTTGGCTTGAGAGAAAAATGAAGATGCCTAGGGCAAGGAAATCCAAGTCTTCTCTGAAAGATACTTCTACTCCACAGAAATAAATACATGTTTTATCTCCTGAAGTACTTGATCAATCTATTCTTTCTCCTCTTGAATAATTGACTTTTGTGTATACCAAAAAGGGGATAGCCAAGAGGAGGATAAGGTAGTTGATGTAATTCAAGAAAGTGATCCCTCCTCTAAGTAATCTAAAATAACAGAAATGGTTGTGAACTTGGATGATGATGATGAAAATCAAGGAAATGATTTAGAGAAACATTAGGAAAATACACCTGAGGAGAGAAGTGTGAAGAAATATCAGTCAGATAAAAGGGTTTCAAAATCTGTAGAGATATCTACTAAGGAAGCTCCTGACACAACTCAAATTGATTCCTTTGTATTGGAAGTGGATGTTGTGTAAACTAATAGTGCCATGACTGCATCAAAACTTGGAAATGTTTCCCCTTCTACCTCTGGTTCTTCATTTTCTTGGGTGTAACCATTGTTAGAAGGTATGAAAATAAAGACAACTTCAAGTATTGTTACTACCAATTTTGATGCAGTGGCATCTCTTCTACATACTATTCCTCCTCCAGCTAAAAATTCCAAAGTCGCATCAAGACTAGTTTGAGAATCCGAAGGCCAACAATTCATGGAAATTGAAAAACCCAAGTTTGAAAATGATGAAAAATACCTATCAATGGATGACCTAGAGTTGACAAGATTCCCTCTTGGTGAATCAACACCTGAAAGTGAGGTGCATAATCTGAGAGATATTGTATCTAAAGTTATCGAAAGATTTGGAAAAGGGAAGAAGACACAAGAGTAGTTAGAAAATAAGAATCAGATTTAATCAAGTTTCATCAAATCCTTATTGGTTGAAGATAAGGTACTTCATACTACTCCCATAGCTTCCATTCCACCTCCTTCTATCCTATCCAGTGATGAGATCCAAGCCATCAATATACATTCAAAAACATGCCACCTATGGGAACATAATGGAATCCATGGTTGATGACTTGATAATCATAGGTATGAATTTCATTGAAGAAGCAATCAAGGCATATGAGAAAATCACCAAGATTCAATTGAAATTCACTACAACACTCAGTGGGATGGACAGGTAATTGAATTTATGGAGTGAGTGAATTCAAGATCTCAGAGTGATGAGTGAGATAGATATACAAATCATTTTGGCAAGTAATGTTTTCGATGATACAAAATTGAATCTATCCAAACATTGCTTTTTTAGTATTGACTAGAAAATAAAGGTTCTAGAAGAGGCTAGTGGAGAACTCAGGAATATGTTACAAAAAGGAGAAGATTTTGAAGCTCGAGTTAGGTATTGCTTCTTGGCTATACATTTCTAAATCTTCAAAGATAATTCAAATGATAAATTTACTATTAAAGAGATCAAATCCTAGTTCAAACCTTTTGTTAAGGAAAATATGTTCAAGAATGACACCATAACCAAGGAGAAAATGAAACAAATTTACACACTACATGATGCTATCACATATGCCAACAATGAGTTATTGGAAAATGGAGATTTCAAGAAATACATAGATAAGTATTTGGGTAGTTGAAATCATGGCATCGTTAATACAATAATTCCCCAAGGAATTGATATAGCTGAAGCATTAAAGTGATTAAGGAATCAACTGCTAAAGACAATGGGGACTACAAGTGTTTCTATTGGTGTCCCGAATTCCTAATTTGTATTTTATTTTTTCATTTTGGAAATATTTGATTCATCTGGCTTTATCTCTTGAGTCATGTATTATGAAATTAAGAGATAAATTAAATTTTGTGATATTTTATTAGATATTGGATTTTGATATTAAAAGAAAGGAAACTGAAAAGGATTTTTGTAATTGTTTCTTAGGGTTATTTAAAGAAATTTTTTTATCATTGTAGGGGATCGAGATTTTGATATCTAAATGTAGAAGAACATTGAACTATTCAATATAGAAGAATTTGTCACCCTCTCTCATGCTTTGTCTCTTTATGTTCCTTATTTGATTTATGTGAAGTTATGCATATTTAAACAAGAAATTTGTTTCTTTTAGTTAATAAGTGTATTTGTAAATTTTTGTCTGATACATGTGTGTCGTGTGTTTTTAGATGCGTAGTTTAAATCATGTTCTTTTATCAACCATTAGTAATATATCTTTCTTCTATCTATATGTCTAAAATTGTTGTCTTCCCTTCCGAATATCAGTCCCAACTTTTACTTTTTATTCTTTATTGAGAACATTTTATGAATGCATCTTAAAATATAAAAATCCTCAGCAAAAATATTGAACAAATTTTTATATTGTAAATAAGTAGTTTTTCTCCTTTATTTTCAATAAAGCAACCTCTCCTAGAAATAGGAGGGAATCTTGTCCCATGACTATTGCTTATTTTGAAAAGATCAAATTCTACAACCGACACCTATCAAAAGGGTAGTCCCACCTACGCCACCTCTAGCAGCATTTCTTACCAAAAAATCACCCGTGCCTTCACCAAAACCCACTCTAAATTCACATTGTGATCCGTTGGCGGGATCCTATTCCAATGTCCTTTCTAGGTTGCTAGAAAAATCTTCTATCACATTACCGCCCAATAAACCTTATGACCCGTTCAAACCTAAACTAGTAGGGTTTGATGATACTAATATTTTTTCATATCATCACTCTTTAGGGCATGATATCGAGGATTGGAAGGCCCTTAGAAATTTTCTCCTTCATCTTTGTAATTAAGAAATATCCTTGGAAAAATATGACCAATTTAAGTACAATTTGATTCCACCTTCACCTACCGCCACATGAAATAATCCTATATCTATTTAGTGGTCATTACATCCATCTCCATAACCATCTTTTCCACCTCTGGTATTCAAAATAAATATAGTTCGAGTAGCCATGCAATCAAAAAATAAAAAAGGAAAATAAAAAAGTCGGCATCCCGTCTAGTGCACTTTCACCTGTCCCTATGGTAACTATCTGTGGGCTAGCCTATTCAATTTCCTATGGCATCACCCATCACACTATGATCAAACAATTGCATCAATATCCTATAAAATTATTTTTTTATGACCTCATCCAAACCTATGAGTCTCATTTCCAAGCCCTCTGATGAGACCAAAATATATATCATTATATCACCAAATAACCCTCTTATTCTCTCTCTTAAAATCAAACTTTAAAAAAAAATTATATGTAGTTTTAATAACGAATATCATGTTTAAGGTATAATATAGGATTTATCTTATCATCTCTTTAGAAATCTAGTTACAATCTAATTTTTTTTAGTTACTGATATTTCTTCTAAAGTTGGAATGCAATAGTGTGTAGAAAAAAAACTCTACTCGTAAGAAACTACTAGTCATAGTTCATAGATTGTAGATTGAAAATGATATTTCTTCTAGTCATAAGAAAATCTACACCAAGTTCATATATTTTAGCTATTGAAAGTCTTCATGCAACTACTGAAAGGTTGATTTGTTCATAGATTGCTGCTAGATTTTAGCTATTGAAATTCTTCACGTAGCTACTGAAACACACATTAAACAAAAGTCTGTTAGTTTTTTTCCAAAGTAAATGTGAACAAACACCAAGCTATTCAACCCACTCTTTTCTTCCACATCATCAACTAAGAATAAAAATTCAAACAAGTGGCAATCAAAATTCATGCATGCATGTGGCATTCCAAGAATAATTCAAATTCATGGATTTAACTCTCCTCCATTTTCTCTCTATGTTTTAAGGATGAGAAAATAATGCAATAGTATTAGGAATGTTAAATAAGTGCTCTCTCACTTTGTGTTCCTAGATTAAAGGGATGAGTTATTAGGAATGTTGAAGAAGTACTCTCCCACTTTGTGTTCCTAGATTCGAGGGATGAGTTATAGAACTATTCTCCACAATAAGAGGACTATTGTAGTTAGTTTTGTTTAGGATTTATTGCTTTGAATAAATCCATCCAAGAATAGGTAGTTAAGTATTGTTGTGTGGGATAACCAAATTAGAATAAATAGAAGATCAGATTGTATTCCCCAAAAAGAGGAGTTTTTCGGATGCATGAACTATAAATGCAACTATCCACACTCTTGTATGGAATATTTTACCAATCAATTAAAATCCATTCTTACTCTCCAATATTTTGAGTAAATTTTTTTTGCAGGTTTTGAATTAAAGTTCGCAAGTATGAATTAACTCCTCTTCTAAGGAATTAGCTGGATACTCATTCCAAGGAATATGTATCGATGTTTTATGTTTATTTATTTATTCTATAAATTTCCCTTTTGTTTTGAATTTATGATTTTATGTCATGTAATCTTTCTTTTCATTCAATTTCATTTGTGAACCTACAAGTGTCTTATTTAATTTTCATTTGTTTTCAATTCAACAAATTCTTTTATGCAAGTGTGATTTATTTCATGCACTTTTTTTTATTTCTTCGAGTGTGCCTTTTAATTTATGTAAGTTTCGATTGTGTTTAAAGGAGTTATTTTCCAAATATCTCTTTCTCTTATTGCATACAGCCATCAAACACTAGCCCTGGATTGACATTATTAATGAAGATGATTGAAGACACTCATAATTTTGGCGTTGTTGCCAGGGATCATTGTGTTATTAGGAGACCCATATTTTTTTAAAATAATATTCTAGTGACAATATAATATCACTTAGAAAATTATGTGACAGGAAGTATTTGGTGGAAGTTTCTTTAAACTTTTATTTTCTACAAATGAGATTAATATTTGTTTTCTTCAAATAGATTAAATTTAATTTCTACAATTAGATTTAGAAACCTACTGGAGATTTCCAAAAAAAACCCCCCGCCCCCTCAATAAAATGGAAACATCATTTCATGTTCATTATTTTTATGTGATGAGGTTTTCCTATTCTAAAAATATTTCTTGTTTGCATGTACTACTACTTTCACAAAGATTAAATAACAATTCATGCATACAATAAATACAAAAAAAGAAAAAATCACTTTCTTCCGGTTATCAAAGACAAATATTTGTATGTAATATTTGTGTAAACATATTTGGAGAAAAAATGCAAAAATAAACAGGGCATTGCATAATAGGTGAAAGAAAAAGATTCAACTGATAAGGATTTTTTATGTGATAAATAACAGTGTTTTCCAGATGCAAACTTCTCACAGCTCGTAAATTAATAGCTCAAATTATTTATGGGTCTTGATGTACACAATATAAGATTTCCATATCATTTTGAATCACTAATTTTCATTGATAATTGACCAAGATATCATAGCTTGAATGCACGCTGATAAAAAAATAACATCTTTAAGAATGTTTTGATAACAACATTTTATGATGCAAAATACTCACAGATCGTAAAGAAATAGATCAAAAAAATTATGGGTATTATTGTACACAATTTTATATTTCAAGATCATTTTGAATCGCTCATTTTAGTTGAGAAATGACCAAGATATCACAGTTTAAATACAAAATGCTAAAAAATATCTTACTGAAGACTATTTTTTTTCTTTAAAAAATCTTATGATGAATGCAAGTATTCTTCTAATACTCCTCATTTTCAGTACCTGATTAATTTACATGCTACCTTTTTTGTCTCATTTTCTGTTGAGTTTTTCTAGAACTCATTTTCCCAACTACTGAAACCACTAAAAATTCCTTTAATATTTGGTAGTCAAAGTTAATCCTTCTCATGACTGTAGTAAAATAATGGCTCAACCAATATATGCTAATTGAAATGCCAACATTAAATTTGTACTAAGGGATCATACCCAAAACCTCTCATAATAAACCATCCATTCCGTAAAAAGTAATAATTACTTGAACCATACCATTTCCGAGAACAGTTTACCATTGTTTCTCAATTTCTAAATCAAATTTCTAAATTGATTTGATGTTGCAGATACTCTAGAAGATTGCTTCTTGATTTTCCATCATGTTGAAATTTCTCAAAAGGATAGTGATTTGTTAGAATACTATTTTACTGGATGACCAATTTCTTTAAAAAAGGGGGAAAGTTGAAAACAACAAATGGTTGTTTCTCCCAAAAGAAAAATTACACTTCAAAGTCTTTTCTAGGTACATATGAATGCTTCTCTTAGGCCTGCATGGTTGATGAAATAATTTTCTACTAAAAATTTATATTTTACTTAGGCCTTGACCTTATATATATATTTGTTTTGTTCAGTTGTAGTCGGAAGTCAATGTTATACAACATGATGAAATAAAGGATAACTGCTGAGTATGGTATGGCAACTTCTATTTTTCTATTCTTGAATATTTTTATTTGTTGTTTTAATTACAAATAGATTCACTTCTCAAAAGCTTAAAATAAGATAAAAAGAGAGAAATTTGTGAAGATCTACATGTGTTGATCAAGTCAAGTAACAAAGAAAAGAACGTAGATGATGTCTTTCCATTTTAGAGAAATTAGGATCAATAAGCTGCTCAACTAAAAAAATTAGTTTGCATGAGGGCATGCAAAAATATTAGTGTGGGGGAGACTCACTCTCTTTTAAATATTTTGAATAATGCATGAGAAAACAAAGATCTAAGTGTAGGGAAAACCTCTCTCTACATCATCTAAGAAAAACCTTAGGATAGCATGAATAAGAAAGAAGTGAAAATTTTACTTCTAGAATCTCAGTTTGTTGTTATCATAAAAAATGAGAAGATAATTTGAAAGATATAGAAGTATTAACAAAATCAGATTCTACATGAAGATCAGTAGCTTGCATGGGGGCATGCTATAAGTTAAATGTGGGAGAAATGATGAAACTAATATATGTCCCATTATATCACCAAATAACACTCTTATTATCTATCTTAAAATCAATCTTTCAAGTGAATTTAGATGTAGTTTTAATAACGAATAACATATTTAAGGTAGAATATAGGATTTATATTATCATCTCTTTATAAATTTATTTACAATATAATTGTTGTTATTTATTGATATTTCTTCTAAATTTAGAATGCAATAGTGTGTAGAAAAAAATTCATAAGAAACTATACTCCAAGTTCATTTATTTGCATCTACCGAAAGTCTTCATGCAGCTAGTGAAAGGCTCATATGTTCATACATTGCTGCTAGTTTTTAGCTACCGAAATTCTTCACACAACTACCGAAATGCACATCTAGTGAAATTTTGTTGGTTTGTTCCAATGTAATGTAAAGGAGCACCAAAATATTCAGCCCACTCTTTTCTTCCACTTCATCAACCAAGAATTTAGATCCAAACATGTGGCAATCCAAAGTCATACATGCATGTGGCGTTCCAAGAACAATTTAAAGTCATTGACTTAACACTCCTCCATTTTCTCTCCATGTTTCATGGATGAGGAAATAGTGGAATAGTATTATGAATGTTGAATAAGTACCATCCAAAAAATTTTTCCTATATTAAAGGGATGAATTATTAGGAATGTTGAATAAGTACTCTCCCAATTTGTTTTCCTAGATTCAAGGGATGAGTTAAAGAAAAATTCTCCATGATAAGTAGACTATTCTAGTTAAGTTTTTATAGGATTTATTTCTTGTAATAAATCCACCCTAGAATAGGTAGTTAGTTCTTGGTGTGTGGACTAAGTAAATTCGAATAACGAGAAGATCAGATTGTATTCCCCAAAAAGAAGTGTTGGTTGGATGCATGAACTATACATGCAACCTTCCACACTCTTGTCTGGAATATTTTAGCAATTAATGAAAATCCTTTCTTTCACTCCAATATTCTGAGTAAAATTATTCTGCAAGTTAAATTCTGCAAGTCTGAATTAATTCCTCTTCCAAGGAATGAGCTAGCCACTCATTCCGAGGAAGATGGATCAATTTTTTATGTTTATTTCTTTATTCTATAATTTTCATTTTTGATGTGAATTTATGTTTTTATGTCATGTAATGTTTCTTTTTGTATAATTTCTTTTATGAACATATAGGTGTATTCTTTATTATTCATTTGTTTTCAATTCAGCAATTTCATTTATGCAAGTGTGATATCATTCATGGAAGTTTAATTTTTATTTCTGCAAGTGTGCCTTTTAAGTTATGAAAGTTTGGGTTGTGTTTGAAGGAAGTGTTTTCAAAGATCTCTTTATCATATTGATTACAAGCTTGCAATGGAGAAGAATAAAAAGTAAATAACTCAATACACTTTTCTTCTATTCAACAATACACATATATAGGAGAAGAATTCATATTATTAAGGAATCTCCTAAAACCTACAATATATCCTATATTTGTGAGTTAGTTCAACAACTATACTCACATATAATGTAATAGCAAACTGCTATATTCAAACTATTGTTATATTTTTTTTAAACACAACAATATTATAAAAAACATATATAACTGAGTTATATTTTACCCTATGGTAAATAACCCATAATATTCATGTGAACATTAATATTAATTTCCTAATATTCCCCCCCCTTAATGATTACATGGTACTAAAATCTTTTTCATACTTACTTAGCAACCTGCTGCCCGTTCTTGCTCATGATCTTGGTACAACACTTGAACTGAAGGTAGACGAAGGAACACATCAAATTTTTATCAACCATGCACTTTTGAGAAGACATATGACCAACGGGGATGGGAACATGCTCAGGAATCATCTGCTTATTAACCAGTCACTCTAGGGAACATATATAACCTAGCAGTGTGGGAACTCAAGCAGGAAAACATCTGAATAACCTTCAATGGTTTTCTAGAGGCTAACCACAAACCTAGGTATGAACAAGAACGCATCTGATTGTTCAACCTCATCAAGACTCGTGATGCTACATTTCATTGTGTTATTTGTTCTTCACTATTTTTTTGCATAGAGGAAATAGGAATAGCCACATACCAGTGAATAGGGATGAATTTTTGTTCTTATTTTTCAATTCACATTGAAAACCACACAAAACTGAATTGCTGAAATCCAACATGATGCACACTGAAATAAGGCACAACACACACACGTGCTGCCAAATCAGGTAAGTGGCCCCATCGTTGGTGACTGATGAAAGGTCATTGGTTTTCCTCCAACCTCTAGTGTCTCCATCTTTCAATGACATGTTGATAACTTAGCCGGATTTGGATATGAAGCTCCGTTGTTTCCACATTGTTTATTACATCTTCCCTCCTGTAATGTGAAATACTTTATTTTTTTGGACATCGGGTAACACCAAAAATGTGTCCGTGAGGCAATTTTTTTTTTTCAAAATTTTGTCATTGACTCTTGACACCTCCTAAAATCATCTATTTGACATGACGTTAACAAAACAACAAGGAATTCATAACATATGATGAATTTATGTCTTTTTGACACTATAGACTATGACCACCAATTTGATGACAACACTTTTGACTCAACTAGAAATTTAAAAATAATAAAATGAGATTACAATTCATTTTTTATTTTGAAGTTGACTCGACTCTTGAATTTCAGCTTATAATAGACAAAATTGACAAATAAAATGATAACGAAAATTTTAACTATTTACCACAAAATAACATGATCACAATAATAATGACACCCAAACATTAAAAAGAGATTAATTTATAAATTAAAGATTATATAAAGAAATATAAACTTGACACATATGGTTGACTAAACAATACTTTTAAAGACTTTATTTTAATTTATAAAGCACTGATTCTATGAAACATATTTCAACAAACTCAATTTAAAAAACCAATCTCAATAAACATAACTACCTAAAATAACTAAAAATTAAGATTGTGACATCAAAAACATCATGCCTACAACATATGACTTGCATGTATGGTTACTCGCATTGACTAACAAAACACATGGATGGATGGTTTTCCATGTGTAGATATCTCCAATATCAAGAGGAAGATTCACACGAGTTTCTTCGCTGAGTTGGGAGTTCTAAAGGATCTGAATTGATAGATATATTTGTTGATCAGTGAGGAATGATAGCTGAAAATGATTGGTTGATGGGAAGTGTATTCCAGGAATGAGGAAGTAAAGACATTAAACAACAACTGAGTTGTATCTGTTTTAATGTATGCATGGAAAAATATTTTTTTTGGGAAAATGGTGCTATACAGCCTACTCAAAATTGATGCATCGACTTAGTCCAGGGTAATAAGAGGGAATATGAGACAATTATGTAAAATGCAGGTTTGTATATGTCAAATTTATAAGGATGCATGCATGGACAACAAATCATACGGCAGATAAAATGTAAATAATTGACTCCTTAATGTAAGAAAACCAAGTCAGAATCACATATTTTATCTAGAAAGTTTGGTGTATTTAGAAATCACGTAATGCATTTATGATTGAGTTTGATACCATTCAACCATAGATGTATATGTGGCATATCTTCATGGGCCATCGACAATTCACACGATTGATATGACACCTATTGAAAAATTAGTGATCAATTGTTGCTTGAGCCTATAGAAAATGACCAAATCCTTGTTATTGTATCACCTTCAGCTCCATGTAGGATGTAAAATTTTCCAAATGTAGTAAAAATGAATCTAAGAATGACATGGGTCTAAGACAAAAAATGCACTGGAGAAGTAGAGAAATCACATATGCATAATAATATGACCTTGGAAAAGTTATAGATTTGTTCATAACTTATTCACCGCTATATAATGTAAAATCTCATCTCATACTTGATGAATTCATATGTAGGGGCATTACAAGATTGGTTGCCCCTTCAAAAATTAACTCTCCTTAATAATCTCCCTCTAAAAATTCTCACTCTGATGCCAATTGAAAGGGATTACTGAATCTTATGTGTAGACACCTAAAACATGCTTACACTTAGCATTTCATCCAATTCAACTGATTAACAAAACTTCATTAATCAACCCTACTTCGATCCATTCTCGGACACCGATTCAAAGAATCTTCTTGGTCATATTCTTCCCATATTCAAATTATTTGGCTAATATCTCTCTTATTAGCTAAACATTCCTCCTTTCAACCATTCAGAACCTCTCTAGTTCTCCCTAGATCACTTTTACGAGCTTACTAGGCTATCTATCAGTCACAATTGATTAACCAGACCCCTCCTAACTCTCATTGAGTCTCTAATCACTTTCTAATCAATTTTAACTATCATAAACCCTAGTTAACTATCATAAACTAAACTTAACTAAGCCTAAATCATGTTAATCCTAATCTAATCTAAAAGATTTAGTCCCACATGCACCCAAATTCCAAACTCTTCCAAACCAAAAACTATAAATTCAAGCCTTAGGATTTTCTTTCAAATGGCTCTTCTATCTCAAGCACTTTGGAAAGGCATTAGAAATCATTTGTGATATATTTAAGCTATAGAACATTTGGATATTGGCCATACCCCATTGTTGAGAGATCCTCCATCTTGCATCCATCCATTCCAAATATAGTTAGTAAGGGAAGATCTAAAGCTTGGCCATGTAGCCAACTTGGAGAGATCTCTTCACTATGTTTGGGAGTAAACAACACACACTTTGATTGCTACAAATATAACTAGGTTCAATTTCATTAAGCTTTCATGGAGTACAGAGTAGCTTTAGAATGTTAGTTTTTAATGTTTTTGTGAAAGTTATAATGATTTCATGTTAGTTTCTCTTTTTTAGCTTTTATCTCATGATGCATGGATGAGTTAGCAAATCCTTGAGGTTCTTCAACCTCATTCCATAGCTTTTGCAACTTTCCATTGCATACATTTGGCACACCTGGTGGAACATGAAGTCCATCCTTCATTAATGAAGTCTTTTCAAGCTATTTATTTTAAATTTTCTAACCACTTTCATGCTTTTTTAGAAAAATAGCTTGTTATTTACATGATTTCAGTTTCAAGTAGGCTAAATCATCCTTGATCATGTATATTTTCTGGGTTTGAGCTAAAAATAGACTTCTTTGGCTAACCTTTAGCTTGTTTGCTTTTGAAAATTTTTGAATCCCATGATTTTTGTAGATTTTATAGGCAATGCATGTAGGTGTCATTCTGGGCGCACCTGCGTTGAAACAGGGGTGCACGTGTCAGTACTGGGGTGCGTCTGCATCGAACTACATTCACCACCAATCTTCTGGAGGCCATAGCATTTTCTCCGAAGCTCGAAATGACTCCATTTTTGTTGCGTTGGAAAGGTATTGAAGAGACCTACACAATGGAATCATAAACTTAGGATTTTTTATTATATAAAATTTATGGTTTTACATTATTAGGTAAATAGTCATTTTTTAACTTGTCTTAAAGTCTGGAAACTTGTTTTCTTGACCATTCTAATACTTTGAAAGGTTTTGTGACATTAACAGTGATTTGCAAGTTAATTTTCCATTGTATTTTTTTTCTAAATTAGTTAAGTGTTCACATTTTTCATTTCTATAGGTCATTTAAAACACGTATGATCTTCCATCACACCTTTTAGGTTATCTTGGGAATCAAAATAATTTCAAAAACATTCTATTTTTGCTTCTAAAACACTTCAATTTAAGCTTTAAAATAGATTAAATTTCAAAGTTGGCTAAAACAAGTTTCGTTCTCCAAAAATACTTATGATATTTTCCATATATTGTTTTATTTTGGTTTCTGCATTGTGTATGCTCTTCCTGTGTGCCTTTTTTGGCGATCTTAGTAATAAAAAACAACATGCAAACTCTCTTTTAATATCTTGATCTTTTATGGAAAAATACTAAATCTTTGCATATAAGACCTAACACTTGTCAAAGAAAGAAGGAGATAAGACAAAACGAAGAACCCAGTAACACGTGTTTTCATATAGGTTGCCAAATGGTGTGCTACTTAAAACCACATTTAAGTTAAAAAGAAAAAAAAAATACACACTTTCATCACACTATATTTTAGGTTTCAGAAAAGGGTACGTACCTATCTTCTCAACTGGAACATAACCCTTTTGGCATAACCCCTTAAGCTACAACAATGGAGGTGGTTCCAGTAACCCTAAAGTAATCCAATGCTGAGTAACCTCGTGGATGAAATAGGCAACACTCCGCTTACCCACTTGACTAGTTTTACACTATGAGTTAGTGTCACAAGTTATCTGTATGGAAACCCCAGTGATGGTACAACTCAACACACTAGCTGATCATTCTATTAGAAGGGGGTAAAGTCAAGATGAGATACTCCTAAATAGGTCATTGTGACTCTTTGGGTAAATTGAGCTCACTTAATATAGGCTTGTGACACCTAGTTTAGATATCTTGTTATGGAATCCATTCTGTCAAGGAACCCACTTTACTATTCCAATATCGCATCTTGGCCATCACGAAGTGATATTCTTTTTGGATTCGGAACATTTTTTCAAACATGATAATGATTCCATTTAAGTAATATCTAAGTGTGTCTCGTCACATATTTTACAACGTGTTACTCATCTTGGTTTCTTTCTCACATTGAGACGAGGTGAGACTATGCCCAAGTAACGCTTAGTTTATTTAAATCTTTTGATCGACACCTTTGTGTTCTTATTACCCATTTGGGACAAGAGAATGCATCTTTCGAGAGTGTTTTCATAGATAGTGTTCACCACTTTTTTTTTCATTTACACTCATCCATGTCTTTGGTTGAGTTGTTAATTGTCTAGAGTGCTTGGATGCATCCTCATATCTTTGATGTCCACTTGATCTTGATTTCAAGATCATCATCATAGAAAGGATTGATTCATCATTTGATATCCCTTTGATGTGTTACCTTGTTCACATTGTCTTGACACAATTAAGATACTTATGTAGTGTTTTTCGTAAACGTGATCTAAGTATCCACATTGTGGTGTTACGCTTCCCACATTTTATCAAATTCTTAGTATACTTTGACTTAGTTTTACTTAAAACATTTTTTGAAATATTGAAGAGAGTCACTTACTTTGTTTGCATCGTTTTGACACCACTTTGACACCAATATCTCACTTCTCCATAAAGCTTGACATACGTGTTGAATTGGTGTGGTTACGTGGCTTACATTTGTAAACCTCGCCCCAACATTTAGGCATTGTTGATTGTTGAAATCGTTGTGGTATCCTTTGATTGGGAGTCACCTCTACCCTTTGTTAATATTTACACCTTGTTCATTTTGAGCTTAACGTAAATATTGACATTGTGTTGATCATTTTTGCATCAAACTATCACCTTTCACACGCATTTGCATAGGGTATATTTCCTTGTTGATTGGATTTATATTTCACACTTGTATGATTGTTCCTTATGATTATTCATCTGGAAAAATTGTTTTCTCATAAAATCATTTTCGATATCATCAAGAATGTTTCATCACAATGTCTATTTTCCTTATACCTTCTTCTAAAAATCACGCACACATCTCCATAATTACGCAATGTCTAGTTGGTTTTCATTATACTTCCCTGAATTGACATGTCACTTCTTTCCCTTTAAAGGAGTTCCATCACACTATCTAGAGATAGAAATTTGTGCTTAAACAATGCCAACAATGACTGACTATCACACATTTTCTCACACTTAATACAATACGAAACCTAAGTTTAGAAATTCAGATCAAAATATTCCCATTACAACTAAACTGGTAATTGTTTCTTCATGCTAGAGGGCCCATTTGGGTACCATATTCCCCACCTTCAGCTCATAGTCAGTGGTATTATTTTGATGATTCTGATCCAAATTATTATTCAAGTTTCCCCCACTCTTATTCTTCTGATTCAGATCTAAACTACCATTCAGATTCCCACTCTTCTTTTGAAGACTCAGATCCCAACTATTGTTCAGATAATCCTAGATCAAATCTTGAATCACAGTCCTCCCTTCCTTCCCAAGACCTTTATTCCAAATTGCCTTAATGACATCTTCCTCCTTTGAAGACTCATGTGAATCAAATTTTTGTTGATCAAACATCTAATTTTTTCTTGAGTCACGGTCCTCTCTTTATTTGTAGGACCTCCTTCATCAATAGTCTGAATGACCTCTTCCTCAATCGAAGAGTTCCACGAGTCAGATTCCCTCTAGTCAATCATCTAACTCAGCTCCTATGTTGCAACTTAACAGATAGATATGTGATCCTATTTTCTCTCCTACATTGCATCATCTTCTAGAAAAATAATCCATTCATGAGGAACCTACCGCCAATCCTACTTCCTCTCTTGAGTCATCTTATTTTTTCAATCAATCTTCCCCATTTATCGGACCTGTTTCTTCTATTCGACCTTCTATGGCTAAAGAACAACAACCTCTACTAATTGATTTCTTTCAGAAATAAGGAACAATTAAACTACACGATGATATCTCTTTATAGGATTACAAACAAGGATTCTTTCTAGAACTCCTTATGGTTGTGTATGAGGAGGAGGAAGTTTATTCCTTTTACCATAACATAGAGGAAGTGCTTAAGGTCATGAAACTTGATTATCCTTCTATTATTCTATATTCACCTTCTTCTGAGCATGATGAGATGTCGGGGTATAACATTGAGCCATGTTCTATCTTATCATTAACAAATCATTCATTATCTATTACCATTCCTCAATAAAAATCTCTCCTTGGGTCACTACACAGTATCCCATCATATTCTTCTATCCTGCGGCCACATCCTAGGATCCCTACATTTTCTTCTTATGGGTCACCTCCTGATAGTCATCCTAATCTATACTTGGGCCACGCCCTAGTAGCCCTTCGTCATCTTCTTCTATTCTTGGGCCATGTCCTTGTAGCCAAATTTCTTCCATCTTAGGGCCATATCATGGTAACCCTTCATCATATTCTATTAGTGGCTCACCTCCTCCTATCCCATCTTCTTTCTTCTATCAATGGCTATGATAAGCCCGAGGTCATTTCTCACATCAGTTCTAAATGTCAATGTTATCTTTATTCTCCTTCTCGGGATCAGACAAGTCACGCGTTAGCTTATAAGAAACCCAAACTATTTCTTAATCAATCTCAGGCCAAAACTTCTGATAGCTCCAAGGCTCCTAACAAATCAAAGGATCTTAAGGTTAAAAATCTAACACAATTCAAAAACGGAAACCAATGCAACCATTAAGTATGGCACAAATTGTAGACACCTATGGATAGGGAAATCAAGCTACTGCATAAGAAGTCCATGTTTCAAGATAAATCATATTCATTTGTTGAGTATGAGATCACCATGATCATCGAGATCATAGAAAATATTACGCTTGATAAACAAACATCCCTAGTCTCCCTAATCAAGGAAGTCACAAAAATTGTTGTTGGTCCTTACCACGTAGAGTGACTTTGTTAGTCATAGCCTCCTAAAACTATCAAAAATCAAAAAATAAAATAACAAATGCAAAATTCAAAAAACATGATAAAACATTAAAATAAATCAAAGGTACAATGATAAAAAATTGCAATTAGATATTCCGTACACATGGATGTTTCTTTTTTCCCTTCCTTACTATTCTTTTGCAAGTCTTCATACCATTTTCATCCCTTCAGTGATATTATGGTTAGAGTTTTTGCACGAATTTTGCAACATTTTTCTCTATGGTATTTGTTTAACCCTAGTATTTTATCACCTTAGTAAATTAAAGAATGACCGGCCTCTTAGAGATCCTATCACAATCATCAACTAATAAACTTGTTGTGAAGAAATTTTGGACATATTTGTTGACACTAGCCAATGTCGTCATCACAATCACTTGCAACTCCTTCCATCAAGCCAACTGTGTTTGTTAACCCCTTTTCAAACAAGAGACATGAAATAAGTTTTCGGAAAGAAAAAGAATCAAAATCAATCAAAAATCAAAAGCTAAAAAGCTAAGAGGAAAAGCAAATTGATATATTACTCTCTCTTGGGGTATTTCCAATAATCTCTATTGGGGATATAGACGCCTAACTGGCAGTAGAGAAATGTTGTGAGTAGAATAAAATGCATCTCCATCAAGGTTGTGGATGCCTTGTTGGTAGTGAGGAAAAGTACGGCTATCCTTCCACCCTTCATTCACAAATCACCTATCATTTATCAAAATAAATCGTTCGTACACATTAGCTAGGGTGTCTTCACTTGTTGTCTATTAAATATTCCCTTCAAGAGGTAATTAATTTCCACGTGCACACACTAGATCTCTATGAGTAAACAAGATTAGTATGTTACCAAGTGTTTTTTTTTACCTTTTTCAGATTCTTACTTTAGTCCATATCTCGTCTCACAATTTGTGCCTTTGGCTAATCACTTCTTCAAAGTGCGGCTTCTAAGATACATTCATATCATTCACATTGTACTTCTACTTCATTTAGAACATCCAAGTGTATAAGATTACTTTTTTGACATTGTTATCAGACACCTTTGTCCCCTTTCACAAAAAAAATCATCTCCTTCCTTTCTATCATGTTATTTTAGGCACACTTACATTGGGGGCATCCTTGCTCCTTCCTAGCACTTTATTGATTTACATTCATCATCATGTTGAACCTATCCATAATGGCCTTGGGTCCCACTTCTACCCATGAATATTTTTCCTTTGAATACTACCACCTAATTGTTGGGCATTTTGATATCTTCAAATTTCTCATACGCACATGGCCTTATGCCCTTGTATATCCCATCTATCGCTTGGGGCTTCTACGCTTCCTCTTCTTCCTATACATAGTTTCAAAAAACTTTCAAAATCATAAAAACTTTTAATTAATACCATTAAAATTTGCAGATCTAGAAGAATTAGTAGCTTATAAATTTCATATTTTCATTCAAAAAATTACACATATACATATGCCATTTCATAGATATATTCTTTTTAAAAAAACTTTGAGAAGTAGACACAACTAAAGATTTTAGATTTAAAGTATAATGCATAACCATACTTTGGAGATTTATAACAAATCAAGACCTTCAAAAGATGACATGTAAACTAAAAGAGCTCAAGATTTCAATATTGTAATCTTTCCTTTCTCTTTCTTTTTTTGTACAAGATTCAATGAAGGGAAAACTTCTTTAGCAAATGACTTAAGTTTACAAGTAGTATCAATTACAAATAGGTGTTTTACAAGAAGATAAAAGCTTCACAAAGCCACATTTGTAGAGATAAAATGAAAATAATTTCCTCAAAAGAATGAAGATGACCAAGAGGACCAAGATGACAAGGAGGCTCCAACTATCTCCAACCTTGAGTGTTCTTCAAAGAATGTTAAATCAAGAGACAAGGATTGTTTACCACCCAACCAATAGGCATCATTACATGCCTTTCCATGGTTAGAAGTCATGCTAGCCTCCCCCAAGCCCATGGGAGAGAGGAACTAACTTCCACAAAGTGCACAAGTATAGTGGGGATAAACATAACAAGAATACATAGTACCATTTAAACACTTAAACAAACTACATATGGTAAAACAATAACATGAGGAGAATAAGGTCAGCCTCATAAAGGGGGAAGAGAAGAAATAGGATGCCGAAAACAAAGGTGTCCAACCATAGTATACACCAAAAAAAGCATGTTTACATACCTCCTTATTCCTCCTTTATGTCAAAGAAATCCTTGTTGGGAATATTTTCAAACCCAAAAGGGTTTCGTCACCAAGAATGGGGAAAGGATCAAGCCATATGAACCTTTCTCCTGCCTGAAACCATAAGAGGGGATGAGAAGGGACCTTCATGGCTTGACCAACAACCATGAGGTTTGATAGGGAAATCCCTCTCTCTTCCCATACATTCTCTAAAAACCATCAATCCAAATGATGGTGGAGAGAAAACAAAAAAGAAACAAAACAAACAAACTACATTCTCCATACAACTTTACAACACATCATTTCACACACATTATTTTATTGACCATTGCATTGTTAATAAGAAGAGCAACAACAAGGAAGAAAAGGATTAAGAATCCTACCTCTACAATGCTTTCCAAGACTCTAAGATTTTCCCCTTTGTCCAAGAAAACTTCTAAGCTCCCAAAATTCTCCAAGTTCTAAAAAAAAATGAGGAAAGAAGTCCCCTTCCTTCCACATGAGGAAGAATAAGAAGAGGAAACCAATAGTTTCCCCACTAATAGGAAAGTGACAAGTGTCACTGTACAATGGAAAAGTGACAAGTGAGCATGGGGATTTACAAGTAACTCTTCCTCGCATCCGACCTCCCAAGGTCATGCCGAGATAGCCAGTGGGGATGGAATAGACGTGGGGTGTAGAAAAACTAGTTAGGTAATCTTATGTCTTCGACGTGCACTAATGGAACCTGCGAATCTAAAGCAAAGAAGGCCCTCCTAACCTGAATCGGCACGATAGATCGGTTGGTGGATGACTTCTTGAAGGCTCCAATACATATTGAGCTCTGGCTTGATTCGATCTATGGGTTGTAGGATACATGGAAAATGACCTGGGATTGTTTTGTGTATATCTCCAGATAGGGTCATAAGATGGATGATGGATATATAGTGGATTCTATAGGTGATTCTCTGGTCCAGTCTAGAAATTTTTAGCTTATTTATCAGCTATATCTAAGAGGGATAGCTGTGTGATAATATCTAGTGGAAGTGGAGAGGATCTAAACACTATCGTCCTCAAACCCGTGTCAATGTTCAATTGATTTGTAGGTCTGTTGGGTTGTGGGATCTGTGGATCAAAACTGTAAGTTCGTGGTTGTTGTGGACCTCCTATGGTCATGCACATAATTAATCCCTAATCCCTAATATCCAGTAGTTGTATGCCTTTTCGGCCTCTATATTTAGAACTAAAAGTTATGCAATCTTCTCAGAGTACCTTACAGGCATTCTGGTAACTTGAATTATTAAGAAAGTGTTTATGTCAATGAGAATGTCTCCTGTATCTAGATGTGGGACCAAAGGATCACAACCAAACATTTTCTCTCTTTCAAGCCCTTCTACAGTCATGTGGATATTTATCTAGGGTAATCTGTAGTTTGGATGGTTTGACCAAAACGTATGTGCTTTGTAATCTTCTATGTTTAGTCCTCTTAACTACGGGCTGATTTCTTAGAAGTCTATTGCTGTTCAGAAGACTTAGATTCTGATATTTTGGTCTATGTCAGTTATTGCTAAAACAAGATTGGGTTGAGGCACGATTGGCTCAAATACGTATTCTCTGGGCTCCCTAGGTCCCGTGATTGTCATACGAAAGAAACAATATAAATCTAACTAAGTTAAGCAAAGATAACTATATAGAGTATATCCACAGCATATATATAAACTCCCTGTTTTTGTATTTTCGATAAACTATTGAACGAAATTTGAAAGAGAAATTATTTAAAATATCTAGAAATTGACAACTAAACTAATAATGAAATTAAAATAAACAAGGAAACTAAGTATAGATACTTGCCTGTGTAGTTGTAAATTTATTCTAAATAATGAAATAACTGATCTAATCTATTTGAAAGACTCTCGAGCCTACCTCAGAAGTGAGGAATGAATCATAGTTTCTCATAAACTATCAATCCTCACAGCTTCCCTAGAAATATCGAAAGTGAGATTAACTAAAATGAAATGATTCACTATTATATTTGATTATTTTAACTAGAACTTTTAAATCTTGAACCTATATTTTGCAAAACAATGGCGAATCCGATTGTGTGTGGCTTTGTCCCCTCAGTGTGGTCTCCTCGTTCCTTCATGCTCACGTGAATCCAGAAAAGCATCTAATGCTAGCATCAACAGAAGTAGATATTAGAACAATGGCAGCTTTGGATGTAGATTGAATAGAATGCGAGTAGGAGAGGGATAGCGCAAGAGAATAGAGCTTGGATTATGCAATTACTTGTAGGATTTATTGCGAGTCATACAACACAAAACGTCTAGAACCTGAAACTATCCTTTTTGATGAACAAAGCCTGCAACTCTAATGGCTTCAGACTAAAAATAAAACTATCCTACCTCAATTGATTGTATGAAATAGTAATAGCTCTAGCACAAGAAGATTATGTGGCTTCTAAACAATAAAACAACACTAACTATGCATGTAATAAATGAAAACTATGAATTCCTAAGAACTGAAAGACTAAACTATTGAAATGAGAGGATGAGAGGCAATTTTTGAGGGGCCATTTTCTTGAAAACCAACCAGCTATTTATAGAATTCCCATTTACCCAAAGGTGAAATCCAAATTGAAGTCTTTTACAATAAACAATGGAGAAACACTATTCCAAGGAACCAAAATCATAAATATGAGCAAAGGCGGTGAAAAAAGTTGGTAAACGTTGAAATTTTACACAAGTTGCGTTAAAAGGAACGTTCTAGAAAAACATGTCAAGGACCACCGCCCTGACTAGGCGGCGGTTTCCTCACTGAAGACCAAAAAGAAAGGAAAAGATGGGAGAAGAGAAAAAAAAAGCACGTAGAGGCTAAGCAGGGAATGCAGGATGTTAATGTACACTTGGAGAGCTTTTTCAAATCCCGAACACCTTGCGAGGAGACCTATATCATCATTGGGGCACATGTGACATCGTTCCAGTAGCGTCGTACCATTACAATTTTGGGTACGTACATATTGCCCCCTTAGAGAAGTGTTTTAGCCATGAAGAGGTGTAAAAAAGTGGGTCCGAGTATGGCGATCCCGAAATGGGATGTTAGAAATTACACCTGACACGTCCGTGTGTCGAAATGATGCCATCCAAAATTCCCGCTACCTGTATAATGAAAAGAGGACTCAAGTACAGATAGATAAAATAGATTTAAAAATAAATACTAAAATAATATGCAGTGAGGACTTACCATTTGTGTGGGGATAAGAACTTACCTCGGTCGGCGCTCCAAACCTGTGAAAAGGGCATTCAAAACGAGTCAAGATGCTATATATGTAAAAATGGGCCCATGTTCCTATTCATTAGCGCATGTTGATTTGATTGATTTTGAGCTCTGGGACCCACAGTGACATTTTTTCATGAGAGTATAGTCAAAGCATTCATGACAAGATAGTGATCATGCCTCCGCGAGTGTAACATCGACCCGCGAGATCACAAGTTAGTTCTTCTTGACTTAACATTTTTACCCCCAAAATGTTAAAATGATGAAATCTTTGTCATGGGGTGATTATTTTTGAAAATGTCAATGTTAATAGGGTCACTTAGGGGGGCACCTAACAGGTAGGCTTTGTTTTAGTCAAAATAGTCATTTTTTGGTGTTTTTAGGCATTTTTAGGGCATGTGACCCGTTTGGAAATGCGGGACACGACTGTTTCCCTTTAAGGCAGCAGTTACAGAACCACTGCCCTGCTCAAGGCAGCGGTCCTTTACAGAATGCCAAAATCTCAGTGTTTTGAGCCCAATTTTTTATTTTTAGTATTCTTATATGTTTTAATGATTTTTCCAATGTAATTTGAATACTAACTTACTCTGTTTTGCGTGTTTTTGGGTGTATGTAGAAGGAGGAATATATCAGATAGAGTCAAGAGAGAGAGTGTGACTAGCTTCCAGTAGTGTTGGATGCACTTTCTCAGGAAGAGTAGGATACTCTTAAGAGGTCTTGCATACTACGTATATCATGGGTTTCTCATGTCACACCTTCCAGTCAAATATTATGTGACTTGTTTTTGTATTGGGATACTAATTGGAATACTTTCCAATTTCCAGGAGTTCAGGGTGAGTGGACTATCACCCTAGAGGATTTCTACCACATCCTAGGAGTCCCGATCATTAGGAGATGACTCACACTTAAGACATCCGGTTCACGGGCTCAGATAGCTCAGTGGGCTACATACATGGGAGACGCAATTATCTCCACTAGTTCAAAGAAGGGGGTGAGGGTCCGTTCCATTCCTAGCTTGCCTATCCGTTTGATTCTTCAGGCCATTATGGGGATCTTTTCCTTGATATTGATCAGGGAAAAGGGAGGGGACACCTTACTCTACTGTTGGTCCCCTATTATTACACAGATTGAGGCACATGTCCAGATTTATGCCTGGGGAGCTGATATACTTAGGACCACCTATCACGATTTGTACCGGGTGGTTCACTTACAGGGACAGTCTTTGAGCCATCCGACCCTAGTTATGAGCTGGGTCTATGAGCGTATCATCCCTTATGGGAGAGGTGTAGAGGTGGTGGATCCCGGAGATGTGAGGGCAGCTACATGGATAGATATGTCGGTGCTTAGAGCACCCCACCAGCCAATTGCTTCCCTGACTACTAATGATATGGAGGCCACACCTTATTAGGCCATGGCAGGGTTGTGGGGCGAGGAGACCCTCACTTTGATTTTGTTCTCTACTACAGGGAAGCTTGTGGACAAGACAGGGAAGGTGGAGACACACCCTTTTGACCGAGTGCCTCAACAGTTTGGCCTTGCTTACATTGGTATGCTTCCCCTAGTGGTGCCAGTGTTTAGATCAGTTCGCGAGGTTAGGGGAGGTTCCAAAGGCCAGGGTTGGACCGTTGTTACTCTTGGCATTCCTATTACAACCAGGAGCATGGTACGTGCTCGAGGGAGATCTGGTGCTCCTCAGGAACCTTTACTTCAGATCACCACTGGCCCTGCCCATAGTAGAGATGACCCCATTGATATAGACTCTGAATTTGAGGAGTTCACAAGGGGAGAGATGGAGGAGGATATCAAGGATATGGAGGTCAGTGAGTCAGGTGGAGAGGAGGAAAATGATCCTGAGTGGCATGATACTCAGGAAATCTTACAGGCTGAGAGGTCAGAGTAGAGCGCGGAGAGGGTGACCCTAGTTTCATAGGAGTTTCCCTCTTAGGACTTAGGTGGAGAGGATGAGTCCGTAGTAGGACGTTATGTTTCCTCAGGCACAGGAGGAGGACATCAATTAGCGGTGACATTGTGGTAGGTGCTAAACCTAGGGATCTATGGTTGAGGCCCGGAGATCTAAGTGAGTTATCACCCTTCTCTTAATATTTGTTTTTAGCTAAGATTTGTATTAGTTTCTATCTCTCCTTTTTCTCATTCTTGTTTTTATCTTTTGATTATTTCTTAATTTAATTTTCTCCTTTGATTGTAGAGACTGTTGATGAGTGGCGAGACCTAATTTTTTGGGTATGTACTGATACCTTGATGATCCCCATGGAGAGGAATCGCGCCGAGCTATCCCTGGATGCAAGGGAGCCTTTAGCAGCTGGTAGGCATAGCGATGTCTTTGCCCATGTCTGACATGTGGCCAAGATGGTGACTACCCTCGGTATTGAGTTGGCTAGGTATAGGACAGTAGAGGCCCTTATGAGGAGTCACTGTCATAGCAAGGTTGTAGCTGCTCCTCAGGACTATGAGCCCTCAATGCATTTAGAGCGCCGGTGTAGCCGGAGTCCTAGACGTGGTTGTGCACCTTCAGAGGGATCTCATAGGGGTTGGGGGCAACTTGGATCTTTTTGTAGTGAATTTTAGATTGTTTATATGATCATTTTGTACCTTCCATGCTCATTGAGTGTTTTGACCATGCCTGGCGCATGATGGCATTGTACATAAAACTTGATTATATATATATATATATACTTCTTTTTGGATAAGACTCTTGGTGTCTAGGATTTTGTGATTCATTTCCACATGTATATTAGATGCTTATAAGAATTTTTGTTTTTATATCCTTTTCAGAATGTATGCAATGGAGAACAAATGACACAAATGCTTTCTTTCTTTTGTATTTTGTGATGTTGATATATGATAATGCAGACACAATGTGATCTTGAACTTTGTTGTCATAAGCAATCTTTCTGACACTTCATATTGTTTTGACAATGTGTAATGATAAATTGGTATGATGAGCAGATGTACTTGCCCCAATCCTAATGCCACACAACTAGTAGGATGTGAGGGCTCACCCCCAAGAGGTAGAAAGGGCACAAGTTCTGAAATTTATTGAATTGTAGTGATGAGAGATATACAAATTTTTGATGGAACCAAATTAGGACGCTACAAACCTATTCTACTCAAGTGACTCCATAGTTTAGAATACAACTTGCTTTGCAGTTTATCTAGACTTAGATCCATAGATGGCCATATGGTTGAATAAATCTAGTTTTCAGGGTTTTGAACTCTCTTGGAATTTTGGACATCTGATTCATTCATTTCCCACTCAAGATTTCAAAGGTTTCTTTGAATAGTTTTCTTATGACCTTCAACATTTTTTTTCAAGAGAACCCCCTGCACCTTGCCCAATGCTCGTAGTAAGAAGCATGGGCTTATCACCATGGATAACGTACAGGTGAGTAAGGGAATTCCCATCCTTTCCCAACCCTACGTAACTAGTAAGAGACACAAGCTCATCACCGAAGGTTGGTAGGGCAAGGAAATGTGTAAAAATAAAATTTTCTATTCGATCTACATTTGAATTATTTATTTGAGAAAAATGTCATTATGTTCTTATTTCCAAAGAGATCTACATACGGGATAGATGTGACACCATGAAGCTTGTAGAATAGACCATAGGAAAGACACCTACCCTAGGAAGAAACCAAAAATGAGAACAAGCATGCAAGCCTTGGTATGGCTACCATTAAGACTTTGTCATATCTAGCTTTATTTGATGAAATGATTCTAAAATGGTTGATGATGTTATGAAAATGAAGAAGTATGATTGGAAAGCTTCTGCCAATACCAATAGAAGTTTGTAATGGATTGCTTGAGAATAAGTTTCTTGATCACAAAATTTTTATGAAACGAGTCAACAAAATGAACCTAACTACATGAAGATGCAATGTAGATATAGTTATACAAATAGTGTTGGTCGCTTATGCATAGAATCATTTAAGATGTAGGGAATTGACTGTTTCATTGAATTCCTTGCCTTCTAGTGTACATAATAGATACACACCATTTCCATAGTCTTTCATGACTTGGTATGGGCCCAAAAATTTGGGCCAGAATTTCCTTCCTTCACCGGTCTTCTTATCGATCCAGCTGTCTAGTCTTAGAACTGGATCTCCTTCATATATTTCTCATTCATAGACCTTTTTTTTATACTGCCAGAACATCCAGTCAACATAGAATCTATGCCAATGTTTAGCATCTAATCTAGCCTCATATAGGATTTCTAGTTGGGAGAGATGTGTTTCTCTATAAGCTTCTTCATCTAGAATCCTTTGTAGTGAGATGCAGAGACTGGGTATTTCAACCTCAAGTGGGAGAACTGCTTCTACTCCGAATACTAGTGAGAAATGAGTTGCTCATGTTGGTGTTCTTATTGAGGTTCGGTGGGCCCACAAGGCCAGGTATAACTTCAAATGCCAATCTCTTTTGTTTTCATTCACCGTTTTGAGAAGAATGGCCTTTAATGTTTTGTTTGTTTCTTCAGCCAGCCCATTGGCTAGAGGGTAATACAGAGAGGCCGTATGATGACTTATTTTAAATTTACTGCACAGTTCGTGGAACTCATCATTCTTAAAGGAAGTATCATTATCTAAGATAATTATTTGTAGGACACCGTACCTACAAATGATCTGGTTCAAAATGAACTTGGCCATCATGGAACCTGGTATAATGGTAAGAGGCATAGCCTTTACCCATTTGGTAAAATACTCAGTGGTCGTGATTATGAAGTATGGCCATTTGTTGATGAGGGAGAGAATTTCCCTATCAAATCTAGGCCCCATGTAGAAAATGGCCATGGAGTCACGATTGGTTGTAGAGCTTGTGCTGGCATGTGAATCTCGTGGGAAAATTCTCGGCATTTATGGCACTTGCATATAAACTCTACTGCGTCGTGTTCGAGAGTGGGCCAAAAATATCCCATTCGATGTATTTTGTGAGTGGTGACATGACCACCGAAGTGGCCTCCACATATTCCACTGTGAGATTCATAGAGAATCTTCTTGGATTCTTCTGTGTCAACACACCTTAGGATCATTCCATCGAAAGCCTTATGACAGAGAACTTGTTCTATAATAACGTATTTATCTACGATAATGTGTAACCACCTTCTTTGTTATGGTGTAGCACCTTCTAGATACACAAGGTCCATGATATAATTAACAAGATCAGTATACCAAGGACATTCAGAGATGGGAGGTCTGGTTTCAATGTAATATATGCATTCTTCGAGAAAATCAAGATCTCCTAGATTGCCTCTGTCTAATGGGTTGTCGGCTAACTAATCTGCAATGATTTGTCCCTTAACAAACTTCTGGTTTACAAAAGTTAATTTGAATTCACCCATTAAGGTTATAAAGCGTCCAACCTTTTTAGACAAGGACCCTTGCGTGAGGAAAGTTCGTAAATGGTCTATATTTACAATGACCCTTGTTTCTTGGTTTAGCATGTAATGTCTTAGGCATTTGGTTGCAAATACTATGGCAAGGCATTCTCATTCTTCCTGTGTATAACGTTTCTCATAATTGAACAACATTCGACTAATAAAATAGACCACACATTCTCGTTTATTATCATCTTCTTGAGCTAACATGCAGGCTAGTGAGACATAAGTAGCTCGTGAATATAAGATCAAAGGATGATCTAGTCTAGGTGGCATTAATGTGGGAGGAGACAGTAAGAAGTGTTTAACTGCTTCGAAGACCTCATGACATTCCTTTTTCCAAATAATGTAGCAATTGTTTTTCAACAAATTGTTGATTGGATGAATAACAAAACTCAAATCCGGGATGAATCTTTGGATTACACCCAGATTTCCAAGAAACGATCTAATGCTATGATTGTTTTATGGTGGGATCATTTCAAGAATAGCCCAGATTTTGACTGGGTCCACATTGATCCCTTGTGATGATATAATGTAACCTAGGAGTTTCCCTCTTGTTACACCAAATATATATTTTTCTAGATTTAGTGTGACTCCGTATTCAATCAAACATGAAAGGATGATGCGGAGCACTTCTAGGTGATCACAACACTTCCTGGACTTGGCCAACAAGTCATCTACGTAGGATTCCACAATTTTATGAATAAGATCATGAAATATGTATGTGATTGGCTATTGATATGTAGCACTAACGTTCTTGAGACCGAATGACATAACAACGTAGCAATAAGTTCCCCAAGGAGTTATAAATGTGGTTTTGGCTTGGTCTTGTTCAGATATTCTGATTTGATTGTATCCTGAGAACCCATCCATGAGAGACAAAAGCTCAAATCTAGTTATTGCATCAATGATGACGTCAATGGATGGTAATGGGAAGTCATCCTTGGGACACACCTTGTTAATGTCTCAAAATTCTATGTAGATGCGTATCTTACCATTCTTTTTTAGAACGGGGACGATATTATATACTCAGTGGGAGTAATCAACTGGTTTGATGAACCCTACTTGGAGAAGTTTCATTAATTCTTCCTTCACCATGAGAGCTACCTTGGCTTTCATTGGTCTCGATTTTTGTTTAATTAGCTTTGCATCTGATTTGGTGATGAGGTTATGTACCACGATGTGTGGTGTAATTCCCATCATTTCTTTATAAGTAAATACAAAAGCCTTTTGATGTTATTTGAGGATTCAAGTGTGTATTTCTATTTCTTCTGGAGTTAATGAAGATCCTAGTTTCAAGATCTTTGGTTCTTCCTCCGTTCCAATGTTAATATCAATTGTGTCTTCAATTAAAGAAGTGTTAACCCTTCTTTAAACTCAGGTAGGGATGGAGGTAGTTCTAGATCTTCCCCATTCTTTACCACATATATGTCGAGCTCCTTATGTGGGGGAAGCTCTATCATGGGATTTCCAAAGTAAGAAGATGAATGTGGGATTAAGGAAAAATCTACCATGTGATGGTGAGATGTAACTCTGCATAGGTGTTTAGGTAATCAAGAGTGGCTCTATCACTATCAATGTGATATAAGATAGTAGATGCATTCTCATCTATGTTTGTTAAAAGAGGGTTTGACATTTTCTTTTCTAACGGTTTAGTATGAAGGATTACTATGAAACGGGTGTCCTTCCAACTTACTATTTGGAGTAAAACGTGAAGTTGAGGTTGCTATCGAATATGAAAGAAGCTTTTGTTCTTGTCAAATTACCTCAATGGATATGAAGTTAAATCCTTTGCTCAAATCTAATACTACTATTTTGTAGAGTTGTAAGTGTTCATCTCTAGTCTCATACACCTCAGAGGACTTGGTTTGCTACTAACTAAGAGTCTCTTAACACTCTAATGTCATTAACAGTGATCCTTTTACCTATGATGAGACCAAGGAGGAGGGATTCATACTCAATGCCATTGTTTGTACATTCAAAATCTAATTTAAAGGTGAATGGTAGGATATTTCCCTCGGGTGAAGTAAAGATCACACCTGTCCCAGCCCTATAACGACATCTAGCTCCATTAAAATGGAGAGTCTAGTATTTTACTTAGGAACATGGATGTTGGGACATTTGTTACGTCTATTTCTTCTACTTCGGTTACTTCTACCATGCAGAGTTCCTCTGATGGAAGAGAACCAACTCCTAGGGTACATCCCATACTGACAGAATCAAATGGTAGGAAAATTGGTAGATCTTGTTCTAGCAATTTGACCATTTTTGCAGTAGTTCCTAATTATACTTTTTTAGCAACGTTAGCCTCATCGTTGAGGGTTGGGATATTATTGATTAGGTTCGTAACTTTTAAATCCGTTGTAGGTACCAAATTTTCTTCTGGTTTTGAGTCGGTTGGCTTGTTAAGTTGTTTCATTGGGAGTTCAAACTCATAGTGAATGCTTGGCCTTTTCTTTAGATCTGTTAGGTGTATATTGAATGGTTTCAGATCACCTTTGGCCATGAATATATTTCCTAAGTGTAAGAATATTATTTCTTGAAATAACGTAGAAGCGATTGCCTTCATACGGTGTATCCATGGTTAGCCAAGGATCATATTATAGTTGGTTTCCCGATCAATAATATAAAACTCAGTGAGGATTGTTTTGGGTCCTAAGGTGACTAGTAGTATTATACTCCCAATCAAAGTGGCTTTAAGACTATCATAGCCTCTTATCATATTTTGAGTCGTGGAACAATTTGTTTCTCCATACCCTAGCTTTTGAAGGAAAGAGAAGGGGACTATGTTAACTGCTGCCCCATCATCACCAATTGCACGTTGAACGTAATTTTTATAAACCCACACTTGTAAATGTAAGGCTGGATCACCTCTACATGTAATCTTAGTGTTTGTTGGCATTTTGTTTACGTCAAATATAAACTCAATATCCCCATCCGACTACCCAGGAGGGTGAATATTGAAGTCGATATGGTTTACTTGTGTTTTGGGAGGTGGAGTGATGTTAATTAAATGACCTAAACCTAATGCTTCTAAAAGATCAGCCCTATGGGCAGGAAAGTTCTTCAATAAGTCCAAAAAGGAGATGTGAGAGAAGGTTTTTGTTAGGTCATTAATTAAATCATAGGCACCTACGGGTTTTACTAATGGTTGTTGAATGTTATCTGTCTCTAGCGGGTAACTTGGATTTGGCTAAGAGGAATACTCTCGTGTCCTTGTTACGGCTTACATGCGTAGCTCAATGTCTAACTCCACTAAATTGACTATCTTGGGTCATAGTTGATTTCCTAATTGCAGTGCGACAGGTGGAGGTAGTGAAGTTGAGGCTTCATGATCATTGTTTCCTATCACTACACCCTTGTTCGTCCCATTTGGATTTAATTTATTGTTATTGTGATTTGGGAGTGGATCATTGAAGATTTTGAGGGGAGACTGCTCCTGTGAAAGTATTTGGCGCAGGTGATGCAGGATCTACTAAGAACATATCTATGAAAAGTTGTCTTTGCTCTTCTGGAAGATTTTGCATGAATTTATTGTAATCACGGAAAGTCCTAGTGTCATGGCCTCGAACTTTGTGGAAACCACAATACAAGTTGGGATTGTAATTCCTAGTTTGTTTGTTTGGTGTGTGTTGTGGTCCAAAACTCTGATTAAACCATTGACTATTAAGATTAAAGTTTTACATTTGTTGACTTTGGTTTTGATATCCAACTTAATTTTGACTTGGACCCTGTGTCTAGATCTTCCTTTGTTGTTGTTTTTGTGGATTATTAAAATCCACCAAGTTGATTGTCGGGGTAAAATTTTTGTTTTGTTGATTTTTAACCGGTGGTGGAGCATTTACAACATTTGCCTTTTTTGCTTGGTCAGTTACTCCATCTATTGTTATGCCGTGATTTTTGTTAAGGATTTTAGGTCCCTGATTGGAATTTGTGGTAGTAGGATAAGTCGTAGTATTTTGGTTGGGGATGATTAACCTCCCATTTGTTCCATACGTCTTGTGACCACTATCTATTGCAGCTTGATCTATTCGAAGGGTGCTCTCAAGTACTTCATTATAAGTCCTTAGTGGGAACTTCTGGACTTCTTCCTTTATATCTTTACTGAGAGAATGAAGGAATAAATCATATAGTTCCATCTGATCCATGTTTGGAGCACTTGCCGAAGAATAAAGGACTGTATGCCATCTTTGGATGAAATGAGCAACAAATTCATTGTGCTCTTTCTTAATATGTAAGAATTCCCTGATTCATGTTCTCAACAGTTTGTTCATGTCGAATGCCTTGATGAAATATTAAACGAGTTGTTTAAATGAATGTATGGAGGCTTCAGATATTCTGTAATACCAATCGAGGGTGATGCCCTATAAGGTTTTGGGGAATATTTTAGCAATAACTCCGTCCTAAGGGAGCAGTTCTCTAATGGCTGTGGCATAGGCCTTGATATGTGCATTCGGGTCTCCCTCCCCTTTGTACTTGGGTAAATTGGGAAGAGGTCTTGGAAGCCTGAAGCTTTGTATAGTGAAGTCTAAGGGCTCTTTCAAATATTATGAATAAGTTACTATCACATAGGTTTCGACCATCGATGGCACTTATTGAGGGGGTGGAGGTAGAATGGGTTTTTGATATGGCATAGCGTATGCATTTGCAGGGACATAAGGAAATCCTTGTGGTTGAGCAAACATGCCGGGAGAAGAGAACATATCTCCCTGTGGTGACTTGGAATACATGTTTAAGTATGAAGGAACATTGTTTAGAAATGGATTGTTCTGTACTAGACCGAGAGGTATCATATTTTCCACCGGAGTGGCGTTAGTAAATGTGGTTCTAGTTAGTGCTTGTTGCAAATACTAAGGAGGCATGCCCAATGTTCTTGTTCTTGTGAGGAGGTCTACTTGGCTAGGATGATGTGGAGGGTTGGGGATTCCTACTTGTCCAAAATGTGAATTCAGATTTACTTGAGCAAATTCCAGCCCTCTAACCTTTCCAGCTAAGGCTGAAATGACCTTTATTGGTGAAGACATGGTATTTTTCCTTACGGGTGTTTGTTGTGTCATTTGAGGCTGCAAAGAGGTATGATACCCTGCTATGAATTGGTCGTTATCCTACTAAACTTTACTAAGAGCATTTCCCATTGGTGGAGGAATGGAGGTGTTTTCTTGGAATAGAGTATCAGATTGTACTTGTAAGCTCCTACTGGTGGATACATGCTTTGGAAGCATTGGTCACTTTTAGCGAAGCATGCCAAGTATTTCTCATCCAAAAAAGGAAGTGGGTCTGAATGTCTACTGATCTGTGGTCTAAATAAGACCCGAGGAGATGAAATAGATTCTCTAGTAAACATCATGTTATTAGAGCCTGAAGGTTTTAGTTGTTGTGCAAGCTGATCAAACTCCCCAATTCAGAATGGAGAACTTGCGCTAGCTTTTTGAGGGGGAGTTTGAGATGATAAATAATTATGTGAATAGTTATCAGCCCATGCAGAAAGCGAGGGCAATAGTTGTCTATTTGTTTGACTATAGCTTGTTTCAAGACCTGAAAGAGGTCTGCCATATGCATCATATCCCGACATATTTGGGGGGTATATGAATACCCACATAATAATGAGAAAGAGCTAAAGTGGATGGAACAAGTGAAAAATAAAAGAGGATGAACTGTTTGTTTCATGTCAGGTTCACCAATTTTGTATGATGGAAAAGTGACAACCAAGCATAGGGATCTACAAGTAACTCTTCCTCACACCAGACCTCCCGAGGTCATGCCGAGATAGCCGGTGGGGATGGAATATACATGGGGTGCAGACAAACTAGTTATGCAATCTTATGTCTTCGACATGCACTAATGGAACCTGTAAATCTAAAGCAAAGAAGGCCCTCCTAACCTAAACTGGCATGATAGATCGGTTGGCGAGGATGACTAATCGAAGGCTCCAATCAATATCAAGCTTTGGTGTGATTTGATCTATGGGTTGTGGGATACGTGGAAAATGACCTGGGATTGTTTTGTGTATGTCTCCAAACAGGGTCATAAGATGGATGATGGATATATAGTGGATTCTATGGGTGATTCTCTAGTATAGTCAAGAAATATTTAGCTTCGTTAGCTACTATATCTAATAAGGATAAATGTGTGATAATATTTGGTGGAAGTGGAGAGGATCTAAACACTAGCATCCTCAATCCCGTGTCAATGTTTGATTGATTTGTAGGTCTATTCGGTTGTGGGATCTGTGGATCACAACCCTAAGTTCATGGTCGTTGTGGACCTCCTATGGTCATGTGTAGAATTAATACCTAATCCCTAATATCCAGTAGTTGTATGCCTTTTCAGCCTCTATATTTAGAGCTAAAAGTTACACAATCTTCTCAGAGTACCTTACAAGTGTTCTGGCAACTTGAATTCTTAACCTAGTGCCTATGTCAATGAGAATGTCTCTTGTGTCTCGCTGTGGGACCAAAGGATCACAACTGAATGTTTTCTCTCTTTCAATCCATTCTATAGTCATGTGGATATTTACCTAGGGTAATTTGTAGTTTGGCTGGTTTAACCAAAACATATGTGCTTTGTCATCTTCTATGTTTAATCCTCTTAACATGGGCTAATTTCTTGGAAGTCCGTTCTTGTTCAGAAGAATTGGATTATGAGATTCTGGTCTATGTCAGTTATTGCTGTAACAAGATTGGGTTGAGGCATGATTGGCTCGAATATGTATTCTCTGGGCTCCCTAGGTCTCGTGATTGTCATACGAAAGAAACAATATAAATCTAACTAAGTTAAGCAAAGCTAACTATATAGAGTATATCCACAACATATATATAAATTCCCTGTTTTTGTATTTTCGATAAACTATTGAATGAAATTTGAAAGTGCAATTATTTAAAATATCTAGAAATTGACAACTAAAATAATAATGAAATTAAAACAAACAAGGCAGCCGAGTATAACTACTTGCCTGTGCAGTTGTAAATCTATTCTAAATAACAAAATAACTGATATAATCTATTTGAAAGACTCTCGATCCTACCTCAAAATTGAGGAATGAATCATAGTTTCTCAGAATCTATCACTCCTCACAACTTCCCTGGCAATATCGAAAGTGAGATTAACTGAAATGAAGTGATTCACTATTCTATTTGATATATTTTAACTAGAACTTTGAAAGCTTGAACCTAGATTTTGCAGAATAGTGGCAAATCCGATTGTGTGTGGCTTTGTCCTCTGAGTGTGGTCTCCTCATTCCTTCATGCTCACATGAATCCAAAAAAGCATGTAATTATAGCATCAACAGAAGTAGATATTGGAACAATGGCAGCTTTTGATGTAGATGGAATACAATGCGAGTAGGAGAGGGATAGCGTAAGAGAAAAGAGCTTGGCTTATGTAATTCCTAGCATAATTTATTGCGAGTCATACAACACAAAATATCCAGAACCTGAAACTATCCTTTTTGAAGAACAAAACCTACAAATTTAATGGCTTCAGACTGAAAATAAAACCATCCTACATCAATTGATTGTATGAAATAGTAATAGCTCTAGCACAAGAAGATTATGTGGCTTCTAAAAAACAAAACAACACTAACTATGCATGTAAAAAATGAAAACTATGAATTCCTAAGAACTGAAAGACTAAACTATTGAAATGAGAGGATGAGAGGCAATTTTTGATGGGCGATTTGCTTGAAAACCAACCAGCTATTTATAGAATTCACATTTACCCAAAGGTGAAATCCAAATTGAACTCTTTTATAATAAACAATGGAGAAACACTATTCCAGGGAACCAAAATCATAAATACAAACAAAGGCAGTGAAAAAAGCTGCTAAACGTTAAAATTTTATGCGATTCACGTTAAAAGGAACATTCTAGAAAAATACGTGAAGGACTGCCACCCTGAGCAGGGCGGTAGTTACAGGACCGCCACCCTGACAGGGTGGCGGTTTTGTCACTGAAGACCAAAAAGCAAGGAAAAGAGGGGGGGGGGGAGATAAAAACAAAGCATACAGAGGCTAAGTGGGGCATGTGGGATTTTAATGTACACTTGGAGAGATTTTCCGAATCCTAAACACCTTGCGAGGAGACCTGTATCATCATTGGGGCACGTGTGACATCGTTCTGGCATCGTAGTACCCTTACAATTTTGGGTATGTACATTCACTCCCTCTCCTCTCATAAGTCAAAGATTCCAAAACCAAGTAAGTAAAAGTAAACTCACATTTTAGCCCTTATAACCCAAAATACTAAAAATGAAAATAAAGCAAAGTGCAACAACTTTTAACAAATACACACAAACCAACCATAATACATGGATGGAGACTAAGGAGGGCAAAATGGGAGGGAAACTCCCTCAAAACCTTGGAAATAAGCCCACCTACCTATTAGGTAGGGTTTGAGGGCCCATTTTCATGCTATGCGAATCCCCAAACTAAAAAGGGGTCACTAAAAATGCCCAAAATAACCCAATTTCGGGTTTGGCATACTTAGGCACAAGGGTAAAGGGTGTGGGGTCCACCCAAGGTTCACATGTGTCCCCAATCCATTCTACCAACATACACACACACTTACCTAAAAACATTACTTAAATTAAGATGAGATTATTAAACCATTAAACTAGTTTACTTAATAAAACACACCATAAACATAATTAGTTTTACAATACATAAGTACATTACAATTAATGGTTCACCTATGGTGCCCAATTAATACACCTACACTAAGGCCTCAAACATTTAGCATGGTTAGGACTCAGCCCGTGGGCTGCTTATGCACAATTACGTAGCCGCCCTGAAACCCATGCTCTCCTATACCTGTCACGTGCACACTCATTGCACACATTAACCACATCTATCCAATACAATAAACATCATCTACTCATCACAAAATTAATCAAACTTATAATGTCCTAACATTATTATACAATTGATATTGCAATACATACAATTATACACATAGTTCACCAGGAATCATCCACAGATAAAATTACAATGACATACACTTAGGCTAGCATGAGATTACCATTATTAAATCTAGAAAACTATATCATTAATCAAACCAACCACAAGAAATCAACATCTAACCAATAAATCTCATTATCATGTAACCCTGTTAGTGTCATCAACATCATAAGAAATATATCAATATATGAATCTAGTCTAATTGGCACTACGCGCCCAAAATACCATAATATCCATGAGGATAAATAACATAGCAAAATGTCCAAAATCTATCAAATTCTCAGTCAAAATATGTCCATGCATAAAGGAACCAACAAATAACTGGAGCTATAAAAAAGTGGACACTACAATTTAAATATGTCTCAATAAACATAAAAAAAAATTATGAATCATCCTACAAAACATCGCTCTTTGGTTCTCACTTGTTCATGTGCATGAATCATGGATCATCTTGATCTACCTCCATCAACAAAAGCTAGGCTGCTTACTTCGTCTGTACTATGGGTATAACAAGTTTACTGGTAATGTTTGGTAGTGCTCATTACTTTATCATTGGATTGAAGTGTCCTCCATTATTCCCCTTGCATGTATCCTTTCCAGGGGAGCCATCCTCAACCCTTTTCGTTAACTCATAAAGGTTCGAACTGAAGCTTGATAACAAAAACATTACATTATGTTTCTCTATTAGGTTAGCTTGTTTACTTTCTCATATTGCATTGCATTATGTATGTTGCATGGAGTTAGGAATCCTTTACTTTATTGTATTGCATTGCATTTTGTATGTTGTATGGAGTTGGTGTTTTTAGTAATGGACATTTGTTCATATATGGCTTTCCATGTCATACTACACTTTTGTTCATTCTTTTTAATAAGGACCGATGATGATGATCACTAGCAATATGATGAAAAATAAATTTGTTTAAAACTAAATAGATGGATGTTGGTGCATTACCTATTCCTCATACTCCTTTTCTTCTATATTCTGTTTCTTCTTCTTCACACTATTCTTTCTTATGTTCTCTTTATGTCATCTTTTCAATCATCAATCGAGTTCTTCTATCACCCCATCAAAAATTGAGGGGGCATCCTTTATTCTACTCATCTTTCTTCTATCCCTTCAAAAATTCTACTTGTTTATGCTTGTCTACTTTATTTGAAGGTATATTACTTATGCCACATCAAAGAGGGGTAAATGTAGACACCTAGAATATGCTTACACTTAGCATTTCATCTAATTCAACTAATTGATGAAACTTTGTTAATCAACCCTTCTTTGCCCTACTCTTGGATGCCCATTCACGAAACCTTCTCAGTCACATTATTCCCATATTCAACTTATTTGGCTATTATCTCTCTTATTAGATAAACATTCCTCCTTTCAGCCATTCCAAACCTCCTTAGTTCTCTCTAGACCACTTGTATTGGCTTCATAGGCTATCTATCAGTCATAATTGGTTATTCAGACCCCTCCCATCTCTCAATGAGTCTCTAATCACTTGCTAATCAATTTTAACTAGCCTAAACCCTAGTTAACTAGGCTAAACCAAGCTTAACTAAGCTTAAAGCATGTTTATCCTAATCTAATATAAAAGTGATTTTTGAGCTTTAGTCCCACATGCACCCAAATTTCAAGATCCTCTCATTTGGAAATCTATAAATAGAAGGGTCACACCTCCCTCTCAACCTTACAACTTGTTTACATAACAAAATCTCTCTCATATTTGGATATATTATCATTAGACCTCATTTGCATTAGCCAAGGTAATAGGTATTTGATCTTGGCTATCCTCCATTTTTGAAGCTCCTCCATCTTGCATCCATAACTTCATAGTAGGTTAGTAGGAGGGTATCTAACTTAGCCTTGTAGCCATTTTAGAGAGACGTCTTCAACTCCATTGAAGAAAACAACAAATCTAATTTGATTGCTCACAGGTTTAAATACGTTCAATTTATGTCTTACGTAAACATAGAGTAGTTTGAGATAAAATGATAGTGTTTTAGTTTAATTCATTATTGTAGAAGTTATCTTTTTTATCACTCATCTTGATGTTTATGATAGGTTTAGTTAGATCATGGAACTACTTTTCTAGTTTCCTATTTAATAACACAACTAATCTTCTCATACATACAATATCTATTTGACCTTGGTCTTTTATCACCATGGTAAATTATATAACGACTGATCTATTAGAGATCGTTTCACAATGCACATCTAATAAACTTGTTGTGAAGAAATTTTGGAAATATTTGTTGACACTAGCCAATGTCATCATCATAATCACCTTCACCTCCTTTCATCAAGGCATCTTTTGGTTCTTAACCCCTTGTCAAACAAGAGAGGTGAAATAAGTGTTCAGAAAGAAAAAGAAACAAAATCAATCAATCAAAAGCTAAAAGCTACAAAGAAAAAGTAAATTGATATATTACTATCTCTTGGGTTATTTCCAATAATCTCTACTCGGGCTATGGATGCCTAACTGGAAGTAGAGAAATGTTGTGATTAGAATCAAATGCATCTCCATCGGGCTATGGATGCCTGGCTAACAACGGAGCAGTGTATGGTTATCCTTCCACCCTTCATTCACAAATCACCTATCACCTATAAAAATAAATCATTCCTACACATTGGCTAGGGTGTTTTCAATTTGTTATCTACTAAATCTTCACTTCAAGAGGTAATTAATTTCCACATGAAATAAAATGGATCTCTATGAGTAAGCAGGATTAGTATGTTACCAAGTGTCTTGTTTTGGACCTTATTCAAACTCTTGCTTTAGTCCATATCTTGTCTCATGATTTGTGCCTTTTGCTAATAAATTATTCATTCTGAGTCTTCTAAGATACATTCATATCATTCACATCATTCTTCTACTTTGTTTAGAACATCCATGTGTATAAGATTACTTTTTTGCCATTATTTTTAGACATCTTTGTCCCCTTTCACAAAAACAATTGTCTCCTTCCTTTCTATCATGTTCTTTTAGGCCAAATTACGTTGGGGGAATCCTTTCTCCTTCCCAAAACTTCATTGGTTTATGGTCATCATCATGTTGAATCTATCCATAATGGCCTTGGGTCCCACTTCTACCCATGAAGACTTTGCCTTTGGATGCTCCCACCTAGTCGTTGGGGCATTTTTGCATCTTCACCTTTCTCATACGAATGCGGCATTCTACCCTTATACATACCATTTATCACTGGTAGCATGCACGTATCCTCATCTTCCATTACATAGCTTCAAAAAACTTTCAAAATCATCAAAAAAATTCAATTATGTTAGAAAAATCACAAAAACATTCAAATATGTTAGAAAAAAAAACATTTAAATATGTTAGAAAAATAAAAAACATTCAAATATGTTAAAAAAATAAAAACATTCAAATATTTTAAAGAAAACTTCTAAAAATTAAAAATCATCCTACAAAACCTTGCTCTTTGTTTCTCACCTGTTCATGTGCGTGACTTGCGGATCACCTTGATCTACCTCCATGAACAAAAGCTAAGTTGCTTACTATGTTTGTACTCTGTGGAACAATGAGTTGTCTAGTACTATTTCATAGTACATATTGATTTTCCATCAAACCGAAGTTTCCTCCACTATTCCCCTTACATGTGTCCTTACTTGGGGAACCATCGTCAACCCTTGTTAATTCACACAAGTCAAAACTGAAGCTCGATAACAAAAACATTAACTTATGTTTCTCTGTTAGTTTAGCTTGTTTACTTTCTCGTATTGCATTTCATTTTTTATGTTGCATGGAGTTAGGCATCTTTTGATTTCTTTTATTGCATTGCATTTTGTATGTTGTATGGCGTTTGTGTTTTTAGCAATGGACATTTGCTCGTATATGGCTTTCAATGTCATACTACACTTTTGTTCATTCTTTTTTATAAGGACTGATGATGAAGATCATTAGCAATATGATGAAAAATAAAGTTTTTTAAAAGGCACTAGAGGGATTTTGGCTCAATCCCCCTTCCTCATTCTCACTTTCTCCTATATCCCCTTTCTTTTCTTCTTCTTCACACTATTCTTTCTTCTATTCTATTCTTGTCATCATTTTTATCGTCATTCGAGTTCTTCTATCACCCCATAAAAAATCGAGGGGGCATCCTCCATTCTACTCATTTCACTTATATCCCTTCAAAATTTTCTACTTGTTTATGCTTGTCTACTTTCTTTGAAGTGGCATTGCTTATGTCACCTCAAAGAGGGGCAAATGTAGACACCTAAAACATGCTTACACTTATAATTTCATCCAATTCAACTGATTAACAACACTTCGTTAATCAAACCTTCTTCGCTCCATTCTCGGATGCCCATTCACGACACCTTATTAGTTCTATCCTTCCCATATTTAACTTATTTGGCTAATATATCTCTTATTAGATAAACATTCCTCCTTTTTACCATTCAAAACCTCCCTAGTTCTCTCTAAATCACTTTTACAGGCTTCCTAGGCTATCTATGAGTCACAATTGATTAACCAGAACCCTCCCAACTCTTGATGAGTCTATAATCACTTGCTAATCAAGTTTAACTATCATAAACCCTAGTTAACTAGCCTAAAACAAACTTAGCTAAGCCTAAAGCATGTTTATCCTAATCTAATCTAAAATCCTTAGTCCCACATGCACCCAAATTCCAAACTCTTCCAAACCAAAAACTATAAATACAAGGCTAAGGATTTCCTTTCAAATGGTCATTCTCTCTTAAGCACTTTGGAAAGGCATTAGAAATCATTTTTGATAGCTTTAATCTATAGAACTTTTGGATCTTGGCCATACTCAATTATTGAGATCTCCTCCATCTTACATCCATCCATTCCAAATATAGTTAGTAAGGGAAGATCTAAAGCTTGGCCATGTAGCCAACTTGGAGAGATCTCTTCACTATGTTTGGGAGTAAACAACACACAATTTGATTGCTTAGAATTTAACTAGGTTCGCTCTCATTAAGATTTCATGGAGTAGATAATAACTTTAACATGTTAGTTTTTGATGTTTTTGTCAAAGTTATAATGCTTTCATGTTAGTTTCTCTTGTTTAGCTCATATCTCATGGTGCATGGATGAGTTAGCAAATCTTTGAGGTTCTTTAACCTCATTCCATAGATTTTGCAACTTTACATTACATACATTATGCAGAGATTTATCTGCTACAATGGAGAAGAATAAATAGTAAATCACTCAATACACTTTTATTCTATTCAACATTACACATATGTAGGAGAGGAATTCCTATTTTTAAGGAATCTCTTGAAACCTAAAATATCTCCTATATTCATGAGTTAGTTCAACAACTATACTCACATACAATATAATATCAAACTGCTATATTCAAACTATTGTTATATTGTTGTTAAAAACAACAATATTATAACAAACATTTATAGCTGAGTTATATTTTACCCTACGGTAAATAACCCACAATATTCATGTGAAGATTAATATCAATTTCCTAACACATACACCAGCCCTAGATTGACATTATTAATGAAGTTGATTGATGACACTCATCACCCTCCTCAAGATCCTACAAACTATCGACATTCTACCAAATGACCCTACACATGTTTCTACCATATTCACTCCTCATCATGTGGCTTATCTCACTACTTCACCTAAAATTTATATTTCCACTACCACTCACCAAGTTTCTTCCATTAGTTTCTCTGACTTGAATATTTCTCCTCACCATTTAGAGGATCTTGATCCCACCCTCTTCATCTCTGTCTACATTGAGGATACTCATGTCTGACATGTTATGATCAATGGAGGTGTGAGTACTAATATTATTTCTTCCCGTGCATATGAACAAATACACATACCTAGAAATTTCATGCATAATAACCCAATTATGTTGTGTTCTTTCAAAGATGCTCTAAATTCTATTCTCAGCACCGTCATCCTCCACATCCACATGGGCCCCCACACGATTCTTGAATTATTCTATGTTATCAAAGGGGAATTCAAATACAACATGTTTCTTGGCCAACTTTAGATTCATACCATGGGGTATGTACCTCTGATCCTTCATCGGTGAATCAAGTTTGAATATGATGGACACCCTTACACTATTCAGGAAGATCCTTCACCTTTCAAAACCTGTAACATGTTGTATTGACCCAATGATGTCCTTATTCTAGTTAAGGAATATAATACCACTACCACCTCATCTACTACCGAAACTTCCTCATCTACTACCACTTCTACCTCATCCAATACCACTACCACTTCATATTCTTCTTTTATTTCATCTACCACCTCTACTACTACATCTTTCTCAACCAACCCATCTATCCCCACTGCTATCGCAACTTCCAAACTTAGCCCATCTACCAACCATTCTTCTCAAATGTTGAATAGCTCATCCATTCCCACCACATAAGTTCTAACTTTCGACCCTTTGGCAAGTGTTTTTCAATGCCTCACCCAGGGGAGTATCACCTATACAACATTGAAAATTTTCAAACTCCTCAGGAGTACAGAAACCTTCATCAACACCCACATTATAATATTTGTATAGGAGAAAATTTTACATACAGTCCTCCCCACCTTCACACCAACTTGACATTCAGTGGACCTAATACTTCTTCTTATTCTCCTAAACCACCTTCTTAAACAAAAACTTTTTCCTCTAGCTTTCGTTACTTCACCAAGCGTGACTTCGCCTGCACCTTTCTTCATCACTTTGTTTGGAAGGATTTTGTCTTTGATATTTATGAATAAGGTTATCACACATTTATTCCTTACACTAAACGTCAACATAAGGACTTCTAGTGTATTGGATTTTCTAAACTATCTAGTCCTAAAAGGGAAAGAATCAACCTTGTTGATGAAGATCAACATTCTTCACCTTCTTCACCTTCTTTTCGTATCACATTGCCTTCACCCACAGAGTCCATGGATCCAAAATCAATTCCTCCTAAATTTTTTTTTGTAAACACCATTTCTTTGGGACCTCTGACCTATCATCATGATGGCGAGACATCATCTTCACTTCCTCTTCATTATCCTGACATGTTGTAGGAAGACACACTTTCTATCAACTTCATTCCATGTCAGGATGATGATTCCATTCTCACCTATTTAGGTGCAGAATATTCTTACATTCACCAGTCGTTACCTACTAAGGCACATACCATGCTAAATTAATTGACCATAGAGATCAACATTCACACTTAGGATGACCCTCACATTCTGAAGATAGGCCAATCTTTAGATTTTACTAAATAGGAAGCATTCACCTCTTTCCTCCTAGGTCATAACAATGCTTTTTCTTGGTCTTATGCCTATATTCCCGATATTGATAGAAATATCATGGTCCACAATATCATTGCTATCCATGATGCCAAACCTATGAAACATAAGCTGCAAAAAATAAATCCACTTATTTCCCTTCTTGTCAAAGAAGAACTCCAATTCCTTCTTTATGTTTCTTTCATTCTACCTATGGACTATCCGCAATGGATTTCTAAAATTTTTCCTATCACTAAGGTTATAGGGGGACTCTGCATTTTCATGGTTTTCCATGACCTTAACCTTACCTTCCTTGAGGATGAATTTCCTCTACCTATCATTGACCAACTTGTTGATCTTATAGCCATCCATGAGATGCTATCTCTCATGGATGAATTCTCATGTTATAATTAAATATTACAAATTCCGGATGATCAACAAAAACCTGCCTTCATCACCCCTTGGGGGATATTCTGTTATCACGTCATGCCCTTTGGCCTAAAACCACTAGTTCCACTTATCAGCTTGATATTACCTATATCTTCCATGACATCATGCATGATATACTAGAATAATACGTCGACAACCTTCTCAGTAAGTCCAAAAGTCATGTCGAACACCTCTCAGTTCTCAAAATAATATTTGACTATCTCATCAAGTATTGTGTTCACCTTCGATAAAAGAAGTGTGTATTTGTAGTTCTCTCTTGAAAACTCCTTGTTTTCATCATCTCCTTGTAGGGCATCGAATTTTATCTTTCCAAAATCAACGTTATTCATGAGATGCCACCAATTATTAACCTTCTAAAATTTCGTAGTTTGCAAGGAAAATTTCAATCCATTCGACGATGTATTTCCTAAATTTATGACTGATATCACCCCTTTCATCATATTCTTTAAAAGGATGTCCCCTTCAATTGGAATGATAAATTTCATAAAGCCTTTAAAGTGTTGAAGAAATAACTTCTTCATCCACCCATTCTCATCCCACGTAAAGATGGAAAACCTTTCTACCTATATATTTCTTCCACTGACCATTCCTTGGGTGTCATGCTCACTCATTGTGATGAGAAACACTAAGAGGAAGTGGTTTATTACCTAATTTGTACACTTTTAGACTATGAGACTAGATATATCCATCTTAAAAAGCTTTTCCTATCCTTAGTATTTTTAGCCACCAAACTTCGCCACTACATACTTAACCATAAAACCTTCATCATCACTAACACTGAACCTCTACATTACATGTATGCGAAACCTTACCAACATCAATGCACCTCAAATTGTCTTATGATCCTCATAGACCTAGACCTAGAATTCATTCATAAAAAGTCTCTCAAGGGAAAAGCCATTGCAGATCAACTTGTAGATGCTACATTTCTTAGACATTAATCTTCTAACTTTGATTTTTTGGATGAATCTATCGCCACCCTTTCACTTGATTTTTTTTCCCGATGAATCTACTATTTACTAAATGACCTTATTATTTGACGGTTTTAAATGTTAATGTGGGGGTGGGGTAGGGGTCATTCTCATTCCTCTTGACAGTGATCATATGCCTTTATCCTTCAAATTAGACTATAACTACACAAATAACTTCACCGAGTATGAAGCACTTATCTGGGGCCTTTAAAATGCCAATCTTAGATGTTAAAACTATTAACATCTTTGGTGATTCCCAATAGGTTGTGAACCATTTAAATGGTTTTAATAGTGTTATAATGAGGTCCTTTAAAATTATAAGTTCCATGTCAACTTGCTTTGGACAACCTTTGACCATTACCTCATTCAAAATAATCTATGATCCACAAAAAATTCATGGATACCATAGCTTTTCTCACCTCACAAATACCTACCTCAGCTTTTGACTAAAAAATATTTTTCACAATATAATGGTTGTAGTCTCCTTCCTACATACTTCCCGAGGTTAATTTTGTGGGATGTATTGAAACCGACCCACATAACATTTGTTATAAGGAATTCATTGATTACCTCTCCCTTTCAATTATTTCCCCTGACCTCACTTGTAATGGTCGGCTTACCTTCCACCACAAGGTATCCTGTTATGTCATCATGGGTGGTCTTCTCTACAAATGTGGCTTTGATGGTATCCTACTCAGGTTACTCACTAGTTCTGAAACTCCTCACACCATTAAATAAATCCATGATGGGAATTTTTGTGGACATTTCAATGGCAACATTTTTCCAAGCACATCCTTCACCTTGGCTATTACTAGCCAACCCTTAACCAAGATTTCTGTGAAGACATCAAAATTTGTCTAAAATGTCAACAACATGCTAACCCTCATACTTCTCAAAATCACCAATTGATCATCATAAAAACAAAATACTACACTAAATGGGTGGAATCTGTCCCTCTCATTTCTACAAAAGATGAGGAAATATGTGAATTCATCAACCATCATAATATTTTTCATTTTAGTGTTCCTCATCGCCTCATCACTGACAATGGAACAAAATTAAAAAACATAACCCTGTGTAAATTGTGTGATACATTTGGCATTAAACTAAGTTTCTCATCACCCTATTACCCACAAACCAATGAAAAAGTTGAATATTCCAAAAAAAAACCAAACAAAAATCTTATGAAAGTTGTCACCAATACTGATAAGGATTGGCATGGGCACATTCCTTTTGAGTTATGGTCTTATCACACTAGCATTTGCACGTCTTACACTGCCACACATTTCTCATTGGTCTATGGTATAGAGGTAGTTTTTCCTATCAAATTCCAAATTACATCTTTTTATATTTCGCTTAAAGATATGGTTAGTGATGATGAATTTTTCCATAACCGATTTGTAAAACTTGAGCTATTATAAAGACATCATTTAAATGCTCTTCACCACATCTAAATCTAAAAAAAACATATAAAACAGGCCTATGAAAAATACGTTGAAATAAATTTCAATGTCATCGATCTTGTCCTAAAATAAAATCAACATGTAACCAAAGCTGAGGAAAGTAAATGAGGCAAGTCTTCTCCAAATTTTCTTGGATCTTATATCATCACCTATACCTATGGATCATGTGCTTGTCATTTATATTCTCTTGAAGGTAAATATGAACCTAAGCCCCTTAGTGCCTTGCATTTTTTACCATTCTAATGTTGAATATGGTAGTACACCATGTTATGTTAGTTACATGCTCATCCCTTGAGAGAACCTTTCCTCCATCTACCTATTTTAAGGACTAATGACTAAACTTGAATTGTGTGATTATCCATCACCATTCATCCTTATATTAAATATGAGTACCACAACTCTACTCATGGCATGTTTCTCATGGATCCTTTTCTTCCTTTAGAGGGTGGAATCCCATGGTCATTCATCACTTGAAACCCCTCTTTCATAGCTAACATTTTCATGCTTTGGTCTTCCCTTCATAAAAGATGCCTACACTCTGTTATAGTCTTGTCCATGACTTTGTGTTCAAAAATAAAAAACAAAAATAAACATGGGATAACCAAAACTCTACTACTTGAGTCAAAATTATTGTAAATAGATGAATCCCTTAAAAGGACATATACCTTTCTTTCTTGCTACTATAAGTATACTTCTCCCTCAAAGGACAACTATTCAAAGCTACACACTTATTGTAATTAGTTTATCCCAAAAAAACACTAGTTTGTATCTCTCAAATAAAATAATTCCAGAGCTTCCCGAGTCAATAAACTTAACTAAGACCTCAAAGGGAACCTATTTATTCCATTATAGAATTATTACATCAATCAGTCTATACATGTAAAAAGAAAAGAAAAATTTATGAAAAATACAAACTTTTAGTCACAGACTTGAATATTCTTGTTTTAAGTATCTTGCAAAAGGGGCATGCTATCCCACAACAAGGTTACACTAAACAACATCTTCAACCTTACCCTATGTTTATTATCTCCTACCTCAGCTCAAGGGATGACATTTTTATTTTACACATAGTGATCATGCCGCATCTTTCACCTATAGACCTATCACATCATGCAATGTATCTAGTGACTTACATTCAATAAGTGTAAGGGTATGACTGTTATGGTCTTTTCCATCTTGGGGAATTTTTCTTCTTTCCATTTAGACAAGACAAGATCATTGAAACTGAATCACCTATACACCTTCATATATGCCTACACCTAATTCAGCTTCCCTATTACCTATTCAAAATTTGAACTTTCCTATTTTTCCAAACATGTTTTACCCAACCAACCTACCAATCCAACCTATATATTCATCTGACCTAACCCAATATGATTCTTCCATAGTTTATGTGAGAAATACTTTAGGCTAAGGCCCCTTTAGAAATGGATATGTAGGAAACACTCTTAGGGCATGGGGACTTGTACGTACCCAAAATTGTAAGGTACTGTACTGCTGGAACAGTGTAACAAGTGCCCCAATGATGATACAGGTCTCCTCGCAAGGTGTTTGGGATCCAGAGAAAGATCTCCAAGTGTACGTTAACATCCCGCATGCCCTGCTTAGCCCCCGTGTCCTTTGTTTTTCCTTTTTCCTCTCTTTTCTTGGCCTTTTGCTCTTCGGTGACGAAACCACCACCCTGCATGGGCGACGGTCCTTTACGCATTTTCCAGAAAGCATTTTAACGTGAATCACGTAAAAATCAACGTTTCACCAACTTTCCTTACCGAATTACACTTGCATTTATGTTTTTGGTCCCCTGCAATAGTGTTTGGCCATTGTTTATTGTTTTAGAGTTCAGTTTGGTTTTGATATTTGGGTGAATGAAAAGCTATAAATAAATCATTCATGCACAAGCAAATGGTCTACCCCTCATTCACTTTCATGCTCTGATTTTCATAGTTCAGTCTTTTATTCAGTTTAGAAGTCATAGTTTTAATTCCTTGCATACTTAGTTAGCATTATTCAGCTGTTGGTAAGCCACATACCCATCTTGTGCAGGCAGTACTGTTATTTCACCAATCCATTAGAGTAGAATAGCTTAGGAAGCCATTAAAGTTACAGGTTTTACTCTTCAAACAAGATAGTTTCAGGTTCTGGATGCTTTATGTTGCATGACTCGTAGTAAATCCCGCTAGGAATTGCATAAGCCAAGCTCTATACTCTTGCGCTATACCTCTCATACTCGCATTATATTCAGTCTACATTCTGAGCTGCCTTTGCCCCAATATATACTTCTGTTGATGCTAGCATTACACACTTTTCTGGATTCACGTGAATACGAAAGAACAAGGAGATCACACTGAGGGGACAAGATCACACACACCATCAGATTCGCCATTGTTCTGCGGAATCCAAGTTCTAGCTTTCAAAGTTCTAGTTAGAATCATATCAAATAGAGTAGATAATTACTTCATTTCAGTAAATTCTATTCTCGATATTGCCAGGGCAGCTCTGAGGATTGATAGTTTCTGAGAAACTATGATTCACTCCTCACTTCTGAGGTAGGATCGAGAATCTTGCAGATAGATTAGATGACCTATTTTATTTGTTTAGAATAAATCTACAAATTACACAGGTAAATAACTACACTCCGTTATTTTGTTTGTTTTAAATTGTTATTTAGTTGTTATTTCTAGATACATTTAAATAGCTACTTTTCTTAAATTCTTAAAAGGTTTCTCAGAAAAATAGAAGTTATATATGTTTTAGATTTATTCCACATAGTTTAAATTTACTTTGTTACAGTTAGATTTACATTTTGTTTTGTATGACAATCACGGGACCTAGGGAGCTTAGGGAATACGTATTTGAGCCAATCGTGCCTCAACCCAACCTCGTCACAACAATAGTTGACATAGACCAGAACCTTAGAATACAAGTCTTCCAAACAACAACAGATTTACAACTGATCAGCTCTCAATTGAGATGGTTAAATATAGAAGACGACCAAGAATACACGTTTTGGTCAAATCAACTGAACTATAGATTACCCTAGGCAAACATTCAATGACTGTAGAAGGGTTCAAAAGAGAACAAACCTTTGGTTGTGATCCTTTGGTCCCACAGCCAGATGCAGGAGACACTCTCATAGACATAGATACTAGTTTAAGAATCCAGGTTGCACGAATGCCTATGAGGTATTCTAAGAAAATCACGCAGTTATTAAGTCTAAGCATAGAAGCTGAGAAAGCATATGATTACTAGATACTAGGGATTAGGACTTGATTTCATACATGACCATAGCAGGACCGCAACAACCAAGAGTCTACGGTTGTGATCCACAAATCCCGCAACCTAACGAATCCATAAGTCAATCAGATATAGACACTGGCCTACACATGTTAGTATTCCAATCCACTCCACTTCCACCCATCATCATCGAACAATTGTCCTTTCTAGATATAGCGGCTAAAAAAGCTAGAGAATTCTGGACTAGGCTAGGGAATCGTCCGTAGAGTCGATTGTATTCATTACCCACCATATGACCTTATCTGGAGATATACATGAAACTATCCCAGGTCATTTTCCACGTATTCCACAACCCATAGATCGAATCATGCTAGAAATCGATATTGATTGGAGCCTTCGAGCAGTCATCCTTGTTGATTGATCTATCACACCAGTCCAAGTTAGAAGGGCCTTCTTTGCCTTAGATTCACAAATTCCATTAGTGCGTGTCAAAGACATTAGATTGCCTAACTAGTTCCTTTACATCCCATGCATATTCCATCCCCACCGGCTGTCTCGGCATGACCTCAGGAGGTCGGGTATGTGGAAGAGTTACCTGTAGATTCCCATGCTCGCTTGTCACTTTTTCGGCGTACAAAATTGGTGAACCTGATGTGAACTAACAACTGTTTCACCTTCTCTTTGAGAAGTTTCATCTTATCTCATCCACCTTCGCTCCTTCCCATTATTCTGCGGGTACTCATATACCCCCCGAATATGTTGGGATTCGATGCATATGGCAAACCCCTCTTGGGTCTTGAGGCATACTACGCCCAGCAAAATAGGCAATCATCACCCTCACTCTTGGTATGGGGGGAAAACTACTCAACTAATCAGTTATCAACACAAACTCCAAGGATCAGATATAGCTCATCCTTTCAAACTGAGGAGTTAGATCAAACCCCTCGAACGCAACAAAAAAAGCCTTCAGGCTCGAATAATATGACGTTTACTGGAGAATCTGGTTTGTCTCCTCAGATGCTACTTAGACCACAAATTAGTACGTAATCAGACCCATACCTGGTCTTAGATGATGAACAGTCAATACGTTATCCTAGGAGTGAACAACGCTCCCGGGGTATCTACCCACCTATAGGAGGTTTACAAATACAACCCGAGGTCTCTTTTCAAGAAAATACCTCTATGCCACTACATATAGGAAATACTCTCAGAGAAACTTGGCAAGATAGCGATCAGTTCATAGCAAGATATCACATGCCTATACAACACCAGGGTATACAACAAATGACGCTAAGGCAAAGCACCGTGACTTCACCAAATGAAGTCATTTCAACGTTAGTAGAAAAAGTGAGAGGGTTAGAACTTGCTCAAGCAAGTCAAAATTCTCAGTTCATGCAAGCAGGAAGTTCCAATCCTCCATACCACCCTGGCCAAGTAGATCTCCTCACAGGAGTAGGCACGTTAGGCATGCCTCCTCAGTATCCACAACAAACACCAACAAGGCCCATCATCTCTAACACCTTTCCTCCTGGTCTAGTATCAAACAATCCATTAGTAGACAATACCCCGTCATACTTAAACATGTACTCCAAATCACCACAAGGAGATATGTTCCCCTCTCTCGGCATGTTTTCTCAAATGCAAGGACTTCCCTATGCCCCTGCCAATGCATACGTTGCGCCGTATAAACACCCCTTCCCACCACCACTCCCTCAGCAACCACCATCAATGGTCGAAACCTATGCGATAGGGACTTATTCAGAATATTTGAAAGAGCCCTTAGACTTCACCATACGAAGCATCATGCTTCAAAGACCTCTTCCCGATTTACCCAAGTACAAAGGTGAGGGATATCCAAATGTGCATATCAAAGCTTACGCTACAGCCATACACGAACTACTCACATGGGATGGGGTTATTGGTAAAATATTCCCCAAAACCTTGGAAGACATCACTCTTGATTGGTATTATAGAATACCTGAGGCTTCCATCCATTCATTTAAAAAAATCATATCAGAGTTCATTAAGGCATTCGACATGAACAAGCTGTTACAAACAAGAATCAGGGAGTTATTACACATCAAACATGAACACAACGAATATGTCGCCCATTTCATCCAAAGGTGGCGTATAGTCCTTTATTCCTTGGCAAGTGCTCCAAATATGGATCAGATGGAACTATGTGATTTATTCCTTCATTCTCTCAGCAGAGAGGTGAAGGAAGAAGTCTAGAAGTTCCCACTAAAAACTTACGATGAAGTACTTGAGAGCACTCTTTGAATAGATCAAGCAGTGATAAATAGTGGTCGTAAAACATATGGAGCAAATGGGAGGTTAATCACCCCCAATCAGAACACTACAAATTATCCCACTACCACAAATGTCAATCAGGGACATAAAATACTTAACAAAAATCGGGGTGTAACAACGGATGGAGTAACCGACCAGCCCAAGACGGTAAATGTTGTCAATACTCCATCACAAACAAACAACCAACGAAACAACAACTTCACCCCGACAATCAATACAGTGGATTTTAACCATCCACAACAACAACAACAATGGTGAAATCCCATACAAGGGCCAAGCCAAAACTCATTTGGTTATCAAAACCAAAGCTAGAAACAACAAATGCAAAACTTTAATCCTAATAGGCAACAATTTGATCAGAATTTTAGGCCACAATATACACCAAACCAACAAAACAGGAATTACAATCCCAATTCATATTGTTGTTTCCACAAGATTCGAGGTCACAATACTAGAATGTGCCATGACTACAAAAAATTCATGCAATGTTTGCCAGAAGAACAAAGACAGTTCTTCACAGATTTGTTTTTGGCAGATCCCGTGTCACCATAGCCAAGTAGGCTCGCAGGGGTAGTTTCCCCTCAGAATGTTCCCCTCAAGACCTTTAACAATCCACTCCCAAATCATGATAATAACAGACTAAATCCAATTGGGACGAACAAGGGTGCAATGACGGGAAACAATGATCATGAAGCCTTGACTTCACTAAATCCATCAGTTGCGCCACAATTAGGAAATCAACCGAGACCCAAGATAGTCAGTTTGGTAGAACTAGACGCTGAACTACCTATCGAAGCTATAACAAGAACACGAGAGTATTTCTCTCAACCAAGCCCAAGTCATCTGCCAGAAACAAATAAGACTCAACAAATAGTAGAAAAACCCGTGGGTGCCTATGATTTAATTAGCGACCTAATAAAGACCTTCTCACACATTTCATTTTTGGACTTACTAAAGAACTCTCCTACTCACAGAGCTGCTCTTTTAGAAGCATTAGGTTTAGGTCATCTAATTAACATCACTTCACCTCCTGAAACACAAGTAAATCACGTAGATTTTGATATCCACCCTCCGGGGCAGCTGGACAAGGATGTCAAATTTATATTCAAAATAAATAAAATGCCTACAGATGTTGAGATTGCACGCCGAGGTGATCCAACCTTACACTTACAAGTATGGGTTTATAATAACTAAGTAAAATGGGCAATGGTTGACGATGGGGCCGCAGTTAACATAGTCCCCTTCTCTTTCCTCCAAAAACTAGGATATGGGGAAACAAACTGTTCCACCACTCAAAATACATTGAGAGGCTATGATAGCCTTAAAGCCACTTCGATAGGAACTATTATACTACCGGTCACCTTAGGACCCAAAACAATCATGACTGAGTTTTATATTATAGATTGGGAAACTAATTATAATATGATCCTCGCCCGACCATGGATACACCGAATGAAGGCAATCCCTTCTACTTTATTCCAAGAAGTAAGATTCCTGCATCTAGGAAAGGTATTTGTAGCCAAAGGCGATCCAAAACCTTTAGATATACACCTAGATAACTTAAGGAAAAGACCAGGTGTGCACTCGGAATTTGAACTTCTAACAAACCAACTTAATAAGCCCACTGACCCAAGACCAGAGGAAAAGTTGGTACCTACAACAGATCTTGAAACTATCAGCATAGCCAAAACAACCCCAACCCCCAAAGATAAGGCTAAAGAAACGGTGTCATTAGGGACTAATACAAAAATCGTTGAATTAATAGAACAAGATTTACCAATTTTCTTACCATTTGATTCAGTAGGCATAGGATATTCACTAGGTGTTGGTTCCCTTCCATCAAAGGATATCTGCATGGTAGAAGTGGAGTGCGCAAACGCAGTAGATACCCCAACATCTATACTCCTGGCTAGGTATTGGACTCTCCATTTTGATGGAGCTAAATGCCATTATGGAGTGGGGGCAGGTATAATTCTTACTTCACCCGAAGAGAAAGTCCTACCATTTTCCTTTAAGCTAAATTTTGAATGCACAAACAACGGCGCTGAATACAAATCCCTCCTCCTTGGCCTCACCTTAGCCAAAAGAATTGGTATTGATAACATCAAAGTCTTAGGAGAATCGCAATTAGTGACAAACCAGGTTTCTGAAGTATACGAAACCAAAGCTAAACACTTACAGCTTTACAAAGAAGTCGTATTAGATTTAAGCAAGGCGTTTAACTTCATATCCATTGAAGCAATCCCGCGAGAGAAAAATATTCTCACCAATTCAATAGCAACTTCAGCATCACGTTTTAATCCAAGCAATGAGTTAGAAGATACCCATTTCACAGTGTCCATTCGTGATGAATCATTGATAAAAATAATGACAAATCCCCTTTTAAACAAGAGTGAATCTACCACCCCAGACCATGTTGATAGTGACATGGCCACTTTGGATTACTTAAACACCTATGCAGCACTACATCTCTCCTATCATATGCTAGATTTGTCCTTGATTCCACATTCGTCTTCCTATTTGGGAAATCCCATGATGGATCTCCCCTCACAAATGGAACCTAGCATATACGCAATAGAAAATGGGGATGATTTGGATTTGCCTCTAGCACCACCTGAGTTTGAAGAGGGTAACACCTCTTTAATTGAGGAAACAATTGATGTCAACATCGGGACAGATGAAGAACCAAAAATCTTAAAATTAGGATCATCCTTAACCCCAGAAGAAGTAGAGATACACACTCGGATCCTCAAAGAACATCAGAAGGAGTTTGCATTTAATTATAAGGAGATGACAGGAGTCGCACCCCACATTGCGGTGCACAACCTCGTCACTAAATCAGATGCAAATCCAGTTAAACAAAAATCAAGACCCATGAAGCCCAAGGTAGCTCTCATGGTAAAGGAGGAAGTTATAAAACTCCTCCAAGTAGGATTTATCAAGCCAATCGACTACTCCCAATGGGTATCTAATATTGTTCCTGTTCTAAAAAAGAATGGGAAGATACGCATCTGCATAGATTTCTGAGACATAAACAAAGCGTGTCCTAAGGACGACTTCCCATTACCATCCATAGATGAAGACGCTTACAGAGAAGCATGTCTTTCTCAACTAGAAAGCCTAGATGAAATTAGGTTAGATGCTGAATAGCGACATAGAATCTACGCTGACCGGATGTGCCGGCAGTACAATAAGAAGGTCTATGAACGTGACATATACGAAGGGGATCTAGTTCTAAGACTATACAACTGGATCGACAAGAAGACCGGCGAAGGAAGGAAATTCTGGCCCAAATGGTTGGGCCCATACCGAGTCATATAGGACTATGGGAATGGTGCATACCTCTTATGTACACTAGAAGGTGAGTAATTTGGTGAAACAGTCAATTCCCTTCACCTCAAGCGGTTCTACGCATAAGTAGCTAGCACTACTTATATATATTTACATTGCATCTTCATATAGATTAAGATCATTTTGTCCACTTGTTTCTTACATAAATGGTGATCAAGGAATCTATTCTCAAAGCAATTCATAGCAAACTCATGATGTTGTTGGCATAAACTCTTTAATCATACCTCTCCATTTTCATGCTATCATCAAATTATCTCAGAATCTTTTATCAAATAAAATCAGAAATGACGAAGTCTTAACGGTAACCATACCAAGATCTGCAATTTTATTTTCACTTTGATTTCTTCTTAGGGTAGGTGTCTTACCTATGGTTTGTTCTAGAAGCTTCATGGTGTCACATCTATCCCATATGTATATCTCTTTGGAAATAAGCACATACTGACATTTTACTCAAATAAACAAGTCAAAAAGTGATTAAACAAAAAAATTTAATTTTACACATTTCCTTGCCCCACCAACCTTCGGTGATGAGCTTGCGTCTCTTACTAGTGACGTAGCGTTGGGAAGGGATGGAAATGCCCTTACTCACCTATACCTTGCCCACGGTGATAAATCCACACTTCTTACTAGTAGCATGGGGCAAAGTGTAGGGGGTCCTCTTGACAAATAAATGCAAATGATCATATGAAAACAATTCAAAACTTTGAAACTTTGAGTCAAAAACAAATGAATCAGATGTTCAAAATTCCAAGAGAGTTAAAATCCTAAAAACCCAGATTTTGTCTACTATGTGGCCATCTATGGATCTAAGTCTAGATAAACCGCAAAGTAAGTTGCATTCTAAACTATGAAGTCACTCGGGTAGAGTAAGCTTGTAGCTTCCAATTTGGTTCCACTAAAGCTTTTTCTATCTTACATCACTATCATTTCCACTACACCTCATAACTTGTGCCCTTTCTAGCTCTTGGTGATGAGCCCTCACATCTTACTAGTTGCGTGGAGTTGGGAGTGGGGCAAGTTAATCTGTTCATCATACTAGTTATATTCATCACTTTACAAAACAAACATGAGATATCAAATATTTCTTACGGAAGCTAAGATTCAAAATCACATTATATCTACATATATCAGCATCATGGAATACAAAAAAGGAAACAAACATTTGCATCATGTGTTCTCCATTGCATGCATCCTAAAAAGCATATAAACATACATCGTAGTATACATAGGGAAACTTGAAATAGAAAGGAAATGATGAGTGCCAAGATTTTGAGCCAGAACGAATGCATATATATAAATGATCAACATTTATATACAATGCCATCATGCACTAAGCATGGTCAAAACGCTCAAAGAGCTTGTGATATACAAAGAATATATAATACAAAATACACGAGAGCCAAGTGGCCTCTCAATCCCTACGCGACCCCTCTGAAGGTGCACGCCCATGCCTAGGACTCTGGCTATTCCGGCGCTCTGAATGTACGGAGGGCTCAGGATCTCGAGGAGCATCCGCGGTCTCACTGCGAGAATGACTCCTCATAAGATGCTCAGCCATCCTATAGCCTGCTAGCTCGGTGTGAAGGGTCGATACCATCCTGGCCACATGCCAGACTGGAGCAAACACGTCAGTATGCCTACCGGCTGCTGAGGGCACCCCAGCATCTACGGATAGCTCTGCACGCGTCCTATCCATGGGGATCATCAGGGAATCAATACATACCCTACGGATCAAATCTCGCCACTTATCAACAGTCTTTGCAAACAAAGGAGAAAACAAGTTAGAAACCAAGCACGAAATTAAAGATACAAAATAACAACTAAGGAGAGCCTATAAATAAACATTAAAAGGGAGAAAGGGTAACTTACTTAGATCACCAGGCCTCCAGGATGGGTCACTGGGGCCGGTACCTGCCGTGAATGCCACTGCCGACTGAGGGGCTGCTCCTATGGCAGGAGCAACATGACGCCCTGCAACGGACTCATCCTCTCCACCATGGCCCTGGGAGAGTGGATCCTCTGAAACTAGAGTATCCATCTCTGCTCTCTACTCAGCCCTCTCTGCCGGCATAATGTCCTGAGTGTCATGCCACTTAGGATCACTGTCCTCGGTCTCCTCCTATGTCCCTCCCTCTGTGAACTCCTCAGACTCGGAGTCAATATCAATAGGGTCATCGCTGCTATGAGCAGGACCTGTAACAATCTGAAGCAAAGGTGCCCGAGGTGCACCAGCTCTCCCTCTAACATGAACTATCCTCCTAGCTGCAATAGGAATGCCAGGAGTAATCACTGTCTAACCTCGGCCTCTAGGCCCCCCTCTAGCCTCGCGAACTAATCTGCAGACTGGCGCGACTGGGGGAAGCATACCTATATATGGTAGGCCAATCTATTGAGGAACTCTGCCAAAGGGGTGTGCCTTCACTCGTCCCACTCTATCAATGAGCTTCCCTGTGGTGGAGTAGGAGATCAAGGTAAGGGTCTCCTCACCCCATAAGCCGGCCATGAGCTGGTATGGTGTCGCCTCCATATCGGCAGTAGTCAGGGAGACAACTGGCTGATGAGGTGCTCTAATCACCGACATGTCTGTCCATCTGGCTGCCCTAACAGCTCCAGGATCTGCCACCTCCACACCCCTGCCATAAGGGATGAAATGCTCATAAACCCAACTCATGACTAGATTTAGGTGGCTCAATGACTGTCCCTATAAATGGACCACCCTGTATAGATCATGGTAGGTGGTCTCAAGAATGTCTTCTCCCCAAGCATATATCCAGCCATGCCCCTCTATCTGTGTAATAATGGGGGCCCAGCAGTTTAACAATGTGTCCCCTCCCTTGTCCCCGATCAATCTCGAGGCAAGGATCCCCATAATGGCTTGTCAAAATACGGGGATGGGCAAAGAAGGAATGGATCGAAATCTCACCCCCTTCTTTGACCCCATGGAGATGGCTGCATCTCCCATATAAGTCACCCACTGTGCAATCTGTGCCCATGAGCCTGCTGTCTCCAAAGTGAGTCGCCTCCCGATGATCAGGCTTGCCACGGACCCCTGGCAATTAGAAGGTGTTCTGATCTACATCCCAGTAAGAAAATAAGTCACAAAGGATGTGACTAGATGGTGCAACATGGGGCACACGCGATATGAGCAGTATACCAGCCCTCTGAAGTGTGTCCTCCTCATCCTGTGAGAGGGCATCTAGTACCCCTGAGAGCCAATCACACACTCTCTCTCTACTCCATCGGATGTACTCCTCTCTCGCCTACATACACCCAAAAACACACAAATCAGAGCAAGTTAGTATCCAAACAATACTGAGAAAGTCATAAAAACACGTAGAAATGCTAAAAATACAAACACAATCTCAAAAACAAGTTCTTTTTGCATTCTGTGCAAAACCACTGCCCCGAGCAAGGAGGCACTTTTTTAACCACCGCCTTAAAGGCGGCGGTCATGTGACCACCGCCCTGATCAGGGTTGCGGTCATGTAACCACCGCCCTGGACAGGGCAGCGGTCGTGGTCTGAAAACCCACACGGGTGTTTAACCTAAAAAGGCCTAAAAAGTGCAAAAAGATGGCCATTTAACTTAAAAATAGAACCTACCCAGTAGGTGACCCCCCTAGGTGGACCTGTTAACACTAGCATTTTCAAAAATACCCCCCCCATTGCAAAGAATTTAGAATTTCAAATTTAAGGGGGAAAAACAATAAACTGAAGAAAACTAACCTGTGATCGCTGAGGTCGATGTTCCGCACGTGGAGGCATGATCATGATCTCGTTGCGGACATTTCGACTCTACTCACGCAAGAAACCATCACCGTGGGTCCCAGAGCTCAACATCAATCAAATCGACTCACGCAAATGAATAGGAAAATGGGCCCACTTTAATATATATAACACTCTGTTTCGTTTTAAAATGACTTTTTCACAGGTTTGGAGCACTGATGGAGGTAAGTTCCTATCCCCACACAAATGGTACGTTCTCATTCCCTGTTATTCTTAGCATTTATTTTTCGAACTATTGTATCAATCTGCACTTGAGTTCTCTTTTCATTTTGCAGGTAGCGGGAATATTGGATGGCGTCATTTCAACACACGGATGTGTCAGGTATAACTTCTAACTTCCCATTTCGGGACTGCCATACTCGGACCCACCGTTTTACTCCTCTTCATGGCTAAAATGCTACTCCGAGGGGGCAATATGTACGTACCCAAAATTGTAAGGTACTGTACTATCGGAATAGTGTAACAAGTGCCCCAATGATGATACAGGTCTCCTCGTAAGGTGTTCGGGATCCGAAAAAATCTCTCCAAGTGTGCGTTAACATCCGGCATGCCCCGCTTAGCCCCCACGTCCTTTGTTTTTCCTTTTTCCTCTTTTTTCTTGGCCTTTTTCTCTTCGGTGACGAAACCGCCGCCCTGCATGGGCGGCAGTCTCGTGACCGTCACCCTGATCAGGGTGGTGGTCCTGTAACCGCTGCCCTACTCAGAGCGGTGGTCTTTTACGTGTTTTCCAGAAAGCGTTTTAACATGACTCACGTAAAAATAAACGTTTCACCAACTTTCCTTGCTGACTTAGGCTTGCATTTATGTTTTTGGTCCCCTGGAATAGTGTTTGGCCATTGTTTATTGTTTTAGAGTTTAGTTTGGTTTTGATCTTTGGGTGAATGAAAAGCTATAAATAAATGTTTTGTGCACAAGCAAATGGTCTGCCCCTCATTCACTTTCATGCTCTGATTTTCACAGTTCAGTCTTTTATTCTGTTTAGAAGCCATAGTTTTAATTCCTTGCATGCATAGTTAGCATTGTTCAGCTGTTGGTAAGCCACATACCCATCTTGTGCAGGAAGTACTGTTATTTCATCCAATCCATTGGAGTAGAATAGCTTAGGAAGCCATTAAAGTTACAGGTTTTTCTCTTCAAACAGGATAGTTTCAGGTTCTGGATGCTTTATGTTGCATGACTTGCAGTAAATCCCACTAGGAATTGCATAAGCCAAGCTCTGTACTCTTGCGCTATCCCTCTCCTACTCACATTATATTTAGTTTGCATTCTGAGCTACCTTTGCCCCAATATCTACTTCTATTGATGCTAGCATTACATGCTTTTCTGGATTCACATGAATACGAAATAACGAGGAGATCACACTGAGGGGACAAGATCACACACACCATCGGATTTGCCACTGTTCTACGGAATCCAAGTTCTAGCTTTCAAAGTTCTAGTTAGAATCATATCAAATAGAGTAGATAATTACTTCATTTCAGTAAATTCTATTCTCAATATTGCCAGGGAAGCTGTTAGGATTGATAGTTTTTGAGAAACTATGATTCACTCCTCACTTCTAAGGTAGGATCGAGAATCTTGCAGATATATTAGATGAGCTATTTTATTTGTTTAGAATAAATCTACAAATTACACAGGTAAATAACTACACTCGGTTATTTTGTTTGTTTTAAATTGTTATTTAGTTGTTATTTCTAGATACGTTTAAATAGCTACTTTTCTTAAATTCTTAAAAGGTTTCTCAGAAAAATAGAAGTTATATATGTTTTAGATTTATTCCACCTAGTTTAAATTTACTTTGTTACAGTTAGATTTACATTTTGTTTTGTATGACAATCACGGGACCTAGGGAGCTTAGGGAATACGTATTTGAGCCAATCGTGCCTCAACCCAACCTCGTCATAGCAATAGTTGACATAGACGAGAACCTTAGAATACAAGTCTTCCAAACAATAACAGATTTACAACTGATCAGCTCTCAGTTGAGAGGGTTAAATATAGAAGACGACCAAGCATACACGTTTTGGTCAAATCAACCAAACTACAGATTACCCTATGCAAACATTCACATGACTGTAGAAGGGTTCGAAAGAGAACAAACCTTTGGTTGTGATCCTTTGGTCCCACAGCCAGATGCAGGAGACACTCTCATAGACATAGATACTAGTTTAAGAATCCAGGTTGCACGAACACCTGTGAGGTATTCAAAGAAAATCACGTAGTTATTAAGTCTAAACATAGAATCTGAGAAAGTGTATGATTACTGGATACTAGGGATTAGGACTTGATTTCGTACATGACCATAGTAGGACCGCAACAACCAAGAGTCTACAGTTGTGATCCACAAATCCCGCAACCTAACGAATCCATAAGTCAATCAGATATAGACACTGGCCTACGCACGTTAGTATTCCAATCCACTCCACTTCCACCCATCATCATCGAACAATTGTCCTTACTAGATATAGTGGCTAACAAAGCTAGAGAATTCTGGACTAGGCCAGAGAATCATCCGTAGAGTCGATTGTATTCATTACCCACCATATGACCTTATCTGGAGATATACAAAAAACTATCCCAGGTCATTTTCCACGTATTCCACAACCCATAGATCAAATCACGCCAGAACTCGATATTGATTGGAGCCTTCAAGAATTCATCCTTGTTGATCGATCTATCACACCAGTCTAAGTTAGAAGGGCCTTCTTTGCCTTAGATTCACAAATTCCATTAGTGCGTGTCGAAGACATTAGATTGCCTAACTAGTTTGTTTGCATCCCATGCATATTCCATCCCTATCGGCTATCTCAGCATGACCTCGGGAGGTCAGGTACACGGAAGAGTTACCTGTATATTCCCACGCTCGCTTGTCGATTTTCCGGTGTATAGGACCTTTGAGGTTAGTTCGGACACTCTTTTACAAATCATCATTTACTCCATCAAACAAAGACTCAGTAATTTAATTTCCATAGATACAATAAGATTGAAAATTCACTCAACACAAAACCATACATCATCCATTATACATCATCATTTATTTTCCATAAAATTAGTTACTTTAAAATTAAACCCAAACATGCCTACCTATAAAGTTTCCATAACATCAATACATTGGAAATTAAACCATTAAATCAAATAACCATAATAAATCCATGCCTAACTATCAAGTTTCCATAATATCAGTACATTGGAAATTAAAATATCCCACACAACATCCTTTCATTTCAAAAATTACATCAACTAAACCATGTCTAACTATTTAGTTTCCATAATATCAATAACTTGGAAATTAAAACGAAACAAATCAAACTCAACCATGCCTAATTATCTAGTTTCCATAACATCAACACATTAGAAATTATACTAATTAATCACATAATCCTAACTCAATCATGCCTACACATCTAGAATCCATAAAATCATTAACTTGGAAATCAAATCAAACCATGCCTATATCTACTTTCCATGATAACAATAGAATTGAAATGAAAACCAAACACACCATATAAATATTATCATCCATTTATATATCAAATTTTTATTCTATCAAACAAAATGAATATACATATATAAATACAAGTATCTCAAAACCTCTCATATACATATCTCATCTATGACACAGAGTTGGTATATCGAATCAAAAATAAAAAATAAAACATCCACAAAACCATACCCCCTTATCATCATCTGGAGGGCCTAGAACCTTTACTACTCTCTCTTGAGCCCTCCTTTGGCCTATGTCAGCATGAGTTTGTCACCTCCCACTCACACTACCTATGAGAATAGTAGCTCTCTGAGCTGTCAGAACTATAAGTCCATGAAATCTTCCTCACATTCTCTTCCTGCTATGCTATGTGATAGGAATACGGCAAAACACATATATTGGAATATGAAATTTGATCCTGATAGTACTCAATCTCATTCAAAATATCCATGTAGCTGTCAATGGATATACACTACAAAGGTGCCATATCTCTCTATGGACCATGTCCTAATAAAAATGGCCCCTGTCCTGGTGACTTTAGACGTGGGTCCTCTTCCTGAAACTATATTAGTGCCTATTCTGGTGCCTATGGAGGTGGGCCCTATACTTGGACCTATTCCTGTTCCTATGCCAACTGGCCTTGTAAAGTCAAAATATGTGCCTGTAAAGTATCAACCCAAGCCTGCAAGGCTGTCACCTATCCTCCATCCCCTATTGGTTCTTTTACATGCACTTGACCCTATGCTAGCTGTCATTGAAGCATGGTCACCTATGTTTGTGACTGATCTAGATGTAACTACAAAGTTATCAACTACCCCTATAACTGATCCCCCTTCACTATCATTGTGTCCAAGTTTGGTTGGCCTAGCCTCGGTAGTGCTTCATGTAGTTGGGCTATCTAATAACATCTATTCCCATAAGTAATACCCACTTCATTAGTCCCTCTATTGGCCACCTAGTCCTCTTTCCCTGTACATCTCCTGGATGTGATGGAGACAATGGTCTCTCCACATCACGTTTGTAGTACTATGGAAATGGTGGAGGCACATCTTTTTGAAGCAAAAAATGTCATCTAACCCTGTCCAAAGGTATCATCCCATGCTCTCTAGGCCTCTATCCCTATATACACCTAAAAAATTGTAACCAAGTTAGCTCCTCTACCATGCCTCCATAGGAAGGGAAATCAACATAAGGCTACCATAAGATATCCAGTCCTGATAAGCCCTTTCACAGTCTCTTATAGTAGGCCATATCTCACAACACATCATCTCCCCTAGATGTGCTCCTACTGGGACCTACCTCCTAATATTTGTTGTATATACACCTCTAACCTAGTCATTTTGTGGCAGGTTTATAGGACGCAAACACACTATGTCAAAGTAGATATGTGCAACACACACCCAATAATTGAATCCTCTGATATGCCTATAACTTCGTATACAACTGTACTAAAACATTTGGTGCCTAAGAAAAGAAGACTCGTTCCTTAATCATATCTTGAAAAACCCCCATAAATTCCCATGGGTATCTCCCACCCTCTAAATCAGGAAGCGCAGAACACCCAATTTCCACCATCATCAAAAATTAAAAATGTGTCTCCTTTGGATGTGCAACATAAATATCTCCATAACTGGTGCTTGCAATATGATAGGATAGATCTCTCACAGCCTCTCAAAAAACCAAAACCATAGGATCAAATGCCTCATCTGAAGAAATCTGATAGATCAGCTCTCTAACAATCGATAGCCATAAAATCCCATAGACATAGTCTAGCATGATTGTCATCTCCCTAGTTGGCAGATGGAAATTATTGATTGTTGAATCCCATCTATCGATGAGAGTGACCATCATACTATGATCCCTCATAGTACGCATATATTGCCTAACGACAATTAACCCAACATATCTCATATTCTCACACTTGTCATCTATCATGTGTGATCTAATCTAAACCAACAACGGTAGCAGTCTATCCCTCATGGTAAACTGCTCCCTAGACTATAACATCACCGATTACACCTGTTAATCAATTTCCCCTTTTTACTCTCTATTTAACCTTGCCCAACCCAATACCTATTTGTGCCTTTCCTATCCTTCCCACCTTTTACCTAACTTATTTTCCTGATGAATATTCTATCTAGCCTACTCATCGATAATTTCTTTGTTCCATTTCTATCCCACCCATACCTACCTAATTTAATACTAATTAATTGATTTCTACTTAAATTAACCCAAACCCACCCATTTATACCTACCTTTCCTCAAGTTCTACCCTACCTAACCCCTACACCCACCCATTCTATTTTACTTACACTTAACTCAGCTAATCCTACCTCACTACTGTTGTCAATTTTTCCTCCTGACAAAAATGGACAATATGATAACACCTTGAGAACAAAGATTCTTCCATAAATATTTTGGGGTTATCAGGATAACTTCAAGATTTGAAAGCCTTATATGTTATTCTGGAAGGTTTCAGGATCCTCTAGGATTGTTTCTTCTTTTTCATATCTTGGAGGTTTAAATTGGTCTCAGAATGAGAACATTGCATTTGGAAGGAACCATACTTGCTCAACTCGATTAAGACAAAGTTAAAATTGGCATATGTTTTTTCAGGTGTCTTGTCATACCCTCATGTCTCATTTGTTCACAGAAAAGTTTAGAAGTTTAAGAAAGGACACGGTAAGACTTGAAATTTTGTTAACACCAATCACAAATGGGCATGAGCTAAAAGTCGCCGAGCTGCTCGTTGAGTTAGTTGGCATGTGTTAGTGTAATTTGCATAGAGCAAACTCTACACCGAGCTCATTTTGGTGGATTGAATCTACATTCAGAAATCAAGAAATCGAGACAATGATAAGTGAAGGTCGTGGAGTCATCGTAGGACAAAAAGCTCGGGAATGAGGCAAGCCGAGTTGAATCTTGAGCTTTCAGAGTTTGATTTCGGTAATTATTTTCGAAGAATTCTATTTCGGAATTTCAAATATTTTTTGGATTAAAAATGTTGAGTGGTTTGATAATTCCAAATCCTGGAACCCCGAAACTCTGAAAGTTGAAAAAAACTTGGAAAACATTTTCGGGAAAGAAATTCAGAAAAAAAATTCGGAGAAATTTTCGTAGAAATTTTTCAGATAAATTTTTGGAGAAAATTTTTAGAAAAAATTTTGGAGAAATTTTTAGAGAAATTTTAGAAAATTTTAGAAAAATATTTTCAAAATTTTTCGGTTCAAAATTTAGGAAGTTTTGACTTTGGAGATTTCTTTCATAACTTTCCTCTGTAGAATTTAGAATCTTTTTCTTTCAGGTTTTTGAAGAATTTATTTTCAGAATTTCTCCAAATTTGACTTCTGAAACATAGAGCTTAATGTCTACTTCCACATCAAGGGGAAAAGAGAAGATGAAGCAGGCTATTGAGATATAAAGTGATTTACAGGGTGTAAGAACCACCATTTCTAAAGTGGATGAGGCATTTTCTGAAGATAGTAACAACCTAAATTTGAACCCAGATGAAGATGAGAAACCATGAGAGGATAAATTCAAGCTCCAAATCAGTCAAAGTTTCAGGGTTGACTTGTTCAAAACTTTTGCAACAAATTTGCTATTTTCATGGGAGCATGTTCCCTTAATATTAATGACATTTCTATTTTTAGTTAAGTGTTAGTTAAGGGCCCAATTTTCATGGCTCAGCCTAAAAGGCTTATAAATAGTTGAGTATAAGGAGTATTTAGGGTCCGATAGAACAAGTAGGTTCCAGCAAGTAGGTTCCAACATGTCACACAAGTTGGGCAAGTTAAACACTTTCAAAGCTTCCCCTCTCTTCATAAGCTGAGACATTGTGATTTTTAGGCCTTCAAGCCTTTCTTCTCAAATTGTAATAGTATCTTATGCATTTTTCACTAATGTAATGGTATTGTGAAAGTGTTTGAAGTAATGATAATTGTGACTTGTGATCAGTTATATGTCCTTTTGATGGTTTTGTTGGTTCTATCTACCTCTCTCATGTTTTCAGGTGAACTTTTCAACCATGGTTTCTATGCAAGTTTTGGAGGCTATTGTGCTTACCAAGGAGTGAAGTATTGTATGTAAAATTTGGTTTATAATGAATGTCATTCTTTCTCTCGAACATCTCTCTTCATTGGAAAGTCGAAATTTTTTCTAAAAAAATCCTTTCTCGGTGCATCACCACTTCTAGTTTAGGTTTCATTTCCTTGCATATTTCTTTCCCTAATCACAGGAAATGTTATCATAGGACTAGATAGCATTTTGTATCTTGTATTAGAAGTAGTGTTGTGTTTAGTTTAGGATGAGGAAGCCGTCCTTCTCTGTAGGTTCACCTCCAGCCCAAGTCCCAAAGCTTGAGAGGTGATCACATGTGTCCCAATCACACATAATGTCGTGATCCATTTCTAGGCCATTCGGAGGGGTACAATGATTTGGTGACAACAATTTCTTGCATGCCCAGTGGGAAAAAAGGCACATCTTTCATAGGTGTGTGTATTGTGTTCATTTCATTTCATTAAGTTGTTGTTCTGTTAGTGAAATTTCATCCTTATAAGGTATACCCAAGCACAATTGGAAGCTCCATTTGTCTAAGTATCCTACTCTCTATGTTATATACTTTAATTTTATCCATTTTCCATCTAGTTTTCTTCCATATCTTTCCATTTTCTCTCATTCATGATGTTGTGAAATCATGGCTTCATTTCCACAGTGGGACTCCCACTTACAGCAACGATGGTTCTTTCCATCTTCAGGCTATTAAAATTCACCTCCTAACCAATTTCATGATGAATATAATTTTAACCATGCATGTTCACATAAGCAAGATTCAAGTCAAATCGGTTATCCACCAAACATGGGGGTTACTGAAGAAAAATAGCATGTAGATTTTGGAATCTATTCCACACCTAAAGAGGATCACTTGCAGAAGAAGGTTCGAGAGTTGAAGCATAACATGGTACAAATAATGATCAATGATATGATGAATGCATCCCAGATTGGCTTCAAAATTTCATACCCATGGAGTGGCCATATATCATGTGAGCTTAGCCCTCAAAAAAAGCTTCAATTCATAATCAAGATGATGACTCAAGTTGGAAAATGGATCAAGAAAAAGGATATTTATGAATGTAGTGTTAGTCAATCCTGTCAATGGGAGGCCCCTGCATTATGACCTTACAACCATATTCCTATGTTTACATCTATGCAGTTTCAACTTGAACCCCACAGTCCTAATATTCTATTTTCTACCCCTGTTAAGAGGTCCTTTCCTTCACTTCCTATTCCTCCATTTCATCATAAATCTTCCATGCCTTATCCTTCTAAAGTTCCCTCTTTTCTACAAGGGCTGTTAAGACAAGATAATGAATCTCTTCCTAAAATAATGAGGGAATCAGTTAAATCCCAACCCAATGCCCCTCTTGTGGTCCCAAATCCATTTTATGAGGATCATTGTCAAGAAATGAGAAAAATGGAGTATGTGGTCGAAGAGAATAGAAAAAGAGATCATGCAAATAATCTAAGGAAATGGGATGCAAAACTTAACATCAAGAAAACTTCATTCCTGAATAAACCTTATGTAGAAGTTAAGGATAAAGATAAAGTTGAACAAACTAGTTTTGTATTGGAAAAAAATCTACAGTTGAATGAAGAAGACCAGCAGTCTACTTATTCAGAATGCAGTATTCATATTGGCTCAGTCCCATCAGAGGAGTTTGAATCACCAAAGGTGACAGATTCTATTAAAGATGAGAATGTGGAAGCCGAAGAAGAAAGAATCTCAAGTGTACAAGTTGATTCTTATGAGTGTAATGATCATACCTGTCAAGCATGTCAATAAATTGCATCACTTTTGGAGCATTAAAGTGACTTTCCAATATCATCATTGAATACAAAAACTGATCATAAGTGGGATTCTTTCCATGATGGACTCATAATTTTTATAGTATAGATTTATACCATACAGGAAGTTTTAAATTCTTCCCTTTTCTTCATATTTTCAAAACAATTTTATGTTTGAAGATGAGAAAGGTCATGGGGAATCAGTTGCTAATTCAGGAAACAACATAAGGGAGGTTGAACCCTTTGGGACATTCGAAGAACAAAGAAGTAGATTTTTCTGTCAGATTCGAAGGAGTATTTTGGATGAAGAAGAGCCTAGAGAAATACCCACCTATGGAACACCTGTAGTTTCAGGTTATCTCCTCGAATGGGAAGACTTGGATAATCTGTAAATTTCATTGAATGAAGAAAGAGAGGAGCATGCGCGAGAAACTAAGTCAACTTTTGAAGGTTTTGGGAAAATATGATATTATTGAGAGTTTCTTACTTTTTAATTGTGAAGTCAGGTTTGTTCTATGAACAAGTGATGGTGGAAGAAAAAACAAGGAGATCTTGCTGCCCCTTAATTATCCTGAAAAACAACAAGTGAAAGGATTTGATCTTACAGGTTTCATGTGGGATGAAGAGGTTAGAGTTGTTGAACAACTTTTCCTTCAGATGAAATTGGAACTCCTAAATGATTAATATGCTTCGAATAATTGCAGTGACACTCTAGCAAATTCATTTGAGGCTACAAGCAATCCAAAAGATTTACATGTGGAAGAATACCTCGTTATCAAGAAATGAAAAAGGAAATGGAGGAGACATCAATTCAGTACCATTCATTCATATGGGAGAAAGATTTATTTGTAAATGGGAAATAAGAGAAGAGTCAGCTCATGGATCATCATTCTTTTCAAGGAAGTCTCCCGATAGACTTTCTTGTCAAAATTGAAGTTCAGACAAGAAGGAATATCCAATGGTTTAGACAATTTCCTATTAGGTACCATGGCTTCATTGAAGCCAAAAGAGAAGTAAAAAACTAGTCACATTCACTTCAAAATGTGAGGATGAGTTTCAAAATTATGAGGATAAGTTCAAATGCTTCTACAGGAAAAATGCAGAGCAACTAAAAGAGGAATTATTTCTTTTTCAAGTTAATGTCTTAGTAGACCAGGTGGAGAGAATTGGGCTTGTTTTAGTTTTTCACTCTCAATTTCAGCCATGTCCATTATCACATCATATTCATGGCTACCCATTGTAAGGAAAGGAAGCTATTTTACACAAATCTTTGCAGGTTTTGGGTAGCTCACCTATGCTTCTAGTTAGTATAGGGTAGTATAGGTTTTTCTTTCAGCAGAATAAGTGCATTACACACCGTACATGTTTCAAATGGGGGCATGCCTGGTTTTTCATTTTCAATTGTGTTTTGTTTTCCGTTGTCACTCTTGTGTTGTTATTCACACTATTGCATCATTGGAAGGTGTCAAATAGAAGGAAGGTTCAAGGTTTTCATAAGATTTTCATGATCTGCTTCAGTCAAAGTTCTAGATGCCAAAGGGAGGTCCAAGATCAACAATGCTTAAGAGGATTTCAGAATGTATCACAGAGGATTGAATTGGTTTTAATATTTACAAATATTGACTCCATGCCCAATGGACAACTTAAGGCTACTGAAATTATGCTTAGAGGCCAAGCATCCCTGAGAGGTCGCCAAAAAATGTTATCAATTTTTTCCCCTTAGGTAAAAATGGACAATATGATAATACCCTGAGACTGAAGATTCTTCCATAAATATTTTGGGGTTATCAGGATAACTTCATGGTTTGAAGGTCTTTTTATGTTATTCCAAAAGGTTTCAGGATCCTCTAGGATTGTTTCTTCTTTTTCATATCTTTGTGAGTTTCAAATTGTTCTCAGGAACGAGAAAATTACCTTTAGAAGGACCCCATACTTGCTAAAACTCAATTAATACAAAGTTAAAATTGGAATATGTTTTTTCAGGTGTCTTGTCATACCCCTCATGTCTCATTTGTTCATAGAAAAAGTTCAAAACTTAAAGAAAAGGACAATGTAAGGCTTGAAAAATTTGTCAACGCTAATCACAAATGGGCACGAGCTAAAAGTGGCCAAGCTACTCATTGAGTTAGTTCGCATTTGTTAGTGCTATTTGTGTATAGCAAGCTCTGTACCGAGATCATTTCGGTGGATTGAATCTACATTCTGAAATAAGGAAATTGGGATAGTGAGCAATGAAGGTTGTGGAATCATCGTAGGACTAGAAGCTTGAGAACGAGCCAGGCCGAGTTGAATCAAGATTTCGGAGTTTAATTTTGGGGATTATTTTCAGACAATTCCTTTTCATAATTTTGAATATTTTTTGCAATTAAAAATGTCAAGCGAGTTGAAAATTACGAAGCACAGAACCCCAAATCTTTGAAATTTGAAAAAAAAAACTTGGAAAAATAATTTTGAGAAAACTTGTTCAGGAAAAAATTTTAGAAAACAAATTTTGGAGAAATTTTCGGAAATAATTTTAGAAAATTTTTTGGAGAATTTTTTTTTTAAAAAAATTGGGGGAAAATTACAGAGAAATTTTTTGGAAATATTTTCAGAGAAAAATTTTCAAGTAAAAATTTTCCGAAAAAAATATTTTTCGGAAAAAAAAATTCGGAGAAAAATTTTCAGAAATAATTTTTCAGAACTTTCCGGTTTAAAATTTCAGAAATTTTTACTTCAGAGATTTCTTGTAGAACTTTCCTCTCCAAAATTTCAGATATTTTTCTTTCAATTTTTTGAAGACTTTATTTTCAAAATTTCTCCAACTTCAACTTCTGAAACTCAGAGCTTAATGTGTACTTCCACATCGAGGGGAAAAGAGAAGATGAAGTAGGCTGTTGGGATGTACAATGAGTTACAGGGTGTGAGAACCACCATTTCTAAAGTGGATGAGGCATTTTATGCAGATAGTAACTGTTATCCAAAATTCACCCTCAAGGTAATTTTGATAACATGCGTCAAATTCTTTAGTCCCAGGCAAATAGATTGAGTCAAGGCAAAAAATTTCATGTTTCTAGGGTCCCCTCATATTTTTCTAACTCCCCTGTCCAAGTAGAAGAGAGCAAGTTCTGAGAAAATGTAAGAAAAATTGCAAAAACAGGCTCGGGCTAGAAAAAATCACGAAAAATGGCTAAGTCCTAGTCCTAGAAGCATTTGGGACAAGTGGGACCAAAAGGCGCGGTTCGGCTGAAATGAGCACAGATGGTCCGAAAGCAATTGGGACATCCGGGCCAAAAGGACGCGCGGGACACGGAAATTTGAACTGGCCAAAAAGAGAAAATTGGCTAACTGCTGAGAGGGTCACCTTTGGGACAAGCGGGACAAAAAGACGCGAACCGGCCGAACCAGCCGAAATTAGTCAAGGCGGCCCGAAAACAAAAGGGACGCGCGGGCCAAAAGTACGCGAACCGGGCGAATCGGCCGAAATGAGTCAAGGTGGCCCGAAATAGTTGGGCCGAAGGTACACGAAGTACGCGAACTGGCCGGACCGGCCGAAATGAGAACTTTTGTCCCGGAACAGTTGGGACAAAAGGGCGCGAACCGGCCGAACCGGGCGAAATGGGAACAAGCAGTCTGAAACAACTGGGACATTTGGGACAAATGGGTGCGAACCGGCCGGTTCGCCCGAAATCAGCACAAGGAGCACTATGCCAAATGGGACAAAGGGACATGCGGGACGCGAAAAGCCGAAATGGCCGAAGGCAGGGAAGAAAAGTCAACGTTTGGTCCAGAAACTTCAAACGGCCATAACTTTTGACTCCGAGCTCCGATTTTGATAAAATTGGACTTTCTGGAACGAGAACGATTTCTTATTTTTAATGAGGGTAGATATATTTAAATAAAGGAAACATGTTCGGCTCCACTCAGTTAATGCTCATTCCCGTCAAATGACAGAAAACGCCTGCCAGGCCCAAAAGAGCTGCCCGCACTCAGAAGGCCATAACTTTTGCATTTCTCAACAAAATCACACAAAATTAGTACCGTTGGAATCGTGGTTCCGAACCCGATGCACAGAAATCAAGAAATTCCAGATTTGATAAGAAATTGATTGATTTTTTTAAGGAAACGTGGCCGGGTTCAGAACAATGTTTTATTTGGTAGCTGGGAGTGCAATTAAGAGGCATGGTCATCATTCTTTCTCTGCTGCAGCACATGGGATAGTATGGGGAGCCTTTTACAAGTAATGGACAACCTTTTCACTCAATTTAATGCCTCTTACAGGTGGTTGAAGGATAGATTTCGGGATTTCCACTTTCCCTTCTCTTTTCCTTCTCATTTTTCTATAAAATTGGAGTGTTGGGCTCATTGTAAGGGAGAGAGTTTTTGGGTAGCAAAGCTCTGTCAAAATTGCTTTGTGAAGCCAGTGTGTTGCAGGCCCTTGTAGTGGACTCCTTGCATGGTGATCCAGGCCCTTATGTTGTAATAGACTAAATTGTGCATACCAGGAAGCAATAAAATACAAGTTTGTGGATGTATCTTCCCCTGCTGTGTTTTCCTGCATTCTTCTTGCCCCTTTGATCTTTCTATAAGAATATTGTGTCTATTTAGTATGCTCTTGCAGGGATTCATTATCATTGTGTATGCTTGGAATATTATTGTGAATGCATTTTTGCTAGATTATGGTGAACTGTCATCACCTCTTCTAGTGTGCACTTTGCCTCTGTATTTCACACATTTGGAGATTACTCTCATACCCTCCTTTTCTGGTGTATCACCGCTTTAGTGTAGGCTTTCATTTTATGTAATCTCTCTCCTTGGTCCCTTGGAAATTTAGATTAGAATAGTTAGCTTATCCTGCATTAGAGTAGATTGTGGCAGGTAGTTTAGGAGCAAGAACTAGCTTTCTCTGGAGGTCTATCTCAAGTAGCAAGTCCCACAACTTGGAGATAGTACCCATGTTATCCAATCACACTGGATGCTTAGAGTGATCAAACTAGAAATCTGATCAACATCCAGGGGTGCTGTGATTTGGTGATAACAGTAACAACTTGAATTTGAACCCAGATCAAGTTGAGCAGCCATGAGAGGACAAATTCGAGCTCCAAATCAGTCAAAGTTGTAAGGTTGACTTGGTCAAACCTTTTGTAAAAAAATTTCTATTTTCATGGGAGCATGTTCCCTTAATATTAATGAAATTTCTATTTTTAGGTGAATGTTAGTTAAGGGCCCAACTATCATGGCTCATCCTAAACGGATTATAAATAGTTGAGTATAAGGAGTATTTAGGGTCCAATAGAACAAGTAGGTTCCAATAGGTCACACAAGTTGGTCAACTTAGACACTTTCCAAGCTTCCCCTCTCTTCACAAGCTGAGATGTTGTGATTTGTAGGCTTTCAATCCTTTCTTCTCAAATTGTAATGGCAACCTATGCCTTTTTCAATGATGTAATGGCACTGTGCAAGTGTTTGAAGTACTGAGAATTGTTATTTGTGATCAGTTATATATCTTTTTAATGGTTTTGTTGGTTTTATCTACCTCTCTCATGTTTTTAAGTGAAGTGTGCAACCATGGTTTCTTTGCAAGTTTTGGAGGATATTGTGCTTACCAACGAGTGAAGTAATGTATGTAATTCTTTCTCACTAACATATCTCTTCATCAGAAATCCAAAAATTTGTCTAGTAACACCCTTTCTTAGTGCATCATCACTTCTAGTTTAGGTTTCATTTACTTATAGATCTCTTTCCTAATAACATGAAATGTTAGCATAGGACTAGATAGCCTTTTTTATCTTGCATTATAAGTAATGTTGTGTTTTGTTTAGGAAGAGGAATCCGTCCGTTTCTGGAGGTTCACCTCCAGCCTAATTCCCATATCTTTAAAGGTGATCCCATGTCTCGCAATCACATTGAATGTCGTTATCCATTTTCAAGCCATTCAGGGGGCTGCAGTGATTTGGTGACAACAACTACACCCTCACCCATCCTTCCCTTCACATTTTAACCATTTTTATGAACTCATGTTAAGCACATAAGTCATTTTTACTAGTGACCAATGTTAGTCACCCTAGATGACATCGGTCCTCTTTTCACCCCACTGACACCAGTACTCCCACCGATGCCTGATTGAAGTCGGGCACTGGTTTGACTATAGGGCCAAACCCCCACACCCATATTTTAATTTTTTAACAAAACTACCTAAAATACATATCCAAACCTCCCTTGATTCATTCTACATTCCTTTAACACCTAATTACACTAGATTTAACCATCCCCATACCCCATTTCACCCATATTTAAACAAAATTTCAAATCAATTTCAAAACCCAAAGTATTCATTTTTCACCTTAATTTTTACCAAAAATAAACATGGAGCTTGAATCCTACCTCTACCAGGATCCACCTCCGTGGTGGCATCTCTAGTGTCAGTACTGGAGGTCCTCCGGCTCCCTCTCATATCTCATCCATGTCTGAATCAACCTCTCACCTATCAGCTGATTCCTTCCCTTGAATGGATCTTGTGGGCCCATAAACTACACTCATATAACCCACCAATAGCTCTCTAACTCAGCCTCGTAGTCCTCTATATCATTTTTCACATCAAAGCCACTCTCACTTGTCATTTTCCAAATATGGAAATCCACAAATTAATCCATTTCACGCAGTTTTTACCTTTTTTACCCCCAAATCAAATCGACCGATGTTAGTTAGGTCATGCCATAGTCAATCAGTGTCAGTTACCCATACTGGCATCAGTTCCCCTTTAACCTGTATTGGTCACCCTGCAATGCCACTATAACCTAATTTTCCAAAACATTTACTGGAGCATACCATTTTTCTTTTCATTAGGGCCTTACCATCACCTAGCAGGATAACCTATTAGCCTTCCTAGCATGCATGTTTTTTCAGTACACCTTGACTTTCCTACTACCTTTTCGATTTGATACTTGAATTTTATTACTCGTGGTACCTTACAATGAAGTTACTTATGTTGTTTATCCTACCATCCTTGCCTTTCCTACTACCGTGATGTTTATCTTTACCAGCTTAAATATTTTGGTACTTTTGAACCCACCTAATGCTCATTCCTGCACCTATCCTCTTTGTGTTTCAGGATCGTATCCTATACCTTTGATGCCTAAACCACATCTACCTTGTCTAGATAAAATATCAACCTTTGACAATGTAGATTTTGTGAACTCTTCAACCTAATGTATTTTCACATTCTACACGTGTGTGTGTTTGAATGCCCCTCCCTATTTCTTACATCTAAAATCTCCATTTCCTATGCTCATACCCTACCCTATTTTTCATCACCTACCATTTTATCAAACCCATCACCGATTCAACATACTCCTTCATAATATCTAGGTTTGAGGGGGATCACCTCCACCCATATTTGGGGTAACTTAACCTCAACCCATACCTTGGGCAAGCACTTCTTTTTTTGTCAATGTAACTTATCAATACAACCTACATGACAAAAAAGGGGCAAATGTAGACACCCAAAATTGGGTTGCAACCCTTTAAACTCCCTTCGATTAATTAATTCAATACTATTCCCCCACCATGCCAGCTTTAACACATTTTAATTAACTTAATTAAAAACATTAAGTTAATTACCTACCTCACCTAGCCACTTGACCTAATCCACCTCACCTATCCACCTCACCCTAGACCAATTCAAACTCCATTTATTACCCTAGACTAAGTCCCCACTTATCCTAACCAACTAGGACTTAGTCTAACCCTAATATTAATAAAATATTATCCATCTAACTATTTTTCAACTACATTTACTACCATTCCACACTTGTGACCCGAAACCAAAATCTTAATCACATCAAATTTAGGAAGAAATAGGCTATTTTTAGCAGATATGACCCATTCTCTATAAATGGCGCCAGTTATTCCTTGGCTAGAGTCGGTCACCTAATTGATGCTACTTACCTTAAATAGGGATTTTCAATCTTTTACCTAGGTTCTTAAACTTTGGATTCTTACATTCTTATATTCTAAACTCTAAAGCATCCAAGCAATAAAACAACAAACCAGAGCACCTACACCCTCTTCAGCATCCAATCTCCAAAACCCATTTACACGAGAAGCTTTAGATCCATACTGTTGTGACACTAGAGCCCTTTCTAACTCTCTACACACATCCAACCATCTACTCAACTCTCCCTAGCATTTGAATATTATTAATTACTTGTATAACCTATTATTTGTCTTCATTTACTTGGTTATAAATTTACTGTGGTTAGTTCTCTTTATTTCCTCTCTGCTTAGATTACTTCTCAAGTCCCATTTACCCAATATTCTACCAACCTACCATTCTTATCACTTAATCACTTCCAACACCTTTTATGAGTCTTCATAAAATTCCCAGAACCTCACCCAAGTCTCACACACTCCCTATGCAATCACAGAGAGGTCACAAAACTCTTATTTTAATAGTTTTTACCAAATTCCCCTATCGACACTAGTCACCCAACTGGATTCGGTCCATTGGTAGTAGCCTACATCGATCACCTAATTGCTATAATTGGTAAAAAAATCAAAATCGTCGAGCTCCTAATTTCTCCCAAACAGCCCAAAACCTTACCAAAGTTGGCCCATACCTCACCTACAAACTCTATAAGACCTACAAACCCAAACAAGCCTACCAGCCCTTCAGATCAAATCACAAGTTTTCTTGTTAGATTAGATTTACTTATTGTATTAACACAAGAAACCTAAATCGTACAAGTACAATATGATTTCCTTATTTCATGTGACTTGTTGCATTAAATTGTATTTGAAAGTGGATTGACAACTTTCAAGGAAGCACCTCGCTTCCCAGATCTAGCTCTCACTAGGCAGTCCACTAACCTATATTGTTAATGTTATTTTGTGGTCTTGTGTTTCTTACATGTCATTCCTTCTAGCCAAATAGATGCTCTTCAAATCATCTTGGTCAATAGTCTATGCACACACAACCTCTTCTATTATCAATAGGTATTCCTCCTTGACCTTACCTATTATTTGTTTTATCTCTACTTCGCGAAGAAATAGGTAGACCCAATTTGTAGCATTATCCAACAGAGTCTCAAAAAAGATTTTGACGAAAACATATTTGTGCTCCACTCCAAGAACTCCACACACAAAACTAAAGGTTGTTACATGGTCATCCTGGTGCACTTTACCATCACATCTAAATTTAGGGAAATTCTTCTTTTTCAATTTAGGCAGGTCATGCAGAGGTCGTGGAAGGGCTAATTGTCCAACTCATTAGAACTAAGGAAAATGTGAAACGATTGTAGTAAAGATAGTTCATAAAAGAATGGAAATGCTTGCGAAAACCAAATACTGAGCACTAGGACTTACTTGTGGCTCGGTGTCAACGTCAGCTTGAGAGGACAAATCAGTTTTGTCCTTTATAGGAAGAGTGCTCAAAGATATTTTACCTTTACCTCTTCTTTCTGGAGTTAATTGAAAACCTTGTTGTTCCAACAACTAAAAAATCAGGATCCTCAACACCTTGGACTCTTTTTCCTCATTTGTATCTTCTTTCTTCCAGTGTGTTGTGATTATTGATTTAATTTGAATATTTTCTAGTGGGAATAACAACGTGTTGGCATGTGGTAATAATAGGTGTTTTCATTGATGCAAAACCACATTAATGACAAACTAATTGTTCTATGATGATTTCCTTATGACATTCTTAATGCTAACATATGAGTTTAGATGTATATCATTTGCTACACTGGGATTCAATGAGGTATGCTTTCTCTTCCAAGCCTATATAGGAGCTGAGGAGGTGTATCTTGATAGTGCAAGCTTCCTAGATTATTGGGAAGAATACTGACATGATGGATAATATGTTTTAAGGGTTCAATTTCCTTTGTTCTTTCATGAAACACTAGATTGTGAATAAGTTTGAGAACACCTTCATTTTCAACATGCATGGTGGTCAGTTTTTCCTGTGGTATTCCAAGTGCTTCGAGTATGCGATGTAGCCAAATCACTTGATAGACATCTTTTCCTGTAGAATGATACTTGAACTTTTTGGAAGAACGGGGAAAAAAGTGTTGTTTCTTGCTTCACCATGATATTGGTCTAGATGCCATAAAAAATACAGATCTTGAAATGGATTTTCTGTCATCAATATTGCCCGCATGATCTGAATCCAAATATCTAGTCAAGAAGAAGTTTTCATTCTTCTTATATTCTAGACCAAGATCCACTAATCCTTTGAGATATCTAAATATGCACCTTGCTTCCTTCCAATGAAAAAAATTTGGTTCTTGCATGAACTTGGATAGATAGTTTACTACAAAACTGATATCTAGTCTAGTGTAAGTCAGGTAAATGAGATTCACAATCAACTGCCGATAGAGAGTAGCACTTACCTCAAGAGATGGATCTGAACAAGATAACTGCAATTTGTTATCCATAGGTATAGCAATTGGTGTGAAATCCGTCATCCTGAATTTATCAAGTGTTGTCTTAGTATATTTCATCTAAGAAACAAAAATGTGATTCTCTTTCTTCCATACTTCAAATCCAAGATAATAATACATCAGCTCGAGATCAATCATGTCGAATGATCGATTAAGATCTTTCTTCATTACATCGATCATCCTCACTGAACTACCAGTGATGACTAGATCGTTGACATAGACAAGGACAATCACAATCTAGCCCCTTGCTCTTTAAGGTAGAGATTGGGATCATATGGATTTGTAAAAAATCCATGTTATACGAGATGCTCATCGAACTTGATTTACCATGCCCAAGGTTCCTATTTGAGGCCATAGAAATATTTCCTGAGTCTGCATACCTTTTCTTCTTGACTAGGTATAACATATCCATCACATTGAGTCATATAGACTTCTTTTTGTAAATCTCCATTTACGAAGGCACTTTTTATGTCCATCTGATGGAATTTCAATCCAAACTATGCATCTAGAGTAAAGATCATCCTGATCATTTTGATCTTAGCTATAGGAGACAATGTCTCCTCATAGTCAATTCCTTCTTTTTTTGCATACCCCTTTGCTAATAGTCTCTCTTTATAATTTTCCATTGTCCCATCTATGTTGTACTTTGTTTTTAATATCCATCTGCATCTAATTGGTTTCTTTCTTGGTGGAAGATTGACAAGCTACCAAGTGTTATTTTTCATCATTGATTGATATTCAAAAGTCCATGGCATCTTTCCAAGATTTTGACTTTATGGATTCCTGGATTGTAGAGGGCTCATCAGACTCGATAACTATACTCATCAAATCAAAGTTAACTTCTCTTACTTTAATTTCATTTTGTGGTCTAGGGGTGGATCTATCTAGTCGAGCATCCAATCTTGCATCTTATAATGTGCTAGTACACCACTTGGACATACGCTGAACTGTCTCCCGTAGGTCGTGGCTCTATCATATCAAAACCATCATCCCCATCATCACTTTCCTCATTTGTGGGAGCATCAGTTTCAATTTTTCACAAATGGGAAAGAATCTACCTCAGGTGAGTCTGGAGGAGGATAATCTACTTCCTTCTTCTCAAAAAACTCAACATCTCTACTGGTGTAAACTTTTATGGTCTTTGGATTAATCAATTTGTACCCAAGAGTCTCTTCTTTGTACCCAATGAAGATGAGTTGTTTTGACTTCGGTATTTGCATACTTTCTTTGCACCCGAATACTCTAAGTTGTGAAATAGATGGTTTCCACTTTGACCATGATTCTTCTGGTGGTTACTCCTTTAAGAGAAACTATGGGCACTTTATTTAACAAATACACTGATGTATTTTCTAATTTTTCTTAGAATGTCTTTGCAAGTCCAGATTCATCGTTCATAGCATCACACCATTTCCATGATAGTAAATTTTCTTCTCTCAATAACACCATTCTACTGTGGTGTGTGTGGAGGAGACATTTGTCTATGAATCCCATGAGTTTGTAGGTATTATTTAAACTCATTACTGGTAAATTCCCCCCTACGATCTGAGTGGAGAGTTATGATGTGATGACCAGTTTTGTTCTCAATAGCTACTTTGAGCTTTTTGAAAGTTTCAAAGGCTTCACTTTTCTTGCGAAAGAAAAAAATTCCACATTTTTCTTTAATAGTCGTTAACACAAATCATGAAGTACTGGAACCCAGAATGACCTGGCTGCATCAAACCGCAAATATCGGTATGAACTATGTTAGGTTTTCTATGAGCTCAAAATGTACTCTTCTGGAACGTAACTCAGTGTTGTTTTCCTCCAACGTAGTGAGGACACTTGTCTGTATCCTTCTGAAGAGATGGTAGACCATGTACTATATTACGTCGACAAAGTTTCTCTAGATACTTGAAACTTACATGACCAAATATTTGATGCTATAATTGAGCTGAGGTAGAGTTCTTAGCCACAAGTTTCTTGATCGTCTCTATGAAAAAAAATCAAGTTGGAACATGCGTACCACATTGGAGGCTTTTGTAACTATTTCTCTAGCCTCGTGATTTGTCTCAAATCAAAACACATTTTCCTGCCGAAATGACTATCAAAGTAAATTTTCAAGTTGTGATATAGGAGTTGACTAACTGAAAGTAGATTCTTTGTCAACCCAGGCACATATAAGATATCTGATAGTCTGCAGTTGCAGATGAACGAAGGGGTAGAGAAATGTTCCCAATTGCATAAATTATATATGAAGAATCATCTCCCAATGAAACATGATTTTTCAATGGCGTGTCCCTCATTGAAGTAAACCAATTGCTAAGGTCCGGTCATGTGTCAAGTGGTTCCCGAATGAACATACCAAACATCACTAGATGACATGGATGGTTGACTTGATCAAGTAGTGTACAATAATTCTTCATTATCTGAATGTTCTTCTTGCTCAACAATATTTCCTTGCTAATGGGGTATCCTTTTGCAATTCCCCTTTTCATGCCCTTGATTGTAGTTAGAAATTTACCTTGTGAGATTGTTTTTGAGGTATAGAGTTTCTTGATGAACCTTTCTTGTAAGTATTATACCAACAATATTTTAAGTCATGTCCTCTTTTACAAATTGGACATTTCTTCTTCTGTTGTTTGTCCCCGTGATACTGGTTCTGATGTTTATACTTTTGATAGGAATTAGGTTTTCCTTTACGTTTTCCTTTCCATTTTTTATGTGAATAAAGTTCTTTCTCCTCTTCATCATCCTCATTGTGCATTTCTTCCTCCTGTTGCAATAGGTTTACCAATTTTTCCATACTAACTGTCATATTTGACAATTTTAGTGTTGTTAAAAAAATACAGTATGAAGAAGGGAGTTCTCTCAGAACTATGGGAACGAGAGAATCATCTTTGACCGCTTCTCCTACGGCTAGAAGTAAAGACCTTAATTTCATAACTCTTCTTAAGAAAGCTGCAATTTTCTCCTTTTGTTTGAAATTTTGTATGTGTAACTGACTCTACAAATTTAGAATGACATTCTTATTTTTTGGCCTCATACACTGTGTTCAACTTATCCCATGCTTATTTGGGTGTTTTTGGCATCACGAATGTGGCGTTTGCACATCATCAAACACTCCAAACAAGATGATGTGTTTGGCTTTCTGATCTACTCTATCAAATTGCCACAATTGTGTTGTATCAATACGCTGATCTGGTCATAGTACTAGTCACAACAGGCCAAATATATTCAAACTCAAGTTGTGTCTTGATTTTTTTCTTCCATGCAGCATAATTGTTTCCTCTAAGTAGTTATTGAATCTGGAATAAAAAATTTAGAGACATTGGTTCCCATTTTGCAGAAAACACTAACACGGTTTGGCTCTTATCACTCCAAGTATAAGGTCTCCCAATATATTATACCGTAAGTCTGATATACAGAACCTTTCTATTATATGTGTCCTTCCAATATACCTGATAGTATGTGGAATAATCCCTCCATTTCAATATACCCAGTGGTACATGAAAGAGGCGTTAACATACATGAAAGAATTCAATACATGGTACCAAGACAATACTAAAAGAGGTCTATGCAATTATTGAGACCGGATCAAAGAAACATCCTCATACGCATGTGTAACTTCACTATATACTTGGATAATTTATCAGTCTGTATTTATGTCGTGTAATCATTCACAGATGAATGGGATGGCTCATAGTATGTGCACTGTGACCTTATTACTCCCCGTCAATTTAAAAGGTCGGTGCCTAGATGACATTATTGCAGCTATATTAGGCATTAAGTGCTAGTAGTAGTTGTGATGAATTTACCCGGTTAGTGCTTCGTAGAGGCACCATATATACCGAATGCTGCGAATGAGATCTAGGATCTCTGTGAGTATTATAGAACCAATTTTTTTACTCTTTTTTATTACAAATTTCTGCAATTTTCAGAGTAGTTACAATATTTACGGTTAATTATGGCAACTTGCAAATTAGTACAATATATTGAATCATGCAATTACATTAAAAAATTTAGACAAAATTGAATGACAAGGAAAATGTTTTGTTGTGGGCCATAGTGGCCTCCGAAGCCTAAAATGACCCACTACACCTAAAAAATTGCAAAAATATAGCTGAAAATGTAAAATTTGGATAGGCCTCTTGCAAAAAATGTCCGGGATGAAAAATAGGCCTATTAGGAGAAAAATATTTTTTACCCCTAAATTAGGGTTTTTCTCACTAAAATGTTTGGAGGCATATTTAGTCGTAACTAGCTATTTAGAGGTGGTTATTCCACGCAAATATGCCTCCAGGTTTGGTAGTTTTGCAAGTTTTTCCTCTAAACTTCAAATTGGTTTTAAAAAAATGCTCCATGTAGGGGTCAACCGAAGAACCTCACACATCTAGTTTATTTTGACTATCCACCTTGGAGTTCTATGCACTATGCATATTATTTAAAACAATATTTATTTAATGAAAATTAAAAAACCTGACCTTTTAAAAAAGTTGACCTGGCTTAGTTGGAGTCCACATGGTATGAGATTGGAGGTGGGTCTATTTGGCTATGTGCATGGTGGATTAGTGTTTCATTTCCATTTGATAAGGATCTAAATTCCTTTTTATCTCTTTTATGTTGTTGTTGTTTGAACCACCATTTGTATTGGATTGAATGTTGTCTTTTTTATTTCACTCCTTGCATTTTTTAACCATCCACCATATTGTTTTTCCCTTGTGTAGGTCTACATGGATGTGTTTTCTTTTCTCACCATTTATTGTTGTTTGCAGGTCAGAAGGAGCTTCGCTATTTGTTATAGGTCGGCTTTGGATGTGTAGAAAGAAAGATGTTGTTAGAGGTAGGTTTCACGGTGCTCGTGGAGCGGAGGATGGCTTGGAAGACACCAGCTCAGATTTAGTGGCTTCGATGGTGAATGAACTTGGCGATATGAACACTAATTTGCCAAAAAATGGCTCGATCTATGCAAAACAAGGCTCAACATTGTGTTGGAGGAGATCACATCCTCAACTCATCTCAAACAATTTTGAATGCTCACATATTTATGTGGATTGATTCAATAGTCAGCTCGTTGTGTATGTAGGAGGGATGATTTCGACCACATGCAATGCCTTGCTCCAACACGGTTAGGGTCTGTGGTTTTAACACATCAACTCAGCTATCCAATGTAAAATAGGTGTTGAAAGGGATTGGTTGATGTGGGCTCGGCCTCAAAGGGCTCAGTATTTGGAACAATGGTTCACCAACACAATACTCCAAATGCAACTCGACTTGTAAATTTGCTTCCAAATACAGAGCTAGGCTAATTTTAGCAAAGAGTCCTCTAGACTTGGAACAACCACTGGTGTTAGTTACAGCTAACACTGTCACCAAATTTAGTAACAAAACCTCCAATAGTATTTTTTTTTTTAAAATTTTCTATCTGTGCAGCAAATGTTTCTTGGTACTAGGTGCACCACTACAAAAAAAAATTGTGTTCCAAAAACCTGGGACGGAAGATGGGGTTGTGGAGATGCAGGGATGTTTGGGAAGTTGCTGGAGGCAACACAAGATCTCCTGGAGAGCAAATTATTCTCCAAGACTCTTGTCTTCTATTGAAATCTATCTTCAATCCTTTTCTACTTCAAAGGTCAAGATTCTCGCTCTAGTACCAAATGTAGATTGACAAATAGGGGCGGAAGCTTGATTAAGTTAATTAAAACAAATCAACCAAATTACACATGAATGAGCTACAATACTTATAGGTATTGTATAGTTGAATACAAACAAATGAGGAGTTGCAACAATGAAACAACAAATTTAAAATACAGTACCTTCCAATATTACATCCGGGAAGGAGAACAATAATATTGTTAAAACAATATAACAACAACCATATTATTTGAATAAAAATAATAATATGGTTTATAATTAAATATAACCATATAAATAATAAATACATTAATTAATATGAAATTGATAACTAATATATAGGTGAATAATATTTAACTTAACATTAAGCACTGGCATTAGTGGTATGCTGCATGTACATGTGGATCACTTGGTTGCAGGTGCTCATTGGGAGCAGGTATAACAACTTAGAGGTGTCACAGTGTTGTTTGGAGCCATTAGATATTATGGACGCATGCAATCAGGTGTATAATTTCATATGATGTATTTTTGGGTCATTTTCAATAGTTTAATGTTAACTTAGTGTACTATTTTAGTTTATACTAGATTTTAAAATGAGAATCCATAAGGTGTAGCTATGAAAATGAATAGGATATAGAAGTTAATGTATCGTATTGACATTATAATCATAGGAGATGTTACTATGATGTGTCATAGTGCTCTCAGCAAAATTTTAGGTTTCCTTGATGAGAATATTGCAAGTTATGACAATTTTGTGAGACAAGGTCAAGAAGAAGAGAAAATCAAGCTCAAATTTTAAACTTCAGATGTTCATTGTGAATAGTGTTATTTACATGGGACCTTATGGATTTTTACAAAAGCTTCAAAGGTATCAAAGAAATAATCAGGTTAGTTGATATTCATGTGTTTATAAATGAATGTTAAGAAGGTAAAGAGGTCTAAAACCCTATTTAAACCCTAACTAGGAGTAGTTGACAAAACATTAAATATGGTGACCCAGTTTTGATTGATGAATCAAAAAGTGGTGGTTGGATGTGGTATATGAATCCTCAATATTTCTATAAATTTATGGTTTAGGTCATGGTGATGAGTGGGCCTCACCTAAAAATAGTAGTTTCTGGGAAAGAATGTTTTAAGACAAGATGGTCCAAAGGAGTAGCATGCAAAATTTATGATGCATGCTGATTGGTAGTTTTTTATTGATTTTCATGGAGGTTTTAGCACATGTTATCGTAGGTTCATGTTGTTTTGATGTCCAAACTAGTTGACAAGTCAAAGGGCAGTTTTGGGATCTCAAATAACACGGTTTAGTAAAATGACTATAACTTGAGCTAAATGTTGATTTTAGAGATGAATCAAGTTCTTTTGGAAATAATATTTAAAGATATTTCCATTGGTATATTTATTTATGCACGATAAATCAATTTTATGGGTTTTCAATGTTAGTCTTTGAGAAATATTATTTTTTATAATTCAAGACATCATCTATTTTCGTGCAAGTTTGATGTTGTTTTAAGCATGAGATGTATAGGGTGATGATTCATATAAATTTTTATGTTAAGAGAGATGATTTTGGCTTCCAATTAATCCATTTATAGGTATTGAATGCATGTAGATATGATTCTATGAGCTAACCTTTGGAAACACATTTTTGGTAGGTTGATCTGATGAAGGAAAATGTTGTTGTGGTTTGAAGTGAAGGATGTTTCGTGAATTATAACTTTCTTATAAGTATTATATAGGTTATTCCATTTCTATTTATTTTTCACATGGCATGGTTTGTTTTGAGTATAAATTAATTTGCTGATCAGATAAAAGTTTCTAGGGTGTAGGAAACAATTGTTTTGAGAAGAACAAAGAGCACTGGGCCTAGTAAACAAAATAATTTGATTGTCTGAGATAAATTGTGACCATATATGATGTTTATATGTTATTTTAAACAAAGGTGATTATTTTTAGAGCTTTACCATAAATTTATTTTGGATTAGGAGATTTTTGTCATCTCAATGCAAGGGTTTTTGGGATTTTCTCTGCATGAATGAAGTAGTTTTTCTAGGCTAGCCTATTTGGGTAAATTTTTAATGTTATAGTGATTCTTATGGGATGTTTTTAGGTTGGTATGGCCATGAAATTTTAGGTACACCAATTTTTATTTATTTTTAATCAAGAAAAGGGTAAAAAATGGAGTTTTTGGGTACAATGGTTGTAGCTTTTTGAAACTGCCTTTCATCTTATTGTGAAGAAAAAAATTTCTATAAAGAAAAATCATTTACGATTAGCCTAAAAAAATGTACAATATCATTTTAGGATAGTTTCTGGTTGACTTTTCATGAGTAGAGTTTGAAAAAGTGCAAAGTTGGTGTTGTTTCTTTGAAAGAGAATTAGAGGAGGAGGGCAGATTTGGATGCTTGATTTTGGTTTCTATATTCATAGCATGTTGATGTTATTTTTGGGTTTCTATGGTCTTATCAGATCTGATATTGAGTTGAATACATTCATATAGTTCCATATCTTCATATTTATTCATGAGACATAGCCGATTGTCTCAAGAACTAATCGTTGTATCTTGTTGATTGCTATTGAAAACACTACAAATTTTAGTATTATTTGAATATAAAATTGAAGTGTGTTGATATGATTTTGAGAATCAATATAAGTTTCTTTTATTCTATATTTTTATCCTTGCATTGTGTTTGTTTCTTTGTGAAAATTATCTATTTTGATGTGTTGTGTATGAACAAGTGTGGTTAGGAGCACAAGTGAGTGAATTTTATTAGGGATTGATTCAAACCCCCTCCCATTCCTTGTCGCCCTCCAACATAGCACGTGCCCCACGGTGGGTTCCAAAAAGTTATTGGTTGAAATTTTTATCTCTGAGTACAAGAAATAGTTCATGGCAACAACAATCCCTCCTCTTTGTTGGAGAGGTTACCTTATTCACTATAAAATGGGAATCTAATTATTTACGAATATAAAGACTAGCATTTTGATTGAGGATTTTGGTGTAAATAATATTTCCATATTCTAGTATTCTTAACATAGAATATGAAAAGGGAAGAAATTATTTGGACGAAATAATAACTTCTATTAGAACTACAAATCTAACAGGGACAAAAAGTTCTCTCTGATTCACTGATCAAGAATAAAATTATTGTCATTGGTTGTCCAAGATTGCTCACTATTATAGAGAAAATAAACAAAGAAAACAATACATTTAGATCTATAGATTACATATAAATATCTTACAAATGCATGCATGAAACCTAAGGAATCATATAAATAAACATATCTCAAAGAATACTCCATACATATAAATGCAACGGACACAAAGTTCTTCAAACTATAGAAAATAGATTGTATACATAGTGTCTATATTCAAATATATTAGATCCACATTCACAATCACACGGAAAGAAGAAACAGAAAGAACAAAAACAAGAGGGAGATAATTTATGCTTCTGTATTTATTTCAATTATTCTATATCTTTACATCCCAAAACACCAAAAATCAAACCCCTTTACGATGGAAAAGAACATTTATATAGCCGATGAGTGGTTAAAACAAGCTACCTCAGCTAATTTTCAGTTAATTAAGCCATAACGACTTAATTAATTAATTACATGTAGCTAGTTTTATTTACAATTTTATATTTTCAAAATGGTAAAGCTAACTTTTGAAATACAACAACTAGAAAGTAATACTTAAGAACTAGTGGATGGCGCAACTGGATTCTCCACTTTGAGTATGTGATGCTTGAATCTTGTTAAGGTACCAAAAATCTTCATGACCTTTTGGATATTTGTGTTTTCCATAACATTCATCAAGATGCCCAAAGATTCTTTCATTTCCTTTTGAATTCTTGCATTTTGTAATAATCCTTTGGTGACCTCTATGAAAATGTTATGTAGCTATGTAATATCCACCATTTTTTCTTTGTTAATAGTTTTATACTTGAAAAAAATCTTCCTTGATGATTTCCATAAATTTTTCTTTGATTAAATCTAAATAGTTTCCTCTCTACTGAGTTGTCTTTATAGAAATGACATCGTAGAGATTGTAAATCAGCAAGTATATCCTATTTAAAGTATTATCCTTTTTTGCAGCATGCTTTTAAGTTAAATAGGTCCCTCTTCAAGTAATTTGATCTTCCATTCAACAATGAATACCCATTTTCTAGAAAGATTACTCTTGGAATCATCAAAATATTTGCGAGAGACGATGATTTTCTCATCTGTTGTATTCATGATCCTTAGGTCTTGAATACATTCTAGTCAAATATTGAGCTCCATCTCAAATCCTATAATAACTATATTAAATTGAATTTGGGCTAAGGAAATGTTTTTCATATATTTTTTTTGGTCTCATGTATGATGTTCAAACAAGAGATCAAAATTACTTCCACTAATGCCTCAATAGATTTACCATATGAAGCATGTCTATGAATATCCTTGATGGATTTGACATATTTATCAAAAAACGCATTGGGAAAGGGGATTGAGGACAGAGGAGTTGGATCAAGAAATTTTTTCACCTGAGAGAGAAAGAAATAATATATCTAGAAAGAACTTCAACTTTGTTTCTTCTTATTGATCTCGTGTCTATTTTTTTTTTCCACTCTCTCAATTACTCTGGAAATTGTCTTCTCAAGTTATTAACCTTTCCTTTAGGAGTAGATAAACCAAGTGTGATCCTAGTCATCTCCAGATCTATAATAGTTATATATTTTTCATCTTTTTCTACTCTTGGATTTGCAATCACCAAGAATTTTTTATCTTTTGAATCAAACACTAACCTTGAAGTTGTCTTGGCTATTTTGGTTGGAGCAGTTGGAGTTCTACCAATAAATGTAGATATAACATCAAAACTAAGAGCTACTATCTTAGGGGTAAACTTTCTCTTATTGTTATGGATTATGGGTTGAACCCATGTGAAGGAATCACTTGAGGATGAAGGGGGGGTGGTATCAATGAAAAAATAGGAAAACCAAGAGAATGAATTGAGGGAACATAAAGAGAAAGCACTTCAATCGTATAAGAAAGAAGGGTACTTCTTTGATTGGTGATTGGAGCTTGGGAACACTCACTTTCCTAGTGTCTAGTTTTATGATTTTTACTTAATCTTCTTCTTCTTCACTTTATCCACTTTCTTCTTCATCATATCTCTTCTTTTTCTCATCCTTCTATTCTGTGTTGATTTTCTCTCCATTATTCTTCTCTTCTTAAATCTTTTTCATTTCCTCTTCCATGGGTTGTGTCACTTATTCGGGAGTGGAAGTAACTAATTTTTTTAAATCTTAATCATTCTCCCCCTCTACCTCCTTTCTCAATATTCTCTTCAAATTCTTCTATCTCATTAATTTTTACACTTTATTTATAAACTGTAGTTGCACAGTCCAAAAGTGTGGAGGAAGTGGTTGATTGAGTGTGCATGTTTGAAGGAAAAATAGAAACCCATTTATGTGTTGAGGAAGTCTCCTGGGTAGAGGATTGTTCCACATTTGGATTGTATGCCCTCATTTTCCTCTTAAAACAAACTTTAGTTTTTACAAACATAGGGTTAATTATCTCAATGAGATCATCTCTCTCTCTCTCTCTTTTACGAATCAATAGTAATAAGGGACATGTGCTAGATGGTCTTAATGTATTCCTTAGAGTACAAGTCCTCATTTCATCATGCAGGTCCTCTGGAAGTTTATGCACTTTTAAATATTTGACTTATTATAAAGAAATTCTTCCAAAGTATCTTCTTCTAACTTTGTACTCATTTTACCAATATTCCCAGTAATACTCCAGAGCAGGTACATGATATTAGGACATTATGAGATGATTAGACATAAAAAAATTTATATCAAAATAATAGTTTTTGTTGAATGGTTAAAAAATTGAATGAAATAATTATTCTTTCTACATTTTGGGTATCTAGAGTATTTTGGCAAGTATTATTGCCAAGAGAGATAGGGAATTGGATGCCTATGATTTTTTTTTCTCTACATAATCTTTGTAACATGTCCATTTTCCAACAAACTTATATGAAAAACTATTTTTCAGTGCACTACATAGGTAACTTGATTGGTTAACCCAAAAACCCAGCTAACCTAATGTAAGAGAATCTTTTGAATTGGATAAATAGGTTTCCATATGTGGAGATCAATTGTTTTTCCTCTTCACATACTCTCTCAGTTTTATTTCCTTATAAAATCCTCACTATATACATGTTGAAAACATCATTCAACCTTCTAAAGTGATGTTTTACTATTTTCAAAGGTTACTCAAGTGTAATACTCATAAACTGGTTGATTATTCTTATCTTCTTGAGGAGACAATCCTACCCATACCCTATATGGTGCAATTGTGTACATTAGGTAGGAGGTCATGTAGAATGTATTTCTTTATTTTACATTGAGAAGTTGTTTGCCCCCCAAAGTTTATACATTAGGTAGGAGGTCAAAAATATACCACCCCCAATTGAGAAGTTGTTTCCCCTCATAAATGGTGTTGTTATAAGGACACATACAAAGTTAAAATTCATTGGTGCAAGTGATGCCCATTAATCTAGCTAGTAGAGTGATTATATATGATAGTTCTTCCATGAAATCTTATTTGTACATGACCTTTGAAATCTTAGAACCTCTTTTCTTTGTGACCTTAAGCCGTGGACTTGGCAATCATCACATTATATCTCTCCTTTTCTTACTCAAAGAGGTCATGAGCTTGGATTATTGTTAAAGTACTGGAATCTTCAGTAATGGGAATTCTCAGGGAAGCATCTATGCAGTTAACATCAATTTTGGAAATGACTTGGCCCTAGGGATTTATAATTTTAATGATATCCAAATAAAACTAGGAGGTGGAAGCTAGGATATTGTTTGTACATTGTACAAAGAGAGGGAAACTTGGGCATGGGAAATTCCACTATCTTTAATACATTGGTAAATGTGAGTAGGGGTAGCTTCAGAGATATGTTCCCAAAAATCATTAAGGTTAATGTGTTGAATATCACTATCCTCGATATTATGTGCATATGTTACCAAATAAGAGATTTGATCATTCCCCCCTCATACTTAAATTTCATTGTGGCAATATGGGAAAATAGAAACTTAGAAGAATAGGGCTTAAACAATGGTTTTCAAGAAGAACAGGATGGTAGGGGCACTAGACTCAATATGAAATCAAATAAACTAGAAGGATCTTTAATGGATTACCTTTGTCACAGGAATTATAGAAATCTCCTCAAGATCAAAAATTAATTTGAATTTTCAAAAATGGCTAGAAAACACATGAGCTATGGATAAAAACATCCTTGAGGTAATCGAAATGGAAAGAGCATAGTGTACAATTGCAATCCTCTATTAGTAATGGTAAAAAATGAGTTACTCTACCCCCTTTTATTCTTTTCCATTCAAAAAATTGTTGGGTAAAAATATCGATTAAGGTTTCTCAATGGTTTGCGGAGAACATAAAGGTTCATGGAACAATTTACTCATTTTCCCCTTTGTATTGTAGATATGAAAGAGATGTGGGGAAATGAGGGCCCTAGTGACTAAGCGGACATGAGGGACTAAGAGTTCTAAAATATCTGTAATACAAAAAAATGATCACAAGTGTGAAAAAAGTGGGTCTGTGGAGAATTGAGTTCCAAGTGGAACACAATTTGTAATTTATTAAATCATTTGAAAACTCCATAATAGAAAGGGAAAAAGGAATTGCAGATTAATCAGGGTCACATAGAGCATAAGTACCACTTGAAAAAAGTGTCAGAGGGTTGTAACATATCCACATCTTCGTAATATAAAGAAACACTTAATAAACTCATGACAAAGGTTTGCGTGCAAGAAACAACTAGCGGGCAACAAGAGGATAGAGGAAATGAGGTCTAGGAGGAAAATGGGTTGTGAGTTCCTGAAATACCCAAAACCTATGCAATTCAAAGGATCCCTAAGTAATGCAGGTAAATCGAGAATTCGGGGAATGTGATTCCTATGGGAATAAGGGTTGATGAGGGCACAAAACAAGCCGATAATTACCCAATATACAGATTTTAAAAGTAGTTCCCTGAAACATAAAAAATTCTGCACAAATAAGAATTAGAGCATTATGAGTAGAACGATGATGTGGGGAACAAGAGATCCATAGGAATATGTTACATATGTTCCTTGAAAATCCAAGATTACCAAAATACAAAGTATTTTGACCCAAAACCTTGAAAATGACTAATTGTTTCAAATATTTTCACTCCTTAGAACTTCACAAGGGCAAAACAATTTTGACAAAAGGGGTCACTTGACAAAACAATTATTATTTTTTGAAAAATTGCACATTTTTTGGGTGACAACAATCCCCAATATACATAGTAAATTGATGTACACCAAGGATACATAAGAAATAAGATGTCAACACACATACTTGCAATTGGTCATGAAGAAAAGATGAAAGAGTGAAAAATAAATCCAATATACATAGTAAGATGAATATACATCGTGACTACCATGATGATAATATAATACAAGTAATTAGTCCAAAAAAAATAGAACAAACATGCCAAATAAACCCAATGTACAAAGCAATTATGTACGACCGAAGTTATATACAACAAAGATGTTAGGAATTTATTTGCAATTGGTCAAAGACAAAGATACAACTTAAGAACAAAAACCAATATATAAAGAAAAGTGATAATTTCTAGACTAAACCTAGGCTAAGATTACAATAATATATTAACAATTAGTTAGAAAGGAAAACAAAATAATGAAAAAAAAACCCAATATACAAAGCAAGAATTATTACACCAAGATTACTCAATGAGCCAAGACAATAAAATTGTACTAGAAATTGGTTAAAAATAAATAACAAAATGGGAAAAAATATCAATACACAAGGAAAAATAAGTACAAAAAGGATAATAATGAACCAAAATGGTAACAACATACCTGGAATTGGTAAAAAAAAAAGACAAAAAATGTAATAAAAAAAACTACGCATAGAGTAATACATACAAACCAAGATTATGTACAAATTCAATTTTTTTAAAAAATTACTTATAACAGGTCAAAAAATAATGATAATGTAACACAACATGAAATAAGCACATCTAATTATGCCCCTAATGTGTTATGCAGTGAAGTTTAAACAAATGTGAATGCCGCCAAGAAAGGATACATACAAGGGGATTGGATCAGACTGAATAGTAGAGTTAAGAAACTCCTAATGAAACTCATATTGGATCCCATTGAAGTTTGATATGAATTTTATTGTGTCATTTTTCCAAGAAAACTATACATGTGAGGAAGAAAATGAGAGCCGATATCAACCCAAGTGAGGATACAATCATGGATTTGATTGATTTGCTTTCTGACAAGGATACATGCAAGGGGAAAGTAAATAGATAATTGATTATGTAAATATTTAAATAAATATATGTTAATCTAAATTTGTACCAACATAATGAAATAAAAATTGAAGTATAGATTTAACCTAGAAAAATATAACTAATTTTAATTTTTTAACCCTAGTTGCAAATGAAAAGATAGAATGACTTACCTGATTTGTAATTGAATTTGGACTATACCAAAATGAAGAACTGATGAACAAAGAGGGGAAATTATCACAACAAAACATAGATATATTATAGGAGTACATGAAATGTTAGGACCATGGTGCCTATAGAGGGTCAGGGGCACCTAAGATGACAGAGACATGTTCTGGGCACCCGTGACTGCTTAAAAGATTAGAAAACCTATTTCGTAGGGATTGCAATATATTCATTGTCCTTCGCTTACTTTGCTAGTATGTCACAACAAGTGCACATATGTTTCCTATAATTTGCAATACATAAATGACCTGCAAAACCCTAAAACACATCAAATATCAAAAACCTAAATAATGGAAATGAGTGGGCCAGAATGTCCTCAGTTGTCAAACAAGTGAACTTATGACTGAGCACTACACCACATCTCAAACCCAATGCAGTTCTATGTGTGTGTGTCAATAATTTTTTCCCTAGGTGGCTCTTGTGCACGTCACAATTGGTAGTGAGTAATAGCTAGATGTAGAAAATGTAGATATATGTGTGCATGGGAAAATGAGCTGCCCCTCTTTTAATGTGTATGTAGAATAATATATTCCCTTTCCCTTGTGTGGATGTTATATGGATGTCTTGGATACTCTTGATAGATGCCTTATGGATGCAACCTTAGGTGGTGATAGATAGATGCTTAATTTTTGGTCCTTTATTATTGCCACATATCTTTATATTTATATCATTCCCTTGCTCCAATTTTATAATTAACCACTAAAATTCCTTATAGTAAAAATAAATATGCCCAAATGGCTAGAAGAGACCCAAGAATATGTGAGCAAAGTACAAAGAGGTCAGGTAGCAGCTTATAGGGGATAGTGGGTGTTTTGGGGCACGTGAGTGTCCTGGGCGCTGTTGTCTCTACTGTCCATTATTTTCCAGAGTTAGGAATGTATGATGTATGAAAAGACAGACTATGGGAAAGAAGGTTGTGTGAGACCAAGAAGATAAGTATAAAAACAACAAAGAGGCCCAAGACAATGGTTAATTAATAATTTTCTTGCTTACGAATCATATGAATAGTAGTATGTAATCAAGGACTAGATAATATACGTAAAGTGTGTGATTTAGTGTCTACATTTTCTTGGGGGACTAGTTTATGATTGTTGATAGAATGCTATCAATAACATAAAGTAGAAAAGATATGTGTACCTAATAACCATGTAGATCGACAACGAAAAAGTGTGTTGAGATACAAGGAAAAGCTATGGAGTGATAAAAATATGTAAGTGTGGAAGCTAGAGAAGAGGAAGCGAAAAAATGATGATGATGACCCTAGGGTAAGATCGTATGTATAGATGTTGTGTTGTACCTATTTATTGATTTCATTTAATGTTGAATGATGTGTGATTGGTGTGACTACCACTTCTCATAATGATAAACCTGCAAAAGAAAAGCATGAACAAGTAGTCAAATAGATGTATATATGGAAAACGCATAAAAATTATGTAACGAAGTATGTAAAAATGTGAAAAGGGAACATGTACACATGATCCAAGATGAGTGAAAGAGATAGAAAGGATCCTAAAGATGTTGTAGAAGAACAAATGTTTTTGGGCGATCTCATGCTAGTTTGGTTAAGTGCGATTTTTTTGGGAAATCTCACGCCAGTTGTGCCAAGTACATAAGAAGTGTAGGGAGAAAGGTATAGTGTTATTCTGCTAACCTTCAACTACTTACCGAAGTAAAAACACCACTAAAAATGGTGTGTACAAATACTGATCTGATTCGATCCAATGACGAAAGTAGAAAAGAAGGTGTAATGCATGACATGTCAAGTGTTGAAGGATTGCGTGTCCTATAAAAGTCCGTTGTGTACATTGTTGTGAAATGTGTTGAACTGAGAAAAATTGTGCAACTACCCCCTTGATCATAGTTTTCCTAGGAAGGGTTAGTGGTGGCACCCATGCACTACTAGTCTATGTTTGGGTGTTGAGTGTATGTACTATATGTTAGGACCCAATTCAAACTCTAGGTCATTGTTTGGACTAAAGGCTGTGTTGTACCAATACTGAACTGTGGTTAGATGTGTGATTGTAAATTGTTGTATGGGGTGACTAGATTCACCCAATGGATGGCCCCCTCAGTTTGGGGTGACATGTGACGTCACTAAGGAGTATGCATGGCCCAAAGGAGGACCTGACCACTAAACTTCAAACCAATGCCTCTATAGGGGGAGGGAGTGTGCTTAGTAGAAACCAAGGCACACACAAATAAAGTGGTTAGAAACAAGTGTTAGTGCAAAAAAAATAAACACACATATAAAAGATAATATGTAAGAGAAAAAGCACAAGAAGACAATATAAACTGTAAAAATTGGGTTGCAAACATGGGACATCACTCATGATGTCGCGAGAAAATCAGAGGCTGACATGGCCAAAATAATATAGTGTGCACACAAGATAAAGGGAAAATATTGCAAACAATGGCATGTACTGGGCAACAATGACAAGCAAGAGCAAGCAATGTAACAGAAAACCATGGTAGCATAATGAGTGTGTCCTGCAATGAAAAGTTTTACTACATGAAGCACCTGTTAGCATGTTTGAAAGATAGAAATTATGTTAAAGTGTGTATAATCTGATATAGTAACATGTTTTGAAAAATGAAACATTAGCATCTTATAAAGTATATATGAAGTTGGATGCCCCTAGGAGCCTGGTTGTTAGGACTAGTAAGAGGTTACAGTTCCAAGAATCCATGTATGCATGTAGATATATTGTGTAGAGTTTGTGATCACAATTAGAAGGAAAGTGAACATGTGCATGTTGTGTATAGAATAGATATACTGACATATAATGTATCTAGCTAACATAATAAGAAAATTCTACATGCGATAATAAGTAAGCAAGAACAATGTGCAACCAAGATATGCAAGTATGTTGTGAATTTGTGAGATGGAATGGAATGCAGTGTTATTGTGATAGGATCACCATACCCCCCGATTAAATATAAATGACATATGTATGAGATAAGTGTTCATTTATACATGCCCTCTCAGCTAGTCAAGAATGAACCATAGAACAAGAGTGTGTCATCAAGAAATGTTTTGAGTAGTGCACTAGAAATATATGATTGTCAAAGTGTAGAGTGTATAGAGTGATTGAGTGAGTGAGTGAGTGAATGTGGTGAGGTTCATTTTATAAATTTAAACCCTCAACAGTCGAGTATGAACCAGGAAACTAGAGTACATCTGTATGAACCAGGGAACTAGAGTACATCTTAAGGAAGTGTATCATGATCAATGTGTATTAGAAAGATATGTCGTCAATGCACTAAGTGTGAAATGTGTTGTGTAATGTGATACAAAAAATGATTTGTCTGGGAATGCATAGTGTGTAATGTGATGCAAGGTTCATGTATATAGTGATTCCCTCAATAGCTAAAGTGTGAACCTTAACACATGAGATTGCGTCATCGGGTAATGATGCGTGTGCATTAGAAAGATTCAACCATGAAGCATATATTGTAGAATAGAATTAGTATGATGCGCAGGGAGAAGGTGCTAGAAAATTGTGCAACGTGTTATTTGAGAATGAGACACTAGAAGTATGTGTTTTGAATCTGTAAATTGTAAGGATGTGTTGTGTGTATTGAAATAAATGAGAGGATAAAGCACAAAATGTGTAGAATATGTAGTAATAGATATAAGAAAGGTGTGTAAAGTGCCAAGTGTTTTGAGTGTGAAATAGTAAATGTGAGAAGAAGTTGTTGTGCATGCACAAAGTATGAAATGAGTAGTGTGTGAGATTTAGGTATGTAGTATTCCCTCTACAATCAAGTGTGAACCTTAGCACAAGACTGCATCATCAGGTGATGATAATATCAGAGTGTATCAAGTTGTGCAAGATGAATGTGTAGAGATGTGAAGTATGAGGCGTCTAATGTGATAATAGAAGTGGTAGACACCTAATGATATAATAAGGATGGATTGTTGATATTTTGCCCCCCAGGTGTATGATGAAGAGTAATATCATGTAATATCATCTACGAGATCATCATTTTCATGGTCAAAGACAAATGAAGAAGCTTCAAAGACTTCGTAAGAAATAGTATCAAGTTGATCAAGTAAAGAGACATTGAGGCATAAATTATACATGCCCACAACATATTCTTCATTTGTGAAATGAGGTAGTGGACAACCATGTGCATACCATCGAGTAATATTTTATGATTATCACTGAAATTAATCATTTCAAATAAAAAATTGACCAAATGACATGGGTCTAAAGTGCCCCCAATGTAGCTAATCCAAGATTGTCCAAGTGTAAGTGGAGAAGTGCGAGGGGCTCATGCAATAACTATTATGAGGTAAAAGACATGATGACCATAAGTAACAGTAACATCAATAAGGCCATGATAAAGATGAGGATCATAAGGTGGAGGATGGAGGTGATTGAATTTGAATCCTAGCCGAGTCTAGACATCATTTGTATATATAGTATCAGAACAAGCAGGATAACATGGAATATGTTCCCAATAAGAGTCATTCATGAAAAACATACATGTAAAAGGATAATTTTCTCATTGTGGTTTCACATGATAGATTGAATTAGATGGTATGACGACTGATATTTAGACAAGCCCCCGATAAAATACCAGAGCATTTGTAGAAGTAGGAGGTGGAAATGATGTAGATGGGAAAATATCTAACATACAAATAACACCTTCAAGTAGTGGAAATTGAGGTATATAATCCATGGGTTGTGGGTCATTAGTAGTAATAGATGTTGGAGTAGGGAATGTAGTGATTGAATCATGGTTGCAATATTTGAATTGTTCATGATAAATGAAAACTATGTATTTTATACCCTCATGTAATAATTTAACACATCGATGCACTGTAGAAGGTACTACTTGCACAACATGAATCCATGACCTAACAAGTACGAAATTATATTGAGCTGGGAAGTCAATGATAAAGAAAACTATACGAAGGGTTTTTCGCTTGACATTGATAGGTAAAGTGATATGACCTATGCATGGATGAATGAAACCATCATATTCATGAAGAGAAATATAAGAATGACTAACATAAGTAGTAGAAAGGATGATATCTTCAATGAATTATAAAGTACACAGATTAAGCTCAGATCCATTATCAACTATAGTTCACTTGAAACCCACATTATTGATTGAATCATGATGTATAAAGGATGATAATTGTCAAAAAAAAACAACATGACCATGAGGATTATATGGAAAAGTGATGTGCTAAGAAAATGCATCTATGAATTTGTTATAGAATATATCTAGGTGAATATCAGAAGGACCACAAGTAGTAGCCACTAGAGTAATGGTTCTAGCTCTTAATTCAAGGTTAATGAGAAATAAATCATGAATAGAAATATCCATGATGAGAGTTACTTAGAAAAATGTAAGAAACAATGAAATAAAGACCCCAAAGGGTGTTTGAAGAGAATAGTTTCACCAAATAATTATGTAAATATTCAAATAAATAGGTGTTTAATACAAATATGTACCAGTGTAATGATATAAATAATTAAGTACATATTTTTCCTAAGAAAGATATGCTATTTACATTTTTAACCCTAGTTGCAAATGAAAAAATATAAATACTTTACTTGATTCATAATTAAATATGGACTATACTGAAATAATGAATTGATGAACAAAGAGGCGAAATTGTCACACCAACACCCATAAAATTTTAGGAGTATCAAAAATGTCAGGAAAAAGGTTCGTATTGATGTTTAGGGATGCCTTGGTGCCATAGACCTATATTGGGTTCCCATGACTGCTCAAAATATCAGAAAATCAGTTTCGTAGGATCGCAAGATGTTCATTATCCTTGGCTTCTTATCACTAGTATGTTACACCAAGTTCAAAGATCTCACCTGTAACCTGCAATAAACAATAAGTCACTTGTAAAACCCCAAAATGCATCAAATCCCAAAAATAAAATAATGTAAATGAGGTGTAAAACTATCATCAACTAGTAAACAAGTGAACTTACGACTGAGTGCTACACTACATCTTAGACCTAATGTATTTCTATGTGTGTTTGAATAAATTGTTCCGGCTCTTGTGTGCATCACAGTTTGTAGAAATAAATAGATAAATGTAGAAAATATAGATATATTTGTGCATGGAAAATTAACTTCCTCTCCCATGAAGTGTATGCAGAAAAATAAAATCTCTTACCCTTATGTCGATGACAGATGGATATTTGAATGCTCTTGATAATGCCTTTGGATACAACCTTAGGCGGAGACAGTAGATGCTTAGTTCTTGGTCCTTGATTATTTCCACATAGCTTTATATTTATACGAGTCCATTTCTCCAATGTCGTGATTATCCACTAAAATTTTTGATTAGTAAAAATAAAGATGCCCAAATATCTAGAAGAGACCCAAAATATGTGATTAAAGTAAAAAGATGTCACGGGCTCCCAAAGGGTACGGGGACACCTAGTCGTTGGTGTCTTGGCTGGTACTGGTTTCTAGAGTTATAAATGCTGAAGTATGAAAAGATGGATTGGGGAATAAAAAGTGTGAGACCAAAATACAAGTACAAAGACAACAAAGATGCCTAAGACAGTGGTCAATTTGTACTTTTATTCCTTAGGAATCATATGAATAGTAGTATGTGATCATGACTAGAAAAATACATAATTGTGTGATTATTTACTACAATAATTGTATGATAGTTTGGTATGATTACTAGGATTATAATCAAAAGTGTGATATTATTTAAATCTTTTGACAGTTACTTAGATTTGTTTAAGAAAAAAATTGAATTCTTTTGGTTTTTGATTGTTTTGATTTTGTAAAGATTTTTAATGTTTAGATTTTTTTTTGGACTTTCCTACTATTTATATTTTTAAGGATTTTGGAATATATGAACATTTTGGATTATTTACTTAGTAAAGGGTGCATTATTTGTACATATGTTCAGCTAATTGTAAAATTTCATTCCATTGGTAGAATGTTGATATATTGATTAGGATTTTTTTGTCCATCATTTAATGTACGTAACTAGTAAGATGTGAGGGCTCAGTACTAAAATCTAAGATAGATGTAAGGAAAATGAAATGATGATGTGCAAATGAAGATGATGGATGCAAAGACTTGAATTTAACAATGATTCTTATAGGAAACTTTGATGCATCTTTGATTAAGCTTATTTATCTAATTCCCATTTGATTTCACTTTATAGGTCTTGACTAGACTTAAATCTATTGATGGCCTACTTATTAGAAAGATCAGATGGAAAGACTTGTTGTATCTTTTAACATGAGAAACTAAAGGATTATTTGGATTTAATATGATTAATCACTTTATATTCTGAAGGATTTTTGTTGCTTGATTATTTTGAAGTGACCCCCACATTTTTCCCAATACCATGAATAAGAGGTAAGGGATAAAACATCAAGACAAGATGTACATGAGTAAGGGTACCTTTCTCTATTCACATTCTCATTCTACCGGTAAGAAGCATGGGCTCAACACAAAATAATATTATGGATAAAAGGTGTAGTGATTATGAATATGATTTTATTGTGATTGATTTTTCCTTGTGATTATTCTTGTAGGAAATACATTTTTTTTCCGAAACAAATCCCCATGTGACTATTATAATTGAAGGACTCATCACCTTAGACTTATATAGGTGAACAAAAGATAAAGGTAAATAAATTCAGTACTTCGTGCTAAGGAGAGAGCTTTGTTTAAAAGAAGGAATTTCCACAGTAAGCTTCTAGAAAAAAATATTTGTCAAAACATCTAAAATGGAAGAAACCAAAATAGAGATGAGATATAAAATATCTGAGAGGAACAAGATCAAACTGTGTCTTATAGGTGAAGAATGTGAAGGTATGATAATGATTTATAGAGAAATATTATAATGGATGAAACAATTAAATTTTATTATACAAGTGGCCTCCCTCGGTGAAAATAGTACATATGAATAAGAAGTATTTACTTTTCTGTTTATTATTTATAAATAGTGCTTTGATGAGGGGTTATATATGAAATATCCTATATATTTTGTTTCTCTTTTTGAATTTTCTAATTTTTTATGGCCTAGGGTTTGTATTAGACTCATCAATGTGAAAGAGTTCAATGTTTATGAATGGTGATTGGTCTAGGTGTACGAGGCTTGGGAAAAGGAGGTTTAAGTCAACGAAATGGATCAAAATATTTCCAATGAAAATATGATTTGTTTGGATCTGATTTATGATACATGGGTGGAAAAGTTCCAAGAAAACAAAATAAATTGAATTTTTTTCAATAAATTGATTTGATTATTCCTAATTTACGAGACTTGGGTGGTAGAAGTCTAAGTTAACGGGTATGCAATTTTTTGGTCCTGACTTACAAGACTTGGGCACATGAGGTCCAAGTAAATGTTTTTATGATTGGATTATTTTTTTATGAGATCAAATGACCTATGTGAGAATATAGGTAATTGTAGGATGTGGAGAATACATTGAGATTCATATTCACCCATGAGTGTAATGATTCGAGGAATGAAGGATGGATGCCTAGATTAACATCAAAGGAAACTTCTAGGATTTATAGAGAAAATATTTAATGTTTTTGATTTGTCTATAAATGTTCTTTTGATGGTATGATTATTATTGAATGCTTCAATGTGTACGAATTTTGTGTTAGGGATGTTAATATCCAAAAGGTTCCATGTACTAAATGATAGGACCATATTATTTTACAATAGTTTCATGATTATAGGTCGAAATGGTTATGTGTTTATACCCCTACGAGTACACGTAGTGTGAAATTAACAAGCAATAATGTCTTGAAATGGGGATGATATTGTAGTTAAAGCCATGGAAGGTATTTGTTTAAATAAATTATTTTTTTGTTAGATAGTATCATGAAAATATGATGAAAACTTGATATTGGATGTCTAGTATGAAATAGAAATATATTTAGGATTAATCATTCGAATGACTATGGATGTGAAATTTTACATTATCATAAGTTTCCAAGCTTATTTTTGTTGTGTCTCTACAACAAGACTTGAGATGTTAGGCATAGGCTCTAGCATTGAAAATATGGAATCAAGATCAATAGTTCTTGTTGATTGACTTATTTCTCTATATTTTACATTGGTATCATGTGATGGAAACCTAACATGAAAATAATTTTAATTTATCATCTGACATTTGAAGATAATTTTCTAAAACAATTTCAATTTCTAATGTAACTAATGGAAGAATATTTAGATAAGAAGTTAATTAGTTTTTACTTCTTGATCCTTGGCCCTTGTCAAATGTATATCATTGAGTTTCATCATGTAAAAATACTTGGAAAATTTTCAAATCTTGATTGGAAGTTGTGGTAGTTGATGTGGTTTCCATTTCGGTGACTCCATTGTCAAATAAATCTTGGATATAATGGATACTTATCAAACAATGATCCGTAGAGTGACCTTCAATGTGGTGGAATTCATAATATTATGATTCATGATACCTCTTAGGACTGGGTTCCCCTTTATAGAAGGGTATTCTGATTGGATATTTTATCATATTATCCTTTTCTAATTGACGAAGTACACAACAGAGACTTTTTCCAAGGTGTGTAAATTGATGTATGATTTTACGTGGAGTAATGTCATCACTAGGTGTTATGATTAGCATCTTAGTTTATTTCTCACTATGTTGGGAAGACATATGAGATATTTTATTTGAAATGTAATGAAATCTTTCAAATAAATATTCATTTAATATTTTGTACAAACTAGCCATTGTAGTAAAGGTAAATGCCTAAACTGAAGAGGTGGTTTTTGAATTTGATTGAGAATGTATGAAAAGTAGAATGTGCTTTAATTTTGAAAAAGTGATTGCTAAAATATAAGACATTGATATTAATATTTTGATTGTGCTTAAACTTGACAAAGGCAATATAAAATTATAAGACTTAGAGACAGATAATGATTTTTGAAATTGTGACAAATTGTATGTCAAAATATAAGATGTAAACGTTGAGATTTAGATTTTTCTTTCGATTGATAAAGTGAATATCAAAGATTAAGAATTATAAGTGGAATTATTGTTTCTTAAACATTGAAAAAGTGAATGTCATAATCAAATATGTAGGTGTATAAAGAAAAAAATTATTTTTGACAATGTGAATTCCAAAATATTAGACGCCGAGAAAGAAATGGATTTTCTTATACTATGAAAAAGAAATGTTAGGATACAAGATGTAGGTATTAAATGAACTTCTTAGATTTGGACAAAGCGATCCTCAAAATAGAAGACTTAGAAATGAAATAAGTTTCTTAAATTTTTAAAAATTGAATGTTAAAATATAATATTTAAAGATGAAAAGGGATTTCTTAAATTTTTAGAAATTGAATGTTAAAATAGAATACTTGAAGAAAGAGAATAGATTTTCTTAAACTTTGAAAAGTGAACGTCAAAATACAATACTTAAGGATGGAAGGGATTTTCTTAAATATTGACAAGGTGAATTTAAAAATATTAAAATTAAGGAGATGAACACTATTGTGGATGGGTAATTGAATTACAATTTTTCTTAACCTTGTGAAATTAAATACCAATATTCAAGGCTTGGATTGAATTGGATTTTCTTAAATTGAGATATGGTTATTTTAAAATTAAGGTTTAGAATTAGATTTGATTTGAATGATGTTCTTAAACTTTGGAAAGTGAATCCAAATGGAAGGCTTAGGCATGATTAAATTAACTCGAAAAGGGATATCCAAAAGAAAATATATTTTTATGGTAATGATATATAAGAATATGGAACACAAACTACATGACTTGTAACCTAGACAAAATAACGGTGGTAGGACGGATTTTTAATAATCTTAGTCTAATAGATTCCATATTCCTCTAATTTGGATCTCTTCCTAAATGCCATGTATTATCTAAATGAACATGATACATTATTTCTAGTCGTCAAATTTACTTTCCCCCCTTGATTAAGTAAGATATATTGAACTCCACCCAAAAAATCTAACTGCATTAATCACTAAGGATAACCTTGGTTCTAAATATCACAAGTGTACTAGTCAAGTAGGTAGGGATACCTATTTCAACTACTAGTTCCCTCAAGGTGATAACTACTTTGGGGTTCCTATGGTACTTCTCACAATGATTTTTTAGCCCCTAGCCATTCAATTTCCATAGTTATAACTTATAGTGAACAGGAATAAACCCTTATCCGAACTTGTAATATAATTTTATAGTGTTTAATAATAAAGTTTCATTGATTTTTTCCATCAAGGAAACTTGTAGTTATAATTTTAATTGAATAATAAAGGTAATTCTTCTCATGTTGTGGTCTTTCTATAAATAATTTAATATTTTTCCTGTGGTGAAGTCACAATATAAAACACAAGAGGAAAAATTCACCATTTTTTATTTTCAAGATCACCCAAGAGGTTGCGAGAAAACATATTACATGGAGGTTTCTTCTAGATTAGATTAAATGAAAAATAAAATAAAAATCAACACTTTAATTAAATTTTTTGTGTGTTTTTAATTAGATATGGTAAAAATAGGGATCAACTCCCAGGGGCCATTACAAAAAGAGAATCAAAAAACAACCAGCAAGAAGGAAACAAAAAAGTCTTGCAAAGGAGTTAAACATGATTAACTCTTAAAAAGAAAGGACTAGACTTTATAACAAGGTGGGGAAACTAGAGAGAAGGAGAAACAACCTCCAAAATGGAAAAATAGTAGAAGTTTTCCAAAAATTTGCCAACAGACCAAAAACAAACGTTAACTTTTTATAGATCTCCCACTATTACCATCGTGGCTATCTTTGTTCCTATAAATCTCAGCACCATTATCATTAATATCATCCTCTATCTCATCCTCAGATCTGCTTATGCACAAGTTGAAAATCCTTATTTTTGTGCCCTCCTCCATCCTTTCCAACTTTTCATTGAGCCTTTTGACCTAGCCCTCTAGCTAAAGAAGTTTCTTCCTAGACTTCACTTGAGCGGTAACAATTTTCTTGGAAGCATTGATGACATCCATCTTTGTATCCCTTTGGCCCACATTGGTTTCTTCCATTGCATGCAACACCCCTTCTAAGTACTGAACCTTACTGTTCAAATCCTCTAAACACCTTTAAATTTCCATTCATGTCCCATTTTCTCAAAGTGCTTGCTTCCCTATGACCATCCTCATCCATATCTGTACCAGAATCCTCCTCGATAAATTTACAATTGTTGGCCTTCATCTTAGTGAGGCAGTCAGCAAGAGTGAGGTCATCCTCATCCGCATGATCTATCAAGGGAGGACACAAAGTATGTTTCCCATTTTCATACATTAGAAGAATGATCCCTTCATGCAAAGGTGACTCCACTTTCTCCTGTTGGAAAGCCACTAAGTAGATAGTCAGCGACATATACAAAAATAAGGGGATGCTCACCATGACCTTATGGCAGAACATGTTCAAAAGGGTCAAATGGCAAGTATAGATTTTTTTGTATTTACCCTCCAGAGTGATGTACTTCATAATAAGGCACACCTCTCTCTAAATACCCGGAATAGACAACCTGGAAATACCATCTATAAAGAAAGAACATCTTTCCTTGCCAACAAACAGCCTCTCAGTTTCCTCTTCTCTACGATAAGGCTGGTAATTATAACTAGGTTGGTAATTATTCTAGGAAGTTTCATGTCGATAAGGCTATAATTTTTTGTTGGAATCTTAGTTCATATAATTATAGGAGCAAGAATGGGGTTTCATGTAACAATTATCATGCAATTGGACATTTTGCAAAGAAATTTTATCAAAATGAATATTCTAGGTACAAAATAAAGATTCATGCATTCAAACAGAAATGTAAGAAGGTGTTTAAAACTAAGACTAATCATAATGGTGAGTATATGGTAGTCATTTATAAAACAATAATTGAAAATAAGTAGGTTGAACATGAATCCAAGAATAAGGAAAGTGATTCTAGGAGTGAAGAAAAAAAATCATAACAAGAAGATAGTATGTACATATGGAAGAAAGAAGAAGGAATAAAAAATGGTCATAGGAGAACCTAGCTAGAGCATGATATTAAAAAAGTGTTGATAAGGATAAGAATGAATAAGAAAATGATAATTCAACTCACGAAGGACCTTTAGCCATAACTGAGAGAGATAAATTGAATGACGTGCATCATGTATGCTTGACAGGTCTTCAATCAAAAAATGATGACATAGGAGATGACATTATCACATCTGAAAGGAAATCTAAGAAGAATGAGAGAATCAAAAAGACAGAAAGAGAGGATTAATTCATTAAGCTCTTTAGATGAATTTATATTGTTTTGAGTGATCTAATAGGTATTGTATGTATTCTGTTAGATTCTAGAAGAAATTAATCAGTTGAAGTAAGCATCCAGTGTATTCTTAGAGGTTGATTGCTATCTATAGCTGTTGTTCAAAGTTTTCACAATGTTTCAAATGTGTGAAAAACAAAAATCTATGTTTTTTTAAGATCCTTTAATAAATTCTATATGCATAAGTCATCTGAGTAAGGTATTTGAAGGTCTTTCATATTTACCTAATAAAATAAAAGTCTGTGATTTCATTCATAAGGTCTATCCTCAATGAATTCATCTATCTATAATAAAGTATATCATAGTGGTATATGATGTTTTCTACTCTAGTCTTCAAGAATAGATTCATGAAAGAAGTTAAAATGTATGTCAAGGTATGGAATCAAGTATGATTGGTCTAAATTATTCCTTTTACCTATGAAGAGTGTGTGTGTGCTTTTTATTTTGTCAAATATTGTGATAGTCATCAAGAATAAATTCTCAGAATGGTCTCATTTATAGTTCAAAAACAAAGTGTTAAAGTTTCTTTCTAATCATATAAGAGTAAGGTGTAGATGATCTGAATTTACTACATTATCTATAAAGTGTTAAAGGTATAGTCCATCAATGAAGGATAATTGGATGCTATTTGGAGATCAGTGAATAATTTTGAGTATAATTAAGAATATCCCTATGCTAATTAATCCATTAAAGTCTTTCAGGTCTCATATAGGAGAAATATTGTAGTCAAGAGTTTTGGTGCAAGAAAGAAGAATGCATTTCAAGAAATTCCATATACATTGCTCCAAAAGGTCACGATGTCATTCAAATGTCCTCGAATCATTGAATTATTTGCATTAGAATTAAATTAAACATGAGGTATGAATTCATGAAGAATTCGGGTGTATTCTAAATCTGAGTTGTTATAAATTAGGACATTGAAAGGGGGATGAATAATTCTCTTTTGAAACTATTCTGAAATTTCCATTTTCTCATAATTGCTATGATAAACACATAAAACCATGCAAAAGAAACATAGAGTATACAAAAATACACATATTTTTATGTGAGAAACCAAAACCAGGAAAAAAACCCATTAATAACCAATAACTAGCTTTGGACAAGACTATCCTGCAAATGCTACATTGATTTCATGGTTGAGCTTCAACTCAACTTGGAACTGCAACTCCCAAAAATTGACTAGGTTGCCACTCATTTTTGAAAAAATTCAACCTATATGGAAGCTTCAAAAACAAATTTTGGTTCAACATGAACTAACCTTTAGGGAGCTTAAACTCATAGGGAAGAAACAACTACCGACATGCTAAGTTGTAACTTAGACTTTATCAAATTTTGATCATACCTCATTTATTTTCTTCTATAATTGATGGCGAAATATAAATTTTCTCATCATTTCTTCTCATCTCTACTCCTATTACCCCTTTCTTCTAAAACTCCTAAATAGAAATTCTCATGCACATGAAATCTTACAAAATTTTCCTTATCTCTTCATGAATAGTTCTATATGCATAAGTCTGATATCTGGTCTTCAAAAGAAAACTACTTTTGTAACCAAATCACTCATCTATATATATCTAGCTAACTCTTCATCAAATTCACATTATATTATTCATTTTTAGAAACATCTATCTTTTCAATACTTTCATTTATCTATCCTATACACCATCAATCCTTGACATATTTCGATTCTGTCCTCCTCGTATATTTTCATAAAAATGTTTATGGACAATACTACTTAGTTGCCCACTCTAACTAGTATTTTCGTCTTCATAAAGATCTTCTCTTTAGACTACATTCATCATCCATCGTCATATTCTCTCATAATATGCACTTAGAAGACCGTTTCATCTCATGTTACCTTAAATAATTTTTTAAAAACATTTCAAAGTTTCTACTTCAATCATACCTCTTTCATGTACAAGAAAATATCATTTTGTATTTTATGTCCTTTCCTATTCCCAACCTTTTCACATAATTTTTATATAATATTATTCATATTTTTATTTTTATCACATTAGGAAGAAAATAGTACCTAAAAACATTTGTTATTATCTATATTAAAATCACTTCAACCTTTTTGACTATTTATGATTCACATACTTGTGATAATTAAATCATGAATTTCATCAGAGATGCCTTTATTTATCAGAATGATATATGTCATATGTAAGTTTAACCCGCATGGTTTGCATTCTTTCTTAAGATTATCTGAGAGAAAAAGAGTAATAGGTTGAGTCTGTTGAGCTTCCTTGTACCCTGACATGTTAGTTAAACCTCCATTTAGAAATGAAAACTTTGTTTTGTAACGTGCAAACTTGACTAAATCATATTATTTAGCAAGTAACTACTATTTTGAATCTTAAAAAGATCTTATCCATGTGTATTTAAATGGATACAACTTTACATATACCTCTAGTAGGATCATGCAACCTTTAATTCACTCCATACTTCACATTTCACTGTTATAAGTCATCAACATACATTTTACCATGAATCTGATGGGCTAGAAAAAAAAAACTCTCAACATGCAACGTACTCTCTCAAGTCAGACCCACTCTTAAGAGAATATTTTTAGGTGTATCCAGACTCTACAAAACTCATTGGTCCAAGAGGAAATTTACAATTATGTCCAACATATTAGGATAACTTGGATTTTAAAAACTATTATAACATAGGGTTTTCAACTCGAAACCCTCATTTCACTATTTTGAACCTTTTTACCCTCTTTTATTCATTTTTGTGTTAAGAGAGTTGTGTGATCAGTTGGAAAAGATGAACTACTACGGTATTCAATCTTACATAAGTTTTTTTAAAGAGTAGCTTCATGGTTTAATATGGATCACAGTTTCTATAGAATGTCACTAGCAAAATAAAATCATTTCTCATAAGTTAGATGATTTGACCTAGTAAGTATCTACCCAAATTATCTAGAATGGATATTTCTAAATCCCCTAACCTATCCACAACTAGTCCACTCACCATTTCAAATTAATGATTTATCACAATCAATTATTTTTAGGACTGTGCACAGTGAGTTTTGTGTTCCCATAGGGCATTGTTGTCTTTGATGTACTTTGCAAGACTAAAATTTATACACAAACCCAATCAGTCGATAGTACACTTCAAGAGGATTACATTTGATATTTTTAATCACCTTGAATGTATAAATTTAAGGAGATGTTTACACACATCACTCAGACATAAGACTTCTTAATAAGCCTAGACAGGGCAATAAAAAGAGAATGTATACAATATCATCACATCACTTAGCTAGATAAATATTGAGATTCACGTTGATGAATTTTACTCAAAGAACCTAAATAAATTGCAAGCGTACCTCTCAAACCTTCTCAACAATAAGAGATTAAGTTTTTACACCTTCAAATTTGTAAAAACAAATGATACATGTACAAAATAGTCACTAATGGGAAAAAAATTCTATAAATTTGACTCACAAGATACCTTCTATAATTTATAGAGGTTTTCATGTCATTTCTAGTTGATTTTGAGGTTAAATAAGTCATTTTGTGCCTATCAGTTCAAGAAGGAGGTCTAGAAAGAGAAAACTTTTACTAAAAGAATGCTCATAAATTCATTGTTTCTCAACCAATTTCCCTAAAACCTTTTGAAAAACTTCAATATTGGAGTTCTATTCAAAAAAACCTTGTATTATTTATCTAAATAAGTCTCGATAATGTTTCTTGGACGTTATGAATCTAGGGCTCTCAATTTTCATTCCTTAAAAAACTAGTTAATATTAAACTTGCATAGCTTCCACAAACCTTTTAAAAACTCGATGAAATTTGGAATTGAGCACTATAAGAAACCCATATGTAGACTTCATAAGTTAGTTGTCTATAAATTTATCTGTATAGCTAATATTTATCTCATTTACCTCAACATTCAATGTTAGTCCTCAAGGCCAGTTTTGGTGAACTTTTGAATTTTTTCTTCATGAACTAAACAAAACCTTTTGAATGCCCATACATACCCTAGGAAATGTTACTAGGATACTCCCATGCTTACGTAGTCTTTCCATGACCTAAAATAATCTCTTAAACCTCATTAGGCTTTTGAACTAAGCGTAAATGAGCCAGTTACAACTACAATTCCAAACATTTGACATGTTACTCACTCCAAAATCTCTTTCACATGATAAAATCATCATGTATGACATGTAGAAAACCTATTCCAAGTTTACCAACCATGTCCATAGCTCGAGTGGAATCCTATCTCACTGACCAAGCCTGTAGAACACTGAAACAATCTTCAATGCTTAATACACAATTGATAATACTATACCAATCAAATTTCATGTCCCTTACAGTGCCTCACTTTACCACTCACTCATTTTTCATAAATTCCACTTGACATCAATGAAAACACCAATGATTAGGGTTTTCCAATATCCCCCTTCTTCACTGATGAAAACATACTCAGAAACCATTGATGGAAAACACACACAAGTAATTCACATCACCATTCCTATTTTTTGAAAGAACTCTCCCCCCCTTTGAAATCTATGAAAAAGGGGCATGCATTCAATAGTTACAACAACAAGCAAATAATCACTTACAAAGCACATTATTACCTCAAAAATCTCTCATTTGGATTAACATCACTATCTTCTCATATGTGTCTTAACTAGATTAATGAATTTTTCCACCAATCAACCTCATATCTCCCCCTAAAATTATTTTTTCCATATGAATCATATCACTTCAGCATGTTCAACTTCAGTTCTGTATCCTTGACATTTTGCCTTGAATTGATAACCTAGCACCCCATGTGAGAATACTCATACCATTTTCATGTGCCTTCCATCCATAAGAAATAATAAAGTTTCTCCATTTCAGTCTTGATGCATCTTTTTAGTGTACTTTTTCCTTCCTTCTTTCCTGCAAATCCACTTTAGTAATTCTTGGCTCCATTACAAACTCTTTGGCCATTAACTTCCTAAACTCTTTCCACTATTTAGTACCCTATTTTTCACTGAAATCATTGTTAGAGGCATCAATACCATATGATTTGTAGAATTGTGTGTTCTTGAGCTCACGGTGTAACTCGATAACATGGGTACGATCTCCAAGTTATGGGACTTGCTACTTGAGATAGACCTGCAGAGAAAGTTGGGTCTTGCTCCTAAACTACCTGCCACAATCTACTCTAATATAGGCCAAACTTACTATCCTAATCTAACTTTCCAAAGGACCAAGGAGAGTGAGTGCATGAAAAACAAATCCTACACTAAGGTGGTGATACACCAAAAAAGGAGGGAATGAGGATAACTTTCCAATCTGTGAAAAATATAAGAAAAGTGCATACTAGAAGGGGTGATAATAGTTTTCCACTGTCTAAAAAATTCATTCACATCAATATTACATACATACACAATGATAATGAATCCCTGCAAGAGCATGAATTGAAACAATATAAATAAAATGAAATTTAAAAGGGAAACAAAAATTCAAACAAAAACAACAAGGGAAGAGATATCCACAAACTTGTATCTATTGCTTTCATTGATATGCATAGTTCAATCTATTGTAGAATAAGGACTTGGATGACCATGTGAGGAGTCCACTATAAGGGCCTACAATACATTGGCTTCATAAATCCAATTTAACAGAGTTTTTCTACTCAAAACTATCTCTCTTTTATAATGAGCCCAACACTCCAATTTATAGAATTATGAGGGGAGAGAGAGAGAGAGAGAGAGAGAGAGAGATAAAATGAAAATCTTGAAATTTATCTTCCCACCACTTGCAATATGTCATAAATGGATTTAAATGATGGTATGTTTCTTGCAAAAGTACCCCCATACTATCCCATAACTTGTAGCAGTGATAAATGTCAACCCATGCTTCATTGAATGCACTCCCAACCACCAAATAAAAAATTGTGCTGAATCTAGCCACATTTTATGCAAATTCACCATAAATCCTTCATCAAATTTAGGATTTGTTAATTATTATGCATTGGTCTCGGAACCACAATTCCAATGGTACCAATTTTGCATGATTCCATTGAGAAATGTAAAAAAATTCAATCTGAGTGTAGATAGTTATATTGGGTTTGCTAGGGATTTCTCTCATTTGATGGGACTAGGTATTTAATTAACTAGAGCTGGAAATTTTTACTTTATTTTCATATACCTACTTGTGGTGTAGAGGACATTGTGCCCATTTTGAAAAGTCAAATTTTGTGGAAAACAGATATCTGGGTCAAAATTTTTGACCATTTGAAGTTTGGAGGTCAGGCATCAACTTTTCCTTTGTATCCTGGCTATTTCACCTTTTCAGGGAACTCATGTCCAAGATTCTTTTCTCCACATCACCCAATTCAGGTTTTTATTTCTCGACTGTCCTGTCGTTGACTAGAAGGTCAGGGCCATTGACCTCCTTATTTTCTGCATCCCACTTTCCTCCGGTGTTTTCACCTTTTCACGTCCCAACATCCCAATTTCTACATTTTTTGATTCATTTGTTATGTGGTGATTTCTCCTTTGCACATCCCAATTGTCCTAGTTGAACTTGTGTGGCTTGGGAAACTTTTTTTTCAAAAACCCACGATACACTGATTCCTTTGTATTTCACCCCTGAACTCAGTACGAAAATATTGGTACGATCCACACTAGTACCATCCGCAACCTCCAGACCCGTAATGCATTAAGCTATCCCTGTGACTTCATTTTTTTAGTTTTTTTCAAATTTACACTAAATCCTTGGATTTTTCTTGGATAGGGAAGTTAGAGGAGAGAAAAGAGGTACCCAAAAAATAGAAAATATTTTTCCTATTCCCATTTCCCCTTGCTCCAACTTGAAAATTTTGTCTAGGTTATCAAAATATACCCTGAGGGGTGAATTTTTGATAACACTCATGCCACCCTTTATATCTTTCATATAATTGATCATGCAATTTCCTTCTTCACACTTTCATCAAGAGTATCAAGAAACTCATACGATAAAACATCACCTTGTTTAGCATGATTAAATACATAGGTGAATAAGAAACCCTCCATTTCTAACTGAATCATTATTTTACAACTGTTAGCAACCAAAAATCCATACTATCATTGTATGTTTTCCACCTCACAGTCCTGAGATAGTATTCTGAGCATGAATATGTTTTTGCAGGAATTAAAAAACTGTTGATCAGGGTTTAACATTCTTCTACAAATGTTTATCATTCTTTGTCAATTATTCATGGTTATAGCTTATGGAGTAAGAACCTATACCACATCGTTATTTACTTTGAATCCTTGCAACCATTGTGAAGGCTTAAGAATCATACCTATGCAAATTATTTCTGAGTTAAAAAACTATGTTCCAAAATTTGACAAGTAATAACACAACACTTGGTACTCAAATAAATAGACTTATTACAACATTCCAAAGTCTTGAAAAAATCCTTGATGATAACATTATGATTTTAGCATATCAAAGCCTCATCATAGAGACCCTGCAGCCCGAAGCATCACATACTTCTGTCTTCGATGATCAATAGCTTAATACATCATAGATTTTCCTTGACACTTCTTGACCTTGACACATACTCACACATACCTCTAGGAAGACCTTTAGATACCTATATAAATTTTGAGACCACTATAATGCATGAAATCCACCTTACTTTAGAACACAACCATTCATTCCTTGATCAAATGGAACTACCAATATTAGGTTACTCTTCCTATTCACTTCTCATGATCACCTTGTAAACTGAATATGATATCCTCTTAGATCTAAAATATTCATGATGACACTAAAAAATTTACTTATTGAATGAAATTATAATAATAGAGAGTAAACACCTATATCTGTAACAAGATATAACACTTTTAACAACCATGAATACATCTCATTGACCTGTAAGGTCATTTTATAGATATAAAATACCTTAGATCCTTGAGTTTAGATTTCATTTTAGGTCATGAACATCTTCGAAGCTAAATATGGAGTTCATTTGAGGAAAGTAGACTTCTTGACAAAAACATTTATTTGATTATCTTTGCTAATCTTGCTTGAATCTTATTCATACTCCTTTTCAAGTTGATAAAGACTTAAATTTTCAACTTTCTCTCAAGATCATACTTATGACAATCTACTTAGCCTTAATAAGAAGGATTCTTTTATCTTCACATTGATAAACAAATGGAGAGAAAACCTTACCTCGTTTACTTGGTATATACCTTCTAGATGTGTAGAGAAGGCACACCATTTTGTGAGAATACTTTAAAATAAGATATAGTCATCAAGAGAGACTAATGCATTAACATTTCCTTTTCTTTCCCTTAAAACCTTGTTTATCTTGTTGGATGATTTCATTTCTGTGACAACTACATCCCATGAGTTCTCACTTTCTGATAAAGTTCCTGATGGGCATACATGTTGCAAATCATGCATCAATTCCAACACTAATTGAGGAAGAATTTATTTATCCTTTGCACAAGAATTATCTTCCTTCTTCTTTATTTTTTCATCACCTACTAATGTCTTATTTTTACTATCTTCTCCGGTGACTGTCTTAGATTGTTATATCTCTTCAACATCTTCCCATGCTATCTTCTTATCAATCTTTGCTCTTTCATCTTCTAAATTTTATTTCTTGACATTATTAATGAATTTTACTTTATTCTTTCTAGTGTATTTCTCAACCATGGCTACATTTTTCTCTTTCTTAGTATTTTACTTTCTTTTGAATGTCCTTTTGTATTTCATTTTGAATTCATTTAACTTGTATTTATATCTAGAGGATTCATGACAATGTTTGGAAAAATTCCATTTCCCATGACAGTTGAACCATATAACTGGATTCTTGCCTCTCGAGTCTTATTTTTCCCAAAATGGATTTAATGGTTCTTTTAGGAAATACTTGGATATGTAACACTTTTCTTTCCAATTTAAACACACTATATTTTTTTCATATACAGTGTGACAGGCTCTCCTTGGGAGTTTTTTGTCAAAATTACTCATGCAGTCCCTAAATTTATGTGTAAAACTATTGCATGAAAATAAAATTCCATCAAACTTACCTATGAGTCTCCTTGCTTTTGAATTCCCAATAACATTATTGTTTTTTGTTTTACTTCTTGATCTCATAACATCCTTGGCAATATACATGGCTTAACTTGACCCTCAATTCCCCTACCTTTGCTTATTCTAACTCCTCCCTTTGAGTATTTAATTTTACATTGATTATCTCACATTATCCAGTCTTGGATTTTATAACAACTTGACATGATGCATAAAGAGACTCATAATCCAAGTCACACTGAGCTGCTTCAATTTTAAAAATAAGACTTGATTTATCACTTGGATGGTTTTGTTTTCCTATCAGGTTCTCAAGATTACTTGTACTTTATTTACTCCTTTGATATGTCACCAGTTTTCTTGTGGCATGTTCTAATTCATTCCTTAGATTCTTTACTTCTCATTCAAATTTGGAGTAAGTTTTTTCTTTTTCTTTTAGTGCCTTTGACACACTCTCAGCATATGAAGCTAATTCATTTAATTCTTGGCCATGATTGTCTTCCATGAGCTTGATCTAAGTATTTAACTCATTTATAAGAGTTTGAGCAGTTTCATACTTGTTTTTCAACACTTATTCTACTGATGAACCCATGTTTGTGTCTTCAAGATCACTTCCAAGATTTTAGGCTTATTCCTGGACTACCAGGCTTTGATATAAATTATTAGAAATCAGGACATTGAGGAGGGGCTGAATCAGTGTCTATTTAAATTATACTCGCATTTCACTTTTCTCAAAATTGCTATGATAAACACATAAAACCATGCACATGAAAGAGAGAGTATAACAGTGACAAAAATTTTTATGTGGGAAACCCAAGCCAGGAAAAAACTAACTGAAACCAAAAACTAGCTATGGACAAGAATGTCCTGATAATGTTATATTGATTTCATGGATGAACTTCAACTCAAGCTCAAGTTTCAACTCCAAATTTTTTACAAAGCATCCACCTAGCCTTTGAAAAGCTTCAACTTGTCTGGAATCTTAAACACCCAAGTCTGGTTCAACAACAACTGACCTTTAGTGAGATCCAACTCACAAGGAGGCAACAAATCCCCAAATGCTAAGATGCACCTTACACTTTATTAGAGTTTTAGCACACCTTGTTTGTTATCTTCTTTAACTGATGGTGACCACTAAACTTACCAATCAGTTCTTCTTCATTATTCTCCTATTACCCCTTTCTACTAAATCACCTAAACAACAATTTTCATGCTCATGTAATCTTACTGAATTTGACTTATCTCTTCATAAATAATTCTATATGCCTGAATATGATATCTAGACTTCAAAAATGAACTCTATATGTAAACCAATAACTCATCTATATACATCTAGATGACATCAAATTCATATTACATTCTTCATCTTCAGGAACATCTATCATTTCAAAACTTTCATGTATCTATCCAATACACCATCAAGCCTTGAAATGTTTTAATTCTTTCCTCTTTCTTTAATTTCACAAAAAACGTTTTTGGATATTACTACTCAGTTATCCACTCTAACTAGTACTTTTATCTTCATAAATATATTCTTTTCATACTACATTCATCATCCTTCATCATATTTTATCATATTATGCACCCAGAAGACCATTTCATCTCATGTTACTTCAGTCGTCTCTCTTCCATGTACAAGAAAATATCATTTTGTATTTTATATCCTTTCCTATCCATGGCCTTTTCACTTTTTTATATAAGACTATTCATATTTTTATTTTAATCACATTAGGAAGAAGGGAGTACCTAAAAAAGTTTGTTATTATCTATATCAAAATCACTTCAAACTTTGCAACTATTTTTGAATTGCATACTTACTCATGTTGATTAAATAGAGAATGTCATAAGATATGCATTGATTTATCATAATCATAAATGTCATATGCTATTTTTACCTCCATTGTCTATGTGCTTATTTAAGATTCTCTAAGGCCAAAAAATAAATGGTTTAGTCTCTTAAGCTTCCTTGTACCCTAACATGTCAATCAAAACCTCCATTTAGTTCTAAGAACTCCATTTTGTAATGTGCACACTTGACTGATTCACATTCCTTACCAAGTCAATACTATTTTGAAGCTTTAAAATATCTTCTTCACATGTATTTAGATAGATACAAGTTTACATTTACCTCTAGTGGGATTTTTCTACCTTGAATTCACTCCATACTTTGTCATCAACATACAGTCCACCATTAATTTGATAGAATAGAGAGAAAAAAATTCAACATTCCACGTGCCCTCTCAACTATAACCCACTCTCAAGAGAATATTTTTAGGTGTATCCAGACTCTGCAACACTCGGTCCAAGATGAAATTTAGAATTATGTCTAACATATTAAGATAGCTTGGATTTTAAAAATTGTTATAACCTAGGGTTTTGAACTAAAATCCCTCTCTTAATTGTTTTAAACCTCTTAACAGTCTTCTCTTCACTTATGTGTCAAGAGATTTGTGTGATCAGTTGGAAAAGAGGCACTAATACAGTCTTCAATATTTCATATATATTTATTAGAGAGTATCTTCGCAGTTAAATTAGTATCACAGTTTGTCTAGACTCTCACTAACAAAATAAAATTGATTTTCGTATGTTACATGATTTTCCTCAGTAAGTATCTACTAAAAGTTTCTAGAATGGATATTTTTTAAACCCCTCACCTATCCATACCTATTCCACTCACCATTTCAAGTCATATATTTATGAGAATCAATTTTTTTCAGGACTGTGCACACCGATTTTTGTGTTACCATAGCGATTTCCTATCTTTGATGTACTTTACAAGAATAAAATTTACTCACAATAACAAATAGTGGATAATACACTACAATAGTAGTAAGTTAACTATTTTTAATCACCTTGAATGTAGAATTTTAAGGATATGTTTACACACATCACTCAGAAATAAGATTTCTTGGTAAGTATAGACAGGGAAATTATAAGACAATGTATACAATACCCTCACATCACTTAGATGCATTTGACTCAAATAATCTAATGAAATTCCAAGAGTGCCTCTCATACTGTCTTAGCAACAGGGGATTACATTTTACAACATAAAATTTGCAAAAACAAAGCATGCCTGTACAGAACAATCACCAATGAGAACACCAATTCCATAAATTTTACCTAGAATAAAATTTCTACACTTTTTGGATGTTTTAATGTCATTAATAGTTGATTTAGATGTTAAAGAAGTAATATTTTGCATATCTCTTAATGAAGGATGCCTCGAAAGAGTAAAACCTTGTTAGAAGAATGCTCATAACTTCTTTTTTAATCAAGAAATTTCCCTCAAATATTTTGCAAAACTTAAGTCGTAGAGTTATCTTCAATAATTTATTTTAATATTTATCTAAAGAAGGATCTATAATTTTTATTGGATGCTAAGAATTTAGGGTTCTCAATTTTCATATCTTAAGAAAATAGTTTTAGGAAAAATTGCAGAACATACACAAAAAATTTCAAAACATTATAAAATTTTGCATGAAGCACTACAAGAAAACCCTATATACACTCTATAGGTTAGTTAGCCATAAATTTTCCTATACAACTTAGACCTATCTCGTTTACCTCAACATTCAATATCAGTCCTAGAGGTTTGTTTTAGTGAAAGCTAAAACTTAGCTTCCAAGAACTAAAATAAACATTTTTGATGCTCATTCATACCATAAGAAAATTTTCCTAGGATTATCCCATGCTTACATTATCTTTCCATGACCTACATTTAGCTCTTACACCTCATTAGGCATTAGAAATAGGCTTAAATGATCCAGTTACAACTGTGATTCCCAACATTTGACCTGTTACTCACTCTAGAAGATATTTATCATGTTATAATCATCATGCATGACTTGTAGAACACATGTTCCAAGTTTACCAACCATATCCATACCTCTTGTGGAATTCTATCTCACTAATCAAGCCTGCAGAACACTAAAATCATCCTAAAACCATTTGAATTCTCAATACACCACTAATAAGACAGTACCAATCAACATTCATGTTCCTTACACATCTCCACTTTACCACTAACTCCTTTTACATCAAGGAAAACACCAATGACCAACATCGATCATGAGTATGAATGAAATCAGGCAACAATGCTTTCTCAAATTAATTGAAGTCAGTAAGGTAATCAAAGAGTGAATAATAGTGTGAGTCTTAGGATTTCATGGTCACTTACTGATGTCAATTCATCAAGTTGATTTTTATTTTCAAATCTATAAATTTATCCCATTCAAATATGTGTTTAGAAAGAGCTAATGGTCTCCAAGAGATGTTTATATATTCTAATAGTGTTGTGCAAAGTGAAATCATGTTGTTAGTATTGGTTAACTATTCATCAATTATATGGTTTTCAAAAGGTGTTGCAAAGGTGGCCATATTTGTAGGTGTTCATTTTTAGATTGAGAATCTTGAATAACTTAGGTTTTCTGTCAGTTAATCATATCCTATTAAGAGTGTCATATATATCTAAGAAAGATTACATCAAAGGTATAAAATGACTCTTATTTATGAACTAAAAATGGTCTCAAATTGCTAAGAAGTAATCTTAATTCCAAGGGAATTTTAAGTTGAATTGAAGAGATGACATTACCATGGAGCAAAGGTGTTGGATAATTATATCTTTGACTTAATTCTTTGCAGGTATGTTTTTGGGATGCATAATGATATATGTGATGTCAAAATATGTTGTCATGATGACAAGGTATGTTCCTTATATTCTGAAGGTATTTAAACTCATTTTTTGATGTCTTAAGAGTTTTCATATTTCAAAAATGGTGTATTCATGAAGGAAATAGTTTCCCTTCCTGATTAATTTATCAAACCATCATATACAAAGTTCAAAGATACATTACAAGCATGATTATGAGTTTATTAAGTCTATATCATATGTCATTGGTTGTTCAATTATGAATTGTGATGAATTAAGTATGTTCATATATCTTGGCAATGGTATGAATAAGGGTGAAACACTACTATAACTTTGGAAGAAAAGATATGAGTGTCTCAGTTTTGGACATGTTTGCAAGATTATATATGATCACTTTGGGATTGAAGTGATCCTTGAAATAGTTGTAAGGATAGTCAATATGATGTACATGACCATACATGTTTAGAGTGAATATTGTAATCATGATAAATTTCCAAGAATGTTTTGCAAGATAATTTGAATGCTTGACATAACACTGAGTTCATTCTTGAGATTATTTGAGAGGATATAGGTAGTTGTAAATCATGTAAATGATGATTTTTCATGATGACATTAGTTGAGGAGGTGATTATGTGCTCACAAATTCTTGAGAATAAGAGTGTTTCAGAGGTATGATTTATGAGTTGTTTCTATTGAATTGATCACAATATTATATGAGCAAGCATATATGGTCAAAACCCATACCTGAAAGATTCAAGATGTGTTGTGTTAATCCATAAGATTATGAAGATACCATGAAGTAGATGAATCTGAAGTTGACTCTTATTTGGGTTATTTATGTGTTAAAGTGGCTAGATAGGCTATTTGGGGTTTGAAATAGTGATCTACAGGTATGAGAATACTACTTAAGGAAGCGTGAGTGGTCTATAACCTTCAAGTTGGTTTTTTAGGTCTTAAAGAGACTAGAAGGATTTTTTTTTATGATTTCATATTCACTTGAAGGGTGAGAAATTATTTATCTCAATTAATTGAATTTACATGAAATGAAAGCTAAGATAATTGAAAAGTTTCTTCAAGAAAAAAAAACTATTTTTTATCCTTCTCCATTACACACATATCATGTATGAATTATTATTTTGGCTTAGGTAGACAGAAGAGGACAATATGTTACTTTGGCAGGGGCTATCAAAGAAATTTCCTACAAACTAGTCTGGGCTGGAAAGGGAATTAGGCAGAGCTCACAAGGTCAACACAAGCAGCAAGGCCATGATAGGTTCACAAATCACCAAAAATCTGATGATAGAGGCAAAGGACTTGTTGGATTTGGAAATAGGTAGTCCCAAGGTAGGGAAAACATAATCGTGCCTGATCCTCTAGCTGCTAGAGTTGCTATGGTGGAAGAGACAAATGTCATTGATTGGTGTGAAAAATGTTTCATGCCTCATGCTCCTTGTGAAGAAGATCAGTTAGAAGAAGAATAAGTTGATGAAAATGATTATTATGTCTATATGATGGGTTGCTCCATGATATTACAACAAGTTCCAACTTCAACTGAGGTGATAAGTTCCCGTCCGACTGCTCCCACTTTTTGGGACTACATTCATAGGGTACCTATTCTTCCTCCCTCTCATACTTTAGAAGTAGATACTGTACAAGATTTTGAATTGCCCAATAATGAATTTGAATATTTAAGGTCTTTAATGATAATTAAATTATAATGGAGGGATCCCATCTGAGGAAGATAGACAGTTACTGATGAATGTTGTTGTAGCTCAGGATAAGGAATATAACACAAGAAGTAAGGTTGTTAAAGGGGCGAGGCCTCAAGCCAAGCCTAAAGCTCCCTTACTTTCAAAAATTCCTAAAGAGGCTCCTAAAAAGGAGGCATATTCTAAAATCCCTGCAATTCCAAACAAAAATCATACCGCTCCTCATGCCCAAGTTGTCAAAAATCATGTATCACCTAATGAGTGTCTTGGCTTTCCTTCCAATATTGCCTTACCAAAGAATTACCCATATGATATTGCCCAAGTGTTGAGTCAAATCAAAGTATATTTCCCAATTTCTGAGTTACTTAGGAATCCTGAGCACAAAACGAGAGCATTTGAATACTTGGGGTTGAAAGAAGAGAAGACTGCCCTAGGCAGAAACATAAACATTGTGGAGATCCCACCAATCATTGAAGAACCAGAAGCACCACTAGCATTAGAAGAGCTAGATGAACAACCTGAGGTCTATTTGGGAACATCTTTGGTAGAAAATCAGCTAAATGTAGATCCATTCTTCACTACCCTGATCATTAAGGATAGACTACTGCACAACTGCATGTTTGACTCAGGGGCATCATGCAATGTCATGCCTTTCGAATTCATGAATGAGAGAAACATCAAAGTGACAACAACATATCAGAAGTGCACTGCCATGGAATCCAGACAAATGCCAGTAGTGGGATGTGTGAAGGGTTTGGTGGTGCACCTTGCAACTTACCCAGGTAAAAATTTAAAACTTGATGTTGTCATTGTTGACTACCTAGCCAAGTGGGGCATGCTACTTTCAATAAAATGGGCTGCAAGTGTTGGTGGGAGTGTCTAAATGGTTATTTCCTATGCTACCATTCCAATATAGGGAAGCCTTGTTAGATTGTATGGAGAAAAGAAAATGTTGAATCTTATTAAGGATCCCAACAATACATCCTATCAAGTATTGTACACAAATGTTGATGCTGACAACTTTGTATGATTTGCTAATGGAAAGGAGCACAAGATTGAGGAATGCAGGTGTCTTGAAAAAGTAGGCTCTCCTTCGACTCTATTTTTTTATGGAGCTTGCTCCAAGTTTAGGAATGGTGCTGGTGTTGTTCTACTTTCTCCTCGTCAGGAAAAAATTGTTTTTTCCTTCAATCTCAACTTTGAATGGACTAATAACATTGCTGAGTATGAGGCATTGTTGTTAGGTTTAATAATTTCTTGGAAATATGGTATCAAGGACAACATTGTCAAAGGAGACACAAAATTAATAGTAAAACAAGTCAAAAAACTATATGCCACAAAGAATCAACAAATGAAATAGTGTAAACATGAAGTTTGGGATCTTATTGAGATGTTTGATTCATTCAACATACTACATCATGATAGGAAATTCAATGACTTGGCAGATAATCTTATAGTGTTGGGGTCTCGATTTGACAATTGTACAATGTCCCCATATTCTGAATATGAGGTTGAGGTATTGACAAGACCTTCTATCCCTGACAACATTAAGCATTGGCAGGTTTTTTGATGATGATGCTCAAATTAGAAAATTTCTATAGAACAAGGTAGAGTTTACTAATAAAAGTATTGATTGGAAGGAAATGGTATGTACAACAGAAGGAAAAGAAACCTTGTTTAGCAAGGGCATAATCTAGCTAAAGAGAAATACCATCCCTAGAGGGCTGGTTGAAATTGAGTCCAATTTTGATAATGTTGATAGCATTATTAAAAGATGCATGGTAGTCTCAAGGGATATTGAGGAGCATGAACTTGGTACAAGGGAGAATCCAAGGAAAATTTGGCTAGGAAGTAATCTCATCAAGGAGGAGAAGCATTCATACATCCAATTGTTGAAAAAGTACCAGGATTACATGGATTTGACCTATTCTAAACTAAAAGCATACAGAGAGGACCTATTTTAACATGAGATCCCCTTGGTGTCTAATGCAAAGCCATTCAGGAAAACATAGAGGCCCATCAACCCACTCTTATCCCTCAAAATGCAAGAAGAACTGAAGAAGCTTAGAGATGGAGGGATTATCTAGCTCACAAGGTATTCCTCTTGGGTTACAAACCTAGTACCAGTTAGAAAGATAAATGGTGACATCAGGTTTTTGTGTGGATTTCAGGAATCTAAACAAAGCATCGATGAAGGATAATTATCCTTTACCAAATATGGAGAACATGCTACAAATAGTGATTGGTTCTGAGTTGCTTTCCACCTTGGATTGTTTCTCAAGTTATAACCAAGTTGTGGTGAAGGAATCAAAAAGGATCAAGACATCCTTCACTACTCCTTGGGGGACCTATGTTTATGTCAGTATGCCCTTTGGTCTGATGAATGCTAGAGCCACCTTTCAAAGAGAAATGGATGTTTATTCTTTTGCTTACATCAACGAGTTTATCACAGTTTATCAAGATGATGTGACTGTGTTTTCTAGAAACATAAGTGACCACTTGCTACACTTAGAGAAGATGCTGATAAGATTTAGAGAATATGGCATCTCACTCAATCCAAAGAACTGCCATTTTGGAATGTGGAAGGAAAATTTGTTTGGTCATATTATGTCACAAGAAGTGTTGATGATTGATCCAGAAAGAGTAGAGGTCATCAGCAAAGTCCCAATCCCGAGGACCAAGAAAGGAATTCAGTCCTTCTTTGGGAAAAAAAAATTCATTAGAAGATTCATATAAAATTTTTCTAGGTTGACCATTCCAATCACTTCCATGCTGAAGAAAGACCAGGTCAGCAAATGGGAGGAGGATGCCATCCAAGATTTCAATGGGATTAAAGAGGAACTAAAGCATGCCCCTATTTTATCAACTCCATATTATAAGAGGCCCTTTCAACTATTCTCTTTTTCTTCAGAGAATAGTAATGCCTTCTGTCTTGTTACAGAAGGATGATGAAGGGGATGAGAAGCCCATTGATTTTTTCAGTAAGACCTTGCAGGGGGCTGAGCTAAAGTATACTATTATGGAAAAGAAGGAATTTTCCCTGCTAAAAGTAGCAAAGGTTTTTAGACCTTACATTCTAATTTCTAAAGTGGTTGCTTATTATCCCCACACCATGGTGAAGGACATCTTGTCAGAGATGCAAGTCTCAATCAAAAGATGCAGGTGGGTGAAAAAAATTGCAAGAATATAATATGGATATCTAGACCACTAATTTGGTGAGATGTTTGGGCTTGGCTAAGCTTATAGCTGAGAGAAAATTTCAAAATATTGAGATAAATGAGGCAGAAGAAGAAAGGGTAGGTTTATTTCATTCATTGATGAAAACTGAGTGGTATAAAGATGTAATCTTTTATCTTAAACATCTGAGTTTCCTTGAGCACTTAAGTAAGAACTAGAAGAGAGCCCTTAAGTTGGCTTCCCAAAAATATGTCATCACTATTTAAGAGTTAGCTTGGAAGAACCCAGAGGGAGTCCTCTTAAGGTGCATTACTAAAGAAGAAACCCTCAAGATAATTTTTGATCTCTGTAGAGGAGTTTGTGGGGGACACTTTGCTACAAGATTCACATCACATAAGATCCTGAGGGATGGTTATTAATGGCCAACTCTTTTCAAGGATACAACTATTTTGGTTAGAATATGTGAGAGTTTCTGATGGTTCTCTGGAATACTGAATGCTTTAGGCTCCCTTCCTTTGTAGCCTGTATCAATTGAAGCTCCATTCAAGAAATGGGGAATGGATTTCATTGGATAAATTTCAGTGCTAGCCATAAGTAGATTCTTGTAGCAACTGGTTATTTTACTAAATGGGTGGAGGAAATCCCCACTAAGAAGGAAACACACCAAGTTGTCATGGAATTTGTGCTAAAGAATATCATCTATAGGTTTGGGGTACCAGTTAAGATTGCTGCTGACAATGCCATGAGCTTTAGAGCTAAACCTTTGGTGGCAATGTGTAGAGAGTACGGTATCAACTTGACATATGTGTCCAATTATAACCCCCAAGGAAATGGACAAGCTGAGTCCCGAAATAAAAATTTTCTGAAGATCATCAGAAGAACATTGGAGCAGAACATGATAAAGTGGGGTGAACAGTTGAAGTTTGTTGTTTGGGAAAATAGGATCACTGTCAAGAGGGTCACTGGAAAGAGTCAATTTGAGTTGGTATATGGGACTCAGGCCCTACTACCTCTTCATATGCAACTGTCTTCATATAATTTTATGCAACAGTTCGAAGATCAAGAGGTAGGTCCTTATGATGCTCGCATTAACCATGTTTGTGCCCAATTTGAAACATCCCTATTTTACTAAGGAGAAATGTGTTTTTTCCCTATTTTTGGAAAAGAACGGTTTTGAGATTCTCATATACTTTGAATTTTATAAAAAAAAAACTCATTTTTTTGTTTGAGTGCTATGTTTTGTTTGCATTTCCTCCATTTTTCACCATTCTAAAGGAATCCCCAAGTTTACTTTGCGTTTTACCCTAATTTTTCTGGTTTCAAATGCCTTTGCCATTTTTTTCATTATTTCCTAGCCTTTGGAGCTCGAAATCATTCAATTTGTATTTATTTACCCTCAAAAATACCTTATCATGGTTATAAATTCCCTAAAATCACTTTCCATTTCTCTTTTGATCGAAAATTTCTTCACCCACGAAGAAACAATTGATTTTGGGGGTCGCTGGCGATTTCTTCATTTTTTGACGATCATACAAACATCCTTGTCTGGTCAAATTCTAGATCATATAGTTTTGCATACGTGGTCATTTGTAATTGGACAAGGATCGCTAGGTCATTTCTAAAAACTTAACATTTTTGTGTTTTTGGAAAAATGTGCAAGTTGTCCCCATATCTCCGCAGGCCCCAGAGGAGGTACATGTGTCACAACCAGAGTGAAACTGGATGGGAGGGTTGTTTCGTGCCTTAGGGAACTTTGGAAAATGTGTGGAAAAGAAGGAAATCCCCTAAGGCCTGCATCCAATTAGGGGAGGACATGTGATAAGCAGGGAGACGGAAAGGCGAAGGAGTTTGATACTTTTCGGCCTTTGGTGAAAAAGAGTTCAAGTATAAAATTTGACCGCAAACTCGTAGCTAATGGGATGAAGACATATGTTAGCATTAGAGAAAAGAGTGGAAGATGGAGCCTCAAAGGAAAGTTAGAATTTTCTCCCATTTTGAAAAGGGGGAGAAAATCATCATAATGGACCCGCGAGCCCAAAGGTAAAAAGTGAAAATTCATCTGAGGAGTCAATGGCAAAGGTGCGGGCTAGCGGAGGAAATGTTAAAACTTTTCCTTCACAAAATATCATTAAAATATGAAATGAGAAGTGTTGCCCCTCAACCATTCATATGAGGACATGTGTCTTGTGGGAGGGCAGAGTCATGGAGGAAAATTGAAAAAATTCACTTTGTCTAAAAAGATGCAAAATGTGTAAAATTGAGCCGCGAATTCATATCCAGTCATATTACACCACATGTTGGACCCAAATCACAAGGTGAAATGGCGGAGGAAATCAAGAAATTTAACAAATTTTCAAAAAGTTTTGAAAAGGTCTAAACTATCACCGAGGCCCGTTTTTCCCTAATCTGCAACATGGAGGGCTCATATTTAAAGATAAAAACCGATCGACGATAGTTATGCATTTCACCAATTTGGCCACCATTTACACTCCAGGAAGTTTGGAGATGCGTTTTTAAATCAATTTTCATCAAGTTTTTTGCCAATTCGTGTCGTTTTGGCCTGCATGGACTGAATTGATCTAATTGGGGGCTCAATTTTTGAATCCAAAGCACATTTCAAATGAATTTTTACTCTAATTTGTGAAAAACGTGAATTACAAGATCCAAAGTTGCAAAGTAAAAAATTGGGAAAGGAAAAGATGAAATAATGAAATGAAAGGGGTGTACATGCGTGGGGAATGAAAAAATTTCTTCCACTTTGAAGGATGATGAAATTTTTGTAATGATTCACCTTTTGAAAGAACAACTAGAAACTTTTTGCAAGTTTGTTAAATGTGATTTTATAGAAATATTGTCAAGAAAAGGTGCTTCGAATTCCACTTTTGGAGGGAAGATTTGAGAGGAAAAGTGAGTGAGTGAGTGAAAATGTATATATTGCATGAATTTTTCATGCAAATGGTTGAAGAAACTTAGAATTTTCATGGGAAAATCTGGGAAGAAGCCCATTCTCTAAGAAACCACTTGGGAACCATTTTAATTCCCTTTTGCATCAAATTTGTATCATGTTAGGTTGGTTACGGATCTATAGCCACTAACAAGCTTTGAGATTTTTCTCATAACATTCCCTTTGCTGATAAATTTGGCCATTCCAAATTTTTTCATTATGTCTCTTGGTAAAATTTTCATTTACTTATGTTTCAGAATGTTTTCAATTTGTGTTTCTTGCTCTTGTTGCTATATAGTTTTTGGAATTTTCTTTTGATCATGTAGATCTGATTCTGGTAATAGCTTAGTGGAATTTGCAATTCCAGAATCAGAAGAGCTTTCATCTGGTGAAGGGATAAACAAATTTAAATTCACTCGGCTTTCCTTTATATAGATTTGATTGTAAAACTTTGGGGGTACCTTAGGTCTGATAGAATATAAATTTATAAATGCTTTGCTAATTCATTTAACTCAAGATTTCATGAAAAATCATCAGATATTGTGTGGAAGAGTGCAGATCTGGGCTTCCATTTGATGCACATATCCTGGTTGAAGGAACACCTTAAATTATTTGAAGCATTTATGTTGTCTGATTCTTTCAAGTTTTTCAAAGGTCCTCAAAGAAGTTTGCAAATTCTGGTTAGTCTTGTCTGAATATATCCCACCAAAAAATTCATTTCAAATTAACTCATCCTACCTATAATACCCCTGCATTGTATTGTGTGTCAACAAAAGAATACAATCCATTTACAAAAATGCGCAAAGCAAATCAGGATCATATCATGTCTTTAGTAGCCTTAGCCTTGTCTTGAAAGCATTTCCATCAGTTAGTAGTGACAGCTCCGTTGAGTTTGAATAATGGGAAATTGATCATGTTTCATCAAGACCATCTCCATACAATCTACACAGTATAAGGATATTTTCACCTCCTTCACAAAACAGAAGCTATAATATAGGTTCTCTTACCTTGGTTGATAGGCACAACCTAAAATAGTGAGGATTAGATCAAATCCTTCTAAGGTGTTACCCAATTCTTCAAATCCTAAGTGCTACCAAGTCAGATAAATTGCTTCCCTGGCTACAAAATGAAATATAAAACATTTATCTATCTCTGAGTGTCTTGTAAAATCCATGATGGAGCTCAAGTTGTGAAGGAGATTAAATTTGGGTACCAACACGCTTCTGGTGCCATTGTCAAGGATGAAGAATGTAATATCCAGACTAATTTGTTAATCTACTTTAAGTTCATATTCTTTTGAGCCCATCAACATGCTTCTAGCACTGTTGCTGGGGATGAAGAATGCAATATCCAAACTAATTTGTTAATCAGCTTCCAATTCATATTATTTTACACCCGTAACCATGCTTCTGGCGCCGTTGACGGGGACATTTTTTAGTATTTCAATTTTTCAAAATCCCTGATCTTCATAGTGCATTTGCACAAACTAGGGTGAAAATCCTTAGTGGCGACTCCTGGCTATTATATTTTGATAAATACCAATACCTTATCATACATTAAGTGAAGTGTGTCATATAAATCTACAAACCTCGAAGGAAGAAGATCTCTCTTCAGGAGGGACCCAAGTAGAAAATTATTCCAAGAATTTGGAAAGACAGTTTTAGAGAAGAGAAAATTTTGGAAGGGTGTTGAAGGACAGACATCAAGCACATGTATATCCATTGGTGAGAGAAATCAGCCTTTAATAGAGAATTATCACTCTTCTATCAATGATTCTCATTCAAGCAATCTTCTCATAAAGTTGTTTAGTTCAACTAGTGAAGGTCCTTCTGTTGTACCTGGTGAGTTCCTTCTTTAATCTACACCTGTGTGTTTCAATTCTAGTAAAACTTTCCAAGAAAATCAGCACCTAGAGAATACCAATCTTGTGAACCACATTCTTGAGCCCCAAAGACCTCGCACTCCTAATCAGCTTGTGTTACCCCCCAATATCACCTCCACCAAACAACATGGCTCAACCTCCACCGAGGCCTCCATTTGTGGTCAATACATTTTGCACAATAAGTTTTAGGGGAATGGTTGGTTATCCTAATGTTGTACCTTAGGATGTTATAAGTATATTTCAAAAGTTCCAAGTGAACAATGCTATAACAGGTGATCAGCATTTGAAACTCTTTATTAATATGATGGAGGATTTTGAAATTGGATTTGAGGATTTGTACATTAAATTGTTTATCCACACTTTAGAGGAGGATGCTAGGGATTGGTACAAGGCCTTGCCAAATAATTCTATTGATTTATGGACTGAAATGCAGAATGCATTGAGATTACAATATGGTGATAAAACTTATCCCTGATTCCTCTTATCATAGTTTTAGAATATCAAGAAAAACCCAAATGAATCATTCCATGACTTCAACACAAGGTTCAATAAAACTTTGATGAGATTTCTTGTAAATTTAAGACCATGTGATGAATCTTGTTTGATAATATATTCCGATGCATTTGAAAAGAAGGCTGCATATTACTTAAGGGACAAGAACCCTGGCAGTTCAAGGCAGGCCTTCGCCATGGCACTTCAAATTGAGAACAATATCAAGGTTGTTGGGAAACCTCCTAAGAGAGATGGAGTTAAATTAGTAAACCCTAACAAGCCTCGAGAAAACAAGAGTGTAGACTTGGAGGAAGTGGCGAAAACTTTGGCAGGGTTTGTCAAAGAGATTTCCTATAAGTTGGCAAGAGCTGAGAAAGGAATTGGAAAAACTTCACAAGGTCAGCCTAGGCAACAAGTACAAGATAGATTTGGCAATCACCATAGGAATGAGTAGAGATTTGATGAAAAAGGTAAAGGACCTATGAGATTTGGAAATAGACAATCTTAGGCCAAAGAAAGTAAGGTTGTGCCTGATCCGTTACATGCTAGAGTGGATTCTATTGATTATGGAAATCAAATTGACTGGTGTGACAAATTTTTCTTACCTTATCCACCATGTGACATAGATTATAAAATTGAAGAGGATTTTGATGATTATAATACGGATGATGATTATTGTATGATGTACTACCCTACAAACTCATGTCAAGGAGCAACATCCACTCAAGTGATAAGTGCAAGGACTATTGCTAGATTTTGGGATTACATCCAATGGGTACATCTTCTTCCTCCTTATAATGTTTTAGAAAATGATATTGTATAATCCTTTGAGATGCCCAATAATTATTTTGAGTACTTGAGGGCATTGGTGATCAAGAAGTATGATGGAGGTATACCCTCGGAAGAAGATAGGCAGCTGCTTATGAATGTTGTGGTTGCCCAAGAGAAGAAGTATAACACAAGAAGTAAGGCTATCAAAGGAGCTAGGCCTCAGGACAAGAATAAAACCCCATTGCTTTCTAATATCCCAAAATAAGTTCCTAAGAAAGAAACATCTGCTAGGAAACCTATTGTCCCAAGTAAAAGTTATGCTTCACCCCATGCTCAAAATGTTAAAAACCTTGTGCCATCTGATGAAATTTCCAGCCGTGCTTCCACTATTGTTTTACCTAAATACATTCCCTATGACATCACTCAAGATTTGAGCCAAATCAAGGTCAGTGTTCTAATTGTTGAGCTACTTAGAATCCCTGAGCACAAGAAGAGAGCACTTGAGTATTTGGGATTAAAGGAGGAGAAGGCTACTGTGAAGAGAAATGTGAATGTTGTTGGAGCTCCACTTGCTATTGCAGAAGTAGGAAAGACATTAGCATTAGAAGAATTTGGTGAACCACCAGAGGTTTATTCGGGAACATCCTTGGTTGAATCTCAGCTAAGTGTTAACCCTTTCTTCACAACTTTGATTATCAAGGACCGGTTGCTACACAATTGTATGTTTGACTTCGGGGCTTCATACAATATCATGCCTTTAGAATTTATGAATGAGTTAGATATGAAATTAATAGTATCGTATGGAAAGTGTACTACCATGGATTCTAGGGAAGTGCCAATTTTTGGGTGTGTCAAAGGTTTGGTGGTGTAACTTGTAGCCTATCCAGGTAAAAATTTGAAACTCGATGTTGTAATTGTTAATTTCCCTACCAAATGGGGTATGTTATTATCAAGAAAGTGGGCTGCAAGTGTTAGAGGGAGTGTCCAAATGGATATGTATTTTTCCACCATTCCCATTGAAGGCAGCCTTGTAAAATTTTATGGAGAGAAGAAGATGTTGCATCTAATTGAGGATCCAAACAATGCTTATTATGAAGTATTATTTGCTGATGTTGATGTTGATAATTTTACTGGGTTTGCTGATGGTAAAGATCACAAGATGGATCATTGTAAGTGTCTTGAAGAGGTAGGCTCACCATGAACCTTGTTATTTTATGGAGCTTGCTCCAAATTTTGAAATGGTGCCAGTGTTGTTTTAATCTCTCCAAGGAATGAGGAATTTGTTTTCTCCTTCAAACTTAACTTTGAATGCACCAATAACATAGCTAAGTATGAGGAATTACTGTTAGGGTTGAGGATCCCTTGGAAGTATGGTGTAACAGATGTTGTTGTAAAGGGAGATTCTGAGTTGGTTGTCAAACAAGTTAGAAAACTATATGCAACAAAAAATCAGCAAGTGAAATAATACAAACATATAGTTTAGGGATCTGATTGAGATGTTTGATTCCTTCAACATTTTTCATCATGATAGAAGATTAAATATGATACTCTAATAAGCTGGTAGTGTTGGGGTCTAGATTTGACAATTATATCATTTCTCCATATTGTGAATATGATGTTGAGATACTCACTAGGCCTGTAGTCCCTGATAACATCAAACATTAGCAAGTATTTGATGATGATGCTTAGGTTTAGAGGTTTTTTCAGAAACAAGGTGAGTTTGTGGATCAATATATTGATTTGGAACCATTTGTGTGTAACGTTGATGGAAAATAAACGTTGTTTGGAAAGGATATCATTCAATTGAAGACTAAAGACACATCCAACTATAGTGTTGGTTTCTCTTGAGTCAAATTTTAACAATGGTGATAATGCAATCAATAGAAATATGTTTGCATCTAGATATGTTGAAGAGAAAGACATGGGAACAAAGGAGAAATAATGGAAGATTTGGTTAGGGAGTGGTTTAAACAAGGAAGAAAAACAGTCCTATATCCAATTATTGAAACAATATCAACACTGTTTAGCTTGGTCTTATTCCAAGCTGAAAGCATATAGAGAAGACTTATTCCAACATGATATCCTTCTTGAGAAAGATGCCAAACCATTCAGGAAAAAGAAAAGGCCAATTAACCCACTCCTTTCTCTCAAAATGCAAGAGGAATTGAAAAATTTGAGAGATGGAGGAATCATTCAACTCACAAGGTATTCTTCTTGGGTTGCAAACTTGGTGCCAGTCAGAAAGAAAAATGGATATATTAGAATTTGTGTAGATTTCAGAAATCTAAATAGAGCATCAATAAAGGACAACTATCATTTACCAAACATGGAGAACATGCTGCAAATAGTGACTGGTTTTGAGATGCTTTCTACTTTGGATGGTCTCTCTGGTTATAACTAAGTTGTTGTCAAAGAATTAGAGAGGATTAAAATTGCCTTTACTACTCCATGGGGAACATATGTTTTTGTTAGGATGCCTTTTGGTTTAATGAATACTAGATCTACTTTTCAAAGGTCCATGGATGTTGCTTTTTCTGGTTATATCAATGATTTTATTGATGTTTATCAAGATGGTATTATTATTTTTTCTAGCAAAATAATTGACCACTTGAAACATTTGAAAAGAATGTTGATCAGATGTAGAGAATATGGCATTTCACTCAATCCAAAGAAGTGCCATTTTGGAGTACAAAGAGCACAACTACTTGGTCACATTGTGTCTAAAGAAGGAGTTACGATTGATCCACAAAGGATAGAAGCTATCACCAAGATCCTCGTTCCAAAAACTAAGAAAGGAATCCAATCCTTCTTTGGTCAAATCAATTTCATTAGAAGGTTTGTGTCTAATTTTGTTTAGTTGACTCTCCCCATCACTTTCATGTCAAATAAGGACTAGAATATCAAGTGGGAAGAGGCTTCCCTTAAAGTGTTTGATGGAATCAAGGAAGCATTGAAGCATGCTCCTATTCTAGCAGCCCCAAATTACAAGAAACCTTTCCATATCTTCTCCTTTACTTTTGAGCACACTATTGCATCTGTTTTGTTGCAAAAGGATGATGATGGAGCTAAAAGACCTATTTCCTTCTTTAGTAAGGCATTACAAGTAGTTGAGATAAAATACACAATCATGGAGAAGCCGGCCTTTACATTGATGAAAGCAACTAAGGTTTTCAGACCTTATATTTTGAGTTCCAAAGTTGTTGATTATGTTCCTCACACAATGGTAAAAGATGTCTTATCAGAGATGGAGATTTCAATAAAAATATGTAGGTGGGTTAACAAATTGTAGGAGTATGATATGGACATTTAGAACAAAAAGCTAGTAAGAGGTTTGGGTCTTGCCAAGCTCATGGCTGAAAGCAATTTGCAGAATGCTAAAGTAAATGAAGTAGAAGAAGAGAGGGCAAATGTTCTTGAAAATTTTTTGAACTTTGAGTGGTACAAGGATGTAATCTATTATCTCAGACACCTATGCTGCCCTGGAAATTTGAATAAAAATAAAAAAAGAGCTCTCAAGCTGGTTTCTCAAAAATATATCATTACAAACTTTGGGTTGGCTTGGAATAACCCTAAGGGAATCCTCTTGAGTTGTGTGACTGAAGATGAAGCTCCCAAAATAATTGCTGATTTCTATGGGGGAGTTTGTGGAGTAGATTTTGCTGGGAGGGTTACTGCACAGAAGATTTTGAGGGCTAGTTATTGTTGGCTAACTCTTTTTAAATATGCAACTCAGTTGGTTAGAAGATGTGAGAGTTGTCAGCATTTCTCCTGAAGAATGAAAGCTTCAGGCTCCCTTCCTTTGCAGCATGTATCAATTAAAGCTCCTTTCAAACAATGGGGGCTAGAATTCATTGGTGAAATCTCTGATTCATCAAGTACTAGACACAAATGGATTTTGGTGGCTACTAATTTCTTCACAAAGTGGGTGGAAGCAATACCCACTAAGAAAGAAATGCACCAAGTTGTAATAGAATTTATATTGAATCATATCATCTACAGATTTGGAGTGCCAGTCAATATTTTTGCTAATAATGCCATGAGTTTCAGATCTGGACCTTTAGTGGCAGTGTGCACAAAATATGGAATAAATTTGACATATGATTCTAACTACAATCCACAAGGAAATGGATAGGATGAGTCTAGCAATAATTTTTTTTGAATATTATTAAAAGGAATTTGGAATTAAACAAGAAGAAGTGGGGTGAAAAAATAAATTTTGTTGTTTGGGCTGATAGAATCATTGCCAAAAGAGGTACTGGTAAAATCCCGTTTGAATTGGTATATGGAACACAAGCTCTGTTTCCCTTACATGTGTAGTTGTCTTCATTTCATTTTTTTCAATAACTTGAAGATCAAGAAATTAGTTCATATAAAGCAAGGATTAATCAGATTGTTGAACTTGATGAAGCAAGAAGAGCATCCCATCAGAGGCATGTCAAACTCAGAGAGAGAATGAAGAAGTTTTTTTATAAGAAGGTAACTCCAAGAGCTTTCAGTATTGGAGATCTTGTGCTTTTGTGGGATAGTAAGCATGAAGATAAGAAAACTCATGGTAAATTTGATGCTTTGTGGATGTGGATGGGCCCATATTCAATTGACATAAGAATTGGTGAGAATATTTTTTTCCTCAAGGACCTAAACAGGGAATTGCTTGAGCTGCCTATTAATGGTAGACATTTGAAGCATTTCTTGGATTGATTCCCAAAACCGAAGTTTTCATATCACTTGTACAGTGTACAGGTTTTAGTTTCTCCTTTGTTTCTTGATGTTTTGGTCAGTTTTTGGTTTGACTTTGTGTGTGGCATCCCTTTTTGTTGGTTATCAGTTGGTTTTTTGGATGTTTTGGCTTGTGACTCTGTTTGCACAATGGTTTTTTAGAACATGGTCTGGTTTAGTTCTTGTGGCACTCGCTGGAAGTGCCCATCCCCAATCTAGAGCCAATGTTGGTGCCCAATTTGAAACATCCCCGTTTTTCTAAGGAGAAAAGTGGTTTTTCCCTGTTTCTGAGAAAGAACGGTTTTGGGATTCTCATATACTTTGAATTTTACAAAAAAACAACTCATTTTTGTGTTTGAGTGCTATGTGTTGTTCAAATTTCCTCAATTTTGCACCATTCTAAAGGAATTCCCAAGTTTACTTTTCATTTTGCCCTCATTTTTCCAGTTTCAAATGCCTCTATCTTTTTTTTCATTTCTTCCCAGGCTTTAGAGATTGAAATCATTCGATTTGTACTATTTTTCCCTCAAAATTCCCTTGCCATGGTCATAAATTTCCTAAAATAATTTTCCATTTGTCTTTTGATCGAAAAATTCTTCACCCACGAAGAAAAAATCAATTTTGGGGGTCGCTGGCAATTTCTATGTTTTTTGACAGTCATACGGGCGTCCTTTTCCCATAAAATTCTAGGTCATATAATTTTTCATATGTGGCCATTTGTAATTGGACAAGGATCTGTGGGTCATTTATAAAAACTTAATTTTTTTTATGTTTTTGGAAAACTGTGCAAGTTGCCCCCACAGCTGCGCAGGCCCCAATGGAGGTACACATGTCGCAGGAAGGACAGGTGGGTCATTTTGTGCTTTAGGGTACTTTGGAAAATGTGTGGAAACAAAAAAAATCCTCTAAGGCCTGCATTCAATTAGAGAAGGACATGTGGTAGGTGGGGAGATTGAAAGGACAAGGAGTTTGATACTTTTTGGCCTTTGGTGAAAAAGAGTTAAAGTATAAAATTGGACTGCAAACTCATAGCCAATGGGATGAATACACATGTCAACATCAAAGCACAGAGTGGAAGATGAAGCCTTGGAGGAAAGTTAGAATTTTTGCCCATTTTGAAAAGGGGGAGAAAATCATTAGAATGGACCCGCGAGCCCAGTGGTAAAGTTTTAGAATTCATCTGAGGATTCAATGGCGAAGGTGCGGGCTGGTGGAGGAAATGTTAAAAAGTTTCCTTCACAAAATATGATTAAAATATAAAATGAGAAGCAATACCCCTCAGCCAGTCATATGATGACACGTGTCTTGTGGGAGGGCGGAGCCATGGAGGAAAATTGAAATTTTTTCCTTTGTCTAAAAAGATGCAAAATGTGTAAAATTGAGCTACAAATTTGTATCCAATCATATTGTGCCATGTGTCAGACCCAAATTGCAAAAGTAGAGTGGTAGAGGAAATCAATAATTTTTGCAAATTTTCCAAAAAGTTGTGAAAAGCTCAACACTGTCCCTGAGGCCCTTTTTTCCCAAATCTACCACGTGCAGGGCTCAAATTTAAAGATAATAATCGATTGATGATAGTTGTGCATTTCACTAATTTAGCCACCATTTGAGCTCTAGAAAGTTTGTAGATGTGTTTTTTACATCAATTTTCATCGAATTTTTTCCAAGTCGTGTCGTTTTAGCCTACAGGGTCCGAATTGATCGAATTGTGGGCTCAATTTGTGAATCCAAAACACATTTTAAATGATTTTTTACTCTAATTTGTGAAAAAATTGAATTACCAGATCCAAAGTTGTAGAGTAAAAAATTGGGAAAGAAAAAGATGAAATAACGAATTGAAAGGGGTCTACATGCATGGGGAATGAAAAACGTGCTTCCATATTGAAGGATGATGAAAGTTTTATAATGATTTACCTTTTGAAAGAATAGCTGACAACTTTTTGCAAGTTTGTTAAATGTCATTTACTAGAAATATTGTAAAGAAAAGGTGCTTCGAATATTCCACTTTTGGAGAAAAGATTTGAGATGCAAAGTGAGTGAGTGAGTGAAAATGTATATATTGCATGAATTTGACATGAAAATGATTGAATAAACTTAAAATTTTCACGGGAAAATTTGGGAAGAAGCCCATTCTCTGAGAAACCACATGGGAACCATTTTAATTCCCTTCTGTATCAAATTTGTATCATGTTCGGTTGGTTGCAGATGTATAGCCACTAACAGGATTTGAGATTGTTCTTATAACATCCCCTGCTGATAAATTTGGTCATTCTGGTTTATTTTGTGCTACCTCTTGGTAAAATTTACATTTACTTATGTTTCATAATGTTTTCAATTTGTGTTTCTTGCTCCTGTTGTAGTCTGGTGTTTGGAATTTCTTTTGACCATGCAGATCTAATTCTGGTAATAGCTTAGTGGCATTTGCAATTCCAAAATCAGAAGAGCTTTCATCTCATGAAGGTATAAAAAATTTTAAATTCACTCTGCTTTCCTTGATATAGATTTGATTGTAAACCTTTGGGGTACCTTAGGTCTGATATAATAGAAATTTATAAATTCTTTGTTGATTCATTTAACTCAAGATTTTGTGATAAATCATCAGATATTATGTGGAAGAGTGTAGATTTGGGCTTCCATTTGATGCACATATCCTAGTTGAAGGAACACCTTAACCTCTTTGAAGCACATCTGTTGTCTGAGTCTTTCAAGTTTTGCAAAGGTCCTCAAAGAAGTTGGAAAATTCTGGTTAGTCTTGTCTAAATATCTCCAATCCCAAAATTCATTTCAAATTAACGCATCCTACCTATAATACCCTTGTATTGTATTGTGTGTCAACAGAATAATGCAATTCATTTACAAAAATGTGCAAAGCAAATCAGGATCATATCATGTCTTTAGTAGCCTTAACCTTGTCTTGAAAGCATTTCCATAATTTAGTAGTGATAGCTCTGTTGAGTTTGAATAATGGGAAATTGATCATGTTTTCTCAAGGCCATTTTGATACAATCTGAATAGTACAAGGATATTTTCACCTCCTTTAAAAAACATAGGCTACAATATAGGTTCTCTTACCTTGGTTGATAGGCACAACCTGAAATAGTTAGGATTAGATCAAATCCTTCCAAGCTGCTACTCATCTTTGACCCAGGAACAAATTAAAAATGGCAACAAAGATTAACCAGGCACAACATGGGGGAAAATAAATAAGGATGTCTCTGGTCAACAACGGACATGTAGACTCTCGGGGGAAATTCAGAAAAATTTCCTTTTGGGAGAAAAGGACTTAAAAAATCAAAATGGTCTGCGAACCCGGTAGGAAATAGTCAATATTTTACCCTGGTCAATGGCAGAAGGGGGGGAGCTGTGGGGAAAACTTGGAAAATTTTACCTTTCCTAGAAAGGGAGTTAAATGGTAGAATTAGGCCACGGTTCCACTGGGGCCCACCTAAGGAAACTTGTCAGGCTCATTTCCTGAAGGAAGAGGTGTGGAGTAGAATGCAATTTTTTTCCTTTTTTCCAAAAATTTGAGAAAATTCAAAGGAAGCCCCCAAGTCTGTTTTCAAGTTTGAATCTTCCACATGGACGGCTCAAATTCAAAGTAAAGATCAATGGAAGCTGAGAGTCTGAATCTGATTCCCCCCCCCCCCCCCCCACCCCATTTTACTGAAACAAACCTAGAAGTGCAAGTCTTCGTGATTTCTTGGTATTTCCTACATGTTAAGTAGAGAGGGGAGCTAATGTTGATATCTAACTTTTGTGGGAAGATCTGGAAGACATATTTCACCATTAATATGGTCTGACTATCATGCTCGATCGGATTTTCTAATTTTATTCTCCTAAACATGTAAGGAGTCAGATTTGATAGATTAGCGGTAGAAGTTGTTGGAAATTTGAAGAAAGAGTGATCTACCAGAGGAAGGAGTTGAATGTGGGAGATATTCGATGAGATATGCCCCCTCGAGCACCTGGTCACTTTTTACAGATATGATTATGAGAATCATGATCAAAATCATGGTGAGCACTGGTGCATTAAATGATTTTGTAAATGATATAAATGGCACAAATTTATCGTTTAAATTGTTGGAGGTTGGAGTGTTAGGGGTCGGGACTGATTTTTCTAATAGAAAGATTGACACAGCTCATCATTTTGAGAACCCATTTGAGAAACTTGTATACCTATTTTGTATTAAATTTGATCATGTCAAGGTGGCTGCAAGTGTACAACCATTGACAAGCTCTGAGACGGTTCTATAAACTTTCCCCTCCTGTAGATTTAATCAAATTTGATTTATTCTGTGTTGTCTTGAGAAAAATGTGTTTGTTTTATTTTTGAACGTATACAAGTATTTTTTCTTGTTTCTGTTGTGATATTGTATTAAAATCTAATTTAATTAGATAGGCCTCAATCATTGTGACATTTTAGTGGCATTTACAATTTCATTTCTTAGAAGATTTTTCATTTGGGATTATATTAAACGATTTAAAATAACTTTTCTTTCATATGTTGACAGATATTGTTTGTAAGCCTCTGGGCATACCTTAGGTGTGATTTGACTCAGATCTTGATGATTGTTTGGATTTTCTAACTCGAGCCTTCGTGGTAGAATATCAAATATTATGTGAAAGAGTGCTGATTTGGGCCTCCATTAAAGCACATATTCTAGTTAAAGAAACATTCTAGCTATTATGTGGCATTCTGTTGGTTTAACCTTCCATTTTGTAAGGTTCCTCAAGGATTTGGAGAATCAATTTCACCCTACCCCACCTCCCACTAAAAATTAATTCAAAAATAACCAATCATACTTGTACTACCCCTATTTTCCCTATGTGCATACAAATGCATAATCTCTGTTACCAAAACATGCAAAAGTAATCAGGGTCTCAAATGTCTTTAGTAACCTTTGCCTTGTTGTGAAAATAAGCACATGATCTGGAAGTGACAAATCGTGAGAGTTAGATCTGGTGTGTTGATCATATTTTTCCAAGGTCTTCTCTATAAAATTTATGCAAAAGAAGGATTTATCATTGTTCTTTAATAAATAGAGGTTACAAAATACGTTCTCTTATCTGTGTTGAAAGGCAAAACCTAAAATAGTGAGGGTAGATTAAATCCTCTTGAGGGTGCTATACATTTCTCTAGGTTTGAGTGATAGAGGGCAACTTAGATCTCATCCCCAGCTACAAAATGACTCACCATGATCTAATCTATCTCTAAGCTTCCTGTCAAACCAGTGATCTTGCTCAAAATTTGAGGGAGAATCAATTTGGATACCAACATGAACACTTATTATATTTTGATTTTGATTACTGTTGACTATAAGTATATATACATGGATATTATCATGTCATTTTTGTTTAGCATGATGTTAGATGATAGAGATATTCTGCCTATTGCTAGATTGTGATTTATAGTATAATTTGTGGTTATTCTTAGAGGCTTAGAGAGACATTTTATATTGATGATAATGATGTGTTGTTAGCATATATATTTACTGACATTTGTAATTCTTTTCATGTTGACTATGATTTAGCTTTTTAATTAATCTCATCTTCTCACTGACATCAATGAAATGGTAGAATTCAGATGTTATTTAAATCATAAAAAATGATATCACTGTTTAGTTTAGATGATGATTTAGATATATGAGGATTTTTATTGATGGACGTGTGTATATTTTATGTTTGATGTATGTAGTGTGGCCACAAGGCTAAAGGAGGTATTATATTATTTTGCAGGTAATTGTATCACAACAAACAATATGAGATTAGGAGACCAACCACTGTAGAATATTGAATGAATACAATGACGCTAACCATGAAAAATTTTGTAATATTTAATGTTTTCTTATTATTTTTTAGGAGGTCCCCATGGGGGGATGATCTCCAAATGTGACCATGGGCTATGTGTGTAATTCTTTCCTTTTCATTTTATTTATTGTGGAGTAAGTTTTCTATATTGTGATGTTATTCATTTAATCATTATTGATTAATGTGCCTTTATTAAGTGGATTAATCATGTTTATTAATTTAATTTGGGATTTGAAAAAAGATTCCATTTATTAGAGTAGTTGGTCCTTTGAGTCTTGTGATTTTATTTGAGTGTATGTGACTTTGAGTGTTGTACACTCTACCTTGCTTGGAAAATTTGGATTTGGGATTAATAGCCATTTTTGGAGGCTTGTGGGAAAAGTTATGATTATCTCACACCTATTAATTTCATATCCCAACTATACTTATTGGTTAGGGGGAAAACATATACAACATTATGTGTTTTGTAAGTAAAAAGGTGACATTTATTGCACTTCTTTAACAAGAGTTTTAAATTATGTCCTTAGGGGGTGTGGGTTTGTGTTAAGCGTTAAGAGGCTTGTCATTTCTGTCAACCACTAATTTATTTTGCCTTGGGGTTGAGGTTTGATTTGTGAGTTAGAGTTGAGGATAAGTGATGTGGCATCCTACATGGAGCCACTTCACCCTCCTCTTCTCGTTTTCTATATATGAAAGTTCATTTATTTGTTTAGAGGTTAACTAATTTTATTGTGCACTTGTATTTTTCGAGCTAGAGAGTATTTTGGAGTGCTTGTTGAATTTTTTGAGCTTATGTGAGTTGGATTTAGCTTTAAGGAGCTTGCAGTGTGATTCTTTGATCAATTTCTTACTATGGAAAGGTAAGAACTACACCCTTGTTTTACTTGTTTTCTTTTTTATATGTGTATTGCATGAAAGTAAATTGTTTATATGATTATTTGGGATCATGATTAGAATTCCTAAGTATGGTTTATGAGAAGGCTATGGGTATTTTATATTGTAGGGACGCATAAGATTCTTGTTTCAAGTTTTTGGAGGGAGTTGGGTTGGGAGCTCCACCTTTGATAAGAAAAAATATTTGTATTTCTTACTTGGTTGTTTTGACATAGACATAAGAGATTGTAGGGAGGCATAAGATAATTTGGGAGGTATAAGATTATCTCGAGGGTGGCATAAAAGTTTTTTAAGGGTTTGGAGTTTTGTTTTGTAGGGTTTTAAGGTGGGCACTTAATCCCATTAGGAGGCATAAGTGATCTTCTCATAGTTGCTTGCTCCATTGGCTTTGAGTTTTCAAGCGTTGTGTATTTTTGAAAGTTGCATTCTTTTGATTCTTATTTTGTGTTTGAATGTGTCTTAAATGGTGGTGAAAATATGTGTTGTGATGTGGAAGTATTGTGTTAGTTTCCATGGGTTGTGTCCATTTGTTATTGCACTTAGGTTGGGGCTCAGGGAGCAATGAGGAGGATAGCTTCTTCTCCTCATTGGATTATTGGTTGGGTGGATAGTGTTTCTTACTCCCCCATTTTTTTTGTTGTGATTGAAGTGAAGAATATGGTTGACCTCTTGTTGTAGATTTGGGACTTGGAGCATTTTTAGAAATCAAAAAAAGGAAATCCTTCATTGTAGAAACTTTTCTTGTAGTTCCCATTGAAGGTGGAAGGCTAGTAATCTTGCATTTTAAAGAAAAGTTGTATTGTATAATTTATTTATCAACTTGTAATGTATTGTTGGAAAGGAATTTTTTTGCATTGTAATAAAATGAGCTATACTCAAAATAAAAGGAAATTTCATTGTTACTTGTAGAAGTTTGCATTAATTGTAAGAATGAAGGAAGAACTTAGAAGTTGTAAATCATTAACAATGTATTCTTAGCAAATCTGAAATATAATATAGTTCCTTGTGCTTCCTTTAAATAAATTGTTGTGGTTGTAATGAAAGAATGCATTAAGTTATAGTGAATTACCTTGTTAAAGGAATTACATTCTTGGTGTGGAAAAGACAACAATAATACTTAGAAAGATATTGAATTTCATTCCTTCATTAGAGCTTGAAAGAAACTTTATTGCAAAATTATTCTTGTAGTTGTTTTTCTTATATGCTATTGAAATAGAAAATCTATGTAATTACTGACTTAAGTAATATAATGACTAAATGTTGTTAACTTCTCAACTAGTGACCTTTGGCATCTAAATCTAAGCTAAGGTTAAACTTTAAATGACCCTAGTAAATTTTTTTTTTTGAAAAATATAATGAATTGACAATTCTATTTTCGATGAACATGATTGTTGCCCTATGTATAGCAGCGGTATCTAGACCGTTTGCCTTATCAAAAGTGGCAGTTATGAACCGCCAACTAGGAAGGGTGACGGTTTCTGAATCATCACCTAGATAGGGCAACTATTAGAAGACCACCAACCTACTCAGGGCAGCGGTGTCATAATTTTTTGTGGAAAAGTAAAATCCACAAATGTGCAAATTTGAACTTGATTTAATTAAAATTTGAGCATAAAAAGTTTAAAAAGGAAACCACCAGCAAACCATAAGGGAAAACACTCATTTTTTTATGCATGGCAATCATTGAATGGGCATTTAAATGTGTTAAATCTCATAGATTAAATGGAAATAGGATTTTACCCAAATAGAGAACTTAAAAATTTGAAATAACTAAATAAGTAATCAAGATTTAGGGTAGAATCTCTACAATCAAAAAATAGAAGACATTGAGATAACAAATCCATAAACTATACTAAACTAACGAAGATCCAAATGAATCCCTCCATAGCTTCCCTCTTTACTTTCATGACTTCCACTCCTCCAACTTGAAAATCAAAGAAAAGAAAAGAGACCAAATGAGCAGGCTTGGGCAAGGGAAAAAGGTTAAATAAAATTTCATAAGGATAGTTAGAGATACCTCAGACCTCTAGGATCTAGTGGACAAAATTTATTTTATCCAAGGGTTAAGAATCAACCCTACAATTGTTAGGTGAGAATATATTTTATGGGCTTGTAATTAATTTAAATGCATGTGAAAATGTGTGATTTGGGTCACTTACTACCCTTGTATTTTAATTTAATTATGTAACTCTTCTAGTATGTTTTATGACAAGGCTATGGGTATTTTATATTGTAGGGAGGCATAAGATTCTTGCTTCATGTTTTGGGAGGGAGTTGGGTTGGGAGCTCCACCTTTGATAGGAAAAAATATTTGTATTTCTTACTTGGTTGTTTTGACATAGACATAAGAGATTGTAGGGAGGCATAAGAGAATTTGGGAGGTATAAGATTATCTTGAGGGTGGCATAAAAGTTTTTTAAGGGTTTGGAGTTGTGTTTTGTAGGGTTTTAAGGTGGGAACTTAATCCCATTAGGAGGCATAAGTGATCTTCTAATAGTTGCTTGCTCCATTGGCTTTGAGTTTTCAAGCGTTGTGTATTTTTGAAAGTTGCATTCTTTTGATTCTTATTTTGTGTTTGAATGTGTCTTAAATGGTGGTGAAAATATTTGTTGTGATGTGGAAGTATTGTGTTAGTTGCCATGGGTTGTGTCCATTTCTTATTGCACTTAGGTTGGGGCTTAAGGAGCAATGAGGAGGATAGCTTCTTCTCCTCATTAGATTATTGGTTGGGTGGATAGTGTTTCTTACTCCCCCATTTTTTTTGTTGTGATTGAAGTGAAGAATATGGTTGACCTCTTGTTGAAGATTTGGGACTTGGAGCATTTTTAGAAATCAAAAAAAGGAAATCCTTCATTGTAGAAACTTTTCTTGTAGTTCCCATTGAAGGTGGAAGGCTAGTAATCTTGCATTTTAAAGAAAATTTGTATTGTATAATTTATTTATCATGTTGTAATGTATTGTTGGAAAGGAAGTTTTTTGCATTGTAATAAAATGAGCTATACTCAAAACAAAAGGAAAGTTCATTGTTACTTGTAGGAGTTTGCATTATTGTAAGAATGAAGGAAGAAATTAGAAGTTGTAAATCATTAACAATGTATTCTTAGCAAATATGAAATGTAATATAGTTCCTTGTGCTTCATTTGAATAAATGGTTGTGGTTTTAATGGAAGAATGCATTAAGTTTTAGTGAATTAACTTGTTAAAGGAATTACATTCTTGGTGTGGAAAAGACAACAATAATACTTAGAAATAGATTGAATTTCATTCCTTCATTAGAGCTTGAAAGCAACTTTATTGCAAAAGTATTCTTGTAGTTATTTTCTTATATGCTATTGAAATAGAAAATTTATGTTATTACTGACTTAAGTAATATAATGACTAAATGTTCTTAACCTCTCAACTAGTGACCTTAGGCATCTAAATCTAAGCTAAGGTTAAACTTTAAATGACCCTAGTCAAATTTTGTTTTTGAAAAATATAATGAATTGACGGTTCTATTTTCAACGAATAGGATTGTTGCCCTATGTATAGCGGCGGTATCTAGACCGTTTTCCTTATCAAAGTGGCAGTTCTTAACTACCAACTAGGCAGGGCGGCGGTTTCTGAATCATCACCTAGATAGGGCAATTCTCAGAAGACCACCAACCTACTCAAAGCGGCGGTGTCATAATTTTTGGTGGGAAAGTAAAATCCACAAATGTGCAAATTTGAACTTGATTTAATTAAAATTTGAGCATAAAAAGTTTAAAAAAGAAAGCACCAGCAAACCATAAGGGAAAACATTCATTGTTTTATGCATGGCAATCCTTGAATGGGCATTTAAATGTGTTAAATCTCATAGATTAAATGGAAATAGGGTTTTACCCAAATAGAGAACTTAAAAAATTGAAATAACTAAATAAGTAATCAAGATTTAGGGTAGAATCTCTACAATCAACAAATAGAAAACATTGCGATAACAAATCCATAAACTATACTAAACTAAGGAAGATCCAAATGAATCCCTCCATAGCTTCCCTCTTTACTTTCATGACTTCCACACCTCCAACTTGCAAATCAAAGAAAAGAAAAGAAACCAAATGACCAGGCTTGGGCAAGGGAAAAAGGTTAAATAAAATTTCATAAGGTTAGTTAGAGATACCTCGGACCTCCAGGATCTAGTGGCCAAAATTTATTTTATCCAAGGGTTAAGAATACACCATACAATTGTTAGGTGAGAATATATTTCATGGGATTTTAATTAATTTAAATGTATGTGAAAATGTGTGATTTGGGTCACTTAGTACCCTTGTATGTTAATTTAATTATGTAACTCTTCTAGTATGTTTTAGTAAATTATTCAATGGAAATTAAAGCTAGTAATTTAAGGGAACTAAGCTAACTAAGGATAATGGATTTATAAATGTGGGTTTGAATGTTTATTTGAGAAGGGGAAACTAATTAACCAAGTAAAAGAATTAATCGACACTTTTCTAGCAGATTGTAATTATATTGACCTTAGAAATGGGTTAAAAATATTTAATTATTAATCTAGACCTGTGCCATTTAATGTAATGTAGTAGATTGCTCGTCGGAGTTAATTAAATGTATTATAGGGTTGACACCCTTGTAATCTTTTAAAACAAAAAAAATTACCGCAACTTTCTAGATACTTATTAAGGTTCAATGTAGTTTTAGAATGTCAAAATTTTGGGCGTTACACTCACATGTTTTTCCCCCTCAAGTTTAAATTTTTTGACTCGTCCACTTTAGTGTCTCTATTACACTATTCACATGCAATTACTAATATTTATCCTTCACTCATATTCTCATAATATCATCACTCCTATCTTTTAAGGTCTCCACATTATATTCAAGATGTGTTTTAAAAAATGAATAAATTCTAAAATTCCAAAATTGGAATAGTTTTCTGCCTTGATTAATTACTTTAAGAAAACTAAGAACTAAATGATCCTTCAATTCCTTCAATAATGTTTAAATAATTAATTTAATTTTTATGATTTTAGTGAAATTAAAACAAAGAATCTAAGAGCTTAACTATAAAATAAAAAACAAACATTTCTAAAATTTCCCGTATTTCCTTTATATGGAACCATATATTGAAATAAAACTGTAAGCTAGGGTAAGGAAATAGATCTTTAGCAGGTGTTATAGATAATTCTTAAGAAAAAATAGCAGCTCTGCAATCCTATGTACTCCTAATATTTTCTGCAGAGCAAGAATGTGCAAGAAATGATTTGAGAGAAACATATTTGAAAGTAAGCTGATTTTTACAGGAAATCTTCTTTGAACATTCCTTGGTTGAGAAGTGACCGAAAAAAGGAATGTAAGAACAAAACATTACAATGCCCCATCCATTATAATCGGTGAAACTAACACTCTTATGCAGCTTGCTGCTGCACCTTTTCCACTGAAGATTCAATTTTATGTAGTCTGCAAAAATTAATTAAAAATCATTAAGGACAAACCTTCAAATTTATTATGTTTGCCCCCCACATGGGACCACTGTCGTACTCCCATTACCTCAAAATAAGAATTATACTAAAACTATCTAAAATATTTTTAAAATTTGGAAATAATAAATAAATAGAAAAATTAAAGTAAAAAGTTTCATAAAATATTAAAGTGAGGGAAATTACTTGTGAATGGTGTTCAATTTATTAGTGAAGTTGTTTTTGTCCACATAAAATCTATTATGGATTCATTATTATTTGTTGTAAAGATATTAATTGTGAATGATGTTCACTTTCTTGATGAAGTTGTTTTTGTCCATATAAAATCCATTATATATTCATTATTACTTGTTGTAAAGATCTTAATTGTGAATGCCGTTCACTTTATTGGTGAAGTTATTTTTGTCCATATAAAGTACAATATGGATTCATTATTATTTGTTGTAAAGATATTAATTGTGAGTGACGTTCACTTTCTTGATGAATTTGTTTTTGTCCATATAAAGTCCATCATGGATTCATTATTTCTTGTTGTAAAGATCGTAATTGTGAATGGGGTTCACTTTATTGGTGAGGTTTTTTTGTCTATATAAAGTCCATTATGAATTCATTATTATTTGTTGTAAAGATATTAATGCCCGAGAGTCAAATAATTAATGTGAAAATTGTACCCTCTTGATTTTGATGGCATGAATATTAGCTGCTTATCTAAATTGTAAATTAACTATAATATTTGGGCATTGAATTAAAAAACTAATTGAAAATATTGAAATTTAGGGTTACATATGGAATCAAAAGCTCTGGCGAAAAGCCGGCCGGCAAAACGCGTTTCAAAGGAAGATGCCTCGGCCCCAATTATATTATTGTTAGATGCTTGACATCTTTACAAATTAAACTTATTAAACATATGAAATTCATCCGTTTCATTTCTTTCATGTCAGGACCAAACCACGACATTCGGTCAATTTATCTTACCTTTTTAGGGGAAACATAAAGTTTTATGAATCCATAGCAAAATGGAGAGCGAGATCACGCTTAACAAATTCTAGCTCAAATAGGTCAGAGCCTGAATCGCTGAATGACAGTGATGTTCTGCACTGTTCTGTAACATCGTGAAACGTGAAAGGATTAGTCTACAGGATACTATGAATTTTATTTGCATTTACACAGTGGATTTGGAGGACTCTTCCTGAAATAGCAGGACCAAAAGTCTAACAGATTGCTAGGTCATTAACTCTAATATCTTAAAAATAATAATTTTACGCTTATTACCTTGTGATGAAGTGCACTGATATTCTAGCTCGCTTCTCCCGCAAGATTCGATCGTGTTGAAGGGAGCTCCACCCACAGCATTTCCTTGTGTGAGAAACCATTCAATTAACATTTGGCTTTAGATTTTTAATTATCCCTTATCCTAAACCCATCACATAATCTCAAACACACCTATAAGGAGAACCATATTATGTACTAATTTAAAGACTCTTACCCATGTCTGCAGTTGTTTGCGTACATTTGTAACATTGGGATCTTGCATTATCTTCACCAACATCTTTCAATTTCAGTTGCTCTGGACTGAAACAATTAACAATTTGCGAGTTGTACTCAATTCTGTGACTGTACTGGCCTCTATTTAATATCCGCCTTCTTGGGCTCATTCTTTTCACAAGAGATTTCGCCCTAGTAAGCGAACCCTTTAATTTGCTCGGAGAAGTGCGTGTTTCTGAATTCCCAAATTGAGTGGTAATCCTGCAAGATTTTGTAAATGGAAAGGAGCTCCTGAAGAAGCGATGGGTATCAAGCCCATCTGAAATTTTCTCGTCGCCGTGTGTTGCTGCTATCATCATATCTTTTCTCCTCGCGGTACTTTCTTGCTGTGATTTGCACCTGAAACCAATGTTACCGTGCATTTCTGTCGAGCGAGACAATATGTGAGGGAGCCCGCTGGTTAATAATCGGTCCTTCCATTTATAGTCACAACTATCACATATCTTCTCCTTTCTGATTTCTTTTTCCAAATCGATCTGCTGCTGTGATGATTGCACTGCCCAGGTAGAAACATATTCATTCTTGACTTCATGATTGTTTGTACCATCCATGCCCAATTCGTATATGGAAGATGGCTCCACTGGAAATTTGGTGTTGCCACTAATTACTTCATCCTCGAAACGACGCTGCTGAACAAACGCATCTCGCTTAGATAAACAGATACCCATTGCAAAAGGAGAATAATTTGAAGCGCCTCAGCAATTGTACTGGTGCACCTCTTCATGATTGTGAGGTCATGGTATTGCATTTTAAATACAGCAGTTCACTGTAGATTGGAAAAGAACAAAACCAAATAGCACGATTCTTTTTTAATGGGCCATCTCAAGACACGAGAGTCGCACCGCACCAGTGCCGTATAGACAAGAATAGATGATAAATATTTGCAAACTGCAAACCGCTATATCAGTTAATCGGCACAATTCAATTTATTGTGCTGTTACCGGTAGCAAATTATTTATTTATTATTATCATTTAAACTTTTTATAATTAAATTTAGTTTTAACTCCAGTCGACATTTGATCACTAATTCCTAAACACCTATGTGAGGACTAATTCATAGCATTCCCCTTTAGTGTTCACATGGAGAGAGAATGACATTATGGAGTTCTAGTGCATGATCTTTTGTAGTTTGTTTTCTGTCTTCAGAGTTGGTGGAGATGATTGAGGTTCACCAGTTTTACATTGTCCCTCTCCAATGGTAAAAAAATCTTTGATGTCAATTGTGACTGAAAATACATCTAATGGTGAATACAATTTTTTTCGAAAACCCCTTCCTATCCCGCTTTTTTGTAAAAAAATCCCTTTATATGTCCAAACATCTTTTTACAAAACAAAAAACCTTAAAAGGTAAAATTATTCTTCAGAATGCCCCAAATTTCCCCCTTTTAGTATTGCACCCCAATCGGGCTATATAAATTCATATTTAAATGGTTTATTATAAATTTTTTAATGTGAATATCAATATCACTAGAAATATTAATATTAATACTTTTTTTGATATTTGGTAAAAGGTGGGTTTTGACAGGGACCCCACCATGTTACAAAAGGGATCTACAATCCATATTTAACCATAAGCATCTCAAGAAACTAAAAAATACCAAACATCAAAAACAATTGGTGAGAACAATAGGCAACCAACACAAAACCAGGCAAAATGCAATACAGAACCAAATCAAAACAAGCCAAGACTCCGTCCAAAGAAGGAGATATAAGTTTCATTTGTGATGGTACTATGATCCTCTTTTAGGATGTTTTTTTCTTATTTTAAACTACAGTCCAATCCTCCATGTTGGGATCAATGTCCGAAACTGGCCCACGTGGAATATTAATCTCAATGGAAGATAAAGGACTAAAATTTGAAATAGAAATGGGATCTTTTACCCCATCCAACCCAGGAGGAGTCATAGGGATTGATTCTGTGCTTCAGAATGAGATACGTGAGGGGATTTTTCAACCAAAAGAGTGGTAGGATCGACCCTATTGGGGTTCATTTAATCAGATTCAACAAGAGTGGCTTGAGAAAAAATATTGTAGTGTGAAGGAAGGGAGCCCTTCCACCAACTAGTTCGAACCCCATTACTCAGCTTGGGGCGCCGACAATTCTTCAGCAAGTGTCATGTTTTATAGCACCTATGACAACAAAAGGATAAGGTTTCATAGTCCAATCTTTGCGTTCAGACCCTCTCGCCATTCTGAATGTTAATCTTCTCGAGGAGCCCATGAGAAACATCCAAATATACCAAAATCATATCATAAGAGGTGTGTAGAAAATTTTGAGTGGTATCATTAACTTTAAAACAAAAACCCTCAATGTATTTCCAATGGATTCAAAACAAGGGTTATACCAAAGTTGTAATGGTAGTCCCAAAACTTTGACCCAAATTGACATTTAATCAAATAAATCTGTTAAACGGTCAAAAGATGGATAACATAATTTTGTCAAGAGACCAAGGCCATCACAGAACCAAAAACGTTCACGGACAGCATCGCGGTATTCACTAGATTCAAAAATAACAATAAAGTAAGCTTTAGAACAGGGATAAAGCTCCACTTTACCCTTAAGACCAAGGCCATCACAGAACCAAAAGCGTTCACGAACAGCATCGCGGTATTCTCTAGATTCAAAAATAACAATAAAGTAAGCTTTAGAACAGGGATAAAGCTCCACTTTACCCTTAATAACTTATGTTCCCACTCCTTTGTGATCCATTCGAAAAGTTGAGTGAGCTTCGGCCACAGATCTTTGAAGCGAAAAATGAGTCCCATGTTTCCAGATTCTTCTTCTCGACTCACCACCTGTTGAAGAAGATCTTCTTCAAACTTTAGAGCAGGAGTTTTAGGGGAAGGTTCCAGTGGCTACACGCTATGTGCATTATCCTTGACCGCTACAGCAAAGGATTTTTCCACAGGGTTTTGCGTAGAAAGGAGGGGCCTTTCAGATCCCTTGCCACATAGCACTACACATGCGCCACGTCTTGTCTCTGCTGAGCCATGAGCAGTAACTCTTCCCTTCTCTCCCTGACCATCGGCCATGTGTGCAGAGGCAGAAGCGCCATAGTGCCCGTCGTTGCGACCTCCATTTTCACTAGGGTTAGGGCACAATCTTTTTCTAGGCATTTTGTTGGCCATTTCACTGAGCACTAGATATTAGTATCGATATTAAAAAACTTTATTAAACTTTTAATGAAACAAATATAGGTTTAAGGTTTTGAATGAATTTTAAATAGACAATAGATCTTAGTGGTTGTTCGTATTATGGGTACCGTGAGGGAGAAGGAATATCTCGAAGGACATTTTGAGTCTCAATAGATGAAGGAGGTCATTTATTATTGGAAGGTTAAAACATGATCTACTTTTTGTCACAACAATGATGGTCGAAGGTGTGAACAACTCGTGTGCTACGAAGGTGGCACTAGGTGCCCACTGCATATTGTTGAGGATTCAACAAGTATGAACAAAGTGTCACTAAAACTTTATGCAAAACCCAAATAAACCATGCGTAAAACATAGATTGATATCAATGTGGAGGATGTCAATTTTGGTGCCAAGTCAGTTCCAACTTAAGAAAGTGCAATTCATAAAAATATGAGAATGAGTTGAACCAATAATTGATGCAACCTGAAAATACATATAGGATAGGTGTTGCTTATGTAGTCACCTTAGATCTTGTTAATGAATAATTTATATCATTACATCTCATAAAAAGTTGGTAGATATATCGTGAGGAGAAATCAAGGGTTTGATTTCTATATGTGATGTGATTGTTAAATTACATACCCAATGGAGGAGATCGAGAAAAGATCGGGTTGAAAGGTGATGTTTACAAGGGACAATGCCATGTTTGTAAATTGAGGTTAAGTGATCAAATGTCTATTTGAGTAGGTGAACCTATATGTTATTGATTTTTCGTGCCCAATATTTTACAACCCGAAACCTGTAATGCCCCGTTCATCATTGCGCCTTTGCTTCTGCGACGACCGTGCTTCGTAGAGTTTAACGTTGTTGCGTTTCTTTTGAAACGTTAGTGTTTTCGCCCTGTCAAGTTTAATGGTTGGTTGCTAGTATTATGATTAATAATTTTATGTCAAATAAACTAAGCCTTTTCAGGCATCCACGCATACTTATTTCATAACTATGGAAGCGCGCCTTCAACCACCGACCTGCCTTTATGGTTCATATTCCTTCTATTGGCATAAGGTGGAGGGTTTCCTTGTTTTCTAGCAAGAGGGGTGCGTGGTAGAGTGTATGGCCTCCTGCCATATTCTTTTTATTTCTTTTGGTGCCTTGTTTGGCATATGTTTGGTGAGGATTAATGAAACAAATTTTGTTACCCACCCACCGTATGTCTTCCTCCCTGCTAGCCGCTTAGCTTTCAAATCAGATTTTTATTTTGATCTTCCTTGTATTTGTCTTTTACCTGCCATTGCATCAAAGACCCCTGCATCCTTCTTGGCGTGTTCAGCCTTTCTTGTTGGTGGCCGCACATGCCCCATTTATTAAATTTTTGATTTGCTATCTGCTGTCGCTTGTGGTCTGCCTACATTATCCTCCTCTGACCACGTGAGATATCCTTTTTGTTGGATTACGTGTGGAGTGGTTGGGAAGCCATCGAAATCTTGTCTGTCAAGGTGTTTTCTCATGGTTTCTCCTGGACGCCTTCCTTCTTCCTATCGTAGCCGTGTGAGGAGACTGGATGGAGTTTCTTTGTTGTTGTTAGTTCGCGTGGACTGTCATAAGGCCCAGAACCTTGGGCGCCTTCCCTGCTGGGCGCGTGGGTCTGTATGGTGGTTATAGATGAAGCTTCAAGCTAGTGAAGCAGGAGTGTTACCTCCACTTTCTTTGAGTGTTGCGAGGTGTGTTCTGGTCAGGGATCCATAGTAGTGACCCGCAACAATGATTAGCCAGGCGGCAGGCATGTTGCAGAATGGCAAAATCCTTTGTGAGCACTCCCAGCAAGTAGGTTGTCCAACTATGTTGTTATCTGTTCAGTGTCGAATGCATCCTCAGATTCAGGTTTCTCCTTCATGATATTTTTATCAAAATCGACTTTGTGATAGTGAGAGTGTTACCAGGAGACCTGATGAAATTTATTTTCAAAGATTCTCTACTGAGACCTTGCTTGTTCTACGATGTAACTCATGGAAGAGGATCTCATAGGGGTGGATCTGTTTCATATCAGAATATTCATGAAGCACATTTTACTTTGCAATTATATGAGCTTCTTCAACGAGTCACTGAGTTGGCAGGCATAAAGGTTTCTGTTGGAATTATCACACCTTACAAGCTACAGCTGAAATGGTTGCACCGAGAGTTTGATGCTGTCCTCAAATCTGATGAAGAAAAAGGTTTATTTCTCATTACGGTAGATGCCTTTTGGAGCCAGGAGTGTGATGCAATCATTATGTCTTGTGTCCGAGCTTCAAATCATGGGGTTGGCTTTGTAGCTGATATTCGCCGCATGAATGTGGCACTAGCACGAGCTCGCAGAGCACTTTGGGTTAAGGGAAAAACAACTGCATTGAAGCAATCAAGTGACTGGTCAGCCTTAATTAAGGATGCTAAGTCTTGGGACTTTTTTATGGATATGGAGTCTGTACCAAGATATTTTTTTGTTTTTGGTTAATAAAGCCATCTTCTTTTGCTTCGTCTCAGACTAGGGCTGCTCCTAATATGAGAGCACCAATGTTAGGAGGTCCAAATCAGAAACAATCAAATGCATATGGAGATGGTGGAGGTGTTTGGATGAATGATAAAGGATCAAGTTCAATTGCCAAAAATGGGGCCTACAAAAGTTCTAGGGCTAATTTTGGAGTGGTGTTCGGAGGATTTTGGATCTACTTCTGAGAAACCCAGGGATGCATGGCAACAATCTTTGGGAAGAGAAGATAGGGTATCACTAGAAGATCAACAAGGGAATGATAATCGGGTGTCAATGCGACCCGACCGAACTATGGGCAGAGATGCACATTGCGGACTATACAATTGATTTTATGAAGTCAAGAGCATGGCCGTTAACAGAGTTTGGACCTTCAGTAGGTTGAGGAAGAGAAGTTGCGTAGGTTGTGTTGCTGTTGCCCGAGCCCTGGTCGACGTGCTTGTTGGATTGGAAGAATTCTAATCAGGCATGTTAAATCTACTCCTTGTAATATTTTTCTACCTCATTTCAGTATCTTGAAATGAATATTCTTTCCTCTTGAATGGCGCCTAGACAAAATGTTTTCATGGTTGTTTATATCGCTGTCTGATTGTGTTGGTTGTTCCTTTAAATCTCGTTCCAATTTCGCTGGTTTTGCTTGGAATGTTCATTTCCTCTCTTATAGCTTACTCTATTTCATATTTGTCTAAATGGGCTACTGCAATATTGAGTGATGCAGTCTAGTTTGTAGGGAAGGAAACATTATAGAGTTTTGTTTGCTTATATGAATCTCTTATAAAAGAATTCTGTGATGGTATTTATAATTGAAGGCTTACTATATGGAAGGTTAAGCCTTCATATCTCTATTTGGTTGAATAAATATGTATTATCTGTTTAGGGCTCTCCTGTTTTGCTAAAAGGTACATTAATAGTGACATTGTGTTCTAAAACTTGTTTAAGCCTGTGGACATTCCTTACTTTTTGTTTAATTAGAAAATGGCATTAGGGTTTTGCTTTAGAACTGTACATGGTTGACTTTTGTACCCAATTCTAGAGTATGAATAACCTGACATCTATTTTGGCCTCTATGTGTTGAGAGAATTACTATACCTACTTCCTGGTTCAAACTCTTGTTTGATTAAAGTAAGGGGGAAACATTGTACGTTTAATTGAATGAAATCTCTTCAATTTTTTTAAGGGTCGCGAGCAAGCTATTAATAGCTAGACTGAAACAAAAGTTGTAGGTGAATCCATGGTATTGGTCTCGTGAACTCGTTTCCTGTTAGATGACAGCTGATTACAGTGATAATATAATAGGTGGCTATTATATTCATTTGTTTGATATTTGCTAGACATTTCCTTGATAAGCCCACATGGATTGGGTAAAATTTCCATCTTCTATACCATTGGCAAGGAGGTCATAGAACTTCTAGGCCTAACTGCGCTGCGTAACCTTCCTGATGGATATGTGTGTTGGTTCTTATTTTTGTGCTTACACTCGTGGTAAGGTCTTTTGAGTCTGGGGCATCGTTGGTGTATAACCCACCGTGTATCGAATCCCTTTGTTTTCGAACTCAAATATCTTATACTTCAAACTTGGTTACTAAAAGTCCCATTTTGTGGCTTTGTTAAGGAAATCAATTTTTATTTTATTTTATTTTAAAACACTTATTGACATTGTCGGATATATATAAAAATTATTAACGACTTTTGGGTTTAGCCTTCCCTTATATTATGTAGAGAAGTTTACGATTAAGATAAGGTTCGTTGGTAGAATAATGGCCCCTTTTGTGTCTCATTTGTATACTTTTGGAAGAGTGGATTTGTTTTGTTAACTAGTACTATGTTTAAGAAATCCTATAAGGAGGTAGTGGTAAACTCCTTGGTTAAAACTGAAACTATAGTTGTGTTCTTTTAAGGGCGTCGAACCCATATTACTATGAAGCCTCCCCTGGGAGAATTGGATAACGTCATTTTGTTTCGCGCCTACGATCAAAATTAGTATGTTTTGTCTTCTGTTGGACCCCTTTAGTTGGATGGATTGAGTTTTGGATTCCAATCATGTAATCCATAGGATTACTTGAAGGAGATATCAACACTCTTGACCTTCTTGTTCCTAACCCATAAGGTCTTGCCTTGTTTTATGTGATTTTGTTCTTACTGGTATTTGACTTTCTCCTTATTGGTTGGTTTAGATTTCTCTCTCATGCGAATAATTTTTGGAGTTGTGCGTTGTGCTTTAATCCATTTTTGAATTAGAACATTCCTTTCTTGATATTGTTAAATGTTAGCTTACTGTTGCAATGTGTAGCCTTAACATGCTCAGTTCTCGCGAACTGATTCTAGCTAGTATTTGTGCAGATGGATTATGCGAGTAGATTAAAGGAAAGAGTTGTAAAGGTTTCATCAGTGCAACTTATGAAGTTCTTTGTAAAAGTGTTCTATGTGTTGTAATTTGAGTAACATTGCTTGCAAAGAGTTTATATGACCTCTTGCCTGGAATTGTTCGGAGAATTACGTGAAGAAGTTGTTTTGTGTTTTTTTGTAATTTGGTTGGTAACTCTTCTTAGTGAGAAATAATATTCAATCTTTTCACTGGCATAAGCATTGTAAAACTTTGATCTTGAGAATTAAATGTTAATTTAAATATTTATAAGACTTTGTATTGATGTGTTATATGTAAGTTTTAATGGGGTGGCTTTTCCTTACAGAAGTTACCTAAAAGTTTTACTCAAAGAAATATGTTGTGGAGGAGATCCCCTTGAAAACAAACAATGCCTTAAGTAATCAATAGTGAGACTATCCTTGTAAAGTGATTTTATATAACGTGTTATCCCTAACTGAACTAGTAAACACTACTCTTTTTGGTGAACGCTTAAAACAAGCTTAAAGGAAAACAATGGTTAGTTTCTAATAAGATTTAACAAGTAAGAGAAGAAAATTTAGAAACCACTCAATTTATCTCTCAGCCTATTTAAAAGTAAGTAGCTTCCTCTTGATAAGCTCTTTCAGTGAAGCCTAAGTAAGAGCGTTAATAATTATGTATAAAACCTCAAGCTCCAATTAAACCTCAGTAAGAACTAATGATGTCTCAAGGATGAACTCAATTGACCTTCTTCCTTTAACTTTATCCAAGGTACCTTGTAATTTTCTCTTAAGTTGTTGAACGTGAACCGATGTTGTCATAAGGGCATGAACGAGTTCTAGTAGCATAAGTGTAAATAGAAGGCCTTGTGGAATTAAATTACCCCCTTTCTCCAAATAAACGAATTAAGCAAATAAATGTCATAATAGAGAAGATTTAAAGATGATTACTCAGTGTAAAAGAATGAGCTTAGTTTGGTAAGATGAATTGTATGAATCATATCTTGAGGCTCCTTGAAAACGTAAGTTAAGAATTGCAATATATCTTTTTAAAATAAATAACCCTCAAGAATATCTCATTGTGGTTTTCCCTAGCTGTGAGAGTGTCATGTGGTTGGACTTCTATGTTGTCCTGTCAAAAAGAAAAAGTTTTGGGTGTGAACGTTTCTGTGCTGACTTTGTGGTCATCCCCGTGACAAGTGGTTCCTAGAGTTGGTTGTAGCTTTGTGACGATATGTTGTGTCATGTTATGTGTCGAAGCAAGTCAAAAAAAATATATCATGTCTTTTATTGTGTTGTTCGTGTGTGAATTTTTGGGTCGTTACAAAACCTAACCAATAAACTAGTACAACAACAATAATTTTTATTTTTTAGTTTTGTAATCACAACATTCTAATAAAGCAAAACATAATTTAGCTAAGTTAAAAACTCAGCCAACCATCTTACCTAATGAGATTCCAATCAAACAAAAATGTACTAAGACCATGTCCTTATTATTGTACAATGAAGAATCACAAAAAGTTGAGCTATGGGTTCCGTATAATGCTTTGGGAATAAATAGAATGTACATGAACCACCAATGTCCTATCTCTTGTGATCTATTGATCTTAAAAAGGGTTAACATTATTATTAACACATATAACTAATTAGGTATAATTATATATATATATATCATTTTAAATTATTTTACAAGGTGGAAAGCACGGTTGAATAAAGGGGAGTCACGGTAATGACATAACCAGGATTAAACGTTAAGTCACGCATAGGATTACACATTCCAAGGTTCCTTAAGTCATCAAAATTTAAGTTAGGAAATATCCATTTAAAATTTTTAATAAGACAACTCCTAAACTTAACTTCGTTTACAATATATCATCAAATTTTTAAAAATAACTACACCTAAGCTTAACCTTAAAATACCCTCTAACTGACATTGTGTAGGGTAAAATATATACCACTAGATAAAATGTATATTCATCCTAGATCTTATGTAAGGTTTTAAAACCCTATAATCTTATTTGTATCCTTATATTTTTCATTTTTTTGTCCATTTACTCACTTTATGGTTTTTTTTTTGCAAGTTTTCTCCATGGGAACTAAATAGACGATAAATTTTCTTTCTTTTATGGATATCTCACATAGTTTTAATAATATTTAATTGTGTGTGTTTATATGTTTGTGTGTGTGTGTGTGTGTGTGTGTGTGGAAGGGCCAAATAGAAGTAGACCGCCCAGTGCACAAGGGTCTATGGTGTTTGCACAAGGGAAGGGTCAACTATGTGGTGTGGAGGGTTCATAGGGTATTCCCAAGAGTCAAAGGGGAATGGAATAGGTTGTAGCACGGGTGTGGGCCATGGATATTGGGCAGTGGGAGGTATAAGGTTACACATGGATTTGGGGTTAGGTCAACCCGGCTACCCAACCGCAAACCCAATATAATTTTTTTTTAATAACAATAAACCCCAACATAGTTTCATAACTATCATATACAATTCTATTTCAAATCATTACTCAATGACATATACATAAATACATACATACATACATATATAATTGGATAAAAACAATGCATAAATGATTTATATGCACCGCCATTGATGGGAAAAATTAACATATGTGAACGGAATATTTCCAAATATAAATCTCCTTTTTTGTTCCAAATAAGAGATCTAAATAAGAAATGAATCCATACAATAAGTTGAAAAATGGAGGTAAAATCTTGTGTGCGAAGATAAATGAAACATTTATTTATTTTAATTTTTAAAAAAATATAAAAATATGTATACATATTTGTATATATGTGTAGATAATCCCTTATCAATGCACATATACAAATATGAGACAACAAGATACATATGACAAAATAAATTTCACTTCCAACAACAAAATTATCATAGCTAATGTGATTTTCATTAACATTATATATTTTTAAATATTCAACTATAATATGGAAGAAGTGGTATTTTTTCAAACAAACAATTTTCATTCTAAAATAGAAATACAATCCTCAACAAGGAAATCGGTATTCTTTGTACACCTATATAAAACCAACAAGCTTTAATATCTTCAAATTTTGAGAAACTCTTGAAAAATAATCAAATGTTTAGCATCCATAAAACTATTTAGGATCTGAGGTAAGCAAAAATTCTCTTCTAAAAATATTATCCTACACCATATTCATACATTTTTCAGTTAAGATCTCTACTAGTACTAGATCCATCTAATAAATTCAATCATAATACATAATAAGTCTGTTAATGCAAGTTTTTAATACTCAAAGAATCTAATAATAAAAGTTTACAATTCACAAGAACTCTAAAATGTAAGTTTACAAGCCTCCCTTTTCAATCGAACAACATGACAAATTTTCTATGTTTTATCTAATTCCAAAACACTCCGAATGTGCGTCTAAACTTAGTTCCAACTTCAACTTTGTCAAAGCTCCAACATCACCAGTTAGAAGGCTTGAAAAATTCCCAACCATAGGAATCATGTAGTGCAACCATTATTATAAATAAAATGTAGTTAAATAAAATACAAAAAAAACAGAGAGAGAAGTGGCATTGTGTGGTTAGTGGCAGACTCTTGACGTGTGGGGAGGGTGAAATGGACAGTTTTGGTCAGAGCATGGAATTCCATTTAAGCCATGGATTGAGTACGTCTTCTAGAATTCATTGTTTCAACTGCCCAAGGCGCTGGGTTCTCTGACATGCATATGAGCACCCTTAAGGTCCTTCAGACCAGTCATATCCCTTGCATAATATCAAAACCACATTATTTGAGATCTAGTCCATGCGGAAGCCCAAGTCAATGCTATAAATTTTAGCAGTAATCGGATAGTTGCGGCAGGAGCAGAGCCCATGAAATTCGTTTGGGATACTTTTCTTTTCTTGCAATCCTCCTTATAACCACTCGTTGCACATATAGCTCTTTCCAGATCCTTTGCATTCATCATGAATATATGAGCACCCTTCTAGATATGCTCATCCATTCAGAATGGTTCATCAGTGTCACCTATTGCGTAAAGGACGACATAATGGGGTTCAGCTTGAGTCTTGACTTCATATCGTGTTAAATCAACACATCCATAATAGACTTCCAGTTGGTGTTGTTTATGGGTGTTCCTTTAATGAGGGTATGTTGTTGACGCCATGCCAAAGTCAGAGGATACGTTGGATAATCAAGAATGTGGAAGCATATACCTGCACGTGAACAATTAGCCAAAATGCCTGAAAAAAACGTGATCTAGTGGACTGCCATGATAATAGGTTATGCTTAAATCAGGTTTAGCTGAAAATGGGTGTGAAACTTTAAAGTAAATGCATTCGCAGGGTAGAGCCTCCTGCCCTTTGCCACATACTCCCAGCCTGCGTCTAAATGGAGCTCTTGAACTCATTTTAGAATCCAACAAAGCATAAAAAAATGGAGGAATTTTTGTCAGGTGCTGTAGTTGTAAGTGCTTTGGTAGCTATGTATGCAAAATGTGGAAGCATGCGCTTGGCATGTTAGTTGTTCGAATAAATACCCGTAATGTGGTTTCATGGACGACTATGATAGCAAGATACTTACAAAATGGGTTTTTGCAAAGGCTTTGGAACCTTCTAGTTAATGCAAACCCAGGCTTCGCTGCCTTTGCCAGCGTCCTCCACCATGTGGAAAACAAAATGGAGGGATTTAGAATAGGGAATGGACATTCATCAAGCATATTGATTACTACCTGACTTCTTTGATGCTGGTAGAAGCGTCCACAAAATAGTCTCATCCGTAAAACAAATAAATAAATAAAATGGGTGTCTTCCCTGATTTTGTTTATGCATATTCTAATGGAAATAACAAGGTCAACAGTACAAGAGTTATATCTGGTCAGAGGCAAGATGGTGTGTCGTTAATACGTTACCAAAGGTCTCTTCAAAGTGTAGATGCAATTTTTGATGTGTGCTTGAATGCCACTGATAATATGAGTGTGATTTGGGCTCTAGGTTTAATGAGGCCACTAGACAGTCTCCACTCATTGTTCTTATCCCTAAATCATGGAATGTTTTCTGCTTGTTGCATATGGTCATACCAAATTCAGGTTTGTGCACGCATAAACAAATAAATGGAACTGTTCAATTAGATGCCTCCAAGAAATATACTCTATGGGCTTCAATATTCGGAAGGAAAACTCGGGTTAGAGCATTGGATATACCCCAGATGGCTGCAAGCAACTGCAATCGATGGGTGCTATGTCAACTTCCCAACTTTTTCCTCACCAGTTCGTTTCTAGGCATTGTTCATCTCTCCTTATCTTTCATAATTCATGTACTTCAATTTTTCTTTTGCAATGAAATATAATTTTAAGAGCTTAGGATTATCATATATTTAATTGTTCTATAATTCCTTGTTGCAAAAAAAATAAAAAACATCATATCATAACTCACACAACCAAAATAACCATTTTGTAGTCAACCATGAACTTTAATCCTCATTTTGAAGTGATTCAAAAAAACTACCTAACCAAACTAGATCACTATATTATTGTTTTATTGACAAGTTGAGGTTGAAATGTTATTTCTGGGGACTCGCAAAATAACCTTCGTAACTCCAGCAAAGGGAGGTTAAGCTTCCTTCACGTACCTTGTTATGTGAGGTGTCATTTAAATCTTTGGATCAACCACGAATGAACATTTTTGACCTTTTTGACACCCCTATAGTAGCCTTGTTACACTGTTTTGCAATGGTAGGAAGTTGCTATAACTAAAAAGTTGGCTTTCATTTTAAACTTCCAATTGAAACCTGGATAGAGAAATTATTATCAACCTTTGTAAAACTCTAGTACTTTTACTAGATAATTACCTTAAAACATTGGTTCTGAAAAATCACATTCGAGGTTAGTTTCGCAAAGGCATTTTGCAGGCCTCTGGTCGCAGTTTGATGAGGTCAAACTGGACCACTTACGACAGAAAACATGTCACCATTTGAAAATTATTTTCTAGTTCTCAGTCCTGTTGACTCTGATGAATTCTCCTTATTATAGGGGAACTTATAGAATATTCCTCATTACGCGTTCATCCATCGAACGTCAGTTTTGGACGTGGTTTTCTAAGCCCTCGAGCTCACTTTTGATCATTAACAACTAGCTCATCTATGACCGACGGCCCAAAAAAACTAGCCGCTAATTGTAAAGCGTTCACTAGTTTTGAATTATGTCAGTTCCTATGAACTCTTGGTATATACGTGGCCACGTAGAAATTTAACCGTGGTGTGGTCTCTCATTGAAAGACACTATTTGAAAGTGGTTTCTTAGACTCCAAGCCTATTTTGAACATTTTTGTAGGTAGCAGGAAAATGTAAAAAGGAAGTTATAGGACCCCTGTCGGGTTGTCAAACCACCGTGGAAACTTTTGACACATGTAAACAACTATTTGAAAACTCCATAGTGTAATTTTTTTTGTGAAATAGAACTTTTTAAAAAATGTTGTTTCTCTCTCTCCTTTCTTTTTCTCTCTCCTTGGTTATGAAATGAAGTGAAATGAATTCATGTTTCTAAACGTTTTCTTTTGAATGTAAGTTACAATTATTATTATATGTAAATAGGGAACTGAAAAAAAATTAATTATGTTATATTAGGGTGGATTCCATGCCAAGGATTTATCGTTGATTTCATGCTCACTTGGTTTTGCAGGATGCAAGAAAGATGGTAAATAGGCAATGTGTAATTCATTATTTCTTATTGTAATTTATATAGGTCATTGTAAAATGAATATATGTATAATGTAGTCTTTTGTTATAGAAAAGTTATATTTGAAATTTGCTAATATGTATGAGATGTTATTTTTAGGGATATTTTAGGAAATGTGCATTAATCACAAGTTCAGTTTGACTTATAGTTGCGTATGGTAAAAGGGTTTGATATATATATATATATAGTAACTAAATTTGAAGCTAATATATTATAATGCATTTTCAGTGTTCAATAAATTATTAATTAATGACTAGGTTGTATTCTTACCTCGTAAATGTAATAAAGAGTTTCAATTGAAACACTCAACCCTAATATAAGATCTGTGCATAACATGTCTTCATGTGTGATCCTTTTTACCATATAAGAAATTGAAAACTGTACAATGAACTTAAACTTTGCACTCGATGGAATCTCCTAGCTTTATGTAAATAAAATCACTAGTTTTGGTTTACCATAATAATCGTTATGCTTAGCAACATTGTCATGAACCCATCTTTTAGGAATGACATTGTCTAACGTTATCTGAAGTATGTGGTTTCTTTCTAGTTTTGGTAACCGCAAGGAGAATGTCTTCTCTTCATGTTCGACACCATGTTGAGTGGTGAAGACCACCTTGGAAGTCACCTTTGGAGTCCTTGTTTGATGCAATGACTATGTGGTGTAACCTTACCATTTGTGGATTAAGTAGAGCTATTACTCCCTTAGTATCGTTTTGGATTGCTAGGTCTTACGAAATTAGATATAGAAATTAAATTCATCAAAGAATAAAATTCCTATTGGTTCTACATGACATAAATGGAGATCGTGAAATAGTTGTTCTAGGTCTTAAACTCTTGTTAATTGTAATGCCTGTTGGGCATCGGCTTCCATTGTTTTTGCCACCTGCCCTCCTCTGCCACCTCGGTCTCCTCCCAACCACCTGACCTGCCAAATTTTATGTCTATCCTTGCGTGAGGAGTCGGTGGAGTCGTTTTTCTTCACCATGATATTTTTTGTTGATTTCCTTCTTGAATGCGTTGAGGTGGAGTGTTGGGCACGTTTTTCTTGGACTGCGTGTGGCGAGTGAGGTAGGCGTGTTTTCCTCCACGTTCTTTGAGTGCTGTAAGGTGTGTTCTGGTTAGGGATCCTTACTTGCGACCCGCAACAGTGACTAACCAGGCGGAAGGCATGTGCAGTGTAGTAGAAGCCTTTGTGAGCACTTCCAGCAAGCAGGTTGTCCATCTACGTTGTTATCTGTTCAGTACCAGATGCATCTTCAGGTTCAGGATTCTCGACTGCAGATCGTCCAGACAGACATAGACACAGTGTGTATACTTTTGCACGTATACTATTTGCATACACTGCCTGGGATGATGGCTTTGAGAGGGTGGCCGGTGCCATTAGTGTTTATTCAAGCTCTTGTGCTTCTCTGTCTCTGCACGATACAGGAGATCTATGTAATGTTGGAGAAAATGTCTTGGGAGATGAAGGTAGTAGGATATTTTTCAGATCCAGAACATGTATTGAGTTTTTTTTCTTCTTCAAATCGACTATGTGAAAGTGAGAGTGCTTCCAACAGACTTGATGAAATTTATTTACTAAGATTCTCTATTGATTTCTTGCTTGTTTTACGTTGTAACTCATGGAAGAGTATCTCATACAGGCGGATCTGTTTTTTTATCAGAATATTCACGAAGCACAAATTGCCTTCTTGTTTCATTTCTTCCTCTCTACCCGTAGTTGAGTGTCTGTCTCCTTTTTGTGTTCGATTTCGGTGACTTCGGTCACACTTTGGCTCGTTTTTGTTGGCCTATCAAGCTTGGCGGTATCAAGATTGTTGTTTCTATGGGTGTTACTCATACTGAAAGGCGTCTACATCAAATGATGTCTGCAGATCGTGACTATGAAAGAGTGCATAGCGTTTTGCTAGAATCCAGGGATGATACAACCAGGCCTATAGTGACTGTGTAGAACTGTGTTGAGAAAGGTTATTCTTTCATTAATAGTAAGTCTAAGGACAGACCAAAACTTCTCTTTGACACGATTTATAGTTTAACCAACATGTAATATGTTGTATTTCATGGAACAGTTGATTCGGACGGACCTGATGCATTCCAGGAGTACTACATCAGACATATGGATGGCTACTTAGTGAACTCGGAAGCAGAAAGGCAAAGAATAATCCACTGTTTAGAGGCAGTTATAGAAAGAAGAATCTCTGAGCGAATGAGACTTGAATTATGCAGTTGTGACTGAGTTGGTCTTCTCTCTGATGTGACTCGCATATTCCATGAAAATGGCCTGTAAGTCACTAGGGCAGAAGTGAGGACCAGGGGTGACAAAGCAGCTGCATTGAAGCAATCTAGTGACTGGTTAGCCTTAATTGAGGATGCTAAGTCTAGGGACTGTTTTATGGATATGGAGTCCGTACCAAGAGATTGCTTTTGGTTATAAAGCCATATTCTTTTGCTTTTTCTAAGACTAGGGCTACTCCTATTATGAGAGCACCAAGGTTAGGAGGTCCAAATCATAAACAATCAGATACATATGGAGATGGTGGAGGTGTTTGGATGAATGACAAAGGATCAAGTTCAATTGCCAAAAATGGGGCCTACAGAGGTTCTAGGGCTAATTTTGTAGCGGTGTTGGGAGGATGTTGGCAAGTATTTTAGACCACCCACCCTGGCCGTGAACTCCTACCAGTGCCAACGTGAAGATGGTTAATGTTTGGGCGCCCAACGAGCTTGAAGAAAATGGAATTTGGCTTGGGTTATTGTTGATGATCCGGGCGGTGTCCATGGAACCTACTGGATCTGGAGAAAAAGGAAAGATATTTCTACACCTTTCTACTGTTATTCTGTTTAAATGTATTGCGAAATCGAACTACCTTTCCTTGCATTGCTTTGTCAGTTAGATGTCATGATGGGAGATTTCCCCTTTCGGCTTGTTTCTTCTTGTTTTTGCTTTTATCGTTGTCAGTATGTTGGTCGAAAGGATGTGTGTGCCTTCTCCTTTGAACGTTATGTTTCTCTTACTCGAATGATAGACATTCGTCTATTTGTTTAGGTATTAATTCTTCTCTGCGATTGAGTTGCAAGTCATTATGTTGATCAACTAGTATTTTCGATATTATGGAAGTAAGTTACGATAACTATGAAGCTCCTCCCTAGCACCCAAGTTGTCTTTTGACGTTTTTTTTGTTAGCCCCTTTGCAAGTCCCTTTGATAACCTTTTGGCATCGAGAAAGAAAGGTTGTAGGATTGTGTGAGCAATGCGTGGGCTAGCCAGCTTAGAGTTTTGGTATTAAAACTGGTAGAATGAAAAGGTTTGTGTGCAATGTGTTTTGCTGTCTCGCATGTTTAGACTATTATACTATCTTTCATCTTGTTTCTAGGATTTTAAGGCCATCCTCAAGAAGTATCTTGACCATCCTTATCAACTTGAACCATAACTAGCTTTTCGGATCAACTGAGCTCGAGGTTTCTTTGTGCGAATCCAGTACCTCATTGACATTAGAATAGCTTTGGTCTAATCCCCCTCTGTGAATTATTGTTGGTGGCGCTCTTCTATTTTTCCTAACTTGCATTATTTCTCCTTTGTAGTGTTAATGCTATTAATTAATATTGGTCAGTTTTTATGCACGTAATTACCTTAATATTTTGTGATGGAAATTTCCTTAAATGTGATTATCTTCGGAGAAAAAAAAAACTCATCTTTCTTTTGATAGTCTTATGGATTCATAGCGGAAGGTTTTGTTTTGATAATGTCACCTAGAAATTATGTTTGTATCTATTTTGTGACGGTTGAATGTGTTATCAAGGGTTGCCTTAAAATATGGCTGTTTTGGGATATGGGTAATTTATTTTAAATTAACTAAACATTGGTATCGTAGTGGAGGTATGCAAATATTTAGTGTTATAAAAATTTGTTGATGACATTATTGTATAATCTTGTTGGACGGAACCCCCTTCTTCTCTCGTGTGGTTGCTATTAGCCTGTAAGACTTGGACCCTTCTTGGATGATTGGAAAATCTTTGTAGTTAATGGTCAAAACTAGTACTCTTGCCTTCACTTCGAAACTTATGTTGTATGTATACTCTAATTGATTTCCGGTTTGAAACTCAATTATACATGGATTTTTGTGTTAATTTCTGAAACCCGTGTTTCCCTCTTCTTGGGCCGATCAACTCTTGTTCTTTTGGAAAAATATTATTTTAGCCTATGCGTTTGGTACCTTTGATAAATTTTCTAGATGACTGGTATATTTATCAAATCTCAATCTTGTAATTATTATTTAATTACTTACTTGATGGGGATTCTATTTTTGCTAGATTGTTTGTTTTCTCCTTATAGGGCCAAGGGCCATTCTCATATGATTGTTACTTTCGTTGCATTTGCTCCTAACTGAAGTAAAAAGTCTCCTCCTTCTTTGATTGACATGTTATAGACTTTATTATAACTTGATGTGTTCATATTGTTTATAGGTTTGACCCAAATCCTTGTAATAAAGTGCTTCTTTTCATGATATTGTTAGATAATAGTTATGGTGGTTTTGTGTAGCCTTATCTTGCTCAGTTCTCGTGAACTGACTCTTGTAGAGAATTTGCTGCAGATGGATTTTGTGTGTAGATGAGGGATAGAATTGTAGACTTTTGTCATCAACCTCAGTTGAGAAGATCCTTTGCTCGAAACCTTTTTATGTTGTTCAACTATTGTTAACGTCCAGTGGAAAGTTTAAAAGAGGATTAATGTCTTAGTATAATGTATTGTGGACTTGTCGTCTGAACTTTGGAAACCTTGTATTGTGTGCCCATCATTGAAATTATAAGAAAATTTTGTTATTGTGGTTGAGTGACTTGTGGAGTATCAGTATTTTGAGAAATGATGTAATCTTGTTTTGTTCTCGTAAATGAGTGTTGCTTCAACCTTGCCTTGAGAATAAATTTTGAGTTAAACCTTGATATGACTTAGTAATAAAGTGTCATCAGTAAACTAACATGGGATTGTTTAATACTTCTAGAAGTTAAATTAAAAGTTTCATTCAAATGAAGTAAGGTAGGGGTCACCAATTGAGAGCAAGAAATTCTCTAAGTAAACAAGGGCAAGACTATCATTACAAGTAAACTTTATAACACAATAACTCTAGCTCCTCTAGTGAACAGTATGCCTTTTATGGTAAAATTTGTAAAATGACCCTAAGGTGAAATGAACTGTTAATTGGTTGAATATGATAAGATTTAATAAGCCAAAGAAAACAAATTGAAGACCTCACCATCTTTCTCACCACCGTTTGGAAAGTAAATTTTTACTCCTTGTTAATACTTTTAGCGAAGCCTAAGTAAAGTTGTTGATAATTCTGGTTAAGAGCCCTAGCTTAAATTAATACTGGCAATAACTAATGAGGTCCTAAAGATGTTTCATCTCGACCTTCTCCCTCTAACCATTTTCCAAGGCACCTTGTATCTCTTCTCTTAAGTGTGCTGAACTTAAAACCATGTTGTCTCGTGGGCAAGAACGAATCTTAGTAGCATTAGTGGTGAGCAGATGGCCTTGTGGAATTGAAATCCTCCTTTTTCTTGATAAACGAATTAAGAAAATAAAGGTCATAATAGAGGAGATTTTAAAGATAATTAATCTGTGTCAAAAGAATAAATTTAACTTGGTAAGATGAATTGTATGAATCATATCCTGAGTCTCCTTGAAAACGAAGCTAAGAATTGCAAGATGTATTTTTTTTTTAAATAAATAACCCTCAAGAATATCTCATTGTGGTAGGCCCTAACTGTAAGTGTGTTCTGTGATTGGACTTCTATGTTGTCTGGTCAAAAAGAAAAGTAAATTGTCCTCGATATGTGTGAACGTTTCCGTGCTGCCTTTATGGCCATCCTTGTATCAAGTTGTTCACAGTGTTAGTTGTATACTTGGTGATGACATGTTGCGTCATGTTATGTGTCGAGCAAGTCAAAAAAAAATTATCCTATCTTTTACTGAGTTGTTTGTGTGTCGATTTCTGGGTTGTTACACTTGGTATCAGAGTGTAGGTTCATGCTCTCGATCCTATGGGCCGGATTGGTGTTTGTATGGTGATGTTACATGATGGTGGTTGTGTTACGTGATGATACTGCATGATGATGATGATGTCGCATGATGGTGGTAGATATTGGAAGAGTAATGTGCTTTAAACGTGATGTGATTATTGTCGTAATTGTGATATTGTGAATGCACATGATGTGTATGTCACCTTGTGTGTGTTTGTGATCATGTTGATATGTTGGGGATGGGAGTATTCTCTCTATTTCTTGTTGGTTCTATGAAGAGTTCACGTGTGAATTACTGTTTGTGGCGTGTGAAAAGAATTATAAAGTGGATGACATAGTGTTAGAGCATTGTGACATATTGTGATATGTGGGTGTATCAATGTGTTGTGTGACTAGATTGGTGTTAAAAGAAATGAGTTGTATCATGATGTTTTTACCATGTTTTGAAGAAACGTGTGTACCACGTTGTTATGTAGAAAATGGATGTTATGTTGTGATGTTCTATGGTTCATCGTATGTATGATTTTTGCAAATATGTAATGCTTCATGTTGTGATTTAGGGTCATACGGTGAGTGTATGAACCCTATCGTATGGTGATTGCACTTTGGGTGTAGAATGTGGTAAAGTGGTGTGTTACACCAGGTGAATGTATGATTGTGATCTACCTTGTATATGTACAACCTTTGTGTTAGTTATGTAGTTACATGTTATGTTGTGAACCTTATGCTAACCGACCCTGAGGGAAATCGGTAGAAGTGTATGTTGAGAGTGAGGAATGGTGTACCATGGGTGAATAACTCGAGTCAAAAATTGTTTTAGTAGATAACATGTGATTCTTTCCTCTCTCCCTATGTGGTTACATGTATGCAACCTAAGTGCAACTATGACTATGTTTAGCCTTGTCGAAGTGGTGGCAGGATGATTCAGATGGAGGTGATGACAATTGTATTATTGATATGTATTTTGTGAGCTGAGGCTTGATGTTCTGAGTGCTAGCAACTCGTTGAGTACCCCTTTGGTAGCTAGATAAGGCCACACAATTATCGTAATGTGACACTATTATAAGTTGATTTTATTCGTAAATTGAGCTCTTTTACTTTATTTTGTAAGGACCAGCAGCTTTTCTTGATTTTCATGCTTTACAATTTTGGGCATTTCCTTGTTTTGTGGCACTAACATGGGGGATTTTGATACTAACTATGGCTATTTGGCCATTTATTTTGCTTGAATTTGGGTCTTCTTTTAAATTTGGAATTTTTACCGCCTTGCCCAAGGCTTGTGCTTTGCCGCTTGGCACTTTGATTGGATTGTTATGCTACTTCTATTGTCGTGATGTGTGGAATAGGGTCATGGGATGCACCATGAAATGGTTGGACCTATGGACCCGCTTCGTTGTATAGGGGTATGCCCCAAGGAGTACAGATAACTAGCGGGTTGTTGAACCACTCGTTATTATGTCACTTGGGCTAGGAGTGTTCGAACTCTATGTGTCTTAGGCCATAGGGTCAACCGGCCTCCTTGAGGGAGGCATAAGAGTTTGAGGGAGGCATAAGAGTTTGAGGGAGGCATAAGAGACTTGAGAGAGGCATAAAAGTTTGAGGGAGGCTTATGATATTTGTCTATATGGTTGATGTTTCAGGATATATGTTGAGTTATTGTGATGTTTTGGTTAGTGGTATTTTGATGTATGTGTTACTCATGTCAGGTGGATATGTGTTGTGATGTTGTGGATATGTCATTGATTCCCTTGTGGACACTATGTACCTATAGCATGGTTTGGTGTTATGTGAATTTTTCATTGATGTGAATTGAGGGAATGTCTGGTGGATTGTAGTACTCTTTTGTTTGAGTATTTTGTGTGTCAATCATTGATGTGTGACGAGTACTATGTTATGTGGACTGTGCCTATTCTCTTCCATATTTGAGTAACCTTTTTATGGTGTAATACAATCTTGAAGTATTTACTTGTGTGCTTGTGAATCTGTACTGTCCTTTTTGAACCTGATAGGGTGTTGTGTTAGCCGTTCATGTTGGGCACTCCACAATAAGGAATAAATCAAAACTCTTCAATGATGATATTTTTTAAAAGAAACTAAAACTAGAAATAATGATAATGGAAAGAGACTAACGAAAATAATAAATAAGAAAGAACTGCCAATCTTACAGAACATTGAAAGTTAGAACTTCTACTAAATGTTCCTAAGGCTACCTGTGACCGTGTTTTTAATTGACTAAAATTTTAAACCATAAAGTGTACTTTCTCCTATACCTGTTCTTGGTTGCGAACCATTTCTTTTCCATTGGGTTATGTCGCATCGAGGACGATGCTTTCTTAAGGGGAGGAGTATGTAATGCCTGTTGGGCATCAGCTTCCATTTTTTTTGCCACCTACCCTCCTCTGCCACCTCGGTCTCCTCCCAACCACCCAACCTGCCAACTTTTATGTATGTCCTTGCGTGAGGAGTCGGTGGAGTCGTTTTTCTTCACCATGATCTTTTTTGTTGATTTCCTTCTTGAATGCGTTGAGGTGGAGTGTTGGGCACGTTTTTCTTGGACTTGCGTGTGGCGAGTGAGGTAGGCATGTTTTCCACCATGTTCTTTGAGTGCTACAAGGTGTGTTCTAGTCAGGGATCCTTACCTGTGACCCGCAACAGTGACTAACCAGGCGGCAGGCATTTGCAGTGTAGTAGAAGCCTTTGTGAGCACTTCCAGCAAGCAGGTTGTCCATCTACATTGTTATCTGTTCAGTACCAGATGCATCTTCAGGTTCTGGATTCTCGACTACATATCGTCTAGACAGACATATACACAGTGTGTATACTTTTACACGTATACTATTTGCATACGCCGCCTAGGATGATGGCTTTGAGAGGGCGGCCGGTGCCATTAGTGTTTATTCTAGCTCTTGTGCTTCTCTGTCTCTCCATGATACAGGAGATCTATGCAATGTTGGAGAAAATGTCTTGGGAGATGAAGGTAGCAGGATATTTTTCAGATCCAAAAAATGTACCGAGTTTTCTCTTCTTCTTCAAATCGACTATGTGACAGTGAGAGTGCTTCCAACAGACTTGATGAAATTTATTTACTAAGATTCTCTATTGATTTCTTGCTTGTTTTATGTTGTAACTCATGGAAGAGTATCTCATACAGGCGGATCTATTTTTTATCAGAATATTCATGAAGCACAAATTTCCTTGTTGTTTCATTTCTTTCTCTCTACCCGTAGTTGAGTGTATGTCTCCTTCTTGTGTTCGATTTCTGTGACTTCGGTCACACTTTGGCTCATTTTTGTTGGCCTATCAAGCTTGGCGGTATCAAGACTGTTGTTTCTATGGGTGTTACTCATACTGAAAGGCGTCTACATCAAATGATGTTTGCAGATCGTGACTATGAAAGAGTGCATAGCGTTCTGCTAGAATCCAGCGATGATACAACTAGGCCTATAGTGACTGTGCAGAACTGTGTTGAGAAAGGTTATTCTGTCATTAATATTAAGTCTAAGGACAGACCAAAACTTCTCTTTGACACGATTTGCACTTTAACTGACATGCAATATGTTGTATTTCATGGAACAGTTGATTCGGATGGGCCTGATGCATTCCAGGTGTCCTACAACAGACATATGGATGGCTGCCCAGTGAACTCGGAAGCAGAAAGGTAAAGAATAATCCATTGTTTAGAGGCAGCTATAGAAAGAAGAATCTCTGAGGGAATGAGACTTGAATTATGCAGTTATGACCGAGTTGGTCTTCTCTCTGATGTGACTCACATATTCTGTGAAAATGGCCTGTCAGTCACTAGGGCAGAAGTGAGCACAGGGGTGACAAAGCAGCTTCATTGAAGCAATCTAGTTACTGGTCAGCCTTAATTGAGGATACTAAGTCTAGGGACTGTTTTATGGATATGGAGTCTGTACCAAGAGATTGATTTTGGTTATAAAGCCATCTTCTTTTGCTTTGTCTCAGACTAGGGCTGCTCCTAATATGAGAGCACCAAGGTTAGGAGGTCCTAATCATAAACAATCAGATGCATATGAAGATGGTGGAGGTGTTTGGATGAATGACAAAGGATCAAGTTCAATTGCCAAAAATGGGGCCTACAGAGGTTCTAGGGCTAATTTTGGAGCGGTGTTGGGAGGATGTTGGCAAGTATTTTAGACCACCCACCCTGGCCGTGAACTCCTACCTATGCCAACGTGAAGATGGTCGATGTTTGGGCGCCCAACGAGCTTGAAGAAAATGGAATTTGGCTTGGGTTATTGTTGTTGATCCGGGCGGGTGTCCGTGGAAACTACTGGATCTGGTGAAAAAGGAAAGATATTTCTACACCTTTCTACTGTTATTCTGTTTAAAAGTATTGTGAAATCGAACCACCTTTCCTTGCATTGCTTTGTCAGTTGGATGTCATGATGGGAGATTTCCCCTTTCGGCTTGTTTCTTCTTGTTTTTGCTTTTATCGTTGTCAGTATGTTGGTCGAAAGGATGTGTGTGCCTTCTCCTCAGAACATTATGTTTCTCTTACTCGAATGATAGATATTAGTCTGTTTGTTTAGGTATTAATTCTTCTCTACGATTGAGTTGCAAGTCATTATGTTGATCAACTAGTATTTTCGATATTATGGAAGTAATTTATGATAACTATGAAGCTCCTCCCTAGCACCCAAGTTGTCTTTTGACGTTTTTTTGTTAGCCCCTTTGCAAGTCCCTTTGATAACCTTTTGGCATCGAGAAAGAAAGGTTGTAGGATTGTGTGAGCAATGCGTGGGCTAGCCAGCTTAGAGTTTTGGTATTAAAACTGGTAGAATGAAAAGGTTTGTGTGCAATGTGTTTTGCTGTCTTGCGTGTTTAGACTATTATACTATCTTTCATCTTGTTTCTAGGCTTTTAAGGCCATCCTCAAGAAGTATCTCGACCATCCTTATCAACTTGAACCATAACTAGCTTTTCAGATCAACTGAGCTCGAGGTTTCTTTGTGTGAATCTAGTACCTCGTTGACACTAGAATAGCTTTGGTCTAATCCCCCCTCTGTGAATTATTGTTGGTGGCGCTCTTCTATTTTTCCTAACTTGCATTATTTCTCCTTTTTAGTGTCAATGCTAGTAATTAATATTGGTCAGTTTTTATGCACGTAATTACCTTAATATTTTGTGATGGAAATTTCCTTAAATGTGATTATCTTCGGGGGAAAAAAAAAATCTCATCTTTATTTTGATAGTCTTATGGATTCATACCAGAAGGTTTTGTTTTGATAATGTCACCTAGAAATTATGTTTGTATCTATTGTGTGACGGTTGACTGTGTTACCAAGGGTTTCCTTATAATATGGCTGTTTTGGGATATGGGTAATTTATTTTAAATTAACTAAACATTAGTATTGTAGTGGAGGTATGCAAATCTTTAGTGTTATAAAATTTTTTTGATGACATTATTGTATAATCTTGTTGGACGGAACCCCCTTCTTCTCTCGCGTGGTTGCTATTAGCCTGTAAGACTTGGACCCTTCTTGGACGATTGGAAAATATTTGTAGTTAATGGTCAAAACTAGTACTCTTGCCTTCACTTTGAATCTTATGTTGTATGTATACTCTAATTGATTTATGGTTTGAAACTCAATTATACATGGCTTTTTGTGTTAATTTTTGAAACCCATGTTTCCCTCTTCTTGGGCCGATCAACTCTTGTTCTTTTGGAAAAATATTATTTTAGCCTATGCGTTTGGTACCTTTGACAAATTTTCTAGATGACTGGTATATTTATCAAATCTCAATCTTGTAATTATTGTTTAATTACTTACTTGATGGGGATTCTGTTTTTGCTAGATTGTTTGTTTTCTCCTTATAGGGCCAAGGGCCATTCTCATATGATTGTTACTTTCGTTGCATTTGCTCCTAACTGAAGTAAAAAGTCTCCTCCTTCTTTGATTGACATGTTATAGACTTTATTATAACTTGATGTGTTCATATTGTTTATAGGTTTGACCCAAATCCTTGTAATAAAGTGCTTCTTTTCATGATATTGTTAGATAATAGTTATGGTGGTTTTGTGTAGCCTTATCTTGCTCAGTTCTCGTGAACTGACTCTTGTAGAGAATTTGCTGCAGATGGATTTTGTGTGTAGATGAGGGATAGAATTGTAGACTTTTGTCATCAGCCTCAGTTGAGAAGATCCTTTGCTCGAAACCTTTTTATGTTGTTTAACTATTGTTAACGTCCAGTGGAAAGTTTAAAAGAGGATTAATGTCTTAGTATAATGTATTGTGGACTTATCATCTGAACTTTGGAAACCTTGTATTGTGTGCCCATCATTGAAATTATAAGAAAATTTGGTTATTGTTGTTGAGTGACTTGTGGAGTATCAGTATTTTGAGAAATGATGTAATCTTGTTTTGTTCTCGTAAATGAGTGTTGCTTCAACCTTGCCTTGAGAATAAATTTTGAGTTAAACCTTGATATGACTTAGTAATAAAGTGTCATCAGTAAACTAACATGGGATCGTTTAATACTTCTGGAAGTTAAATTAAAAGTTGCATTCAAATAAAGTAAGGTAGGGGTCACCAATTGAGAGCAAGAAATTCTCTAAGTAAACAAGGGCAAGACTATCATTGCAAGTAAACTTTATAACACGATAACCCTAGCTCCTGTAGTGAACATTATGCCTTTTATGGTAAAATTTGTAAAATGACCCTAAGGTGAAATGAAATGTTAATTGGTTGAAGATGATAAGATTTAATAATCTAGAGAAAACAAATTGGAGACCTCACCATCTTTCTCATTGCCATTTGGAAAGTAAATTTTTACTCCTTATTAATACTTTTAGCGAAGCCTAAGTAAAGTTGTTGATTATTGTGGTTAAGATCCCTAGCTTAAATTAATACTGGCAATAACTAATGAGGTCCTAAAGATGTTTCATCTCAACCTTCTCCCTCTAACCCTTTTCCAAGGCACCTTGTATCTCTTCTCTTAAGTGTTCTAAACTTAAAACCATGTTGTGTTGTGGGCAAGAACAAATCTTAGTAGCATTAGTGGTGAGCAGATGGCCTTGTGGAATTGAAATCCTCCCTTTTCTTGATAAATGAATTAAGCAAATAAAGGTCATAATAGATAGGATTTAAAGATAATTAATCTGTTTCAAAATAATAAATTTAACTTGGTAAGATGAATTTTATGAATCATATCCTGAGTCTCCTTGAAAACGAAGCTAAGAATTGCGAGATGTATTTTTTAAAAAAATAAATAACCCTCAAGAATATCTCATTGTGGTAGGCCCTAACTGTAAGTGTGTTCTATGATTGGACTTCTATGTTGTCTTGTCAAAAAGAAAAGTAAATTGTCCTTGATATGTGTGAACATTTCCGTGCTGCCTTTATGGCCATCCTTGTATCAAGTTGTTCACAGTGTTAGTTGTATACTTGGTGATGACATGTTGCGTCATGTTATGTGTCAAGCAAGTCAAAAAAAATATCCTGTCTTTTACTGAGTTATTCGTGTGTGGATTTCTGGGTTGTTACATTAATGAACTCCTTAGTTCCTCTCAGCTAAATGTTTTACCTTGGTTCTAACAACATAACACCTTGGTCTTTCATGAAGGTTGTTTAGCATAAATATGTACTCTCACCTTAAACTCATTTATTGTTGGGGGTGTAGAGCTTTAGGTGTAATTGGAATTATACCGAACAAAGGTAGTTTTCTTATGATATTCCCATGATTGATCTCTTGGTGGGATTATATTACACAAGTGGATGTCTTGGTTGCAATATACATTAACAGTGCAGTGTATAAGAGAAAATAATTGGTTTTTCTAGTGCTGGGTTACACTCCTTAGAGTAGTGAATCCATTGGTGAAAATTATGTGTTATTTTTTTTTACAAATGTTATAAAACAATACTAATAGTGAAACCATATGTGATGTAAAAGTAAAGCATATAAGAGTAAAAATGAGATTTGAGGTTTGGAATATTGCCACTCTTGGAGTCCTTATAACTCAATTAATATTTTTCATGTGTTCGAAGAATATGAGTTTCCCTTGGTGAGATCAAACTTTGAAAAAAAAGAAGATATATATACATAATATAAATACAATTTCTTGTTGTAGGAATGTTAAATCAGGAAATAAAGATAACCTGATAGAATAATGTTTATGGGAAAAAGGCAGCTTGAATCTAAACCACCCCCCTTAAATGTTAATATTGCTTTCTGGACATCAAGTGAGATTCACTTGAGTTGTAAGGGTAACATGTAGACATTGAATAAACATTTGAGAAGCCTTTTATTAACATAAAAACAAGATAATTAAAGTATTGTATATGCAATTTGAAGTACTGTATATGTAATTCAAATTAAGCCAAATTAGTATGGAAGTTATGGAAATTTCCGTAAAGGATAAAAATCCAACTTAAAATGGTCGAACTGTAAATTAAATGCCGAATGAACTTTAAAATATGTAGGTGGAAAAAGGATTAAATTATCCTTGCGCAATAATGTTCTTGGAATGTTAATCATAACTAAGATGCAATTAAAGAAATGATGTGTTGCGGGTTGCGAATGAGTCATTTTTTTGTGGTTGGGTCATTTCTTGTATTCATTCATTGGGAAAAGTGTGGCATTGACATGTCGTGTTGTCTTGTGTCTATGTGAGTTGATGACTTGTAAGTGTCATATGTGTCTTTGATTTTTCTTTACTTGGAGCCCTTGTGGCATTGTGTAGTAAGCAATGTAAGTAAAAAAAAATTATCCTGGTATTTTTAACTATTACTTTTGTGTCTGTAAAATTTGGGCGTTACATTTGGTATTAGAGCATAGTTTCATGCTCTCAAACCTCTAGGGAAGATTGGATTTGTGATGGTGGTGGATATTAGAAGAGTAATGTGATATAAACATGATGTAAATTATGTCGTAATTTTGATATTTTGAACACACATGTTGTGTATGTTACTTAGTTCGTATTTGTTACCATGTTGATGTGCTTGTGATGAAATTATTCTCTCTCCTTTTCATAGCTTCTATGAATAGTCCATGCATGATGTACCCCCTTATTGTGTGTGAAAAAGCATGTTATTGTGGATTGCGGAGTATTGGAGCATTTTGAGCATTATGTGATATGAAGGTGTATTAAGGTATTGCATGACAAAGTTGTTGTAAAGTGAATTGAATTTTATCATGATGTCATCACCGTGTTGTGATAAATCATGTGTGTCACCATGTTGTAATTGGAATTGACTATATGTTCTAAGGTTATACATTATGTTCCTCATATGTATAATTCATGAAAAAATGTGATGGTTCATGTTGTGATTAAGGGGCATATGGTGGGTGTATGATCCCTAATGTACAATGATTGCACTTTAGGTGCAGAATGTGGTAATGTGATGTTTCGTAAGCCATAAAAGTAATGATTGTGTTATACCTTGTATATACACCATGCATAAGACGCTATGGTTAATGTGCGTGAATCACCATTGTGTTAGTCATGTAGTTATATCTTATGTTGTGGACCCTACACTAACCGACCCTAAGGGAAATCGATAAACTGTTTATGTTTGGAGTGAGAAAATGTGTACCATTAAATAGTCACTCGAGCCAAGTACGAGATAGGAAGTGGAGCCTTACATAGGCTGAAAACCCAGTTTTGTTCATTTGGTATGTGTGGCACTTGCTCTACGAACACCTTAGGCTTAGTAGATGATGACTTGTACCCCTTTCTCTCTCCCAATATGTTTATTGTATGGATTCAACCTCTGTGATTTTGACTATGTTGAGCCTTGTCGAAGCGGTGGTCGGATGATTCATAATGAGATGATGACAGTTGTATTTTTGATATGATATTTTACAAGTTGAGGCTCGATGTTTCTGAGTTCTTAAATATCGTTGAGTACCTGTACATACCCAAAATCATAGGGTACTTCACCATCGGAACAATGTAACATGTGCCCTAATGATGATATAGGTCTCCTCGCAAGGTATTCAGGATCTGGAAAAGCTCTTTAAGAATGCGTTAACATCCCACATGTCCCGCTTGGCCCATTCGTTCTTTGTTGTTCTCTTTTCCCCTCTTTTCTTTGTGTTTTGTTCTTCAGTTACGAAACCACCACCCTACCTAGATGGCGGTCTCGTGACCCCCCCTAGGTAGGGCAGCGGTCCTTTAAGCGCCACCCTGCTCAGGGCGGTGGTCCTTCATGTGTTTTCTAAAATGTTATTTTTAACACGACTCACATAAATTTCAATGTTTACCATCTTTTTTCACTACCTTTGCTTGTATTTATGATTCTGGTTCCCCGGAATAGAGTTTTGGCATTGTTTATGGTTTAATAGATCAATTTTGTTTTTACCTTTGGGTAAATGGAAATCCTATAAATAGCTAGCTTTTTCTCAAGCAAATGGCCCCTCGAATTTGCCTCTGAATTTCTCATTTCAATAGTTTAGCCTTTCAATTTTTGCTTAGAATTCATAGTTTCATTTGTTGTATGCATGGTTAGTATTGTTTAGCTATTAGAAAGCCACATATCCTCCTTGTGCAAAATTTTTTATTATTTCATCCAATCAATTGGAGTAGGATAGTTTGCTTTTCAAAAGGAAGCCATTAAAAGTTACAGGTTTTGTTCCTCAAACAGTATAGTTTCAGGTTATAGACATTTTATGTTGCATGACTCACAATAAATCCCACTAGGAATTGCATAATCCAAGCTCTATACTCTTGCGTTATCGCTCTCCTACTCGCATTGTATTCAGTTTGTATCCTAAGCTGTCATTGCTGCAATATCTACTTCTGTTGATGCTAGCATTACACGCTTTTCTGGGTCCACATGAGCATGAAGGAACGAGGAGATCACACTAAGGGGACAAGGTCACACACCATCGGATTCACCACTATTCTGTAAAATCCAAATTCTAGCTTTCAAAGTTCTAGTTAAAAGCATATCAAATAGAGTAGCTAATCATTTCATTTCAGTTAAATTTTACTTTCGATATTGCTAGGGAAGCGGTGGGGATTGATAGTTTTTGAGAAACTATGATTCACTCCTCACTTCTGAGGTAGGATCGAGAGTCTTTCAAATAGAGTAGATTAATTATCAGGTTACTTGGAATAGATCTACAAATTGCATAGACAAGAAGCTATACTCGGTTGCTTTGTTTGTTTTAATTGCATTATTAGTTTAGTTTTCAATTTTAGATATATTAGATGATTACTCTTTAAAATCTATTCAGTAGTTTATTAATAAGCATCAAAATTAGAAATATATGTAGATATATCTTGTATATTTCGTTTATTCTGTCATTAGTTAGCTTTATATCGCTTTCTTTTGTATGACAATCATGGGACCTAGAGAGCCCAGAGAATACGTATTCGAGGCAATAATGCCTCAACCCAATCTTATTATGGAAATAGCTTATATAGATCAGAACTTTAGAATTCAAGTCTTCTGAACAGATCAGCTCACAGTTAAGCGAGTTAAATATAGAATACGACCAAGCACACACATTTTGGTCAAATCAGGAAAAGTACAGATTACCCTAGATAAATATCTGCATGACTTTAGAAGGGCTTGAAAGAGATAAAACATTTGGTTGTGACCCTTTGGTCCCACAGCCAGACGCATGAGACACTCTCACAGACATAGGTACTAGCTTAAGAATTCAAGTTACAGGAACGCCTATGAGATACTCTGAGAAGATTACACAACTGTTAATTCTAAACACAGAGATTAGGGACTGATGCCGCACATGACCATATCAGATCCATAACAACCACGAATCTATGGTTGTGACCCAAAAATCTCATAACCCAATGAGTCCACAGGTCAATCAGACATAGATGCTGGCTTACGCACATTAGTATTCAGATCTACTCCACTTCTGCCTACCATCATCACACAATTATCCTTGTTAGACATAAGAGCTAACAAAGCTAAAGATTTCTGGACTAGACTAGAGAATCAACCATAGAATCCACTATATATCCATCATCCATCATATGACCCTATCTGGAGACATACACGAAACCATCCCAGGTCATTTTCCACATATTCCACAACCTATAGATTGGATCATGCCAGAGCTCAATATTGATTAGAGCCTTCGAGAAATCATCCTTGCCAACTAATCTATCATGCTAGTTCAAGTTAGGAGGTCCTTCTTTACCTTATATTTGTAGATTCCACTGGTGCACGTCAAAGACATAAGATTGCTTGACTAGATTGCCAACACCCCACATATGTTCCATCCCCACTGGATATCTCAGCATGACCTTGGGAGGTCAGGTACGAGGAAGAATTACTTGTAGATTCCCATGCTCACTTGTCACTTTTCCATCCTACAAAATTGGTGAACTTGACGTGAAAAACACAGTGCTTTCACTATTACCTCTTTCTTCCACCTTCCCTCCTTCCCATTATTCTACGGGTATTCATATACCCCTCAAATACGTCAGGATTCAATGCATATGGCAGAAATATCCTAGGTCTTGAGGCATACTACGCTCAACTAAATAGACAGTCATCACCCTCGCTCTTAGTATGGGGTGACAATTATTCAGCCAACCAGTTGTCAACACAAACTTCACCTCCAAGGACTAGATATAGCTCATCTTTCCAAACAAAGGAGTTGGATCGGCTCACTCAAACACAACAAACAGATCCTTCAAGCTCAAACAATATGACGTTCACAGGAGAATCTGGTTCATCTCCTCGGGTGCTACTTAGATGATAATCAGATCCATACCTGGTTTTAGATGATAAGCATTCAATGTGTTATGCCAGGAATTAACAATGCTCTCAGAGTATGTACCCACCTATAGGAAGTTTACAAACACAACCTGAGATCTCAGATCACTGAATGAAGTCATTTCGAATTTAGTAGAAAAGGTTAGAGGATTAGAACTTGCTCAAGCAAATCAAAATTCTCAATTCATGTAGGCAGGAAGTTCCAATCCTCCACACCATCGTAGCCAAGTAGACCTCCTCACAGGAATAGGCACATTGGGCATGTATCCTCAATATTCACAACAAATGCCAACTAGAACCACCATTTCTAATACCATTCCAATACCTCCCGGTCTAGTACAAAATAATTCATTCCTAGACAACCCCCCTTCATACTTAAACATGTACTCCAAATCACCATAGGGAGATATGTTCTCCTTTCCCGGCATGTTTACTCAACCACAAGGGTTTCCTCATGCCCCTACCAATGCATACACTATGCCATATCAACAACTCATTCCACCATCGCCTCCTTAGCAAGTACCATCAATGGTCGAAACCTATGCGATAGGGACTTATTCAGAATATTTGAAAGAGCCCTTAGACTTCACCATACAAAGCTTCATGCTTCCAATACCTCTTCCCAATTTACCCAAATACAAAGGGGAGGGAGACCCAAACACACATATCAAAGCCTACACCACAAGCATTCGAGAACTGCTCCCTTGGGATGGGGTTGTTGCTAAAATATTCCCCAAAACATTGGAGGGCATTACCCTCGATTGGTATTATAGAATACTAAAGGCTTCCATCCATTCATTTAAACAAATCATTTCAAAATTCATTAAAGCATTTGACATGAACAAACTATTGAGAATAGGAATCAGGGAATTCTTGCACATTAAGCAAGAACACAATGAATCTATCACTCATTTTATCCAGACATGGCGTACAGTGCTTTATTCTTTAGCCAGTGCTCCAACATGGACCAAATGGAACTATGTGATTTATTCCTTCATTCTCTCAGTCGAGAAGTGAAGGAAGAATTCTAGAAGTTCCCACTAAAGACTTATAATGAAGTACTAGAGAGTGCTCTCCAAATAGATAAAATGGCAATAGATAGCAGTCGCAAGACGTATGGAGCAAACGGGAGGTTAATCACCTCCAACCAGAATAATATGACTTACCCTACTACAACAAATGTCAATCAAGGACCTAAAGTACTTAATAAAAAGGTAACTGATCAGGTTAAAAAGGTAACTGATCAAGTGACAACAGATGGAGTAACTGATCAGGCTAAAAAGGTAAATGTTGTGAATACTCCACCACTAATGAACAACAAACGAAACAACAACTTTACAACAAAAATCAATGTAGTGGATTTTAATCATCCACAACAACAACAAAAACAATGGAAAAACCTTACAAAGGGTCTAAGTCAAAACTCAACTAGATATCAAAACTAGAACCAAAACCAAAAAAAACAAATGTAAAAATTTAATCCTAATAGGCAATGGTTTGATTAGAGTTTTGGGCCATAATATGCACCAAGCTAGCAACCTAGGAATTACAATCCTAACTCACATTGTGGTTTCCAAAAAATTCGAGGCCATGACACTAGAATGTGTCGTGATTATAATAAATTCATGCAACATTTTCCAGAGGAAAAAAGACAAATTTTCATAGATATGTTCTTGGCAGATCCTACATCACCAGCACCAAATACTTTTACAGGGTCAGTTTCCCCTCAAAATGCACCCCTCAAAATATTTAATGATCCGCTCCCAAATCACAATAACAACAGGTTAAATCAAAATGGGACAAATAGGGGCATAGTGACAGGAAACAATGATCATGAAGCCTTGACTTCACTAAATCCATTAGTTGCACCACAATTAGGAAGTCATCCGTGACCCAAGATAATAGGTTTAGTGGAATTAGACGCCGAACTACCCGTGGAATCTATAACAAGGACACTAGAGTATTCCTCTAAGCCAAATCCAAGTTACTTGCCGGAGACAGATAACATCCAACAAATATTAGTACAACCCGTGGGTGCTTACGATTGAATTAGTGATCTAACAAAAACCTTCTCGCACATTTCTTTTTTGGACTTACTAAACAACTCTCCTACCCACAGGGCTACTCTCTTAGAGGCATTAGGTTTAGGTCTTTTAATTAACATCACTCCACCTCCCGAAACACAAGTAAACCATATAGAATTTGATATCCACCCCCCAGGGAAGCCAGATAGGGATATCGAGTTTATATTCAAAATAAACAAAATTCCAACAGACACTGAGATTGCATGCAAAGGTGATCCAACCTTACATTTGCAAGTATGGGTTTATGACAATTATGTGAAGTGCACAATGGTTGATAATGGGGCAGCGGTTAACATAGTCCCCCTCTCTTTCCTTCAAAAGCTAGGGTATGGAGAAACAAATTGTTCCACGACTCGAAATACATTAAGAGGCTATGATAGCCTTAAATCCACGTCAATTGGAATGATAATACTATCGGTCACCTTAGGACCCAAAACAATCCTGACTGAGTTTTATATTATAGATCGGGAAACCAACTATAATATGATCCTTGGCCAACCATGGATACACCGTATGAAGGAAATGCACTCTACATTATTTCAAGAAGTAATATTCTTGCATTTAGGAAAGGTGTTTGTAGCCATAGGTGATCCAAATCCATTCGATATACACCTAGCTGACTTAAAGAAAATACCAGGCGTTCACTCAGAGTTTGAACTCCCAAAAAACCAACCTAATAAACCCACCGACGGAAAACCAGAAGAAAAGTTGGTACCTAAATTAGATCTTGAGAGTATGAGCCTAATCAAGACTATCCCAGCCCTCAAGGATGAGGCTAACATTGTAGAAACAGTATTGTTAGGAACTAGTGAAAAAATTGTCAAATTATTAGAACATGATCTACCGATGTTCCTACCATTTGATTCTGTAGGCATGGGATATACCCTAGGTGTTGGTTCTCTTCTAGTAGAGGATCTCTGCATGGTAGAAGTAACTGAAGTAGAAGATGTTAACACAAAAAATTCCCAATGACCATACTCCCAGCTAAATATTGGACTCTCCATTTCGATGGAGCTAGATGTCATTAAGGAGCTGGGGCAGGTGTAATCTTTACTTCTCCTAAGGGAAAAATCCTACCATTTGCCTTTAAACTAAATTTTGAATGTACGAACAATGGCGCTGAGTATGAATCCCTCCTCCTTGGCCTCATCTTAGCTAAGAGGATTGGTTTTTATAACATCAGGGTGTTAGGAGACTCACAATTGGTAGCAAACCAAGTCTCTGAGGTGTATGAAACTAGATCTAAGTACTTACAGCTCTACAAAATAGCTGTATTGGATTTGAGCAAAGAGTTTGACTTCATATCAATTAAAGCAATCCCGCGAGAACAAAATCTTCTCACTGATTCTATAGAAACCTCAGCATCAAGCTTCACTCCAAACAATGAGTTGGAAGATACCCATTTCATGGTATCCCTTCGTACTGAACCATTGGTGAAAAAAATGGCAAACCCTCTTTTAACAAACATATATGAGAACAAATCTACTATCCTAGACCACATTGATAGTGATAGAGCCACTCTGGATTACTTAAATGCCTATGCAGTGCTACATCTCACCCATCACATGATAGATTTGTCCTTAATCCCACATTCATCTTCCTACTTTGGAAATCCCATGATAGAGCTTCCCCCATAAGAGGAACACAGCATAGACACAGTAGAAAATGGATACAATCTAGAATTACTTCCAACCCTGCCTAAGTTTGAAGAAGGTAACGCTTCTTTAATCAAAGAAACAATTGATATTAAGATCAGAACAAAGGATGAACCAAAGATCTTGAAACTAGGATCCTCGTTAACTCGAGTAGAAGTAGAAATACACACTCAAATCCTTAAGGAGCATCAGAAAGCCTCCACATTTAATTATAAATAAATGACAGGAGTTACACCGCACATCACGGTACATAACCTTGTCACCAAGTCAGATGTAAAGGCAATTAAACAAAAATCAGGACCTATGAAACCTAAGGTAGCTCTCATGGTAAAAGAAGAAGTAATGAAACTCCTCCAAGTAGGATTCATCAAACTGGTCAATTACTCTCAGTGGGTATCTAATATCATTCCCATTCTAAAAAAAATGGGAAGATACACATCTGCATAGACTTTTGAGACATTAATAAGGAATTCCCCAAGGACGACTTCCTGTTACCATCCATTGATGTCATCATTGATGTAACAGCTAGATTTGAGCTTTTGTCCCTCATTGATGGGTTCTCACGATATAATCAAATCAGAATATCTGAACAATACCAAGCCAAAACCACGTTTATAACTCCTTGGGGAACCTATTATTATGCCGTTATGTCGTTTGGTCTCAAGAATGCTGACACTACATACCAACGGGCAATGACATACATATTTCACGATCTTATTCACAAAATCATGGAGTCATATGTAGATGACTTGTTGGCCAAGGCCAAGAAGCGTTGTAATCACCCAGAAGTACTCCACATCATCCATTCACATCTAATAGAATACAGAGTCACACTAAATCCAGAAAAATGCGTCTTTGGTGTGATAGGAGGGAAGCTCCGAGGTTACATTATATCATGATGAGGGTTTGATGTAGACCCAGCCAAAATCTGGGTTGTTCTCAAAATGATCCCACCTTCGGATGAATTCTGAATCAGGTCATTTCTTGGAAAAATCGGTGCAATCCAAAGATTCATCCCCGATTTAAGCTTTGCCATTCATCCAATCAACAACCTACTCAAGAAAGATTAAAGTACCGATTGGAATAAGGACTGCAACAAAGATTTTGAAGTTGTTAAGAGTTTCTTGTTGTCACCACCCCCGCTAATGCCACCTAAGCCATACCACCCTTTAATCTTATACTCACGAGCTACCAATGTCTCGCTAGTGTGCATACTAGCCCAAGAAGATGATGACAAATGAGAACGTGTGATCTATTTCATTAGCCAAACGTTGCTCGACTATGAAACACGTTATACGCAAGCAAAACAAGAATGCCTTGCCATAGTCTTTGCAACCAAATGCTTAAGACATTACATGCGAAATCAAGAGACAAAAGTCATTATAAACATAGAGCATTTACGAACTTTCCTCATGCAAGGATCCTTGTCTAAAAAGGTTGGACACTTTATAACCTTAATGGATGAATTCAAATTAAATTTTGTTAACCAGAAATCCATTAAGGGGCAAGTCATTGTAGATTGGTTAGCTGATAACCCATTAGACAGAGGCGATCTAGTAGATCTAGACTTTCCCGATGAATGCATATACTACGTAAAAACTAGACCTACCATCTCTGAATGTCTTTGGTATACTAATATTATTAATTATATCATGGACCATAGTTATCCAGAAGATGCTATACCATAACAAAGAACGTGGTCATGCATTATCATAGCCATATATGTTATTATAGAACAAGTTCTCTATTGTAAGGCTTTCGATGGAATGCTCCTAAGGTGTGTTGACACAGAAGAATCCAAAAAAATTATATACGAATCTCACAGCAACATGTGTGGAGGCCACTGCGGTGGCCATGCCACTGCTCGTAAAATACACCAGATGGGATATTTCTGGCCCACTCTAGAACATGACACAGTAGAGTTTGTACACAGGTTTCATAAATGCCAAGAATTCTCCCACGAGATTCACATGCCGGCACAAGCTCTACAACCAATCGCTACTCCGTGGCCCTTTTCTATGTGGGGCCTAGATTTGATAGGGAAATTCTCTCCCTCATCTATAGATGGCCATAACTTCATAATCACGGCCACCAAGTACTTTACAAAATGGGTAGAGGCTATGCCTCTTACCACTATACTAGGTTCCATGATCGCCAAGTTCATTTTGAACCAAATCATTTATAGGTACGGTGTCCCGCAAATCATTATCTCAGATAAAGGTACTTCCTTTAAGAATGACGAAGTCCACAAACTATGTAGTAAATTTAAAATAAGTCATCATACGGCCTCTCTGTATTACCCTCAAGCCAACGGGCTAGCTGAAGAAACAAACAAAACATTAAAGGCCATTCTTCTCAAAATGGTGAAAGAAAACAAAAGAGATTGGCATTTGAAGTTATACCCAGCCTTGTGGGCCCACCAAACCTCAATAAGAACACCAACAAGAGAAACTCCTTTCTCACTGGTATTCGGAGCGGAATCAGTTCTCCCCCTTGAGGTTGAAATACCGAGTTTCCGTATTTCATTACAAGGGATTCTGGATGAAGAAGCTTATAGAGAAGCATGTCTCTCCCAACTAGAAATCCTAGATGAGGCCAAGTTAGATGCTGAACAATGGCATAGATTTTATGCTAACTGGATGTACCGACAATATAACAAAAAGGTCTATGAACGAGATATATATCAAGGAGATCTAGTTCTACGACTAGATAGCTAGATCAATAAAAAGATCAGTGAAGGAAGGAAATTCCGGCCCAAATGGTTTGGCCCATACTGATTCACGAAGGACTATGGAAATGGTGCATGTCTCTTATGTACACTGGAAGGTGAGGAATTTGGTGAAACTGTCAATTCCATGCACCTTAAACGATTCTATGCATAAGCAACCAACACTATTTGTATAAATATATCTACATTGCATCTTCGTGTAGTTAGGTTCATTTTGTCCACTTGTTTCGTACAATTTTGTGATCGAGGAACTCATCCCAAAAAGCAATTCATTACAACTTTTGATGTTATTGGCATGAACACTCTAATCATACTTCTTCACTTCCATAGCATCATCAATCATGTCATAATCATTTGATCAGATAAAGCTAGATATAACAAAGCCTTAATGGTAACCATACCAAGATCTGCATGCTTCTTCTTATCTTTGGTTTCTTCCTAGGATAGGTACCTTGCCTATGGTCTGTTCTAGAAGCTTCATCGTGTCACATCTATCCCCTATGTATATCTCTTTGGAAATAAGAACACACTGACATTTTGCTCAAATAAGCAAGTCAAACATAGATCAAACAGAAAATTTTATTTTTACACATTTCCTTTCCCTACCAACCTTCGGTGATGAGCTTGCGTGTCTTACTAGTGACGTAGGGTTGGGAAAGGATGGGAATGCCCTTACTCACCTATACCTTGTCCATGGTGATAAGCCCACGCTTCTTACTAGTAGCATGGGGCAAGGTGTAGGGGGTTCTCTTGACAAATAAATGTTGAAGGTCATAAGCAAACAATTCCAATGAACTTTTGAAAATTTGAGTCAAAAACAAATGAATCAGATGTCCAAAAGTTCCAAGAGAGTTAAAAACCTTGAAACCTAGATTTTATCTACCATGTGGCCATCTACGGATCTAAGTCTAGATAAACCGCAAAGCAAGTTGCATCCCAAACTATGGAGTCACTCGAGTAGAGTAAGCTTGTAGCATCCTAATTTGGTTCCACCAAAGCTTTGTCTATCTCTCATCACTACCATTACAACACATTTCATAACTTGTGCCCTTTCTAGCTCTCGGTGATGAGCCCTCACATCTTACTAGTTGCATGGAGTTAGGAGTGGGGAAAGTTAATCTGCTCATCATACAGTTTATCATCACATTTTGTCAAAACAAATATGAAGTACCAAAAAATTGCTTATAAGGAACTAGAGTTTAAAATCACATTGTGTTTACATTATCATATATCAGCATCATGAAATAAAAAAAGAAAGTAAACATTTGTATCATTTGTTCTCCATTGCATACATTCTAAAAAGCATATAAACATAAAATTATAGTTTACATATGGAAAACAAAACCATAAATACTAAGAGTCTGATCCAAAAATAATATATATATATATAAACGATCAAGTTTCCTGTACAATGCCATCATGTCCTAAGCATGGTCAAAATGCTCAAAGAGCCCAGAAAATACAAAATACATCATACAAATAGTCTAAGAGAGCCAAATGGCTTCTCAACCCCTATGAGATCCCTCTGAGGGTGCACGTCCATGTCTGGGACTCCGGCTATGTCGGCGCTCTAAGTGCACGGAGGGCTCATGATCCTGAGGAGAAGTTGTAGTCTTGCCATGAGAGTGACTCCTCATCAGGTGCTCTGCTATCCTGTACCCTACCAGCTTAGTACAGAGAGTAGACACCATCCTGGCCACATGCTAGAAAGGAGAAAAGATGTCGGTATTGTTACCGGTTGCTGAAGGCTCCCCTGCATCCACAAATAGCTCCGCAAGGGTCTTCTCCATGGGGATCATCAGGGTATCAGTACATACCCAGCGAATCAGATCTCACCACTCATCAGCAGTCTTTGCAAGCAAAGTAGAAAACCCAATTAGAAATAATCAAGAGATAAAAACAAAAACAAACAAGAGTAGAGACAGTAACTAAGACAAATCCAAGCTAAAGACAAATATTAAGAGAGGGATGGTAACTCACTCAGATCACCAGGCCTCCATGAGGGATCCCTAGGGTGAGCACCTACCACAAATGCTGCCACTAACTAAGGTACTCCTCCCATGGCTGAAGCAACATAGCGTCCCACTACAGACTCATCCTCTCCACCAAGGCCCTGAGAGAGTGGCTCCTTTGAAGCCAAAGTCACCCTCTCCACACTCTGCTCTACCCTCTCCACCTATAAGATATCCTGAGTGTCATGCCACTCATAATCACTGTCCTCCTCTCCACCTGACTCGCTGACCTCAGCCTCGGTCTCCTCCTCCGTCTCCCCCCCTGTGAACTCCTTGGACTCGGAGTCTATGTCAATGGGGTTATCGCTTCTGTGGGTGGGACCGATGGCAATCTGAAGTAAGGGTGTCTAAGTGATGTCAGCTCTCCCTCGAGCTCATACTACCCGCCTAGCTGCAATGGGGACACCAGGAGTAATAACTGTCCAACCACGACCTCTAGGACCTCCACTGGCCTCTCGAACTGATCTATATGCTGTCACCACTGGGGGAAGCATACCCACGTAAGGTAGGCCAAATTGCTGAGGCACTCAACCAAAATGATGTATCTCCACCCTCCCCATCTTGTCAACAAGCTACCCTGTAGTGGAGCAAGAAATCAAAGTAAGAGCCTTCTCACCCCATAAACTTGCCATGGCCTGATAAGGTGTAGCCTCCATGTCATCAGTGGTCAAAGAGACGACCAGTTGGTGAGGTGCTCTTAGCACCGACATGTCTGTCCATCTAGTTTCCCTCACAGCTCAGGGATCTACCACCTCTACCATAGGGGATGAAACACTCGTAGACATAGCTCATAACAAGGGTCGGATGGCTCAATGACTACCCATGTAAACAGACCACCCTGTACAAATCATGGTAGGAAGTCCCAAGTATGTAGGCTCCCTAGGCATAAATCCAACCATGTCCCTCAATCTGTCCAATGATGGGGGACCAAAAATATAATAAAGTGTCTCCTCCCTTATCCCCGATCAATCTCGAGGCAAGGATCCCCATGATGGTTTGGCGAATCAAGGGGATAGGCAGGCTACGAATAGATCAGACCCTCACCCCCTTCTTCGAACTAGTGGAGATAACTGCATCTCCCATATATGAGGCCCACTTTACTATCTGATCCCGTGACCCTGCTGTCTGAAGAGTGAGACGTCTCCCGATGATCGGGACCCCCAGTATATGGTAAACATCCTCTAAAGTAATGGTCCACTCACCTCGGACCCTTGGTAATCGGAAAGTGTTCTGATCTGCATCCCAATATGAAAATAAGTCACAGAGTATGTGACTATATGGTGCAACATGTGGAACCCGTGATATGCATAGTATACCATCCCTCTAAAGAGTTTCCTTCTCATCCTGAGAAAGGGCATCTAATATTGCTGAGAGCCAATCACACTCTCTCTCTTGGCTCCATCGAATATACTCCTCCCTCGCCTGCATACACCCAAAAACACACAAAATAGAGTAAGTTAGTATCCAAATGACTTTAGAAAAATCATGAAAGCAGGTAAAGATGCTAAAAATGCAAAAACAAATTCAAATAAGTGTTATTTAGGCTTTCTGTGAAGGACCGCCACCCTGAGCAGGGCAGCGGTTCTGTAATCACCGCCTTAAAGGTGGCAGTCATGTCCTGAATTTCCGTATGGGTCACATGCCCTAAATGATGCCTAAAAACATAGATAAAGCCCATTTTGAATCATACAGAGCCTACCCAGTAGGTGCCCCCCCCTAGATAAACCTATTAAAACTGACAATTTTGAAAATAACCCCGACATGACAAAGATTTCAACATTTTAATCTTTTGGGGATAAAAACGGTAAATCGAGAAAAACTAACTTGTGATCTCGTGGGTCAGCGTTCCGCTCATGAAGGCATGATCACGATCTCGTCCCAAATGTTTTGACTATACTCTCATTAGAAACCATGACCATGGGTTCCAGAGCTCAAAATCAACCAAATCAACACGCATAAATGAATAGGAAAATGGGTGCACTTTTACATATATAGCTTCCTGACTTGTTGTAAATTCCCTTTTCGAAGGTTTGGAGCAATGACAGAGGTAATTTCGCATCCCCATACAAATGGTACGTCCTCATTTCATAATGTTTTAGTATTTATTATTCGATCTCTTTTGTCTATTTGCACTTGAGTCCTCTTTTCATTTTGCAGGTGGTAGGAGTTCCGGATGGCATCATTTCGACACACGGACGTGTCACGTACAACTTCTAACTTCCCATTTTGGGATTGCCATACTCAAATACACCATTTTTACGCCTCTTCATGGCTAAAACGATTCTCTGAGGGGGCAATATGTACGTACCCAAAATTATAGGGTACTGCACCACCCGAACAACGTAACACGTGCCCCAATGATGATATAGATCTCCTCGCAAGGTATTTGAGATCCGGAAAAGATCTCCAAGTATGTGTTAACATCCCGCATGTCCCGCTTGGCCCGTGTGTGCCTTGTTGTTCTCTTTTCCCCTCTTTTCTTTGCGTTTTGTTCTTCAGTTATGAAACCGCCGCCCTGCCTAGGCAGCGGTCTCGTGACCACTGCCCAGGTAGGGCAACAGTCCTATAACTGCTACCCTGCTTCCTTCATGCATTTTCAATAATGTTATCTTTAACGCGACTCACATAAATTTCAACGTTTACCAACTTGTTTCACTGCCTTTGCTTGTATTTATGATTCTGGTTCCCTAGAATAGTGTTTTGGCATTGTTTATGGTTTAAGAGATCAATTTGGTTTTTATCTTTGCGTAAATGGAAATTCTATAAATAGTTTGCTTGTGCTCAAGAAAATGGCCCCTCAAATTTTCCTTTGAATTTCTCATTTCAATAGTTTATCCTTTCAATTTTTCCTTAGAATTCATAGTTTCATTTGTTATATGCATGGTTAGTATTGTTTAGCTGTCAGAAAGCCACATATCCTCCTTATGTAAATGTTGTTATTATTTCATCTAATCAATTGGAGTAGGATAGTTTGCTTTTCAAAAGGAAGCCACTAAAAGTTGTAGGTTTTGTTCCTCAAACAGGATAGTTTCAGGTTCTGGACATTTTATGTTGCATGACTCACAATAAATCCTACTAGGAATTACATAAGCCAAGCTCTGTACTCTTGTGCTATCCCTCTCCTATTTGCATTGTATTCAGTCTGTATCGTAAGCTGCCATTGCTCCAATATCTACTTCTGTTGATGCTAGCATAACAGGCTTTTCTGGGTCCACATGAGCACGAAGGAACGAGGAGATCACACTGAGGGGAAAAGGTCACACACCATTGGATTCGCCACTATTCTATAGAATCCAAGTTCTAGCTTTCAAAGTTCTAGTTAAAAGCATATCAAATAGAGTAGCTAATTATTTCATTTCACTTAAATTTTACTTTCGATATTGCCAGGGAAGCTATGGGGATTGATAGTTTCTGAGAAACTATGATTCACTCCTCACTTCTGAGGTAGGATCGAGAGTCTTTCAAGTAGATTAGATAAGTTATCAAGTTATTTAGAATAGATCTACAAAATGTACAGACAAGCAGCTATACTCGGTTACTTTGTTTGTTTTAATTATGTTATTAGTTTAGTTGTCAATTTTAGATATATTAGATAATTTATCTTTAAAATTTATTCAGTAGTTTATCATTAAGCATCAAACTTATAAATATATGTAGATATATCTTGCATATTTAGTTTATTCTGTCATTAGTCAGCTTTATATCATTTTCTTTTGTATGACAATCACGGGACCTAGAGAGCCCAGAGAATACATATTCGATCCAATCGTGCCTCAACCCAATCTGATTATGGAAATAACTGATATCGATCAAAACCTTAGAATCCAAGTCTTCCGAACAACAACAAACTTACAAAATATCAGCTCACAGTTAAGCGGGTTAAATATAGAAGACGACCAAGCACACACATTTTGGTCAAATCAGGTAAACTACAGATTACCCTAGATAAATATCTGCATGACTGTAGAAGGGCTTGAAAGAGAGAAAATGTTTAGTTGTGACCCTTTGGTCCCACATCCAGATGCAGAGACACTCTCACAGACATAGATACTAGCTTCAGAATTCACGTTGCAGGAACTCCTGTGAGATACTCTGAGAAGAGTGCACAACTGTTAATTCTGATCATAGGGATTAGGTAATGATCCCACACATAACCATAGCAGATCCATAACAACCACGAATCTACGGTTATGACCCAAAAATCTCACAACCCAACGAGTCCACAGGTCAATCAGGCATAGATGCTAGCTTACACACATTAATATTCAGATCTACTCAACTTCCACCTACCATCATCACACAATTATCCTTGTTAGACATAACAGCTAACAAAGCTAAATATTTCTGAACTAGACCAGAGAATCGACCATAGAATTTGCTATATATCCATCATCCATCGTATGACCCTATCTAGAGACATACACGAAACCATCCCAGGTCATTTTCCACGTATCCCACAACCTATAGATAAGATCATGCCAGAGCTCAATATTGATTGGACCCTTGGAGTAGTCATCCTTGCTGACCGATCTATCACGCTAGTTTAAGTTAGGAGGGCCTTATTTTCCTTAGATTCACAGATTCCACTGGTGTGCATCGAAGACATAAGATTGCTTAACTAGTTTGCCTATACCCTGCGTATGTTCCATCCCCACTGGTTGTCTCGCCATGACCTCGGGAGGTCAGATACGAGCAAGAATTACTTGTAGATTCCCATGCTCACTTGTCACTTTTCCATCATACAGTACCCTCCTTTGGTGGTTGTATAAGGCCACATAGTTATTGTAATGTGTTATTCTTATACATGTATTTTATTCATAAATCGAACACTTTCCCTTTTCTTGCTAGAACCAGTAGTTTTCTTGGTTGATATGTTCTTATATGTTGGGCATTTATTTGGTTTTTGCACTAACCATGGCTAATTAGCCATTTACTTTTCTCATTTTTAAATTACGTATCAAGTTTAAAAATTTTATAGCCTATCTCAAGGCTTGGGATTGTTGCCACTTAGCATTTGATATGGATTGTTATGCTAGTTCTAATGTCGTAATGTGTTGGAATAGGGTCATGGGATTCACCATGGTGTTTTGGGACCTATGGACCCAATTCCTTTTATGGGGGTATGCCCCCAAGGAGTTATAGATAACTAGTGGGTTGTTGAACCACTAGTTATTATGTCACTTGGGTTAGAGGTATCTAGAATCTATGCACCTAGGGCCATAGGGTGACAGGTCTCTTTTAGGGAGCGAAAAGGAAAATTTATCTTTGTTTTACTGCTTGAAGGAGGCATAAGAGATAATTGAGGGAGGTGTAAGAGACTTGAGGGAGGCATAAGAGATTGAGAAAGGCATAAGAGACTTGTGGCAGGCATAAGAGACTTGAGGGAGGCATGAAAGAATGAGTGTGGCATAAGAGATTTATACATGTGTGTGATTGAAGCTTCAGGAGGTATGCAGAGTTGTTATGATGTTTTAGGTGTGGTGTTTTGATGTATGTCTTACTCGTGTTATTTGGATATGTTTTGTGATGTTGTTTCTGTCGGTGCTCAGGTTTGTCTCGCCCTATTTGCCATTATTTTCCTCTAATCTGCGTATTGTAAAATGTTTTGTCTCTCGATGTGGGTTTTCTAAAAGCTTATATTTCAATTTGAGATGCTTCAAGTTGTTTGCAAAATCCATTGTCATGTCCCTCCTTGAAAAATTCTCTGATTATGCCTTGTTTTTTGCCACAATTTCTTCAAAATCCACGGGCCTTGTTGTTTTTCCTATTTTTCCCCAACCATGGAAGCTCGAAAATGGTTAATCTATATTTGTATGCCTTTGAAAATCCAAATCCATGGTCGAAAAGATGCTTGGAATCATGATTCACTTGTTTTTATTTCAAAATAATTTTCATCCTTAGCAAAAAATCAGGTTCTGGGCATGAATGGTGATTTTCTATATTTTGACGGTCTAATGGGTGTCCTTTTCATATCAAATTTAGTCCTCAGCGTTTCAGTGGTTACGTGTCTTCTTTTGGTTGGTCAGGGGATGGTAGGAAAATGCTTTAACTTATCACTGTTTTTTTTTTGGTGAAAAGGAAAATTTGGTCCCGTGGCTCCGCTCAATTCTAATTGGTTCTTTTGGTGCTTACGTGGCTTCTTCTGATTGGATGGGGCGTGGTGGGTCTATTTTTTAACTTTTTATTTTTGGCTACTTTGGAAAAATGTTTGAACCCACCCCGTGGCCCTCGCCAGGCTCTGATTGGAGCAAATTTAAGAGGCAGGGAAAAAGTCTCACTTTGACCCCGCAGGAGGACACGTGGCAAAGCTAATGGCAGAGATGCATGGGCCTTTAGAGGTAAGTTGGATGTTTTTCCCCTTTGGAAAAATGGAGTAAAATTCTAAAGTTAAAAGCGCGCCCCCACCAAATCATTTTTAAAGCCTTAAGGTTTTCGAAGGAGCACCACAATGACACGTGGTGAGCCCACGCTTGTTCAAGGTCTCAAATTTTTGGGATCATCTCAAGATGCGCCATTGTGACACGTGGCAGTTTGAAAATTCAAAGAGGTGGGGAAGTGGACCATCGAACCTTAATTGGATTTTTTACCTCTTGACATCAAAAGGATTAAAATCTCAAAATGGTCTCACAAGCCTGATAAGGGAAAAGTAAAAGGTTACTCTAGTCAACAGTGGAGGTGCGGACTCTTGGGGGAAATTTGGAAAAAATTCCTTTTGGGAGAAAAAATTTGAAAATGGAAAAAGGAAGAGCGGTTCCGCTGGGACCCACATTGGGACACGTGTTAGGCCCATTTTTTAAGGGCAGAGCTACGGGGAAAACATAGAAAACTTTCCCTTTTCCAAAAAGGGGGTGAGATGGTAGAATTTGGATGTGGTTTTGCTAGGAACCACGTGGACACATGTAAGGCTCATTTCCCAAGGGAAGAAGTGCGGAGCAAAATGGAATTTTTTTCCTCTTTTCCAAAAGGTTGTAAAAATTCAAAGGAAGCCCTCGGGCCTGTTTTAAAGTTGAATCTTCCACGTGGATGGCCCAAATTCAAAGCAAAGCATCAACGACAACTGTGAGTCTGAAATCTGATTTTCCCCCCCATTTTTACTGAAACACGCCTAGAAGTGCAAGTCTTCATGATTTCTTGGTATTTCCTACATACCAAACAGAGAGGTGAGTTAATTTTGATATCTAAGTTTGGTGGGAGAGATCTGGAGACATCTTTCACCATTAAAATGGTCTGACTCTTAGGGCTCTATCTGATTTTTCATTTTTCTTCTCTCGAGCACGCAAGGAACCAGATTTGAAAGATTAGGGGTGGAAGTGGTTGGTGAGTTGAAGGAGGTGTTCTACCAAATGAAGGAGTTGAATGCTGAATTTTTTGAAGAGATCTACCCCATGAGCACCTGACAACTTTTATAGATCTGATTCTGGGAATCACGATCGAAATCATGGTGAGCACTGGTACATTTAATTTTTTTGTCTTTTGGGGAAGAAGGGGCTCTGTTGTAAAAGTTATAAATGAAACAAATGCAAATGGTTGGAGGTTGGAGTGTTAGATGTTGATGAAAATTCCCAAGAGGAAAATTTGACAAAGCCTATCTTTTGTGAAGCCGTCTGAGAAGCCTATATATCTCTTTTGTATTAAGTTTGATCATGTCAAGGTGGTTGCAAGTGTACAGCCATTGAAAAGATCTGAGATTGTTCTAGAAACTTTCCCCTACTGATAAATTTAATCAAACTTGAGTTATTCTATGTTGATCTTGAACAAAATGTGTTTGTTTTACTCTTTGAATGTCTGCAAATAGTTTTTCTTGTTCCTGTTGTAATCTTGTATTAAAATCTATTCCAATCACACAGGTCTCAATTCTTGTGACAGTTTAGTGGTATCTGCAATCTCATTTCTCAGAAGAGCTTTCATCTGGGAGTGAAATAAATGATTTAAAATCACTTTTCTTTCATTTGTTGACAGAGATTGTTTGTAAGCCTCTGGGTGTACCTCAGGCGTGATTTATCTCAGATCTTGATGTTTTATTGAGTATTCTAACACACTGTGTTAGACTTTGATTGTTAGATATGGGCTTCATGAAAGCACACATTCTGGTTAAAGAGACACCCTAACTATGAAAACATTATGTTGTTTGCCTTCAATTTTTGTAGAAACTCTCAGAGATTTGGTATAATCAAGTGCTAATCCTTCTCCATTACCAAAAGTTTATTTAAAACAACTAAGCCCACATATTCTGTATACAAATGTACTACCAAAAAGGAACATCAGGATTCTAACTAGTATGGGCTTTCTAAATTCTGGTTAAAGAGACACCCCTAACATACTTTACATTATGTTGCTTGAGCCTTCAATTTTTGTAGAAACTCTCAAAGATTTGGTATAATCAACTTTATCCTAGCTTCACCTCCTACCAAAAGTTATTTAAAAACAACTAATCATACCCATACTATCCCTATTTGTCATGTGTGTATACAAATGCATAATTTTTACTACAAAAACATGCAGAAACAATCAGGATTCCAAATGTCTTTAGTAGCCTGAACCTTGCCTAGAGAATATCTCCACTATCTAGAGTGACAACTCGTGAGAGTTATATTTTTTTGCATTGATCATATTCTCTCCAAGGTCTCCTTAAACAGCTTCCATCAGGAAGGATATCTCCATCTCCTCCATAAACAACAGGCTATAAAAGTGTTCTCTTACCTTGGTTGAAAGGAAAAAACCTAAAATAGTGAGGATAGATCAAATCCTCTTGAGGGTGCTATCCATTTCTCCACAGCCTGAGTGACTAAGGGCCAGTTAGATCCCATCCCCGGCTACAAAATGACTCATCATGATCTATCTATCTCTAAGCTTCCTGATAAACATGTGATGTTGTTCAGACTTTGAAGGAGAATCAATTTGGGTACCAACACCTAAGTGGCATCATTGCCAGGGATTGTTTAAGTCGTTGAGAACTGATTTGCATTACTAAGACCAATTTTTTGATTTTTTGCTATTTCATATCCATTTATCCCGCCAAAGAACAACGAATTGGCTCCTTTTCCAGGGATTGTTTAAGTTGCTGAGAATTGATTGCTGAGACCAATTTGTTGATTTGTTGTTATTTCATATCCATTTATCCCATCAACAAGACCTAAGTGGCGTGGTTGGTTGGGGACATAGTGATTACAGTTCATATTCATACCCTGGTGAAACACTTCTTATATACTCCAAGTGCCTAGTATAATTCTTTCAGTTTATACACCTAGTGCACTAGCTTTCATTGATAGATTTGGGTAAAGAAAGTCAGAGTCTCTCTATTTCTAGTTTCTAGTGTTGAAAAACATTTGATAGATCATATTTAGTGCATTTCCAAAACTAATTGGTGGAAATCCTTAGTGGAAACTCCTTGTTGATCTAATTATTGAAGAGTACCAGTGTCTTAACCTCTGTCAAGTGATTTTCGTTACTAATCTTTGCAATGCTGGAAGGAAGAAGGTCTTTCATTACCAGGGATCCTGCTAGGACATTATATCCATAGCTAGGAAAATCAAAATAAGAGGGAAGAAAATCCTGGAGAGCTGTTGGGGATCAACAGACAAGAAAAGGGATCTCCATTGATGAAAGTGATCGACCTATTATTGAAGACTGTAATTCAAGTACTTTTGAATTAGGTAGCCTCTTTGTGGAATTGAACTCTCCAACTGGAGAGGGGACTTCATTTGATTTTTAAAGGTTTTCTTCTCATTCTACCCTCATCTCTTCAAAAGCTAATAGGGATTTCCAAGAAACTAGGCCTTTAGGGGATATCCAGTTTGAAATTTATACCCTGTGTTTCAAAGACATTCTGCTCCTCATCAATTTGTCACCCCTCCAGGGTCACCTCCTCAAAACAACATGGCCTTCCCCCCACCCAAATCTCTATTTGTTGTAAATACCTTTGGACTTATAAATTTTGTAGGGATGGCTGGTTATCAAAATGTAGTTCCTCAAGAAGTAAGGAACAGACTGCTAAAGTTCCAAGGAAACAATGTTATAATTGGTGATCAACATTTAAAGCTTTTTATCAATATGATGGAAGACTTTGAAATTGAACATGAGGATGTTTATATCAAGTTGTTTATCCATTCTCTGGAAGAGGATGCAAGGGACTGGTATAAAGCTTTGCCAGATAAATCTATTGATTCTTGGAATGAGATGAGCAATGCATTTAAATTGCAGTATAGTGATAGAACTAACCCTAGGTTTCTTTTGATAGAATTTGAAAACATAAAAAAGAATCCTAATGATTCAGTACACGATTTCAACACAAGGTTTAACTAGACCTTGAGGAGATTGTCTATTAGGATAAGGCCACGTGATGAATCGTGTTTAATCAAATATTCAGATGCATTTGATAAAAAGGTTACTTACTACTTGAGGGAAAAAAAGCCTTGCTAATTTGAGACAGGCCTTCACTATGGCTTTGTAAATTGAAAACAATATCAAGGAAATTGGAAAGCATCCAAAAAGGGAGGGTGTAAATTTCATTAACCCAGAAAAACCTCAGACAAGTAAGGCTATTGATTTGGAAGAAGTTGTGAAGATTTTGGCAGGGGCTGTCAAATAAATTTCCTACAAACTAGCCTGGGTTGAGAAAGGATTTAGGCAGATTTCACAAGGTCAACACAATTAGAAATGCCAAGAAAGGTTCAAAAATCACCAAATATCTGATCACAGAGACAAGGGACTTGTTGGATTTGGAAATAGGAAGTCCTAGGCTAGGGAGAACATAATAGCACCTAATCCTTTGGCTGCTAGAGTTGCTATTGTGGAGGAGACAAATGCCAGTGATTGGTGTGACAGATGTTTCATGCCCCATGCTACTTGTGAAGAATATCAACAAGAAGAAGAGGAAGCTGATGACGATGTTGGCATGATGGGTTGTTCCACAAGATCACAATAAGGGGCAACTTCAACTGAGGTGATAAGTGCCTCGACTGCTGCCAATTTTTGGGATTGCATCGATAGGGTACATATTCTTCCTCCCTCTCATAATTTAGAAGTAGATACTATACAAGCTTTTCAATTTCCCAATAATGACTTTGAATATTTAAGGGCTTTAATGATAAATAATTATGATGGAGGCATCCCCTCTAAGGAGGATAGGAAGTTGTTGATGAATGTTGTTGTGGCTGAAGAAAAGGAACACAACACAAGAAGTAAGGCTGTCAAAGGGGAAGGGCCTCATGCCAAGCTAAAATCTCCCTTACTTTCAAACATTCCTAAGGAGGGCCCTAAGAAGGATGCATCTACTAAAATCCCTGCAGTTCCAAACAAAAATCATACCCCTCCTCATGCCCAAGCTGTAAAAAGTCTTGTACCACCTAGTGAGTGTGTCAGCTTTCCTTCTAATGCCACCTTGCCAAAGAATTTCCCATATGATATTGCTCAAGTTTTAAGTCAAATCAAGATCTTAGTTCCTAATAGCTGAGTTTCTTAGGATTCCTGAGCACAAAAAGAGAGCATTTGAATACTTTGGATTGAAAGAAGAGAAGACTACCCTAGGTAGAAACATAAACATTGTGGAGACCCCACCAATCATTGAAGAACTAGAAGCACCACCAGCATCAGAAGAGCTAGATGAACCACCTGAGGTTTATCTTGGGACATCCTTGGTAGATTATCAGCTAAATGTCGATCCATTCTTCACCACTTTGATCATTAAAGACAGATTGCTACAAAACTGCATGTTTGACTCAGGGGCATCATGCAATGTTATGCCCCTTGGAAGTCATGAATGAGTGGGACATCAAGGTAACATCAACATATGGGAAGTGTACTAGCTATGGATTCCAGAGAGGTTCCAGTGGTGGGATGTGTGAAGGGTTCTGGTGGTACAACTTGCAGCCTATCCAGGTAGAAATTTAAAACTTGATGTTGTCATTATTGACTACCCAGCCAAGTGGGGCATGCTATTGTCTAGAAAATGGGCTATAAGTGTTGGTGGGAGTGTCCAAATGGACATGTCCTATGCTACCATTCCAATTGAGTGAAGCCTTGTCAAGTTTTATGGGGAAAAGAAGATGTTGCACCTTATTGAGGATCCCTTACAATGCATCCTATGAGGTATTATACACAAGTGTTGGATGCAGATAACTTTGTCGGATTTGCTAATGGAAAGGAGCACAAGATTGAAGAACTAAAATTCCTTGAAACAAATGGGATCTCCTTGGACTCTATTATTTGAATGGAGCTTTCTCCAATTTTGGGAATGGTGCTGGTGCTTGTTCTACTTTCTCCAGGTTAGAAAAAATTTGTTTTTTCCTTCAAACTCAAATTTGAGTGCACTAACAACATTGCTGAGTATGAGGCACTATTTTTGGGTTTAAGAATTGCTTGGAAATATGGTGTCAAGGACATCATTGTCAAAGGAGACTCAGAATTAATAGTAAAAACAAGTCAGGAAAACTGTATGCCACAAAGAATCAGCGAATGAAACAATACAAGCATATAGTTTGGGATTTCATTGAGATGTTTGATTCATTCAACATTATGCATCATGATAGGAAGTTCAATGACTTGGTAGACAAACTTGAAGTGTTGGGGTCTCATTTTGACAATTGTGCAATGTTCCCATATTGTGAATATGATGATGAGGTGTTAACAAGGCCATATGTACCTGACAATATTAAGCATTGGTAAGTTTTTGATGATGATGCTCAAGTCAGAAGGTTTCTGTAGAATAAAGGAGAGTTTTCTGATCAAAATATTGATTGGGAGCCAATGGTGTGCATAGCAGAGGGTAAAGAAACCTTGTTTGGCAAAGGCATCATCCAACTAAAGACTAATACCATTCCCAGAGGGCTGGTTGCTCTTGAGTCCAATTTTGATAATGCTGACCGCATTATTAGCAAATGCATAATAGCCTTAAGGAGTATTGAGGAGCATGACCTTGGCACAAAGGAGAAGCCAAGGAAAATTTGGTTAGGCAGCAATCTCAGAAAGGAGGAGAAGCAGTCCTACATCCAATTGCTGAAAAGGTATCAGGATTGCATGGTTTGGACATATTCTAGAACTAAAAGCATACAGAGAGGACCTGTTTCAACATGAGATTCCCTTGGAGTATAATGCAAATCCATTCAGGTAGAAACTAAGGCCAATCAATCTATTCTTATCTCTTAAGATGTAAGAGGAACTGAAGAAACTAAGAGAATGGAGGGATTATTCAACCCACAAGGTATTCTTCTTGGGTTGCAAACCTAGTGCATGTCAGAAAGAAGAATGGTGACATCAGGTTGTGTGTGGATTTCAAAAACTTGAATAGAGCATCAATGAAGGATAATTATCCTTTACCAAACATGGAAAACATGTTGCAGCTAGTGACTGGTTCTGAGCTATTTTCTACCCTGGATGGTTTCTCTTGTTATAACCAAGTTGTGGTGAAGGAATTAGAAAAAATTAAAATAGCCTTTACCACCCCTTGGGGGACATATGTATATGTCAGGATGCCCTTTGGTTTGATGAATGCTGGATCTAAAATTCAAAGAGCAATAGACATGTTCTTTCGCTGGTTACATCAATGATTTTATTGCTGTCTACCAAGATGATGTAACTGTGTTCTCCAAGAAGAGAAGTGATCACCTACTTGGAGACTATGCTGATAAGATGTAGAGAATATGACATCTCACTCAATCCAAAGAAGTGAAATTTTGGAGTGCAGAAGGAAAAATTGCTTGGTCACATTGTGTCACAAGAAGGGGTAATGATTGATCTAGAAAGGGTAGAGGCCATTAGCAAAGTCCCAATTCCAAGGACCAAGAAAGGGATTCAATATTTCTTTGGGCAGATAAACTTCACCAAGAGATTCATATAAAACTTTGCTGAGTTGACCATTCCAATCACTTCCATGTTAAAGAAGGACCAAGCCATAAAATGGGAGGATTCTGCCATCCAAGATTTCAATGGATTAAAGAGGCACTAAAGCATGCATGTGTTCTAGAAGCTCTAGATTATAAGAAGCCCTTTTAACTATTTTCCTTTTCCTTAAAGAACACTGTTGCATCTTTCCTGTTGTAGAAAGATGATGAAGGGGCTGAAAGGCCAATTGCCTTTTTCAGTAAGGCATTACAGGCGGCTGAGCTGAAATATACTATTATGGAGAAATAAGCATTTGCCTTGGTAAAAGAAACAAAGGTTTTTAGGCCTTATATTCTAAGTTCTAAAATTGTTGCTTATGCTCCCCACACCATGGTCAAGGACATCTTATTAGAGATGTAAGTCTCAAGCAAAAGGTGCAGGTGGGTGAACAAGTTGCAAGAATATGACATGGATATCCAAACCACAAAGCTAGTGAGAGGTTTGGGCCTAGCTAAGCTTATGCCAGAGAGAAAATTGAAAAATATTGAGGTAAATGAGGTGGAAGAAGGTAGGGTAGATGTTTTTCAAACATTGATGAGTTCTGATTGGTACAAAGATGTAATTTTTTATCTCAGACACCTGAACTACCCTAAGTATTTAAGTAAGAACTAGAAAAGATCCCTTAAGTTGGCTTCCCAGAAATATGTCATTACTGATTATGGGATATCTTGGAAGAATCCAGAGGGATTACTCTTAAGGTGCATTATTGAAGAAGAATCCCCCAAAATAATTTATGATCTCCATGGAGGAGTCTATGGGGGGCATTTTTCTGTAAGAGTCATAGGACACAAGATCCTGAGTGTTGGTTATTGGTGGCTAACTCTTTTCAAGGATACAACGCTTTTGGTTAGGATATGTGAGAGTTGCCAATGCTTCTCTAGAATACTAAAAGCTTCTGGCTCCCTTCCTTTTCCTCCTGTATCAATTGAAGCCCCATTCAAGCAATGGGGAATGGATTTGATTGGTGAGATTTCAGACCCTTCAATTGCTAGCCATAAGTGGATTCTTGTAGCCACTGATTACTTTACTAAATGGGTGGAGTCAATCTCTACCAAGAAGGAAACACACCAAGTTGTCATGGATTTTCTGTTGAACCATATCATCTACAGGTTTGGGGTGTGAGTCAAGATTACTCCTGACAATGCCATGAGATTTAGAGCTAAAACCTTGCTAGTAATCTGTAAAGAATATGGGGTAAACTTGACATATGCATCTAATTACAATCCCCAAGGAAATGGACAAGTTGAATCTAGTAATAAAAACATGTTGAAGATTATCAGAAGAACCTTGGAGCTGAACAAGATAAAATGGGGTGAACAGTTGAAGTTTTCTTTTTGGGCTGATAGGATCAATGTTAAAAGAGCCACTAGAAAGAGTCCATTTGAGTTGGTGTATGAAACTCAAGCCCTGCTGCCCCTACATATGTAATTATCTTCATATATGTTCATTCAAAAATTGGAGGACCAAGAAGTAAGTCATTATGATGCTCGCATTAACCAGATTGTTGAACTTGATGAAGAAAGGAGGGCATCCCACCAGAGGCATGTAAAGTTTAGAGAAAAGCTAAACAAGTTATTTGATAAGAAGGTCACTCCCAGAGATTTTGATGTTGGAGATCTTGCGTTGCTATGGGATAGTAGCCATAAAGATAAGGGAAAGCATGGAAAGTTTGACTCATTATGGATGGGCCCTTACTACATTGATATTAGAATTGGTGAGCATACCTTCTTCTTGAAGGATTTGGATGGTGAGTTGCTTGAATTACCTGTTAATGGCAGGCATTTGAAGCATTTCTTGGATTGATTCCTCATAATCAAGGTGAAAATCTTTTGTACAATGTATATTTTGTGTTTTCGCTTGCTTTGGTCCTTGGTGACCTTTTTTTGCTAGATTTCTCTGTTCATTTTTTGAGAGATTACTTTGTTTCTCTGCGCTGAAAGATGAATCCTTTGCCCAATAAATATTTTTGGAATTTGGTCTACCGTTGTTCTTGTGGCACTCACAGGAAGTACCCATCCCTGAGTCAGAGCCGATGTTGGAACTCAGATTTGTCTCGCCCTATTTTCCATTATTTTCCTCTGATCTACGTATTGTGAAATTATTTTTCTCTCAATGTGGGTTTTCTGAAAGCTTCTATTTCCATTTGAGATGCTTCGAGTTGTTTGCAAAATCCATTGTCAAGTCCCTCCCTAAAAAATTCTCCGAGTCTGCCCCGTTTTTGCCCTAATTTCTTCAAAATCTGTGGGCCTTGCCATTTTTCTTTGTTTTCCCTAACCATGGAAGCTCGAAAATTGTTAATCTATATTTTTATGCCTTTGAAAATCCAAATCCATGGTCGAAAATATGCTCAAAATCATGATTCACTTGTTTTTTTTTCAAAAGAATTTTCATCCTTAGCGAAAAATCAAGTTCTGGGCGTGAATGATGAGTTTTTGTATTTTGATGGTCTCAAGGGTGTCTTTTTCCCGTCCAATTTAGTCCTCGGCATTCGGTGGTTACGTGGCTTATTTTGGTTGGTCATCGGATGGCGGGAAAATGATTTGAATTATCACATTTTTGCTTTTTTGGTAAAAAGGAAAATTTGGTCCTAAGGCTTTGCTAAATACTAATTGGCTATTTTTTGCTTACGTGGCTTCTTCTGATTAGATGGGGTGCGGCGGGTCTATTTTTGAACTTTTTATTTTTGGATACTTTGGCAAAAATTTTGAACCCATCTCGCAGCCCTGCCAGGCTTTGATTGGAGCAAATTTAAGATGCAGGGAAAAAGTCTCACTTTGACCCCACAGGAGTACACATGGCAAAGCTAATGGTTGAGATGTGGGCCTTCGGAGGTAAGTTGGATGTTTTGGTCCTTTGGAAAAATTGAGTAAAATTATAAAGTGGAAGCATGCCCCTGCCAATTCATTTTTATTTAAATCCTTATGGTGTTTCAAGGAGTGTCATAATGACACGTGGTGAGCCCATGCTCATTCAATGTCTCAACTTTTGGGTATCATGTCAAGATGCACCATTGTGACACGTGGCAGTTTGAAAAGTCAAAGAGGCGGGGAAGCGGACCATCGAAGGAAAATTGAATTTTTTTCCTCTTGACATCGAAAGTATTAAAATCTCAAAATGGCCCTCAAGCACGATAAGGGAAAATTCAAATCTTGCTCTAGTCAACGACAAAGGTGCAGACTCTTAGGGGAAATTTGGAAAAATTTCCTTTTAGGAGAAAAAAGTTAAAAATGAAAAAGGAAGCACGGTTCCACTGGGATCGACATTGGGACACGTGTCAGGATCATTTTTCAAGGGTGGAGCTACGTGGAAAACTTGGAAATTTTTCCCTTTTCCAAAAATGGTTTGAGATGGCAGAATTTGGCCACGTTTCTGCTGGGACCCACCTTAGGACATGAGTCGGCTCATTTCCCAAGGGTGGAAGTGCGGAGCAAAATGGAATTTTTTTCCATTTTTCCAAAAGGTTGAAAAAAGTCAAAGGAAGCCCCCGAACCTATTTTACAGTTGAATCTTGTACATGGACGGCCCAATTCAAAGTAAGGATCAATGGCAACTATGAGTCTGAAATCTGATTTTCCCCTTATTTTTACTGAAACACACCTGGAAGTGTGAGTCTTCGTGATTTATTGGTATTTCCTACATACTAAATAGAGAGGGGAGTTAATTTTGATATCTAAGATTGGTGGGAGATATCTAGAGACATCATTCACCATTAAAATGGTCTGACTCTCGGGCTTTATTTGATTTTCCATTTTTCTTCTCCCGAGCATGTAAGGAACTAGATTTGATAGATTAGGGGTGGAAGTGGTTGGCGAGTTGAAGGAGGAGTGTTCTACCAAATGAAGGAGTTGAATGATGAGATTTTTGAAGAGATCTGCCCCATGAGCACTTGACAACTTTTATAGATCTTATTTTGGGAATCACGAACAAAATTATGGTGAGCACTGGTACATTTAATGTTTTTGTTTTTTGGGGAAGAAGGGGCTTTATTGTAAATATTATAAATGGCACAATTTTTTTGTGCAAATGGTTGGAGGTTGGAGTGTTAGAGGTCAAAGAAAATTCCCAAGAGATAAATTTGACTAAGCTTGTCTTTTGAGAAGCCTGTATATCTCTTGTGTATTAAGTTTGGTCATGTCAAGGTGGCTGTAATTGTACAGCGATTGAAAAGCATTGAGATTGTTCTAGAAACTTTCTCCTACTGATAAATTTAATCAAAATTGAGTTATTCTGTGTTTATCTTGAACAAAATGTGTTGGTTTTATTCTCTGAGTGTATGCAAATAGTTTTTCTTATTCCTGTTGCAATCTTGTATTAAAATCTATTCCAATCACATAAGTCTCAATCCTTGTGACAATTTAGTGGATCTGCAATCTCTTTTCTTAGAAGAGCTTTCATCTGGGAGTGAAATAAATGATTTAAAATCATTTTTCTTTCATTTGTTGACAAAGATTGTTTATAAGGCTCTGGGTGTACCTCAGGCGTGATTGATCTAAGGTCTTGATGTTTTATTGAGTTTTCCAACTCGAGCCTTCATGTTAGAGTCTCATAAATTGTATGAAAAAGTGCTGATCTGGGCCTCCATTGAAGCACATATTATAGTTAAAGCAACACCCTAACTACTCTGAAAACATTCTGCTGCTTGAGCCTTCAATTTTTGTAGAAACTATCAAAGATTTGGTATAATCAAGTTTATCCTAGTTCACCTCCTACCAAAAGTTATTTAAAAGAACTAATCCTTCCCATACTACCCCTTTTATTCATGTGTGTATACAAATGCATAAATTTTACTACCAAAACATGCAGAAACAATCAGGATTCTAAGTGTCTTTAGTATCCTGAACCTTGCCTAGAGAATAAGTCCACTATCTAGAGTGACAACTCGTGAGAGTTAGATTTTGTTGCATTGATCATATTCCCTCCAGGATCTCCTTAAAAAATCCACTGAGAATGATATCTCCATCTCCTCCATAAAGAATAGGCTATAAAAGGGTTCTCTTACCTTGGTTGAAAGGCACAACCTAAAATAGTGAGGATAGATCAAATCCTCTTGAGGATGCTATCCATTTCTCCACATCTGAGTGACTAAGGGCAAGTTAGATCCCATCCATGGCTACGAAACAACCCATCATGATCTATCTATCTCTAAGCTCCTTGATAAACATGTGATGCTTCTCAAACTTTGAAGGAGAATCAATTTGGGTACCAACAGTTTCAACTTGACACTATGTACGTACAATTATGGTCTAGAGTTTTTTGAAACCTTTATATGTGTACTTGTTGGGAATTCCATGTTGTTTTAGTTTGGTTATGTTGTGAGGACTATTGTTTTGGGAGCATGTGGGGGCTATGTATATTCTTTCTATGGTTTGGTTGAGTCCTGGAAATGTGATCAAGTTGTAATAGTATGTAGCAATACGTCCTGAGGATGTTTAGTGTTTTGTTTGGCCCTAATGTGGTATTGTGATGTCATCTTTTGTTCAGCACCCACAAAGATAAATGAACTAAAAGCCTAAAACAATGTAATATTTAGAGTTTGAGATTAATAGATATTGTTAAAGGAAGACTAACTAAGTAACAATGTAAAATAGAACTACCAATATTTACAGAACATTAAAAGTTTAAGAATTGTCTAACCTTCCTTCTTCATGAGGTCTTACTTTACCAACAAGTATCTTTATTGGTGATGTATGACATTGATTTTCTCCTCCTTTCTCAGGATTACCTCTCCTAACCTTGACTTGTGTCGCATCGAGGACGATGTTGTTCTAAGGGGAGGGAAATGTAGTGCAACCATTATTATAAATAAAATGTAATTAAATAAAATATTTTTAAAAATAGAGAGAGAAGTGGCATTACGTGGGTAGTGGGAGAATCTTGACATGTGGGGAGGGAAAAATGGACAGTTTTGGTTAGAGCATGGGATTCCATTTATACCATGGATTAAGTACGTCTTCTAGAATTCATTATTTCAATTGCCCAAAGCGCTGGGTTCTCTGACATGCATATGGGCACCCTGAAGGTCCTTCAGACCTGTCATATCCCTTGCATAATATCACCACCACATTATTTGAGATCTAGACCATGGGAAAGCCCAATTCAATGGTGTAAATTATAGTAATAATTGGATGGTTGCAGAAGGATTAGAGCACATGAAATTTTTTTGGGATACTTTTCTTTTCTTGCACTCCTATTTATAACCACTCGTTGCACATATAGCTCTTACCAAATCCTTTGCATTCATGATGAATATATGAACACCCTTCTAGATATGTTCATCCATTCAGAATGGTTCATTGATGTCACCTATTGCATAAAGGAGGGCATAATGGGGTTCATCTTGAGTCGACTTCATATCATGTTAAATCAACACATCCATAATAGCCTTCCAGTTGGTGTTGTTTATGGGTGTTCCTTTAATGAAGGTGTGTTTTTAATGCCATCTCAAAGATAGAGGATGCATTGGTTAAGCAAGAATGTGTAAGCATAGACATGCACATGAACTGTTAGCCAAAATGCCTAAGAAAATGTGATCTAGTGGAATACCATGATAATAGGTTATGCTTAAATCAGGTTTAGCTTAAAATGGGTGTGAAACATTCAAGTAAATGTATTTGCATGGTAGAGCCTCCTGCCCTTTTCCACATACTCCCAGCCTACATCTAAATGGACCTCTTGAACTCGTTTTAGACATCCAACAAAGCATTAAAAAATGGAGGAATGTTTGTCAGGTGCTGTAGTTGTAAGCGCTTTGGTAACTATGTATGCAAAATGTGGAAGCATGCTCTTGGCATGTGAGTTATTTGAATAAATGCTCATAATGTGGCCTCATGGAAGACTATGATAGTAGGATACATACAAAATTGGGTTGTTGAAAAGTCTTTGGAAGCTTCCAGTTAATGCAAATCCAGTCTTCACTACCTTTTCCAGCATCCTCCATCATGTGGAAAACAAAATGGAGGGATTTAGAATAGGGAATGGACATTCATCAGGCATAGTGATTACTACCTGACTTCTTTGATACTAGTAGAAGCGTCCACAAAAATAGTCTCCACCATAAAACAAATAAATAAAGAAAATAGGTATCTTCCCTGATTTTGTTTATGCAGATTTTGATGGAAATAGTGATTTCAACAGTACAAGACTTGTATCTAGTCAGAGGCGAGATTGTGTGTTGTTAATCCATTACCAAAGGCCTCTTCAAAGTGTAGATGTAATTTTTGATGTGTCCTTGAAAGCCATTGATAATATGAGTGTGATTTGGGCTCTGGGTTTAACAAGGCCACCAGATAGTCTCCACTCATTGTTCTTCTCCCTAAATCATGGAAGTTCTTTTCTTGTTGCATAGGGTCATACCACATTTAGGTTTGTGGATGTGTAAAAAAGTAAATTGAACCATTCAATTGAATGCCTCCAAGAGATATACTATGTGGGCTTCAATAGTTGCAAGGAAAACTTGGGTTGGAATGTTGGATATACCCTAGATGGCTGCAAGCAATTGGAATTGATGGGTGCAATGTCAACATCCCAACTTCTGCCTTGCCAGTTCATTTCTAGGCATGGTTCATCTCTCCTTATCTTTCATAATTCTTGTACTTCAGTTTTTATTTTCAAAGGATATGTAATTTTCAGAGATTAGGATTATCATATATTTAATTGTTCTATAATTACTTGTTGCAAAAAAATAAAAACTAAAAAAAAAATTCGTATCATAACTCACACAACCAAAATAACCATTTTGTAGTCAACCATGAACTTCAACCCTCATTTTGAGGTGATTCTGAAAAACTACCTGACCAAACTAGATCACTACAATATTGTTTTATCGACAAGTTGAGGCTGACTTCCAGGTAAATATGTTGACCACAGGGTTCATTTTAAGACACCCTTATAAAATTGAAGGTGGAAAATACCTGGTGAATATCCCTGTAACCAATTTCAGTGAAAGGTGAATTTGACAGTATTCAAAAACAAATTTTTTGCCTGGTTTTTCATGGCTCCATCAGTGACGTGTGACAACACTAGTTTGTAATGACGCGCGTCACTGGTGCGAAACTAGTTTGTAATGACGTGCGGCACTAGCGCGACACTAGTTCGTAATGACGCGCGACATAGGCTAGTAATGATGCATGACACTAGATCGTAATGACGCGCGACATTGTCACCTGCTCTCGCTCGTCAGTGTCTGTTAATGACGCGTGACACTGCCTCCTACTATCAGCACGTCACTGGCCCCTGATGACGCACGTCATTTGCTCCTACTGACGCGTGTCACTACCTCCTATTGACGCGCGTCAGCTAGGACTGTTGTCACGCGTCAGCTATGACCTTTGACCCGCGACACTGGCTTCTATTGACGCACAACAGTACCCTAATGACGCGCGTCACTGGAACCTATTGACGCACGTCAAAGGTATTAGCTGATGCACGACAATAGGAGATAGTGATGCGCATTAGTAGGGGACAGTGCCACGCGTCACTAGGTGCTAGTGTCACGCGTCAAATGTCTTAGATGACGCATAACAAAATTTAAAGCTGACGCGCGTCAATAGTACCCAGTGACGCACGTCAGTAGGGTAAATGACGCACGTTAATAGGGGCCAGTGACGCCCTATTTAGCTTATAAATACCCTTGTGCCGCTCATTTTCTTATTTTCATTTTCCTGTTCTTGAATTTTTGCAGGTCTAAATCGTTGTCAAAGATGTAATTACAGCTATAATGTCGACTTCACATGCTTCCCAATTGCAAGTTCACCAAGAAAATCAAGAGAATCCAACTCAATCGATTTCGAAGATCAACTACAGGAATCCCTTATGCCCTCACATCCATACGGCTTTAAAGATGTCTTCAGAATATCAATCTTTGATGGAAGAGTGTGAATTTATAGGGCTCGTGAATATGCCCCATTTCGAAACAGATCCGGATATTTTGAATTACCTTCTGTCATGCTACAATTCAGAGGATGGTATTTTTTATGTGACTCTGAATGATGGAAAAATGTTCCAATTCACTATTGAAGCAAATGACATCCATCGGTTTACGGGCCTTCCTTTCAGAAATTTACCAATTGTTACAACCAAGGCAACACTCCTGGAAGAAGACAAGAAATTTCTCGAATCAACGTACGGTTTCCATGTTGATTATAAGTATAATTCATTTTAATTCATATTTTTTATTGTTTTTAATTCTAATACAATTTGCTGTTATAAATTTATAGTAATTATCACTGTTTCGCATTTACAGCCCATGTCAATAAATCTAGGCGTGGTGTAGATATACAATCAATTACACACCACTTTCTTGTTGCACTTATTTCATTTTTTCAAGCCAGAATTGTTTTGCAGGGTCACCAAACAGATATACCAAATTGGGCCATCACATACATTTGTGCCACTATCTCAAAACGATAATTCAATTGGTGCACATATCTATCCAAAAAAATAAGAACTGACATAATAAATTCAAAACTCTCAGATAAACCTTTCATTTATTCAACAAACTATCTCCTCGGCTTCTACTATGATGAAATTTTAAATTTAAAAGATAAAGAAATTCCTACTTGCTCTGATGAGGCTTTGAAGAAATTCTCAATTCCATTTGAAGAACAAAAGGTATAAACTATTTAGTTTGTAATTGTATTTCAATTTTCGACATTACAGTGCAGTTATTAAAACTTAAATTTTAATGTTTTGCAGAGAAGATATCTTGAAGCCCTTCCCCGAAAAAAGAAATTATCGAGAGGAAGAGGCCAACAACACGCGGAGGCTTCGGGGGACTCCCAATCTGAAATGGAAGCTCACTCCTCTCCAAACCCTCAACAGTTTGAACTCGTTAAATGCCAGAGAAGTAATACATTCTCATATATTATTTACAAATTCCAAAGTTGCATATTTATTTTTCAATTTAAATTTTAACCAAAAGAATTGACATTATTTAATATTGATGAATTGCAGGGACATTGGAACCTTCTTCCCCAACTCACTCCATACAGTCGCATGCATTCATATCTTCTGAACAGCCACTGAGTACAACTCCTATAAGGCCACCCGTAGCACTGAGAAAAACAACCCTTCGACAACAAGGTACAACTTTTCTATAGTACGTTTAATTTCGTAGTTTTGACTTTATGAATTGTTTTAATATTTTTCATTTTTTTCTTGTACTTTTCAGCACATGTCATGATCAAACCACGGCACCGACACCCACTCAACCATTAATTTTTAAAATGCCAACCAGAGGAACAGTGAAAAAGAACATTGGTAAACGCATGCCTTTTGCTTCGACCCCTAGTGGGACACTAAACCTTGCCTCCTCGTTTCGAATTCCAACTCTATCACTTGGTGGCTTGCCCAGTGCAACGACATATCTGTTTTGAACAATATAAATTTAGATGAAGATTATTTGGGCATTGATAGCAATGAACCAACTGGTCTTTTCGATACCCGCCAGATGATTCAAGGCCAGCAGGTATACTTCAAATTTCAATTTTAATATGATTTACAATTTTGAATTACATTCTGATTTAAATTTATTTATCTAAATCTTGATTAATTTTTTCAAAAACAGGATCAGCCCACCCAAAGGCAAAAACAAGGAGCAGTTGATCTTGGTGAAATCCCCCATTCTTCTCTAGCAAGATCATCTGCATCAGATTCAGATAGTGAACAGTTGCCACGTTTTCCTTTGGAGAACTTAATTGGTAATGATTGTCAATCCCATATCAGTGAGTTTATTATTCCTCATATCCAACAGCTTATAGAATGGGAGAAAAGGGCTAAAGTTCTTATCAATGAAATTATTAGTTGTTATGAAAATTATTGGCAACGGGATAGTTTATATGCTGCAGTCCAGAATCAACTTGCGAAGATGGATTCCTTACTTACCCAAGTAAGATGTGGGACTGTCACGTTTAACAACAACTATAAAGATGACATTTTAGATAAGGCACTAAACAAATTGGAAAATATTAGTGCCGAGGCCCAGGCATATTTTAACAAATGGTCCAAGGACAAGGATTTGGTATCAATCGCAAATGCCGAAAGAGATAGAGCTATTGTAAGTACTATTACATTTAAAAAATCATTTTTGTTAATTTGAAAATTTGAATTTACATTAATATTTTATATTGACATTACTCTTTTTGTGCAGTTGAAATATAAAAATTTGAAGAGTCAGGGGAAGGTTTTGCATGTTCACTTGGAAACAGCAAAGAACAACTTATCCGCAACAAAAAATTTGAAGCAAAATATTGTTTTGGTTAACAAACAAAACAATACACTAAAGCGGATAATTAAAGAGCATGGTCTTGACCCTGACATATTATTCAAAGCCAAAGCAGCTGCTGATCCAAATTTTCTGTCGCATGGAGATGCAACAAATCAAGAAGAAAGAATTATAAAAAATCTGGACAGTGCTGCAGAAGATCTTATAAGTTCAGGGGTTATTTCTAGTGTTGGGGAAAGAGGTACATCCGCAGTGGAAGAAGCCGTTGGGGAAGAGAGCGGAGTAGAATTGTATAAAGAAAAAGAGGGTTTTGAAAATTAGAAACTTTTATTATTGAGGAAACTTTATATATTGAATTTGAAAACTTCTACTATTGAGTATGTACTATGGTATTTGAATTTAATAATATGGATTTATATAGTCTTTAATTTTAATTGCATTAGATGGTGATTATCATGAATTATATGTATGTTTCTTGTTTACTTGCATTGTCATGAATTGTATGTGGACGTAGATGATGAATGATGATAACTGATAATTAATGATAGATGATGATGAAAGATGATGATCAATTTAATGTGTATAATGTAAAATTTAGTGCCTAAATATCTTGTGGGACTTTAATTATCTTGAAAATTATGTTTTTGGGAAAAAATAGCAACTAATATTTGAAGCAGATCTTTAGGATTTCTCCTTAATAGACTTATGGTGTAGGAAAATTCTAGTTTAAAGAGATTCACCTCTATATAAGTGCATAATATCTCATTAGAGAGGTTGTTTGACATCAAAAATAGTCAAGACCATTTGTCAGAAAATAACGTTTTGCTGGAAACAATCAAGACAATGGTTTGAAAGATATGGTTTTGTTATCATGGATATTGTTTCGTGTAGAGTAGATTGACAAGTTGCTCTAAATAGTCAAGGTTATGGAATCTAGATTAACCAAAGTTGGAATAACCATGTGATTAAAAGATAGGTCAAGCTCGATATAGAACTTTGAAGTTTAATGTAAAACATATAAGGTTGAAGAATCCTATCAATTTTTAATATTTGATAAGAGTGAAGAATAATTGTGGATTAGAACTGGGAGGCTATAAGTTGGAAATAATTTTGAGTGTGTAAGAAAATATTGAAGGTTGTAAACTAGATCATAGCAAACTAAGTGTGTAGATTTTTTATTAGATAAAGACTCTGTCAAGTTGATTTAAATAGTTGTGATTAGTGTAGATTTGGGTGGGTGACTATAGGATATGGAAGATAGCATTAGAATTGAGTTTGAATAACTTCGTGTTAGAGGATGATCATTATAAGTCTAAAAATAGATCTATTTCTTCATGGAGAAATCTGATAAAGTGATGGATCTATGACAAAGCATGGAATTTTAGGAAGAGTGTCAGGACTTATATTTATAATAGTATAATGTAATGTTTAATAGTTTATCCTGCAATTAAAAAAATATATCAAAGGATTTTTCACATATAAAAAATAAATTAAATATAATTCTAAGAAATCAAGAAAGAATCATCACTGGTAAGAAATTAAACATAATTGCAAGTATCATAGCGGTTTAGCTTACCTCTTGCGTATTAGATTGTTGTGAAATCATCAAGGGTAATGTGGTAGATCTTTGTTTTTTCTTGACATTGTAGATAGAGGGGTGAGTTGCCTGACATTGTCAGTCCTGAGAAGTGGCAGCAACATCTTTAAATATATAGACCAACAATATCTTTAAATAAATGATAACAAGAGCTGAAAAAATTTAAAGTAACAAACAATAAGATGATGTTGAAGAAGATACCTATTTAAAAAAAAAAATCATCCCCTGTAATGTGCTAGATCTTTGTCTTAATAAAATTCAAACACACAAAAATGGATTAGTAGATAGATGGGTGAGTTGCCTGACATTATCAGTCCGGAGAAGTAACAGCTTCCTCGGACGGATGTCAACCCACGTTTTCAAAAAATAAAATATTGTATTTAACTAAATGTAAATACATAGACATCTTTAAATGACAACCAGAGTTGAAAAAAATGAATAGTAACAAACAATAAGATTAAGGGGAAAAAGATTCCTCCTTAAAGTTGAAATCATCACTGCCACTGGTAATGAGCTATATCTGTGTTTCAAAAAAACCCAACACGAGAAATGGATTAGTAGATAGATGCGTGAATTGTCTGACGTTTTTAGTATATAGATCTGTAACATCTTTGATGAAAACCAGAGCTGAAAAAATGAATAGTAATAAATAATAAGATTAAGGGGAAAAAAGATACCTGCTTAAAGTTGAAATCATCACTGCCACTGGTAATGAGCTAGATCTGTGTTTTAAAAAAAACCCAACACGAGTAATGGATTAGTAGATAGATGGGTGAATTGCCTGACATTTTTAGTATATAGACCTGTAACATCTTTAGGAAAAACCATGGTTAACCAAAACATGAAATGTGTATAGGAGTGTCTTTTAGTGCTTCATGCCAAATTTAATTAGATTTTGAAATGAGTATTTAAACTTATTCAATTTTTTATAAAACTCGATTGCTTAGAAATGCAGACTAAAACACCCTGTCTTCTTAGCATCCAAGAAGTTAATTTTGTATAGGATTCACATCTTGAGATATTGTAAATTTTTTTGGGGAAAATGGATCAGTATCAAAATATGTTGTATAGGATTCACATCTTGAGATTCTCTCTTCAGGACTGTTTCTTGGAGAGGTTGAATTAAAATATGTCTCTTTTTTTTTCAAATTTTTAAGGTGGTGCATATGATCATTAGCTCAATAAGGTTGTTTACATATCATGTTAGTTACAAGAATGAGGTTTGAAAGATACAATAAGGGTAAAGTGATCAAAATTGTTGTGTAACGGAAAGTTGTTTTTACTTTCTTCTAATTATCATTGTTGAGCTGATGAAATACTTGGTTGACCATTGCAAGGAGTATCAAAGTATAAAATTCCTGCTACCACCTTGTTTTGTTTTCCTTTTCTGAAGATACAATGTTGAAGTGTATGTTTGAAGACAATTTTTTTTGAAGCTCCCCCATTTCTATGAATTGAATTGATTAATCATGATCTTCTTGAAGTACAATTGATAAAATCAAGTGTCTCAAATATTGAAATTTTTTTTACAGCTCAACATAAAGTTCTCTGTGCAAGGTTGGATCATCTTAAAAAGGTAACATTGTGTAAATTTTGTGAACAGTGCCTTACTGGTACCATCATCTCAAACTCAGTCTTAGCATATATCATGAAGTTTCTTTTTTGAACTTATCAAACAAGACCCTATATCATCATCAAGTACACACCGAACACTGTTTCTTTGGTCTGGGGATAAATTTGAAGGCTTCATCTCAATTGGCTGCATTGCAAACATGAAGGGAATTTCCTCTAGAGAAAAAGAGGTGAAAACTTCGAATTTCCATTAAATTTTGGATAAGAAATCAATTATTTGGTAGTCTCAAGCTTTCTCTATGCATAAAGAGATCCATCTAGTCACTCATCACTCCTGACATGCGTCAATGGAACGTCAATGGTCTTGACCGACGCATGACACTCCCCGCTATTGATGTGCATCACTGGCACCTAATGACGCGCGTCACTGGCGTCTAATGACGCGCATCACTAGTGCCTAGTGACGCGCGTCGCTGACCACTCCTATTGACGCACGTCGCTGACTCCTATTGACGCACGTCACTTTCTACTTTTGACGCATGTTGCTCACTCCAATTGTTGAGTGTCACTAAGACTATTGTCACGCGTCAACTAGAACCTTTGACGCGCGTCAAGTGAAGCCATTGATGCCCAATTTAGCCTATAAATACCCTTCAACCGGTCATTTTCTCGTTTCTCACCTTCCAGCTCTTGATTTTTTGCAGGTCTTGATGCTTCCCAACTCTAAGTTCAGTAACAAAAATCAAGAGAATCCAATTCAATATATTTCCAAGATCAACTACAGGAATCCCTTATGGCCTCACATCCATACTATTAATATGCCCCATTTCAAAACAGATTCGGATATTTTGAATTACTTTCTGTCATCCTACAATTCAAAGGACGGAATTTTTTATGTGACTCTGAACGATAGCCGAATTTTTGAATTCAGTATCGAAGAAAATGACATCCATCAGTTTACCGGGCCTTTTGTTCAAAAATTTACCAATTGTTACAACCAAGGCAACACTCGTGGAAGAAAACAATTTTCTCGAATCAACATTCAGTTTCCATGTTGATTGTAAGTATAATTCCTTTTAATTCATAATTTTTATTCTGATACAATTTGCTGTTATAAATTTATAGTAATTTTCACTGTTTTGCTTTTTGCAGCCCATGTCAATAAATAAAGGCGTGGTGTCTAATTTGTAACATTTCTGAGTACATGTAATTTTTGCAATGCTAGTGTCTAAGATGAGCTTTGTAACTTTGATTGACCTGATGAGTGCAGTGGAAAAGTTTAAACAAAAAAAAGATCTTAAGAAAACTGATGGAACCAAGAAGGGGAAATTAATTGATGTTCCCCAAACTTGAAGATGCAAATCAATCAAGGGGGAAGAATTCTGATCAATGTACTTTAATATTAACAGAGGGTGACTGAGCCAAGGCTCTTACTATAAGTGTTTGTGCCTTAAATCAGGGAAATGTGAATACTGAATTTGGTAGTATTGTGACATGTTTCGACATCACTTTCCAATTTAATTTTTTGTTATTTTAGTTATCTTTATTCTATCAGGTGGCAGGAATATCTATTGTTGGTCAATATTATTATGGCGTGTTTCCTCTCAGAGGTAAGCTGCTCAATGTCAGGGAATCTACCACTCACCAACAAATGGAGAATAAAGAGATAGTAAATATAAAAAAAAATCCTTGGTCTACAGGAAGATAAAATATACGACAGCATTAAATATTTAAGATATGGCCATCTGATGATAATGACAAACTAGGTACATGATCTTTGTATAGCGCTATTTAGTTTTTGCTTAATTCTGACACATCCTTTCTAGTGAGATCCTTTGACTTGTCCTTTATCTCTTAAAGGACCATGATGGATCCCACATCAAAGGATTGCTGATCAATTTCATACACCATACCTGGCCATCACTGCTTAAAATTCCTTCATTTGTTGTGGAATTTATCACTCCTATTGTCAGGGTAACTGTTACCCCCTGTATATTTTGTTGAGTGTATTGAGACTCTTTATATTTGTTTTTAAGCCTCCAGATGTTATTTATCTCCATGTCTAATTTTGGCACATGTTGATGTAGGCAACTCACAAAAATCGGAAATGTGTTCTCTTTTTACACAATTCCTGAGTATGAAGCTTGGAGAGAATCATTGAGTGGATCGATAATTGGCTGGACCATATAGTACTACAAAATAATGCTAGTTTGTTTTCTCTTTATATGTTTTCAAGTTCTGGTTTTGTTCACTTGTTGATTAGGTATCACTTGTTGCTTTGACCATACAGGGTTTTGGCACAAGTACTTCTAAAGAGGGCAAGGAGTATATCATACAACTGGACAAGCACAAAATAGATTTTGTGTGGGTTGATGAGAAAGATGGAGATGCTTCCTCATATGAATCAGCTTATAGAATGGGAGAGAAGGGCTAAGGTTCTTATCAATGAGGATTATTAGTCGTTATGAAAATTATTGGCAACAGGATAGTTTTGAACGCTGCAGCTGATCCAAATTTGCTGTCGCATGGAGATTTCTGGTTTTGGGGAAGGAGGTACAGCCACAGTGGAAGAAGCCGTTGGGGAAGAGTGCAGAGTAGAATTGGATAAAAGAAAGAGAGGGTTTTGAAAACTAGAAACATTTATTATTGAGGAAACTTTAAATATTGAATTTCAAAACTTCTACAATTGAGTATGTACTATGGTTTTTGAATTTAATTATATGGATTTATATACAATCTTTAATTTTAATTGCATTAGATGGTGATTATCATGAATTATATGTATGTTTCTTGTTTACTTGAGTTGTCATGAATTGTATGTGGACGTAGATGATGAATGATGATAATTGATAAATTAATGATAGATGATGATGAAAGATGATGATCAATTTAATGTGGACGTATATTTATCATCAAGCACAATAATTCTTCTCCCTCTAGACTTTTGAACTTGTTTTAAGATAATTATTCTCTACACTTGTAACGATATGATCATAATGTCATTAGAATGGATATAGAAAATAAATAAATGGAATGTGTTATAATGGATATAGATGACATTAATGATTAGAATGGATAGAATTGTAATGATATGATTATGAATTATTTTTAAAAATGAAATTATTTTAATAAATATAAAATTAGATAAATAATTGTAATAATAATAATTGTAGTGTCAGGACTCAGGATATGATAATGATATGGTGATGATATGATATATATGGATGATGAGGAATTTTATGTGGACTTATATTTAAAATCGTATAATGTATTGTTTATCCTGAATTTTATGTGAATTTTATGAGGAATTTTATGTGGACCTTATATTTAAAAGTAAATTAAATATAATTATGAGAAATCTAAGAAAGAATCATCACTGGTAAGAAATTAAACATAATTGCAAATATGCTAGGGTTTAGCTTACCTCTTGCGTATTAGATTGTTGTGAAATCATCAAGGGTAACGTGCTAGATATTTGTTTTACATGACATTGTAGATATAGGGGTGAGTTTCCTGACATTGTCAGTCCTGACTCCTGAGAAGTCCCAGCAACATCTTTAAATATATAGACCAACAATATCTTTAAATAAATGTAAATATATAGAATTAGACTTGTAACGTCTTTAATGATAACAAGAGCTGAAAAAATGTAAAGTAATAATCGATAAGATTATGTTGAAGAAGATACCTATTTAAAATTGAAATCATCACCGGTAAATGTGCTAGATCTTTGGTCTTAAAAAAAATTCAACACAAAAAATGGATTAGTAGATAGATGGGTGAGTTGCCTGACATTGTCAGTCCCGAGAAGTAACACCTTCCTCGGACGGATGTCAACACCACGCTTTCAAAAAGTAAAAATGTTGTATTTAACTAAATGTAAATACATACACCTGTAACATCTTTAATAATAACCAGAGCTGAAAAAATGAATAGTAACAAACAATAAGATTATGTTGAAGAAGATACCTATTTAAAAATTGAAATCACCACCAGTAATGTGCTAGATCTTTGTCTTAAAAAAAATTCAACAAAAAAAATGGATTAGTAGATAGATGGGTGAATTGCCTGACATTTTTAGTATATAGACCTATAACATTATTTAATGATAAACATAAAAGATAGATAAAGAAGATACCTGTTTAAAGTTGAAACAATCCATTATCAATAGCTTCATCAAAGTCGATGTTGTCTTCTATAGAATGTGACGAAGAGCCAATTACACTCTCAAGGTTGGGAATATTTGTACTTGTAGCTGTATTATTCACACCTCTTATTTCGCAAAGGGAATTCCAGTACGTAATTTCTCTGTCGAACGGAAAGGTTTCGATGGAGTATCGAGAAACATAACACCTCATGCAGCTTTCCAGATTTTTATCCAACCTGTTTCTCAGTTTTGATTTTTACAAATGACAATGCACTAAAAACCCCTTTCATCCTCCACAGACCCCAAAATCATTGTTTGACATAACTCATATAATCTGAAATATTCACTGATATCTTCTTGTAAAATATAACTTTGATAGATTCCTCGCCACAGCCTTGTAATAGCACTACTTTCAGAAGGTTGATCTAAATTCTTATATTGGTTCCTCATTGTTGTTGCGAAATTTGTTGACTGAGACTTTAATAAATCGGCATTCAGTATACCTTTGATTTCCACACCCTTGAGCTCTGACGTCTTTGTAAATTGTTCCATTATTATACCCATTGATTTATGGAAATGCTTACTGAAAAAGTCTGCATAGCCACCTTCAGTATTCCAAAAATTAGGATTCATCACACCCATGGCTTCCAGAATTTTATCTTTACAGAAACGTTCCCTAATTTTTGATGACAAGGTTTCTAAAATTTTTTTAAGCTTTATTCTTGTTTCAACTATAATAGAATCAAACAAATTACGTGTCACGGGAACATTTTCTCATTCCGATCCTGTAATAGATTGACGTTTTTGCAAAATGTACACAGGTGTTTCCCTCCCATTAATAGTGATGTAGAGGTGAACGTGGATATTAAATCTCAAAAAGGTGTTAGGATTTTTAAGATCTAATAAATCTCTCCAATTTTCAAAAACAGGTGCATCAAAACTATCATTGGAACAGTACAATATATCAAGACTTTGACATACCATTTTCCTCATCCATATAAAATCCACAATATAGATTAATCTACCCTGTGCATGCTTCATCAGTGTATTGATCTCCTTTAACATTGGAAGAATACCAACCAATGTAAGCAATGTCTCCAAATCAGTTAAACAGAACAACAAGTCCCTTGCCCTATCAACTTCATGACGGTATTTGTGCATGAAACCAACCAATGAAGGATACTCCTCACGAACTTTGCATGCAGGTTCATACAAAGAGATCCATCTAGTCTCCACATCCTTCAGAAGTTTTTTGCCATCTATAATTCCAATTGTAAATTTTTGGAACTCAAGAAAACGCTTTGGGATGCTTGACATATAGGCATGAAGTTCTCTTATAAGGTCTTCTAATTTAGCAACATTTTCGTGGTTGCTTACCATTTTATACACTAAATTCATTCTGTGAGCCATACAGTGAATTCGTAGTATATATGGGGCCACTGTTGTTTGTAATCTAACACAGAGCCCTATTCAGTGACCCTGCACGATAGATGCACCATCTGCTCCAACGCATACCAACTTCGTAGCAATTTCATAATCAGTCATACCAGCAACATCTTTCAAATGAGAAAAAACTATTTTATATAGGTTTTCGGCATTGCAGTTTTCAACCATTTTCATAACACCCAACAGATGAGGTGTCCTTATATGATTTTCTAAAGTATAGATGTGGATACATACCCATGCGGTGTTGTCGACTGCTGTCACTTCATCAATTGAAAGAGAGATAAACTTTGCTTTTTTTACATTCTCTTTCAAATCTTCCTTCTCTATCATCGAGAGGCATTTTGCCATTTCCCATCCACTACTCTCAGACCAATGAGACTGAGGTACATTCAGCATTCTGTTAAATTGATACAAAACTTTGAAATCGAGGAAATCTGAAATCACTCTTCCTTTTTTAAGTATTTGAAAAAGAGTAGAGAATTGTATGAATTTTGCCTGTAGATATGTTTCTTTCATCTTACCAATATGCGATGTGATCGTTCCTCCCTTTTCCAACAGATGTCTATGTTTTTTCTGCTCTGCCTCATATTCCACTGCGTATCTAACATACATGCATTCTTTTTCAATTTTCCACCTATGTGTTTTGATTTTCTGGCCATCCGCCCCTGTTACAGTTAAATATTGTTTTCCACAATGTTTTTCTATAGTGTCCAGCTTCAGTTGCATTTTTTGTTGCTTTCCCAATTTCCACGTACATATTTTACATGTACATTCAGATGGGATTTCTTCAGAATTAGATGATTGTACAGGTTTAATAAACGGAAATTTAGCTGCCCAATCAAACTTGTATGTCCTGCCAATGGTCCACATATTCTTGTTCGTTTTTAATGCTTTACTTTTTTTAGTAGAATTTTGAGCAATATCACAATCACCTGGTTTCCTCTTTCTTGGACAGGAGTTTGATTTTGATTTCTATCTTCCATTTTGCTGAGTGTTTGTATTGGTGATATCTAGCTACACTTCTGGTTGCACCCCAATGGGAACAATATCTTCAAGATCTGGCATATTATCGTAGGTTTCATTTGTTTGACTTTGATAATGTGCAGAATGCATGTCCACCTCAATAATTCCTTCCACACAGTCAGTATTCTGATTCTCTGTGGTGGCATCTATATGATTGGTATTTACAATGTCTGTATCCACAGAGTTTCCAAAATACTTGAAGAGTGATTTCTGATATTTCTTACTTACTTTTAGGTTATTCGTATTCTTTGAGCTGGCACCTTCCATTATTCTGAAAAGATTCTTGCGTCAGCAAAAGAACCAAGTAGCGACTCTGTCCAGTCTGAGGTCTTACCACGCATCCACTGTCTGAGGTCGCGCGTCCACTCTCTTAATATACTGTCACGTGTCAACACTGCCAAGTCGAGCGTCAAAACTTCCTCTGTCGCGCGTCACTTCTTTGCCCAAGTCGCGCGTCAACACTTCCTTGGTCGCGTGTCAGAACACCTTTTTTGTGCATCAGTATAGCTCTTGTCGCGCGTCAGTACAGCTCTTTTCACGCATTAGTATAGCTCTTGTCGTGCGTCAATACAGCTCTTGCTGCACGTCAGTATAGCTCTTGTCGTGCGTCAGTACAGCTCGTGTCGCGCGTCAACAATCACAGGCTAACAGTAATATGAATCTCTGGTGCTCAAGTGTATGCGAGTTCAAATTTCACAGTATTGGTAATTTGGTAAGCTACTTGAGGTATACTACATGGTGAATCACCTAGGTTTTTATAGGAGATGTTTTCAAATGAAGGCGAAGCCGACCCCCCAAAAAAAATATATTATATATTTTAGGCGAACAGGACACCGACCCACTCCGAATAATTCACCTTTTCAAATTTTCCTAAAATGAAATTTTCACCATATTACGAATATTCGCCACTAAAATTATCCCTGGTTGACCATTTCCTAGTTTAATTAGATAAACTACAATTTCTAGGGACTCACAAAGTAACCTTCATAACTCCAGCAAAGGGAGGTTAAGCTTCCTTAGCGTACCTTGTTATATCAGGTGTCACTTCAATCTTTGGATCAGCCCCAGATGAACATTTGTTACCTTTTTTATGCTCCTATAGTAGCCTCGTTACACTATTTTGTAATGGTAGGAAGTTGCTAAATCTAAAAAGTTGGCTTTTGTTTTGAACCACCATTTGAAACCTGGATAGAGAAATTATTATCTGCCTTTGCAAACCTCTAGTAATTTTACTAGATAATTACCTGAAAACTTTGGTTTGGAAAAATAACATTCCAGGTTATTTTGGAAAAGGCATTTTTAGGGCCTTCGGTCACAGTTTGACGAGGTCAAACTCGATGAATTACGACTTGTTTCTCCAGAAAACATGTCTCCCTTTGAAAACTATTTTCTAGTTCTCAGTCCCATCAACTCTGATGATTTCTCCTTATATATAGTGGAACTTTTAGGAAGTTCATTGTTGCTCGTTCATCCATCGAACATCAGTTTTAGATGTGGTTTTTTGAGCCCTCAAGCTCACTTTCGATCATTAAGAATGAGTTGATCTATGACTGATGACCTCGAAAAACTAGCTGCTAATCGTAAAGTGCTCACCAGTTCTAAATTTTGTCAATTCCTATGAACTCTTGCTATATAAGTGGGCAAATAGAAATTTAACCATGGTGTGGTTACTCCTCGAAAGATAATGTTTGAAAGTGGTTTCTTAGCCTCTAAGCCTGTTTTGAACATTTTTGTAGCGAGAAGGTAAATGTAAAAAGGAAGTTGTAGGTCCCCTGTCGGTTTGCCAAACCACCATGGAAAATTTTGACATATGTAAATAAATGTTTGAAAATTCCACAGCGTAACTTGTTTTGTGAAATAAATTTTTTGACAAAATGGTGTTTATCTCTCTCCTTTCTCTTTCTCTCTCCTTGGTTACAAAATGAAGTGAAATGAAATTAAATGAATTCATGTTTCTAAAACTTTTCTTTCAAATGTAAGTTATAATTTTTATTATATGTAAAAAGGGAACTGAAAAAATATTAATTATGTTAGATTAGGGTGGGTTCCATGCCAGATATTTATCACTGATTTCATGCTCACCTAGTTTTGAATGATGCAATAAAGATGGCAAAAAGGCAATGTGTAATTCATTATTTCTTATTGTAATTTATATAGGTCGTTGTAAAATGAATATATGTATAATGTATTCTTTTGTTCCAGAAAAGTTATATTTAAAATTTTCTAATATGTATGAGATGCTATTTTTAGGGATATCTTAGGAAATGTGCATTAATAACAAGTTCAATTTGACTTATAGTTGCGTATGGTAAAAGGGTTTGATATATATAGTAACTAAATTTGAAGTTAATATATTGTAATGCATTTTTAGTGTTCAATAAATGATTAATTAATTACTAGGTTGTATTCTTACCTCGTAAATGTAATAAAGAGTTTAAATTGAAACACTCAACCCTAATATAAGATATGTGCATAACATGTCTTCGTGTGTGATCCTTTTTACCATAGAAGAAATTGAAAACCGTAGAATGAACTTAAACTTTGCACTTGATGGAACCTCCTATCTTTATGTAAATAAAACCCCTAGTTTGGGTTTACCATCATAATCATTATGCTTAGCAACATTGTTGTGAAACCATCTTTTAGGAATGACATATTCCAACGTTATATGAATTATGTGGTTTCCTTCTAATTTTTGTAACCGTGAGGTGAATGTCTTCTCTTCAAGTCCGACTGCATGTTGAGTGGTGAAGACCACCTTGGAAGTCACCTTATGAGTTCTTATTCAAAGCAATGACTATGTGGTGTAACCTTACCATCTGTGGTGTAACCTTACCATCTGTGGTGTAAGTAGAGCTATTACTCCCTTAGTATCCTTTGGGATTGTCAGGTGTTACAAAATTATATCTAGAAATTAACGTCATCAGAGAATAAAATCCCTATTGGCTTTATATGACATAAATGGAGATCGTGAAATAGTTGTTCTAGGTCTTAAAATCTTGTTAATGAACTCCTTAGTTCCTCCTAGCTAAATGTTTTACCTTGGTTCAAACAACATAACACCTTGGTCTTTCATGAACGTTTTTTAGCATAAATATGTAATCTCACCTTAAACTCATTTATTGTTGGGGGTGTAGATATTTAGGTGCAATTGGAATTATACCAAACAGATGTAGTTTTCTTATGATATTCCCATGATTGATCACTTGGTAGGATTATATTACACAAGTGGATGTATTTTTTGTAGTATGCGTTAACACTGCAGTGTGTAAGAGTGAATAATTGGGTTGTCTCATGTTGGGTTAGACTCCTTATAGTGGTGAATCCATTGGTGAAAATTATGTGTTATTTTTGTTTACAAATGTTATTAAAGAATGCTAATAGTGACACCATATGTGATGTAAAAGTAAAGCATATAATATTAAAAATGAGATTTGAGGTTAGGAAGAATGCCACTCTTGGATTCCTTATAAATCAATTAAAAAAATTCATGTGTTCGAAGAATATGAGTTTCCCTTGGTGAGATCAAACTTCGAAAGAAAAACAAAACATATATATACATAATCTAAATACAATTTCTTGTTGTAGGAATGTTGAATCAAGAAATAAATATACCGTGATTGAATAATGTTTATGGGAAAAAGGTATCTTGAATCTAAACCACCCCCCTTAAATCCTAATATTGATTTCTGGACATCAAGTCAGATTCACTTGAGTTTTAAGGGTGACATGTAGACATTGAATAAATGTTTGACAAACATTTTCTTAACATAAGAACAAGATAATTAATGTATTGTATATGCAATTGAATTAGGCCAAATAAGTATGTAAGTTATGGATATTTCTGTAAAGGATAAAAAAACCAAATTAAAATGGTCGAACTATAAATTGAATGTGGAATGAATTTAAAAATCTATAGGTGGAAAAAGGAGAAAATTATCCTTGCACAATAATGTTCTTGGAATGTTAATCGTAACTAAGATGCAATTAATGAAATAATGTGTTGTGGGTTGCCAATGAGTCATTTTCTTGTGTTTGGGTCATTTCTAGTATTCATTCATTGGGAAAAGTGTGGCATCAACATTTCTAAGGTGTTGTCTTGTGTCTATGTGAGTCAATGACTTACATGTTTCATATACATCTTTGAGTTTTATTTTCTTGCAGCCATTGTGGTAGTTCAGTAGTAAGCAATGTAAGTCAAAAAAAATTTATCTTGGTATTTTTTACTATTGTTTTTGTGTGTGTAAAATGTGGGCGTTACAAATCGTTACCTAATTTTCTTCCAAAGATAGGGCATGTTATCCTCCCCCAATCCCATGTTAAATATGGATAACATGCCAAAAAGATACCAATCAAAACAAGGCTTCAATAAATCTAATAAGTAGAACAAGAGGAAAGCACTAATTTCCATCACACACCGAAAATGAATAACACACAAAAGCATAAAAAACAAGGATCAGGGGAAAAGGAGAAGTGGATCCAAAAATTTTTAAGAGTAAATGAATAAGCCAAGATCATATACCAATAATAATAACTACATGTTTCATATCAAACCACCAACTCCTTATAACTCCATGTCCACTATCTTGCCAACACTTCTTAAACCTTGCATGTTTCCTTGGAAATTATAGAATGGGATTTCAAAAAAAAATGGAAATCCCTCTTACTTCCCCAATGAAGGGAGTGGAATATCATATGCCTTTATGGATTCCCCAAGAATCCATGATGATATGATAAATGATCCCTTCCCTTTCCAAAATCCTTCCAAAATCCACTCCGCATTAGGGATGGAGGGAAAAAATAAAAATAAAACAAAATAATGAGGAAAACCAACAATTTTCACTCCCATACCAAACACAAAACATAATTCAATATAAAAAAGTTTACATCCACTGCAATACAATCAAAATAAACAATGAGTGAGGCATACCTTAAAATCAAGCTAAAATTTTAAAGCTTTGAAAGCTCCTACGTAATCCACCAAGCTCCCTCCAAGAAATCCAAGGTTCATTCTTCCACAATATCCCCAAAAATCCTCCCAAAATTTAAAGAGGAAAATATCAACAAAATCTCAAATTCGGGATAGAGATAAAGCAAGCTCTATCCATCCCCCAAGCCCATTAGAGGGTGACATGTCTCACCTCTCCAACTAGGCATGTTCAAAAAATAATAATTCACGATATAATCCCAGAAATTCGTGCTACAATTCATCCCAAAGTTACTCAAATGAAATAATTAAGGCCAAGATGGTGACTTTAAAGGGAATTTTAAGATAATCTCTAGTTCATAAAAAACCCTCCCATCCATAGGTTCGGTCTAAAAGGGTATTTTTTTAAGGTAATATGACCTCATTCTTTCCATCATAGCCTCCAAATTGCAAATTTTTACTCAAATCCAATATTTGAGAATAGGTTAAGTATATAAGGTGTTTGGTGGTCCCCAAAAAACTAATTAAGGTAATTCCAAGACTCCACTAAACATGCTTAACACTAAAAAAATAACCACTAACCAAAAACATGATGAATTGACCATTAAGCAACAAACAACCCCAAATAAGAGGGTTAGATAAAAAAATAAAATTACAAGATGAGAAAAGGTGAAATATTACAAATGAGCCAACACATACAAATTGGGTGATCATAACATACTTAAAATAATCAAATAATTACAAGGTAACAACAATGCGAGGATGGGTTCAGGAAAGGAGAAATTGTGCATCTTGGTAGTGCTACAACTGATTCTCGTGTCCTCCTTGTGGTGAAACATATAATCCCACACACTAAAAGAAAACCTCATAACTACTTGATATAAATTCAAATCAACTAACAATGTAAATAATAATGATCATCAATCAACTCTATATCAAGTAAAATTAATCATGCCACATCTATTCTATCCATCAATATAGACATTCCAATCAAAATAAATTATATATATGATAGAAACACCAAATTCATCCCAAGGCATAATCATCCATATCCTCATCTCTAAATCACATGGAATGTCTATAACATGAATAATAAAAATTATCACATATAATACTTTGCAAGTGTTAGAGTATCAAAATAAACATGATGATAAAATATGGAATTATATAAGAAACATCAACATAATCAAGTGTCCAATGTCTCCACATTTAATAACAACCTGATCAAAATGATTCAACAAAACATATGAAAGGTATAAAAGCTAGGAGGGAATAAAATATTAGAAATGGTAGTAGACAAGTGTTAATTTTTATGTTTTTTGGAACTTTGGTTTTGTTGGATGGAAAAGAGCAGCATATTGGTGTCAAATATTGAATTTCAAAGGACAATAAACAACTAGATTGAGACAAGTTATATAGGAAGATGAACTTAATAAATATATATAATTGTACCTATATACTAGTTATTTGTTGATTTAAATATGTTTTGTCCATTTTTAAAGTTGTTTGGTTCAAATAGAGCCTACCAAGGATCAATTTACCAAGGATCAATTTTTGCTGAGTGCAATGCCCCTACACCCTGACATAGAGAGACACACACATATATATTATATATATATATCTATTAATACCATGATCATATCCTGAGTGAGTTTGATGGTGTGGATTTCCCTTACACGTAGTTTCTTAGATAAAGGTGATAATTTAGTTTCCTTAAAAACATGGGCATATATGTTTACATTATATGTATGCTAGTACCCATATGTAATACTTTGAATTTCAATAAAAAATATGGATGTGTGTTTAGGTGTAATGCAAAGTATAAACACACATAATATAATGAAAAGTATGGTATGTAATGGTGTGAATTTTAATCAAAAAATATATGTATTTTTACATGTAAAGGAAAGTATGGACAAACATAATTTTTGTGGAATGTATGGTTAGAGATGCCATTATATATGTAGCTCCCACAAAATTATACTCTCAAATAAAAATAGAAACTAATACTTTAAGATTCAGAATTACGGTAACGTTTGTTTTCTATTTTCTAAAAGGGTTTGTAAGGTTTGACATTATCCACAATTAAAAAATATACTGATTAAGGTTTCTACACGACCTTGCAGACATTGGAATTAAATTAGTAATTAAATATTATTATTTTATTTTCTAAAAATATTTACGGTTTAAAATATTTACGAAGTTCCTTTAGTTTTACTTAATTACAATGCACCAAGTTTACTTTATTCCTAATAACAAATTTTTAACTATTAAGCCTAGCCACTAAATGACCCCATTTATCCCAGTACCTATGCATTTTTATTTAAATTTCATTCCCACAAAAGTACCTTCCACTTAAGTGATGTAGGGTTTAATATGAGCCATTAGAAAAAATCTATCCTAGCTATTGGATATGGATTTCCATAAATATACTTACAGGTTTCTTTCTGTTACTATTTACCCCAATTTCAACCTCATTTATGTATTCTTGTTTTGCAAGTTTGGGAGAGGAGAAAGATGAAAAACCATAAAAATATGAAGTAAAACCATGAAGAAATTTCCTTGGTTCTAGTTGTAAATATAGAAATATTCCTCCATTATTCACTTCATAGTTTAGTTTATTCAAAGGTTTGCTATTGTAAGGATCCTCATTTCCTAATTGAAGAGATTTCACTGTGAATTTGGTTTTGCTATTTAATATATACATTATTTGAGTTCAATATTCGGTGGAACCCAATTTCATTAGATATAAAATATTTTACACATTTGGATGCCCATAAGAGGATTTATATGCTTAAACAAATGAGATTGATTATTTACTAGTTACTGGTAGTTTGATCTTGAAGTTTTAAAACTTAGATTTTCTTTAAATTCAAACCAGATTTTTCAGTCATCATTTTTATTTTTCCATAAAAAGTGATGAAACCACCACCCTAAGAAGGTTGACTATCCTGTGACTACCATCCTTCATGGTTGGTGGTTCATCGACCACTTCTCTATGCTAGGAGGCGGTTCTGAAACCGTTGTTCTGCGTAAGGTGGCGGTTCAGTTTCTTGAAAATAAAACCTTAAATTCAAGCATTTTCAAAGTGTTTTCTACTTAGGTTTGTTTCTAAGGAAACATTAACTTTAATTAAGGTGTCTACAACTCATTAGTTGATAAGTTGATGTTATATATTCATTTCATCACTTAAATTACCAAGTACATACATTTTCCATTGCAATAGAGTAAAAGAACAATTACAAGGTTTCCTTCTCAATAAAATTACTTATAAGCTTTAAAAGAGAGAAAATAATTTCAAGAAACTACTAAGTATCGTTTCTTTTCTTTACAGAACGAAAGTGATAGTCATTCCAATAAGGAAAATCAAGCATAAGTTTTGTACATTCTTCTTTCACCCTTTTTAATAAAACAAAACTCAATATTAAACTCTACAAGAACTTCTATTTTTTACAATAATATAATTTTCAACAAGGCAAAAATACACTCCCTTTATCTCAAGATCATAATTCATTTTTTTATTTATTTAGGGTAAAAGAGGGTTAAGGGTGCCTTTCCCCATACAATAAAGGAGAGAGAAAATATATTAATGAGGAACAAATGAAGCTACCTCTGCCAGTGGCAACAAAAGTGAAGAAAAACAAAAATAACCAGAGCTTATCCTTGGGACCCCTTCCCATGGGAACTAAGATGCATCTAAAGGGATTAATTATTCCCTTCCTTCCTTCTATACACAATAAACCAACCATCATCGGCGTTTGTATTTACCTTTTCATTTGTGTCAACCAGAATACAAATTTCAAAATGATTGTTTTCCTCCTCATAACCAAGAGGAAGGGATAAAGTCACAACCTCAGAAAGAGGGGAAGGAGTCTTCTCTACTTGGGTAAATTAAGGGGAATCCTTTGCATCCTCTAAAACCACAACATCCTCATTTGCAAATGAGTTTCAAATAGGTATGAAAATTATATTATAGTGCTATTCAAACATGAAACAAAAAATTATTATTATGATCTGAAATTTTTTTTTTTAGAAAATCTATGTAATATAACCATTTCTTGGAAAATATTAATTTTCACAATCATAGTATTGTTTTTCTCTTTCAAGAAATAAAATTATCTCTTTGAGAATATGCCAACCAAACAAAATAATAATTGAGTCATTAATGTTTTTACCAATAATCGATAGTAATTATATCCCATGGTTTCTTTAAGTACAAGTAAGTGATTGAAACAACTTCATGATTTTACTCCTTTAGTATGTTTTACATCCTTGTGCAATTTATTTTACATTATTCTAGAACAATAATACCTCTCACTGGGTTATGCTAGAGTTTTGTTATCTCCAAAGTGTGCATCCATTTCATTGCTATGATTTTTGTTAGTAAAATAATTATCCCACATTGATTTTGTTTGCAGTATTTACCTCTAAATAGAATCCTCTTCTAAGAAATAATCCACCCATGACCTCTTATTCATGCTTGTAAGTTCCTGAAATGATTTTTTGAAATTATGATCAAGTATATTTTTAATTTACCTTGAGTGCTTGGTCAACCACTTGATTGTTGCCCCCTGTGCAGTCAGTTGGGTGCTTCTTGTTGCTCCTATTTGTAGTTGCTCACTCTCTTGGATGCACTTCTCCCCTCCTTTACCCTGACTTCGAGGGTTTCACAGATGGTGGTCGTAGAGCTAGCGGAGCCTCTGTGCTTTCCAGTCATGGTCCCTTCCCTCTTAGCCCCCTTCCCTTGCACATGCCAAAGTTTTTGGTCCTCTTGGAGACCCTGATGGCGTTTGTTGGAATGCCCCTCAATGGGGCAAGTTTCCATGGTTAGTCCTTTTCATTTCTCGCTCAAGATCATCATCTGATAATCTTGAGTTCAGCAACAACAAGATGATAGTGGGTGGGAGACCATCCTGAACTCGGCTCATCCTAGTTCTAGCTAGGTGACAAAACTAACAGCCCCGTGCATCCTCCTTCAGCCGCCATGTTTGTCATTGCAGCCTACTTTTCTATCTCCTTGTTTTGTTCACTCTTATTTTATTAATGATCACACTTTTAATGTGTTTTTGATATAATTGGCCTCCTTCTCAAGGCCTAACTGGTTTTGTCTTATTGGTATTTTTGGGGTATATCTCTTTCCACCATTATTTTGTACAATCAATGTTGTATATTTCTTGTTTTATATATATATATATATATATATATATATATATAAGTGTGGTTTGTAATAAGAGTGAATGTCAAATTTAAAATAGCAATTAAGAATCAACACAGTTAATGACATTACAACTTGTCATGACTCTTTACCCTAACAGTTATTCTAGAACACTCAACAAAAAATCCTCGGAGTTGGGTTCTCTTCGCCTTGATGATCACTTTAAGTGACCTAGATCATAAGTCCGATTCTTGATTTATCCGCAAGATATTAAAATATATTTGCATGCTGCTCCAAAACTTGTTGAATAGTACTTACCTTATATTAAAGCCTCACTCTTTGAAAATCTGAATTACTGGATATTCACTACGGGTTGGCACATTGTAATTATAAGACAAACAACAAAATAAGGTATAAAGAAAAATATAATGGATGATTTAAATAGTTTACAAATATTTATGAAAGTGCCACTATAAATTACAAAGCACACTGCCCCACTAGCCAGTCCGAGGACTTGTTTTTTTTTCTATCTCAATTTATTACCTGCATCTTAAGCTTGTTCAATGAATAGTGATTCCTTGAACTCCATAAATGAGTGGCAATCCTGCAAACAATTTTTAAATGGAAAACACATTGTCTTGATGCAATGGGGATCTAAAAATGCCTCTACCTCGTACTTTCTGTCTCATGATTTTGAGGTCATGATAAGTCATGATAAAGCATTTTGAAAACACTTGTTCTCTTTAAATCAGAAATAAACAAAACAAAATAGCACACGATTCCTTTTTTAATGAGCCGTCCGAAGACTCAAAAGCCGTCGTACAACAGCGCCGTATAAATAGGAACAGGTAATGAAGATTTGGAATCTGCCACCAGCGTCGTAAACCACAAGTTTATTGCCAAATGGCCATCATCACGAGAGAAGAGAAGGCACCACTAGAGAACCTACTTAACTTATAGGCATATCTATTTATAACTAAAAATGAGGTAAACTGAATGCAATCAATTGATTTGTGTGTTATACTATTTTAGAAAGAAACATATGTATTTCAATAATTAGGAAAAAATTGCTTTTATAGAAACATAGTCTTTAAAACTTTACATTTTGTTTATATATGCATAAGTTTGTATGTATATTTATATTTGATAGGCACACATAAAATCTTTATATATTTTTGTTGTCAAAATACACAAATATATGTGTATGTATATACATATGTGTACATATATACATATGTTTACAAGTAAATATATAGGTATGTGTACATATGTATATTATATACATATATATGTAGATTGTGTGTACATAGGCACACAATATATATTATTTTATGAGGGAATTACTAGTTTATAGTTATAGTGCTATTGTATTTTTGGTCTAAATAATGACTTTTGTTGGCACATGTTGCTTGTGTTGATCAACATCATACATACGCATGCATGCATGCACGTGTGTGCGTGCGCACGTGCACACACACACACACAATTGTCCTCAAAATCTATCATACCCAAGGCACGTCCGCACATGCACATGCGCACACACACACACACACACACACACACACACACACACACACACACACACACACACACACACACACACACACACACACACACACACACACAGACACAATTGTCCTCAAAATCTATCATACGCAAGGTGCTACTATTTATTATTTACAAATTTCTAATTAAAACGAAAAAAAATTAAAGACATAATAGATGCCCAATTTCTTGTTAAAATTACCATATGCAACATTGAATGCTCATCAAACCTAAAAAAACAAAACCAAACAAGGTTAAAAAACTTATACTACAGCTATTTTTATCATCGTAAAACACCATGTGGGTAATAAAATTGTATATAAATTTCTATTACTTGTATTATACTATATTATTAATTGTTGGAAGATATTTATATTCATACATATATCAATCATCATAGGATAAGAACCACAACTCATCACTAATGAAGTGATATTCTTTCTTTCTATATATATTTTTTATAAAATAACTAGGTAACGGTACTCAATCAACACTTGGGCACAATAATAATTTTTTAGCAAATGGAAAGTTAGGTCAATGTAAATAAACTCATTTGTTTTATATTATCTTAGAAACAAGAACATATCGAATATTATGAAAAAATTATTTTCATAGAAGAAGGAATACTTTTGGATTTATGAGTTGTTGTTATGTTGAGTTTCTCACGCACACAAGTAAACACACACACACACACACACACACACACACACACACACACACACACACACACACACACACACACACACACACACACACACACACACACACACACACACACACACACACACACACACACACACACACACACACACACACACACACACAACACACACACACACACACACACACACACACACACACACACACACACACACACACACACACCTATGTGTGTTTGCATATACATATAAATACATACATAAATATACACATATATACATACATACACATGCAATATATATATATATATATATATATATATATATATACTATATATATATATGTATGTATAATACATATTTATATGTGTATGTATATTATATTACATATAGAATTATATTTTTTTTTACATTTATGTTAGTTTATTTGTCTACTAATTGGTCTAGATGAGGCATTTGTTGACACATGTTCCTTGTACTATTTCATTCATATGTACATATATACATATTTTTGTATATATATATTGTGTGTGTGTGTGTATCTTCATATGCACATATATGTATATATACACATACATATACATATACTTAAATTATTAATAAGAAAAAATGATTTATATTAATGGTGTTAGTTTATTTGTGAATTTATAGGTCTAGATTTGTCTTGTTTTGGAACATGTTCCTTATGTTGTTTGACTTTCAACGGAATCATTATTATTTGATGATATTTATTTCTCTATAATTATCTACAACATTTCTTCAATGCATTCCCTTATTTTGTTCTCTCCTTCCCATTTCTCAGTATCATTCTCTTATTTATAAATTTTACCAAGATTTTTGTAAAAGGTAGTATAGATTAGGTTCACCTGAACTACACAATTACATTTTTTAGTTACTTATTATAGAGTGTATTAATCCTTTGTTTCATGTCCCCAAAGGTTTTTGTATCCCTTTATGACAATTTACTATAAATAGTATGCCTAAATAAAAATAAACTAAGTTCTTTAGTTTAGTTACAAAATTGTAGTAATAAATAATTTAAGTATTCCAATTTAGTACATATAGATGGTGAGAATAATACAGTTGCACCATAAGGAAATAAATAATATTTGTAGTTATTTTTACTATTGGAACTACCCATTATAGTAACAAAAATATAAGAGAGTTACATTAGCAGGGGTGATCAAAAAGCTCACAGTCCCACAAGAAAGCCATGAAGGCAACATAAACCACCAAAAAGGAAAATAGAAAAAATAAGATCACATAAAAAAAGAGAGCAATAAGCACAAGACATCATTCTAGGAAGAGGGTGAGGATCATTATAGGGAGGGATGTACACTCCACTACACAACTCGGCCAAAGGGGGGTCCATCATCAAACCATTCTTATCAGGTATCTGTGTCTACAAAGGAATAATTATCCCCTACCCTCAGGGTGGCACGGATCCATCGAGAGTGTTAATGCTAGTCTAAAGAGAGGCCCACTACTGAGAGAAATCATTGCCCATCCCCCTTGGAGGCTAGCTCTAGTGGGGACCAGCAAAGGATGGAGATATAATATGACCCCAAGGAGAGGCAAAGTAGTAGCTGTGAGAGAAGATCTTGCGACACGGTCATAGTGGAGGTAGCCACTAAGGCAGAGATGGCCGAGTGTGATGGAGGAAAAGGGTCAAGAGGGACTTTACTCATCATGCATGGATAACTCCCCCATTGTGAAAGAAACTTTAGAAAATGAGAAAACCCCATGGTAACTTTATCTGCTTGATCTTAAATCTGTATGGGAACAGTTTACAGGATAACCACTTTATCATAATGTTGTAACAAAGGAAAATGAACGATCATTCTAGAATAATACAAAAAATTTCACTTTCCAAATATGAAATAAAATGCAATCTCTAAGTAGTTTTCCACCGAGTATCAATATAATGAGGCCATAGGCTAAAATTTCTAAACAACACTAGTCAAAAATGAAAGAATTCAAGGTGGAAGTTCTCAAAAATTGAATGTATCCATGTCTAGATGGCTGTGAGCATTAGTGAAAGAACAAAATAAATTCTTAAGGGATTTTAGTTTAGAATAAAAGGGGAATTTAGGATCGGGGAATGCCAATCTAACTTAATCATTCACCAACAAGAAGGCACTTATAAATAATATACCACAAAAAAATTATTAACTTTGGGTTCAAGAAAAGAATTTGAATCACTGGAAAGATTGTAAACCTAGATCGAAATGAGTAGAATGCAAGTCCCAGCTGGGCATTGAGTTTAGCGATTGCGGGTCAGATAGGGCTCAAAAGTTAGTAAATGGTATCGAAATTGTAGCGGAGGAAGGAAATTTATTTGTTTTCATCTCCAATCTTACAAACTATTCATCTGGAGATTTAAGCCAAAGCTTGTTTAGCCTAACATCTGACATCAACTCTTAAATTATGTAGATAGAAGGGAGGGTCCAAATTAGCAATATTAACTTCATATTGATCTTGGGCCAATGCAATTGGATTTAACAAATATATATATATATATATATATATATATATATATATAGTATATATATATATATATATATATATATATATATAAGTTAAATTTTGAATTGCAATGATGTAATAAAACGATAAAGTAATACAGTGTAGATTTGACCTAAGAAATAAACAATTAAAATATAAAATATTAGTTGTAAAGGAAGGGATAAAATACGTAGTTGATTTCACAATCAATCTTGTAGTTGTGCCAAGTTTGAAAAATGATGGAAGAGGAATGTAGAGTGTTGCAACCAAGCCCAGAAAAATGGATAACTATTGGGAATGGTAGAACTAGGGCATCTCCACTAGGTTAGGGGAGCCTCCATCTGGTAAGGGGTGCCTAGGTACAAGGGACCTTTTGTAAGCATTTGTGACTATGCAGAACCTCAGAAAATAATTTTTACAAGATTGCAAGATGTTCAGAAAATGTCATTGTTAGTCCCTTGTATTTCATTGGTTGATCTTTGAGTTTGCTTCAAACCTGCAAAGAGAAAGAACACTTGTGAAATCCAAAAAAAACATGGAATCGTAAAAAGAAAAATATGTAAATGGGGATTCGAACTAACCCCGGTGGTCACCTGACTGAGTGAAATTATGATATAAGTGTTGCAATACATTTCAAAATCCATGTAGTTTTGTGTGTGTGTGTGTGTGTGTGTGTGTGTGTGTGTGTAGAATCATGCCTTAGGTGGCTCTTGTACAAGATGAACTTGATAGTGAGAAAGTACCTATATGTAGAAGATGTAAATGTATCTGAGCATGGAGAAATTATCTTCCCCTCCTATTAAGTGTATGCAAAATAATGCGCTCCCTTGTCCCTTGAATGGATGCTAGGTGGATGATTTGATGCTCTTGAAATGGCTTTAGATGCAACCACATGTGATCGTAGTAGATTCCTAGAGCTTGGTCCGTTATTATGTTCACGTAGATTTATATTTATATGATTCTCTTGTTTGAATTTTGTAATTAACCACTGAAATAATGAACACCAATAAAATAAGATTCCCGACAAATATAAAATACCAAAAATATGTGAACAAGATACAAAGGAATTGGGGGCACCCAGAAGGGATGAGGGGTACTGGGCATTGGTGTCTAGACTCATAATAGCTTAAGTAATGAAGGTGAAACTAGGAAGTGGGGTGTGCAAGACCAAGATGAAATCAATAATGAAAGAAAAGAGTCCATAGACAGTGGTAAATTAGTATTTTTCTTTTTTAGGAACCATATGAATTGTAGTATGTGATTCAGACCTAGAAATGTACCCAAATTGTGTGTGTTTTAGTGTCTATATTTATCACCACTTAATTTTGTTGGGTTAATGATCGATAACATAAAGTAGATAACATATGCATACAAGATAACCATTTAGATGGATGGAAATAAGTGTTCTAAGGAGATAAGAAAAAGTGTAGAGTGAAAAATATGAAGCGTGGGAGATAGAGAATAGGAAGTGACCCTATGGGTGAAAAGCATATGTGTATATGTCACGTTGTACTGATTTTTGATATATCTCGATGCTTGATGATAAATTATGTGTGTGACTTATACTTCCCATAAGGAAGTGCCTACAAAAGAGAAGAGAAAATGAGTAGTCAAAAATGTGTATATGTAAACTTTTATCCAACATGAAAAAAGTATGTAAAATGAGAAAAGGAACATGTGCACTTGATCCATGATGAGTGAAAGGTGTAGAAATGATCATGAAGATGTTGTAGAAGAATGGTTTTTTTTTGGAGATCTCACACCAAGTGTGAGTTTTTGGGCCGATCTCATGCCATGAAAGAAGAATTGTATGGAGAAAGTTCTAGTGTTATTCTCCATCATTTGGCCACTTTGTGATGATGTAGACACCATTGCATGTGGTGTACTCAAATTTGATAAAATTTGATCTAGTTTAATCCAATGCAAAATTAGAAAAGAGGATAAAACATACATTCTTATAGCTAGAGGATTGTGCCTATACTATGAAAGTTATTTTGTAGATTGTTGACAACTTTTTTGATATGAGAAAAATTGTGTAACCACTCCCTAGTCATAGGAATCAAGGAAGGGATAGGGGTGCCCAACCACTTTTGAATGGAGTTGGGAGATGGTGTTTGTGCTAATAAAAATACTCACATAATATTTTGGGTTATTTATTAGACTCAAGACTTTTTTTTACCAGTACCAAACTATGTTATATTATGATTGTGAACTATTATATGGGGTAACTTATTCATCTAGTGTATTCCCCCCATTCTTAGTGCAAGTGGTGTCACTAATATAGTGTGGCCAAAAGGCGGATCCAATGTACATCTGAGACTGAAGCCCTACAAGGGGAGGGGAGTGTACTTGGTATAAACCAAGGAACATGTAAACAAGGTAGATAAGAGACATATGTTAGTGAAAACAAGACAAATACACATGTAAAAGATGAAGTGTAAGCTAAGATTCAAGAAGACAATGTATACCATGAATATCATATTGTAAACATGGAAAATCACTCATGATGACACAATAAAATCAGAGAAAATGGATCCAAAAATCATACAAGCAGTGAAGAATCAAAACATAGGTAAAATCCCACAAACTATGACATACAATAATAAGAAAATAGATATAGACAACCATGGGGGAAAATAGTTCCTATAAGGAAAATGTTACACATTAAGAAGCTGTTAGCATGTTAGAAAGATAATAAGTATGTCAAAGCATGTATGATCTGATTTAGAAATGTGGTATTAAGATGATGAATCAGTGTAAAAAGAAACAATAATACTTGTGATGTGTACAAAAGTAGATGCCCCTAGGATCCGTTGTGGGACTAGTAAGAGGTACAATTATAAGAAAATGTGTTGTGTATAATAGATCTATGTAGATTTTGTATTCATAACTAGAAGGAAAATGAAATTGTATCTTTATATTATTAAGATACTAACACACAAAATATATGACTAACATAGTAAGAAAAGTGTATTATGTAGGCATAAATAAATAATATCAATGTTCAACCAAGATATGTAGTATGTTGTGAGTGTGAATGGAATTCAATATGAGTGATAGGAGGAGTGTGCCCCCCAAGTGAATGTGTATGGATATGTATGAGATGAGGTTCATTTATAACTCCCCCCTCAATAGTTGAGAATGAACCATGGAACAAGAATGCGTCATTCAGAAATGGTTTGAATTTTTCTGTAGAAATATATGATAGATAATGTGTAGTGTAAAGAGAGTGAGTATTTTTATGAGGTTCATTTAAAATTTCTACCCTCAACAGTAAAGTATGAACCGTAGAACTAGAGTAAGTCATAGGGTATTGTGTTGTATGAGAATATGTGTAAGAAAGATATGTTGTAAATGTGTTTCATATGAAATATGTCATGTTTATGATGTGAGGTTCATGAATGTATTCATCCCTCCATAATCAAGTGTAAACCGTAGCACAAGAGTGCATCATCAAGTAATGATGATACAAGTTGTGTGTATCAATGTGTGTAAGATCCGTGTGAAAGATTACATGTAAATAATGATGTGAGATAGTATAAATATAAGATAACTCACAATGCACGAAGGTGGAGAATTAGGCATGATACCCCCTAAGTTTATGATGATAATTTAGCTATCTTATGAAAGTTAAGGGAAAGGATCCTCCACCTGATGCTTGCAGAGATAAAGGTGTGTGACCATGCTCAGAGATTGGTGATGTATGAAATGGATTATATATCGGTGAATGATACCTATGTGCATGAGACCTAGGAGGTGATGGACACCTATGTGAATTAAAGCATGAAGGAAATGAATACCTATGTGGAAGATAATGCACACGTGATGCGAACCTATGTGGAGAAGACCATAAAGGAGATGCATACCTATGTGAAAGAGTTATCCGAGTGGTTGAACTATAATTATATATTAGATTAATAGATTGATGAGACATAGATTATTCAAAGAAATGATATCTTGACCAGGACAAACATAGGGAAGTCCTAAGAGTATGTCACCTCCTTTGATTGAAGGATCCAAAAGAAATGGTACAAACATGGTAAGAGGACAAACTGTGACTGCAAGATTAAGATAGCCATATGTTTTAGGGACCAGATATGAAATATGCGAGAGTAGATAGCTGATAGGAAAAGAAGTGCAAAAAAACATGTGATTACTTGCAACAATGGATCAACCGTGGTTTTATTAATAGAAATAGATCTACTAGAAGAAGTGATATGCATTTTTTTTAGCATAATGTATTGTGATGGTGATAGTCATACAATGAAATGAATAGTGGAGAAGCATAAATGTGAGAAACTAAGAAGTCAAGATCCCCTAATGAATGAGGAGGCACCGCTCAATATATATGATTGGTTTAATAGTCAGTCACTTTATTTTCATGATTAAGAAGAGTACTGTTGAATATTTTGAGCTTTTGCTTTTCATTGACTGGTGTAGTTTCCATAGGATTAGGAATCTCAATTTCATTATTATCAATAAAATGTTTTCAATTGAATAAGATTGTGAAGTTTGAAACATCGATCTCCAGAATACCCAATGCAATGATGATAATCACATTTAAAATTTTCACTGTCATTACAATATTTTGGACGAGATGGATCCAAATTGAGTGGAGGAGGAAGTGTAATTATATTGTTCTCAATGAGTTGAGACAATAAAATAGGTGGAATGCAAATCAATTTAGTAAACGTATGCTTAAGTGGTTTCCATTGAAGCTTTTAAGGATTATAGACAATGTTGATTATAGCTTTATCTTCATTAGGTTTGTACATGGCGTGAAAGTCGATTTACTTTGAAAGCACATAGAAGATGATGCTTTCTCATGATATTTAAGCTTTCCCATATATAATAGATTACTTTTTTGTAGCTTTAGAGTGTGACATTAGTGATCAAATGATGAATATGATGCATGGTGTGAAAGTCGATTTACTTTGAAAGCACATAGAAGATGATGCTTTCTCATGATATTTAAGCTTTCCCATATATAATAGATTACTTTTTTGTAGCTTTAGAGTGTGACATTAGAGAGGTGGTAAGAGACTTTGGACAAATAAATATTGAAGTTCAAAGTCTAGAAATACATTAGACATATTACCTAATTTGTTCTTATATCTCAAAACATAGTCCGTGAGATTTTCATTAGGTCCTCATTTAATTTGCGCAAGTTGAGCATAAGAGATATTAGAGCCGATATTCATAGACAAGTGAGTGAGAAATGAATCAGCTAAATCTGTAAAAGATGTTACTGATTGGATAGGTACATCAAAGAACCAATAGATTACATAATCTTAAAGAGTGCAATAAAATAGCTTTTCTAGTAAAGTGTGATCATTCATATAATCTAGACATGGTACATGAGATTCTTGGTGATGATTTTAACGACCGTTGTGGCCTTTGAAAATGAACAATTTAGGGGTGAAGAAATCTAGAGGAAGTCCATAGGAGGAAATGAAGGGTGTAATATGAGTGCGAAGGAGTAAAGTGGAATTCACAGATGGAGAGATGTAAGAGGTAGATAATTTTAGTTGATGAATCTGAGTTGTCAAATCTTTATATAAAGAAGTTAAATGAGGATTATTTGAAGAATCACTAGGTTATGCATTAGGATCATTTGGTTGAATGGTGGGAGTAGTAGCAGTGGGAATGACAGAAGAAATGTGAAGGGGTTTGGTAAAGGCCATGGTGGATGAAGAAGAACTGACAAGGGGTGGTGAATTCACATAACAAGAGTTCTTAGCAGCAATCAAAACATGAAGAATATGTGGGAGTTGTGTAGGACTATCATGAAGAGCCTAAAACAAATTTGAAATCTTTCATAATTTCTCTTTATCATTATTGTTGTATTCATCATATGAGTACTCACTATAAGATGCTTCAATTTTCTCGATAGAAACTTGTTTAGAGGTTACGATAGTATTATAAGTTTCAGCCATTTATTTAGAGAACCGACAAGATTATGGAGGAAGCTCGATATACTCAAAATACTCAAAATGACCACTATGGTTGAGGGGCATAGGAGTAAAATCCTAGAAAGAAGGTTGCAATTGAGTAAACGGTTCACCAAATATATATATATATATATATATATATATATAAAGTTAAATTCCTAATTGTAGAGATGTAGTAAAATGATAAAGGAATATAGTGCAGATTCTACCTAACCAATAAGCAATTAAAATATTAAACCATAGTTACAAAGGAAGGAATAAAATACCACACTGATTTCTCAATAATCACAAAGTTTTGTCGAGATGTAAAACTGATGGAACATCAATGTAGATTGTCGTGCGACATCTTAGAAAAATACATAATTATTGGGGATATTGGGACTAGGGAACTTGGACTAGTTCATGGGGGCCTAGGTGGAAACAATCTTCTGCAGGTGCATGCGACTGCATAAAACCTCAGAGAATGATTTTTACAAGGTCACAAGATATTCGATAAATTTCATTGCTAGTCTCATGTATATCACTGGTTGATATCCTATTTCACTTGAAACCTATAAAGAGAAAGAGAACCTACAAAACCCGAAAACATATCAAATATTAACAAGAAAAAGATGCAAATGGGGAATCGAACTAACCCCGGTTGTCACCCGACTCAATGAACTTATGATTCAGGTGAAACACTACATTTCATAATCCATGTATTTCTACGTGTGTGTTTGAGTAGAATGTTTCCCTAGGTTGTTCTTGTCTAAGATGTACTTGATAACAAACAAGAATCTAGATGTAGAAGATGTCAATATATGTTTTCATGGATAAATTAACTTCCCCTCCTATGAAGTGTATGAATATAAATGCAGTCCCTTGTCCCTTGAATGGATGCTAGGTGGATGCTTTAATAATCTTAAAATGCCTTTGGATGTAACCTTAGGTGATAGTAGTAGATGCTTATATTTTGGTCGGTTATTATGATCACCTAGCTTTATATTTATATGACTCCCTTGTTTGAATTTTTTAAGTAACCACTAAAAGTATCACCACAAAGAAAACATGATGTCCAATGGATAAAAAAGAGTATAAAGATGTGATGAAGATACAAAGGGTTCAGGGGTACTGAGAGGGGACAAGGGTGTATGGGCTCTAGTAACCTTTGCTGAGCACTAACGACCTGGCTAGGCGCTAGTGTCTATAATAAGAAAATATTAAGTAACAAAGGAAAAATTGGGCAATGGGGTGTGTAAGACAAAGATGGAAAATAAAAAATAAATCAAATAGGCCAAATACAACTTGGTCGATTAGTACTTTTCTTGCTTATAAAGCATATGGATAGTAGTATGTGATTAGGACCTATAATTGTAACAAGGGTGCATGATTTAGTGTCTACACACCTAGTATCTATGGGAGACCAAATCGAGAATGGTGTGAATTTATTTGCGAGAGAGATGGAGAAATTTGATTCCTGAAGTTTCTTCAAGCAGAATAATATCATCATTCATGATGGGAGACATCAAAATATTGATAGAATTATATAAGAGGCCAATAAGAAATCCTTTTCCAATGCAACACATTAGGGGTTTCACTAATTCAAATTCTCTCCAAATGATTTTTGCCACAAAAGTGCCATAAATCATGACCAGGACCTTAGTGATAATCAAGGTGTGCATTATGACATTGTTCTAACATTTTTTTTTTTATTAATGGTAAAAAAGGGTTAAGGGGGCCCTACCCCATACAACGGATGGAGGAAATGATTAGACAATGAATAATGACCAAAGCTTCCTTTTCCAATGGCAAAGGAGATCAAAACAAACAATAGAAAAAACCAACAACAACTATCTCAAGCTTTAGACCCCTTCCCTTTGGATATTAACTACATCTGAAGGGGAGAGATAACCCTCTTCTTCTTCCTACTCACCACAGTCCAATCCTCTTTCAATTTTGGATTTACATTTTTAGTACGAATTGGAATCAAAACTTCAATGTTTTCCACAAAGTCAAGGGACCTAGAAACATCCTTATCTGCTTCATGTACTTCCAACATTTTTGCATCAGCCAAATTCTTAGAAACTGAAACTGAAACGCAATCCAAAGGGTCATTCATGACCAAATGGTTAGAATGAGATTTCTTCCACAAAGAGCTTTGACCTTTAGCATGTCTATGATCCAAGTGACAATTAGCTATTAAATGGCCAAGAGAGAAGCAAGTTCTGCAATGAAAGGGGAACCCTTTGAAATCTAGGTTTTGAATCCAGATCCTATCTTCAAATTTAATTTCAATAGTAGCATGGAAATCCAAAGATGTATCCATATCAACTAAGATTCGAGCATAAGTAGTATGCTCAAACTCTTCAGTTTTAGGGTCGGGGAACAAAAATTTCCCTAAAGAATTTCCAATAGCATTTAAATAGCTCTCCATCCAAAATTCGAGGGGCAAGGATGGTAAACGTGTCCATAACAGTATAACTTGGAAATAATCACAAACTGGGTTAAACAAATGGTACTAGGGTTTTATCAAAAGCATATGAGACTCGAATTCCAAAACTTTCCAAAAAATTAAATCCCTATCTGATGCACTAGAAAACACAACAATGAAAAAACCACATGTACTAGGAAAGATATCCAACCTACCTACCAAGAAAGGACCCCAAAGACTTGATATCAAAACATGAAGCACTAGAAACCCTGGGAAAAAGTTGTTGAATATGAAAATAACACCGTATCTCTTGAAAGCCTCTTCTGATTCAATGACCTCTTCCCCAAAACTCACAGATGGTGTAGATTTAGCATAAGCCATTGGCTTACTCCTCCTAGCATCTGGAAAAACCCTATTCCTATTTCCTCCAACCCTAGCCGCATCTTTAAAAGAAAATAGAACAAGAGATTTTAAAATCTGTTGGCTAGGTAGAGACTCAGATCCATCCCCACGAAACACCTCATACACAGCAGAAATACCGCGCACAAGGGCACCTGAGACACGGATAGGAGATTCGATAACATTGTTCAGGGAGAGAACCCCCAAATTCTTAGAAAATGAAGACCTTTTAACACCGTCAAAAATGTGTCCAATGGGTTCATTAATGTCCATATCCTTGCCCGAGCAAGAGGAAACAATACACGGCACAGTAACTTCCGTAGTTTCATTGATCAACACAGGGTTGCCAATAGAGGAAAAATATGCGCCACCATCAACCTATTTCCATGAATACCCTGCAACCAAACCAAAATAAAGGCCACGCTGCCCTTCCACACACAAGGATGTAACAACATTTTTATTTCATAGGGAACATCAAAATAAATACATTTCCGAAGAAATATTTTCTAGGATTTATTTCTTAAGAGACATCATACATTTAGACCATAAATCCACACTTTTCCTGTAAAAATAAATAACTCCCATGTTACCTTGTTCGCAAAGGAGACAAGATAGATCGTAATCCACCTGATGAATTCCATTTGAATTATAAATTTTACACAAAAGGTAGTCTTGAAGAATATCTCCAATTTTTTCGAAGGATTCACGGGAAGGGCACAAAAATAGGGAATAATACACATGGGTGGTAGCCAGAATATTGATACAAACTAGGAATATTCCAGTGAAAGAGAGGGGTTTAGAATACCATCAATAAACTTTAATTTTAAATATTTTAATAATATACTGACATAGAGAGGTGAAGTCACTATCAAAATCAAAAGGAATGCCTAAGAATATGAATTTTTCTCCTCTTCCAATCCTTAACTAAGGGTAACTTTTCAACCAATCTAGCATAGCAAGGAAGCTATCTCTATAGCCCAACATCTTAGCCATATGAATGTTGGATCTTAAAGCAAGGCAGGAAGTATCCAAGAAATCAAACATGGTAGCCACATTCTATTCAAATTTATTTAGGGTTAGAAATGATTCATCAGAGAAATGACCTTTAATAAGTTGTTTCGCATGATCCAAAAGAAATCCACCGAATGAGAGCTTAGTTAGCCCAACGAGAAATCTAATAGCCTATGTCATCAACAGTTAAAAAAGTAAGGAACATGCAAGAGGGAAACCCTTCTTGATAGAACAGAAGAGGCAAATCATAGAAATATTAGGACCATTGATGGTTAGGCAAGAAAACTCATTAGAAAATACAGTTCAGACCTCCTATGTCTAGAATTCCTCAAAACCTAAGGCTATGAGTATAGCAAAAATAAATTTTCATTCGATGCGATCATAGGACTTTTCAAATTTAATTTTATGAAACAACAATAGTTACAGAGAAAAATGAGCCAATTTCATTCCTTCCTAAAAAACTATCATGTTATCCAGATTGTACAGGACTTTGAGAAAACCGTTATGCTCATGGATAAAAAAATTAGGTAACAAATCTGTAATACAAAGATCCAGGGCCTTACCAAGAATTTTGTGTGAGACATTTAACAATGTGATACGCCTCCAATTAGTAATCTACTTGGGATCACCATCCTTAGGAATGAATTTTATATTGCCTTTATTGATTAAATTCCCAAGCAAATCTTATTGGAGAGCTTCATCGTAAACACAAAGTAGATCAAGCATAACAAAATAGAAAATTTCATTGTACAATTCACAAGGAAGGCCATCTAGATGTAAACATTTATCATCCAACTGGCATAGCAGGGTGACATGGATCTCATCCAAAGAGAGAGGGGAACTTCAAAAATCCCACACCTTAGTAGAAAGTTGGACCAGAACCAACTTGATACATTGTTGTAAGGCGATAACTTACTCATTCGTATCCTCTTGAGCTTGAAGGACTAATCGATAATGATTAACTAAGGCATTAGAAATCGTGGGAAACTTTGTGAGCCACTAATGCAAAGCATGGATAGATTTGATTTTTTGACTAGCATGTTTTTGCGGGAGGGATTTGAAGAAGTGATTTCACCATTTATCTCCCACCTTAAGCTAGTGCAGCCTCGACCGAATATGCACACCACCGACCAAATGATATTCAATGAGATTTATCTGATGTCAAGCTTCACCATTTTTTATCTGGAGGGGAATGTTGAAAGGATTGGCCTTAAGCATAAGAGTAATCCTTTTGAATTCTTTTTAGATAGATAAGACATCTCATTTGCATACTTGAGAAACTTGTTTAACAAACTTGTAGAGGAAATAGATGGTGCACTGAATCGCTACTTCCCACCACTCTTTCTAGTTGGTAGTGAATGATAATGTGCCACCATATTACAAATCTTAGCAATACATGGTACCAATCTCAGATGACTTAGTAAAGAGACATTAAGAATAAATTTATTAGAAGGGACATTGAAAGTGGCCCCACACAAAATTACCTTAAATGATATCACATGATGATATGAAAAAAGCACATTGGACTACACTATGGTAGGTTAGGAGCCTTGCATGTAAAACTAAAAAAATCCTACTGTGAAAGAAGTACACAATAAAGTCCTTTAAAAAATCAATCATATCCTTCTTGAAGATTGGTCCAAGTATAAAACGATTGTGCCTTAAATTATTGCCACCGATTGAGAAATGGATGGGAAATCCACCAACAGATTTTAAATAAATATCAGGTCGCATTCTTGTCGACATAGCAGCGCGTAGGGATGTTGTTAAATTTATCATTTATATGCTCAATAATATTAAAATGACCACACACAAACCAATAATATAAAGGTAAGTTATCACGTAACCATTTTCATAAAGTCGTTCTTTCAGATCCATCATTAAGAGCGTAAACATTAAGAATACCAAAAGAAAAATCATTAATATCCATAATCACCCACACGGCCCAATATAAAGGATTTTGGCCAAAGAAGGTGATGAAGGCCAAGAATTTTGGAACTATGGAAATTCTCGCACCTCCTTTGACATTAATGTGTTGAGTTTTCAAATTCGAAAAAGATAGGCAATACAAGTTAGTGTTTTCTAAAGAAAGAAGCTACTTCATATCTTAATTTCCTATAAACAAATAATGTCAGGGTTGTTTGAACGCTGACAAGCTAAATGAACCTAGTATTTGTGAGACGGATCTTTAAGACCCCAAACATTTTGTGAGATGCATTTAATGAAAAATTAGACATATCAAAATCCCCCTTCCCGTATGGAATACCATCCTCCAAGCTAAGAATGGATACATTATTAACAAGTGGTATTTGGTCTAAATTAGAAATATGAACTTGAATGGATCAAACCCAATATCTCCTCACATGCTGTAGGACACCTCCCGGGGTGGACTTCGCTACAACATTTCATTATTACACTAATTAGGGAATTTAAAATATAACACTTGGGAGATATAGATCACATTAGATTACATATTTGAATTCATCTTAATTATTACATGACATTTTCTGAACTATTAAAATGTATAGAGGCCTTGTATATTTAGGAAGATAAGACATGACCCATAAAATTTCTTAATTTTATATGATATTTGATGGTTTTATTATCAAAATGAGGTTCCAATGAAGGGAAGTCATTTCCAAATGAAATTTAGACATGTGCATAAAAAGAGATAACATGTTTTTACCCAAATAAAAAATGAACATGTGTGTAATAATTAATATATAATATTTAAACATTGAAATAACTTTTTTGGTATGTGTTGGTCCTACTCCAAAATAATAAATATGGTTTAGTCAAGATTATTTATCACCCCTGCTACATTTTAACTAGATCGTTATGTTTTTTCACCATTATTTTTTCCTAATATTTGTTTCTAAATTTAAATATAATTTATATATTTTATCAATGTAAATTTTTATTGCATAAATAATTAAGAATATATTTGTGTAATTTATATTTAGTAAGAGAATAAAATAAAAATCTCATATTCAATTATTTTTGTAGGGTAATGGTTAAATTGAAATGTCAAAAAATTTACAGAGTATGTTTTCGGCCCTGTTATGGTTTTGATGTGACAACTCTACTAGTGTTTAGGTACAGTCTTATGGTTACTGATACTGGTCTTTTGTCATACCCCCATTTTTGGAGGAGTTTTTAAATTCTCACATAGTTATTTGACTGAGGTATCCATTTACTCCTCCCTTTGTGTGGCATAACACTTATATTTAAGTTTTCCCTCTCACATCCTCCATATATTGATGTTGGATTGGTTGGAGGAACACTCATCTCCCATGGAACCTAAGAAAACAAGAATGTTCATCCCAAAGGTCTTCAAGGAGGTAATCACCTTGATTATGAGATTCCTTTACTTGATGTTGTTCTTAATTTACAATCATTTTATAAATGTTGTAAGTGGATGAAATATTTTACACTTGTGGGGTACTTTGTCGGTCGAGTCCCCCATGAAAGCTTACTAAAATAATTGATTCACAACCATTGGCAACATCACAATATGAAACTTGAGGAAGTGTTTAACCTCACTAAGGGATTATTTTTATTTCATTTCAACAATGTTGATAACTTGAAATTCATCATGAGCAGTTTCCCACGGCTTATTCAAAACACATTGGTGGTGTTCTCACATTAGAATAGAGACTTCAAAGTATAAGAGTACTACAAACGTAAAATCCTAGTTTGGGTGGAATTCCTATGGATTCCTCTCACCTTTTGGGTATTTTTAAAATTTGATCAAACCCTTGGGGAAACTTGTGTGTTTGGAACAATCTAAATTCTTCAACGCTCGTGCTCAAAAGTGGCTCTGCATGAAAGTTGATTTATCCAAAGACCTTAAGACACCATTGAAATAGAGGTTGTGAAAACTCAATTTTATCAAAGTGTACTCTAAATTAACTTATTCAATACATTCTTCTATTACCAAGATTAAAACCATATGATTCGTGAATGTCCTCTCATGGCCGAATTCTACCCTATGTCGTAAGAAATTAATAGACCTAATCTTAATCCCCCTCTTTTAGGGATGTATGAACCATAGCAACAAAAAAAGGGGTTCTACCCATGGTCCTTTAAAACCCTCGGCTTCATATTACTAACCCATCAATAATATTTGTGCAATATATTTTGTTGGTTTGGTAAAACAATTTGTGCCTTACAGGCACTTAGTTACTTTTTCACTATGCTTCTCTCTATTAGTTTCCTCGTCCATGGTTCTTGTAAAGTATTCTGCTCCATAAGCATCCTTGCCCCTTCCGTTACCATAATTTTCATTCATAAAGGATAATCAGCTGGATTTCCTCAAAGGCTTGCCTCAACTACTCATGAGCCCTTTCCCCACATAAGATGGGAAATTTATGTGATAAAAATGCAAATTGTGGTCACAGGAATAAATTTCCCTGGACACTACATTTCATAAATAGATTTATTCTTTCTCAAATCTCTATAACGAGGGATTTTTGTACCTCAATTTTTTCCAATGATTGTTTACTCTTGGAACATATGTGGCCTTATTGATCCCACCCAAATATATCTAGTTAGGGACAATTTATAGCACTATCAGCATATGTGTGTTCTCAGTCTATAGGAAGTTAAAATTTATATATTTTTGCATGTTGTTTTCCACATGTCTAATCATGAGTCTAGACAGGGAGGGGTCATGATGATGATTTCTCATGACCTTTGACAGTATTTACTTTCTTAGGGATTTGATCCCACCCATTGTGTGGTTTAGACACTTTTTTATTTTTCTATGTGCATCCTCAGGCTTTACAATATTTATGCATCCAACGATTTTGTTTAGTTATATTTATTTTGGAAATGGAATGTTAACTCTTTACCTAAATCTATATAGATTATATTTGAAGGTTTTGATATGGTTAGACACTCATAAGACAAGATTATCCATTTTATTATGTGTTTGTGTGCATGAGAGAGGGAACCTTTGTTCTATTTGAGGCACAATATCGAACAATTTTATCATAAGACACCCATTCAATGTAGCTCATCCTCTTCATGGTTCACCTAGTCTAATTTTAAATAGGAGAAAGATCATATTTTCATATGTATCACTCATGTCCTAGTGTCGAGCAAAGAATTATTATATATTTCCCAATGTTTTCTTGAATTGTTGACACTTCTCTTGTCTTTGATAACTCCCCCATTGTTTTTGATATCACTTGTGTAATGCCCCATTTGGCATGTACCCTAGTGCTTGTCGCAATGACACCTTTTTGTGTGGAATGTGTAACGTCCTGTGTGTTAACTTATCTAAAGAAGGATATCACATCAGTACACCATTGCCGTATTCAATTTCATTATTTCCTTGTGACCGTAGTTGACATTTATTGGTTTGACAATCATACCTTGAGTTCATTTGATCTTTGACATAGTGGCTTGATTTTGAGTCTTTATTCTGTCTTCGTGATTTCAATAATGTGGTTGCAGTTATGATTTTCTATCATATCTTGTGGTATCTTGTTGATATCATGTTAACTATATCTAAGGACTTCAATTTTTCCTAAGGTAAGGCTTGATGTTTCTAATCACTATAACCTAGACCTCGACTTTGACATAAGCCACAACCTAGGCATTATATTAATCAAGACCCATGGAGTCAATATCATTGTGAGATTTGACATGAAGCTATGTTTTGGAAAATAGCGACTTCAATGTCAAAAGGAGATTTTTAAAAGGGTCACAGATCCGACTGGAAACATAATTTCAATTATAATGTTGATGTCTTTTGACTTTGTTTCCTTGGTTGGCTAGAGGTGGGTGGCTTTAATAGCCACCTGCCATTGCATTAAAGAACGTGCATCCTGCTTAGCGTGTTGGACTCTCCTTGCTGGTGGCCGCACATCTTCCTTTTAGTTATTTTTGGATTTGTAAATCTTTTGCTGTCTTCCGTGGTATGCGTGCTTTACTTTGTCCTGGACGCGTGAGTTTGTGTGGTGAAGGATTTGTGTGGTCTTATGAACTATTTTTTTTTTTATCTGGGCTTTTGCTTTGTTACTGGCCGCGTGGGATTTCAGATGGAGACTGGTTCCTTGTGGAGGAGGGGTGTGGAAGCAAGCCAGTGAAGTAGGCATGTTACCTCCACTTTCACTGGGTGCTGCGAGGTGTGTTCTTGTCGGGATCCACAGCAACAACCTATAATAGTAAATAACCAGGAAACATGCATGTTGCAGCATGGTAGAAGCCTTTTGAGTGCATCCAACAAGCAGGATGTCCAGCTATGTTGTTACCTATTTAGTATAGAATGCATCCTCAAATTCTGGATTCTCCTTCAAGATATTTCTATCAGAATTGACTATGTGACAATGAGAGTGTTACCAGGAGACCTGATGAAATTTATTTGCAAATATTCTCTACTGAGACCTTGCTTGTTCTACGATGTAACTCATGGAAGAGGATCTCATAGGGGTGGATCTGTTTCATATCAGAATATTCATGAAGCACTTTTTTCTTTGCAATTATATGAGCTTCTTCAACAAGTCATTGAGTTGGCAGGCATAAAGGTTTCTATTGGAAATATCACACCTTGCAAGCTACAGCTGAAATGTTTACACCGAGAGTTTGATGTTGTCCTCAAATCTAATGAAGGAAAGGTTTATATATCATTATGGTAGATGCCTTTCAGAGCCACGAGCGATGTAATCATTATGTCTTGTGTCCAAGCTTCAAATCATGGGGTTGGCTTTGTAGCTGATATTCGCCGCATGAATGTGGAATTAGCACGAGCTCGCAGAGCACTTTGGGTTAAGGGAAAAGTAGCTGCATTGAAGCAAACTAGTGACTGGTCAACCTTAATTGAGGATGCTAAGTCTAGGGACTGTTTTATGGATATGGAGTCTATACCAAGAGATTTTTTTTGGTTATAAGGCCATCTTCTTTTGCTTCGTCTCAGACTAGGGCTGCTCCTAATACGAGAGCACCAAGGTTAGGAGGTCCAAATCAGAAACAATCAGATGCATATGGATTTGGTGGAGATTATAGTTGGGTTTGTGGGAAAAAGGAAAAGGGGGTCTATAGTTATAGAAATAGATACAGATCTTCTTTAGATATGGCAATCATGACGATGGTTGTGTGTGTTTTCTATGGTGGTTGTGATGCTCTTCAGAGCAGAGTGCTTCTATCTTCCCAGAGTTGCTCCCAAGGATTCCAAGAAGGCATGTTTCAATCACCCCTTTCCTATGCGAAGCATGGCCGTTAACAGGGTATGGATCTTCAGCAGGTTGAGGAAGAGAAGTTATGCAAGTTGTGTTGTTGTTTCCCGAGCCCTAGTCGACGTGGTTGTTGGTTGGAAGAATTCTAATCAGGCATGTTAACTATACTCCATGTAATAGTTTTCTACCTTGTTTCAGTATCTTGAAATGAATATTATTTCCCTTTAAATGGTGCCTACACAAAATGTTTCCGTGGTTGTTTAAATTGCTGCCTGAATGTGTTGGTTGTTCCTTTAAATCTCGTTGCAATTTCGCTAGTTTTGCCTTTAATGTTCTTTTCCTCTCTTATAGCTTACTCTATTTTCATATTTGTCTAAATGGGCTACTGTAATATTGAGTGATGCAGTCTATTTCTTAGGGAAGGAAACATTATTGAGTTTTGTTTGCTTATATGACTCTCTTTTAAAAGAATTATGTGATGGTATTTATAATTGAAGGCTTACTATATGGAAGATTAAGCCTTCATATCTCTATTTGGTTGAATAAATACGTATTTCCTATTTAGGGCTCTCCTTTTTGATAAAAGGTACATTAATAGTGATGATGGGTTCTAAAACTTGTTTAATCCTGTGGGCATTCCTTACTTTTTATTTAATTAGAAAATGGCATTAGGGTTTTGCTTTAGAACTGTACATGGTTGACTTTTGTACCCAGTTCTAGAGGATGAATAACCTGACATCTATTCTGGCCTCTACGTGTTGAGAGAATTACTATACCTACTTCCTGGTTCAAACTCCTGTTTGATTAAAGTAAGGGGGAAACATTGTAAGTTTAATTGAATGAAATCTCTACAATTTTTTTTAAGGGTAGTGAGCAAGCTATTAATAGCTGGACTGAAACAAAAGTTGTAGGTGAATCCATGGTATTGGACTCGTGAACTCGTTTCCTGTTAGATGACAGTGGATTACAGTGATAATATAATAGGTGGCTATTATATTCATCTATTTGATATTTGCTAGACATTTCCTTGATAAGCCCACATGGATCGGGTAAAATTTCCATCTTCTATACCATTGGCAAGGAGCTTATAGAACTTCTAGGCTTGACTGCACTGCATAACCTTCCTGATGGATATGTGTGTTGGTTCTTATTTTTTGTGCTTGCACTCATGGTAAGGTCTTTTCAGTCAAGGGCATCGCTGGTGTATTACCCACCGTGTATCGAATCCCTTTGTTTTCGAACTCGAATATCTTATTCTTCGAACTTGGTTACTAAAAGTCCCCTTTGTGGCTTTGTTAAGGAAATCTATTTTTATTTTTATTTTAAAATACTTATTGGCATTGTCGGAAATGTATAAAAATTATTAACGACTTTGGGTTTAGCCTTCCCTTATATTATGTAGAGAAGTTAACGATTAGCATAAGGTTTGTTGGTAGAATAATGGCCCTTTTTGTGTCTCAGTTGTACGCTTTTGGAAGAGTGGATTTGTTTTGTTAACTAGTCCTACATTTAAGAAATCCTATAAGAAGGTAGTGGTAAAACTCCTTGGTTAAAACTGAAACTATAGTTGTTTTTCTTTTAAGGGCATCGAACCCTTATTGCTATGAAGCATCCCCCTGGGAGTTTTGAGATAACGTCATTTTGTTTCACGCCTACGATCATAATTAGTATGTTTTGTCTTCTCTTGGACCTCTTTAGATGGATGGATTGGGTATTGGATTCCAATCACGTAATCTATAGGATTACATGAAGGAAATATCAACACTTTTGACTTTCTTGTTCCTAACCCATAAGGTCTTGCCTTGATTTATGTGATTTTGTTCTTACTGGTATTTTGACTTTCTCCTTGTTGGATGGTTTAGATTTCTTTCTCACGCGAATAATTTTAGAGTTGTGGGTTGTGATTTAATCCATTTTTGAATTAGAACATTCCTTTGTTGATATTGTTAAATGTTAGCTTACTGTTGCATTGTTTAGCCTTAACATGCTCAGTTCTCACGAACTGATTCTAGCTAGTATTTTTACAGATGGATTATGCGAGTAGATTAAAGGAAAGAGTTGTAAAGGTTTCATCAGTGAAATTTATGAAGTTCCTTGTAAAAATGTCAAATGTGAGGTAAATTTTGCAATAGTGCTTGCAAGGAGTTTAGAAGACCTCTTACCTTGGGTTGTTCTGAAATTGCATGATGATGTTGTCTTGTCCTTCTGTAGGCAAATTGGTAACTTACCTTTGTGAGAAATGGTATTCAATCTTTACATTGATATGAGTATTGTAAAACTTTGATCTTGAGGATAAATTGTCAAGTTAAATCTTTCTAAGACTGAGCGAAAATATATTATAAGTAAAGAAAAATGGGTCGGTTAAGCCTTAAAGAAGCTAAACAAAAATAATAATTTTATATTCAACAAATAAATGTAGAGGTGATCTATTTGAAATAAAATAATTCCATGAGTGATAAAAATGAAACCATCCTTTGTGAAGTAAAAATTTTATAACTTGATATCCCTAGCTACACTAGCGAACATTATCCTTTTTATGGTGAATTCTTAGAATGATCCTAAGGTGAAACAAATTGTTAGTTGATATAAGATAATAAGATTTAATAAGTAGGAGGAATCGGTTTCGAAACCACGCAATCTGTCTCTCAACCGCTTGAAAGGTAAATTGTTTTCTTTTGTAAAAATCATCCAGTGAAGCCTAAGTAAAATATTTAATAATTTTCGATAAATCCTCAAGCTTCAATAAAAACTGGGTTAATAACTAATGAGGTCACAAAGATGAATTCAACTCGACCTTCTCCCTCTAACCTTTTTCCAAGGTGCTTTGTCTTTCTTCCCTTAAGAATATTGAACGCAAACCCATGTTGTCATATGGGCATGAACAAGTTCTAGTAGCGTAAGTGTTAATAGATGGCCTTGTGAAATTAAATTACCCCTTTTTCTAAATAAACGAATTAAGCAAATGAATGTCATAATAGAGAAGATTAAAGATGATTACTAAGTGTAAAAAGAATAAACTTAGCTTGGTAAGATGAATTATATGAATCATACCTTGAGCATCCTTGAAAATGTAAGCTAAGAATTGCAAGATGTATTTTTAAAATAAATAACCCTCAATAATATCTCATTGTGGTTGGCCCTAACTGTGTGTTTTGTGGTTTGACTTCTTTGTTGTCATGTCTAAAAGAAAAGTAAATTGTCCTTGAAAGGTGTGAATGTTTCTGTGTTGCCTTTATAGCCATCATTGTATCAAGTTGTTCACAGTGTTAGTTGTATCCTTTGTGATGACATGTTACGTCATGTTATGTGTCAAGCAAGTCAAAAAAAAAAAAATTATCCTGTGTTGTTCATGTGTGAATTAATGGGTCGTTTCACTTGGTATCAGAGCATATGTTCATGTTCTCAAACCTATGGGCCGGATTGGTGTTGTATGGTGATGTTACATGATGTTGTTTCATGGAGATGATGGTATTGCATGATGATGATTTATATTGGAAGAGTAATGTGCTTTAAGTGTGATGTGATCCATTGTCGTAATTGTGATTTTGTGAACGCACATGATGTGTATGTCACTTTTTGCGTGTTTGTTGTCATATTGATGTGCTGGGGATGGGAGTATTCTCTCTCCTTCTTGTGGATTCTATGAAGAGTTCACGTGTGAATTGTTGTTTGTGATGTGTGAAAAGAATTCTAATGTGGATGACGGAGTGTTGGAACATTGTGACATATTGTGATATGTAAGTGTATCAATGTGTTGTATGAGTAGATTGATGTTAAAAGAAATGAGTTGTATCATGATGTTTTTTACCATGTTTTGAAGAAATGTGTGTACCACCTTGTTATGTAGCAATGGATGTTATGTTGTGATGTACTATGTTCATCATATGTATGATGTGTGTAATATGTAATGCTTCATGTTGTGATTTGGGGTCATACGGTGAGTGTATGAACCCTATCGTATGGTGATTGCACTTTGGGTGCAGAATGTGGTAAAGTGGTGTGTTACACCCGGTGAATGTATGATTGTGATCTACCTTGTATATGTACCACCATTGTGTTAGTGATTTAGTTACATGTTATGTTGTGAACCTTACACTAACCGACCCTGAGGGAAATCGGTAGAAGTGTATGTTGAGAGTGAGGAATGGTGTACCATGGGTCAATAACTTGAGCCGAAATTCAGTTTAGTAGATAACAACCTGTGATTCTTTCCTCTCTCCCTATGTGGTTGTATGTACGCAACCTAAGTGCAACTATGACTATTTTAGCCTTGTCGAAGTGGTGGTGGGATGATTCAGATAGAGATGATGACAGTTGTATTATTGATATGCATTTTACGAGCTGAGGCTTGATGTTCCGAGTGCTAGCAACTCGTTGAGTACCCCTTGGTGGCCAGATAAGGCCACACAGTTATCGTAATGTGACATTATTATAAGTTGATTTTATTCGTAAATTGAGCTTTTTACTTTATTTTGTAAGGACCAGCAACTTTTCTTGATTGCAATGTGTTACAATTTTGGGCATTTCCTTGGTTTGTGGCACTAACATGTGGATTTTGATACTAACTATGGCTATTTGGCCATTTATTTTGCTTGATTTTGGGTCTTCTTTTAAATTTGGAATTTTTAGCCGCCTTGCCCAAGGCTTGTACTTTGCCACTTGGCATTTGGATTGGATTGTTCTGCTGGTTCTATTGTCGTGATGTGTGGAATAGGGTCATAGGATGCACCATGGATTGGTTGGACCTATGGACCCGCTTCGTTGTATGGGGGTACGCCCCAAGGAGTTACATATAACTAGCGGGTTGTTGAACCACGCGTTATTATGTCACTTGGGTTAGGAGTGTTCGAACTCTATGTGTCTTGGGCCATAGGGTCAACCAGCCTCCTTGAGGGAGGCATAAGAGTTTGAGGGAGGCATAAGAGTTTGAGGGAGAAATAAGAGACTTGAGGGAGGCATAAGAGTTTGAGGGAGGCATAAGAGACTTGAGGGAGGCATAAGAGTTTGAGGGAGGCATAAGAGTTTGAGGGAAGCATAAGAGACTTGAAGGAGGAATAAGATTTTGAGGGAGGCATAAGAGACTTGAGGGAGGCATAAGAGTTTGAGGGAGGCTTATGATATTTGTCTGTATGGTTGATGTTTCAGGATATATGTTGAGTTATTGTGATGTTTTGGTAGTGGTATTTCGATGTATGTGTTACTCATGTCAGATGGATATGTGTTGTGATGTTGTGGTTATGTCATTGATTCCCTTGTGGACACTATGTACCTGTAGCATGGTTTGGTGTTATGTGAATTTTTCATCTGATGCAAATTGAGGAAATGTCTGTGAAATTGTAGTACTCTTTTGTTTGAGTATTTAATATGTCAGTCATAGATGTGTGACGAGTACTATGTTATGTGGATTGTGCCTATTCTATTCCGTATTTGAGTAACCTTTTGTGGTGTAATACAATCATGAAGTATATACTTGTGTGCTCGTGAATCTGTAGTGTCTTGTGAACCTGATAGGGTGTTGTGTTAGCAGTTCATGTTGGGCACCCACAATAAGGAATAAACCAAAACTCTTCAATGATGAAATTTTAAAAGAAATTAAACTAAGAATAATGCTAATGGAAAGGAACTAATGAAATAATAAATAAGCGGGAACTGCCAATCTTCACAGAACATTGAAAGTTAAAATTTCTACCAAATGTTCCTAAGGCTACCCTGTGGCCGTGCTTTAATCAACTAAAATTTTAAACCATAGGGTGTACTTTCTCCTTTACCTGTTCTTGATTGCAAACCATTTCTTTTTTTTGATGTGTTATGTCGCATCGAGGACGATGCTTTTCTTAAGGGGAGGAGAATGTAATGCCCCGTGTATATTGCGTCTTTGCTTCTGCGATGACAATGCTTCTTAGAGTGTGGACGTTGTTCTTTTTTTAAAAGAAGTGTTTTCACCCTGTCGAGTTTAATGCCATTGCCGTATGCTAATTTGATTAATTAATTGCCTTGTCAAATAACCTTAGTTCCCTTTTCATTGGTTTGGCAATCTTACCATAGTTCATTTGGATAATTTGAAGCGTGCCTTGATTTGCCGAGCCTTTTATGGTTCATATTCCTTCGTGATTGGCAATGATGTGGAGGGTTTCCTTGTTTGCTATCACTATCTGGTGGTAGCGTGGGTGGATAGTGTATGTTAACTCCTACCATGATTTTTATTTTATCTCTTTTGGTGCCTTGTTTGGCATATGTTTGGTGAGGATTAATGACAACAAATTTGACTTACCCACCCACCGTATGTCCTTCACTCCCTGCTGGCCGCTTAGCTTTCAAATCAGATTTTTATTTTGATCTGCCTTGGCTGTTTGTCTTTTACCTGCCATTGCATTAACGACCCCTGCATCCTACTTGGCGTGTTCAACCTTTCTTGTTGGTGGCCGCACATGCCTCATGGAGTAAATTGAGAGGTGATTTGCTATCTGCTGTCACTCATGGTTCCTGCCTGCATGCCTATCCTCCTCTGACCACGTGAGATCTGCCTTTTTGCTTGGACTGCGTGTGAGATTGGTTGAGAAGCCATTGAAATCTTGTCTGTCAAGGTGTTCCTTCTCATGGTCTACTCCTGGGTTTGTTCCTTGTTGCTTGCTCCTGGCCGCATGAGGAGACTGGATGGAGTTTCTTGTGTTATTGTTAGTCTCGCGTGGACTGTCATAAGGCTCAGAACTTTTTCTGTTCGTGGGCACCTTCTCTGCCCTCACCTATTGGGTCTGATATGGTGGTTATAGATGAAGCTTCAAGCTAGTGAAGCAGGCGTGTTACCTCCCCTTTCATTGGGTGCTATGCGAGGTGTGTTCTGGTAGGGGATCCACAGCAACAGCTTGTACACAGTAAATAGCAAGGTAATAAGCATGTTGCAGTATAGTAGAAGCCTTCGTGAGTGCCTCCAACAAGCAGGATCGTCCAACTATGTTGCTTATCTGTTCAGTATAGAATGCATCCTCATATTCAGAATCTCTCCTTTATGATATTTTTTATCAAAATCAACTATGTGACAGTGAAGAGTGTTACCAGGAGACCTGAGGAAAATGATTTGCAAAGATTCTCTATTGATACCTTACTTATTATACGATGTAACTCATGGAAGAGAATCTCATAGGAGTGGATCTGTATCATATCAGAATATTCATGAAGCACAATTTGCTTTGCAATTATATGAGCTGCTTCAACGAGTCACTAAGTTGGCAGGCGTAAAGGTTTCTGTTGGTTTTATCACACCTTGTAAGCTACAGCTGAAATGTTTGCACTGAGAGTTTGATGCTATCCTCAAATCTAATTAAGGAAAAGGTTTATTTATCATTACGGTAGATGCCTTTTAGAGACAAGAGCGTGAGGTAATCATTATGTCTTGTGTCCGAGCTTCAAATCATGGGCTTGGATTTTTAGCTATTTTTCGCCACATGAATGTGGCACTAGCACGAGCTCATATAGCACTATTGGTTAAGGGAAAAGTAGGTGCATTGAAGCAATCTAGTTGACTGGTCAGCCTTAATTGAGGATGCTGAGTCTAGGGACTATTTTATGAATATTGATTCCGTACCAACAGATTTTTTTTTTTGGTTTTAGAGCCATCTTCTTTTGCGTATTAAACGTATGCCCTGGCTTTGTTTCTCTTGGTGACCTGCTCACGCCAATTATTGGCTGGCTGCATGAGGATTTGGTGGAGAATATAGTTGGGTTTGTGGGCAAAAGGAAAAGGGGGTCTATAGCTATAAGGAGCAGGTAGAGATCATCTTCGCATGTGGCAGTGGTGAAGCTGGTGCCATTAAAATAATAAACCCTTGCAGAAATCTAACTCTAACATACCAAACTGAAGCTGAGATTGGAAAAGTGGGTTTATAGATATAGAAATAGGTATATATCTTCTTTGGATATGGCAGTCATGACGATGGTTGTGTGGGTTTTCTATGGTGGTTGTGATGCTCTTCAGAGAAGAGTGCTTCTATCTTCCCGGAGTTGCTCCTGAGGATTCAAAGAAGGAATGTTTCAATCACCCATTTCCTATGCCAAGCATGGCTGTTAATAGAGTTTCGACCTTCAGTAGGTTGAGGAAGAGAAGTTGCGTAGGTTGTGTTGCTGTTGCCCGAGCCTTGATCGACGTGCTTGTTAGATTGGAAGAATTCTAATCAGGCATGTTAAATCTACTCCTTGTAATATTTTTCTACCTTCTTTCAGTATCTTGAAATGAATATTCTTTCCTATTGAATGGCACCTAGACAAAATGTGTTCATGGTTTTTTATATCGCTGCCTGATTGTGTTGGTTGTTCCTTTAAATCTCGCTCCAATTTCACTGGTTTTGCTTGGAATGCTCTTTTCCTCTCTTATAGCTTACTCTATTTCATATTTACATCTAAATGGGCTACTGCAATATTGAGTGATGTAGTCTAGTTCGTAGGGTAGGAAACAGTATAGAGTTTCGTCTACTTATATGACTCTCTTTTAAAATAATTCTGTAATAGTATTTAAAATTGAAGGCTTACTATATGGAAGGTTAAGCCTTCATATCTCTTTTTGGTTGAATAAATACGTATTTCCTGTTTATGGCTCTCCTATTTTGCTAAAAGGTACATTAATAATGACATTGTGTTCTAAAACTTGTTTAATCATGTGCGCATTCCTTAACTTTTGTTTAATTAGAAAATGGCATTAGGGTTTTGCTTTAGGACTGTGAATGGTTGAATTTTGTACCCAGTTCTAGAGGGTGAATAACCTGACATCTATTTTGGCCTCTATGTGTTGAGAGATTTACTATACCTACTTCCTGGTTCAAACTCTTGTTTGATTAAAGTAAGGGGGAAACATTGTAATTTTTATTGAATGAAATCTCTACAATTTTTATTAAGGGTCGTGAGCAAGCTATTAAAAGCTGGACTGAAACAAAATTTCTAGGTGAATCCATGGTATTGGACTCGTGAACTCCATTTCCTGTTAGATGATAGCTGATTACAGTGATAGTATAATAGGTGGTTATTATATTCATCTGTTTGATATTTGCTAGACATTTCCTTGATAAACCCACATGGATCGGGTAAAATTACCTTTTTCTATACCATTAGAAAGGAGCTCATAGAACTTCTAGGCCTGACTGCACTATGTAACCTTGCTGATGGATATGTGTGTTGGTTCTTATTTTTCGTGCTTGTACTTGTGGTAAGGTCTTTTGAGTCTGAGGCATCACTGGTGTATTACCGACCGTGTATCGAATCCCTTTGTTTGCGAACTCGAATATCTTATACTTCAAACTTGGTTACTAAAAGTCCCATTTTGTGGCTTTGTTAAGGAAATCAATATTTTATTTTAATTTTAAAATACTTATTGACATTTTCGGAAATATATAAAAAAATTATTAATGAACTTTTGGGTTTAGCCTTCCCTTATATTATGTAGAGAAGTTGATGATTAGGATAAGGTTTGTTGGTAGAATAATGGCCCTTTTTGTGTCTCATTTTTATGCTTTTGGAAGAGTGGATTTCTTTTGTTAACTAGTCCTACGTTTAAGAAATCCTATAAGAAGGTAGTGGTAAAAATCCTTTGTTAAAACTGAAACTATAGTTGTTTTTATTTTAAGGGCGTCGAACAATTATTACTATGAAGCCTCCTCCTGGGAGATTTGGATAACGTTGTTTTGTTTCGCACCTACGATCATAATTAGTATGTTTTGGCTTCTCTTGGACCTCTTTAGATGGATGGATTGAGTATTGGATTACAATCACATAATCCATAGGAGTACATGAAGGAAATATATCAACACTCTTGACTTTCTTGTTCCTAACCCATAAGGTCTTTCCTTGATTTATGTGATTTTGTTCTTAACTGGTATTTTGACTTTCTCCTTGTTGGATGGTTTAGATTTCTTTCTCATGCGAATAATTTTGGAGTTGTGGGTTGTGTTTTAAATCCATTTTTGAATTAGAACATTCCTTTCTTGATATTGTTAAATGTTAGCTTACCGTTGCAATGTGTAGCCTTAACATGCTTAGCTCTCGCGAAATGATTCTAGTTAGTATTTGTGCAGATGGATCATGCGAGTAGATTAAAGGAAAGAGTTGTAAGGGTTTCATTAGGGCAATTTATGAAGTTCCTTGTAAAAATGTCCAATGTGAGGTAAATTTTGCAATAGTGCTTGCAAAAGAGTTTAGAAGACCTCTTGCCTTGGGTTGTTCTAAAATTGCATGATGATGTTGTTTTGACCTTCTGTAGGTAAACTGGTAACTTACCTTTGTGAGAAATGGTATTCAATCTTTACATTGATATGAGTATTGTAAAACTTTGATCTTGAGAATAAATTGTCAAGTTAAATCTTTCTAAGAATGAGTGACAATATATTATAAGTAAAGTAAAATGGGTGGGTTAACCCTTAAAGAAGCTAAACAAAAATAATCATTTAATATTCAACAAATAAATCTAGAGGTGATCTATTTGAAATCAAATAATTCCATGAGTGATCAAAATGAAACCATCCCTTGTGAAGTTAAAAATTTTATAACTTGATATCCCTACCTACACTAGCGAACATTATCCTTTTTATGGTGAATTCTTAGAATGATCCTAAGGTGAAACAAATTGTTAGCTGATATAAGATAATAATATTTAATAAGTAGGAGAAAACGACTTGGAAACCACACAATCTATCTCTCAGCCATTTGGAAGGTAAATTGTTTTATTTTATAAAACATCATTTAGTAAAGCCCAAGTAAAATGTTTAATAATTCTTGTTAAGTTTTCAAGTTTCAACTAAATATCTTGGTTAACAGCTAATGAGGTCTTGAAGATGAATTCCAACTCAACCCTTCTTCCTCTAACCAATTTTTTTTTTAGGTGCTTGGTAATCTCTTCTCTTGAGTATGTTGAAAGCAAATCCATATTGTAAGATGGGTTATGAGCGAGTTTTAGTAGCATAAGTGTAGGATAGATGGCCTTGTGGAATTAAAATTACCTCCTTTATCTAAATAATTGAATTAAACAAATAAATGTCATAATAGAGAAGATTTAAGGTTAATTACTCAGTGAAAAAAGAATGAGCTTAGTTTGGTAAGATGAATTGTATGAATCATATCTTGAGCCTCCTTGAAAACGTAAGTTAAGAATTGTAATATGTCTTTTTAAGATAAATAACCCTCAAGAATATCTCATTGTAGTTTGCCCTATTTGTGAGAGTGTTCATGTGGTTGGACTTCTATGTTGTCCTGTCAAAAAAGAAAGGAAAGTGTATTATCCTTTTGGGTGTGAACATTTCCGTGCTTGACTTTGTGGTCATCCCCATGACAAGTGGTTCCTAGAGTTGGTTGTAGCTTTGTGACGACATGTTGTGTCGTGTTATGTGTCGAAGCAAGTCAAAAAAAAATTTATCCTTGTCTCTTACTGTGTTGTTCGTGTGAGAATTTTTCGGGTCGTTATATTTGGTATTAAAGCATAGGTTCATGCTCTCAAACGTATGGGCCGGATTGGTGTTGTATGGAGATGTTACATGATGGTGATGGTGTTACATGATGTTGTTTCATGGAGATGATGGTATTGCATGATGATGATTTATATTGGAAGAGTAATGTGCTTTAAGTGTGATGTGATCCATGTCGTAATTGTGATTTTGTGAATGCACATGATGTGTATGTCACTTTGTGCGTGTTTGTAATCATGTTGATATGTCGGGGATGGGAGTATTCTCTATCCTTCTTTTGGATTCTATGAAGAGTTCACTTGTGAATTACTATTTGTGGTGGGTGAAAAGAATTATAATGTGGATGACATAGTGTTGGAGCATTGTGGCATATTGTGATATGTAGGTGTATTATTGTGCTGTATGACTAGATTGATGTTAAAAGAAATAAGTTATATCATGATGTTTTTATCATGTTTTGATGAGATGTGTGTACCACCTTGTTATGTAGCAATGGATGTTATGTTGTGATGTACTATGTTCATCGTATATATGATGTGTGCAAATATGTAATGCTTCATGTTGTGATTTGGGGTCATACGGTGAGTGTATGAACCCTATCGTATGGTGATTGCACTTTGGGTGCAGAATGTGGTAAAGTGGTGTGTTACACCTGTTGAATGCATGATTGTGACCTACCTTGTATATGTGTCTGCCACCTTTATGATTAGTGATGTTGTTATATGTTATGTTGTGAACCTTACGCTAACCGATCTTGAGGGAAATCGGTAGAAGTGTATGTTGAGAGTGAGGAATGGTGTACCATGGGTCAATAACTTGAGCCTGAAACTCAGTTTAGTAGATAACAACCTGTGATTCTTTCCTCTCTCCCTATGTGGTTGTATGTATGCAACCTAAGTGCAACTATGACTATGTTTAGCCTTGTCGAAGTGGTGGCAGGTTGATTCAAATAGAGGTGATGATAGTTGTATTATTGATATGTATTTTACAAGCTGAGGCTCGATGTTCCGAGTGCTAGCAACTCGTTGAGTACCCCTTTTGGTGGCCAGATAAGGCCACACAATTATCGTAATGTGACATTATTATAAGTTGATTTTATTCGTAAATTGAGCTTTTTACTTTATTTTGTGAGGACCAGTAAGCTTTTCTTGATTGCCATGCTTTACAATTTTGGGCATTTCCTTAGTTTATGGCACTAACATGTGGATTTTTATACTAACTGTGGCTATTTGGCCATTTATTTTGCTTGAATTTGGGTCTTCTTTTAAGATTTGGCATTTTTTACCCGCCTTGCCCAAGGCTTGTACTTTGCCACTTGGCACTTTGGATTGGATTGTTTTGTTGGTTCTATTGTCGTGATGTGTGGAATAGGCTCATGGGCTGCACCATGGAATGGTTGGACCTATGGACCCACTTCGTTGTATAGGGGTATGCCCCAAGGAGTTAAAGATAACTAGCGGGTTGTTAAACCATGCATGTTATTATGTCACTTGGGTTAGGAGTGTTCGAACTCTATGTGTCTTGGACCATAGGGTCAACCAGCCTCCTTGAGGGATGCATAAGAGACTTGAGGGAGGCATAAGAGTTTGAGGGAGGCATAAGAGTTTGAGGGAGGCATAAGAGACTTGAGGGAAGTATAAGAGTTTGAGGGATGCATAAGAGACTTGAGGGAGGCCGAAGAGTTTGAGGGAGGCATAAGAGACTTGAGGGAGGCATAAGAGTTTGAGGTAGGCTTATGATATTTTTCTGTATGGTTGATGTTTCAGGATATATGTTGAGTTATTGTGATGTTTTGGTAGTGGTATTTTGATGTATGTGTTACTTAAGTTAGATGGATATGTGTTGTGATGTTGTGGATATGTCATTGATTCTCTTCTGAACAATATGTACCTGTAGCATGGTTTGGTGTTATGTGAATTTTTCATTGATGTAAATTGAGGAAATGTCTGGAAATTGTAGTACTCTTTTGTTTGAGTATTTAATATGTCAGTCATAGATGTGTGATGAGTACTATGTTATGTGGAGTGTGCCTATTTTATTCCGTATTTGTGTAACCTTTTGTGGTGTAATACAATCATGAAGTATATACTTGTCTGCTCTTGAATCTGTAATGTCTTGTGAACCTGATAGGGTGTTGTGTTAACAGTTCATGTTGGGCACCCACAATAAGAAATAGACCAAAACTCTTCGATGATGAAATTTTAAAAGAGATTAAACTAAGAATAATGCTAATGGAAAGGAACTAATTAAATAATAAATAAGAGGGAACTGCCAATCTTCACAGAACCTTGAAAGTTAAAATTTCTACCAAATGTTCCTAAGGCTACCCTGTGGCCATGCTTTAATCAACTAAAATTTTAAACCATAGGGTGTACTTTCTCCTGTACTTGTTCTTTATTGCGAACCATTTCTTTTTCTGCTGTGTTATGTCACATCGAGGACGATGCTTTTCTTAAGGGGAGGAGAATTTAATTCCCCATTCGGCATGTACCCTAGTCCTTGTCGCAATGACACCTTTGTGTGTGGACTGTTTAACGTCCTGTGCATTAACCTATCTAAAGAAGGATATCACATCAGTACGCCATTGCCGTATTCAATTTCGTTATTGCCTTGTGACCTTAGTTGACATTTATTGGTTTGACAATCTTACCTTGAGTTCATTTGATCTTTGACATAGTGGCTTGATTTTGAGTCTTTATTTTGTCTTCGTGATTTCAATAATGTGGTTGCAGTTATGATTTTCTATCATATCTTGTGGTATCTTGTTGATATCATGTTAACTATATCTAAGGACTTCAATTTTTCCTAATGTAAGACTTGACGTTTCTAATCAGTATAACCTAGACCTCAACTTTGACATAAGCCACAACCTAGGCATTATATTAATCAAGACCCATGGAGTCAAGATCATTGTGAGATTTGACATGAAGCTATGTTTTGGAAAATAGCGACTTCAATGTTAAAAGGAGATTTTTAAAAGGGTCACAGATCGAAATGGAAACATAATTTAAATTGGAATGTTAATGTCTTTTGACTTTGTTTCCTTGGTTGGATGGAGGTGGGTGGCTTTAATAGCCACCTACCATTGCATTAAAGAACCTACATCTTGCTTGGCGTGTTGGACTCTCCTTGCTGGTGGCCGCACATCTTCCTTTATTTATTTTTGGAGTTGCAAATCTTCTACTGTCTTCTATGGTCTGCGTGCTTTACTCAATTCTGGACGCGTGAGTTTGTGTGGTGAAGGATTTTTGTGGTCTCATGAATTATTTTTTTTTTTTATATGGGCTTTTGCTTTGCTGCTGGTCGTGTGGGATTTCAGATGGAGACTAGTTCCTTGTGGAGGAGGGGCGTGGAAACAAGCTAGTGAAGTAGGAGTGTTACCTCCACTTTCATTGGGTGCTGCGAGGTGTGTTCTTGTCGGGGATCCACAGCAACAGCATGTAACAGTAAATAGCCAGGCAACATGCATGTTGTAGCATGGTAGAAGCCTTTTGAGCGCTTCCAACAAGCAGGATGTCTAGCTATGTTGTTATCTGTTTAGTATAGTATGCATCCTCAAATTCAGGATTCTCCTTCAAGATATTTCTATCAGAATCGACTATGTGACAGTGAGAGTGTTACGAGGAGACCTGATGAAATTTATTTGCAAAGATTCTCTACTGAGACCTTGCTTGTTCTACAATGTAACTCATGGAAGAGGATCTCATAGGGGTGGATCTGTTTTATATCAGAATATTCATGAAGCACTTTTTGCTTTGCAATTATATGAGCTTCTTCAACGAGTCACTGAGTTGGCAGGCATAAAGGTTTCTGTTGGAGTTATCACAACTTACAAGCTACGGCTGAAATCTTTGCATTGAGAGTTTTATGTTGTCCTCAAATTTGATGAAAGAAAAGGTTTATATATCATTATGGTAGATGCCTTTCAGAGCCAGGAGTGATGTAATCATTAAGTCTTGTGTCCGAGCTTCAAATCATGGGGTTGACTTTGTAGCTGATATTTGCCACATGAATGTGGCATTAGCACGAGCTCGTAGAGCACTTTGGGTTAAGGGCAAAGCAGCTGCATTGAAGCAAAATAGTGACTAGTCAGCCTTAATTGAGGATGCTAAGTCTAGGGACTGTTTTATGGATATGGAGTCTGTACCAAGAGTTTTTTTTTGGTTATAAAGCCATCTTCTTTTGCTTCATCTCAGACTAGGGCTGCTCCTAATACGAGAGCACCAAGGTTAGGAGGTCCAAATCAGAAACAATCAGATGCATATGGATTTAGTGGAGATTATTGTTAGGTTTGTGGGCAAAAGTAAAAGGGGGTCTATAGTTATAGAAACAGATACAGATCTTCTTTGGATATGGTAGTCATGACGATGGTTGTGTGGGTTTTCCATGGTGGTTGTGATGCTCTTAAGAGCAGAGTGCTTCTATCTTCTCAGATTTTCTCTCGAGGATTCCAAGAAGGCATGTTTCAATCACCCCTTTCCTATGCCAAGCATGGCCATTAACAGGGTATGGATCTTCAGTAGGCTAGGGAAGAGAAGTTGCGCAGGTTGTGTTGCTGTTGCCCGAGCCATGGTCGACGTGGTTGTTGGTTGGAATAATTCTAATCAGGCATGTTAACTATACTGCATGTAATAGTTTTCTACCTTCTTTCAGTATCTTGAAATGAATATTCTTTCCCCTTGAATGGTGCCTAGACAAAATGTTTTTGTGGTTGTTTAAATCGCTGCCTGAGTGTGTTGGCTATTCCTTTAAATCTCGTTCCAATTTCAGTGGCTTTGCTTGGAATGTTATTTTTGTCTCTTATAGCTTACTCTATTTTCATATTTTTCTAAATGGGCTACTGTAATATTGAGTGATGCAGTCTAGTTCGTAGGGAAGGAAACATTATTGAGTTTTGTTTGCTTATATGACTCTCTTCTAAAAGCATTCTATGATGGTATTTATAATTGAAGGCTTACTATATGGAAGGTTAAGCCTTAATATATCTATTTGGTTGAATAAATATGTATTTCCTATTTAGGGCTCTCCTTTTTGTTAAAAGATACATTAATAGTGACGTTGGGTTCTAAAAGTTGTTTAAGCCTGTGGGCATTCCTTACTTTTTATTTAATTAGAAAATCACATTAGGGTTTTGCTTTAGAACTGTACATGGTTGAATTTTGTACCCAGTTCTAGAGGATGAATAACCTGACATCTATTCTGGCCTCTACGTGTTGAGAGAATTACTATACCTACTTCCTGGTTCAAACTCTTGTTTGATTAAATTAAGGGGGAAACATTGTAAGTTTAATTGAATGAAATCTCTACAATTTTTTTAAGGGTCGCGAGCAAGCTATTAATAGCTGGACTGAAACAAAAGTTGTAGGTGAATCCATGGTATTGGACTCGTGAACTTGTTTCCTATTAGATGACATCGGATTACAGTGATAATATAATAGGTGGCTATTATATTCATCTGTTTGATATTTGCTAGACATTTCCTTGATAAGCCCACATGGATCGGGTAAAATTTCCATCTTCTATACCATTAGCAAGGAGCTCATAGAACTTCTAGGCTTGACTGCACTGCATAACCTCCCTGATGGATATGTGTGTTGGTTGTTATTTTTTGTGCTTGCACTCATGGTAAGGTCTTTTAAGTCTGGGGCATCACTGGTGTATTACCCACCGTGTATCGAATCCCTTTGTTTTCGAACTCGAATATCTTATTCTTCGAACTTGGTTACTAAAAGTCCCATTTTGTGGCTTTGTTAAGGAAATCAATTTTTATTTTTATTTTAAAATACTTATTGGCATTGTCGGAAATGTATGAAAATTATTAACGACTTTGGGTTTATCCTTTCCTTATATTATGTCGAGAAGTTGACAATTAGGATAAGGTTTGTTGGTAGAATAATGGCCCTTTTTGTGTCTCAGTTGTACGCTTTTGGAAGAGTGGATTTGTTTTGTTATCTAGTCCTACGTTTAAGAAATCATATAAGAAGGTAGTGGTAAAACTCCTTGGTTAAAACTGAAACTATAGTTGTTTTTCTTTTAAGGGCGTCGAACCCTTATTGCTATGAAGCCTCCCTCTGGGAGTTTTGGGATAACGTCATTTTGTTTCGCTCCTATGATCATAATTAGTATGTTTTGTCTTCTCTTGGACCTCTTTAGATGGATGGATTGGGTATTGGATTCCAATCACGTAATCTATAGGATTACATGAAGGAAATATCAACACTCTTGACTTTCTTGTTCCTAACCCATAAGGTCTTGCCTTGATTTATGTGATTTTGTTCTTACTGGTATTTTGACTTTCTCCTTGTTAAATGGTTTAGATTTCTTTCTCATGCAAATAATTTTGGAGTTGTGGGTTGTGATTTAATCCACTTTTGAATTAGAACATTCCTTTCTTGATATTGTTAAATGTTAGCTTACTATTGCATTGTGTAGCCTTAAAATGCTCAGTTCTCACAAACTAATTCTAGCTAGTATTTGTGTAGATGGATTATGCGAGTAGATTAAAGGAATGAGTTGTAAAGGTTTCATCAGTGCAATTTATGAAGTTCCTTGTAAAAATGTCAAACGTGAGGTAAATTTTGTAATAGTGCTTGCAAGGAGTTTAGAAGACCTCTTGCCTTGGGTTGTTCTGAAATTGCGTGATGATGTTGTCTTGTCCTTTTGTAGACAAATTGGTAACTTACCTTTGTGAGAAATGGTATTCAATCTTTACATTGATATGAGTATTGTAAAACTTTGATCTTGAGAATAAATTTTCAAGTTAAATCTTTCTAAGACTGAGTGAAAATATATTATAAGTAAAGCAAAATGGGTTGGTTAACCCTTAAAGAAGCTAAACAAAAATAATAATTTTATATTCAACAAATAAAGGTAGAGGAGATCTATTTGAAATCAAATAATTCCATGAGTGATCTAAATGAAACCATCCTTTGTGAAGTAAAAATTTTATAACTTGATATCCCTATCTACACTAGCGAACATTATCCTTTTTATGGTGAATTCTTAGAATGATCCTAAGGTGAAACAAATTTTTAGTTGATATAAGATAATAAGATTTAATAAGTAGGAGGAATCGATTTCGAAACTACGCAATTTGTCTCTCAACCGCTTGAAAGGTAAATTTTTTTCTTTTGTAAAAATTATCCAGTGAAGCCTAAGTAAAATATTTAATAATTTTTGAGAAATCCTCAAGCTTCAATAAAAACCGGGTTAATAACTAATGAGGTCATAAAGATGAATTCAACTTGACCTTCTCCCTCTAACCTTTTTCCAAGGTGCTTTCTCTTTCTTACCTTAAGAATGTTGAACGCAAACCCATGTTGTCATATGGGCATGAACAAGTTCTAGTAGCGTAAGTGTTAATAGATGGCCTTGTGAAATTAAATTACCCCTTTCTCTAAATAAACGAATTAAGCAAATGAATGTCATAATAGAGAAGATTAAAGATGATTACTCAGTGTAAAAATAATAAACATAGCTTGGTAAGATGAATTATATGAATCATACCTTGAGCATCTTTGAAAACATAAGATACGAATTGCAAGATGTATTTTTAAAATAAATAACCCTCAAGAATATCTCATTGTGGTTGGCCATAACTGTAAGTGTGTTTTGTGGTTGGACTTCTTTGTTGTCATGTCTAAAAGAAAAGTAAATTGTCCTTGAAAGGTTTGAACATTTCCATGCTGCCTTTATGGCCATCCTTGTATCAAGTTGTTCACAGTGTTAGTTGTATCCTTGGTGATGACATGTTGCATCATGTTATGTGTCAAGCAAGTCAAAAAAAAAATTATCCTGTGTTGTTCGTGTGTGAATTAATGGGTCGTTTCAACTTGGATTTCTCATGCTCAAATTAACATGGTCAATTCTTAATTTTATCTCAATACCGTGCACTTAAAACATGATTCCAGATTGTGGTTCAGATTCAAAACATTTAGGACTTAGTTCATCTCCATTGTAGTTAGGAAGGCTAGATATCTTGGTGGAATGATGTCATCGCCAAGACCAACAAATTCCTTTGCATTAATAGAAAATAAGTTGCTCTTTTTTAACAGGATGTGCACATTTATTTATATTTTGAATTCCAATGAATCTCTTAATATATTAATGCTTGTTCTTTCAATGAAAATTTGCAACTCGAAGCTTCCTATTGGAGGCAAAAACTCAAAATTGATGAAGATTACAAATATATGGGTTTACTTCTTCATGCTCATCTACATTGGCTCAAAATCGGAGATAGTTCTTCCAAAGACATTTTTCTATATTTCCAACCAAATATTTTTCCACATACATCATAACTATCTTCTAAGGTAATTTTCATCTCACTTCCTTGCTGGAAATACTCCAAGAATGTTTCTACCATTGTCATGGTGTTTTTTCTTCCTAACCTGCTACCCATGTTAGTGATCAATCTCTTCTTAAATTCCTGCATTTTATGCCTTGCAAAGTCACCCAATCTTAGTGAGTAGTGTGTGATATACCTATATTTCTGTCACCAATCTTAAGGACTCTACCATTCAAACAGATCCTAAAAAATCCCCAAACATTGATGGCTTACCCTCTAAATTTTATCAATCCATATGGGATACCATGGAACTATATCTTTATAATGTTTATCTTCAATCTCTCACTTCTAACTCATTGGGTGAAATTTTCAACAAAGGTAACATGAAATTTATCTACAAGTAGGGAGACCTTCAAAAAATATTTAATTGGATACCTATCCCCTTGCATTATGTGTCCAAAAAAATCACTGCTAAGGATTTTTCTAATAGGAATTCCAATATTCTTTCTATTTTTTTTTACATTGAAAAAATGGGGATCATAAAGCACATATAACTTCTTGAAAAAATCATTTATGTGTCGGAAGGTATGGAATGTAATCATGTATAAAACAAAAATGTCTTATTTATCAAAATTTATTATGCCAAATCTTATGACCGAATTGAATGATATTTAGTTTTTTATATGCTATAACCTCTTGTGTCTAGGTGGAGGTTTGTTTGCACTATGAAAATGATTTTTAACAATATTAGAGCCTATATCACCATAAATTGAGATCAATCCTCCAAATTTGATTAGTTCAGATCCATCTATTAATGGCTCCCTTTGGCCCCTTCTCTCTATGTTCTAGAAGCTGAGGGAAATGGCTACATTCTAGCCCAATGTTCTTCAAGAGTTATTATCAAGAGGATTTTGTTGACAACCATTGGTCAACAAATCATTGATGGAAACTATGCAGAATATTATTTTCTCATTCTCCTTAAAGAAGAATAATTTGTTCAAACTAATTTGGAATTTCTTATACTTTTTTCTTTGTTTTTATTTCTTTTATTCAATGAGACAAAACCCAACACTATCGATAGTCACAATCTGTTATCCCTCCTTGGCTAGAAGTTTTTGAAAAGAGATATATCTTGCAAGGAATTCAATTCAAATTCCTTGGCATTTATTTTTCCTTCCAAGATTCTTTTTCACGACTTAGGAGCTATGTTGTTTAGTAAGTGGAGTGAAAAATAAGTTATTAGATTATGAAACTGCTCTCTAGATAGAAAATTTCAAAGTTTCTCCAAGGTGTTAACTATGACTCATATGTTTTATTCCTCTTGTTGGGATGCTTCTAATTATGCCTATGAAAATCTTGATGAACTTCTATGAGATTTTGTTAGGGGTAAATCTTAATATCAGAAAGAGTTTGATAGATTTTCATGCGACATATGTTGCAAACCCAAATAAGTTGGTGGCCTTGGACTACTTAAAATTAAGATCTAAGGATGCACTCTCTATGTAAAATGGTTGATTCATATCCTTAAAGGGAATGAATCCCAGAATATACTGCTCTAGAATTACATCTATAAATATCATCCTTTGGGAATATAATCCTGGAAAGGTCTCAATTTCAAGTCCCTTCTTCCCTGCTCTATTTATGTAAAAATCAAAGGGGGTTTTATAGCTCAAATTATTTACAAGTCCTATTAGTTTCTTAAATCAAACCTAATTTGGAATAAGGATGGTTTCAAAACTTATATTTATATTAAGTCTTACTCTCGTTGGTTGCCATCTATTTTTACCTTCCACTATGCCCCTCTTATTCTAGGTCCTTGGGCTAAATCCATTCGGCTCTTTAGAAAAGGAACTAAAGTGGTGGGTGATTTATTTTTTAAACACTCCAGGTACTAGATTTAATTGGAAGACCTTGTTATCAAATTTAACCTTCAACACAAAGTTGATAAAAAAATTAAAAAAAACATCACTTGCATATGTCATGAATTTAATGAAAAATTGACATCACATCAGGATTTCCATTGTGGTGTGACAGGAATTGGCTCTCTACTACTCTACTTCACCATTACAAACTCTAGCTAGGTTAATATTTTCTCACCCCACATTTGGTGAGTGTCAAATATATTAATCAATGCTTGAACATCATCTCCTAGGATTCTACATGGAAAGGAATATTTGAAAGGGTTTCGTTGTTTCGTATTGATCCCTAAAAAAATCACTTGTTGTGGTTTGTTCATCACAAGTGGATCTATCCATGGGATTGACTCAAGCATATGTGTATGAACCCCAACTTCAAAGTTAGCCAAAATCCCTAGTCTATTAAACATATTTTGTAATTTCGTTTGTGTGTTGAATTGTCTTGGAAATGGATTCACTCCCGTTTTTAACCCTACTCTCTTAATTTCCTTACTTGTAAGATGGTTCTTTTGGGGAACTCTGTCCTGATTCTTAGAATTTACAAAAAAAATTGGCACATACTCATAGCTGATATTTTATTTGATATTTTTAAATGTATAAAAAATGCCATATTTAATGATATTTCTATGGATAGACTTTTCTTTGTTACTAATAAAGTGGTTATTATCTCTAATATGATGCTCGACATTCACAACAAAATAGATAAATTTTGGTTAGAGGTTGAACACCTCCAGTTCCTTATCAACCATTGGGCTATCACCCCCTGCGTGATTAGCTAATTTTCTCCCGATGCTCCTTCTCTTTACAACTCGTCATCTCGGTTCTTCCACTCTCTCCTACTTCCCCAGGTCAGGGGGTATAATAGATGATTTTTAAAAATCTGATTGATGTCTTTTCTTCACCATTAGTGGTACCCTCACTCTAGGCCCCCTCCCCTAGTAGTGGCACATTTTTTGAGTTTCTTAATTATTATGGCACAAGGGGATAATATGCCTCTCAAAAAAACAAGTTTCCATTGGTTTCCCTTTCCATTTACCCTTCTAGAAAGAATAATAATCCTGAAAAATAACAACAAAAACAACAAATACTTGATCGGAGCCAATCCCCAACTCGGCTCACATGAGTTCTTACTAGGGAGATAAGTAGGATAGACCCATTCCTCCTTCACATGCCACTATGTTTTCCACTGTGGAACAATTTTTTGCCTCCTTATTTTGTTCACCCTTTTTTTGATTGAGGACCATAGTTTTATTTTTTTTGATTGGCCTCCTTCTCAAGGCCTTATTGGCTCAATGTGATTGGCATTCTAGGTGTCATCGATTCCACCCGTATTTTATATGATCATCATTTTAATTACTCTGCTTCTATCAATCAAAGTGTTTTTTTCATTTAGAAAATTAATTTCAGTAAAATTCACTCTAGCTAATTAAAAATTGAAAATAAATGTTAGACATAGAGTACGTGATCCACCTTGATTGTTACAAATAGAATGATATTAAAAATAATTAGATCCTAAAATGAAAATTCGTAGATAATATTCGTAATAAAACATAATCATAATAATACATTTTAATGTTTGAATCTTCCATAATTAGATGCATAAATGTGATCCAAAATGTTATACCTTAAGAATTATGATATTAGAAGATGTCATTAAAGTTGAAATTACATGAGGAAATAATGAGTACTATGTTATAGAATTAGAAACTAAAAAATATGTCAATGATTTCCAAAGTATGAACATTTAGGTAATTAATCATAAAATGTAATAAAACTAATAATAAATATTGGTATAATACCATTGATCTTCTCTTTTGTTTCGGATCCATATGACATAAGGGGTACATTTTTCTTGTAAATTTAAAATTTGATATATGAATATGATGGAAAACTTCATTGGTAATGTATGTGATCCATATAATATTTATCTAAACTATATATGTTCCATGTTCATTGATAATCTATGTGATCCATATAATATGTATCTAAACTATATATGTTCCATGTGCAATTCTTATTTCCACTATATAGAGGTATATACTATGAAACAACAAATAAAAAATTTTGGACATATTCATATGAATGTGGACAACTATTTTCCAACCTTTTTGTGAATTTATAAACTTTTAGTCACCTTATTAGATTCTATTGTTGATAGAATTGGATTCCAATATCGCCATTATTTTATTCTGATTTAATTTAATTTGAATTAAATCTTTAATTTCATAATAAATAGTATAATATATGATATTTAGATGCTAAAATACAATAATGACACAAGAAATAAAACATGTAAAATATTAAACCTACAGTACAAGAGATGGATAAAGAGACTTAATTTATTTACATGTGATATGGATAGGTAAAAGTGTTGAACAAAATAGGAAGAGTTTTGTAACTGTTCATTGGAAAATCTAGGATGCAAGGATGAGGATAGACATGGGAACCTATGATAGGGAAAGTGAATTTGGGTGCTAAACAAAACATTCAAGGTGTAAGTGATTGCACACAATCTCAGAATCTGATTTCTTTTATGTCGTTAGGGTTTCACTAATGTTCCTTATTGATCATATGATAGTCACTCCTCGATCACTGAAGCTACCTGTTGTTGGCAGTGGACCTATTAGGTGTTGTCATTGATGTAAAATCACATTAATGACAAATTTTATGTTGTATTATGGTCATATGGTTATGTACATGATTCTGACATAGTGATTTAGATATGTTTTTACTGGTATATTGATATTCAATGAGGATATCTTGCTCTTGCAATCCTATTCAGGTGCATAGGTGATGTGGCATAACATAAAGTGATTATTTGATGCTTGGAAAGGATGTTGAAATGATGGATAATAGGTTTGGATATTTCTTGGGAAGTCACAATAGTCGAATGATGTAGATACATGTGGTTCACTATGTTACAGGTTCTCATTTATAGTGTGTATGGTTGTTTGGAGATGTGAGATTGAGATATGGAGCTATATGAGCTATTAGAAGAATGAATTTAGGTATAAAAACGCATATCAAGTATTTTTTAGTAATTTTTAGAGGTTTCATGATGATTTATTTAATTATTTCAGTTGACTCTAGCTTCTAGAGTGAGAGTCCTTAAGGTGAAGCTATACAAATGAGATTAGCTGGAGAGATTGAGGTATGTTATTGAAATTATGATGATTTTATATGTTATTTTGATGTGTCATGGTTCTTTGATAATAATTTTAGGTTTCTAGAATGTGTATTTTGCAAGATATGACAATTTATGTGAGATAGGGTCAAGAACAATTCAAAATCAAGCTCGAATTTGATCTTCTAATTCTTGTTGTGAATAGTGTGATTTTCATGGGACATTTTGGATTTGAGGGATTTTTCTATCATGATTTTATAATTTTTCACACAAACAATTAGGACAGTTTATGGTCAGGTTTTTATGAGCTAATGTTAAGAAGATAAAGTGGTCGAAAACCCTAGTTAAAAACTAGCTAGGGGCAGTCTACAGAAAGAGAGGTATAGTGACCTATTTTATATTATTTCATCAAAATTTATGATTTTATGTTGCATAGGACTCTCTTATATTTCCATAAATGTTTGGTTGAGGTCATGGTGATGAGTGGGCCTCACTCAAATAGGTCAGTTTCTAAAGAAGAAGCTTTTGAGACAAGGTTGTCCAAAGGAGTAACATGCAAAATTGACAGTGCCTGATTAATGAGAACTGATATTTATTTCCATGAAATTTTAAGTACATGTTAAATTAGGTAAATTTTCATTTGAGGTCCATACAGGTTGACTAGTCAAAAGGGAATTTTGGGGTCTCACATAGTAGAGTAGAGTAAAATGGCTATCAAGTGAGCTAGAGGTAGAGGTTTGAAGTGATTCAAGTTTTGTTGGAAATATTATTCATCTATATTTCTTGTGTTATAAGGTTTTCCTCATGATGAGGTGATAAGACATAGTTTCCTAGTCATTCTTTGGATATGAATATATTTGGTTGTTCAAGACAAGATGTGTTCAGGTGAAAGTTTGAAGATGTTTGAGGCATGATATGGATTAGCTGATGCTTACAATCACATGTAATGTTAAGAGGGACTAATTTGGCATATGATTAATCAATTTTTATGTCTTTACTGTATGTATAAATGTTTATATGAGCTAACCTTTCAAAATAGATTTATTGGTAAGGAAAACGTAGTTGTGGTTTGAAGAGATGGATGTTTCATGGATTCTAACTTGTTTAGAATTGATATAAAGGTTATAAAATTTCCATTAGGTATTTATATGGCATGTTTTTATCTTGTTGAATTTATTCTATGATTAAATGAAGTTTTTGTGGTTCTGAAGGGTGTAGGAATCAGTTATTTTGAGAAATACAAAGAACACTGGGCCTATTTAATGAAACATTTGATTGGTTCAGCTAAATTTAGATCATTTATACATCTTAAATAATATTTTAATCATGTGTGTTGAGTTTTGGGTCATGAAAAGGTATAGTAATAATGTTAGGTAAATTTTAAGACTATGCCCATGGGGTTTTGAGCCAATTTTGGCACATGTAATGATGTTTTTGGCTAGGAAGACCTATTTAGGTCATATGTGACTGTTGTAATGATTTTTTTTGAATTTAATGAAGATTTATGGGTAGAATTAATTATGATGGACTGACCTCATTTGTGTTGGATATAGTAAATGCATATAAAAGTGATGTTTTGGTTTCATTTTTGAACTAGTGCTCTTGGAGGGGAGAAGTGTGACCTATATTAAGATATTCTCATGTATGGGAGAATGATTTTGAGGTTGAGGAAGATCATGATAGGTTGAGAAATATTATAGATCATGTTATTAGAGGTTTGAGAATTGAAGAAAGAGAAAAATTATGAGATATTGAATACATAGTGTGTGAGCTAGGGTTTGCAGTTGAATTTATGATCTCCCTCAATTGCTGCAGTAGAAATATCAGAGAGCAAAAATCTTCAGGAGGTTAAGGTTGTACTGATTAATCCTATGGGGTTATAGCCTCCTTTTAGAGTGGGTTCTTCACTAAATTTGCGGTTGGTGCTCCTTGTAGGGTTAGTACTCTACTAAAGTAGGGGTTGGTGCTCCTTGTGAAGTTGGTGCTTCACTAAATCAATTTAATTGTGTAATATAAACATATTTTCAATGGGTTTTCTTTACCATGAGGGTTTCCTAATTACATATGGGTTTCTTGTGTTGAGTAATTTATGTTTCTTTCTCTTGTGGTTTATTTTCCACTTCTTAATTAGGACACATGGTTATGAATGTTGTATGAAAAATCTAATAGATGAATGTATGGTTTGGTAAATGAAAAATAAATAAATTATAGGACTGATTAAGCCCACCTCTCAATCTTGTGTGTTTCCAACAAATAGTATGAGAGCTGGTCCTTTTGAAGTAAATTTTGTAACTTGAAGGAGATCCTAGAAGCACAAATGGGTAAGTTAGCTAATATTTGGAGGAGAAAGTAAGATATTGTTGAGTATTTGGTATTTGGATTTCAAGAGAAAATACATTAAATGGAAAAATATCATGATCTAGCTATCAAGGTTTTGAGATCTTAAGTGGAGACATTGTCAAAATTTCTAAAGAAGAAAGAGGAAACTTATTCTAGGTATGAAGACAAATTAAAATCTCTTGAATTAGATTTGGAGAGTGAAACTATTAGGTTGAAGATTTATGATAGACTTGAGAAGATATTCAAATCTCTTGATGAGGTTTTATAAGGTCAAAGAGACTCAGATGACAAAACATGCCTAGGGTTTAATGACAAGATGGTCATGAAGTTGGTCCAAGCACTAAATAAGTTGAGAATATGAATAATAAGTCTTATCCAAGAAGGTATAACTCCCTTTTAAAACCTAATGCTATGATGTGTGGTACTTGTTTCAATGGATATTGTTATGTTTTCCATGATTTTGGCAATAGAGCTAGAAATTGTAAAAGAAGGTCTTATAAGAATGATGTATCTCTCTTCAATGGTGAATTCCATTAATGTTGTGAGTATAGTCATAAAGCCAAGGATTGTAGATGAAATATAAGAGTGCACTAACCAAGAAGAAGAAACAATGGTGTTTTATGTCACAAGTGTTACAAGTAAGGGCATATTTCTAGATATTGTAATCAACTGGGATCATTAAGGTACATCAGAAAATTTCAAGTTCAAAATGGAATGAACTTCAAGAAAAATAATCCCATGAATGTGTCTGAGGATATTTTGACATATCTTAAGGGAAAAAAGGCGGATGTTCAAGAAAGAAATGCTAAGGGATCATATTCTCAATCTAAATTCCATCCTAATCTAGTCAACTTTTTCAAACAGAGTGCTAATGGCATAAAAGAAGGGTTTAAAGTAAATCAAGAAGGATTATTTTCTTTAGTAGAAGGGAAAAAAAGTGAAGAACATCATTTGTTCCTTTCACCCATTCATTCTTAGGTAGATGATAAGTTTAGGTCACTTGGACAATAGGATAATTTAAAAGAAATAAGGTATGTTAAGTAACATAATAATATATTTTGAGCTCTTGCATTTGTTAGGTGTCTGACTTTTTAGTAGGTTCAATCTATAATGAAGAAATTTAAAGGTGTTACTTGTTTTCACATCAAGGGTTAAGTTGATTTTGTATCTTGTCTGATGGTTTGTTGATCAGTTAGTATTTCCCCATCATCATGTGAGTGTTCTTGGTATGAATCTCAATCAATCAAGTCAAAGGTATCTTCTCATGTGTCATGAGTCAATGTGCAAGGATGAAACTATCATTGTTTCATGGATATTTTCATCTTGTTAAGGGTGTCATGGTATCTAAGTCATGATTGTTTCATTCTTAAGGTCTTCATGCCAAGTGGATATATGATAGTCATGTGCTTGTTGTCTTAGATTTTCTTACAAAGGATCAAACGTATCTCATGTGTAAAAATAGTCAAAGGTCTTTTGTCTGAGAAGTTGATAATTGGACTACATTGATGCTTATGGTATCAGAATAAGGTCTTGACATGATGAAAATTCAATCATATCTGTGAGATGTTGAGTTGTGGAGCTTAATTACTTTGGATTAACATACACTATGAAACTTGTTGGAAAACACAGTAACCAACATGGGTTATGGAGGGACTAGAATCGGTCACCTATGACCAACATCAGTCAGATAAGGAGGAACCACCATCGGTTAGGGATAATCGGTGTCGGTTACCTCTGTGTGGTTGATTTAATTAACTCATAGGAATTATATCTATTTTTAGTATTAAAACAGATGTATTGATTGTAATTGCATGGATAAGTTCTCTAAGTTTGTATACATATATATAAGCATGAAATCTAGTGTTTAGAAGTAACAATTGTGAAGAACTTGCAAAATTTGATGACTATTGTGAGAATAATTGTGAGAGAGAGAAATCTTGGAGAAGAAGCAAAATCTTGAGTGAAAGTATGTACTGTACATCTAAGAGGTGTGGAAGATTGTAAATATTCAATTATATATCTTGTCAAAGATTTGAATAATAGATTGGCTTGTTTCTTGGTGGACGTAGCCCACACTGGGTGAACCACGTTAAATCTAGTGTTGATTTATATCTCTTGTTATGTATATTTCTTATGGTATAATATCAACTTTTATTTACATATATGATTAGATCTGGTGTATTATCTATACAACCGGTGTGCTAACCCTAATAATTGGTATCAAATCTTTGTTTGATGGTGTTGTGTGTTGACATATTTACTCACAGAGGGTTTTCTGATTGAGTTGGAACTATTATAATGGAATAAGAAAAAAAATACAAGGTAGATAGGTTTGACGGCTGAAATTATCAATTATGGAAGATTCAGATTGAAGATTATTTGTATCAAAGAGATTTTTATTTACAGTTGGATGAGAATTCTAGGCCTACAAATATGATTGATGTAGAATGGAAGATTCTTGACAGAAAGGCTTTGGGATCTATAAGATTGAGCCTCACAACATCTGTAGCTTCATATATTACAGAAGAGACTTCTATAATAGGGTTAATGAAATATCTTGCTAGTTTATATGAAAAACCTAGTTCTTCAAATAAATTTTATTTGATAAAGAAACTATTTAGTTCTAATATGCATGCAGGTGGATCTACATCTAGTCATTTGAATGATTTTAGATCTATTGTAAATTAGTTAAAATTGGTTGATATATCATTTGATGATGAAGTGAAAGAAATTGTATTCTTATGTTTTTTGCCTCATAGTTGGAATAAATTGTTAATGTATGTTAGTAATACAACATCTGTTAATAATATTTTGAAGTTTGATGATGTGGTTAGCATAATATTGAATGAAGAAATTCATAGGAAGAGTACAAAGGAATCGTCATTTGAGAATGATTTGAATGTAGAAAGAAGGGGCAGGAAGAAGGAGAGATCACATACTAAGAGAAATGGGAAATCAAAGTCAAGGGATAGTATATCTAAATCAAGAGGTAAGGGAATTAATTATTTGAAATTTTGAAAGAAAGGAAATGTAAATAAAGATTGTTGGTCAAAGGATAAAGAGAACCAATAACCAAACAAAGGTAAAGAAGGAAATCTTTCTGCAGGAGAGGTAATGCAAGATGCTCTTATTCTTTTTTTAGATAATAGAATTGAATCATGGGTTTTAGATTTGGGAGCTGCTTTCCATGCAACCCCTAATAAGGGTTATTTTAGAAATTATTTCCATGAAAATTTTGGGCATGTTTATTTGGGTGATGATGAGCCTTGTAGTATTACTAGTAAAGGGTAAGTTCATATAAAATTACATAATGGAAATACATGGATATTGAAATATGTGAGGCATGTGCCAAGCCTCAGGAAGAATCATGTTTGTAAATAGAAACTAGGTGAATTTGGTTACATGGTTACATTCATAGCGGACTCTTGGAAAGTCACCAAGGGTGATTTTGTTGTGGCAAGGGGTAATAAGGTAGGAACATTATGTTTATCTACCTGTGTCAATTATTCCTTTTCTACATTATCAAATTCATATTCAGATGCATGCATGTGGCATAATTGGTTGGGCCATATTAGTAAAAAAGGAATGTAAATCTTAAACTCTAAGGGTAAGTTATTAGATTTGAAAGATTTAGATCTTGATTTATGTGAGCATTGTGTCTTTGGAAAGAAAAAGATAGTGATATTTCTCAAAGTTGAAGAAACTAAGAAGGAGAGAAATTGGATCTTGTATACTCAGATGTGTGGGGACTAGCTTAGGTAGATTCGCATGGAGGATCCCAATATTATTTTACTTTCAATGATTATTATCTAGTGAATGGGATACATAAAGAAAGAACCATTCCAAGAACACTACAAGATAATGGTGTCGCTGAATGAATTAAAAAAATAATCATGGAAAGTGCTAGAAGTATGAGGATACATTCTAGATTTCCCTTACTATTTTGGGTAGAAGCAGTTGATATAACAGTTTATTTGATTAACCACAGTCCTTCAAGTTCTCTAGATGGAGAAATAAAAGAGGGATATTAGACCAGAAGAGAGGTAGATCTTCTTAAATTTTTTGGTTCAATTTTTTTTGTGCATATTGATAAGGAAAATAGAAAAAATTTTGATGTAAAATCCAAGAGATGCACTTCATTGGTTAAGGATGTGGTGATTTCATATTTTTTTTTTTGGATTTAGAGAATTATAAAATTATTAGGAGTCATGACATTGAATGGAATGAAAAAATAATGTACAGGGATCAAATTTTGGTATCGAAGGATGAACCGGTTGAGAATTTTGTTAATGAAAATGAACTCTCGGATTTAAAATTAATCCCAATAGGGTAACCCAATAACCAGTGTCAGTTTACCCCTGACCATCTTCGGTGAGTAAAACTGGTCTCGGTTACAGGAGACTGACGTCGGTCACTAACATATTTGGATACAAATGTCTAAGAGGTTTAGAATGAGCCTCTAGTACCCTAAAACCCTATTAGAAGGTCACAAAGGGTAAGTAAACCTCGAAAAATATTTACACGTTCTCTATTTTATTTATTATTTACTGATAATGGTGAACCATTGAGTTTTGAAGCAATGCAGGATGAGACCAATGTCCAATGGGATCATAAAATGGATGAGGATATGGAATCCTTGGAATAGAACTAGACTTGGGATTTGGTTAAGTTACCAGCAGGTAATAAGACATTTCAAAACGAGTGGGTTTACAGGATCAAGGAAGAAGAGGGTGGATAGAAAAGGTACAAGGCAAGGCTTGTAGTAAAGGGATTTACATAGAAAAAATTTATTGACTTTGGTGAAATATTTTATCCTGCTATTAAGATGACTTCTATTCATATTGTATATGGTTTATTTGGAGTAGATGATTTACATTTAGAGCAACTAGATGTGAAGAAAAATTTCCTTCATGGTGATTTAGAAGAAGAGATTTATATGCAACAACCACTTGGGTATGAATTTCAGGGTAAGGAGAAATTATTGTGCAGGTTGAAAAAGAGCATATATGGGCTCAAACAAGCTCTAAGGCAATGTTGCATGAGGTTTGATAGTTTTATGCATGAGCATGGTTACTTGAGATGTGAATATGACGAATGTGTATATTACAAGAAGCTTGAAAATGGGACCTATATTATTTTGTTATTGTATGTGGATGATATGCTTATTATAGGATCTAGTATGCAAGACATTAGTGAGCTTAAAGGAAAGCTAGCTCACACATTTGCTATGAATGACTTAGGAGCTGCAAAAAGAATTCTTGGTATACAAATACATAGAGACAGGAAGAATAAGAAATTGTATTTGTCTTAGGAGGATTATATCTATAGGGTGTTTGAAAGGTTCAAGATGCAGAATGAAAAACCTATTAGTACACCTATGGTTGGACACTTAAAATTGAGAAAATATCGGTGTCCATCATAACATGAGGAGGTAAAATACATGACACAAGTTCCATATACTTCAACATTCGGGAGTATCATGTATGTATTATTTTTTACCAGACCAGACATTGCGTAGGTAGTGGGAGTTGTGAGTAGATATATGGCTAATTCAAGTAAAGAACATTGGAAAACAGTTTAATGGATACTCAGGTATTTGAAAGGGATATCTAGCACATAGTTATGCTATCGAGGTTCAGATATTTCATTATGTAGCTAAGTTTATTCGGATATGGTTTGAGATCTGGTTGGTAGGAGGAGCATTACTGGATATATTTTCATAGTAGGTGGGACAATAGTTAGTTTGATTTAAATATTACAGAAGGTTGTGGCTTTGTCTACTATAGAGGAAGAGTATGTTACAACTACATAGGATAGCAAGGATATGATATGGATAAGTAGGTTCATGAAAGAGTTGGGAAAAGATCAATATGATTGCAAATTATTCAGTGATATTCAGATCACAATTCATTTGGAAAATAACTCATTATTTTATTCAATAATGAAACACATTTAGTTGAGGTGTCACTACATACGGGAGGTGTTGGAGGATCGATAGTTGAATCTGGAAATGATTCATATGACTCAAAACATTGTAGATAAGATAACGAAGCCATTAGCAAAGGAGAATTTGGAGCTACACACCACTTTTGTTGGTCTTTGATTTTAAAACTTTAAGAGCAAGAAACAAAGCTAAGGAAGGATCTGAGATTGACGTTGTATACTTATAGTGCAATAATTAATTTCCAAGTAGGAGATTGTTGAGTTGTGGAGTTCAATTACTTCAGATTAGCATGCAATATCAAACTTGCTGGAAAACATAATAACCAAAATCGTTTATGGAGGGACTTGAATCAGTCACTTATGACTGACATCAGTTAGGCAAGGAGGAATTGGCATCGGTTAGGGATAATCGACGTCATTTACCTATGTGTGGTTATTTTAATTAACTCATGGGAATTAGATCTACTTTTAGTAGTAAAGTAGATGTATTGATTGTAATTGCATGGCTAAGTGCCTTAAGTTTGTATACACTTATATAAGCATGAAAGCTAGGGTTTAAAAGTAAGAATTAAGAACAAATTGCAAAATTTGATGATTATTGTGAGAATAATTGTGAGAGAGAGAATTCTTGGAGAAGAAGCAAAAGCTTGAGTGAAAGAAAGTAATGTACATATGAGAGGTGTGGAAGATTGTAAATATTCAATTGTATATCTTGTCAAAGCTTTGGATAATAGATTGTCTTGTTTCTTGGTGGACGTAGCCCACATTGGGTGAACCAAGTTAAATTTGGTGTTGATTTATATCTCTTGTTATGTATATTTCTTCTAGTAGAATATCAACTTTTATTTGCATGTATGCTTATATCTGATGTATTATCTATATAATCGGTGTGCTAAGCCCAACATGAGAAAGGTTCATGAGTTAAAGTGTAAGATTGTTGGTTGTGTATGTACACTTTTTGTTATGGAAACTTGATTAAGTTACTATAAAATCTGAGATACTCATCCATATAACAATATATATTCATGAAGCATTGTAATATTTTTATTACCTAATGAGGTCAGTGCTTTAGCAATATAAAGTAATAACAAAGTGTTCCTTGTTCTGTGCATACTTTATTGTCTTCTTGAGTTTTTTTTCCTCTGAGGAAATCCATAGATTGAGTACTTATGAAGTATAATTGTGTTTTGTGGTATGGTCATGTTATGGATTGAGTATTAAAGCATTTTTTATCTAGATTCACTGGTTGTGCCTTTAATTCAAAAGGTTTTATATAATAAGTGGTGTGAATGAGATATTTATTCTGTTTTATAGAAGGATAATCAAAGAAAAGTAAGAAGTTTATAGCCTCTGTCAGGCTTGGAGTCATGTGTGTGTCACCATAACTTATAACGTCATCAGTTGGAATTTGGTGTTTGATTGAAAGGATCTTGGAGTTTTATTTCTCTAAAATATCTCATAAATATAAAGTAATCCTTATGACATTTTGAATTGAATATTTGTGTCTTAAATGTCCTTCAAAAATTCATGAAAATGTGCACTTCGTAAAGTTGAAAATATAGTTTCTGAGTATGAATCTCATCATGTTAAAGACTAAGAAGTTGTATTTACTCTATCTAGTTAGCACGTATGCAAATATTACCCATAAATAAAGTGATTCCGTGATAAAAGTTTTTATTTTTCATAAGGTATTTCTCTAAGGTTTTGAATTCAAAGAGCCTATGTTTACTAAAAGTTTCTCATATTACAAAACAAATATGTGTGTGAAAATAGAGGGATGTCAAGTGAAAAAATTATTTCTCAGGAATCCTATAGGGTTGTATTTCAAATTACTATCTAATTAAGGGCATAAACCATGTAAGTGCATAACTGTAAAGGTGTGAAAATTAAATAAAGCTATAAGAATGAAAAATGTTCAATGATGGTTTCTCATAATAAGAGAAGTAATTCTCTAAAATTATATTTTATTTCAAACACATATGACCTCTTATATCTCACTCCTCTTCTTTTGACTAACTAATTTTCTTTTTAGTATTGTGTCTTAATAGTTTTCATTTTTCTATACACTGCTTAAGGCATGTATATTTTGCTCTTTCTTTTATGTTTATTATTTCTCTGTGACATTAATTGAATATATTTATTTTAATGTACATTGGATCGTTTCCAATAATTATCAATAAAAAAATACAATTACAATAGGTTACATCTACATCTTTTCATACTATGGATTCTACAACAATTACTTAACAATATGCTAGCACCTGATTTAATTTCTTATTTTCTACGATACATGTTAGGTTTATTGTTGGTAAAATTCATTTGTATATGATTAAGGAGATCCCATTTACCATACTTTTAATTTTTTACTTTTATTTTTTTTATTACATTACAAATGACATCCTACATACCAATAGTAATTCTCAAATTTCAAAGACTTCATAATTGAGTCATTTTATAGTATTCCAACTCATATTGTGGATATATTCACTACTTTTAAAACCTATTTTGGCCCATTTCTATATCAAAATTGAGGAAAATGTTTACTATACATAATTAGCTCGAATATGAGAAGGGGTATACTGAACCTCCTAATTATTATGTGTTTCATAATGAGACTCTACTCATCAAGATGAATAATCGATTACAAGATCTATTTCCTAAAATATTATTATATCCTTTTGGGTAAGTGCATTTGAAGTTGATGTACAAATATAGGGTCATCCGTGGACATCATATTGCAAATAACAACATAATATCAACTTGTAGGGATTATTTCAATACATAGACTCAAAATTAGACAAAATTAGCTCTAATCCCGAATCTACTAGCATCTCGGAATCTAGTTTCTAAAATACTAATTTTTGTAAAAAATGGACAAGATTAGCTATATTAAACACTCAAAATTCAATGACTTGGTATTTTTTTTTAAAAACGCCGATAAGATTATAGTCCATTTGCCCACAATTTGGATGAAAAAGTGCTTGATATATATATTTTTCCTCCAATGTGAGAAGTTATATGCCACTATCTATCTTGGGATGGATTTTATTTTGTATTTTTTTGAGTAATATTTTATTTTTTATGATTTTTTCCGTGTAAGTTCTATGAATAACAGAGCATCAATCTTCCGTTTGCCCGCCATAACTTCATCATAGATCTAATTGAAATCAAAATATAATGAATGCGATGAGCCCACATGTATCTTCAAAATCAACCAAGGATAATGTTATGGTAAAAAATATTCAATGATCCACATCCTAAATAATGACACTAAAAATTATTTTATGGATCTTAAACGTATACATTATTATTGTACAGGAAAAAGTGTCTTAACCACCTTTCTATGAGTAAACCCTTATAAAATGCATTGATTAGTATCAATAAATCTATGCACTATGTACTACTCATGTATCATCTACCATTACTAATAGTCTTCCCTATCGCAATGATACCATTTTTTCATGACATACATTGTACTATTCCAGCATGGTTCTATTAATCACGGAAGACTAAATTTGATGTTTTGGTATTTTGGTCAATCCACACAATTCGAGATGATTTGATTTTCTCTTAATTTTCCTTGTATACTATGGTGAATTCTTACACACAATATTACATAAGATACAAAATCCTCTCTGCTTGACACATTATGCATGTTCTATCCATGAAGTGTTGGGCCCATAACTACATCGATTTCATTTTTGGTTTCAAGGATCTACTCTTAATTATGTTTCCTTAAGGTTTATTATCCTAATTAGTTACATGATCTTAATGTTATGTCCCTCATTCAAACATACGTGTGAGGAAGTTCATCCACAATAGGTTACCACCATTAGATGTATGTTAGATATTCGTGAGGTATGCCCCTCCTATTGTGCTTATCTTCTCCTTCTCTAGGTTTAGCCTCTTATTTATCACACCAATATATGATTTATACATTCACATTTTCAAATGGAAAACACTTAGTTTAATTGTATATTCCTCCCAAAAATAGAATTCGTAAACTATATATATTATCATGGGCCCATTATTACACACACTTCTCCAAATGATAATCGTCTTATATCTCCTAATTGTCCCTTTATTGTACCCAATAAAGAAGTCATGACACAAGGCCTTGTCACAGGTTATTGAAGACGTCTTGGTGATTGTTATAAATACCCTATGGTTTTATTGTTATAAATATCCTTGTTAGTGTTCTCATGTAGACTCAATTGGAATTTACCAAATGGAAAATTTGTATATAGGGTTGGTTATATTCTAATATTTTTGTAATTACAACATGAAGTTTAGGTATATATCTAAATTTTTAAACCGGTGTTATAACAACTGATCTTAAATAGTTACATTGGAATGGTTGTAGTAGCTTTCCTATTTTATAGCAAACATCCTCCCTATATATTTATATGTTCTTGTATGGTTAGTTAACATAATATTATAAATTGTTATTAGTTGTAATAATTTTCTTCTTCCTCATATATGTTATCATAGCCATCTGGATCCATCCGTTTGAGAGTCTTGTGGTGAGAGTTTTCTATGGTCATTCTTAGCTACAGATCAAAAACTTCAAATCAGTGAGATATCATGCATGCATACTGAGGTTGATCCTACAACGATGATTGAATATCTGTGATGGCTTATTCAACAGGTCTAAAGTATCTATACCTAATCAAATAGGGGGTTATTTCCTACGTTCCTACCTAGGATGTCATAGACATTTCATTCTCTCATAGGCTTTCAAATCTATAATTAGGCATACATCATTAAAGTATTTCCATTCAGCGTCCCGCGCCTTTATACAAGTATGTGAATATACCTTAGGTGTAATACATATTTATCAATTTCTGAGAGTACAAAATTTGGCACAATATTCTGTCATCCTAAGAATAATGTCCATCCTCGACTTTCCACATTGTTGTGACAATTATATGTGAAGTGTATATAGATGTCTGAAGTTTAACATGTATCACCATCCTACATATTTCAAGGAAGACATTTATGTTTTCTGATATAAATCAGACATGCTTAATATGTCTACTTCAAGGCTCAAATTTCCTCAATTTTATGCATAGTCAAAAACAAATCAAGCTATTTGTTACACGTATGTTATTTATTTTTTTAAATTATGCGGTGTCGAGTATTTGGGTTCTATTTTTGTCAAGGTCACTCGAAAATATTTTCCCAAAGAATAGTTTATGTTCAAGGTTTATTGTATGGTTCACTTTTTCATCTTCAATTTTCAGAGATAATTCAATTGTGTTTAGGAGATTTTTTTTTTAGATTTTTATTAAGTCATTAATGTGTCCCTTATATTGTTTATTTCTGGACAAATGTCAATACGTGTTGAATTTTAGTCATTTTAGTAATATTTAAATTTTGTCTAGTGTTTAATAGGGGGTCTTTAGTTGTTATCAATTTTATAGTTTAGGATATTGAATTCAAGAAAATTTCCTATTTATTTATTAAATATTGTTTATTTCATTACTTATTTAAATATTTGAAGTTCATTTTCTAAAATAATGATTTTTTTGTGAATGTAGTTATTTAGGTCATAAAAGAAAGATTCATGTTTGTGTGTTGATTCATTCTTGTCAAAAGAGTTAAGTCATTTTACATTTAAAAATTTATCTCATTTTAGTACTTTTTAAATTTCTAGGGGGAGATTATTGGCATGTAGGCCTTATAGGTGTTGTCATTGATGCAATACCACATTAATGAAAAATTGAATGATTTATTATTATTTCATGATGATGTATATGATGCTAACATAATGGTTCAGATGTTTGTCAGTTGTTACAACGGGATTCACTGAGGATGTGCTTCCTCTTAACAAGCCCATGCAAGTGTCTAGGAGGATGCATCTTGACAGTGTGATCTTCTTTCTTTCTTGAGAAGAATGTTTTAAACAATAGAGATATTTTAGGGTAATTGAGCACTCCCAGCTAGTGATATAGATGCAGGTATAGCTGGTTCACTATGGTTACATGTGCTTCATTGGGAGCATGTATGCTTGCTTGAAAGTGTGACAGAGTATTTTGGAGCTATATGAGCTCACGGAAGCATTAAATCATGTGTATCATGGACATATTAGGTATATCTAGGTCCTTTTTAGTGGTTTCATCTATGATTTATTACATTATTTGAAGTGACACTAGCTTCTACAGTGAGAATCCCTATTTTAAATATATGAAAATGAGAGTGGATGGAGAGATTGAGGTAATGGTAATGACATTATAATGATTGGATATGTTAGTGTGATGAATCTTGATTATCTCATTAAAATTTTAGGATTCCAATGATGTGTGTTTTTCAAGTAATGATAGATTTTATGAGACAGGGTGAAAATGAAGTCAAATTCCTACTCGAAGTTTCAACTTTAGATGCTTGTTGTGAACAATTGTTATTTGCATGCGACCTTGTGGACTTTAAAGAATACTTTATATGGAAATTTTATAAGGTTTCACAATAAATAAGTAGGTTAGTTGATTTTCACGTTTTTATGAACAAATGTTGAGAAGGTAAAGTGGTCTAAAACCCTAGTTAAACCCTAAGCTACGAGCAATTGGAAGAAAAGTTAAGTATCTTTAAACTAGTATTAATTGATTCATAAGAAATTAATGATTTCATGATGTAGAGTAATCCTCGATATTTCCATAAATGTAAGGTTGTGGTCATGGTGATGAGTGGGTCACACCTAAAATAGCAGTTTATGGAGAATAAGGTTTTAGGAACAAGGTGTTCCGAAGGAGTAGCATGAAAAATTGATGGTTCATGATTATTTGTAGTTTTTATAAATTTAAATAGAGGATTCAGAACATTTTCATGTAATTTCATGGTCATTTGAGGTCAAAACAACTTGACTGGTCAAAGGATTGTTTTGGGGTCTCAAATAGCAAGGTTCAATGAAATAAGAATAACTTGAGCTATAGGTGAAATTTTGAGATGATTCAAAGTTGTATTGGAAAGAACGATTAATATATATTTATATGGATATAATTATTTCCTCATGAGGAGGTGACTCGATAGGGTTTCTAGGTTGCATTTTTTGGGAAAGAATATTTTTGGTAGTTCAAGACAAAATGTTGTTTATTACAATTTATGTGCCATTTGAAGCATGAGAAGGATTGGGTGATCATTTATTCTCAAATGAAATATGAATATTTATTAATTTTGCATCCAAGGAATCCATTTATAGGTCTTCATATGTATGTAAAAATGATTTTATGAGATAAACTTTGGGAAACATATTTTTTGGTCAGGTTGATCTAGAGAAGTCAAATGTTGTTGTGGTTTAAAGTGAAAGATGTTTAATGAATTATAAATTTATTAGAAGTATTCTAATAGGTACTTAAATTTATGTTGAGTGGTCACATGGCATAGTTTTTGGTTTAGTGGTTAAGATACTTGGTGATTAGATGAAGTTTCCAGGGTGCTGAAGCGTACAAGAAACGACTATTTTATAGATTTGTAAAGAGGAATTGGGTGAAATAAATAAAATTGTTTGATTTTTTATATTAATTATAACCATTTATAAATTTCTAAATCTATTTTAATTCATATTTACTGAGTTTTGGGTCATGAAAAACTATGACACTAATGTTAGGGAAGGTTTTAAGATTGTGCCCATGGGGGTTTGAGCCATTTTTGGCACTTATAATGTGGAGTTTAGCTAGGCTAGGGACCTATTTGGGTCATATTTTACTTGATGAAATTAAAATATATGAATGTTATATGTATGTATGGGTTGAAATTATCATGAGGGTCGGACCTATTGTATTTCGAAGAAATAAAATTATATTTAAGTGTTTGTTCGGTTCATATTTGAACTAGTGATCTTGGAGGGAAGGTGTGCGGCCTAGAGGAATTTTTTTTTCCAGCTATGAAAGCATAATTTGAAGGCTACAGAACAGAATGAAAGTTTGTGGAATATTAAAAATCATGTTTTCATCTGATTATATCTTTTTAAAGTGAAGAAAGAGCAAGATTATGAGAGATTGAAGACCTAGTGTGTGAGCTAAGGTTTCTGATCTGAAACTGTGATCTCCATCAGTTGGTGTAGCAGAAGAAATATTAGAGATCAGATATCTTAAAGATGGGTAAATTAGATGTTTGGTTATCTTTTAGGGGGTTGTAGCCTCATTTTGGAATGGGGTTCTTCACTAAATTACGGGTTGGTGCTCCTTTTGGGAATGGTGCCTCTACTTAAATAGGGATTGGTGCTCCCTTGTGTAAGTTGGTGCTTCTATACACTAAATTACTTATTCTCTGATTAATATAATTATATTTTTAGTGGGTTTTCTTCCCCATGAGGGTTTCCCATTTACATATGGTGTTCTTGTGTTGAGTATTTTTTTTCTTCCTCTTGTGGTTGATGTTGCACTTCTTAGTAAGAACACATGGTTATCAATGTTATATGAACAATATAAAAATGAATATATGGTTTTTTAAATGAAATAAAATTAATTTTAGTAATGATTCAATCCCTCCAATCTCATTCCCTTATTCTTCCAACACTTGTAACCCCCGAAAGAGAATATCACCTAAAACATACTACAAACCAAATCAAACCTAAAAAGGAAAATGTAGAATGAGAATTCAAAATGACCCCGATTTTAACCCAACGAGTGAACTAATAAATAAGACTACACTAGATCTTAGATTCCATGTAGTTCTTCTGAGTGTGTACAGATTTTTGCCTAGAATGCTCTTGTGTAAGATTCACTAGATAGTGGGATAGATTTTCTAAATGATGCAAATGCATGGATGAAATAGAATAAAATTCCTGTTTGTATATTGTGTATGCAGAGAATGAAACCATTTTTTCCTTGAATTAATGCTAGATGGATTCTTTGGAGTGATTTTGATGACTTTTAAATGCAAGCTTAGGTGGTAGTAGTAATTCTTAGGGCTTGGTCCTTGATTTTAAACACATAACTATATATTTATATGATTCCCTTATTTGAATTTAGTAATTGAAAATTGGAAGGCTGACCCATAAGTGAAAAATATTCACAAAATATAAAAGAGATCCAAAAGGAATGAGTAACTTAGAAAAGGGTCAAAGGCTCCGAGAGTGGATAGGAGTGCCTAGGAACTTCTTTCCTAGCTAGGAAATGGTGACTGATGCCTTGAAAGATAAATAATTAAAGTTTTGACTGGGATGTAGGGTGTTCAAAACCATAGAGAAAACAAGACAAACAAAAGAGAGAAAACATAATCGTGAAGTACTCAATTTCATGTTTAGGAATCATGTAAATGCTAGTATGCTTTTGGGACCTAGAAATATACCCAAGTGCATAATTTTGTGTCTACATTTTCCCCCACTTTATGTTGTTGAGTGAATACTTGATAAATTAAAGTAATTATAAAATGCATACCGTATATATCATGTAGAGAGTGTGGCCAATAGGTTGTTGAAGAGAAAAATGATGTGTCGAGTGATTCTGAAACAAAGAGTGGAAAATAGGAAAGGAAAGTGTGACGCTAATGGAAAATTGTATGCATAAAGATGTGGTCATAGAACCTATGCTTGGTGAAGTAGGATACTCCTTGTGTATTAAGGATGAAATTACTAAAGAAGTGTGAGAAAGTAGTGAAAGTAATCTATATGAAAAATCTGTGTAAAGAATGCATAAATATGTAAAAAATATGTAAAATGTGTAAAATAGAAATTGTGCACCTGATATGTGGAAGAGTAACAAATAGAAAAAACATTTTTTTGTTGGATATTTCTTATTTATAATGTTGAAGGTGAGTATTCTAGGTGATCTCACACCAATCGAAAGTGTTTTGGGTGATCTCATGCCAAAGAAAAAGTGTTGGGTAGAGATGTCATTTTTACTCTCCTTCTATGAATATTCCCAATAAGTAGCACTGCAGATTGTACATCTCTGATTTTTTCCTTTTGTCCTTGATTAGTTCCAATTTGTTCCTAATTATAACTAGTTGTAGGATATAACATGTATTTTTTAACTAAAGGTTTATAGCTGTAATTGTAGAACTATTTTATAACGTATTGTAGACTATGTTGTACTAAGAAATTGATTATATCCCCCCAAGAAATTAGCACCCAAGGGAAGATATAAGCACCAAGGATCTCGTGTGTGATCTTTAATTCTAACCTAATAATTATTCTGAGCCAGTTTAGTGATTATAACTTATGTTGTTCTAATCAGAACTATTGCTATGAGATTTTGTATGAGTAATTTTATCACCCAATTTATGCCCCCCCCCCCATTTAAGGTGCATGTGAAAATGGTAGGAGGATGCATCCGAAAGGAGATGACTTGATGTTGAGATGAAGTGTATACTTATAGGAGGTAGGGGATGTGCATGGTAGAAACCAAGGAACATGTAAATAAGGTGGCTAATAACAAGTGTTTGTATAAATAAAGCATATAATAAAAAACAATATAATTAAACAAGTTTGCATGTAATATAAACCGTGAAAATAATGTTTCAAACATGGGACATAGATCAAAATTTTGCAATACAATTAGGTCTGAATTGGCCAAAAAATATACAATGATTACACAAAACATAGGGCATAGTACACTAACACTAACATACAATAAAAAATAAATGCAAGTAAAATGGATTAGTTAATCATAGTAGCATATAATCCTTCAAATAAAATTCTACACTTGAAGAACCCATTATCTTGTTAAATAAAGAAGTTTATTCTGAATGTCTATATATCAGTGAAAGGTAATGTAGTTGTAATGAGAAGTATTGAAAATATTAGCAATATAAGTTTTATAGTATGTGCTAGAAAAAGTATATGCCCATGATCCTGAATGGGACTGGTAGAAGGTATAGTTCTAAGCATTATTTATTTATGTAAGAACCTGTAAGAGATATGCATCCCCCATAAAATATCAATTGAGGTTGCATGTGTATATATAGAAAGACAATGACATACTTAGAATCCATCTAGCATGGTTAAAAAAGTGTAACATGTACATAGAATAATCTTATTACAATAGATACAACTAGGATATGCAAGTTTATGAATATGAGGGAATGGTATGCAAGATGTGAAAGATGATAGGGGCATCATGTATCCCAGTGTATGTGCAAGAAATGAGGTTAATTTATAAAATATCCTACAACAGTCAAGAATAAAACATATAACAAGTGTGTGTCATCATAAAATGAATGTGTGTTACGAATTTAAGCTAGAACAATGTACCACAAAGTAAAGATCATAAAATGTAGAGGATGTGACATTAATTTTAGAATGATAGCCTCACCATTCGAGTATGAATCATTTAACTATATTGCGTCATATGGTAATGATGATACAGAGCATGTATCAATGGGTGTGAGAGTGTTTAACAATGTAAGAGGATTAGTGATGAGGCAAAAAGTACCAAGCGTAGTAGTAAACATGAGAGAGAATTTATGATGATGTGAAGGGGGAGAGAGCATGATTCACCGCAAGTGTGTAATTGATATAAGGCTATTGAACAATAGTGAAGGTTGAGGGCCATCCACGTGATATCTAAGGAGATAAAGGCATGTGAAGATTCTCCAAGATGAGTGGTGTGGTAGATTAAATATGTGGAGGTGAGGGAGACCTATGTGTAATAGAAGGAGGTGAACACCTATATAGAGGGGCCTCATGAGTAGGTTACATTGGATGACTATGTGGAATAATAGAATGATGAGGAAAATGAGGTCATGATTTAGGTCATGTGCAAATATGCGAAATAGGTGTCGAAGTGGCTCTTGATTTGGGAGGCCTAGAGAGCCTAGATGATATGAGTAGTGTATCAACAAAAGAAGCTCAAGTAAATGGTGGAAGTCATTTGATATTAACTAATTTATTGTTGTGAATAAACTTGAGGAAAAAATTATTTATTGAAGGGATGGTTTGGGTGATGTACAACCAAGCAAGACCTAAGAGCATGTAACAACCATAGATTGAAGGTTCCACAAATAAATTCAGAAACATGGTAAAAGGCCCAATTGTGATGGGAAGTCTAACATAGATAAAAGAATTAGTGACTGGAAATTAGACATTAGACCATGGATAATTGATTATTAAGAGAAGTGTAATAGAGCATACATAAGTAGGAGACAATGGATAGATGATAGTATTGTTGACAGTATATAAACCTATATAATAATTTATGTGCAATGAATTATAAGTAACTATAGCATGATAATCATGATTTGAGAATTAAATGACTAGTGGAAATGCATCAGTACAAGAAATAAGGAAATCAAGAGGCCCCGATAAAGGAGTATACACAACACTATATGCATGACTCATTGAATAATCAATAGCTTGTTTGTCATGCTTAGGAAAAGGGTATTTAAATATTTAAAGATTTTTATTATCATTGATCGGATTAGAAGAAAATCAATCAGGGAGATCAAGTACATTTCTATTAATGAGATCTTGAATGATATGATTGAGTTTTAAACAAAGATTAATAGGGTTCCCAACACATTAGTGATAATTAAATAATGTATTTTCATCCTAATTGTGGTCGCAAGGGTGGTAAGGGTCGAGATTGAGTGGCATTGGAAGAGTGATAAGATTTCTTTTGGTAATTTGTGGTAATAGAAATCAAGGTGCATAGGGTAACCTAGTAAAACTACAGTTCTGAGGTTACAGTTGAAGCTTTTAGAGTGGATAGACAAAATTAACAATTTCCTTTTCTTCAGTGGTATTAGGAGATATATTGAAATTAGGTTTAGCTTGGAAACAATCATAAGATTATGATGAAGCATGATCATGATATTTTTATTTGTGAATAGAAAAGAGTTTTTCTTCCTGCACTTTGAGTTTATGGCATAATTTATAAAAATATGGAGAGATATAAAAGATAACACTCTCCTGTAGTTGAGGTAAGAGACTTTGAAAAAATAGATATTTCATTTCAGAACAATGATTAAATTAGTCATCCTAGCTAATTTATTCATATATCATAAAACTTAGTAATCTAGATTTTGATTAGATCATTGTTTGATTCAAACAAGTTGTGCATAGCATATCTTTGTGAAGATATTGATAGAAAAGTGCGATACGAAAGCAATAAATAAATATGTAAAATAAGTTACCAATTAAACAAGTAGATCATAGAACTAAAGAATTTAGTACTCTTGTAAACTCCTAGGGAATATCTTAGGTAGAAATGTCTGATCATCTGCATATTCAATACATGCCACATGAAAAGATCTAAGATGATCCTCAGGATAAATATAGCCATTTTATATGGGAAACTTAAGTGTGATAAATTTGGGAGGAAGGGGATAAGTAGAAATGATGGGTGCGAAAGGGTTATGAAGGAGTAAGGCATAACCAAGAGATCGAGAAGAATGGAAACTAGTTTGTTGTAATTGATATACTTGAATTTATAGATCTTGATTTATAGAAGTTAACTCGTGAGTTCCTGAAGAGGAAAATTTGTGTGTTTGAGAAGTGATAGGAATGGTAAAATAGTTGTTAGGATTAGGCACAAATATGGGAATGTTAGAGGTAGGTGGGAGAGTGAAATCGTGAGGTAGGGATGCGATAGTAATAGATGTGTCATTAGAAATTGGAAGGTTGAGCTTGCCTAGGTTGGTGGCTTCTTCATGAATATAAAATAAGAGGATAGATAAATCCCAAGCATGCTCATGAATATGGGCTTACATTTCATGGTGATATTTATTGGTAAAGGGGTAATTATTGGAAGCCATGCGAGAAGAGATAAATAATGCAAAAAAAAATCTAGGTAGAGTTCGGATGTCAAGTTCACCAAATGATTTAATTTAATTTGAATTAAATATTTAATTGAAGAGTATGTAATGTAATGTATGATATTCATATTATAAAATATAATAAAAACACAATCAATCAAGAATATAAAATATAAAAACAATACGCACAAAAGATGGATAAAGAGACTTATCTGATTTCTGCATGATCTAGAAGTGATTTAAATAGAGAAAAGTGTTGAACAAATTGGGAAGAGTGTTGTAACTGCTAACTATAAAATATGAGATGCATGGATGAAGATGGACATGGGCGCCTTGGATAGGGAATGGGTTCCTTAGTGCTAGAGACCACTTTTTGGGAACTCGTGACTGCATAAGAGCTTGAAATATGATTTCAACTATGTTTCTAGGGTGACGTTAGTTTTACCTTTTGATTTCCTGATAGTTACTCGTTGATTACCAAAGGTACCTGTAACCTGAAAAATATAAGTTCACATGTAGAAGACCACAAAACCACATCAAACCTAAAAATTATAATGTATAATGGGGATTTAGAATGACCCTGATCGTCACCCAAAGAGTGAACTTATGACCAAGTGCTGCACTACATCTCAGAGTCCATGTAGTTCTTGTGTATGTAGAAATTATTCTCTAGGATTCCCTTGTGCAAGATACAATAGATAGAGGGATATATTTTCGAAATGATGCGAATGTGTGGATGAAATATAATAAAATTCCCCTTCCTGTGTTTTGTATGTAGAGTATACAGCCCTTTGTCACTTAAATGAATGTTATATTGATGCTTTGAAGTAATTTTGGTGCCTTTCAAAGGAAGGATTTGGTGGTAATAGTAATTATTAGAGCTTGGTCCTTCATTTTGAACACATAACTATGAATTTATATGATTCTCTTGGTTGAATTTCTTAATTGACAACTGGAAGACCAACCTATATGTGAAAAATATCCGCAAAAGATAAAAGACACCCAAAAGGAGCCAGTAAGATAGAAAAGGGTGAGGCGTTCCCAGAGGGAATAGGAGCACCTAGGCAATTTTTTCCTAGTTGGGCACTGCTACCTGAATCCTTGAAAGATAAATAAGTATTTTTTTTAATTTAGGGTGTGTAATACCAAAGATAAAAAGAGACATAAATAAAAGAGACCAAAGATAATTGTCAATTACTAGTTTTCCTATTTACGAATCATATAAATTCTAGAATGCTTTTAGTACCTATAAATGTACCCAAGTGCATGATTTTTTGTCTACACATTCTAATTCTAATATTATTGGATTCTATTAATGCCAATATTGGATTACAATTACAAAATTATTTGATTCCATTATTACAAATATTAGATTCCATTTTCAATATTATAAGATTTAGACCACGAACCTAAATTTAAATAATCTTAGTATGATTTAAATTAACACAATATGTCTAGGTATATTATATATCATACATACTCCATGCAATAACTCATGCTTGAAAATTTTCTATAAAACTATCAAAAAATAAATCCACATATTCCTTATTATATGTCATATTGGTAGTTAGCACCAACAAGTCTTGAAGATAATGTGTTTGTTAAGTATAAAGCACAATATTGGGGTTTGATTGTGTGATGTTTCTAAAATATGTTTCAAATAGTAAGTTAAAATTATTAGTTCATGATTTATTTTTCATTCAAATTTCATGCAATAAAACATAACTAAAACATTGAAAATGAATTTCTTAAATTACATCAAAACATACTTAAGTATATGAAGTAAAGAGAGTTAGATATTTATATCCTTGTAGATGAATTTTAATAAATATAGTATTCTTGTTGTGTGCTTTTCCAAGATCAAAATCTCAAGGGAAAACATGAAAAACTTACCCAAGTGTCAAAACTTTTGTCCAAAGCCACTCTTGAGTCATCCGTTAGGTCAAACTACCTTCTGTGTCATACCATTCTCATCATTCAAAAAAATTTATGCTGTGATGAACATTCTCCCCAGGATTTTTAAATGTGATCAATAAGTCTTTTAGTCCATTCAGTTGAATGTCATAAAAATATAAAAGCTATTCTAGGCTTAGAAAGGATATTCCTTAGTATTTTTGGGATAAGTGTTCCTCATTCTCGCTTGTCAAAAAATCATTAAATGGTCTAGATATTTCCTAGAGGATTTTGTAATGAAATGGGATAGGTTGTAAATTATTTAGGGAAGTTTTATAGGTTTTGGAACAAGAACATTAAAAGCAGGTTTTGAAGGCTTAAGGAACATTTAGTGCCAAATATCACATCAACTTCAACAAAGGATTCCAGGAGATTTGAGATGAGTCAAGAGGAAAAAAATTATACCATCAAAATTATTAAAATATCCTCTATATGACGGACTTTTTACTTTCTGCACAAGACCCGAGCATTTCTTCTTGTAGACAAAATTCAGTAGACTCACCCTACGGTCCAGAATGAAACAATGAATTTTTTAGATAAGTATGCATTATCGAGTCTTGAAAACCATTCCTTTTATACAAAAATTTTCTAAGGAGGAAAAATTTGATAAAATTTTGTAAAAAAAAAATTCTACAACTCTAGGAAAGTTGGTTTCACCATTCCAGTAGATAGTCATTTTTTCAGTTTGGATGGGTGGCGGGATTTTTCACTCAAACTATGCCAATTGTCCTAACTATATGGGATATTTGGAACAATTGGGACACCTATGACATGAAATTTTCTCCCACCCACCAAATGAATCCATTGGACCCTCATATGACCCTGATCTTACTTGGGAGAGTGCGTAAGGTTCTCATGTGAATATTTGACTAACTATTGAGCTTCTAAGCCTTACGCACATTCTTTTACCTCCACTTTCCAAACTATCTAGGACTATTGGGGAAGATAAGTGTGCCCCTCCCATTTCCTATTATCTAGTTCTCAATGTGACCTCATTCTAGCTCCTATGTGCTTAAAACTCTCTCTCTCTCTCTGTCTCTCTCTGTCTCTCTCTCTCTCTCTCTCTCTCTCTCTCTCCTCCTCCCATCTATCCACTCTCTTCTTGCCAATTATCAAGACCCGACCCTTGGAAGAATTTTTTCATGCCTACTGTCACAACTATATGGTAAAATCATGAAAGTTAGGACATAAAAGTATGTCGCCCACATTTGCCTTAAAAAGCAAGTTTTAAAGCATGTTTTTTATACGGAAAAACTGACATATTTTTTCCTTTTTAAGAGCTTCCCAAGTATTTTCCTCTTTGTTATTTCAACATGTTAACCCATGAATCCATTTAATACACCTAAAACCTACATTAAAACTTAAAATCCATTATATACTCTATCAAATAAAATTCAAAGCATCTTTGGTTGCGAGAATGATGATTTCTCAATGTTGACGAACAAAGAAATCAATCATACCAATTTTTTTTGGAAATTTATCTTCTCCATAGCACCTCTATGATTTTTCTCATTATCAAAGCTTCAAGAATCCATTAATTTCTTCTGTGACATAGCAGTGAAAGGGAAGGGAGTAACCTCTTTTCTTGCAGATAATTCGGAAGGTGAAATCTCACAAAATTCAGAGGGAACAATCACGAAAAACATCAAGTTTCATGTGACTTATTTTTATTCCATGAAGCCCCTTATTTTTAAGGATATGAAGGAATATGTAGTTGATCAATATTATACCATTGTAAAATAACATCTCAATTTACCAAAGATTTGGAAGGAAAAATCACCCACTATTTGGAGCGATGAATCCTCAAATAAAACCCATAATTTCAAGACCTTTTTTGTTGCAATCCAACACCCGAAGAGAACTTAATAAAAATATCATATGTAATTACCATTTTCATGATAAAAATATTAATCCCCCTGATTTTAAAGCTCTGATCTTTCAAAACACCAAGAAACAATGCAAAATGGTAAGTGAGGTAAAATGGTCAAGTTTCCCAAAATAACAGGTTTGGCAAAGGAACTTACTAAAAATAGAAAGAGGATAACAATAGAAATACATCATCAAAAGAGGGAAATTGGAATTTTCTATATTATTCTAGAGGTCACTTTTGAGTAAATCAAGTGATATGTCCCAAAATAGTAGGTCCTTGTCTTACTTACTCAAAATAGTGTGTCTTCATTTTGGGTGTAAACAATCAAAAATGGCTCCATTTTCATTCATCTTAATACTTGTTGGAATCTTCACATGGTTATGACATGATATCATAGCTCAAATAAATAAATGAAACCAAAATACAAGTATTTGAAAAATGATCTTGATCTTAATTGTTTCCAGAATAAAGGAAAAGCATCGTAAGGCACAACAAGTAAAATCCAAGGACTATTTGCAGTCATAAGAGATTTGAAATATGTCAAGAAATCAACTGATTCATAAAATAAGAGGTTATCATACCTCATTGGTCAAGTGGGATTCATCATCATCTCACTTTGAGCTGGTTCATTTGAGCTCGGTCAGTTGATTTAAACCCTACAAGTATATTTTAGCTCAACGATCAAGGTGAGCCAGTGGGTGGGTAGTTTGAAATGTTTAAGTTTATTGAGTTATCCAAGACAAGTGAGCTAGGAGTGAACTAGGAAAGATCTCACATCTATCAAAATAGTAAAGTAAAATTTTACAATCTTGCAACACATTATGAAGAACACGGATTAAAGTATCAAGAAGTTTGGGCATCCTGAATGATAATTGTGAAATCATAAGGAATAAGAGAGTGATCTTAAATATCATTGAGAGATTGGAAAATCATCATCATTGGTGAGGTTTGTGTTCATCTCAATCCCATATTGGTAGGTCTTAAAACATTATCTCTAAACACACATTCAGTGGTGAAAGGTGTCTGAAGAATAAATATTAGTCGGTGGAGCATATCAGTGTTTTAGAGGTACATCTCAAGAAAAAATTTCAACTTCAACTTCTTCAAGGATGAACTTCAATGAAGGTGAAGGCATATTGATCCATGCTTCAGATCATTCCTTCTCTTGTCTCTTGATTCTATCTCCTCTTCTCTACCTCCTTTCTAATTATTCATTTTAAACAATCATGACGTTTTTTCTTATTCATTAAAGTGACTTAGAAATATTGGTGTAATGTAAAATTCCCTTTTCTAATTATAAAAATTGGACTTATTTTTTGTTTCATAAGTTCATGTGATAAGTAACTTATTATGGGAATATGAAAATTCCTATGGGTGTTAGATGAAGAGATGGATTGTAAATATATAATTTCAGAGAAACTCCTCATTTCAAAGGATGGTTAATCTTGTTTACTAGATCCCATAATCTCTCTAGAAACAAGAGATAAAAATTCCTCCATTCTCTTTCTAATACGATTTCATCTATCTCCCTTATGGTACATATTTGTAAATATGTAAATAAAGAAAGGAGTTTCTTTTTTTCTCGATGAGTTAGTAAGTGAAATTCTACGTTCATTGTTTCATCTAGTCTTGATATAACCATAAAAAATAAATATCAAAATCCATTTCTAAAATACACACTATTGATTCCTATACGTTACCCTTCATATTCCATAGTTCCCGTTCATGTTCTCAATATAAAATATTCCTGAAACTAGTTGAAAGATTATCTAATAGGCTGAATAGGTTAAGAGGAATTATTAATTCCACATTTTAGGTCTTACAAAATTAGAAATAATGAATCATAGATAATTTGTATTTCTTCCCTTAAGAGTCATATCCATCCAATTTATCAAATGGTATTCCTGGAAATCCTATTCAAAATCCAATTGATAATCCTCTTACAAATCCTCTTGATTCTCCCATATTTCAACCACCATTGAAAATTTAATTTCCCCCTGAAGAAGAAAAATAACCATATGAAAAAAATTGGAGAATAATTTATAGAAGAATAATTAGAAAAAGAACAATAAGTAACCATGGTAGAAGAAAGAGAAAGACCTCGTCCAATTATACCATGTGGCAGAAACACGGGTCTGCTCACCCTTCCTCCACTTATCCATGAATTTCCAAGGGGATCTCACAATATTTATCCTAAATTCAAATGAGATGACACAAAAATCTAGGAAAAAAACGTAGCAACATTCATCACGACATGTGGTGTATTAGGTGTATATAATTCAGATGTGTTAATGAGATAGTTCGTGGAGTCGCAAGGAGGAAGCATGGTTATATCTTCTACCTGTTATATCCATTAATTACTTGAAAGGAAATCAAAACCATTTTTGAAGACAGGTTCAAGTCCACTTAATATTATCTATATCTTTCAGTTGAGTTGGTTCAAATGAAAAAGGAGCCCAATGAGACTATGAGATACTTCATAGATTGTTACAATAGGTTTCTCAAAAGGATACCCTTTAAGTATATTCCCTACAATGAAAACGTCAAGATATTCTTCATCAACACTAAATAATATGAGGTAGAATTTATCCTCCAAAGATCTCTGCTTATGGATCTTACACAAGCTCAAGGAATTTCGATTGAAGTAAAAGACGACCTCATTGTATCAGGAAATATCAAAAACACTTCAAGGAAGGATAAGGCCCAACATCTAAAAGATGAGAGAACTTGTCCATTTTTGCAAAAGTTGGAAAATAAATTTAAGATGTTAAAGATAAAAAGTTTCTCAATGAAAATACCATGAAAGTTGTGACAAAAAAAAGATTACAGGAGCACCCTGAAGGATTTGTTTGGAGGATGCACCTGTCAACGTAAATTTTAGGAATCAATAAGGGGAATAAGGAATTGAATAAGAAAGTGAAGGAAATTATTTTCTATAGACTCAAGAAGAAGGGAATGATGCATAAATCCATTTCTATGAATATTGAGGAGTTGAAGAAGAAGATGATGAAGATGATTGAATATTCTCATGTGTCGTATTCAATAGTTCTTAGTCTCAAAAATTATCTTCTTCCTTCGTTACTATGAAAAAGAAGAAGATTGAATATGCTCCTATGGTGACTCTAAAAAATAAAATTATGAGTTGAGGATCTCCACTTCCACCCTCCATGGATTCTATATTCGATAAACCAGATACCATACAAAGTAAGAGGTCACATGATATTCCAAGTAATTATTTGAATATCCCTTCTAGTTCTAATTATTCTCCTAAAAAATCTAGTCATTCAATATCTCTAATGTATTTAAAATCACCATATTTTCCACAAACAACCACTCTCACTTCCAAGTCTATCCTAACTTCAATAGTGTCATCATCCCCTCTTTCTATATTTTCCTATTTTTATATCATAAAACATGTAAACAAATATATAGTGCATATTTTTTACTATGAGTATTAGGAGACTCAACCCGAATAATTTTAAAATATTTTCCTTCGTATCAAAGTTAGTAGTTCAAATCCCAATATTTTGATTCCTAGTTCTAAGGGACTAAAACTAACCCTACTGACACCTCCATTGTAGAAATTTTTTTCTATGAGCGCATCAAATACTAATAAGATTGATCCTTTCTATGTCTTCCTTCTCATAGGATGATACCAATTAAATGAGATTATAATAGATTTAGGTTTCTCATAAAATGTAATTACTATAAAGGTTTATAATTGCCTCAGACTCACCTTGACTCAAAAGAGTAGATCTTGTTACTCCATGGAGTCAAAGGAAGTACCGTTTGTAGGGAAGATCAAGGATGCATAAGTGGATCTTGCCAAATTTATAGACAATAAGGTGTCATTGAATATATTGGTAGCATAAATTTTGGCTTCATTTAGAATTTTTTTAAGTCGAAACTTCTACAAAAATTTAGAATGAAAAATCTAGATGAATTTTTTTTCTATGACCATTCTGGTTAAGGGAGATATGGAAAAACTTTCTTCCAACAAAGAAGATGAGATATACAGTGCAAATGTTAGGAATCCCAGGATCTAATATCTTATACTAAGATAGTAGGAATATGAATCATTTCATAACATCCAAAGAGGAGGATGATATTCCAATCTTTATAGGACCAAGAATTCATTTCTGATGGGGTATTGATCACGAAGAAGTACTGAGAAATATTGAGTTATAAGAGCAAATCCCTAAGTTTGTAGATGATGCTAGTTATGAGGAAGATGAAATGGTTCTAAATGAGCTCTAAGATGAAAAATTAGCTAATCTATTTTCCCATGATGAGGAGGTGTTATCATTCTCATTTTAAGATGAATATTTTCTTGATCATGTCATATGTGAAGAAGAAAACCCAACTTGTGATGATCCTTTGAAAGTTTTAAAATAAGGATCTTAGCCATAAATGCTAATTATTATAGAGGAAAAAATATCATCATATCATTCTTGAACTCCTAATGAAGGAATTGGATTTGTAAGATAGGTATGAATATAATTTTTAATTCTCAAATAATTCAAATAATTATCTGGATGAATTCTTTCAAGGTGGAAAAATCTCATATCCCTCCTAAGCAAATGATTGATGGATATGTTGACGAAAGTGAAGCTTTCTATTTCCCATTTGAAGGAGTTTGTTTCTATGTGGAAAATATTGTAACTAATGTCTTTGATTGCTTTGATGATGAACCCTATGATATTGAATGAATAATGAAGTTCAATGATCCTTGGGATGATAGATCAATCTCTCCAAATTGTTTCATCAAGCTTCAAAACAAAGACTCGTCAAATGAATGTGATGAAAATCTTTTGATAGTTTCAAAAAAAGGATTATAAGAAAGAAATATTGAAATATATAGAGTCTAGGGAGGATCTCGAGCTAAGTATCAACCTCTTGACTCATATTATGTCCATACCAGATAGGTATGCAATTATTTTAGAATCTTCATTCATTTTTCAAACATCTCAGAAGGAAATAGAAGAAAAGGATGAATTCAAGGCCTCTCACAAAAAATGTGTTAGAAACCATGAATATGGAAATGAAGAAAAATTAGAACATCCAAAAAACCCAATAAAAAATTATCCTTGGGGCAATGATGTGATATAAAATGATAAATCAACAATGTGGGGGAATAGAGAAGGAAATTTACAATCCGAGACTGATTCCCAACATAGTAAGAACAATGGAATTTCTAAGAAAATATTTGAGTATCAAAGGGATCATGTGAGATCACTCCTCTGTAGCATACATGAATTAATGAAAGACCTTATATTTCATAAGAAGTAGAGGAAATAAGCCTACCTTCTCAAACAATAAAATGGATTCGTGGAATATCATCACTCATTATTACCCTTTCAAAGGTAACTTCTAAAAAAGGAAAAGTAATTCAATGAAAACTGGTTGTCCCCCACATGTACCATATCTGAATTTAGGATTTGTGTTTACCTTACCCATTGTGTTTGTTTTTCCTTTCCAGTGTGGTGTGTTTCGATTTTTCATGTGTGTGTGTTCATACTTTATTTCTATCTCTTTCTTGTAATAAGACTCTATAAAGCCCAATGGATAAGGAATTAGTTCATTGTGTATTAATATTTTGGATTTCATTCTTATCCTTTCCTCATTTTTCTCGTTCCAAGATAAAAATGCAAGTGAGATCCAGCTGTTGTCATGTGTTTTTGCAGGGTCAAAATTCCAAGGGAAAACACAACTTTACCCAAGTGTTGAATGTTTTTTTGCAAAAACCCTCCTAAGTAATTATACGAGTTACCCTACCTTCTATGTCATACCCTTCCCATTATTGAAAAAAAAAAATCCTATTATGAACATCCTCGCCAAGATTCTAAAATGTGATCACTAAGTCTTTTTATTTCAATCAGTTGAATGTCGTAAAAATATGAAATTTGTACTAAACTTAGAAATTTTATTATTTAGTCTTCCTGGGACATGTGTGCCTCCTCCAAGATCAATTAAAAATTATTAAATCATTTAAAAATTTCCTCGATGTGATTGAAATGCAATGGAGCATGTTTTAGAACAAGAACAGTTAAAGTGGGTTCTTGAGCGTCAAGGAATGTGAGGTGTAAAAAAAGCACATGAACTTCAACGAAGGATTTTGGGAGCTCTACAATTATTCAAGAGGAAAACAAGATACCTTAGGAAAAATTATAAGATCCTTACATGATGATTTTTTCACATTCTACACAAGGAAAAAGCACTTCTCTATGCAGAATAGTGGATAATAATTTAAGCAAACTCACCATGTGCTCCAGAATGAAAAAGAATAATATTTTGAAGAAAGAGGTAGAATAAAGTATTTATTTATCTATAAATGATATTGGAAGTCAAAATTATCTAAACGTTTTCCAAAAATGTGTTTCTACAACTTCGAGAAAGTCAATTTCATCATTCTAACAATTTCGATATGTAGCGGGGTTTTTCACTCCAACTATGACAAGTGTCCCAATAGTATAGGAAAATGATGATATTTCAGACATGTGGGACACAAAAGTGTGCCCCAACATCCTGATGAATCCCTTGGACCTGCATTGAACTGTGATCCATCCCAGGAGAATGCATAAGTTTCTTATGTCCAAATTTGACTAAGCATTAAACCTACTAGCCTTAGGTGCATTTTTCACCTCCACTATCCCAAATATAAAGTAAATTTAAGATATTTGGGACAATAAAATTTTAACAACCCATTACCCCTTCTATGCTTTTTCAATGTGACCTCATTCTAGCTCCCAGGTGCTCAAAACTATTTCTCTCTTTCTCTCTCTCCTCTCCTCACACTTAGCCACTCTCTTCCTGCCACTTTTCAAGCCCTAGGATTTGGGTGATTTTTTTCATGCCTACAATTAAACATATCTAAGATATTTTGGATAGTTCAGAAAAAAATGTGTGTCCCCAACTTTGCCTTCAAAAGGGTTTTAAAACATGCTTTTTAATCTTACAAATAGACTTGTTTTTACCTTTTTTATAAGCTTCACAATTAATTCCATCTTCATTATTTCAACAGGTTGACCTAGGTACCCATTGAAGACACCTAAATTCTCCATTAAATGTATAAATAAATTAGATACTCCGCTAAGCTACTTTCTAAGTATACGAGGTTGTAAGAATGGTGATTTTTCACTGTCGGTGAACAAAGAAATCAATCATACCAAGGTTTTAAGATAAGTTCTCTTCTCCAGATAATCTCTGTTATTTTTATCACTATAAAATCTCTAAGACTCCATTAATGGCTTCTTTGATGCAAAAAAAAGGCAATGATAAACACATTTACATATAGGCAGTCTAGAAGGTGCAATCACACCAAATTTGGACTAAACAATCACCAAAAATTCTAGTTTCGTGTGAACTATTTTTCGTTCCATGAAGCCCCTATATTTTATGGATTTGAAGGACTGTATTTTATATCAAAATTCTTTCCTCTTAAAATAAAATATCAATTTTGTAAAGATTCAGAAAGGTGAAATCAACAAATATTTTTAGTGAAAACCCAAAATTTCAATATTTTTTTCATTACAATCCAACATCCATAGTGAACTTACTAAAATAAATATATTACATGTCCATTGACATTATAAATATAGTATGTCCCATAATTTGCAAGATTTGATCATGCAAAACACCCAGAAACAATGCAAAATGGTATATAGGGTAAAATGGTCAAGTTTACCAAAATAGAAGGCTTGAAAAAGGCACTTGCTCAATATAAAAAGAGACTATTGATGTGGAATCACAACACCCCTAATTTTTTGTAACTCGATAGATTGAAGCTATCAATGTGATTTCATAACATGGATATTTTCCCAAAGTGTGGGACTTTGTAATCAGGAAAGCTCTCCAAAAAAGGCCGACCTCCTACCCTATACTTATGCCAACTACTCCAAAGTACATAGAGTTGCAGATCTAACCCTAATCTAATATTTCCAAGGAGACAAAGATAGAGAAAATGCATCAAAATAAAACCTACTCTAAGGGAATCTGATGCACCAAGAAGGATGTTGAACAACCTACATAATAAACACAAAACTACCATAAACTTGTAATAAAACAACAATGATACATGATAGCCTTGCATTCAATGAAAGATAAGAAAGTTACAATATAGCAAAGAAGAGGGTTTGAAGCATCCAGATATCTAATTTTATTGCACTCAAATTTGATACAATAGATCACATTTAGGGCCAAAGGCACAAATTTTGCATTACAATGTTCAATAGGGAGGTTCAAAATCTTGACAAATATCCTACAGACAATAAATAAGGGAGGGGAATATACAAGTTTTCCAATATTTTTAAATTATCCGCTCCTTAAAATATATAGGAATAATGAGAGAAGGGAGAGAGATGAATTCAAAATCTTTCTTCAACCACCCAAAAGTGCATTAAAATCACCTGCAATAATAATGGGTGCTAATAAAAACCCCTGCCTCCATGTACTTTTACTTGTTGGGGAAGAAAGGAAGCCCATACCTTCATTATTTTGGTAGGTGAGAAATATGGAAACATACCTCTAAAATGGTAGGTTTTATTTCTTCATTTAAAAATAATTAGCCTTACTAAAAATAAGAAAAGTCTAATTTTTGAAAATCTAGAAACATCTTCTACAACGGACACTGAGGGATTTCCAAAAGGTGTGATTTTGTGCAAATTAGAGCTCCTAGTCAAACGTTATGGCCATCTTAAGATGAAGGTGCCATACTACGATAAATGTCAATGGTGATCTCTACCTTTTCAGACTCTGAATTACAACGCATCCTCCAAAATTCGAAATTTTAGATTTTTGGGATTCAGAACTTTGGGAATTTTTTTCTAAGAGTTTGGGTTATTGTTCATCTCTAAAATTGGCTCGATATTTCTGAAATGCTGAACACCTGAAGTCCAAAATTCATACTTCAAAGTTCAGAATCTAAAACCATGTCGCATGAAATTGTTCATTTCTCAAGTCAAATGTTCTAAAATTCTGAAACCCTGAAGTCAAAACTTTGGAGTTTGGGTTTTGAGGTTTTAGGAATTTGAGTTCTAGAACTTCAAGTTTAGGGGTTTCAGGACTTTGGGTTTCAATTTTTGAGATTTTGGGTTTTAGGGTTGTGGGACTTTGGGTTTCGGAGTTTCAAGTTTCAAGACTTCGGGTTTCGTTGTTGCGTGACTTCAAGGTTTTGGGTTTCGAGGTATCAGGACTTCTGGGTTTTGTGGTCTCGTGTTTTTGGAGTTTGGGTTTCACGGTTTCGGGGTCAGATTATCCACTGAGCACATATGATGACTATTCTGTCATAATTCATACCATTTGATAAAATCAAATGAATAAAAGGTTGTTACAACTAATAAACTTAAATTTAGATTAACTAAAATCTAGAAAATTACAAGTTTTTAAAGATGAAAATGTAGACTATTCTCCTTATTTCTATAAATAAATAGGTTTTTCATTATGTGGATTGATATAAATGAGTTAAATCATCGGGATAATGATTCATTAAGGGGTAATGTATGTCACATCCTACGTTTTCATTTTGTTTTGGGTTCCAAAATATGTTGTCAAGTAATAATTAACCCATGGAAGAAATTTGAGTGGTGTCGATGCGAGGGCACATATGAAATTATACACACACACACACACACACAAATTTCTGTAAGGGAAAATATTCATGTTTGTAGGTACATACCTAGTACCGCACCTATGCTCAAGACCTTACGAGATTTGACTAATTATTAAGTTGTAACTCATTTTTGTTGTAATTTTCATATGATACTACTTTACCTTGTTGTGTGTGATGATTTTTATACATTAATGTACTATTTTGTTCATCTATTTATTATTCTGGTTCATCTATCTTGTTAGAAATAATCATTGAAAAATATGAGCAATCTATACATAGCTGTGATGTATAATTTCGGTACTTAGAAATAATGATGATTGTTTAAACGATATTGACTTTTTTTGACGTTGTGATGGTCATTGATAGTAAAGCGATAATAAGGTCTTGTAATGGAATAAGTAAATCTTTGAATTGTCAAGGTAAAGGTTATAAGGTTGACTTAATGATCTCTTCTAAGTAGTGAAATTATTTATCTTAAGAGACCTGGAATATGCTAAAGTGTTGCAAGGAAAATTATATTTGTCTTCTTATATACCTAGCATATTTTAAAAATATTTTGACCATAGAAAATATAAATTTTTGTTTGATAAATGATTCATTGATTCATCACACTGTGCATGGGATAAAAGATTATCTTACTTGACTATAATCTTTGACCAATCATATTTCTCCATGTAAACTTGGTTATTCCTTGTACTGATTGTATTAGTTTAAAACCATAAGGAAAGAGTTAAATGGTTTATTGGATGATGTAAGACCATGATATTAGGCATCTTATTGTTTAAATAGAAATGATCATTACCAGATTTGTTTGGCAATTGGTTATTATAAAGTTTAAGGTTAATTTTTTTTTGCATATTTTTATAAGTTAAAAAATGGTCCTTGGCCATGTACCATTGACCTTGTTGTTCATTATCTTATGTTCTTTGATCATACTCAAATTTTAATAATTTTTTTAATTATTAGGATGGTTGATTAACTGACTAGCATACAAATTGTGAAATGAAGAGTCATGTGTGACTTGAGTCTTGGATTGATAGATTTAACTTTACCACAATTAAAATCTGTTATCTGGGTTCTTTGTATTTATTTTCTATTTAAAGATTTAAGAAGGCTTCATGGCCTTTGAGCTCATTTTGGGGACTTGGAATATTTATTTTTAAATCTGTGCTTTAAGATCAGATACAATTTTTAGATGTTACTACGCATTTTTCAACGGGTTAGAATTGACGTTGAGTGCTTTATTTTCATTGATATGTTTTGAAACCCCAATGGCCCTACAAGTTAGAGTTGTTTCTTTACATATTAATGGAAATGTTGTGCATGTAATAAGATCTAAACTTGACAAAAACCCCCATTTTCCATTTCAATGTCTATAGCTTCCTTTTCAACTTGAAACAACTAAGAACCTACATGGGCAAGTATGAACTCATGTTTTTGTAGGTTGGTCCTATCGTAGAAACCTCAAATGTGAGTACCCATTATAAGAATTTTTTTCTTTTGGAAGAAAAATGGAATGATGGGGTATATATCATTCCTAAAAAAATCTTATTTTATTTATCATTAATTTCAACATCCATTCATTTCTATAAATTCAATAAGAGATTATTAGGTGTGCACAATACATTAAAATAATCATAACACATGAGAGAGAACACATAGAAATAAGATATAAGTGGGAAACCCTCATGGGGAAGAAAACCCACTGAAAATCTTCTTATTTTATACATAGAAAAGAGATTTAGTTAAACACCATCTTCATAAGGAGCACCAACCCCTATTTTAGTAGAGCACCAACCATACAAGGAGTACCAACCCCTAATTTAGTAAAGCACCCACTCCAAAAGGAGGGAAAAAACCCCTTAGATGATTAAGAACAAACTCAATCACCTTTGGATGAAGATATATGAATTTTGTTACAAACATAACTAATGGAGATTGCTAATTCATAAAACTCTCATTCCTTCAACTTGTTGAAACTTGTATTTTAATGCCTTGATTTCAATTAGAACACTTGTAAACATGACCTATTACATTATTAATATTTTTCTAGTTGGCTATTCAAAAAAACTTCTGACTGTGGATAATATCAAGAAACGTGGTATGAAGCTTTCCAATAGATGCTCTCTTTGTAGGAAAGAGAAGGAAAATGTCAATCATATTATCCTTCACTATTATTTCTCCCAAGAAGTGTTTGGATCTATTCTGGATATGTTAAATATTCAATGGATTTTGCACATGACTATTGAGGATTGTTTTCTTCAATGGTTGAGTCCTTTCAGTTTCCCCATCTTGGTAGGGGAATAGAATATTGCCCTTCCTCACCTCTTTTGGGGTTTATGAAAGGCTAGGAATGATTGTATCTTCTGTGACCAGAAATATCTTCTTTTGAGAGTCAAAAGTAAATTTTTGGTGGCCATCAAGGAAAATCTCAAACTCTTTAATGGTAAGGCAAACAAACCCTACCCAAAATGGGGGCAAGAATTTCTTGATAAGTTCTCCCTCATTCCAGTGGAATTAGATAGATCTAGAAAGAGTACTATTTGGATCAGGCTTGAGAATAATTTTTTCAAGATAAATTTTGATGGGGCATCTAAAGGGAATCCGGGACAAGTGGGGGGAGGAGGAATTATAAGAAATAGTGAAGGTGAATGGTTGTTTGTTTATGCTGGATAATTAGGGAGACAAACAAACAATATGACGGAAGCTAGAGCTCTTCTTTGGGGGTTTACATTGGCCAAAGATAAAGGTTTCAATAACATTAAAGTTGAGGGGGACTCCCTCATTACAATTATTCTTAACGATGTTAAGGAAAATTTTAAAAGGTTTTAAAAAGGTATCTTTTAATCATACTTTGTGGAAAGGGAATAAGTGTGTGGATAAGATGGAAAATTATGGAGTTCATAGTCATTATTATAAGATCTAGTGTAAAGGAGATTATTTTACTTAGATGTTAATGATGTCATTAAAAGAGATAAATTGCACAAAGTTTTATGATGCCAGAATGAGTGAGTGGTGGTACCTCTGGTACTATGACATCTTACATAAAAGGAAATTTGGTTTTGATGGTTTGAAAAGTGTTCAAAATTTGAGAAGTGTTAGTGAGAAGGGGAGGTTTGAAATTGTGAAGATGGGTGGTGATAGAATCAAGGTTGAAGTGGTAAGCTAGAATATTGAGGTTTTTAATCAGCTTTTGTGGAATAATCTTAAGATTGGGGGCTTTCCTAACTTCATTGCCAAAATGCATGGTCACAACCCTTCCCTGTCAATTAACTTTAGCAAAACATGGAAAGAAGGAAAGTTTAAGGTTAGAGATATGGAAATTAAGGTTTTAGACACCTCCATTTCCCTTGTGATGGAGATGAAAATGGAAGGGCTCAAAAATTTTAAGGATAGAACCTGTAGGGAGCATGATACCGAGATGTTCTTCATGAGAAAGTCAAGGTTCTCCTTTTTTACTGATGGTATTACCAAGTCGTGTATTATGAGAATATAGAGAGATGTGTGTCTCTAATTTTCGAACTATATCACTCTAGAGGGAAAATATCACAAAGTATATACTCATCATTTGACCCTTATAAATATTTTTAGACATAAGGTCATGGTAAGCATTCCTTTCTTCTTGTTTATGTCGATGAGTAATTATCTAATGGTGTTTGAATAGGAAAAAGTAGAGATGCCTCTGTATGATGGCCTCATCCTCTTGATATTTGAAAATGGGAAGCTTATTCTGAATTCTCCTTTGAAAGATAAGGTAGAGGAGGAAGATCTTACTCTTGTGGAATGCCTTAGAAAGATGAAGGCTAGAAAATGTAAAAGTGGAGGGGAGGATATCGAAAATGATAAGAGTGAGGAAGGACGTGGTGAAGAGAGCACCTTGAGGAAGAGGGTTTGTGGTGGTAATTTTAAAGACTTCGAGGATTCAAGCAGCAAGGTTAATTATCTGTAAGGGGTGATTCATGCAATAGAGGAAACAAATGTTGGTCAATCGGAAACCATGTTGGATGTCATTGATATCTCTAAGAAATTTTTCTCTTCCCAGGTGAAGTCTAAACAAAAGATTCTGGAGATGGAGGTACAAGTCAAAGACCTAAGTGATAGGATGGAGGGGATTGTGGATGACACTAAAAGGAGGAAGTTCAATTTGTGCATAAGAAGTTCTATGGATGAACTAGAGGAAGATATGATTAAAAATTGAAAAGAGGTTGTTGTAAACAAATAAAGTATTGCTAAGAATAATGAAGTTGTTCCAAAAACTTAGCTATATTTTTTGGGATTGTTGCCAAACGTTTTACAAAATTTTGCAGTCAGATGTTTAAGGATGGTTTATTTTCTTTCTTTTTTTCTTAGTTTATTTTTGGTTCTGGTCCTGTCCTTTGTTGTTTGAGTTAATCTTGTTTAACTCCTTTTTTGGACCTTTCTGTTTCTTTGGTGTTCGGTGTTTCTTGTTCAATATTTTTAAGGCCCCTGGGATACGATCCCTATTTTTACCTTATCTAATAAAAAAAAATTAGTAATATTTTCAAAACACATCTTCATCTTTTATTTCATTCCCTTAAATAAATATTTCTTCCTTACCTAGGTCACATTTTTCTCTCTTGTGCAACTAGTTCAAAATAGAAATAAAACTTCACTTTTATATGAGTTCTAATTTTAAAAAGTAAGCAAATTTTGTCCAGGTCATTTATCTCAATCATTATAACATAAAAAAACCCACTAAACTCTTATACATTCATAAAATGGACCCATGTAGGTCGTACATGCTCAAACACACCAAACAAACTCAAAAATAGCTCAAACCCCCATCACCTAATTAACCAAAAACCACAAACATCATCACCATGATTATTCAAGCTCCCAAATACCTCAAACATGTAAAATATAACAAATAAAACCATATATGGTCATACATTATACTACACTAATAAAATTATTCATAAAACTAACAAGAATGACCATTTCCTTCACAAAACAATTGTTTCGAGGAACTAGTCTTCACTTATGGGCCTCAAGATAAATCAGGAACACCTAAAATATGTCATGTAACCACTACTTGGAAATATTATAACTTTTAGAACACATTTATGTCTTGTATATTGTATTAAACATCCATATATACAAACCACACTTGTATTACACTTCATCAAACTGAGATTACCAAAAATTAGTTTAGGATATAAAACTCATTTACACTAATTACTCCAATAAGGAAAAATTTCATCCCTCTTCACTCTTCAACTAATATAAATAAATAAAAAATCTAGAACATGCATCATCTACCTCCATTTTACAGTAAGAGAAATCTTGTTCTGAGAAAAAAAGGAAACCTTCTTGTTCACAGAATGAGCTTGGTAACCTAAAAAATCACATCATAATGACATAAATAATATACCATTGTAAATTTATTTGAATCCTATTTCTAGAAAAAAAATACATTTCCTTACAAATCCAAGTGGAATTCCTTCAACCAGGTTCATTTTAGAAACTTCTTATTTAGTCTTCTTAGAATCAAGAACTAGTCTTGAGGTCAACTTACTCCATCACCTTCAAAAACACTTCCAAGATCATCCAATACATATAAAAATATTATAATTTTTGTCTAAGCACTAAAAAATCTTTTAAAATCATGAGGAACTTAGAACAATCACCATACCTCATAAAGTTACTCAACATTATTCTTAACTATGCATTCTTCAGAATTGACTATCAAATAACTTGTCATAAATTATTTATATCTAATAAAAAACACAAGTTTAATATACTAATGGAAATACCTCTGAACTAGGATCATGAAAAAACTATAAAAAATTCTTAAATCAACATGTAGCTCCTAAAATTCCACTTTAACTACAGAATGCTCAAAACTTCCCCAAACAATAGTCTTCATAAATAGGGAACATTTTTCCCTTTAGGACCTTAACCATGATATGAAAGTTTAATGGACATCTAGAACAAATCCTAGGATAAAATAAATGTATTTTTATTTCATACCTTATTCAGGATAATTCTCCATAAACTGAACATATTAAAAAATAATCCTTTTTGGGTGGTGCCCTCATATAGTACAAGCTATAATAAACCTTTCTAGAAAGATGGAGGATTCCTCTACAGCCTCAAATTCAATTTTCCAAAACCAATTATGATAAATTCAGTACACTCATTTTTCTACAAGTCACTTTGAACTAGGTTTAGCTAGGGTTTCAAAGCAACTTATCTTCTTAACGATCATTCATTAAAATGGGATAATAAAACCACCTCATTGTTATTTTTAAATATTCATAACTAACCTAAAAATATATTCCAAAGATATTAGGTCACCATGAAAAGTACGTGGCCTATAAAAAGCATCATAAGGTCCACGTTTAGCTCAAAAACACTCTCTATAGAACCCAATTTAGCCAAAAACTTTATATTCTGTAAAGTCTTCTTAAAAATAACCTCAAACAAGTCATAAAGCATCATGAAAACATTCTATAACAATCCATACTAACTATCTATCTCAAATAGATCTAAAACTCTCTAACCACAATGACTTACCTATGTTATCTTGTTTGTTTTTCACCTGATTACTTTACAAGGATGATGAAACACTATCTAACCAATAATAACTAACTTGAAACTCATTATACATATCATATACATTACTACCATTCTTCTACCATGATTAACCATGTCTGATTAGCTCTAAAATGTAAACCTCTATATATTTTTTCAAGCTCCTTGACTAGAAATAACCCTAGAATAATTTCTTCACATTGTGACACTTCATGAACTGACCATGTTGACTCAATGAAGACACTTAGACACCTATAAAACACCAATCATATATGATAGATTTCATCACAACATTTCTTCAACTCGAGAGGAATAAAACTATGATTGTGCTCACTAGATCATGCTCCAGAACACCGTAGGACATCACCAAACTCAGTATTTACTAATCAACCATCATGTTAGACACTGAATGAAACCCTTTGGAGTCTAACACAACACCAAGAAACCATTTTCCATCAATGGAAGTGACATTAATGAAAACAATGTTAGGAATTAATAATATGTAATGTGGAATAATTCCTCAGAATCACAATAATAAGAAGTATGAATAGAATTACAAAAATGAAAAATGCACAACACGAAGACAATATTTAACATGGTTCACCCAATGTGGGATACATCCACCAAGAACACTTGCTCATATTTTATTACAAGCCAACAGTCTTCACAATTACTATAATCAGATCTTGTTTGGAGCTGCACTCAACAAACCCTCCCGAATTCACACTTGAATTCACACACACTATTCACCTTTAGAAAACACACTCCTATCAATCCTATTGTATGTCCATATATTTATAAGTACATCAATAGGTAGCCGAAGAGGCAGTTTTACAAAACAATGGGTGCTGAAAAACCATGGGCCCAAAAACAGCCCATAACGGTTACCCATTACCCATGGGTTAATAAACCACCCATGGGTCAAAATATCTGAGTGAAACACATGGAAGTTGTACCAAAATCTAACATGAAAATAGGCTTCATAAACATAACAAACACTAAAAGACAATGAACAATAGTCTCCTCCTTTGTCATTGATGACAACCACCATCATAAATGTTGATGGAAACCATAAGACAAGTCACACCTATATGACCTCATTTCCATTTTTCTGATGATTATCTCCCTCTTTGACATATATTAAAAATTCTATAATGACAACTAGACAAGGAAAAAGTCAAAAAAGAAAGATAAGAAATAATGAAAAAATGACAAGACATAAGATACTTTCTCAAAAGGCTCCCCCTTGGACTGTACTCTCTCTTTTATGACATCAACAACAAAAAATATGATATATGGACCTGATATTATCATCCACAAGGATCCCCCCTGAGCTGATATCCTCTTCACTTTTTCCTCATCTTCGAAAAACATATTTCTCTAGCCATAAACCATGCTTGAAAGCATTAAATTTTCCATCATAATTAGCAAGACACTATTTAGGACTAATGTTTGTGAACCTCATCTTTAGTGTATAAATATTTGAATTCTCCATTCCTTGTAGGCTGAAACTCATCACGCCATACACTCTCATGGCTCCCTTCAGACTCATACTATCTTATTCTAGCTGAAAGAGAAAACATTGAGACTCTTTCCTTGGTTACTTGTCATGGAAAGTGGTCATGTCAAAGTGTCACATTCACGAATCATTGTTTCATTGTAAGCTACCTCTTCTCATGCCATTTTAACCTTCTTAAATCACACACTTGGTTACCTTTGATATACACTTACAAATCATCATTTAATATTCCTTTCTGACCTTCTTGACCTTGCATAATTGATCAAGGATAACATTATATGCTTGAAATGCCTCAATAATATTTTTTATACCTGTAGTATGTTATTTCTTAACTTCCCAATATTTGAAATAGGCTTCATGAACTTGAAGGATCATTCATATCACTTGAAATTTCTTTTTCTTCCTTTATCCACTATTTGACATGAATATATACTCTTTGATCATCAATAACATATATTTAATTACTCAAAACCATCTGAAAATATAAAATTGATATCCATACATGTGGCATCGTCTTTCAGATCTTTGTGACTAATAATACCCTATCAAAAAATCCTTGGCTCACTTTTCTATAGCTAAAAGTTATGTTTTTTAAGTACATACCTCATGTCTGATGTATAATCACACTTGATCAACTCATAGTAGTTTCAAATTCTAAAGTTCCACTATCAAGGACTTATTACTTGCTATCTTGTCTCAAAGGAACTTCATAGACCTGTAGGCTTTTATCGTATCTCATATCATGTTGCTCCATCCAGTGGCATTCTCTAACATCTTCAAAAACCTTAAACATTCATTATAATATATTAAATTTTTAAAAAACTATCTTATTAATATTCATGCCTATTTATATCATATATCAAGCTCCAAGACACTATAAACATGTTTGAAATATACACGCTTGAATTCATTTGCAAATTCCTCCAAAAACTTTTGATTCCCCATTTTGGACAAAAATATCCAATCATTCCCTCTAATGCTCTTATATTCCTAAATGAGGTCATGCAATGGAACTTTTTGATACCTTGTATACTTTACGTAGTATTAGATAACTTTATGAAGTAGCATTTCCATATAATTGCATTTATTTCACTATACAATATTATTAGTCTTTTGATATTCTTTACTCAACTTCCATAGTGTAAGAACACTTTTAGAGACATTACAAACATGACTTACAAATGAATTTCACAACATATGAGCCCAAATGTTCAGATCTAATACCGTGCATGATTTTAGAAAACATGACCAATATTTGTACCTAGAGGACTCTGTTCTTCTTATATTTTATACAAGTACCAGATCTTCTTGTTCACTATCAAATCCTAATCCATCTCCAAAATCATGATAAATATCCTCAAGAATATGAAAAGTACATTTTGACTTCATAGATACACTTGCAATCTCTTTCAAACTTGCAAGTCTATAACTCATCTTGTGCAAATTTACATGACTATGACTAGTAATTATGCATCATATAGTAAACAGTCAACATTGACTAATATAGGAGTATGATGAAACCTATTTATTTTTCATAATATAATGACTCCAAATATAATAATACATTTAAAATACACATGACTGATTACATACCATATATTTATGCTTTGACTTCATGATTCAATCTTAGAGAATACCAGGACCCTCTGTAATAAATTTGGATGATAACACCAAGCCTTTTCATTTATATTATTAGACTACAATCTTCAAATCATATTCTTTTATGTTTCAATAAACATATGATCCTTATTTTGTAAACTCAATCTCTTAGAGGCACCTATACTCATATAAGTAGAAGAACTTTAAAATTTCTCTAATGGACTCTGACTAGAGCACCTTGACGAGCTTCCACTGAAATAATAACACTTTGACCTATTTTAGAATAAATAACTTCTTTGATGTAATTATAACCACTAAAGAATCATATTGATTGACCTATTAGTATCAACTCATCACCCTATAATTTAGTCTCTTGTACACTTTTACCATCCAAATCCCTTGATGGACTCAATACTTTAAACACCAATGTCAAAATGTGTTCACCCATATTTGTTTTCGACAACTTGTTTTAAGACTTAACTCACCTGACCATGAATATAGAGATATTTAACATGAGTTACATCTAGATAATTAATTAAGATATGAACACCATAGAATTCTCTACTACATGAATACATTAATGTATATATAATCAGACTATATTGATATATTATAAGTATTAAGTCCTTTCACAATTTATACCTTCATACCTTACTTATGGAGAAAAACTTAGTATAGACCTTGACAAAGCATATTCTTCAAAAATACCTTTGATAAAATTGATATCAAATCCCATAAACTCATAATACTAACTTTTACACTAATAAGGAACTTATTGGACCAAATTTTGTGTAGACACCTAAAATTGGTTATCCAATTTAGTGTCCCTCATGCGCATTTTGCTCTCTCAGGTAACCTGGGGCACGTTTATATCACCACTATCCCCTTGGGGTATTATTCAATTTGTGATTTAAACACCTATCCTAAGTTTAATTCACCCCATTATGTTTTACCCGTGAGTAATTAAATATTAATTATTTAATTACACCTTTTTACATGTATCCTAACCACTTATCTACCCCATATATATTCTATCCATATATCCCCCCTATTTCTCCTCCTCCCAAACCATGTAGTGGGATATTTCCCATATTTGAGGTGGAGGGATCACTCTTATCTTTCTAGAAATCACTCCTTTTGGCCATTTCGGGGAATCTGTTCCATGATCGGCACAAACCGGTACTCGGTCGACACCAATTTTTCGGAATGGCGCAGATTATAAATAGAGTCTAGAACTCAGTTCTGGGGGGACACAGATTGTAAGAGAGAGAACAAGAGAGTTTTAAGCATCAAGTGTGAACATTATCTGTCGAATGAGAGAAAATCTTATCCAAATCAATCCCTGAGAGGAGCACTGTTACTCTGCCCTTATCCCATCAACATCGCACGTCTCCATTGATTTTCTAGTGACTTTGTTCCTGCATCCAGCATAGGTGGAGTCTTGCCAGTATCTGTTTGACTTCTGTAGATCCAGCAGATGTTGATGATCTTGCCTTCGTTTTCTGATTCCCAAATCTTCTTGCACTTTGTCTCAGATTGACGCTAGATCTATATCAGTCGACACTGATCTGAACCAGTCGACGCCAATCTATATCAATTGACGCCGATCTGAACCAGTCAACGCTGATTCTACATAATTGATGCCGATCATCCTACAGGCAGGTAAAAGGACATAGGTAACACAAATTCCAACTTTGTTTTCATAGTTCCCTATTTTCTTTTGCTTTTCGTCTGCTGTTTAGATTTTGTTTATTACTTTGATCAGAAAATCTACTCCTGTACGTACATCTTTTATCATGTATGCTTCTTTACTTAATTGAAAATGTGGACTGACATCTGTTGAGGGAGCTTATCACTTCTCGGACCCACCTTCTCGGGAAGTCCACCTAAATATCCTTTAACGTGGTCTTTTTCTGTCAAGCATCGGTGTCTTGCAGGTTACTTGGATCTACTATGCGGAATTGCTCGTGTGCGCCCGTCTTATCTACATCGGCTTTCCTTATCCATCTACATCTTCGGATCTTGTCCATTAGGTATCAATTTCATTTGAGTTTTTCAAGGTTTTTTGTGTTTAGTTTGGTACATTAACTTGGACAGGTAACAAGCACGAAATTCTTGATCAACATTCTGGCACGCCCGGTGGGACCCAACCAAAGTCCCTTATTGGTAAGTTCATCTCTTTTTTTTTAGTTTTGAGCTTTGTTCTTTTTCTTCACTGCTTCTTTCATTTTTATCAAAGTTCTGCTTGAGCATTTCCTTTCATCATTTCAATCTTGCTCTTTATGTGAAATTGTTATTTCCTTGAAATTTTTTTCTAGTTCCTTAAAATAGAAATTTTCGTTTCACCATTATCTAGATATATCTTTCTGGATTTTGTTTTGTGTTTCTTTAACCTTTTCTTGCGGAGCACTTTGCTTGTTCATGGGATTGTTCAAGGTGAAGAGCTCAACAACGTGCTTTTTGAAGTCCACACACCTTGGAGAGCTAAATCTACAAGTATTTCTCTTTTATAGTGTTTTCTCCTTTTTAGGAACTAAAAAAAAAAAACTTTCTTTGTTTGTGGTCTATCACACTCGAACATTTCAATTTTTGGTGCTTAAAAAGAATTTAATCGCATTTGGGAAAGAATTTGTTGGACTTTTCTTCATCAAAATCAAACACTTCGTTTTTGAGTGCTTAAAAAAGAACTCTTTCTTTGTCATTTCTGCTGTATGTTTTTCATCTAGTTTTAATTAGGCTGGAAAATTGATCAAAATCAGTAGTGACACTATTTGATTTTTATTTTCACTCTTGCACACAAAGCCAAAATCACTAGGTATAAAGCATTTAAACAAAAATTCTTTCCTTGGCCTCGCCTACTTGGAAGTGACATCCAAGAGGAAGAGCCTACGCGGTACTCAGGCCACGCTATGAATTCACAAAAGTTCTGGTATATATTGGCAAAGCACTCGACTCCCTTATCGCAGCAGTGTGTGAAGTGCGGGGGTAGGCCCCTATATCAAGCCACGTACCGGTCTTTTACTGAAGTGCCTTCGGGACTCCTCACCAAAACATCCCCCAAACCATCCTTAGTTTGGCTATCTGAGTAGTTCCTGTTCTAAAAGGCCTTCCCTAATATTCTCTTTCTTAAAAGCATAAAAACTTAAAAGAGATAATCACCTACGCTGCTTGAATTATCTGTGCATTAGTTAGGTCAATCTTATTTTCTGCTTGTTTATGACGGTCATCACTTGGTTACAATCTAGAAGAATGGCTCAATTAGCCCCTTCTTCCTCCGAGATTACCACTCGTGTGGATGTTTCGGCACCCCCCAGGTCTTCCTCGGGACCATTCTTAGTTGGTTCCCCATCTTGGTCATATAATCCTTTCTATCAGGCCAAAGCAACCCCATCACGTCCATCTTCCCCTAGTCCTTCAAAAATATCATCTACTTCTGACTCAGAGTATGTTCCTCATGGGGATCCTGAATTTCAGGCGCTCCTCGATCGCAATCCGGTAGCCCTCATGGACTACCTAGTACACAAGTCTATTCAAATATCTGATCACGGACCACCCATCCAGCAAGTGTACGATTATTCTCGTGAACCATCCCATGATTTTGCAGAACAGTTACCATCATTTTTCTCGCCTTGAGCCATGGAGGAGGGTGGCGCACCTGTGCCTCCTTTTTCTCTTCCACCAACCATATCGACTAGTTCTCAAATAGTCTTACCTATTCCTAACGCTGTAGTTACCTCAACTATTCCATAACCTACTTCTGAGAGGTCCTCTTCTCTGGCTATAATGAGTGCGTCTGTGCACCCGCATATTGCTTTTAATTCATCTATGTCGTCCATTGTGTCCCAGGGTCAGTACCCCTTTATGAGTCAACCCCCTTTGACTAGTCAGTTGGTTCCTACTTCTCGTCCTCCAGTCGGTTTTTCTTCCAATGTTCCAGCAACAGTGACCTTCACCCATCCTCTAGCATCGGTGCCCTTAGTAACTAATCCAACCGTAAAAAACCTTTTTCAGGTCTTATTTCCCACCATGTCCAATCAAATCGGCACCCATGTTCCTCAAATTGTTCCGATTCAGTCAACAAGCATAGGAGTCCACCAATCATAGGCTTCGTCCGTCATCCAACCTTCATTTTCTCAACCACTTATTATCTCACAGCCTGCCTATACACAGGCTCCTTCACATCAAATACCCCACCAGGCATCACCTAGAACACCTGGTTACTCCTCTTACCATCCTATCAATCAACAGATGAATCCCCCGTTGACACCTCAACAACATCCACCATTTTCTTCTTATGTAGGACATGCCAGTGTGCCTCCTCCTCAATCTGACGTGGTTCAAATTATTTTCAAGAAAATCGTAGACTTGGAAGCCTCCACCAAAGGGGCTCGTCCTTCATACTCTTTTGAAGAAGTTTGTAATGAACCCATTCACCCCTCAGTGGCCTTTAAGCGTTATCCTCCCCAATGGGAACTTCCTAAATTTTCAAAATTTCATTCGAGTAGGTAAGAAGCTACTTCACGGACTCTTTTACATTGTTGAAGGGAAATTCCACTATAATATGATCCTCGGACGCTCCTGGATTCGTGCAATGCATTGTGTCCCATCCACCCTCCATCGATGCTTAAAATATCAATATGAGGGAAAAATCTATACTCATCCAGGAGATCCTTTTCCTTTCGCGCAATGCGACATGACCACAGGGCCTACCCCTCTAAAGGAAAATGCTTGTTCTCCTAACGGGGCCTCATCTTCTTCCATACCTACAACCAAGCTACCGGATTTACAAAATTTAGAAGAGACATTGCAGCATTTCTCACTGGGAGAGCTTCCTCTCCTTTCTTTTGACGCCCATCTCAAACCTAGCGAGTATGGTAGAACAGACAAACAATCTAAATATCAGCTAGGTCTTGGTTGCATTGTCACCATTGGTCTGCCCAATCAATAGACTAATTTCATTTACGGTGGTCTTGATATGCCTCACTATCGCCTGAATTCTCCTCCTAGGACCAAACCTTATTTAACAGGGTTCGATTGTCTACAGAATCCCACGTTTGCAAAAACTTATTTATATCGATGCGCGTGGAAGGGCTTTGGCTTGGGTAAATATGAACAAGTTTTGCATGGCCTCGCATCCATTCCAACTCTCAAGCCACATCAAAATTTTGGTTTAGGATTTAAACCTCTTTCAAAAGCCACCATCACTATTCTTGATGAGCCTCTTCCTATTGAGGAACCATCTTCTCCCACTAAGTTAGAAGCATCACTCGATGTGGACGACGCCATTTCCATTCCGTCTAACTTTTTTTTTAAGTCAATACCATTTCCTTAGGGCCACTAGCCTATAAGACTAATGACAGGTCCACTTCCATACCGTTAATTTTCCCTGAAATAGTTGGAGACGACTCTCCTACTATCAACACTATCCACTATGCGGATGATGATTCTATCCTCACCTATCTAGGGGCAGAGGATTCCTATCTTCCTAAAACCATTCCTTCTGACATGTCTACCCTTCTCAACGAAGCCACTATCGACCTTAATATAGGGACTTCTAAAGACCCTCACATCATTAAGGTTGGCCAATCCCTTAATCCATAGGAGTTAGGAGACTTTACCACTTTTCTTTCCAACCATCATCAATCCTTTGCTTGGGCATATGAGGATATGGCAAGACTCGATCCCGATATCGTGGTCCACAATATCGTAACTTTTCTCGACATCAAATTGGTTAAACAAAAATTACGTAAAATGCACCCTAGAGTAGCCCTTCTTGTTAAAGAAGAATTACAGTGCTTGCTCTCGGCTAATTTCATCCAACCCATTGATTATCCACAATGGGTTTCCAATGTAGTACCAGTAACTAAAGCTACTGGGAAAATTTGAATTTCTACCGACTTCTGGGATCTTAATCTTGCTTGTCCAAAAGATGATTTTCCTCTACCTAATATCGACCAACTCGTGGACTTAACTGCAGGTCATGAGATGCTTTCTCTTATGGATGGTTTCTCTAGGTATAATCAAATTATCATCGCACCAGAAGACCAACGTAAGACTTCTTTCATAACTCCTTGGGGGAACTTTTGTTATCGTGTCATGCCTTTCGGTCTTAAGAACGCAGGAGCAACCTATCAGCGAGAAATGACCTACATCTTCCATGATCTCTTACACAAAAATGTGGAAGATTACGTCGATGATCTCCTTGGTAAATCCAAACGTCGTCAGGATCATCTTTTCATTCTTGCACCTCTCTTTGAGAGGCTTATTCACTTTTGTCTTCGTTTAAATTTATCTAAGTGCGTGTTTGGCGTTCTCACTGGTAAAATTTTAGGTTTTATCATTTCCATTAGGGGTATTGAAGTAGACTCCACAAAAATAAAAGCTATCCTTGAGATGCCTCCCCCTTCTAACTTAAAGCAACTCCATAGTCTCTAAGGACGTCTTCAATCAGTGCGTCGTTTTATCTCACAATTGTCAGACCGTTGTCAACCTTTTCATCATCTCCTCCGTAAGAATGTTCATTTTGAATGGGATGAGCATTGCCAAAAGGCCTTTGATGATCTCAAAGCTTATCTTCTTTCTCCACCTGTGCTTACACCTCCACGTGAGGGGGAGCCTTTCTATCTTTATATCTTTATGACTGACCATGCTCTGGGAGCCATGATCTTGCATCGGGACGTTTGTGGTAAAGAACAAGTTGTCTATTACATCAGTCGCACCCTCCATGAGTATGAAACACGTTATTCCGAAGATGAAAAGCTGTGTTGTGCTCTCTTCTTCGCAACTTCTAAGCTTCGTCATTACCTCCTTAATCACAAAACTTACATTGTCACAAGTGTCAATCCACTCAAGACAATTCATGCGAAGCCTTATCACAATGATCGTATCACTCGTTGGCTCATGCTTATGACAGAATTTGATCTCGAGTTTATCCCGCAAAAGTCTATCAAGGGTCAGGTCATTGCAGATCAATTAGCTGATGCTCCTCTTCTGGACACTCAAGTCCTCCTTGGTCAATTCCCCGATGAATATATCCAACAAATTTATTTTGGTCTGTCTCCATTTAAAGTAAAGCTCTTCTTTGATGGATCCAAATGCCAGCAAGGGGGAGGTGCAGGTTTCGTGATGATTCCTCCTTGGGGTACGCCTATCCCATTCAAACACAAATTGAACTTTGAGTGCACCAATAATATGGCTAAATATAAAGCTCTTGTCTTGGGTCCTCAAAATGCCATTAATCTCGGTGCTCATCATATTGACATCTTTAGTGATTCTGAACTCATCGTTAATCAAGTCATGGGTGTCTATCAGTGCAAGAATGATATCCTTCAAAAATATCGTGATATCATTCTCGTTCAACTCCAATCTTTCGATAAATTCACTATCCAAGCTATTCCTCGTACTACGAATCGATTTGTAGATACAATGGCTTCGTTAGCCTCGCTTATCCTGCCTTTCACCGAGGACTCGCGACTTTATGTGGCTGTGCAACGATTAGATCAACCATCTCATCTTAGGCAACTAGCTTCAATCCATGTTGTCACAACCCATACTTAGGATGAGTGGTATCAACATATCGTTGATTATCTATCTCATTCGGTGCTTCCTCCAGATTTGACTTCCAATGGTAGAAGATCTTTTATCCTACACGCTAATCACTATACTATCCTAGGAGAGATCCTCTAAAAACGTGGCTTTGATGGTATTTTGCTTCGGTGCTTTAAAACCCTTGAATCATATAAAGCTATCCAGGAGGTCCATGACGGTATCTGTGGTGGACATTTTAGTGGCTTGGTCGTAGCTAAACGCATCTTACGTTTGGGATATTATTGGCCTTCTCTTAATCGAGATTGTTGTGAATACACTAAGAAATGTGTCAAGTGTCAACAATATTCCAATCTCACACATATCCCTAGTCAAGCTTTACAACCTACAGTGGATTTGTGGCCTTTTTCACAATGGGGTCTTGATCTCATTGGTCTCATCAATCCCCGTTCTTCACAGCGTTATCATTCTATCATTACTGCCACTGAATACTTTACTAAGTGGGTGGAAGCTATCCCTCTTTCTTCAACAAAAGCTAAATCCATAGTTGATTTTATCTATTAGCACATCATTTGTCGCTTCGGTGTTCCACACAAACTCATCATAGATAACGGTAAGTCTTTCAAGAATGTTGATTTGTAGAACCTCTGTGATGCTTTCAATATCAAACTCAGCTTTTCTTCTCCATACTATCCTCAAGCTAATGGCTAGGCCGAAGCTTCCAATAAATCTTTACGTAATATCCTCGCAAAGGTAACTAGTCGAGCTGGTAGGGATTGGCATTTACATATCCCTTTTGCTCTCTGGGCTTATCGGACTAGCATTCGTACTCCTACTTGTGCTACTCCCTTCTCTCTCGTCAACGGGTCAGAGGTTGTTCTTCCTTTGGAAGTCCAAATCCCATCTCTCTGTGTTTCTTTTAGAGAATTTGTCTCTGATGAGGGATATCGTCAAAATCGTCTAGCACAACTTGAATTATTAGATGAGCGGCATCTCAACGCTCTTAAACATCATCAAGTCTTTCTTGAGCATGTCAAATGTGTTTACAACAAGCACTTGTAGCACCGTGACTTCAAAATTGGTGATCTTGTTCTTAAAGAAAACCAAAATGTCACTACACTCAAAAGGAGTCAGCGTGGTAAGTTTGCTCCCAACTGGATGGGTCCGTATGTTATCACTCATAAATATGGGTCGGGGGCTTATCGTCTATCTTCCATGGATGGTATACCTAAAGTGGAACCTCTTAATGCCTTGCATCTATGGCCCTTATACTGTTAAAATCTATCTTACACAAATCTAGTCGCAAGACAGATCTTTCATCCCTCTAACAACTAGTCATATACTTTCATGGTGATTTGAAACTATGTGGTTCTCCGCCTATTGTCTTTTCTACCTTAAATATGAGTATCACGGCTCTACTCATTACATTTTTCTTCTGGATATTTTTCTCCTCATGGTAGGAATACCTTAATCACCGCTTCATTTGTCCCAAGTGCTTATCTTAATCAAATCTACTCGGGGCATAAGTGCGTGCTCTTTATACATTTTCTTCCCCTCTATCTGATCTATCTAGGTCTAAACTCATCTTCTTCAAAAAAGTTTTTCAAAAAAAAAAATATGCTATCCAAAAAAAAAAAACAACAAGATAGACTGATCCCTTGAAGGAAAACTATCCATAAAATCAAATGAATCAAAAGATATAGACCATGCCCTTGAAGGATGGCTATCATTAAAATTCAAAATACAGACCGCTCCGTTGAACGACGGTTGTTTCTCAAAGGAATACTCAAGGCTTCTTGCATTGATCAGCCTTTCAGCCAGTTTATACACTTTTTAGCATCACTGAAAGACTTCCCGTATTGATCAGTCTTTCCATATCTAGCAAACTTCCCACATTGATCAGTTTGCTTTTTTGCCAGAAATCATGAAGCTGAGATATAAGACCTTTTGTTGATCATATGGAGAATCCTATTTTCCCAGTATGAACATGTATTCTGTCCCTTGTAAATTTTGACAGTATACCTACTTACTGCTCCTTCCGTTTCCCTCCTAAATCTGGTTTGCGGCTAGTTAGTGTCAGGTTTATTTTAACCTCATATAGGGCCTTGTATGCATGATCTTTTGGTTTCCTATCCAGATTCTATTTATGGTCAGTTGGGAGCCCAGCTTATCATTTTTCTTCTTATCTGGGTGTATTTCCTTTATTTTTAATCAAGGTCATTTTCATTACGTCCTTGGCTCTCACCGAGAGTATTTCCAATTATTTCATCCAGTTAAATTAACATTTAACATGTTAATTTAATCAAACTCTATCATTTATTAATTTTATCTAATCTACTTTGTCCAAAACACATCTCATCGCCTCTATTATAAACACATGTGGGTCTATCTATCTTTTTTCATCAAAATTTAATTTAAAATCTCAAAAATATCAAATCCATTCCAACTATCAACTCCCACCTATCCATCACATCGTCTAAACACTTGCCCATCCAAGTAACATTCCATATATCTATATCTATTTTCTCATCCAAATTAAATACACATATCAATCACATCAAATCACATCTATTTATATCCTCTACATCTATGTCTATCCCATCACATCTATTCATCATCTATAAGTCTATGTCTATATCCATCATAATTACACTACATCTATCCATGTATATCAAAATCAAAAGCATGAGAACAATTATATGACAAAGGAAATGATGAATCTATATATATACATGAGTGTCTGTACAACAAAAAATGGGTGGCTCTCAATCAAGCCATCTATAAAATGCCTTCCAATCGAGGCTACATCAATCTCTATATCGTGAAATCTAATACGTGGAAGACACTATCTCTTCCACCCTCCTCTAGACCAGGCTGTCCCTCCTGGCCGCCACCTATCGAGCTAGATACACCTGATGTTTGAGGCCTCTGCCCACCTTGGTCTCTCCCGGTGCTCCCTCCCTCTGATGCCCCGCTCGCTATGGTTGTCACTAATCTCCTCCTCTCCCCGTACCGAGGCACATCTGGGGCATGCTCTGCTAGGACATCCTCGTAGTATCTCACCTCAACGAGGAGAGACTAATATATACTTAGGCTCACGGTACCAGGTGCTCATAGTGGTGCTGCTAGTGCTGCTTGTGGTGCCCCTCCTATGGTCGTGCCCTGTGTCCCAGATTCTGACATGGTACCTGTATCACCATATTTGGCCCTGAGGGCCTCCCTATGTCGATGGCAGCGATCCCTCTGCTGGATCGATGTATCTCGCTCTTTGCGAGCGGTGTCTCTCTCCAAAACCAGGGCGTCCCTCTTCACTCTCAGAGCTCTGATCTCCTCGAGAGCTGCCTGGTGTGTATGCGTCAGGGTGGTGTGCTCTCCCTCCAGTCTCTCCAGCACTGTAGCCATATCCTCCTCATCGGCATCTATAGATACCAGAAGGTGTCATGGTAGCTTTGTGACATACCATGCCGCATAACCATCACCCACTCTAGCGTCATCATCACTGTCTGTGGAGGGTGGGGCCTCTCTCAATGGATCTGCTGGGATCAAAATCGGCAGATCAGTTTCTCTGCTGTATCGCGTATAAGGCCTGTAGGTAGTCGGCACTGTCTGTACTACGCCGAACTATCTCAATACCCGTATAAACGGGATGCACTCCCACATATCAGGCCTGCGGCCCCTAACCACCCTGCTCCATCTCAATCCCACCAGGTGAGCATCCTGACCGGACCATGTCAGAAATACCCGATATGGGCTCCAGATGACCTGCTCTGGCGTCAGCGTCCTGAAACACTCAGCATACCAATCTACGGATCTCCCTGTATCTCCCGAGGCCATATCAGCCCGCCATCGCCAGAATCCGTAATCAATAGCCCCCACTGCTGCTGGAATCCAAGGAAGCCTGGATGGCCTGATCACTACTATGTGCTCATATGCCCAGCAATGGAGCACAAAACTAACATCAATGCCTGTCCTCCGGCCAGTGGTATACATCCATAACTCATAATATTTCTGAGCTATCAAGGCATCAGCAAATGCGAACACCTGTCTGAACTGTAGCATGTCACAAACGTAATGTAGTAATAACAATGGGAATCTCCCACCTCCTGAATCTGGTATAGAAAAGTAGGAGATCGCCATCTGAATCAACACTATACGTCTGCTCCTGGGAACATCCTGTCTGTACTGCGAGGCTATCCTCACTACCCCAGACACTATCTTTGAATCATCTGCCTTGTTTCCATACAATCGACCTAGGGCCCTCTGTTGCTGCTCTCATGGCGTAATCTCTATTGGGTCCCCAGTGATCCGCAGCCTCAAAATCTTGTATATGTCCTTGTGGGTGATGGTCATCTCACCCGTCCTAAACCAAAAAGTGCAAGTCTGGCTATCCCATCGTCGCACTAGTGCTCGCATCAACTCTACATCTCACGGCACTTGTCTGTAGTACCGAAAGCCCCCGAGCCTGGCTAACTCTAAATGGCGCCAATCTGCATCAGTGACATCAGGGAGAATGGTCTCTAGCAACTCAGGAATCGCATCCCTCATGTGTAATACCTCTCGTGCCTGCATCCATGACATCAAGAGCACTATTAGCTTCATATTTTTCCAAATCCGAAGCATCCAAAACACATTCTATCATTTTTATCCAAATATTCTATCCAAAATTACAAACGGCGTCGATCAAACATAGTCGACGTCGATTGTATAAATCGACGTCGATTGGAAGGGCCTCCCACCAAAAAAAATATAAATATAAATATAAAAAAAAAAAGATAAATATGACGGGTTCAAGAAGAACCACTTACCCCAGGTCGTGTCCTCCTCCGCTTCTGAACGCTTCCAGAGGCTTCCATGGTGCTCAAATCCAATTTTTGATTCTCTTTGAATCAATCGTCATGGTGTAAATAAATCGTTCACATTTCCCTTTGGCATATTTATATATGTTGGGAACTGTCGGCACCGATTTTTGTGGTCAATGGTGATTTTTTCTATCGGTGCAGATTTCTCTAAATCGACACCGATTTATACTCATTTTTTCCCGTGGGTGGCAGTATCACTTCTCCACGTCGTTTACTTCCATCTCCTAATCTTCTTTCAATGGTGTTGATGCTTGGCTTATCTATCTGGTCATCATCCTACCCTGAGTGTTACCTTTTGGGGCATACTTTTTTGATATTATCATCCATTTCGAGTTTGTTCCCTTTGCATGGGGCACTCGCACTTTTTTGGCAGCTTAGAGTTAACGTGTCTAAAGGCACTAACATCGTCTGCTTTGCAGACCGTCTAGTTGTCCCTACCAATGTGTCTCTCTTTAGATGCTAACTATTTTGCAGCCCTCCTTACACTCATGGGTCTATAGGTACTAACATCGTCTCATGAGGAGACCATCTAGTCTGCCCTACCAATGTGAGTTCCTTAGGTTGCTACCTCTTTATTTATTTTTGTGCGTCATTAATGATCCGGTCTACTCTAGACATCTAGCTGGGGCTTCTTGCATTTTCATCTACCTTTTTCAAACTTGGGATCATTTGTTCTATCACCCATCCCATCCCTAGTTTGAGGGGGATCACATCATCACTTTTTCTTCCTTTCTTCCACCTTCTTGTTTTTGTCTCACAACCTTGCTTATCGCAAGTTACTTGACAAAAGGGGGCAAAATGTAGACACCTAAAATTGGTTATCCAATTTAGTGTCCCTCGTGTGCGTTTGCTCTCTCAGGTAACCTGGGGCACGTTTATATCACCACTATCCCCTTGGGGTATTATTCAATTTGTGATTTAAACACCTATCCTAAGTTTAATTCACCCCATTATGTTTTACTCGTGAGTAATTAAATATTAATTATTTAATTACACCTTTTTTACATGTATCCTAACCACTTATCTACCCCATATCTATTCTATCCATATATCCCCCCTATTTCTCCTCCTCCCAAACCGGGATATTTCCAATATTTGAGGTGGAGGGATCACTCTTATCTTTCCAAAAATCACTCATTTTGGCCATTTCAGGAATCTGTTCCATGATCGGCACCGACCGGTACTCGGTCGATGCCAATTTTTTGGAACGACACTGATTATAAATAGAGGCCCAAAACTCAGTTCTGGGGGGACACAGATTGTAAGAGAGAGAACGAGAGAGTTTTGAGCATCAAGTGTGAACATTATCTATCGAATGAGAGCAAATCTTGTCCAAATCAATCCCTGAGAGGAGCACCATCACTCTACCCTTATCACATCAACATCGCATGTCTCCATTGATTTTCTGGTGACTCTATTCCTGCATCCAGCACAGGTGGAGTCTTGCCAGTATCTCTCTGACTTCTGTAGATCTAGCAGATGTTGATGATCTTGCCTTCATTTTCTAATTCCCAAATCTTCTCGCACTTTGTCTCAGATCGATGCCGATCTATATCAGTCGACACTGATCTAAACCAGTCGACGCCGATCTGAACCAGTCGACACCGATCATCCTGCAGACAGGTAAAAGGACACAGGTAACACAAATCCAGCTTTGTTTTCATAGTTCCCTATTTTCTGTTGCTTTCCGTCTGTTGTTTAGATTTTGTTTATTACTTTGATCAGAAAATCTAGTCCTGTACGTACATATTTTATCATGTATGCTTCTTTACTTAATTGAAAACGTGGACTAACATCTACTAAGGGAGATTATCGCTTCCCGGACCCTCTTCTCGGGCAGTCCACCTAAATATCTTTTAACGTGGTCTTTTTTGTGTCAAGCATCGGTGTCTCGCAGGTTACTTGGATCTACTATGCGGAATTGCTCGTGTGCACCCATCTTATCTACATCGGCTTCCTTATCCATCTACATCTTCGGATGTTGTCCATCAGGTATCAATTTCATTTGAGTTTAGTTTGGTACATTAACTTGGACAGGTAACAAGCGTGAAATTCTTGATCAACATTTTGAACATACAACTCTTCAATATGACTTTAAGATGGGTGATACCCAAACCTAGATAACATTGATGAATGATAGAAACATATTTTGATGATGTCATCCATGAGTCTCATACATTTTTATAGCAGGATCCTGACCATTTTAACATAAATAAAAAAAAATTTCATTTGCAAGACGTTACTAACAGCCTATAGATATTAGAGACACAACATGAGTGTGCATTATGACTTCATTAAACTTATTTTATGTTCATTTAGGAATATCAAGTTTTTAATTCAGACTCAGTTAGATTCACTCGTGCACACTCAACCATATCTACTAAATTTTTAGGCTAATTTGTACATTTACATACCATCATTACATGAAACATACTCTTCATGATCAAAGAGTATCGAATTCTGGCCAAGAACATGAACTTAGAACAAACATAACCTTCTTTAATGGTTCAATAAAAACTTGGAAGATAATATACAATATTTTGAGTAATTATATACATGAAAATTTACATACTTGTTTACTGAGACCAAGAGTTCTTACTAAGACTATTAATCATGAAATTTTATCCTATATGAACCTTACTTATGCATACTCTTACAAACTCAGACACCTACGAATAAAAATGACTCAAAACCCACATTGATAAGTCACATCCCATACCTTGTTACTATTTAAGTATCCTAGAATCATAGCTTCCTCAACTTGTTATGTATAGGAGACTGAATAATAGAAAGACACATATAGCGTTTTTAAAAAATAGCTTCTTCAACCTAGGTAAACAATCTTTCTTGCTATTATTTGGGATGGTTGTTTTTTTTCCACCTTTATAGAACTAGAATCCTCTTTGACATGCTTTATGTGATCAGTCTTGAGCACCTAATATTTTTCATTATCCTTCTTATCTTTCTTTGATTATTCAACTCTCACATTCTGAGAGTCAAAACTCTTAACCTCATTTATGGAAATTATATTCCTCTATAAAATTCTTCCTTTTTTCCAATTGGTAGCTTGAATCCTAATAATAACTCTTAGAGTTTCAACTTGGTTACAAAATCTAGAAATGTTTCCCTGCCTGTGACACTTGAAACCTACAATATTATTGTTCTTTAATCTTGACTCATACACACTTAGATTATAACCACAATCCTTAGCTCTATGGGCATACTTACAACATGAATAAAATTCACCATTGAAGAGACCTTCACATTTCTTAGGACACCTTCTTTTGCAATCTCTAGTCCTATGACCAAAATCATTACAAACATAGAAATAACCATTAAAGGAAGCACCATACATAGTATTATTAGGTTATTTAATAATTTTTGATATTCTTAAATTAGTTTTGAATGTATCATTCTTTTCTATTTGATAAATCCATATTTTTCATCATTATATACTTGATTTCCTTTGAAACTCTTTTCATGTGTTTTTGAAAGGGAAAAATTCAACTTGAAAAAATGACAACAAGACCCTAGTGTCAAAATTTTCGACTATAAATATTCTTAAGAACCCTACTAGGTCAGTCCATTTCTTGTTTTAGGTATATCCCCATTTTTCTATTTTTCATATACAGTGTATTAACTTTTCCCTTGTGTTGAGAAAGTGATAACATCGTTATGATATTATTCTAAGGCAGTGCCTCCTTAGGAAAATTTCTCAATGGATTTAGAAATGGATTTTTTCATCCTTTATAAGAAAGGTGTAATTTATTTTTACGATATTTTAAGACCCATATTCATAAAAAAATGTTGTTATCTAGTAACCAAGAACATTGTATAATTGGTTTAGGAAGATTTGGAAATTTAGGAGCAAGTTCAACAAAAGCGGGGTTTTGAGGATGGATGAGCTTACAATTTAAAAAAACACGTGATCTTAGGAAGATGATTTAAGAGCTCAAAACTTATTTGGAGGTCAAAAAATATATCAAAGGAAATATTATTCAATTCCATAAATGGTGGTATTTCCATATTTTTCACAAGGCCCATACATTTCTTTCCACAACACATTTTTGGCAGGCATAACTTACAGTCCCAAGAAATAAGGAAAATATTTAGGGCTAGAAAGGATGAACCATACCTTTGGACACATCCCATTCTTCTCAGAATGTATTTTTTAGTCAAAATCATTTAAAGAAGTTTCAAAAAATACCTTTGGGGGCTCCGGGAATGCCATTATCAAGGTTCTTCCTAGGGTACAAGTTTCCATACTAGTCTTTTTTCTAGTGCCACGTGTCAACATGAGGCTAAGGATAAATTTTATTTTTATCTCTTCCTTGTAAAATGGAATAGAGGGGATAGAAAAATGATCCCCTCTCCATTTTGAGATCTTGTACACACCACATGATCTTGGGAAGCCTCTGTAATCACTTTTTCGCAACTTTTGTAGCACCCACCTCCTACAATGGATGCCCACCACTTGTGACCATGAGGATGAGGCAAATTTTTGCATCCCTTTTGTCTCTTTTACAAGGGAATGGAGGGGACAGAAAAATTTTCCCTCCCCATTTTTCTCACATGGTTCCTCATATGACTGAAACTTGGCCCCCAGGTGCTAAAAATGAGCTCCTCTCTCTCACCCTTCAAGAAATGGTTATCTGCCACTTTTCCTCATAGGGTTAGTGTTATCACCAAATCATAGCACACTTGTGTTTATACAAGTGCATATACTTGAACTCATGGTGTGATTGGATAACATGGGTACTATCTCCAAGTTGTGGGACTTGCTACTTGAGATAGACCTCCAGAGAAAGCTGGTTCTTGCTCCTAAACTACCTGCCACAATCTACTCTAATGTAGGGGAAACTAACTATTCTAATCTAAATTTCCAAGGGACTAGAGAGAGAGAATACATAAAATGAAAGCCTACACTAAAGTGGTGATACACCAGAAAAGGAGGGTGTGAGAGTAGTCTCCAAATGTGTGAAATAGAGAGGCAAATTGCACACTAGAAGAGGTGATGACAGTTCTCCATAATCTAGGAAAATGCATTCACAACAATATTCCAAGCATACATAATAATAATGAATCCCTGCAAGAACATAATAATAGACACAATATTCTTGTAAATAATTTTAAAGGGGAAAGAAGAATGCAAGAAAACACATCAGGGGAAGATACATCCACAAACTTGTATTTTATTGCTTCCTGGTATGCACAGTTCAATCTATTACAAGATAAGGGCCTGGATCACCATGCAAGGAGTCCACAACAAGGGCCTGCAACACATTGGCTTCACAAAGAAATTTTGGTAGTGCTTTGCTACAAAACTCCCTCTTTCCTTACAATGAGCCCAACACTCTAATTTATAGAAAAGTGAGAAGGAAAAGAGAAGGGAAAATGGAAATCCCAAAATCTATCCTTCAACCACCTATAAAAGGCATTAAATGGAGTAAAGTGATTATATATTACTTGCAAAAGGCTCCCCATACTGTCCCAGGTGCTGCAGCAGAGAAATACTGATAACCATGCCTCTTAATTGCACTCCCAACCACCAAATGAAACACTGTTATGAACTCGGCCACGTTTTATAAAAAATATTTATCAATCTCTCACCAAATCTATAATTTCTTTATTTCTGTGTGTTGGGCTCAAAGCCATGATTCCAACTGTACTAATTTTGTGCAATTTCATTAATAAATGAAAAAGTTATGGCCTTCTGAGTGCGGGCAGCTATTTTGGGTCTGGCAGGCACTTTCTGTCATTTGACGGGAATGAGCATTAACTGACTGGAGCCAAATATGTTTATTTTATTTAAATATATATACCCTCATTTAAAATAATAAATCCAGTTTTTGTGGCGTAGAGGACATCATGCTCGTTCCAGAAAGTCCAATTTTGTGAAAATCGGAGCTCGGAGTCAAAAGTTATGGCCATTTGAAGTTTCACGGGTCAAACGTTGACTTTTCCTCTTTGCCTTCGGCCGCTTTGGCTTTTCGCATCCCACGCATACTTTTGTCCCAGATGTCTCGGATGAAAATCTCCCACCTCGGCCGATTTGGGCTTCCTTGTCCCTCTTTGCGGTGAAGACACGTGGCGAGATTCCATTCGCTCTCGGCTCTTTCGGCTTTTCGCGTCCTCCGTGTACTTTTGGCCCGGATGCCCCGGTACGAAAGTCCTCTGTTTCGGCCGAACTGGCCGGTTCGCGTCCTCCGTGCACTTTTGTCCCAACTGCCCCGAACTGCCTAGGAAAAATTTCTCCGAACCGCCCGAAATGGACTGACTTGCGCCAAACCGGCCGATCCGCGTCTTTCGCGTACCTTTGTCCCAACTCTCCCAACTGTATGAAAACAACACTTAGTCGATTTTTTCCACTTTTCGGCCAGTTCACCTTTTCGCGTCCTGCACGTCCTGGCGTCCCGGATGTTGCGAGGACTAGGACTTAGCCATTTTTCATGATTTTTCTTGGCCCAAGCTTGTTTTCTACAAATTTTTCACATTTTTAAAACTTGCTGGGTTTTCCTCTTGGACAGGAGAGTTAGAAAGAAGCCGAGGGGACCCCAAAAACATGATTTTTTGCCTTGAATCAATATAATTGCTTGGGACTAAAGAATTTGATGCATGTTATCAAAATTACCTTGAGGGGTGAATTTTGGATAACATTTAGGTTTCATTTTTTTTCCCTGTACTCAATTATCCAAGGGGAATAGGGGGATAAAAAAATCACCCCCTATAAACAATAAGACTAGAAAGATAGCATTTTTTGAGACCTTACCCATTTTCAAAAAATCTACCCGAACCTTTGTTAAATTTTTCCAGATTTCTTGTCTCCATTTTAATTACCCCATTACTTCGTCCATGGTTCCATGATCATAGAAAAAAAAATTCACAAAATTTTCAATTTTTCAAAGCTACATATTCATATTTATTCCTGAATGACTATGTAACCCGTGAAAGTGAAAAATTTGTATCTCACAAACTAGTGCACGGATTGAGGTGGGGGTTTTTGTAATATTATTCATTTTCAGGGACCTTTAAGAGACATGTGATAAAAAAATACATGTATTATGTACAATTTTAACCCAAACAAAACCCAACTTTGTGCCCTAGTTTTTCTCTTTTCTATTTTTCACCATTCTATTCATTGGATTGAGTTAAAATTTTGTACGTGATATCCAACAAAAAAACCTATCCTGGTAGAGTTGGTTTCATCAAAATATCAGGTGTGAAAGGGAGCTTTCCAAATATTGTAACTATATATACGTGTACTTACTATAAATAGTAAACTCATAGAAAATGAATATTTTCTCAAGGCATTACTCTTTGAAGACAAAAAAAGGAAACAAATGAGTTGGTCTGATGAAAAAAGGGCAAAAGGGGAAATTTTCTAAAAATACTAAACCCTAATTTGAATTGTAAAAAGTTATCATAATCAAACATGAAATTCAAATTTTATAGGTCTCGATCCTGATTTAGGTCTATCGTTAGAATACTTGGGCATTGGTGACAGCGATATTACCCACATAAAACTTGAAAAAATCAAGGATAGGATATTTGGTGGACCTAGGAGACCAGTGGAAGATAAGGTCTACACAAGTGGGTTGTACATATAAGGTGGTTATCAAGTTCTAGTTTAAAGTGTAAAATTTGTATTAGAATGCTCTCATCATTACGAGCAGAAACTTGAACTATAAGAGTAGTTGATAACTCAGACCTAACACTACTTGCCCCAATGGAAATATGTCACTCAATAGAAATTTTGACCCAGAACTATATGGCAGTCATCACTAAGGATTTTGCATCAATTGAATTGATAAAAGAAGATTCTTACCTCCAAGTTCCCGCATTAAGCTCTTGGTTAATGAAAAGAAGAAATTATTCACGTATGTTTAAGACCATCTCTCGAAGTGAATTTCACAAATGATTCTCAAATGTGATTATCCTTCAAAACAAGGTAATGGGAGAATAAACCATGAGACACTTTCATGAATAGATGGCCTTGTTTATACTCACAACATTTTCCATAAAAAGTGGATAATATATTGGGGACAAATAATCAATGACAACTTTCATCATTAATTACTTCAAGTGCCCATCTCTGAAAATTCTTGATGAATTCATATTCAGTGAACGTTATTTCTAGATCAAAACTATTCAGATGGTAGACACTTGCCCAAAATATTTCACAAAATAATCTTGCATTCTAAAATTACCCACAACTAATCTTTAAGGAAATAAACCAACATTTCACAAGAGTAAATGATGTATTCATAATTTTTGTCATCAAATCACTGGAATGAAATCGTAACTTGATATTTTCTCTACAAGAATCTTCTTTGATCAATAGGTATAGGTCCTATTTTATTTATTTTTCAACCTTCTCCAACATCAGAATATCCAATTGTGATATTTATCCATGAAGGCTACCATAGTATCCTAACCACAACTTTTTCATTTCCATAATAACCTCAAGAACCAAAATATGAAGAACATATCTTTCCCTATCTCCCTTGGAATATTAAATTGTAAAAGTCTTAATGATTTTACAAACCTAGAATCTTACTTCACCCCTCTGAGTTTGTATTCATATATTGTAAGGGCATACTTCAATATCATAAATGATCCAAACACTCTTCACCTCCCTAATTCATACCATGTTCTAGAGATTGAAGACTATTGGTTGAATTACATAAATGATTTTGAATTCATGGAGAGAGACCACATGAGAATGACCATTAGGAAAATGAAAAGGTTAAATTTTGATTTGTTTTAAGAATGAATTCAAGATGTTGTCGAAAACTTATATGATTGATAGTACCAATTAGTAAAGGCCTTACCTCTTCCATAGGTGACATGGAGTGTGCTCGAATTGGAAGATATAAGTGAACAAAATAAGGCTATCATCAAAATATAAAAGAAATGGTTAATAAAAAATAAGGTTTCCTTCATCTCATCACTAAGTTTCCTCATTATTAAAAGGTATACATCTCACCACTCCTCTTCAAAGTTTGTGGAGAATACTTTTGACTCAGATCACTCTAGAGAGAGTTCAAAATAAAAGGAAATGGAATAAGAACCCCCTACTAAAAAATGTCACACAAGAAGCTATGAAAAATATATGATCCTAAGGTAAAAGTGGAGCAAGAAGAAAACAATCCAATTAACATTTCATCCCCTCAACAATCCTAGTGCTTCTCACCATTAATTTCCACTCCACCCCCTCTTCCATGAGATGATCCTTTTGATATTTATCGAGAGTTAATAGTCATGTCATTTTCCAAGCCCAAGATGAATGATATGGTACCTTGGATGTAGAAAATGATCGCAAAGGAAGCCCATAAAGTTCAACAAGTGATAGTCCATGATTTATCATCTATCTGCTCATTATTCAAGGGAAAGAAGAGAAAGGTGTCTCAAGTAACTTCACACTTTTTCAATGGTACTTCAAGAAACCAGTATGTGGAAATAATTTGTCCAAATGGGATCAATCCCATTAAATAAATCATCCCATAATACTATGATATAATAACCATTTTCCTAGGCCAAGAAACCCAGGAGGGAGATGTACATCTATTATATGATTCTTTAACTCACCTTCTCACAAGGAACGATGATTATAAATAGAAAATTGATCAGTTGGAAGACCATGTGCAAACACTCGCCTCATATGTGTAAAATTTCATGAACCTGAATGCCTCTTCATCTCTCATAACTGAATAAGTTACTCCCATCACTAGCTTTGACCCGGAGTCCATTCAGAAGACACAAGGTTTCACCATGTATAAATAAGCCAATGAAAATGGGTGAAAAATATAGTGGAGAAGGGAAAGGTATTTCTCCCAGAGATGCTTACATTGTACAATTACATGTATGTTACTGCCACCAAATTCTGAATGATAAGGGATAAGATCAGAAATTGAAATGAACATTGGGATCAGGTGTACCCACTAGTTGTGGAGATGGGAAAATACCATTCTCGAGTGTTGGTAGATAGAAAGGTATTTTATTCTTCATCTAATAATTCTTCACATATAAGGGAAAGGAATCTTATCTCTTGGTATGAGATGAAAAATTGTTCTCCTTATGACTTGTATTTAAATAAGGAGCATGCTTTAAGGTTGAAAGTTGATGTCAACACTAAGATATAGAAGCTTAGAGTTCCTTCCATTGATGAGAGTACAACATTTGATGAACTATTGAAGATATTCAAGGATTATCTCAAGAATGAATCTGGGGAACCCTTTTCTTTTAATGAGAAAACACAAGAGTCTCTCATCGATTTCAAATCTACCATATCAATCATTGCAAAGAAAACTAAGTCTTTGTTTGTTAGAATCAATAACATAAATGAAATTTTGGATGGTTATCTTGATGCCTTGAGTTGTGTCTACATTTATCGAGATGATAAATTTACACCTACAATGGCATGGTACAACAAGGAATTCTAGGGAGAGGATATTGTTCTAGTTGAGGTTGGAAAATATGTATCATAAAGTAAAGAAGAACTAGCAAGGGCAATGTCTTTATCAAGCTAGTTATCTATCTTCTTTTCTATCTCTCTTCCATCTCCTTTCCCCCTCCTCCGTCATGTTCTACTTATTTTTTGGAGGTTACACTTTTCATTTTTTCTTATTCATTTTTGTACTATTCATTTATCTTTCACTATATCTGATATTGTAATAATTCACCCTTAATTAATTCAAGGGTACTTAGTTTTGTTCCTAGGAATATGAAAAGTCACATGTTGCAAGGGACAAATGAAATGTTATGTGGGGGGTAGGTGAAAATTGTTTCTAAAGTCTATAAATTGCAATGACTTCCCCATTCTTAAGGGTTGTCAAGTTTTTTATGTTCAAGAGTAGATAAGTACTTGTGATAAGTAAAATAGATAGCTATTTTTTACTCTATTCTCCTTCTCATATGTTTTTCCATTCCTCTTACTTTATACATTTTTGAGAATGTCAATAAAGAAGAGATGAGTTTCATGATTTTATTGATCAAGGAATAAGTGAAACTTTGTGTTCATAATTCCATATTGTCTTGGTGTCATAAATAAGGATATTGTTCTTCCTAACTTTGTGTGTTGATATGTTGTGATTAATCTTTGCAGGCATATCAAGTTTTTACCTATAATATTAATCATTATGTCAATTTTTTGTTTATTTTTTTCATTTATGTGAACTCAATTGATGGAAAAAGGTGTCATGAGTTCAAATGTGTCTCCATGATCTGTTAGTAAATGGTTAAACAAAAAGGTTGATTGCTAGTGTCCATGATTGGTGAGTTCTAAGAGGTTTTGGTGTATGGTTAAGTGAGCTAAGTCACAGTTTGAGTCCTCCCAACCTAGTTGGAGTGTTTCATGAGGTCAAGAAATGTCTATTTGATGTGTTATGGGTGTACATGGGTCTTTATGAGGTTAACAAGGCCATTTCATGGTTTATTAATGTTGTGTCAGGTCATTTAAGGTTTATTTCTAGCCTTAGAGCATGCAGAATGAGATGGAGGTATGATATTAAGACCTTATCAATCATGCTAGATCATGGTAACAATATGATGGCAATGTTATTTAGGTTTATTTTGATTTTTAGGTAAGTTATCAGAGGTTTGGGGTTTTTTTTGGGTCCTTGGGAAGAAAGCATATGAGTAACAAACATGCTAGCATAGGTAAGTTACTATTGCTACATATTTATATGAATATTTGAGATATGTGGTGAGTTTGGAAAGTTAGAGGATGTTTTCATGATTCTTCATGAAAAATTTTAGGTCATTCTCAAGAAGTAAATAGAAGCTATACAAGTTTTGGCAAAACTGGGTAAGTAACAATGTGTTGTTGAAGCAAATGTGGACATTTTGGTGCTCATTTTAAACTGCATTCATAGCATGGGGTCCTGAAATATTTGAAAAATACTCTAATCTCAATTAGTAATGTTTCAAAAAAAAATTAGGTTGTTTGATCTTCACATTTTTATGAATGATTGTTAAGAAGGTAATGTGGTTTGAAACAATAGTGAAACCTTAGCTAGGAGTGGATTGTAGAAGAGGAGGTTTATCACCATGTTTTTTATTAATTATGAAAAAGTGATGAATATATGTTCTATAGGACTCTTGCATATTTCTAGAAAGGTAAGATAGAGTATGTCACAATATGTGGGCCCGATTTGAAATATCTTATTTTTGAAGATCTATAGTTTAAGGAAAAGTTCTCCAAATGAGGTAAAGACTAAATTGATATTTATGATAACTTAGGATATATTATGGACATGAAGGTATTAGGTCATGGTTTTGGTGAAAAAATTTAAAGTATGCCCTATTTTTGAAGAATGGCTTTTGAGGTAGTTTTGAGTATCCTTAAGTAAAAGTGGAACTGCAGGAGCTACAAGAGGAGTTAGGAGTTGATTCAAGTATTATTGTGATCATGGTTCAGAAATATTTCTAATGTTATATCAAACTTGATGATTTTACATCTTATAAAAAATTTATGACATATTGTTTGAAGGTCGAGATTGAAGGATGTTTCTTCTAGTAGGGTACAAAGTGGCTTCATGAGGTAAGTGATGGATTATGAAATTTTTATGCTTGGTGAAGGTTTTTGAGTGCTTATAAATCATTTATAAGTTTTATCCATGCTTTCTATATTCTTATAAGTGATTTTTTAGATGATGGAGAAAGTTGGGCTCATACTCAGCTCTTGAGTAAAAGAAATCATAAAAAGCAAATTTCAGAGATTGACTTGGTTAACTTCCTTCCACAAAGAGTTGGATGGAGTTACAATATGTTATGGAAAGAGAATTAAGAAGTATTTATACTGGTATTTATATTGTTTCTTCGTAATATGATTTTGGTTTTCATTAATTTAATTTTTTTAGAAAGAAGGTAGCTGCATTTTTAGGATAGTTTTGTTCTTGTTGAAAGATTGAGTTGGTTAAGGCATTAAATAAATGAGTTGATGCTTGATATCACATCAAGAATGAAGAGGGGTGAGGTGTTTTCCTATTTAAGACATTTGTAGGTCTTCAAAGGGTCAACAAGTGTGAAAATTAGTTGAATTAGCAAACTTGGTTTTGGGGAGCTTGTATTGGTTAAGAGAAAATTTGATGTGGTTTGAACACATGGTAGGTTTATGAGATATAGAATGCATAGGTGTTATTTACAAGTCTTGGGAATTCCATATCATGGTCACGAGTCATATTTTATTTCATTTTAAGGGGTATTAAGGTGCAAAGGTAAAGACATGGTGTTGGAAACAACTATTTTGAGAAGGAAATGAGTTAGCGGGCCCATTTAATGAAATATTTAATTGGTCCAAGGAAATGTGTGACCATGATTGAGGTTTAAATTTATATTACTCATGTATGGTGATTTTTTTTATCTTGAATAACAATGGTTTTGTTATGAGTGGATTTTTATCATCCTAGTCATGGCATTTTAAGGCTTTTTTGTGTAAGATGAGTGGTTTTTGGGAATGGATGGCCTATATGAGTCATATATGACCATTTTAATGCATTTATTTGAATTTGATAATGTTTTTTGTGTAAAAATAATTATGTAGGACTAAACTCCCTTGGGTTAGAATTAAGAGAATCTTATAAAAGTGAAGTTAGAGTTCATTGTTATCACCAAAAAACAACACCCCTTGATTTTTCATAAATGGATGATAAAAAATCAAGTGTTTTGGGTAACATGGGGTTGTCTCTCAAGTTTTGAGACTTTCTACTTAGAGACAAACCAATGTATAAGTTTGTTTCCTCTACCTATTCATAATGATAAAGTACTTCTAGGAAGGAAATTAAACTATATAATCCTTATATATCATTCCAATGGACCAATGAGAGAGAGGAATGCATAAAATGAAATCCTACACTAAGGGAGGGTGATAAAAACAAGAATATGGTGGAAAGACACTTTCAAATTAGGGAAAATGGGAGAAAAATGGAGGAGAGGGCATAACTAAGTATCACAATCCAAAACATCATTCAAACCACCATTTCCATGGAGCACAATAGATTAAAACCATACAAGGAGAATAAAGAATGTAAAATATACCTATAGATGCAATGAAAGGAAAGAAAATTTTATAGTACACAAGCTAGGGAAGATAATAACCACATCACAAGTATTTTATTTCTTAGGGAAGATGTACAATCCATTACAATGAAGAAGAAAGGAAAGCATCACCATGTTGATATCTAAATTTGAATCTTGCAACTCAAAATCCACATGCAAGACTTGAAGAAGGCTGTATTAGCATTACAATAATGTCAAACATAAGAGTGTATAACATTACAAATGAGCCTTCCTTAACAATATATAGAAAATTGGAAAGATAGTGAGAAGGAAAAAGAGAGGGTACTTAGATTCAACTTCCACCCACAAAAACCATGCATTATATCCTTTAAAATGAGTATGGGTAACCTTACAAATCCATTCCATAGTGATACTTTTCTTGCAAAAGTAGAAATGGGCACCAAACCTCATTAAGAATGGTTGTTGAGATACCTTGAACTATGTTCTTTAATGCTGAATATGTCCTCCTATTTTTCACCCACTTATCCTCACCTATGCCAATATTATAAGTTTCCATGATGTAGATGATGAAAATACCTTTCCAACGGTATAATTATTTATCAAATTTCACGTATCTGGGTGAAATCTATGCCATGTTGGTTGAGGGGGCCGGGGATGGAACACATGTTCCCAAGTTAAAAGTACAGTCCAAAATTAATTGTTTCTACTCCTAGTGGTGTTGATGGATTGGAGGTGCAGAGAACTAATTGGAGAGAGGAAATGTTCCATTTTTTTCATATCCCCCACTTTATCCATAATGGTCCTCGAATATCATTTGGACTAGAGATTCAGGTCCTATGTGGTACTTAGGAATACCTCCACCTGGGAAATTAGTTCATGCATCTTCCTCCCTTTCCGCAAAACTATTTCCTTCACTCATTCCTTTAACACCCGCTTTCATTGATTTTTTAGGCCAAACTCTTCCATTGGGAACTCACCCTTAGGTGGAAATGTTTTGTGTGCATTTGGTTCCTCTGCACCACTTAGTCCATATGACTCCTCCTCCTCCCACATCACACTCTACTTCCTTCACTTAAAAATCAACATGCAATGGGGGAACCTTTAGCATGCTCAAACTAGTGCCATTTACTCTTGGTTCCTTCACACCCCAAAAATAGTGTAATACATTGCCCAATCAAAATCCTTTGAATTACATCCAAAAGGCTTGTGTGCGGAACGAAGGACCTAGAAGAAATGTTGCATCTGACCCCATAAAACCTAAAATACACTACAGAAGCTCAAATTTCTTAGTTTTTGACCCCCTAGAACCTAAAATACACTATAGAAGCTCAAATTTCTTAGTTTTTTACTAAGTATGTAGCTTGAGGGGTTAGTAAAGAAGACTTGGAACATCTCAAAATCAAATTTATCTATTTAAATAAATTTATACTTTCCCTAGTCCAAATGAATAATGTAAGTTATCAAAATACCTAAAAGGTGGGGGTATTTTGGATAACAATTTGGAAACTCAATGAGGTTATTTTCGTATCAGGTGAAGTGATCAGTGGCCTTGAAGCATCTTATAGGCATGGATTCAACCTGAAAAAATATGAAAACTAATCTATAACTTGATTTTATCACCCCTGAATCCCCTTGAAGTGCCACCTGGACTTATATCTGATCTATTATTTCTTCAATTGACCATTATCATTATAAAATAAATTCATTTAAATTTTATGAGAGTGGAAAATCGTCTTGAATCTAAAACCCCACCATGTAACCTCTTGAACATATCTTCTTTAGAGTCCTTAATGAACCACTGTGAAATAGAACTATGCCACCCAAAAGAAATAAAAAACTCTACAAATGACTTAGGAAAAGTAAAAATATACTATCAATGAGACAATATGCTGAAAGAAATTAGAGGAATTGAAAACTAATCTACTATGTATAAAGAATATTTCTCCCCTCAATAACAATGCTTTAGAGAGATCCCACTGAACAGGCTATGTAATTCTTCTGTATCAAAATTTGAAAATTAGAAAGAATTGTTGACTTATAGCATGTAATTACATAGGTACCAATCCATATTGAATCAATCTTTGAGTTTCTACCTAATTTATCTCAGTCTGCATCCCACTTTAGGACTATATTTTCTTCTTGGAAACTCCTAGCCTTTGCTCTCTTGTCAAAACTCTTCTTAAATATGATCTTGTTATTTTTTCATTGTCATAATTTCTTGATTTCTCAACTCTTCTAGTTCCATGAGCTCTACATACCTAACTTATATGGCTTAAAAATCAAACATTTTCATCTACTTGATGATCTCAAATGTTGGAAATTCAAGAAATATTGGCAGCCTTTCTTTTTTACCATAAACTAGCTTGTAGGGAGAGCTACTAGTTGATATTTTAGGGGTGATCCTACCAGTATAAAAGGATGGTTTTAGTTTTTTTTCCCAAGTCCTTTGATTCTCATCTAGAGTCCTCCATATGATCCTTAAAATGTTCTTATTTTTGGACTCGTCCTGCCCATTACCTTCTTGGTATTAATTTTAAGAGGTTCTTAATTATATTCCATTTTTCTCACCCCAACTATATATCTTTGTGCCAAGGAAAGATAGAGAATTATCATAAATGATTTTTGAAGGAACACCAACCCTTGTCATAATGAAATTGATGAAATCGAGAATGCTAGCCTAATTTACCTCCTTTAGTACAACTGCCTCCCACAACATGGTGAAGTATTTTATTGTTGTTAGCATCCACTTGTGTGCCACATTTGAATTCAGATTGATCACTGCAATGAAATAAAATCCCCATTGTACGAATGAATGATTTATTGAGATGTAATGGAGTGGAAATTTTGTTATCCTTTTTCTTCATATAAAGAACACACATTTATTACATTTTTTTATCCATGCATAGAAGTCACTGATAAGGTTAGAAAAATAATAACTAGATTTGATGATCCTAAGAGTTACTACCCTTGAAAAAAATTAACCCATGATTATCCATAATGGAAGTCATGTAACACTTTCTCTACTAATTTGTTTTAATGCACATCAAGAGAACACCATTCACATCATTCCTAAATATGATTCCATCAATAAGCACAAAGGGAATGTACTAAAGTCTGAAATACCTTCTTTTACATTTTTTCAAAATTTTGGGGAATTTTCTTGTTTGGAGAAACTTGATCATATTTTTAGTCTGATAAGAATAGTAAAAATATGAGCTAGTTGTTCTTGGTCATCTTGAAGCACGAACATGGCTTCTTTATCAATATGTTGGCATAAAACTAGTTGTTCACATAGTCCATTTCCCCTTAATAGCTTGTTCATTTGGATGTCAATTTCATATTCCATCACCTTGGTTATCCAACCATATATTTTATCATTCAAATCCTTTTTTCAGAAGGAAGTATTTCATAGCATCATGTGAAAATACAAAATGGATCTTGTTTTTGGTTACTAAATGCCTCAATTTCTTCAATCCTCTTATAAAAAAGGACATGTTTTTCAATAAATGAGTATCTCACCTCATAATCCTCAATATTTTAATATAAAATATAATTGGTTGATCCAAACCTTCTCCATTTGACTGCACTAGTATGGAATATATTGTTTTAGCACCTTCAAAGCCATACAAGGTGAAATATTTTGTGAAAATTGGGTTAGTGAGAGTTGGGGCCTATGTAATTAATTTATTTATACTTTAAATCTATCCATTCCTTTAACTTCTCATTTCAAGCTCATGCTCTTATTTAGCATTAATGTCACTAGTTTAACAAGTATGGTAAAATTTGGAACAAAATTGATTCTTCCCAAGAAGCTTTGGAGTGCTTATTTGTGGCTTGTTAATGGAAATGCAAGGATGGTACTAAATATTTATGGATCAATTGTTAACCATTATTTAGAGATAATATGGTTATGAAATTTTCCTTTATGAGCACAGAAGATGCACTTTTTAGGGTTATAAATGGCCTACACTTCTCAAATGACTGACTGAGATGAAGAAGATGGTCAAATGCAATTTTTAAAAATACTATGATATAATCCAGGTACACAAGACACATTTTGTTCATTTGTCCCTTGATTATTATGTCAATGAATCTTGGGAATGTTTCTCTTACATTGGAAAATTCGAATGGCATTGTTGTGTAATCATAGGTTCCTCATGTAATGGTAAAATTTGTCTTGAATTGATCTTCCTCCTTTACCCTCATATGATTGTACCCTAAGTATTGATCTAAGAGAGAAAAAAATTCTGAACCTATTACCATTTGTAAGATTTGTTTTGATAAAGGTAGTGGATAATGATCCTTCAAAGCTGCCTTGGTTAAATATTTGAAATCAACACACATTCTGATTTATCCATTCCTTTTCCACTATTAAACAAGGTTAGCAACCCAAGATAAAAATTTATGGGAAAAAATGATGTTTTCCTCAATAAACTTATTCATTTCTTCCTTCATTAGAGTCTACATATGTGGATTTACAAGCCTTTGTTTCAGTCTAATATTCTTGATAGTTGAATATAATTCAACAGTGTGCTAACCCAAACTAGGATAAAAACCTCGAAGTTCTTCATAGATCCATGTAAAAATATCACCGAAATTTGGGAAAAGTTCTGCAAAAGAATCATTTTTCATAAAGAGTGGTTACCTTCTGAATTTGAATAAATTTTCCTTTACTAACTAAGATGGGTTATAAATCATCACATTTCACTATTATGTTTGAATTTTCTTTTTTGAACTACTTTTCAAGGTTAAAAATGGATTCCAAGGTTACTACGTTCTTGGGCATCTTATTTTATCTGAGTTGGATAACATGGTCTCCATATTTCTTTTCTAACATGTCTTGATTCCTTAAACAAAATTGAGCCTCTTCTTGAATGAAATTGGTAATTTGATGATCATTCTCAAACACTTTCCAGTTTTTTTTGTTGTCTGGTATAATAGGCCTCGCTATTGCCCTGATATGTTGTTGCATTTTTTCCCTCTTACTGGTGTAAAAATGTGAAATGTTTCTCTAATTATAGCTAGATTGTTAGTAATTTCATTCTCTTTCCTTGGAATGGCATGAATATTAAAGGATTTAATATATTCTAGAAGGTCCCAAAATCTTTATTTATAGGATTTTTTCAAATCACTCTTGGCTACATTTAATCCTCTGATATGATTGATAATCAGCTCACTATCTCCAAAGGTAGGCAATTTCTTGATGTTCTTATTTCTTTCCCATTGTAGACCATGGATAAGATATTCATATTCTTAATTTTTATTGGAGTATATAAATTGAAATCTGAAAGAGGATTAATATTTCACACCTATAGGAGACACAAGTACTACACCTTCTCCTATACCTTGTCTACCTCTTTATCCATTAAAGAACATTTTCCAAATGCCTTATTCCTCCTAACTATTTAGTTTGACAATACTTGGAAATGGTGAATTATCCTCATATAAACAACAATTACACATGCCAACTTCTTCAATATGATATGGGATAAACTTGTCACCCATTTTCCCACTCATCAAGTAGTAACTCAAAAATATCTTTAATTTGAGTATTTGATTCTTCAGTACTTGGACAATCATATTCATCAAATATGGTACAATTGACATTGATGGGGCTAGGAAAATGCTATTATATATGATATGTGGTAATAGGTTTAGACATAATTATGGTATTAGTTCTATACCTGGTCTCTAAGATCATACGAGACCACTTAGCTGACAAGTATGCTCCAATTTTTGTAGTGAAGTCTATGGATAGGAACAAAGAAAATACTAGAGGTAAATAAATTATGAAAATGTCCTAAGGAACTGATACATTAGGACATGCATGCAGTGTGTGGATTAGGCATGTGATAACTCCAACAGTTCCTACTTTTGTTCCGTATATTTGTACCAAACACATAGAAATGGCCTCATACATGAGAACTAATAGGTCTATAATTTATTTTGGCATTACGAAACTAATTTCTCATGAATCAATCATACAATTGTGTACAAAATTATTTCCGATGATCAAGGATACATAGAAAAGTGGACGTTTCATGTTTTTACTTAGATAATCCTCCATTTGTTGTATGACATTATTAATAAAAACCATGTCTTATTCCTTAGATGAATCATTTGGGATAGAAAAGGTTGTCATAGCTACTTGAAAGATATCTCTTTGTTCTGGAATAGTCAATGAATCCCACATTAATATGCTCACATATTTTAGTCAATTTTTCAAGGATGTTAAATGGAAATGAACTATCCTATTTTTCACATTTCTTGTAACATCCTTTTCTTGCAATTGAGGTGATATGGAAGAAAACTTAGGCTGATTTTCCACATTTGGATTTAGATGTTTGAGATGCCATTATTTTGAAGTCTCAAATTAGGTTGAGAAGGACATATAATTTTTGGCTGTTCCTCTTCCATATATCTCTTCTTATATCTAGTATTTCTATCCACATCTTGAGGAAAATTCTAATTTATCCCACAAAATTCTTCCACTTTCCAGTTAAAAAGTTAAGTATCACTTGGTGGTGTCTCTTGAGTGACAATATGTTGTGTATTTTCCTCTATTATTGCATATTAAGGATTAAATGCACTTTGCACCTTCAAATATTGGTTTAAAATTCCATTGTGGCATGTTTCTTGATTGTGTGGAAGATGAAAAGGGAAACATCACTCATAATATTTCACAAGGTTATTTTGAACGAGAACCAAAGCTTGAGATGAACAAGCCATAGTTGGATTGTATGGTTGGAAAGGTCTTGTAGGAGGAAACTAATTCTAATTTTGTGGATAATCTTAGGAGGAATATTTTTTTGGTTGATAAGAGGAATTATTTTCTTGGTATGGAGTCTGATAAGGTTTGATAATTTGATCTTGCTTCCTCTTAATGGATATTAACACATTCCCAATCTTTTTGAATTATTTCATCACTTCTTACAGCTCAGTAGAACGACTTGATGAAGTAGATTCTTTGTTATAACTTTGGCTTCTCGGGGTTGTAATAGGGGCTAACTAAGGATATTTTTAAGAATATGGTCTCTCAATCTCTAAATATATAGGCATAGGCATCCTAGGGGCTTATTTTTCATCTTGTATTATACAATTCTCATCCCTAATGGCTATTAGATAAATTAGTTAAATGAATAAAACCCATAGATTGTATCATAACACAAATATCATAATTCAATTATTTTAAGAAGGAAAACACCTTGCGGAGTTGGTATCAAGAGATTTGGAACTAACTACCATGTCCTCTTAAATATAATATAGAAATCTGTCATGATCTCATTGGGAGAACTATTAATCATTGTTGTTTGTTCCCTCAAGGAGTTTTTATTTTCCTTTTCCCAAAATTTATTGTAAATTTTAGTGCTAATTCCATCCCAGTTGATAATAGAATTAGGTATTAAGATTGTGCACAATTGGAGTGCTTTTTGTTTGAGTGAAGAAGTTAAAATCCTAACTGCTATATCATCTTCTGGAACTAGATGAACATAACATACATTTGCAACATCTTGAATGTGATCGGCAAGAGTAACTTGGTTCTCAAGAGTAAAAAATGGAATACTTTTGACTGAAGCTACCGGTATGTCATTTTGTGTAGGCAGAGCCAAGGGAATACCACAAGTGAAATCTACAAATGGTAAATTCCTCTATGTTGCCATGATTTGAATGGGTCTCAAAACTATAAATGATTTGAAGAAGGACCAAATAGGAGGTGGAGTAGAGAGAGTTCTATTGGGTAGTGATGATGATCTATGAAATGATCTTCCTCTTCTTCTCCTCCATGGTGATAGTTGTAAGTACTGAAATGATCCCTTTTTTGTTCTTGACCTTGTTTGAATTCTTCTGATAAAAATTAAACACTAGCACTATTAAAACAAGTAAATAGAATGCTTGGAATCTCCATATGTGTTGCTGAAAATCCTCTAAAGGATGAAATTCACCAAGATACACAACAAAACTTGAAAAAAATTAAATATTAACTTATAACATCGCACCACATGTGAAAGAAATGTTATCACGAAAAAACATCACCCTATGATTTTTCATGAATGAATGGTGAGCAATATTTTTTTGGGTAACACATGATTGTTTCTCAAGTTGTGAGACTTTCTACTTACATAAAGACCTCTAGAGAAGGATGGTTCCTCTACCTATTCATAATTATAAATTACTTCTAGGAAGGAAATGCATCTGTCTAATCCTATTATATGATTCTAAGGGGCTAGGGAGAGAGAGGAATGCATAAAATGAAATCCTAAAATAAGGTAGGGTGATAGCACCTTGAAGAGGGTGGAAAAAGACTCTCAAATGAGGGAAAATGGGAGAAAACTTAAGGAGGAGGGGGCATACATAAGTTCCACAGTCCAAATCAACATTTAACCCACTATTTCCATGGATTAAAACATAGTCCAATAGTGATAGAATAATAAAGAATACAAAATATACCTATAGATGAAATGAAAGGAAAGACAAATTGATAGAACACAAGTTAGGGTAGATAATAACAAAAAAAAAGTATTTAGTTTCTTTAGGAAGATGGAAAATCCATTACAATGAAGGAGAAATGAAGGGATTACCATGTATATATCCAATCTTGAGACCTGCAACTCAAACTCCACATGGAACACTTGTATAAAGATGCATTAACATTACAAAAATGTGTAATATAAGAGTTTCCAATGTTACAAATGAGCCTCCTTTAATAATATATAGAGAATTTGAAAGAGAGATAGAGAGAGAGAAAGAGATGTAACTTGAATTCAACTACCACAAACAAAAACAAGAATTAAATCCCTAAAAATTGGTATAAACACCCTTAAAAATCCATTACCCATTGATCCTTTACCTTAAACTGTGTTATTTAATATTGTAGGTGTCTTCATATTTTTCACCTTCCTACCATCATCTAAACAAATATTTTTAGTTCCCATAATGTAAAGGATGAAAATACCTTTTAAATGGTACCACGTTTGTCAAATTTGGGACATCTGGGTGAAATTCATGGCAATGCTAGTTCTGGGTGTCACGGATAGAACACGGGCTCCCAGGTTGAAGCTATAGTCCACATTTAATTGTTTTTATCCCTTATGGTGCAGATGGATTGGAGATGTAGTGAAATAATTATAGGATGGAAATATTCCATTTGTGTCCATTTCCCCCAATTTATCTACAATGGTATTTGACTATTGTTTTGGTTGGATATTAAGCTCTCGACTAGAACTTAGGTACATTTCCACCCAAGACGTTAGTTCCCACATCTTCATCCCTTTCCAAAAGACTATTTACTTCACTCATTCCTTATATTCCTACTTCCCTTCATTTGTTGGGTAATACACTTCCACGGGTAACGCACCCCTAGGTGAATCTGTTTCATCTGCATTTGGTTCCTACACACCACTTGTTCCCTATGACTCTTCCTCTATCCTCATCACATTATTATTCTTCGACTTGTATCTCAAATTGGAATGTATGGAATATTTAGCCTACAAGAATCAGTTCCATTTACTCTTGGTTCTTCTGCACCCCCAAAAACATGTAATACACTCCCAACCTGAACTCCATTGAACTCTATCCAAAATTCATGTGCAGGGAACTAAGAGCCCAGGAGAACTATTCCACGTGACCCCATATAACCTGCATTAAATTTTAAAATCCCTAATTTCTTAGTTTCTACTAAGTATGGAACTTACGGGGTTAATAAAGAAGGGTAGTAATGTCCCAAAATCAGTTTTATCCAGTTTTTTTTATCAATTTATACTTTCCCAAGTCCAAATGAACAATATAAGTTATCAAAATACTTAAGAAAGGTGGGGTATTTTGGATAATACTCATTTTGTGAGCCTGTCTTACATTGGTGAAATTTTTTTCCTAGAAGAGAGTAAATTACAGGTTTGAGGGCATGTTTTGAAGATTGATCAGATGTATTATAGGTTGAATATTGATTGAAGGCATGAAATCAAGAGTTTAGAGCCAGGTCAAGTTGTTAAGGAAGAAAATAGAGTGAGTTGAAGTAATGAGGGTTTATACGAGGGTTTGTGAGATGAATTAGAGATCTCCATCAATTGTGGTAGAAAAAAATTTGAAGATCATCATTATTAGGTGGCTAAGTTGGTGCTTATTCATCGTAGGGGGTTGTAGCCTTCTTGTAGAGTGTGTTAGAACTATAATATTAAGTGATCATAATATTTATTTTAGAGTTAAATAATATAAAATAACTTATATTATTATTATTTACATATAAACTTTATATTAGGTGGTTAGTTATTTATTAACTAATATTAATCGGGGAGGTGTTCCCCATCACTTAAAAAGGTCATAACCCTTCAGGTTATTTAAATATGACTATAGGTCATACTCAGAATTATTGTGGTAATTCTTGTAAATACATGGAGTAGAAGTGAGAAGGGAGTTTTATTGGACTGGATGTAAAAAGTTTCTCATATAGTGGAAATAATTGTACTGTGGGTTTTTACCCCATTGGGTTTTTCCATGTTAAATTCTATGTTATGGTGTTATTTAAATTTCTTGTGTATTTATTCATTTATTACTATGTGCATATTTATATTTATGTTTATTATTTAACTTTAATATGTGGTTCATCCACTTGGCCTGAAAGAGTGGGTGCTTCACTAAATTAGGTGTTGGTTCTACTTGTATAGTTGGTTATATACTAAACTAAGGGTTGGTTCTCTTTTTGAAGTTGGTGGTTCACTAAATATATTTACTTTGTGTATTATAAGTAGAGTTTTAGTGGGTTTTATTCCCCATGATTCTTTCCCACTTAAATTGTGAGTATATGTGGTTCTTCTCATGTGTTATATTTGCTTGAATGTATTATGCACACCAAATAAGAAATGTTTGAATATGTATGTATACAATAATGTTAATTGTTGTTGTAATCAATTGTTAATGAGATAAGAAAATTATAGTACTAAATCAACCCTCCTCTAGGTCCATTGTGCATGCGAAAATAGGTATTTAAGTGGATCCTTGTGAATTAAGTTTAGAAACTTGAAGGAGATCCTTTGAAGAAAAAGCAATGAGTAAGTCTTTAAATGTTGAAGTAGCAGTAAGGAAGAAGAATGGAGTATCTCAGTCAGTGATTGATTGCATATAATTTCAGACTAAGGATATGGAGATAAAGCATGATCAAGCCATCAATGGTTTGAAATCTCAAGTGGAATTTTTGTCTAAATCCCTAAAGGTTAAAGAAGAAACTTGTTTCAGATAAGAGGAAAAATTTAACGCCCTAAAATCAGATTTGGATAATGCATCTAGTAGGTTGAAGATTTATGAAAGACTTGAGAAGGAGCTCTAAAGCTCTTGATGTTATTTTAGAAGGGAAAATGGTGTCTAGTGATAAAACAAGCCATGTGTTCAAACTAAAACATGTGAAGAGTGATGATGAAGATGGTCTAAGTTTTATATATTATAAGAAGGTAAAAAAGAAGGGTGATTTGAGAAGGTATAACTCAATTGGACAACCAAATCCTATGAGGTATGTCTCCTCATTCAATGGATATTTCTTTGTATGTCACATTTTTTTGTCATAGAGCTAGAGATTGTAAAAGGAGGACTCCTAGGAATGATTTAGGTATCTTCAAGGGTGAATTTCATTCATATTGTAAGTATGGCCATAAAGATAAGGATTGTGAATGGAATATTAGTGTGTTGGAACCAAGAAGAATGAGTAATGTTGTTGTGTGTCATAAGTCTGAAAAATAAGGACATATTGCAAAATTGTTTCCTCAAGTTGGAACACCAAAAGGTGTTAGTAGGTTTCAAGCATCAAATGTTGTGGTTTTAAAGAGGAAATCAAGTCCCATGTATGATTCCAGGAATTTAATACAAGATCCAAAGGCCATGAAGGAGGTTTCTCAAGTCAAAGAGGTCAATAAAACTTATTTCGAACCTAATCCAATGAGGTTTTTCAAAAAAGGTTTAAATAAATTCAAGGAAGTATCTTTTCTCTATTTGAGGAAGAGCATGTGTGTCTTAAGGCTTCATTGCATGAGAATTTGAAGGAGATAGGTGTTTAGAACACTTTAAGTGTGATAAGATATGTTAAGTGATCTCCCCATGAGGTTTTAAGTCCTTGATTTTTGTAAGATAATGCGTTTTTTCATTGTATCAAAGTAGGTTTTATGATGTTTATTTTTTTTTCATGTAGTATAATGGTGTGTCTTACTTAGTGAATTTTTTTCTAATTCAAAGTAAGATGTGTTATGGGCTTGTCATATGCTAGAATTCCTATATAAGATGTGTGTAAGGGTTTATGTAGAGTGTGGAGCTGGATTTTTTTCTCAAAGGAGAATTTTCAATAATGTCAAGAGCTCAATACTCTAAAGATGCAACTGTGCAAGAAAATAATAGAGTTGGGGAACTTATCTGATTTACAATTATCTCAAAGCATATCTAAACTGGAGCAACTGATGAATAGGTTTGGAAAATTTTTGAAAATGCTCGTTATCGATTCTGGAACTTGCAGGCAGAACTGGACATGGGTGTTTGGGCACCAGAGACATCTTGGAGGCACCTATGAATATGTAGAAAGTCAGAATTTGATCGCAGAGGTAACTATAATGTGTAGAAAATATTTATATACTTGTATAAGATCACAAACACATCAAATTGGAATGAAAATTTAAATATGTGAAGTCAAATTGGCCTCGAAAGTCATCCAAGGGATTAAATTATGACCATGTTTTGCAATACATTCAAGAATCCATGTAGTTCTGCCTATTTGTGTGTGGAGTAGTGTCCTTAGGCTTCCCTTGCACTTATGATTCCGAGATATTGAGAGATAACTAGAGAAAATACAAATGTGTGGCATAGAATTCACAAATTTTGTTTCCAATGCAGTGTATGTAGAGTAAGTAAACAAAAATTCAATCTCTTTAGTAGTATGTTGATATGCTTTCCCATTTACAATTTCCTGCCCATATAATGGTAAGTATGTTGAGTATATATTGGGATATCTTGTTGTAATTTCAACAGTAGTTACATGACGTGCCGAATAGGATGTTGGGATAGGAATAATAAAACTAAAATGGAAGACCAAAAATGTAAAAAATATGAACAAGAACAAAGAGGAAAAGAGCTCCCAGGGTAGAGAGGAGCACATGGGTGCTAGTTTCAAGACTTGGTGTTGGTGTCCTGGGATAACTAATGAAAAATGTGAGAATACTAATAGACACAGATCCTTATGACCTTACCAAAACTGCATACAAAATTGACACATGTGAGAGAGTATGCCAATAAAAACAACCAAAGTAAGAAGATGGACTAGGTATTGTGTCACTAGTGAATAATTTTCTTACTTAAGATCCATGCATATAAAAACATACTCAACAATATAGTAAAAAAGTAAAATGTGCATGATTTTTTTTCTACATTTCCCCTTCCCATTTATGCTGTTTGAATAAAATTAAATTAGTGTAAAGGAAGTAAGGAACATCCGTACAAGAATTTCAGAGAATCCTTATTGTATAAGTACGTACAGAATCAAAGAACATACATCATGATGAACCATGTATCAACATGCCAATCCATGTGGCATATATAGAGACAAAAAACCATTATAAGAATCCCCTGGAGACATTGATGACTTAAATTCAAGAAAATGGATATTTTGAATTGTTTCCAATGGAGATTTGAAGGGGTATGAAATGATCAATTCCCAACATAATTTTGTAAATTTTGAACAAAAGGAGGATTTGGGTGTCCTTCTACCAGAGAAAAATTGTTGGGGAGAGAGGTTTAGTTTTACTCTCCATCCATGACGACATCCTCAAAATGCCATACCATTGCAAACTGATAGAGATCAAATTTAGCTCCATATTGAATAACCCATATAAGAGTATTGTAAAAATGTCCATGAAATATCATTTTCCCAACTCCTATGGATTTTCCAATTTGTATAGTGCTAGATAGCTTCCATATTAGTTCATCTAGAAGTGGTGTAAAGTGATTCCCATATTAGGTCATTTTGGAAAGATAATGAAGTGATGTAACTCCCAAGATAGGTCATCTAGGAGCGATAGCAAAATATGTTATGTTTCTATGTTTAATTGATTTTGTTTGAATAGTAAACTATTTATTTGAGATTTTATGCAATATATTACTCATCAAGTGATTTTTCCTTTTCCCCCCAAGATTAGGTCATTAGCAGGAATAGATAGAAAGTATTTGACTAGATTGATTTGTTCCTTTTTTTTAATATAACCAAAGAAAATTATGTTAATGATGTATTAAGAGTGTCAATTGATTTTAGAGTATCTTGAGAGGGATTGTAGGGTGATCTTGATTATATTACCCGCCTTTAAGTGAATTTCAGTGAAAGGGTGAGGGGTATGTTAGAGATAACAAGTACTGAAAGGGGGGGTGAAACAATCTCGATTAAAATTTTAATGTATTCCAACACAATATCCTTGTTTAATAGAATTAGTGTATTAAGATCATTTAATCAAGCACATGCAAGATAATAATAACAATGAACACAAAATAATTAGTGGGAAACACTTTCAGGAGAAAAAACCACTTTGAAACCAAATATTTATTAGGATCACCAATTCTAAAGCACACAATGATTGGTTTCTATTGAGCACCCACTCAACTTATGAAGCACACACTTCAGAATGTTCTAGCACCCATTAGAAGAAATTTTAAGCACCCACTCAGCTAATTTAGCAAGCTTCAACATTCATGGAACAAACACCCCTATGATCTTCGATCCCACTTAGAAGAAGATATTAAAAATAATTTGATCATGTAAAATCAGGATTGCTTTCACAATGGATTATGCTCAATTTTCTAATTCTATTTTTACACACATATCTAAAACACACTCTATTATTATTTAAACACTCTCTGACTCTTTCTCATTCTTCATGCATCCATCTGAATGGATTCTGAGTCTTTGAATTCATCTACTATTAGTAGTTCTTTGATTTTGCATTTTGGTATCTGTGTCTATCTTTGCACCTTTGGATCGAATACTTTCTCTTCAAATGATAAGAATCCTCTTTATCCTTTGAACTAGTATAACATATTTCTCATCATGTTTAAATAGATAAGTGTTTTTTCTTTTTCCCTTTATCACACTTAAATTTTTTTTCCAAGTGCATTCATTTTGCAAAACATTATTAGTGGAGCAAGGAACGGTTATGAGACAATTTCTAATAATAAATTTCTCATCATTATAGGATTTTAAAATGTTCAAAAGGATGATACAAATATCCCTATCTGACATTTAATTGTGACTTGAAAACAATATTTTTATATTTCATGACATAGATAATGTAATGACATTAAATTATAACACCTAGATCTCGAGGTATCTCATATCATGTATGGGGTTTTTGTGGATAAAAATTTCCATATAATCACACAGTATCAACAATACATGACCTTTTGATCCTTTTTAAAACATTTTTCCATTTCCATTATTGACCAGATACATCAGATAATTAGAGAAGAATGGGTTCAATGGAACTCGAATCAGCTATGTCTAGTTCATCTTTCATTCTAATTTTCCACACAATACCTCATTTCCTTGGTTTTCACTTATTCCTTTGTATCTACGTTTATAAAATATTGTGGGGAATCTTATCTATTGTGGAATAGATCCATGAGTGTCACCTTATTCCACTACTCCTTTCCTTTTAATTTCTAGATCATTAATAATTTGTGAGAACTAAGTCCCACTTGGCTTTGTACCAGATGATTTGATTGTTCCTAAGACCCTTGTCCGATCCACAATGAACCATTTTCCAGATTTTGTCAAATTTCTTCTTTGTATCATGGCTTTCCTCCTTTACCCACAGATTTTATCTTTCACCCGCATATTTCTCGAATCATCCGTGACTTCCTATACTATTTGAAGGCTTTATTTTTCTATCCGCAGATTTCTCTACACTTCAAAAACTTTATTTTTCTATCAAAAGTTCTCTTTAATCTTCCAAGGATTTTTCTAGACTTTGGGATCTTTTTTTTCTATTCGAGGCTATCTAAAAAAATTTCAATTTCTCCAAACGACTCCTAACTCACCATTTAAACTTGCAATGACCCTAAATAATCTTGAAACCATGAACTTGTTTGATATTTTTGTATAGCAATGAACCATTGAAACACATATTATTCTTCAGTGTCATCATCATGCAATCACCTGGAACTTCTTTGAGAATCAACACTACAAATCAACCTTCACATTTATGTTGCAAAGTCTTTCTTGAACTACTTCCTAAAGCTTTTTATAGAATTGTTAACACGTGATTCACCCATGGTTTACCTTGAGGAACATGCACAACATCTTTTACCATTAATGAAACTAGATATAAATGAAAACACTGATGACAATGAAAAAGATCCAACAAAATCACCATTTATCATTGTTTAAAACTTTCTCAAAAACACTAAACTCTTGATGGAAAATGCATTTTCAAGATGGTTTGTGATTTTAGTCTCTTCCCCTTTGACATCTATGACCAACAGACATCTGTCCAACACAATGATTAATTTTCATACGATACTCCCCTGGGAGTGTATTCCATCTTGTTTGTTTCAAGTGTCCCCAAGAGATTATGCATTCTGTGATGATATTTAATCCTCTGATCCATCTCTTTTATATTTCAAGATATTTTCAACACTTTCATGCATGCCTTGATAATATTAAATCTTTTTAGATAATTTTACTTAGAAAAATAAAATACAAAACAAGTTACCAAACCATGATTGGAAAAATGAGATAATAGTCTAGCTCCCTCTCACATGAAACAGTAATTATGAGCTGATATTACATGAGAATTATCCCTTACCTTGTCTCAATAGTTTATAGTTGTTGATGGGATCATGAATTACCTCTAATTCATTCCTCAAGTGCTCAAATGTTTCTTTTGGCATTGGTTTTTGCATGATATCAAAAATTTATTCTTTTTTTCTCACATAGTGAAGACTAATTTTTAGGTCATTCACTTATTCCCTCAAGAAGTGATATCTAATTGGGATGTGTTTTCTATTTTAGTGAAACACAAGGGTTTTAGATGCACGTATAGCACTAGTTCTATCACATAGCAAAGGAATTCGGCTATCATATTTTACCTTGTAATCCTCTAATGTTTGTTTCATCCAAAGAGATTGAGAACAACACATTGCGGCAACTATATACTCTACCTCGCATGTTGAGAGTGCCACGGATGATTGATTCTTTTTCAACTAGTATATCAAGAAATTACAAATGAAGAATACAACTCCACTTATACTCTTCCTATCATCAATGCTTCCTTCCCAATCAACATCAATGTATGCTTTTATGTTGAAGTCATTGCTTTTGGGGTACCAAAGTCCATATTCAAGTGTTCCCATGAGGTATCTCAAAATTATTTTGTCTTCCTTGAAATGTGTTTCCCTAGGATCTTCATGAAATATTCCAGCTAGACCCACAACCTACATGATATCAGGTCTTGATGTAGTGGAGTAGAATAGACTACCTATCATGGATCTGTATAAACTATTGTCTACTTTTGGTGACTTGACATTTTTTCTCAGATTACATCCCACTTCCATTAGTGTTCCAATATTTCAGTATTCTTGCATCCTAAACCTTTTCAACATTTATTTGATGTATTTGATTTGGGATATGAAGATACCTTGGTCTGATTGAGAGATTTTTAAACCCAAGAAAAATTAGAGATACACAATCATGGACATTTCAAACTCTTCTCTCATCACATCAGAACATTCATGAATCATCTTATCATTATCTCCTCCAAAAATAATGCCATCCATGTACACTATGACAATGAGAAAATGATCTCCTTCTTATTTGATATAGATATTACTATCAGCAACCCCTTTTCTAAATTTTGGCTAAATTAGGTATGAATCGAGCCTACTGTACCAAGCTCTAGGATATTTTCTAAGTCCATACAAATCCTTTTTCAACCTACACACATAATCTTTATCATCAATTAGAGAAAATCGATAATGTTTATTAATGTATACCACTTCATTTAGGTGGCCATTGAGGAAGACATATTTAACATCCATCTCAAAAAAATTGATTTTGTTGAAAGTTGCATATGCAAGAAATAGTCAGATTACTTCCATCCTTTCCACTAGTGAAAAATTCTCATCAAAATAAATTCCTTCCCTTTATGCATAGCCTTAGCATACAAGTCTTCCCTTATTTCTTATCACTTCTCCTTTCTCACTCAATTTTTTTCTGAATACCAATTTTCTTCCTATCACGTTCTTGTCTTTTGGTCTTGGTATCATCTCCCAGGTCTCATTATTTTCAATTTGGTCAAGATATGAATTCATGGAATCCATATAGTGTTTATCCTTTCTAGCTTCTACAAAATTATTGGATTCAATCACTAATAAGAGTGTTATGTCCTCATGATTTTTTTGATCTCTTAGCTTCCTTCTTGTGAGAATACCTCCTTATCTATTTCCAATGATCTGATTTGATTGATGGTCTCTCTTGACTTGCCTTGAGGGTGACTTGGTGCCTTGTATATCATCTACCTCTTCCAATTATTCACTTGCACTTTTGACTTCTTCATAATCTTGTAGATATTCATGGTTATCCTTAGGATGAATGCTAGATTTAGAGGGATAAGACTCATCAAATATTACATTTGTGCAACCACTTTTTGTAGTCTCTTATTGTAGCATCTATAAGATGCACTGACTACTGAGTAACTAAGAAATATCCCTTCATCACATCTAGACTAAAATTTTAGTAGGTTGTTTTCATCTTTCTTGATATAAAATTTTCTTCTGAAGACTCTTTATGTGTTTAACATTTAGTGTCCTTTCTTTATAGAGTTCATATGGTGTATTTTTTCTATTCACTCTTACTTGATATCTGTTTAAAATGTAGATAGATGTGTATACTTGTTCACTCCAATAGACATTAGGAAGTTTACATTCATTTAACATGGTTCTTGCCATTTCTTGCGTAGTCTTGTTATTTAATTTCAAAAAATTCATTTCTTAGGCATGCTGGTAGATGAGAATTGTCTTTGAATCTGATGTTCTTCATAGAATTCATAAAATTAATTGGACCAAGATTCTCCACCTCTATCTAATCTTAAGCATTTAATCTTGTTGTTTTTCTCATTCTCCACAAGTGCCATGAAGGATTTTAATATGTCCAAAGCTTCTGATTGGTGCTTTAAAAAAGATACCCATGTGATTTTGGTAAATTCATCTATTAATTGCATAAAATACAAATATCCTTGAAATATTTCAGTTCTTGTAGGCCCACAAAGATCTTTATGGATTAACTCGACAGGTCTGGTGGTAGAATACTCATTAGACTTGAAATATCTCCCTATTTGTTTTCCATGTAAACAAGCTTTGAAAATACTATCTGCTAGTTTTACAATCTTTGGCATATGTTTCACACTATCCTTAGCACTTAATTTCACAAGATTTTCAAAGCTTATATGTCCCAATCTCCTGTGCGACATGCAACAGTCATCAAATTTACTTGTGAAGAATTTTTATTTATTTATTTCTTTGAGAACATACATGTTATTCTTGGTCCATTTGGATTTTGCAACATTCTTTCTTGTTTTTCCATTAATAATATCATATCCTTTGTCATGAAATATCATATTATAACATTTCTTACACATTTGACTCGCACTTTATAGGTTGTGCTACAGGCCTTCAACATAAAGAAAATTTTTAGTGGCTATTTTTCCATTGTCAAGACTTAATGTTCCTGTTCTCACAATATTTGTTGAATTATTATCACCAAAGCTAACAACTCTTTATGCATTGTTTGATATAGAGATGAATTTTCTTTTCTCACCTGTCATATGACTAGAGAAACCACTATCTAGATACTAGATATTATACATGAAATGCAATTTGTACTATTAAGAAAACTTTTTTCTTGTGTTGGATTCTTCCTTCACAACATACACCCATCTCTTTTGTTTATGGGTTTATTGATTACATAATGTGTCTACATGACCATCCTTGTGATATTTGTAGCAATTAAAATTGTAATTGATTCTTTTTTTTTGAAATTTGTAATTTCTTATGTATCCTCTAATATATCTTCTACACTTAGCAAATTTGTGTTCAAACTGATTACACGAAAAGAAATAACTATAGAAAGAATGTGAGTACCCTATAGCATAGATGATCATGGGAGAATTTTTCTTCCTCTTGGTATTTTTGGTGACTTATTTAGTTACAACATGAGACGTGCTTGTTGTTGATGTGGTCTTGTTTTCCTTCTTCTTTTTCGGTTAAGGTTCTTTACCTTATTCCATGAATCCAAATCCAGATTTTTCCTTTGTATCCCTTTAAGGGCTCAATTTTTCAGTCAGAACTTTTGAGATCTTTTACATCTTCTCATACACCTTTATTTTTTCAATCAATTGTTCCATTTCCCTCTTTACACATTCTAATTCATATTTCAATTTCAAGCATTCATCTTCCTTTTCCTTGTAGGATTGAGAGATATTTTCAAGCTAAAATTAAAGTTCTTTGAGTTCATTAGTTTGTTCCTCTTCCTTTAGGATTTTTCTTTTCTCAAAATTGATTTTTTTTCTTCATATTCTTTCAATGTGCATCTCAACTTTTAATTCTTTATCCCGCACAATTTCAATTCTTCTATTGCACATACAAGTTCAACTTCCAAATTCACATTTTCTTCTTCTTCATCATAATATTCATAATCAATTGAATTATTTCCTTTTGAGTTACATTCTTTAGAGACATCCGTGGCCACAAAAAAACATTCAGATTGAGTTTCTTCATCCTCATGTTAAGAGTTTCACGATTTTATTTATTTGGATAAACTTTCCTTATCCTTAGAGTAGAAGTGTCGTTTGTTCTTGAATAACCATTTTGACCATATTTATTTTTGAAGTTCATCTTTTTCTTTTTGTTTTTAGAAATTTCTTCATTATTTTCAAAATGAGTTTCGTTATTCTTATTTTGGAATTTAACAGCAAAATGGCCTACTTTTCCACATTAAAAAAACATAAATAGAAGTTTTACTTTTTACTTAACTAATACTCTTCTTATTCTTCTCACGAACATTTCTTCGATCTTATCATCATATTATCCATCCTACAAGTTTGATTCTTCCTTTTCTTACATGGATTGAGTGTCTTTATTGGATTTGAATTCCACTTCCTTCTTGGTAGATTTAGATCCAACAATGCTCATCTCATATGTTGATAAGATAATTTGTAGTTAATCTATTGTTAATGTTTTCATGTCATTGGCTTCTTCCACAGCTGAAACCTTTACATCATACTTAAAATTTAGAGATAAAATAATCTTGTGAACTACCATAGGTTATTCAAGTTTTTCACTAAGGCATCTTATCATGTGTATCACTTTATCTACTCTCTGCATATAAGATACAATATTTCCATCCTCCTTCATTTTAAGACTCTCAAACTAGGCTTTACAGGTATGCAATTTCACTAACTTTAATATTTCCTCACATTCATAGATACTCTGAATTTTAGTCCAATTTTTTTTTAGCAATGGTACAATGAATTACCTTCAAAAATTATTTTTCTTTTATCCCACATTGGATGGAATTCATGGCTCTTGACTTACATTCATATTCCACCTTGTCTGCTACATAAGTGATTGGAGTGGTTGGAGGATTGTAGCCTATCTCAACACATGACCATATATCAAAACCAAGTGACATAAGATATGTCTTCATCCTTATTAGCCAAAATGCATAGTTTTTTCTAGTGAAGAGAGGTGATCTTGATAGTGATAGTTCACCTTGTGCTTGATTTTATTTTTTGCTTGTGAATATAGGATCTCCTTGAAAATGTTAAGCTTCCACGAAAAGGATCACTTTGATACCAATTTTTAGATATCATAAACACTGGGAGAGGAAGTGAATTAGTGTAGATTAAAATTTTAATGTATTCCAACGCAATATTCTAGTATAATAGTAATAATGTATCAAGAGCATTTAATAAAGCACATGCAAGAGAATAATAACACTGAAAACTAAATTTATAGTGGGAAACTCTTTTGGGAGAAAAAAACACTTTGAAACCAAGGATTATTAGGAACACCAATTGCAAAGCATACAATGATCAGTTTCTGTTGATCAACCACTCAACTTATGAAGCACCCACATTAGATTCTTCTATCATCTGCTAAAAGAAATGGTAAGCACCAAATCAACTAGTTTAGTAAGCTATAACATGCAAGAAACAACCACCCCTATTATCTAAGATCCGACTTAGAAGAAGATATTACAAATAGATTGATCATATAAATTAGGATTTCTTGCACAATGGATTATGATCACTTTTCTAATTCTATTTTTATACATTGATCTGCAACACTCTCTCACTCTTTAAACAACCTATGACTCTATATCAGTCTTCATGCATCCATATGAATTTATTATGAGTTTTTGTATTCATCTATACTTAACAGTTCATTGATTATAAATTTTGGTCTATGTATCTATCTTTGCACCTCTGGCTCGAATACTTTCTCTTCAGCTCATCAAAATCCTGTTGTTCCTTTCAAATGGTATAACATCCTTCTCATTATGTTTAAATAGATAATATTTTTTAGTTTTCTATTTATCACACTTTATTTTTCATTTTCCAAGTACATTAATTTTCCAACACATTATTAGTGGAGCTACGAATAGTCATGAGACAATTTCTAAAAATAAATTTCTCATCATTCTAGGATTTTCGTATGTTCAAAAAGGATGATCCAAATATCCTGATCTGACATTAATTTGTATTGAAATCAATATTTATATATTTCATGACATAGATAATGTAATCTCCTTTTTCAAAAAGTCGAAGGACATTAAATTTTGACACCTAGATCTCGTGATATCTCAAATCCAGTTTAGGGTTTTTTGTGGAGCACAAGTTCCATATCATCACACACAGTCCACAATACACTACCTTTTTATCCTTTTCAAAATATTTATCCATTTTATTTATTGATCATATACATTAGATAATCAAAGCGCAATGGGTACAATGGAACTCGGAAAAACTATTTTGAGATCATCCGTCATTCTAATTTTCTGCACAATACCCCATTTTCTTGGTTTTCAATTTTTCCTTTACATCTCAGTTCATAAAATATTAGAGGGAAAATTATCTCTTATGGAAAATATCCATGGCTGTCACCTGATCCTGCATACTCCTTTCGTTTTGATATTTGGATCATTATCGATTTAAATAAACTAAGTACCACTTGACTCTATGTTAGATGATTCAATTGTTCATGAAACCCCTATCTGATCCCTAATGAACCATGTCATGACTTACGTCATATTTTTTATTTGTATCATGGCTTTCCATCTTTACTCACATCTTTCTCTAATGATTTGCAGCTTCCTCTAGTCTTTGACAACTTTCTTTTCCTATCGGCATATTTCTCTAGACTTTTGTGGCTTTCATTTTATATCCGTGATTTTTTTTAATCCTCCACATATTTCTATTTATTTTTTCAGCTTTATTTTTCTATCCATTTCTATATCCAAACTTTTCAATTTCTCCATAGGACTCTTAACTCACCATTTAAGTATTCAATTACTCTGAATAATCTTGAAAACATTTTAAACGTACCATGAACTTATCTGAGATTGTTGCATACCACTGAAAAACCGAAACAACTATTACGCTTTAGTTCCATAATTATGGAATAACTTGGAACTTCTCTGAGATCTTGCACTACTAATAAACCTTCACATTTCTCTTGCAGAGTGTTTCGTGAACTGCTTCGTGAAGATTTTTATAGACTTTTTCATATCTGTTTCACCCATGTTTACCTTGAGAAACCTATAAAACACCTTTTTCCATCAATGAAACTTGACATCAATGAAAATAATAAAGAAAATTAAAAATATCCAATAGGGTGGTGATAACAAGTACTGAGCCAAAAGTAGAGGTGAAAATATGTGTTGTCATTTTTTCTTACTCAAACACTAGATGAACTGCCACATCACTCAGACAGATCTGAGTGCTCACCTAAAGCATGTGCATGTACTAGGTCTCTATTTTAATACCATATTTTTCAACATGTTATCATGATCATACAAGTATTTCATATCCATAGAAAGTAATTAAAGGTAAAGCATAATATAATAATCATAGCACAACCATAGCGCATAATGAATCAAAGAAGGATCAAGATTATATTAACTATATAATAACCCATAGAAAATATGTCAACAATAAATATCCATCCAAAAATATCCATTGTATTAATCCATAACACAACCAATAGTTGAATACATTATAATATCCATCATAGAATCAATCATGCAAGTACACCAACAACATAAATGTGTTACATCCAGTCAAACTTGATCCTTTAACCATGGAAAGAAATACATATATATATATATATAGGTAGTGGGGAATTTCCCTTCACTACTCATGCACTCTTAAAAATAGGTTGTATGCTAAGAATATCCATGCACTATTACAAAAGAAACTATAGAAGCATGCAAGCATTGGTAATAATAGATTGCCTACAAATAGTTCTAGATCTAATCCTATTATTAGCTCAAACTTAGCATGAGGTTTTATCTTCTAATTTCTCTATAAATAGCCATTTATTCATCAAGAAGTCTTCTATCTTTGCATTGTAATCTCTCCATCCATCCTTATCTCATTCATGCAAAAATGTCTAAGTCCTGAACTACAAATTTCCTCAACGTGCCCTTTATCCATTGATCTTTTGTGTATACCTACGCGCTTGCTTCATGTGCACCCTATTCTCATGCACCACTATCACTTGAGAATAAATTTGTCTAACCAAAATTACCACAAAGTTGCTTCATTCCCACCCAGGAAATGGGTAATCATGCCTTATCTCTCAAAGAATAAACAATAAGGAAATAAATAATCACTGTACTCTATGGAAATATACCCAAAAATAATATTAGTACTCTACTCCTCTGCATGCAGTAATAACTTTGGGTAGTCATTCTGAATATATACCTCTAACTCATTCTATTCACCAAGTGCCATCATTTTCTTATCACAGATGTCTACGAACGCTCCATCTATTTCATCTATGGTCACATTTTCTCTTTCATTCTGCAGCACCCTTAGCACGTTTCCAAAACTAGAGATCATCCCATACATTAAATACATGCATCGTATTGAAAACTTCCCAATCTCTTTTACTTTTTCTTTATGAGGGTCCTGGGCTGCTGTGAGTGCATTACGCTTTTCCACTAATAATTTCAACCTCTCCTCTCACCCAAGTGTTTCATTCTTTTTAGTAGCAAGGAATTTATTCCCCTAGGAAAAATTCCTTATCTTTATGATTGGATTTGGGTAAGAACACATATTCCATGTTGAATCTAACATCTTTAATTCATTCTTGATATTCTGAAGTAGATATTCATACCCAACTATCCAGTGCATTGCATCTTTTGTTCCCTCCTTCTACGTGAAAATATATTCCTATTTTTGTATAGTCGGTTCTATGTTTTCTTGTGGTGTTCCCAACCGCTTCTGGGTTAAAAAATGAACACATTCATGTAATAAGTGTAAATAGGACTGATATGTCTGATCAGTCTTCTCATCAGCATCTAGATGCACATCGACGATCTCCTTCCCCAATTCTATGGAAAAATCCAGAATATTCTTTTGTTCTTCTTTATCCCAACTTCACCCTTCAGAAATCCATTCCACCTATTCTTTCAATCTCTTATTATCCTCCAGTAGTGCCCTTTGCATAGCCAATTTCTCTACATTTATGCACGCTACCTCTGCCATCACTTTATTTAAGGAATTAATATCCTACTTGTCAGTGAAATATGTGGGTCTAATGGTCCAATGGATGGGTTCAGATTTCCTTTTCATCTTCCTTTTGATGCACACATCTTATTTTACATCAAATTCAGGCTCATTAATATCAGTCTGGATGATCCAAAAAAATTGCTTCCTGGTGCACAAATTGGATGCTTCGTGGTCCATTAACTCCCAAACATAAAATTCCTTAGACTATAAAGTGATTTGAAACCTGACATGACTAATATTTGTGGGACCATTGACATACCGAATAGTGGGATTTTAATACATTTCCCATTATCTCTTTCTTAGTACTGACCCTTAGTAATATGTACCACTTCACCCATAGTCAGGCCATCCTTTTCAATGCGTGTTTGTTCATTAATGGGATCTTCATAAGTTTTTTCATTACCCTTATCATTATGCCCACCTACATCTTTACGCTCCTCAAATATTTATGTATCATACTTTACCTCTTCCTCATGCGGCTCCTCTACATCCAACTCAATGACATGTGGTTTTATCTCTGGGTATGCACTTCCATCTAACTCTTACTCCTCACCCTATGTTGTTATGTACCTTCATCACTTTTTATTCTTTGGAATACAATTAGTAGGATAATTCTTAATATTTTCTACCTGGGAGGGGCCTGTACTCACACTTATGTCTGAGGTCTTTATTCATCTCAACACCCTCATGAAGTATTACTCCTCAATGCCTCCAATATCCACCCCAATATCCTCATCTCCTATTTCTTCTTTGACTTCATCATCTTCCCACATGGGATGAGTTATGTCATGCATAATATTCTCTCTAATTGTAGGTTTCCTCTACGATCCATGATCTAGGTTAGCACTGTATTCCTTCAACTTTTATTCTTCTTCTAATACAAAGGGCTCTTCATCTTGTAGATTAGCCACCGTGTGTTTTTTCTTGGGAAGTTCTTGAAGTCTTAACTCTTTTTAAATATATTTACCATTTTATAACTTAGGCTTCAGGTATAGGTATACCTTAGCTGCACCAGGATTCCCAACTGCCAGACTCATTAAGTTAATGCTTACATCATCTAAGATCAAATTTTATATGTAAGGAGATGCACTGGGTATACATATTTCTTCCACAACCTATGATAGTCATAGTATACCTTATCTTCATCAAAGGCTAATATTTGCTTGTTTGATAACTGATTTACTAATTCCTAAAATTAATGTGTGGTGAATGCATAAGGTAGTTTGCACCAAGGGCTTGACTTTACATCCTTCAACCCAAACTTGCCTATGAAAAAATGTTGATAAACTACAAATTGGGTCTATTTTTCCAATAGTGAAGGAAGGTATTTGGGTATTCTCCACTCATATTCAAAACATTCATGCAGGCGCTTATACCAAAGTTCTATCCTTTGATTATAAGCTCCACTCACATACCCATCACATGTGTAATTTGAAAACCTATCTGCAAGGGACTTCTTCTTTTCAGGGAACTACCAAACCTTCTCCTTAGGCCTGTCAGGAACCCCAATTTAAACAAACACAAGAAATGATAAAATAACATAAAAAACAATCTTATCCCCATGGTGTGTATCTTCAATAATGGTCTCAAAAATGAAGGAGGACAAGTTATTCACAACTCTCTCTTTCATTTTCTTAGCTATATGGAGCCATATTCTATTTACCTAGCACTAATGATCCTCATTGTTCAACTTGGTGAGGAGGTATGTAGCTTCCTAAACCACTGGATACTTCTCTAGATTTTTTAATTTCCATCACGCACACTCCTTTTTCATAAACCAATGAAACCCTTATAAACTCTATGTCGTCGTCATCATTTAGATCACTGCCAATCTTTGTACCTCAACTCCTTAACCCTATTAACTTCCCAATCAAGGGTGTGGTATGTTGCATTCAGCTCCCGACAAAATATAATAAATCCTCATGTACCCAGGATATCAACCATTGATACAATTTATCATGTTTCCCAAAGAATGGAAGATCATAAAGTTGCATGACTCCAACTCCCATTAGTAACTTCTGACCTGCGTCGTTATAGACAACCATTTCATTCTCTGTACTCAATTTTTTTTCACCACTAATTTCCTATCCAACTCATCCATGTAATCTTTGGTTCTATTATTGTATTTTCTTAGTTTACTGCATCTAATATAGGATTCCCATTCTAATCCCATTATCAATTTCTTTGGATACTACATTTCTGAGAAGTTTCTTTCGAGGGTTTCCTCCAAATCTACTTCCACTTCTCTTTTCCTTCTCCCCCTATTAGTTTCTCCAGGTGCTCACTTTGGTTCCGTTCAGATGATGAAAATGTGTTCTTTCACTATATTTAAGTTTTTCTACTTCAAATACGTGTGTCCTAGATTTTCCTCAAACCATAACTCCATATATTTTCTCCACGCACACTTTCATTTAGCTCAAACACCTTCATTGATGGAGTTCACAACAATTTCATGCACAACTCTATTTGGTTCGATCTATATAAAATCTCTCTAGGCATTTTTTTACTCACTCACCTTTTAGCTTGCTCTTCAACTTGCTCAAAAACTTCTCTTCACAATGCAAGCTAAAAATTATATTGCAACCCCACCTTTTATAACATTTGTAAATTTATTTAAGTGTATTGTTCTCAATCTAACACCATACTCAACATTAAATTACATTTCATTCCAATTTTTGTGATGCGTTTTTCCATGCCCTAGTCACAACCATTTGGCGCACCCACTACTCCTCCACTACATACCTCCTTTCATGCACCTTCATGCACTGAAATATTTATCCACTGTACCTCACACCAAGTAGTTTCTCATGATGCATTCTACCTCGTGTTCACTTTGCATTCATCCATCTATGAGAAATTTTCATTAATACACCCCTTTACCTCAAGCACACCAATGTTCATCAAGGCACAAATCACTTTCTGATCCACCCCATACTAAAATTATATGTGGTCCTTTGTGCATGAATTCACTAGATATTAATCAGCTACTGGTAAACAAACATTCTTATTATAATAAAAAATAGAATTAAATTGACAAAACATAGTAATGATGAAATGAAACACATATAAATAAATTCATTAAAGGGAAACCCAATATAAATGGAAATACTACCTTATTACAAACACTAAGAAGACTTATTTATAGTAGGGCTTCAACCTATTCCCATTAAAGTAACCAGGAAACCAAGTGTCATCCAACGCTTGTAACTGACAAACGTCTGAATCAAGTATATAAATGACAACATATGGCACCAACCAATTCACTTAGAACTTACCACGGTGTTGTACAAATTTGGAATGATAAAGTAGAACCATCTATCCAAACTCAAACTATTTATTTTTAATGTTCCTATCATGTAATGCCTTCTACCTGGCCTTTTTATTCTTTTTTCTCCAATAAGCAATAACACACTGCTCATCCAACTGTATTAGTTTATATATATGATATTCAAGTGCTTTCTCATCATATAATCCACCAGCATGTGTAATACACGGGGAGGGTAACATAAATTCCACTAGTAAAATAGCATCTGTGAAAAATACCAGCTGAAAGGATGTGGCTTTGTTCAATATTTTATAAGTTGTCTTGTATGCCCAAATTACAATAAAGACTTTATCATCCCAGTCCTTCCTTCCAACATCTTATATATTTGTCAATGTATATCCTAGTATCTTGTTGAAAACCTCTATAGTCCCATTCACTTATGGGTGATAAGGATTTATTTTATGGTGTGCCATCATAAATTTTGCCAATAATATCCTGATAGTATCGTTAAGAAAATGAGTACCCCTATAACTTGTCAAACTCAATGGGAATCCATATTTGTTGATTATGTTTTCCCATAAGAACCTTGCCACTCTAGATACCTTTCAATCCTTTGTAGGCACTACTTCTACCCACCGAGTTAAATAATATGTACATACATTATAATATAGCGTGATCCAATCTTGTGTGTCGGTGGGGAAATAGGTCCCACAAAGTATATTTCCCATTTCTCAAAAGGTTTTGCACTCACAATATGCCTCAAGGCCATCTCATCTCGATGCCCAGGCTTCCTAGGGAACTGAAAATGATCACACGCGATGACATACTCTTTATAATCCTTGTATATTGTTTCCCACCATAGGCCAACTACTAAAATATTGCCTACGGTAACATTACCCACATAATTTCCACCAAAATTTTTGTCATGAGCTTCCTCCATAATATCTTCATGTTCATGCTCAAGTACACACTATCGTAAAATCTCATCCTGACCTAGATTGTATAAAACTCCATTACTCAACATATAGGGCACAATGCATATGGAAAGTTGTTTCTTCTCTAAGCTCTCCATTCCTTCAGGCACCACACCAGTAAGAAAAATTAAAATAAAACAATATCTTCTAATTGAGAGCGCACACGTTTTAATCTAAACAATTGTGCATCTAGTATTTTTTCCTTAATGCTTTGTGCATCCTATCCCGAGTTAATCATTGACAAATGATCTGGTTCAGAATTTGGCCGTGAATTACTCTTCCCTAGCTTGATTACCACTATAAATTAAAATTCCTGAAACAAGAGAATCATGGCATATGTGCCCCTATAAAAAGGTATTATTAACCGAGTACTTCAGTGTTATGTGATATGTATAAAATATAAAAGGAGTTTCCAAAAAGTATTGTCTAAAATTATGTAGTGTGTAAATCATAGACAAGGCTTCGGCTATGTCGTTATATAATTCTTCTCAATTGGTGTCAAATTCTTGCTCACAAAATAGATAGGATGATCAACAATCCTATCTCCAGGTTATGTTAACATTTCACCAATGGCCATGCTAGAGGAATCAACATGTACATGACATGGATTATCCCAAGAAGGAAAGCACAAAATGGGTGCAGAACTAAGACTTTCCTTCTATACCTCAAATGTTGCCTAAAGCACTTCATCCCAATGAAACTTTCCTTTTCTTTTAACAATTCCTCCAATGGAGTAGAAAAATTACCATACCCCTTGATGAAATTTTTGTAATAACCTATATGTCTTAAGAACCCAGACATCTCACTCTGATTGGTAGGCTCTTCCAAACGTAATATAACTATAGACTTAGCAGGATCTACCAACAAACCTTCCTTGCATATAATATGTCCCAATAGAGTCCCAAAGGGTGTAGCAAAGATACAGTTCTTAATATTCAATGAGATTCTTAAATTACTACATATCTGAAACATGAGTCTCAAGTTGTCATAGTGATCCTTTACAAGCCCATATACAGTCCAATCATACAAATAAACTTGTAAAAAAATGTGTAAAAAGTATAAAAATTCTTGTACTAGAATGCGCAAAAATACTACATGCCCATTATTTAATCCTTAAGGCATAATTGTATATGCAAAAATTACCCACTCACTGTTGAAAATTGTCTTTTCTTGGTCTTATTTAGAAATCCGCGCCTGATGATAACCAGAGAATCCATCAGTGAAGGGAGTAAATCTCATTCCCTACAATGCCTTCCAAATGACCTTTGTAAAATATGTGGGAAAAGGATCTATAACACAAGCAAAATTAAATTATTTATAGTCCACACAAATCCTTATCCTACCATCTTTCTTTATGCTTATCACCATGGGGCTAACCCACTCTGATTCCTTAATGGGCACAATGATTCCATATTTCAGCATCTTATCAATCTCTTCTTTTAATTTAATGCACAGATTAGAATTCACCCTATAAGGCCTCTTCTTGACCGGGTGTACACCTTCTTTTACCTTGATCCTCATTTCACCCAAAGAGGGATGCACTCCCTTCAACTCATGATATCCTTGAAGAAATAAGTCCTTGAAGTTACACAACAGATCAAATATCTTTGACAACTTTTGTTCAAACCAATAGTCACTAATAATGGCCTTTTTAGGTTATGTATTTGTCCCAATGTTGACCTTATCCATTTTCAAAGGCTCATGGTATGCACTCACTTTCTCATCAACACTATCCAAGACCTCACACATACCTACAGTGTGGTCAACATCCATATTTTCTACCTCTTCATCATCATCATGTAGACAAGCATAGCCTTTTCTTTTTCTATGCAGGTGCACACTATTTATTCCTCATATGTCTCTTCTTATTCAAAAAATGCCTCCAAATATAAATCTCCAAACATATATAACAAGATTTCCTCATCTTTTGCACTATTCCCCATCGTAAGGTGATTTTTAATATGTAATGCTTCATTCACCAAAGGTTTAATAAAAAAGTAATCATAGGTCTTAATCATACCTGAGGTCATCTCCTGCCAATTCATTTTTTCTGTTGTTAACTTGGCATGCACATACCATGCAAGCGTGCAACCACTTAGAGTGGTGTAGCACTTATGTACCCAAAATGATGGCAGTAAGGCCTCCTTCCCCTCCATCTAGAGACTCTCACACTTCTGAACATGACATGAAGCATAATCCTTCCCATGGTATTCACATATTTGTGAAGATACATTATTCCTAAGAAACCTAATAGAGAAGGCGATTGTCACTTATCATCACTTTAAAAGGTTATCTTTGAGTGTAGTCCACTAGCACGCAGCTATCACATACAGGTTATAAAATACCAAATTTCTTCTTTCTACCTAATTTATCCACTGAGATTCCATGGCATGTAGAAACACATTGCGGTTTCCATCACCGGTGAACCGAGTTACCAAGTTATGACACAAATGTCTAACCAATTGCGGCCTAATTAAGTGAGTAACTGTGTTCTTGATATCCATCCTAACCATTTCATATGTTCTATGCATCTAGTTGTCGTAGGAAAAACTTGTTACATCACTCATGGACTGAGCATCATCCCCCTAAATAACACATCCCTTGGATGGCTCAGTAACTTTAGGTTCCCTGATGGTGCTCACATAAATTATATTAAGATCATCCTCACTTAATGGATCTAAATAAGGTGAAACTTTCCCATTTTTGAACTGAATAATCACACGCTCTTCTTTTTTCTCAAAAGTTATCTAGCATTTATTAAAGTGTAGATCAACATTATTTGCATAACACCTAGGGATCCCAAGTAATGTGGGGAAGCTATCTTCCTCGGAAAGTTCCAAGACCTCAAAGTCTCTAGTAAGTTTTGCCCCTTATATAGTAATAGTGGCATCCTTCAATACTCCAATGGGCATCGCTTTAGTCATGTTCTCCATATACAACATATTTTAACATGGCTAGAATGGTGGCCTCCTGATCTGATTCCATGCATCCAAAGTGAGTACATTTACTTTTACACGTGTATCAATCAATGTATTACTTAGTTTCCATCAATTAAAAAGTGCATTCAAAGTGATTTATTTATCGTATTGAATACTGTGAGGAGGAAATTTTGCATGTAGGATTTGACTATCATGCTCAAATCCAGTGCATGATACCTTCTCTCTTAACCATTCCCCTAATAAAGGTATTTTTTTCTTGGCACAACATCTTACACACATCTTTCAAGTAATCAACATCATTATGAGGTAACTCAACTGCATTTTTCCTAATCCATCTTCCACGACTGCTCCTTTAAAAATTGTATTTCACCTTGTAAGTTTACAATAACCACCATAGTATATTGATACAATCATTTCTGTTGAGCGGGATCTAGATATTCACACACAATAACTTTTGTTTTCTAATAGTAAGTTATTGCTTCAGAGTCTCACGAGTGCATGCAACCTCAATGTGTGTAGTCAGCAACATAGGTATTACCTCAATATCAAGTGGTAACTTCGGCATCAACCAGTCTTCTATAACATGTTGTACCTTTATCATCCACATTACCTTCTACTGATTGTGTTGATTTATCTTATGCTCATACGAATCCGGGAATTCCTCAAAATTTTAATTCTTTCCGCACCATGATCAAATAACGTTATGAGGGCATTCATGTCTATAATGATCAGGGGATCTATATGTAAAGAAAGTTTTGTGAGGGAAGTAACCTATTCCACCACCGTGACCATGGCCTCTGTATCCTCCATGGTAATCTCTATTAACACCCCCATTAGAGAACCCTTCATTGTGGTTGTAATTATGATGTTCACCTTGGTCCATATAATTATTTGCAACACTAATCTAACATACACTAGTATCAATATCGTTATGTATTTGATCAATCAACCTATAATTGTTTATGTCATGAGTGTTAGATTTGCAAATCTTACAATAACAAGACACATTTTTCTAGATTGTGTGTTACTACAATGGGCACCTACTAGAATTGTGATCCAAGTGACAAATATCACAATCCAACAACATAGCACACACTAATTTATGAGGGAAGCTATCCTTAGTATGTCCTTCCAGCTCACAATATGTACACCAGATACCACTTTGTGTGTCATGGGATGAATTAGCTAACGATTTCTCTAACTACTTTTCCATAGATGGAATGTGCACCTCCAAGAATCGGCTTACTCCAGTGTCTACGCTCATAAAATATTAAGTGCACAGATATTCCTCCAATTCCTCGCATGGATTTGTAAAATTATTTTATGAGACCACCCTTCTAAAAGTTGTGATCAGTCTGCCCACAAACCACTGATCATGTTTGCTAGGATTTATGTTGTAATATATCTTTGAAAAATAAGTTTTAAATCATGCATCATACTCCCTTATGCTCTCATCCATGCCTTTCTTAATTTCTTTTAGCACACTGATGCTCTTTAGCTTTAACTCAGGTATATGAAACTCCACTAAGAAAGCATCACATAGCCCATTATAGTATACATAAGTATTGTTTGTATCATACTTCCTATACCAAATATTGTCGAACTTTTGAAGTAGTAAAAAACTAAATTTCCTTATGCTCAGGAGTTATGATTCCATTAACACACCATATTATTTCACACGTGTACATGATCACCTACATATTCAATGCCTCTATACTTTGCTAGGTGAAGAACCATTTCATAATAAAATTATTAGGGCTGGTGAAGACCATGCCCACTAGAGCTAGAACCTATATTACCTTCAGTATTCACTTCACCTGTAGAACCACCAATTCACTAGATCCTAAACTACCTAATCCTACAGATCCTCCCCCTATAGTGAGCACCAGACCAAAGGATGTGTTTCCTTTTGTTACAATAGTTGTACTAAATTTAACTTCCACAGTCTCTAAAGTCATGCTACTTCCAGATGAATTACCAACATTCTACATCCCCACATTTTTCCCAAAAGCTGCGCCAAAAAATATACTATGGATAGGACCACCAAAAAAATAAGACTATATGGACATCTAAGAAACTCCCATATTTAAAGGAAAATGAAAGCTACCTGTCACTACGAAAGAAACTACACTAGCTTTATTCTCATTAACTATTTAAGGAACTTGAACACCAAGTGAAAGGGATAGGTCACTAGGTGGGATCAGATGCCCACCCATTGATCTTAATCATTATTTCTCAGACGCACTCTCATCCAAATCCAAAGAGGACCATTGACCATTTGTTCCTAAGGATAGGAGAACTAGATGATCTGGCTCCATGTCTTCCATGTGAGCTCTAAATACTTCAGGAGCCATCTCTCTCCTCAACTCCAAAGACTCCTCAATGTCGCTTCTCTTCAGCAATTCCCTATCTCTTGCTTCATTATACTTAATCCATATTTCTTCACTCTTCCTTTCTATTCTCAGGTCCACAATCTCTCAGCACACATGCTCTTACCTCCATGCGTGGTGGAGGTTTATCTATCCATAGGGTGTTCTTCCAAATCTAGAGTTACCAAAATGATCTTGATTGCTATAGGGTTAACATAGAAATAAGATCCTCAGGATTCGCACAAGAGATGAAACTCAACAACCTCTAGACAAGAATAGGTAGAAACAGTGCACTACAAGATATAGCTATGTAAAACACCACCCTGCCAATGATCTACAATGTATGTTAAAGTCAAATCCGCATCATGCAAAGTCTTGTAATATTTCTTTCTCCAAATATTTTTCGATTCCTCCAATTATGCTTTGATGCATATCCTACCAGTCACTCGTACAACTCTATAGGAAAACGGTAGAATAACACCTCATAGAGTTCATGATACAGATGTTATTAAACCATTCAGGAGCATAAAAATCAGGTCTAGTGTTATATCTGTGAGTGAAATCTTCATCTAAATTTTCTAACCAACTCTCAATGTTGTCCAGGGTCAATCGATACATCTTCATCATGCAACATCGTTTCAACACGTTGAAAAGAGGTACTAAAAACGAAAAAAAATGTAATATATTTTTCTTATTCAAACCCTAGACACACTGAAGCATCACTCAGATAGATCTGACTTGTCACTCTAAGTGCACGCAAGTACCAGGTCCATATTTTAATAAAAAAATTCAAGGTGTTAGGATCATCATACTAGTACTCCATATCCATAGAAATAATTAAAGGTAAATCATAACAATAATCATAAGAAAACCATACTGCATAATGAATCAAACAAGGATCAAGATCAGATACCAGTAACAAATATGTAAACAATCAATATCCATCCAAAAAGATACATTGTATTAATACATAGAAAAACCAATAGCTAAATACATCATAATAGCCATCATTAAGTCAATCACGCAAGTACACCAACAACGTAACTTTGTTACAGAAAGTCATGCATGATATTTTATACCATGTAAATCAATACATATATATAAGTAGTGGGGACTTTTCCTTCACTACTCATATACTCTGAAAAATAGGTTATATGCTAAGAATAACCATTCACTACTACAAAAGCAACTATAGAAGCAAACAATTTTTGCTAATCACATATTACCTACAAATAACTCTAGATCTAATCCTATTATTATATTGAACTTCGCATGAGTTTTTATCTTCTACTCACTCCATAAATAGCCATTTCTTCATCCACAAGTATTTTATCTTTCCATTTTCATCACTCCATCCATCCTTGTCCCATTCATGTAAAATTAATTGAGTCCCAAACTACAACTTTCCTTGGCATGCCCTTTATCCAGTGATATTTTGTGTATACCTACATGTCCACTTCGTTATCTCCCTATTCTCATGCACCTCTATCACTTGAGCATAAATTTTCCATCCAAAAATATGTAATGATGACCAAGAGGTAGTATAGAAGCAGTTGCAAGATTGTATGTATATTGACTATTATTTGAGTTATATCTGAAAGTAGCATTGTGAAACTTGTACATTACAGTGGTAGGAGAAATTATGAACCAAATGATGGAAACAGGAATGAAAATGGAGTAATGAAGCTTAAGATATGAATTAAATAGTGTTTCGTGTATTAGTTGACAGAATGAGTTCAAATGGTAACTCTAGTAAATAGAAAATTTGAAAATTATTATACATAGTAGTAGTAAAAAGAGAATATGAATTTTATTTGTACAATGATTGAGTGAGATTTGGACCTCTAAGATTGCTAGGATGCCACGTGTTAGGGAACGATATTGATAAGGTTTTAGAGAGTAGTAGAGGCCCTAAATTTCTAGACAATTGATGATCTGGAAGTAAGGTTATTTGTGAAAAGTGTGGAGGATTTTCCTTGATTTTTTCAATTTTTGTAAAATTTGAACTTTTCTAAATTTGTGCAATTCTAACCTAGGTGGGAGAATCACATTAAAATCCTTTAAGATGCTAGTTCCTGGTTCTATTGGGGTGATAATGTTTAGTGGGATTATCTACCACTACAGTACTCCCCAATATTATTAAAGCTCATCAATCAAACTTTATTACAAAGAACTTCCACAAAGATATTCCACATTTTAAGAACGAAGTAGCTTAACTGACTCAACCACCCTATTGATTAGAGTGATCCCTCTCTTGATTGGATATGAGAAACAAATATATTAGTACTAGATTGATATCTAATAGATATATCAGACTAAAAAACTATCCTTAATGTATTATTGTATTGTATGAGTGTGATACATAACTTTGCAATCGTTCTCAAAGACTAAGCAGAGAAGTGGAAGTCTTGGGTAAAATCTATATCAAAAATTCTTAATAATAGACAATGATTTATTCAGTGGGGTTTCTTACCTTTGGTTTTTCCCCACTTAATAATGGTATTACCATCTCTTTAATTGACTATTATTTTCTTTCATTTTGTGTTATTACATTCTGTAATCTACATCCTATAATATAAACTCTTTGGCATTTATTTGGTGGATATATAATCAGTTGATTATGTATTCCCTATAAATCATGACATGGTATCAGATTTGGTGATTAATTATGTGATGGATCGATATGTAACATTTTAGTTAGCTAGAGAGAAGAAGATTAAAATCTTTTTACATATCTAAAAATCCCTAGTTGCTCCACATTAGTATTCAAACTAACTAGGTTTAAAATTTTGATTCCCGGTCAAATATTTTATAAAAATAATGGTTAAATGGTTGTTTAGATCGTGCTTCATAATTTTATTTCTTAGAGATTTGTTTCTACATCTCAGTAGAGTCATTTTTCAGTTTAAATATGTCATCTGTGAGCTTATTTTAAGTCTTCTCACCGGTTATAGTAGTTAGAGATGTTTTTGACATTGGATCCAAAATATCTTTTTAGATATAGTTAGTTGGGAGAATTTGAATCTACCTCAAGTTTATAAATCTTTATTTTTTACTAGACCTACTTTTGAAAAGCCCAATCCAATCGTTTTATGCCATCCTTCTTCACTATGTTATTTTTTATTTAGATCCTATTGGTTTTGCGAAGCTTGGACCAATAAAATTTCTCCAAATAAGATTTTTTGTAATTTTCTTGTGTTTGTGATAGACAAATCCCCTCATAAAGATCCAAGTGGCTACACTCTATCAGTATTTCATTGAATTTTTCAAAGTTTGATTACTGCGAAGCTTGATCCAATCATTTTGTGCCATCAATCTTTCAGTTTGTTAGTATTTTGAACTTTTTTTCATTTACGAACTATGAACTAATAAGATTGTTGCACACACTTAACAAATTCAGTATTTTCATTTATGGAAGCAGATATCTAATGAGAATTCGCCACCTTTAAAAAAAATTCAGTCTTACAAAAATTGAGTCCTTGAAACGGCTCCACATGTGTCCATTTCTACCTTAAGTCATTTTGGTTGCACTACGAAGTGCGAACCAATTACATTTGGACGCAATTTTTTTTTTTTTTGTGTTAGTCTTCACAAGTGTCAAACTCTATCCTTTGAAGTACAAGTCTCTACTTTATCTTCACCACTAAGATTTTGACATATGTCCTTTGAGTTTGTTGGTTGTTTAGACCAAATATATTTTAATTTTGGCTCTTTCCAGGAACTTTAATTCCACCCAAGGAAATCTATTTAAAATTTTGGTCAAAAGTTGCCAAGTGTCTAGTCTTTAGTTGCTAGATTTTTAACAAGTGGCATTATTTAACTAAGACTTTTTCAGTTTTTGTTAGTTATGAACCACTATAACATGTCCACTTTTCTTCGCATTTTGTTTGTACTTTTTTTTAATCATGTCAGAGTGAGAAAAAGTGAACTAATTAGTTAACGACACATTTATACTACTTTTTTATCTGTTAATTAATTAATTATCTTCTAACTTATTAGCTACATTGTGAAGTACGAGCTAATTCAAAAGTGACACATTCCTCCTAAGTTTTTTTCATGTTACAATTTTTTAAATTATCTTCATTCAATAGGTTTCCATATCTCTTGTATTGTGGGTTACAATTTTTTCTGTGTATCGTGGGATTGAAATTTCTTTCAAACCGCGGGTTTAAAAATTTCTTTTACACCTTTGATTTTGACATCACTTTATACTGTAGGTTTCAAATGTCCTTTGTACTATTGGTTTTCTAATTTTCTTCATTCTACAAATTTTTCAAGTCTATATTTTGTGGGTTTTCTCAATTTCCTTGTCTCACGGATTCCAAATTTGATTATTTTAGATATTTTTCTTTATGGTCTTTTGCTGCCAATATTTTGTTGTGCTAATCTAATTACAAACATATAACTAATAAATATATCTATAGCTAGGTTTTTCGGTCTCTATTTGACTATTTTGACTCATTTTTTAGCTGTATTAACTGCCAATCACATCTGAGCATTAAAAATGGTTGGTTCCTCTAATTTCTCAATGGATAAATATGAGTTATTAAATGGAATGAATTATAGGATATGGAGAGTTTTATTGAAATATTGCTTTATGGCTAGGAAGTTATGGGATCTTTTGACTCGTGTGGAAACATGACCCACTCATATAAAACAACTCTAAAAACCTTAGTTCTTTTTTTAAAAAATATCAGGAATTTATATCGTTTCTTTTGCAAAGCATAAAAGATGAATTTTTGTTGCATATAGGTTATAAAAACTCATCTACAGCTTCTTGGAAGCAATTAGAGACTATGCATGAAGACATTCCGTTGTCTAAAATAATAAGCGAGATTTAGAGTTTTTTACAACACTTATGAATCGGATGAGAAAATAGTTGATTATTTAGCTAAAATTAATAATGTTATACCTCAATTTGATGGTTGTAACTATGAATTATTTCAAGGAAAGCTTTTGTACTTCATAATTGAGATAAATATTAATAAAAAGTTTAGAAATTGCGTCTCTATTCTTAATTCAAAGTATCAAAATGAGTCTAATTTACCTTTATCTAGACACTTTATCCTCTCTTCTGATACAAGAAGAACATGTTATGGAAAAAAATTATTCTAAAGAGAATGCCACTCAGGCACTCCTCACTCAAGAATAAAAAAATAAACCTTCTAGATTCAAAAATCAAAAATAATTTTTTAGAACTCCTACTAAAGACAAGAAACAAGGAAATTTAGGAGTTATTTTTGTTGTTGTGTTAGCAAATTATATAGTGCTTACATTGTTGTAGTTAATAATTATGGGAGTAATTATTATTTCTAATTAGTTGTGTAAATTATTTTTTTAATAAATAACTTATTTTATTATTAGTAGTGGTAAATAACCACTAACGTATATGGGTGAAATTGTTAAACAACCTTATGAATAATAGGAATTATTATTCCTATATATTTGTAATGTATCTCGTATGAAATATGTAGAATAGAATACCTTTCTGGTTGTTTGTCTCTGTAAATTGTTGGTACTTTAGATCTAGTATCAGAGTGATTATTTTTCTCCGAGAGGATGTGAAGGGATGATCCATTGAGATTTTCCGAGAGGATGAAAAGATTATTACGTTTGTAAAGGATACATTAGTATATGTTTCTATGCATCTGTCAATTTGTGTGTATCATCTTTGAAGAAACATGCCTGGTGGGTAATAAATTCTTCATGACTCTACAGTCCAAAACTCATTTGATTTTTTTCCACAGCCATCAAATCTCTCCACTCTCTTGATTGTGGGTTGTACCCAACAGAGGTTCAAGGTTTTTTTTTCTTACGCTGCGTGGTGATCTGTATTCATGTCAACAATTTGAATCATATCTCAAGTTTTCTCCACCCTCTTTCAGCATGGTCCTGCTTCCAAATCTCCACTCGCAGTCTAGTCTGTGGACTTCCACGTAACTTTCAAAGGTGCACCCATAAATAATTAGAGAAAATAATTCTTTTCAAAGTGGTAACATGCGTTTCAACTCAGCAAAGGCAATTTTTCCTTCTATCCAAGAATTCCAGTTCATTGTATTTTCTCAAATTCTATTTTCAACATTAAAACGTTCCAGAGGTATTCTACAATAACGCAAAGTTTTTTGATACAGTTGTAACATATTCATTTTGCATAGTAGATCTGCAAAGCAAGATCAGTATTATCATTATTTCCAGTTTGGGGTTGGACATGTATTTTTGGTTAACATTCTGAGTTTGAAAAATACACAGCCTGAGTTCCTCACCTCAGATTCCACACCTAGCTAAGGGTTGGACTGAGCATGCATTAATTTTTAGATACCTAATCTAGCTTTCTAGAATTGTGCATCAGGCGTCCATTGCAAGTGTTTGATGTAGTAATATTGGAAGTCAATAGGTATGATAGATTTTTTTTAGTCTATGAAAATATTATATTTTTTTTGCCATTTCCAAATTTTCATTAGTCATTTAAAATTAGTATGATGACAAGTTATTGTAAAATATTCCGAGTCATTTTATGTTATATAGTCATAGTCAATCACTCTTGTCATCATTGATTTTCAAAAGTGTGTATAGGTTTTGTCTTTCCTTTCAATAGTCAAAACTATAGAATCACTGTCAATTAAATAGGTGATGTTAGGATATTTTTATATTATCATTTTTTATTGTATACTATTGTTAAAAGTTGTGTTGTCAAGAGTTAGAATCAAAGTGTCAAAATATTGTAAAAATAAATTCCTCATTTTTCAATAATTTGATACATTTTTGCTTGTACACGATGTCCATCTTATGGGCATAAATTGTACAATGAGTTTCATGATAAAATCTACCTAAGTTAGTATCCTTTCAATGGAGGATGGAGGCAGATGAGGATGGACGAAAAGAAACATCCTCTCCTCAGTCACCAATGATGAGGCTGCATAGCATAGGTGGTGGCATATATATATAGTATGACTAGCAATGATCCTTTGACTGACATGATCCTATAAATTCCATTCTTCGTTAGAAGATGGCCCTCTTGTGAATAATTTCACTTGTAATGGTGACCACGAGCAACAATATATAACTAGAAATATCCGTTAAGTAGTATGTACTTTGATACATTTTTCTTCTCAGTATTCACATGTCAAAATTTCACATTGTAGGGGGGAACATTACACCAATGTTCCATTTCCATTATAAGCCTAAAATGACTAAAGTAAAGGGAAAATTACAGTGATAGTGGTAGTTTCCTTTATTATTTGAGATTGAGTAGTAGTGATCGAAGACAATGGCTAAAATTAATAACATTGTGATTCTTATAGGATGAAATGTGAAATTTTTCCAGTATGCATTCTATTGTTCAGTTTTGTGAGTTATGTTTTCTATGATATTCCCTGCAGTAAAATATTGTTGAGGGATAAAATTAGTAATCGGAACATCATGATGTGGTTTGTGGTAAACCATTTGAAAACCACTAGTATCAGTTTGTGGTCAACCATTGTAAAACCATTCATCAAGTTTGTGATTGTGTTGTGAAAATCACCTAATCATGAAAGTAGGTGCAAGTACAAAGATAGGTTTTTCCCATGATTGCACTAAGGGGGAATAATATGAATTTATATAGTGCTTACATTTTTGTAATTAATAATTACGAGAGTAATTATTATGTCTAATTAGTTGTGTAACTATTTTTTTGAATAAACAACTTAGTTTAGTATTAGTAGTGGTTAATAACCACTCACGTGTATGGGTGTAGTTGTTAAACTACCTCCGCAATAATAGGACTTATTATTCTTATATATTTTTAATGTATCTTGTATGAAATATGTTTAACATAATATCTTTCTAGACTTTTTGTTTGTGTAAATTGTTCATACTTAAGACGTTAATGGTCATTTATGTGGAAAATTTGTCCATAAGAAAGAAGAATGTAAATTGAAAAAGAAGTCTAATTTCAGAAATAAATATGTAATAAATCATATCAAAATCAAGATGAAATTGATGAGATTAATCATGGAGCTAAATTAATAACTCTATAAACTAGAAATAACTATAACTTAAAACATTTCTTCAGTTGTCTCTGGTAGTTTGATCAAAATGGAAGCATTCTTCTTTTTTGGCATATATGACATGTCAAAGACTTAAATTTACAAAAAATATATTAGAAAATTCTTTCATGGTAATTTTTAAAGAAAAATTCACTTACATGTATTAGTCATTCCACTATTAATGGATCTTGGTTTAATTAAATTATTGATTATTCTTGAATGATTTAATTATATATTCTGATCTGATTATCTGTCAGGAATTATCTCATTAGCTAAAGGCTTAAAATATAGATATTGGAAGTATATATGTTTTGTTTAATAAATTTTTTTATGTGATTACTAAAATACTATTATATGCATATCAAATGACACTTGGGGACACCTTTGTGTCTGTATTGGAGACATCTAATACTGATTGCATCTATTAAATATTTTAGAAGCATAATATGTTGAAATTTCTTCAACATATTTGTAATATTATTAGCATGATTAGTTGTTAAGATTATTGTTATGATATGATTTCTATTATGAATCTAACCATGTTGATGTTGTGTTGAACCAAAGAATATACATTTGGATTTATGATCAAAGTGTTGATGTATGTCTCATCACTTTAAGCAACAAATTAATCTTTTGTTTTACGAACTATTGCAAGTTATGTGCCTTGTTGGGCCTATCAAAGCTTTCATTAAGGGGGATTGTGCATGACAATGCCACCTCTTAATGAATTATTATAAAATAGCGAAGTCAAATTTTAATGAGTGGATCATGACACCCTACTTTATATGTAAAAAGGTGATCCTTTAGGGATTGGTTACACATGGTTGTAACATTATATGTGAACTGTAATTCTTATGAGAAAATTTATAAGGGAGTTCATTGTAAACTTCCAATACTTCCTCCATTTTGTAATAATTAAATGTGTCACACTATGGGAATTTACATGTAAATCCCTGTGAAGTGTTCGTTATGGGCATGGCTTAGTTTATAAAAGGCTCCATAATCTGATATAAGTGTTATTATATAAAGAAATGATATTAATATTTTTTGTATGGGAAGATCTGTAACATGAATAACTATGGCTAATTCACAGATTTATAAATCCTTTTATAGGAAAAGGTGAATATGGAATGTCTTGATTTTCTTCGCACTTAACATTAAGGGGGAGTGTTGGGGTGATAATGTGAAGTGGAATATATACCACTACAATACGTCCCAATATTATGTTAAATTTTGTCTATGAAATGTTATTATAAATATCTTCCATAAAGATCTTCCACTTTTTAAGAGTGAAACAGCTCGACAGAATCAACCACCCTACTGATTAAGGTGATCCCTTTTAGGATTGGATATGAGAAACAAATAGAGTAGTACCAAATTGATATCTACACAAAGATATCATAATGAAAAATATATTTAATGTATTATTGTATTGTATAAGTGTGAGACATAGCTTTGTAATCATTCAGAAAGACTAAGTAGAGAAGTGGAATGGATAACAATTGTATCATAAATTTTTAATAATAGACAATGCTTTATTTGGTGATGTTTTTAACCTTCAAGTTTTCCCCACATTAATATGGCGTTACCGCCTATTTACTTTACTATTATTTACTTTTAGCTCGTGATATTACATTCTGTAATATGCATACTATAATCTATAATATTTGACATTTCTTTTGTTTATCTATAATAATTAGATTATGTATTCCCTATAAATAATGACAAGTTCCATGGTCTAGTGACATGTTTCTAGGCACCCACGACATGTCTCTAGGCACCCACGACATGTCTCTAGGCACCCACAACATGTTCCTAGGCATTTTTGACCCAAGAGAGGATTATTCTAATTGTTCATCAGAAAATTTATCAGGTGGACAAATTTTTGGGTTTCCTGCCAATACTCTAGGAATATGAGTCATTTTACTTTTACAATACATCTCCATGTTTATATGCATGATGAAATGGCTAGTTCTAGTGGTCTTTTGACTGTGAATCTAATAGGAGAACTACACTGACCCTGTAACAAACCTAATAATAAATTGCGAGAGAAAACTTTGCAAGAGAACAAGAAAGGGGAGTGAGAAATAGTAAAAGAGGGATTAACATTGTAGGTAGAAACTCAAAGACCTGCAATTGCTAACCAAAAGTTACCATGACACATATTCATAGAAATAAAACTACTATTCTTCAATACAAAAGAAGAGAGGAAACCATACATACAAAGATGCACACATTCATACATCTGAGAAAATGGAAACTTCTTCCTTGATTAGCATTTTAGTAAAGTTGTACAAACTACAAAAACAGAGGAAACATAGGCAAGAGGGGAATAGTAGAAAATAGCTATCTCCTTTATTTTATTTAAGCAACAATTCACTCTTGAGTTTACAAAATCAAAAAATCTTAAGAATGTGGGTGTCATTACATTATATAGATTTTAAAAAGACTCCTCATCTTCCCCCATGTGAATTTCTGTATGTCCTACAAAACATATGACCATTCAAGTTCCTAAGAAATAACATTAAGTTCTAGTTTGTCAATTAATTGAAACGTATTACAATATTTGAAAAAAAACATTTAAATTAATGGGATGAATGTCATGATTTCTCACAATGAATAATTAGAAGGGGGTGGAGGAGAAGAGGAAGAAGGAGAGAAGAGAAGGAAGAAGGGATGCTTAGGAAGCTGATGTCATGCCGTATTCATCTTGTTTCCTTACTGATATAATGAAATGTCCCAATACGGTGAACTTAATATCTCTGACCTTTTTATACCATGAGAAACCTCATTCACATGATGCAGAAACACCTCAGAATGAGTTTTTAGAAACAATTTTTAATGATCACCTTAATGAGTGTAGACATCGTTCTCTAAGGTCCACTCTAAAGAATTTTGAGCATGGAGAACATTATCTAATGCCATTTTTCTACATAGTCACACTATTGTACTCATCATAAATTTTTTATGAAGTGGATTCTTAACACTTTGTTCCCTCCAATGATGAAAAAAATTTCTCCCTGGTACACGATGTTAAGACATCTCAGGTCACAAAATGAGTATTGAGAAACACTATTTCAAGACTTCCCAAAGTGAGTTCGAGGGACATAGGTGCTTCTTCCGATGATCCTCCTTAATACTTGATTGAAAAACCAATTTATCTCATTATTCTCACCCTTACCAAATGATTTTTAGTCACCTATCTCTCTGACTGACGAAGATGAATTCATCTAATGCGCCTTCCAATTCCTTGCACTACTTCTAAGCACACTTGAATTCAAGATGATGCTTCCAAGAATAATTTGAAGTTATCAGTGCTCTGTTTGAGCCTTGGAATAATCATGCAATCCCATTAGGATGTTAAAAAATTAGAGATATTAACTACTATGGACATGGTAGTAACTTTTTGTAATTGGAACTGAAAACTGCTATTTTTAGAAACTAGGTCTCAAGAGTTACTATTTTGGGAAAGTTAAACTTTTGGTTTTTTCATTTCATCGAGGGTTTTATATCACATTATAAACATGTTTTCATATGTATTGGGGTCAATTCAAAGAACTTTTCATTTTGAGAAAGTTTCAGTTTTCCTTTTAGATTTTTTTCCTTTCTGACCGACATGCCCTAGTTTTTTCTATTTCTATGATTTTCACTTTTCTTTCTTTTGAGGGAGTTTTCCGTTTTTGGAAACTTAATAAAAATGGTAAGTTTAAACTAGTAGAACTTACTATTTTTATAATCTCATATTTGGGTTTGTGATTGGCAACAACTAAGTGGATTCTTCCTGGGTTTTTTTTCTTCGATCTCTGTTCATGTTTTCGGCTTAGTCTGCTGCACGGTTTCGTGGTAAAAATGGAAAGCAACTCTAGGGAAGAAAGTTTTGAAAGGATTTTGTAAAAAGTGAAGACCACATATGATATTTTTGTTTTTTTCTTCTCTAATCAACCTGAATGAGGGAAATCTGAAAAACATTTCATGGATATCAAGCGCATGGTTAAGGAAATATGATTATTTCTTTTTTTGTGCCCTAGGTTTTCTGACATCTCTTGATCATATTTTGCTCAAAAGGGTTGATTTATTTCAGTTCAATAGCATGGAATCATGGAGATGATATTATGAAATTTTGGAATGTAGCAGTAATGGAGGAATGTATAAGAATCTGGTAGTTGGAGAAAACATGTGCCTGTGTGGAGGAAAAATGGAAGCAACAAGAAACAACATGGCAATTATAGAATTTTCATATTTTATAAGTTTGGGAATGATTCACAATTTTTTGCACAAATTGAGTGAAATTTTTTATTCAATTATTGTAAAGAAGTGTGCCCTGTTCTGATTGGGCTAGTTGGTGGAGCTTTATTGCATAGCGGGGCCTGGGAAATGGAGCATTGGGGCTTATCTTACAAGAAGGAGCTGAAAATTTGTCATATTGGGGTTCAAATTCATGAATAGGAGAGGGGAAATTTTTATTGCAATTTCTACACTAATGAATTGGTGCACATGGTACAAAAATGTTTTCCACTCTCTCATTGGTTGGATTAATAATTCATAAAATTGTTGAACTATTAAAGTTTTACTTTGGGAAGCTGCTTGTTGGGACCATATCTCAAGCTCCATGAATATTTTTTTTAGTGAAATGTTATATGATTCCACCTAAAAATGACCTTTTCAATCCAATGATTAGGTTCTCAGCTCAATATTATGCAATGTTCTCCCTAAAATACAATATTAATATCTAGGATCCAAGGTTGTGTATATAAAGAACCTAGATGTTGACACAATATGCCTAGGTGTTATGGAAAATAAGATTTTACCATCCTATAGGTATGTACAATACCTTTGTGAAAATATTTATTTTGACTCCTTAATATTTATAGAGCTCCCAGAATCACTTCTTGAAGCTCAGGGGATGATCTCTCACTATGCACTACTTAAGCCTCTGATACTCGTTGTGAAAACTGATCCAAAAACTTCTGGATCCTCCCAACATATTTTAAAAATGATTGAAATTGTTTTATAATTCTCTGATATACCTCCCTAATGAATTTATGTATTTTTCTCCACTCCAGGGGGGTGCATAAGCTTTAAGAGGATTAGAACATGGCCTTTCCCAAGCTTGCTAAAAGGCTTTCCTTGATGAATCTTACTTCAAAAGAACTTGGAATGAGTGGATAACTATAACTCACCTATGGAAACACTAAAATGATGCTTCATATTGCTTCAGAGAGAGAGGATATGACTTAATCAAGGATTAGGGTGGTAGGAAAGAGGGCTTAACATAACCTTTGAGTAAATGTTTTAGGTAGGGTATGATTGTCGTGCTTGAAAATTGAACATTTTCCTATTTCATATTTATAAGACAACATCTAGATCTATCATAGGGACATGTCATGGATTGAGCACAATTAAAACATCACATGATAAATTCAGAATCTCCATTCATAACATTGATGAATTCCTTCCCCACTGGGTCCTGCAGGACACACACAACTTGCAAGAGATATCTAGAAAGGTACAACACATATGTAAACACATAGCTGAAGGGAAACACACCATTAAACAAGGAAAAGGTAAAACAAACCTAAATCACCTCTAATATAAGGAAGGGGACAACCTGATTTAACTATAGCGCTATTTTGTTCTCAGAGGTTACCCTTGAGTGGGAAACACTGCATTATGTTGTTCCGTGAAGCCATTGACCGGTTTGAGAAAGTAGCTTCCTCTCCTTAAATGTTTATGGAAGTCAAGTGCTTTCATGATTGTTTGTGTACTTGGTGGGAGTTATTATACATGAGCTTCTTGATGCTCAAGCTTTCACTTAGAAATTTCATTGCCTTCACTATCTTTGAAATTAGTTTCATAGTGTCAGCTACCTTTGAAGCTTACCCACATTTCTAAGATCTCATTGAGCATCTCATCACTACCCCGATGCTGATTCTTTTTTGAATTGCTTGAATTTATTTCTTCCCTACATTCATGCTTATTGACATCATTTCCAAAATAAATCATGACTTCATCCTTTTTCTCGATTCCACTATGATGCGTTTGAATTTTGACTTGAGGATGAGAAGTAACCTCATACCTATCTTGTATGGCCATGACATGAGCTAAGAGGTTAAGACTTAGCTCAGGTTCTTCCATATTTTCTACTGCATCCAAGGTTTCTTGCACGGAGTTCTATTTTAAAATTCCCAGTAGTTCACCTTTACATTCATTCAAAACATCCCCATATTAAAGTTCAACGAAAACATTAACAAGTATTGTTTCATTATATTGAGACTCATTGCATTCTATTACTCACTTTTCAAGGAGGGCCTCAGCTTCAAGGGTCGCAAAACTCCTTTCTTCACTTTATTTATCATGGAAAGAGTCTTCTTATTCAAATGGGAAATAAAATACACTCATTTCATCGTTACGTCCATCAACCATTGGCTCGAGAGGGACGTCGTATTTATCATCCTGATTTATTTTAACATGGCCAATCTTCACATTGGTCAAAGCTTCCAATTTATATTTGAACTTGTCTTATAGATTGATGGCATGCATCAGGACTTCAAGATTGAGCTCAGGGTCTTCTGTCTCTTCCGCATCCCTTAAAACATATTGCTGAGATTTTTATTTCAAACATAATAAGCACTCATCACAATCTTAATTTCTCTCTCGATAGATGGCATGCTTGAGAGTGTCTTCATCCAAAAATAGGAATGAGAATATCTCCTCATCATGGGTAAGAATTCAAGATGGTTTCTCCATTTGAGATTCACTAAGAACTATTTCCACTTCTTGTTGGTTTGCATCATCTAGAAATTTGGGGCTATCCTCTTACAATGCAAGTTCCTAAATGCTTCTTCAAGGTATATAGCCCTAGAGGAAGGAATTACTGATCCTATCAAGATGGTAATCTCATCTTCCTTCTTTTTGGTTATGAAAAGATTCATCCTCCTATTATTTTGGTACATAATGTTGGCTCATGGATTTCATAATTTTTGCATCATGTACCTTGTCTTCTTTTCAAGATGTAATTTTTTCATGTATCCTTTAACTCAGATGGTTGCAGAAGACCAATTCATCTATATTTTCCCTCCCAGTTGTTTATAGAAATTTCTACTGAGCAACATTTTAAATGAATTCGTAATTTTTGCTACCAAGATCATTATTGAAACCTTCTTGTCTAGAAATTCAGCAAGAGTTGCTTGTGCATCTTTCATCTTCCCTAAAAGTGGGACTTATTTGGATTCCAAGGACTAATAAGAGCTTCCGGGAAGGGTAATGGTCAATTTTAGGGACTTGTAGACCTTCATAGGAATCATGTTACCAGAAGCACTCAAGTATTCTATGTAATTGTTTAGTACATATTCCTCGATGAGAAGGGAGACATAGAAAGGATCGACCTTATCTATCTTTGATGCACTAAGAGCAAGAATGTTCTATGAAGGAGATGTAGGTGGCTTTGGTACTATTTTTTTAGAACTAGGAGTTATAGCATTGGGTGTTAAACCAAAATTCATGATATATAAGATGAATCTCTCAAATAGTTCATGGTGAGTCCCCAAATATTCAATTTCAGTATTCAACACCTTAGATCTTTTCGCATATTCTACAATGTCAAAAGAAGTAGATGAAAAAAAGGGGGATGAAGGAGATGCTTTTAGAGGTGGGATAGGTTTGGAAGAAAAGTTAGATATTTAGGGATAAAGGATTTTTTGAAAGGTACACTAGTAACCTTTGAAGCACTAGGTTTTTTAGCAATAGATTTAGATTTAGAACTTGAAGAAGGATTGGAAGACTTACTTAGAATTACGGGTGCCCTCCTTGTCACATGATCAGGTTTCTCCAATGCATACTCCATTTAAGGTGGAAGAGGATAGGCTCGACTTATTATTTTAGTTTGTGGAGTCTTCATAGGAGGATCTTCAATCTTCTTTTTCTTTTCAGCAATGGAGGGAAATTATCGTTTCTTAGACTGAGGATGGGTGAACACTACACGCATAAGACTAGGTTTAATCTAAGTACTAATATTCATAATCTCTATATTACTCACATAATATAATCTGTGTCTAATTATCTGCTACTTCAATTTATAGAAAATTGTAGTCTACGCCTTCTTATTCAAGCTTATCATCATCTTATTGAATCCTACAAATTACATTGGCATGTGGGGCCTCTAAGGAAATCCTTTGTGGTCCTCCCGTAATCTGATTTCTATTTATTTCCTTGAGAATATGCTCATTCAAAAAATTACCTCTTCAATTATGCCATTTCATTTCATAATTTTTGTAGCACGGATCTATTCTCTCATCTCCATGATGTCGAGCCTTACCCTTTCAAGGTTTCTTGATCTTCCTAGTTAGGATGAGATCATCATAAAATTTTATGGTCACCCATTTTTCTTCAACAATGTTCCTGTGTTGGAATGTTCATTGTAAAACTCCTACCTCCAGTGATTGAGCATTAGTGAAGAATATTTTAATGTTATATTTAGATGGTGAATCTTATTCCGGTATCCTGTGGAGCAACCAGTCAAAATTACCCTCAAAGTCTCTCATAGTTTCACTTGTTTCCTTATTCATTTGTGGCAATTAAACAAGGAGATATTAAAAATTATTAGTATATTTGAAACTTTCTTTTAACATGGACTTGATATCATTCAATCGAGTGATTGATCTAGTGGAAAAGATGTAGAACCATTTTGTTTCTTTTCTTGGAGAGATTCCATGAACAATATTACGGAAACATCTTCATTTTCAAATCCTAGAATCCCACATGATATGGTGAAGGCATAGATGTGTTCTTTAGGAATTTGTGTGTCGTCACCTTTGAACTTTGGAAAGTTCTTGTTATCTAATTCTCGTCTCCCAGTGAAATTTATAATCAGGCAGGCTAGCAAATGCACACCAGACTAGATCAAAGACAACATGTTGATCAAATGGGGTGTTGTAGAGAAGAAAAAGGAAATAATTCAAAAAATAAAATAAAAATGTAGAAAAAGTGGATAAACATTTCTCATGTGGTCCATGGGATAGTTGGCACAAATGTACCCGAAAGTCCCACAAATCTGATTTTGTCGCAACTAGTGAAAAGTAGAAAAGGGGGAAGATTTTGTCCCGTACAGTCCATGGGGCAGTTGAGCTAAAAGAACATGCAAGCCCCAAAACTCTAAATTTTTCCATATCTAGTGAAATGAGGAAAAGAAGGAAGATTTTTTTCTGCATAGTCCATGGGACAGCTGGGAAAAATGTACCTCAAATCACCGCACTCAAAGCAATGTGGATATGTCAGGAGTCAATGACCCACCTGGCACAGTGACATGAGTTCCTCGACAACCCACAATACCCCTAATATAAAGGGAAAGTGGAACGCATGACCCCCAAATTTCAAACATGCATACCGTTTGACCAAGAACTCTGATTTTAAAAAAATTGGGCTTTTTGGAAAGGGAAATATTTATTATTTTTAATGAGGGTAGGTGGGTGAAAAATATAGAAACAATTCCAGCTCTGAAAAATCAAATGATCAATCTCGTGAAAGGGAAGAAATCTCTGGCAAACTCAAAATAGCTGCTCACACTTAAAAGACCATAAATTTTGCAATTCTCAACAGATTTTCACAAAATTGGTCTTATTGGAATCATGAATTAGATAACCATGACCAAAAATAAAGAAATAAATAAATTTATGAATTTATGATGATGATTTTAAGGAAAATGTTTCTTTTTTGAAGAAATACTTTATTAGTCATTGGAGATGCATTTAATGAAGCATGGGCAAACATTTGTGGCTACTGTAAGTCATGCGGTAGTATGGGTAGCCTTTCAAAAGAAAAATACCATAATTTCACTTCATTTATTACCTATTTCAAGTGGTTGAAAGGAATATTTCGGGATTTCAATGCTCTCTCTTCCAAAATCTATAAATTGGAATGTTGGGCTCATTGTAAAGGGGAATAGTTTAGGTAACAAAACTTTTCATTTTGGTTTTGTCAATGTGTTGTAGGCCCTTGTAGGGGAATCCTTGAATGGTAATATAGGCCTTTACTTTTTAATATACTCAAATGTGTATATTAATGAAGTAATAGATGCATGGACTCCTTGAATGGTGATCCAAGTCTTTAGTTTGTAATAGATTGAACTGTGCATATCAATGAAGAAATATATGCAAGTTTGTGGATGTATTTTTCCATTGTTGTATTTGTTTACATTCTTATTTCAATTTCAACCTCATTATAAATATATTGTGTCTATTTTTATACTCTTGTAGGGATTAACTATCATTGTGTATGTATGAAATATTGTTGTGAATGTAGTTGCTAGACTGTGCAGAACTGTTATCACCCTCTCTAGTATGTACTTTGCTTTCATTTTTCACACATTTGAAATTTATCCTCATACCATCCTTTTATTGTGTATCACCAATTTAGTGTAGGATTTGTTTTCATGTACTCTCTTTCCTTGGTCCTTTGGAAATTTCTAATAGGTTAAGATATTATTTCTTGCATTAGAGTATATTGTGGCAGGAAGTTCAAGAGCAAGAAAAAAATTTCTCTGGAGGCCTATCTAGAGTAGGAAGTTCCATAACTTAGAGATAGTACCCATGTTACCCAATAACACTGTGAGCTCATGGAAAACACACTTGTGTAATTTGGAGGGTGTTGTGATTCGGTGATAACAGTTCTTTCAGGAAGCTATTGGTAGATTTCTAAGAGGGGGGTCAAGAGAAATGAGATTGTTTTCCTTCCCCATGGAACAATGGCTTGAGGTCTTTCTGCTTCATCCACTATCGTTGTTTGTATTTCAGCTTCAAATCTTGATTCTAAAAATCCTTCTTCAAATTAATCTTCCTCACCTATTAATTTGATGTTAAATGGAGGTTGGAAAATGGGAGAATTTATAGGGGAGTATCAACACAATTTTGGATGGGGTTACCAGGTGAACTACTTGAAGAACTGGATGGAAATGAGGCTTGAGAAAAATAGTGGGGATCAACTCTAATTCATTTTTAGTGATTTTGCAAAGCCTTGAAATTGAAATCAACAACTGCTTATGACCTACTCATTGTGGTATATCTTCCTTCAACCAACTCTAATTTTTTTTGCAATGGGAATATGAAAGGACATTGTGGAATGTGAAAGTTCATGTGTATAAATCAATAGTTTATCTTTTAGCACTAGATTTCTATGAACTCTTTTTTTTTTGTGCCTTATGGTTGTATTTAAGGTGCATATCCTACTCAATTTGTTCCAATGTGGGTGCCAAAAAAAAAATTCCACAAAAATGTTTTGGTGGACAAATCTATGGGTTTCTTGACAATGCTTTGGGAATCTGGATCCCTATACTTGTATGATGCAGCTTTGTGTTTATATGTTGGATTAAATGGGTTGTTCTGGTGGCCTTTTGAATAGGGATCCAATAGGGGAACTCCACTTACCCTACAACAAAGATAACAATCTTGCTATAAAGGACATTGCAATATACTGGGAAAAGGGAGTGATAAATAGGAAAAGAGGGATTAATGTTGTAGGTAGAAAACTAGAGACTTGTTGTTGTTAAATAGAATTTACCATCACACATATTCATAGAAAAAATAATGATTCCTCAACACTAAAAAAGAGAGGAAACCATGTATAAAAATATTCACACAATAATACGTCTGAGAAAATTTAACCTTCTTCCTTGATTAGAATTTTCGTAAAGTTGTACAAAGTAGGGAAACATATGCAAAAAGTGAATGGAGTAAAACAGTTATCTCCTTTGGTCTCTTTAAGCACAATGCACTCTTGAGTTTACAAAATTGAAAATCCTAAAGAATGAGGGTTTCAGTACATTATATATAATTTTAGAAGACTCCTCATATTCCCCCATGTGAATTTTTGCATGTCCTACATAACATATGACATATTAAGTTCATAGGAAAGAAAATTAAGTTCCATTTTATCAATTAAAGAAAAATTATTACAATGTTTGCTAAAACCAAATTTAAATGAATTGGATGAACATCATGATTCCTCACAACAAAAAATTATAAATCGGGGTAGAGGAGAAGAGGGAGAAGGAGACAAGATAAGAAATAAGGGATGCTAATGAAGATAATGTCATGCATCCTTCACCCCGTTGTGTGACTGATATGATGAAATGTAATAATGCATTGAAATCTAGATCTCTGAATGTTTTATACCATGATAAAACTCCTTCAGATGAAGCAAAGACATCTCATACTGAGATTTTAGAAACACTGTTGAACGGTCACCTTGATGACCATAGGCATCATTCTTTGAGGTCCACTCCAAAGAATTTTGAGAATGGGGAAAAATATCTGATGAAATTCTACATTTTTTTACTCATCAAAAACATTTGATGAATTTAATTTTGAACAGATTTGTTCCCTCTAGTGATGACCACAATTCCTCCCTAGTACATGATGCTCAGACATCTCCGGTCAAAAAATGAGTGCTGAGAAACATTGTTTCAAGACTTCCAAGTGTGATTTTGAGGGACACGAGTAATAATTATGATTATCATACTTGATAATTGATTGAAAAACCAATTGATTTGATTGATCTCTCCCCAACCATTTTGAATTATCCATCTCTCTAAGTGATGCATATGAATTCATCTATTGCACCTTGTGATGCCTTGCATTACTTCTGAGCACATTTGAATTTAGGATGATGCTTCCAAGACAAATATGAAGTTATTGGTGCTCTTTTTGACACATGGAATCATATTGTAATCCCATAAGGATGAAAAAATTCAGTGATATAAGCTACTATGGAGATGGTAGTAGCTTTTTACAATTGGAATTGAAAACTCCTATATTTAGAAACAGGGTCCTAAGAGATGCTATTTTGGTTAGGTTGTTTTTTTGTCTTGTCATTACACTGAGGGGTCTCTCTCACACTCCAAACACATTTACATATGTCTTGGGATCAATTCAATGAACTTTCCATTTTTGGAAAGTTGTTTTTTTGCTTTTTCTTTTTTTTTTCTTTTTGACCCAAGTGCCTTAGTTTTTTTTGTTTGTTAAATTTTCATTGTTCTTTTTTCTAAAGGAGTTTTCTGTTTTCAGAAACCTAATAAAAATGGCATGTGTGAACTAGTGGTGCTTACTATTTTTACAATATCATTTATGGGTCTTGGATTGGTGAAAATTCAGTGGATTATTTCAGGGTTTTGGATCTTTGATCTCTATTCAAGTTTTCGGCTCAATCCGCTTCACTGTTTGATGGAAAACGATGAAAAGGAACTCTAGGGAAGAATTTTTTGAAAGGATTCCAGAGATAATCTAGAACATATTCTTTAGTTTTTTTTCCTTCTCTAAGTTGCCTAGATGAGGGAGATCTGCCCAAATTTTCATAGAGATATTATTATTTCTTCATTTTTGTGCCCTAGGTTTTCTGACAGCTCTTGATCATGGATTTTACTCATAATGGTTTATTTGTTTCATGAAAGTAGAATGAAACTATGTATAAATGATGGATATTATGCTATGGAAGGTTTAGATGTAAAAAAATGGAGGAATGAAGAAGAATCTAATAAGTTGATAAGACCAGTGCGTGGAGGAAAAATGGAAGTTTTAAGTTTGGGAATGAGTGACAATTTTGTGCACCAATTGCACTATGGATTTTTACACTTGGTTGAAAAATGTGTGCCCCATTCTGATTAGGCTACTTGATGGAGCTTGATTACATAGAGCAGGGGATGGTAAATGGAGCATGGGGGCTTATATTACAAGAAGGAGTTGAAAAATTTTCATATTGTGTCCAGAGGCCTAAATAAGAGTTTGGTTCATTTTCTTGAGCCTGATGCAAAAACATCATGGGCGTACTTGGTCAAAAAATGTGTGCTACTCTCCCATTGCTTGGATTTCTAACCCAGAAAATTGAATAAATGTTGAAGCTTTTCCTTGGGGAGTCGCTTGTTGTGACCATAGTTGGAGGTCCAGGAGGAGGTTTTTGGTGAAATTGTTTATGATGACACTTGAAAATGGCATTCTAAATCCAATTTTGGGGGTCTCAAGTAATGATTTTGTAGTTTAATCCATTAAATATAGGATCTTTTTTGCAGGATCTAAGGTTGTGCATGCAAAAATATGGTTGTGGAAACAATGTGCCTAGGTATTGTGAAAATTTTTATTTTACTATCCTCTAGGCCTTTGAAATACCTTTCTAAAGAATATTTATATTTAATCGCAACTCTTTCCAGATCTTCTTGAATCTCAAAGGATGTACTCCCACTCTGCACTAATTAAGCCTCTGAGATTCACTATTGTGTAAACTGACCCAAAAACATCCAGATCCTCCTAGAATCTTCCAAAACTGATTGAATTTTTTTTCATAACTCTCTTATATACCTCCCTAATGAATTTAGGCATTTCTCTCCAGATTAGGGGGTTTGAACCAATTTCGATAATATCAAAACATGGCCTTTCCCAAGCCCTCTACAAGGATTTTGTTGATGAATATTTCTTCAGAAGAAGTTGGAATGATTGGGTAACCCTAAATCATGTATAGAAACAATGACATGATGCTTCAGAATACTTTGGAGAAAGGGGATAGGAATTAGGGATTAGGGTGGATAGAAGGAGGGCTCAGAATGGTCTTTGAGTAAAAATTTTAGGTAGGTTATGGTTTTCATGCTTGAAAATTGAGCATTTTCCCGTTGCACATTTGCATGAATACACTAGTAACACCTAAAATAGTAATATTTTGAGAAATTTTTGTACTATGATTAGCCTTTTTAGAGTATATATGAAGTATTAATGTATAAATTTTGTTAACATTTGTGTTATGCAGAGAGATATACACTCAAGAGAGTTCCATATGGGTCAGTATTTGAGTAAATTGTTGGCATTGAGGTTATCTGATGTTGAGTGAGACAAACTAGACCATGCTAACATGCTGCACATAGTGAGATTGGGGTAGGTTCCCCATAATATGACTATGGTGGCTACATAATATGAGAGGTGGTGTGTTGATATATGTACCTTTTCTGGTTGCCTATTGGGAAGATCATAATAACCCTAGAGGATGTATATTGTATATTACGACTACCAGTTATGGGCAAGAGAGTACAAGTAATAGCTATAATGGATGCTTAGAAAATGATGAGGTTAGCTAGATGATAATTTACTGGCATAAAAGTATAGAAAGAAACCTATATTAGCCTGGATTCCATATTGAGATTATTCATTCCACGATTGCGTAACTTTATTGTAGAGTTTATTTCTTCATCGTTGGCTATAGAGGGTCGTATAGTGTGCATCTTGTAGAAGATACATGATGATTATAATGATATTTACCATGCAAGAACCATATTCAGTCACATATAACACCATTATGCATTTAATATGATCCACTATATTAAATATTGTAAAACAAAAAAATTCATACATCAAGGTTCAGTCTCCATAGTCATGCACGCTGACAAATCCACAACATAACTCTAAAATAAAACATGATTGTTCAAACCATGAAAAACAATACATATATATAGGGATGGGGACTTTCCCTTCAACACCTATGCACATTCTAAAAATAGGCTACATGTTAACAATATCCATGTGCCCTTACATCAATGTACAAAAGTATGTAACTGCTAATAATAAATCTTCTATTAGTTAACTCTAAGAAGGATCCTATTATTAGACTAAGACTTCGCATGATGCTTGAAATGAATCGAAATCCAAAATAGCCTTGGTAAACTGCAATTATCCACATCATGGTGTGCTCCACAATCCATTTCAAAAAATAGCCTTAATAACAAAATGGCTAAGTTTTGATCCTAGGCATTCCATACATTACTATAATTCCACGCACACTCCATTCACCCTATATTCACGTGCCCACCCCTTATGTGCTTTTACATAACATGGACCATATTTTCTAGCCCAACATTACCACACACTAAACTAGATTGCCATCCCTAGAAATGGGTAATCCCAATCTTATCCCTCCAAACACTCATCGCAAGAATGAATAAATATCTGTAAACCAAAATAATGGGCTACCAACGCTTAAGATAATCACCGTACGTGGTATCATTCTTATCTTATGACAAAATTAACTATGGATAATCATCTTGTAATTCTGCTTCAAACATGTACCAGTCACTTAGTGCCATTTTTTATCTGGGATGTCTACAACTACGTCGATCTAACTCATCAAGAGTCATTTTACCACTTTCTTTCTGTAAAAACTTGAGTATATTGGCCATACTTGAGAACACCCCTTTCATCATGACCATCTTCTATGTGATTACATCTCAAATTTTCTTTATTTTTTCTTTATGCAAGATCCTAGTAGTGTCAAGCACATCGCACTTAGTCTCTACGAGCTTAATCCTTACTATGTGCCAAACTGTCTCATTCTTTGTTTCCTGAAGGACTTCATTTTCTACTACCTTCATTCTTACATGTATCATTCCATCGGGCCCTACACACATAACCAATGCCATAAATATTACTTGAAACTGTAGCTTTGGCTCTTGCTACTTCCCCTATACCATATTTAGGTCCCGGCAGGCACAATGGCCCTTCCTCCAAAATTTTTCTAGCCATGTTGTGTAAATAATGCAGGGAATTTGGAAAATTCTATGGTACTTTTTCCTAAAAATCAGGCCTCTTCTCCATAATCTCATCTGCTATCTGCTCGGACATCTTGTGAATATTTTGGGATTTTGCCACAACCATATCCCACTCCTCTATAAACCAATTGATCTTAGTCTCCTTATCTCTTCTATCATCTATAACTAATTTTATAGTCACTGCTTTATTGATGTTATGGCACAAAAATTCTTTTCATATCTTGATAAGTGAATTTCTTTCTTATTCATATGATAATTGTTTGGGATTGATGGTTGCATGGCAGGTATGAGGTTCCCTTTTCATCCTCCAAGATACACATGAATCCTTACATACATCAAATTGAGGCTCATCCATGTGAGTCTGCATACTCCATGACAATTGTTTACGAGTGCGCGTTGCCACCATTTCTGGGTCTATCAGATCCTAGACATACAACTATTCCCTAGGGAAAGTTCTTTGAAAGTGGTTGTGAATAATTGTATTTGGGTCATCAATGTAGACTAAGTTCTAAGTCCTTACCACATTGTATTCCTTGTGCCCACTAGAGTGCTCTTCAACATCTTCTAGTATAGTGGGGTCTGCATCCTATTATGGTTTTGTGCTTGTGCTCTATTCAATTTCTTCTCTTTATTCATTCTCTTTCTCTCCTTGCACAATTTGTATAATTATCTCTATATTAATTCTTTAGTTCCCTTTAGGTTCCTAGGCACTTATGTTAGGATGACCTGTTATCCAAAATTCATCCCTCAAGGTAATTTTGATAACATGCATCAAATTCTTCAGACCCGAGAAAGTAGATTGATTCAAGGCCCGAAATCATGTTTTTTTGGGCCCCCTCGGCTTCTCTCTAACTCTCCCATCTAAGAAGAAATCCCAACGAGTTAGAAAAAATGGGAAAAATGCAAAAAATAAGGTTGCAGGATTGTTTTAAAGAATTTCAGGTCTAAAGGGTTTGGGTCGTACCAGTGTGGGTCATACTGAGGTTCATCGTACCATGTTTGGGGCCGAAATACAAAGAAAATCAGCTAAGTCAGACATTTTTTTCCCAGGTGCTCTGCGGGATAGTTAGGACGTCGGGACGCGAAGTACGCGAAAATCCAAAATAGTCGAAGGTAATAAAAATCGTCTAATTCTTTTGTTTTGTGTAGTTTGGGACAGCCAGGACAAAAGTACACATGGGATGCAAATCGGCTGATTTGCCGAAAAATGGTCCATTTCGGGTAGTTCGGGGATTTTCGTCTGGGACAGCCGAGACAAAAGTACGCGAGGGATGTGCGGGATGCGAAAAGGCAAAAAGGCCGCAAAAGAGACAAGGAAGCCCGAATCAGCTGATGCGGGAGAATGTGTCCGGGACAGCCAGGAAAAAAGTACACACGGGACACGAAAAGATGAAATGGCTGAATGCAAAGAAGAAAAGTCAACGTTTGACACATGAACTTCAAACAGCCATATCTTTTAACTCTGATCTCCGATTTTCACAAAATTAGACTTTCTGGAACAAGCACGATGTCCTCTATTTTCTGGATTTCTTATTTTTAATGAGGGTAGATATATTTAATTAAAATAAACATATTTGGCTCCAGTCAGTTAATGCTCATTCCCGTCAAATGACAGAAAACGCCTGCCAGACCCAAAATAGCTGCCCACACTCAGAAGGCCATAACTTTTGCATTTCTCAAGGAAATCACAAAAAATTGTTACTATTGGAATCATGGATTTGAGCCCAATGCACAGAAATCAATAAATTCTGGATTTGATGAGAGTTTGATCGAGATTTTCTAGAAAATGTGGTCGGGTTCATAACAGTGTTTTATTTGGTAGTTGGGAGTGCAATTAAGAGGCATGGTCACCATTATTTCACTGCTGCAGCACCTAGGATAGTATGGGGAGCCTTTTGCAAGTAATATACAATCATTTTATTCCATTTGATGCCTCTTACAAGTGGTTGAAGGACAGATTTTGGGATTTCCATTTTCCCTTCTCTCTCTCTCTTCTCATTTTTTCTATAAATTGGAGTGTTGGGCTCATTGTAAGGGGGAGGTAGTTTTTGTAGCAAAGCTCTACCGAAATTTCTTTGTAAATCCAATGTGTTATAGGCCCTTGTTGTGGACTCCTTGCATGGTGATCCAGGCCCTTACCTTGTAACCTATTGAACTGTGCATATCAAGAAGCAATAAAATACAAGTTTGTGGATGTATCTTCCCCTGTTGTGTTTTGTTGCATTCTTCTTGCCCCTTTAACCATGATTACAAGAATATTGTGTCGATTATTATGTTATTACAGGGATCCATTATCATTGTGTATGTTTGAAATATTGTTGTAAAATGCATTTTGCTAGATTATAGAGAACTATCATCACCCCTTCTAGCGTGCGCTTTGCTTCTGTATCTCACGCGTTTGAAGACTAATCTCACACCCTCCTTTTCTGGTGTAACACCACTGTAGTGTAGGCTTTTATTTTATGCATTCTCTCTCCCTGGTCCCTTGGAAATTTAGATTAGAATAGTTAGTTTCCCCTGCATTAGAGTAGATTGTGGTAGGTAATTTAGGAGTAAGAACCAACTTTCTCTGGAGGTCTATCTCAAGTAGCAAGTCCCACAAATTTTAGATAGTACCCATGTTATCCAATCACACCATGAGTTTATGTATATGTGCTTGTATAAACATAGGGGTGTTGTGATTCGGTGATAACATGACCTTCCTCATAAATAAACCTGTCACCTATGTCTTCATCATCCTGCATCATAAGACTTGGGGAAGTAACTTTATGTTGTGTGCTCTAGTGAGAGGAATTATCCTCCTCACTATCTCTTACTAGAACATACTTCTAGTGCTTCTTTTGTTTATCATACACATTTTTCACTAGAGTGACTCGTGGTGATATTCTTACTGGCTATGATGTGCCAATGCCTATGTCCCTGGATGTGCGCCTCCTTCAAAAAAATATCCTTCTATGATCCAGCCTAGTGTTATCTTCTTATTCTAACCACTCCAAAACATTCATTAAGCCTATAGGCACTAGTTCTTCCTAAGTGGGGGCATAGTTGTAACTAGACTTAAGTTCCCCACCATCTGCTTCTTCTTTAGAGGACCTGGTAGAACCATTTCCTCACCATTGATTACCTTTCCATCCTTGAAGCATGGCCTCAAGTATACATATAGGTGGGCTAGTTTAATCTTCCCCACGACCATGCTCTCTGGAGTGATTTCAATGTAATCTAAATCAAGCGTCTCTACGTACACCTCTTAGTTCAGCCATACATAAGTCTTACATAGAATATGAAAATATATGTCTACGTTATCCATGTCAAAATATATTTTGTGTGTGTTGTTAAACATGTTTACCAAATCCTTAAAATACCTTACAATGAAAGAAAAAGGTAATTCACACTAAGGGATTTTCTCTCCCATCTTCATGTGGAAGCGCTCTAAGCTGACATGTTGATATACTACGAATTCATCTTCTCCATACAATACTATGGGAAGTTCATGAGGGATGAACAATTCCCCTTAAAAGTCCTAACACATCCACCTAAACCACTTCTCCAAGTGCTCCTTATACGTATTGGAAAAATTTCCATGCAAAGTATACTTAAAAAAAAATTCAATGGAGATTTTTCCTCCATGGGAAACTTCGAAACATTCTCCCTTGGCCCATCATGCACACCAATATCATCAAATATAATCAATAAAATAATGGAACCCAAAGTTATTTTCTCACCCTTATCTGCCCGGATGCGTGCCTCAGTCCCCAAGCTCTCGGTAATATATCAACCAATATTATAGTATGTCTCATTAGCCATTTTGTGCACTATGTGCAACCAGCACTAGTTTACTTCATTCCATCACTCAGTACACCAACATTACTGCTTGTTATCCATGTTGCAACCATTGTGGCAATGTCCTCAATATTAGTCACTTCAAATGTTTTCCCTACTTTTTTACTTGTACATTGTGACCATTGCATCAATCCCCTCATTGTATGACAAATCACCCACAATTTATTTCCTAAAGTTGTGTAACCGTGTTACCTTCCCAATAAATTTGGTGGTAATCCACATCCTTCTTCTCACAAAGTAGAAGAAATACTCATGCGCTCATGACATAAGCCACTGATATAATTTCTTAGGCTACCCAAAGTATGGTAACTCAAGGATTTGCATGACCTTTACTCTTTCATGAATTTTTTTCATAGAGATCCAAAATCCTAGTGCCATCTATAATCCTTCAGTTAGTATTTGTAAAGACCTCCGCTGAAATATCCTTCAAGAATTTAGCATTTTGATGGTTAATGTCATAAATTATGTAATCTGTTATCTTGGTTTTCCATGACCACCCCTCAATCACTTCTTCTAGATAGAGCATCTCAACCAGTCATTCTTTTTTCATGTCATCTACCTATTTCTCAATGATTGGATCTCTTTGTGGTACTATCTCTTCTTTCTCACCTCTCAAATTCAAAATTGTCATATTGGGACTCTACCTATCACAATTCCAAACTAAATCCTAGTTGTCTTCTTTAAACCCTATTCCCACGAACCCTTCGCAATGCACAAGGACCACCACCTGAATCTCGATTTCATGCCTGAATGCTTCCCAATAATGTGCTCTAATTCCTACCAGGCTCATTGATTCACAAGGTTCTTGTCATCCTTAGCACTTCTTCACACTTCACACTTTGTTCAGTTCAATAATGCAAGGTAACAATGATGTTGCAAATTTCAATCTTATAAAAAATTTCAAAATCCTTGAAATTATTTTCTCTCAAATAACACCGTACGTGACATTAAATTTGCATTCTTGCTTCCTACACATTATTCTCCTTCTTCCATTCCTCTTATTTTCATGCCTCAGTCATATCCTTCTGGCATGCCCACTACTTCTCTATCAGAGATCCTCTCTCAGTGCTTCCTTGCACCAAATTACCTATCAAAGGTGACTCTTCCTCAGAAGTTTAGAATACTGCAACCTCCCTTGCATTATACTAAGCATCCATCTTTCCACTTGTGGTTTTAACATGAGTAATCTTCTTGGATTTTCCTTGTGTAATAATTTGTCTTGTCCTTGATCATCAACGATTTTTTCTTACCATGCACCGCATGTCAAATAAAAACACCAAAGTAAAGTACCAGTCATTCCTCCTTCATCCACCCCACACTAATGGTATTTTCATTCCTCTGCCCATGACACATTTTATATGGTAATCAACTTCTGGTGCGTAAGCACATTTATTACAAAAAACACTGAACTAAATAGACAAAGCATAACAACGATGAAGGAAAAACACATAAAGGAAATAAATTAAGGGAAACCTAATCTAAGTAGAAATATTACCTTATTACAATACACAAAGAAGGCTTATTTATAGTAGGAATTCATCCTAATCCCATTGAAGTAATCGGGAAACTGTGTTCCATCCACTGTCTCTAACTGGCAAGTTCCTGAATCAAGTATATGAGTGATTACATATGGTCCTAACCAATACACCTTAAGTTTTCCAAGGTGGTGCAAAAAATTTGAATCATATAGAAGTACCATTTTCCCAACCTCAAGATTCTTATCCTTGATGTGCCTATCATGCCACACCTTCCGCCTAGTTTTTTCTTGCTTCTGACTCCATCTTGTTATGATGTACCTTTCATCCAAGTGCATTAATTTGTCAATATGTTATTCCAATTCGTGTTGATCAGCTAAAACTCTTGTGTTCGCAATACACAAAGAATATAACATGAATTCCATGGGGAGAACTTCCTTTGTGCCAAACACCAGCTAAAAGGATGTTTTCTTATTTAACCTTTTGTAGGTTATCATAAATGACCAAGATACTACAGAAACATTTTCATCCCAGTCTTTCCTTCCAACATCACAAATTTTTGTCAAGGTATGGCTTAATATCTTATTGAAGGCCTCAACAGTTCCATTTTCCTTAGGGTTAAAAGGGGTCTTCCTATGGTGGGCAACCATAAACTCATCCCAATAATATTTTGATAGTATCATTAAGGAAATGTGTACCCCTATCACTTGTTAAACTCAATGGGCATCCCTAACTGCTAATAATAGTTTCCCATAGAAACCTTATTGTTGTAGCTGATGTACAATCCTTTGTAGGTTCTGCTTCCACCCACTTTGTAATATAATCTATAAAAGTTATAATGTAGCATGATCCTATCCTATGTGTGGTTGGATAAATAGGACCCACAAAGTAAATTTCCCACTTCTCAAAAGGTTATGCACTAGTAATAGGCCTCAAAGGCATTTCATCTCATTTCCCAAGCTTTCCAAGGCACTGATAATGGTCAAATGTCGTACAATATGCTTTAAAAGACTTGTATAATGTTTCCCACCATAGAACAACTAGTAGAATCTTACATGTGGTGGCATCCCTTGTATAGTTTCTACCTACAATACCGTTATGATTCTCTACCATAATTACATTGCACTCATGCTCAAACACACACTAGTAGAAAAAATCATCACGAAATAATTTGTATAAGTCTCCACTGATCAACATGTAAGGCGTGACATGAATAGTAAGTTGTTTCTTATCTAAGGCCTTCATTCCCTCGAGCACCACAGCTGTGCGTAAAAAGACAATAATATACTCGAAGTTGGAGGGTGTGTGGTTCAACCTAAAAAGTTGGGTATCAGACATTGTGTCCTCAATACTCTATACATTCTCTCTTGATTGAATCCTTGATAAATGGTCTAGACCAGAATTTCTCTTACCGGGCTAAACAATCACTTTAAAATTGAACTCCTGAAACAATAGTACTCAATGGCATATGTGGCCCTACAAAACGGGCTTGTTCACCAAGTATTTCAATGTCATATGGTTTATATAAAAGATGAAAGGTGTAGCCAGAAAATACTATCGAAACTTATGGATCACGTGGATCATACATAAGGTATCGCACTCTTTTGTTTTATATTTTTTGTTTCTTGGAATCAGCTTTATACTAGTAAAGAAAATAGGATGATCAAAAAACCCTGCTCCAGGCTGAGATCATACAACACCAATGGCAGTTCCTGAGGCATGTACATGAATTTTAAAAGGCTTGGACCGTCAAGTAAAGTGCAAAATAGGCATTATAGTAATCCTTTCTTTTAGTGTTTTAAATAGGTGTTGGTGTGCCTCACCCCAATACAACTTGTATTTTCCATTGATTAATTCTTCTAAGGGAATAACGATCTTGACATATCCATTGATAATATTTCTATAATAGCCTATGTACCCAAAGAATCTACACACCTCACTCTATCTAGTAGGCTCTTCTATGCCCAAAATAATAACTACCTTAGTAGGATCCGCTAGCAATCCTTCTTTACAGATGATGTGCCCCAGTAAAATTCCAAAGGGTGTGGCATATATACACTTGTTAATGTTCAAGGATATGCTCAACTACTGACACATCTCTAACATCAGCCTCAAATTGTCATAGTGATCCTTCACAAGCCCATAGAGTGTCTAATAACCCAAATACACCTGTAATAACTTGTGAATAAAATCCTTTAATTCTTGTAGCACTATGTGTGAAAATACTACAGGAGCACTCTTTAATCCAAAGGGAATAATCATGTTTGCAAAATTTCCCCACTCGGTGGTGAAATTTGTCCTCTCTTGATCCTCACTAGCTATCCTTACTTGATGATATCTAGAGAATTCGTTAGTGAAGGAGTATATTTTGCGACCTACAACACCTTCCAATATTTCCTTAGTAAATGGTGTGGGAAAGGGATGAATAAAATATGTTGCATTCACCTCGCTGTAGTCCAAAAAAATCATGATTCTACTATATTTATTGATGTTGATCCCCATAGGGATCACCCATTCTGATTACTCGATGGGCACAATAATTCTAGAAATTAACATTTTGTCAATTTATTCTTTTACTTTGACATGCAATTTTGGATTTATCTAGTAAGGTCTCTTCTGAATTGGTTACACACCTTCTTCTAGCTTTAACTTCATCTCTCCCTGTGATTCATGTACGCCTTCAATTTTATGATAACCTATTTAGAAAAAGTTCTAAATGTCACGCAATAGCTTAATGATTTTGCCAACTTCATATCTAGACTATTAATCTATGATAATGGCTTCCTTAGGTTCAAAATCCATTCCAATGTTCACTTTTTTGGTCTCCATAGGCTAATAGTAGGTGTGCATCTTCTTATCTGCAATTTCTAAGACTTCGCTCATACCGTTTGTGTGCTCAATGTACAGTTTCTGTACCTCTTCATATTCAACCATGTAGATCATCTTACCCTTTTCTCTTCATAGGTAGGTGTGTCCAAGCTGTTCAAAATTTCTTTCTTTCTCTTCAAAGCACACCACTAGGTCTAATTCACATAAAAAATCCTGAACTACCTCTTCAACCTTTGCACTATCTCCCATAGTTAACCACTTCATAACCTGCAATTCCTCCTTCACTGGAGGTTTAGAAGAAACATAATCAAAGTTCTGAGTCATACCTTCAGTAATTTCTTGTGAATTTTAAGTTACCCTATTAAACTCTGTGTAGACATACCATGCATGCATGCATCCCCACAATTTCAAGTAAAACTTGTGAACCCACAATGAAGGTGGCAAATATTCCTGCTATGTCATCCATAATCTGTCACACTGTTGAATGTGGTGTTGAATAGGATCATTACCATAAAATGCACATATGTGAGTAGGAACATTTATTCTTAGAAACTAAGCATATAAAGAAACACTTACTTCTATCTACTCCAAAAGATAATATTTTCGAATCATCCAGCAATGCACTGTCGTCCCACTCAGATTATTTACTAACATGTTACTTCTTTCCACCTGACATTGCCATTGAAACTCCATAGCAAGTAGGAATACTTCCGGATTCTCCTCACCTATGTACTTTAGTTCCTGATTGGTGCCCAAAAATTTGATATTGCATGGCTTACTCATGCGCATGACTGCACTTCCTACTTCATGTGCAAGCATTTCATAAGTTCTTTGCACATAATTATCATACGCAAAAATTGTATTATCACTCATGGACTATACATCATCCCACCAAATAAATCCTTCTTTGTGTGGCGCAATAACTTCTGGATCTTGAATGGTGCATACATAAATTTTGTTCAAGTCTTCTTCACTTAAGGTCTCTACATAAGACATATATTTCTCATATGTTAAAGGGATAATAACCCATTCTTCCTTATTCTCAAAGCTGATATACCCTTTACTGAAGCACATGTCAACATTGTTTTCATAGCATTATGGGCACCCATGTAATACAGAAAATTTGTGTTCTTCTGCAAGCGCTAATACCTGAAAGTACCCAGTGAACTAGGCCCCATGTATAGTAATGGATGCATCTTTTAAAACTCTAATTAGCATCGCCTTAGTCTAATTTTCCATGAATAACACATTAGAGGATGGATGTAATGGAGGTATTCCCATCTAAACCCATACATCTAAAGTAAGAACATTCACTTTTGTGCCTATGTTAATCAAGATGTTACTCAAAATATAATCATCAATAACAAAATTTAGAGTAACCACCTTTTCATAATCCAAACTATCTGGAGGAAGATTAGAATGCAAACGTTATCTCTCATGCTTAGTCCCAGTGAGTGGAGTGTTTCCCTTTAACTAGTTTCCTAACAATGGAATAATTTTCTCTTAGCGTAGCATCTTGCAAAATTCTTTCAAATCATCAACATCTATCTAATGAAGCTCATTTGCTTTCTTTTGTTCTAACTTCTGTGAATGTTCCTTCAAACATTTTATCTCACCCTGTAAATTCTGAATCACCTGCATGGTTTCTTGATAAACCTATTTTTGATGCATAGGGTATAGATATTTTGCATGCAAGACTTCCTCCTTTGTAATAGTAGGCTTCTGTTGTTGTGTTTCCCTAGAGTGCACAGCCTCAATGCATGTAGTAATATTCATAGGCATTAAACCATGATGTGACACTAACTTCAGCATCCACTGTTCTTTCATGACATTTTGTACTCTAACCATTCCAATGCCCTTATTCTCCTTTTTATGTTTCTTTCTTAAGTGTTCATACAATTTCAATAATTCTTCATAATTATGATTCTTTCTACAAAATGAAAAAACAATATTCTATTGACATTCATGCCTGTAGTGATTAGGAGATCAACATGTATAAAAATTCCCACAAAGGCAATCTCTCCTTCCCCCCTGTGACCTTGACCTTAGAATCCACCTTTGTAACCTCGACCTCTACCATGACCTCCGTTAGAGCACACCTTACTGTGATCATAGTCATGATACTCACCTTTATCATTGGAATTAGTTTCAACACCAGTCTATTGTTTTCCAATATGAATGACATCATGGATCTGATCGATCAACCTACAATCTTTATTATCATGAGTCGAGGACTTACAAATATTACAGTAACTAGACACATTATTTCCTATCATCCACTACAATAAGCACACCAGCTTGAATTGTGGTCCAAGTGACATATCTCGTAATCCAGCAACAAGAAGCGCACTGATTGCTAAGGGTAACTATATGCACACCCCTATAACATAGTTACAACAGGACTTGCCTTGTGCTATAGAGTTGTAATCCTATTTGTGAAACATATTATTTCACACATATGTACATGCTCAGGTGTATATTCAATACCTCTATACTCTAGAAGATGGAAATACATCACCATATAATTTTTTAGAGGTTGGTGCGGACCTTACCCACCAGATAAATAACCTACTGTGTTTCCTCTTGTATTTTCACTACCTCCTGATCCACTAGATCTGTCAGCACTCAAGCCACCCGATCCTCATAATCCACCTCCTATAGCATGAAATGGACTAGAGGATGCATTTACCTATGTTCTGATGGATGTGTTAAATTGAATGCCCATAGTCTACAAAGTTGCACTACTTCTAGATGTGATGCAAAGGTTCTATGTGCCTATGTACTGTGTCGATGATGCGCCAAAAAAGATACCTCTTACTTGTCCTTGAAATTAAGTAGATGATGATTCCATGATAGATGAATAATATTCATCATTAAATCCTTAACTTGAATACAAATTAACTCTATCTACTGCAACTCTACTGCTCACACTAGCTTGTTGATTACTTATTTCCATAGAAACTAGAAAACCAAGCACAAGGGCTAGGTCACTGGGTATATCCAGATGTGTTCCCATGGCCCATGTCCTCTCTACTAAAATAATCTCATCTAAGTTTAAAGAGGGTTCCCTACAATGATTTCCAAAATGGGGGAGATCTAGATGCTCAGGCTCCATGTCTTCCACACGAGCTCTGAATCCTTCACAAGCCATCTCTCCCCACAATGTCATTCAATCTGAAACTTCACATTATTTCTCTAAATCCCTCTCATGTGCCTCATTGAAATTAATCCTTCTCTCCTACCTTTGTATTTCTACTGCTAGATCTGCCATTTTTACCAAACCTATTCCTACCCTTGCACATGGTGGGGTTTATTTAACCATCAAATTCTCTTCTAATTTGAGGGTAACAATCAGGATCTTGATCTCCAGTAGAATACCACAAAAATATGATCCTATGGGTTCGTGTAAAAAATGAAACTCAGTAACCTCTAGGAAAGAGTAATTCAAAACTTCATACTCAAGAGTATAGTTATTTAAAACACCATAGAACCAAACATCCATAGAGCGCATCCAAATCAGATCCACATCATAAAAGGCTTGGAATTCTTCCTACATTGAAACAAGCATACAAAACCTCCAATTCTTCTTATATACATAAGTAACCAACCACTCGTTTAACTCTATGGGAAAGATAACAAATAACATCTCATACAATGCGTCTTAAATATTCTACTCAACCCATGCGCATGCATTAAAATCAAGTTCAATAATGAATCTGTGATCATACACTTCTTCCAAATCTACTAACCAATCCTCAATACTAGCCAAGGTTAATTGATGTCTTCATCACTCAACATCCTGAAAAAAAAAAACTAAGAAAGAGGTCCCGGAAATGGAACCAATTATGTAGCCTAGAAATCACTAAAAAATAACCCAAGGCATGCTGACACATCACTCATCCTGAACTGAGCACTCACCCAAAGTATGAAAGGGTACTAGGTCCCTCTTTATATTTTCTTGTCAAGAATGTTAGCATGATTGCATATGTATATATCCATATTTATAATAGATAATAAATAATCCACAATGCATAACCTACATCTAGATCTAAATCATATGAGATATTGACTCAAAAAATGATTATAATGATATTTACCATGCAAGAACCATAGTTAGTCACATCTAACACCATTATCTAACCAATATGATCCATTAAATTAAATATTGTAAAACACATAAGCTTCATACATCAAGGTTCAGTCTCCATAGTCATGCACGCTAACAAATCTGCAACATAACTCTACAATAAAACAATATTGTTCAAACCATGCCAAATGATACATATATACAAGGATGGGGAATTTCCCTTAACCGCCTATGTACCTTCAAAAAATTGTCTACATTCTAATAATATCCACGCACCATTACATCAATGTATAAAAGCATGCAACTGCTAATAATAGATCTTCTATTAGTTAACTCTAAGAAGAGATTCTATTAGTAGAATAAGACTCTGCATGGCACTTGAACTGATGCAAAAACCATAATATCCTTTCTAAACTGTAAGTCTCCACATCATGGCATGCTCTGTGCTTTGTGTCCAAAAATATCCTTAACAAGAAAATGGCTAAGTTCTAATCGTGGGCACTCCATACCTTACTATAATTCCACACGCACTCCACATCCATATATTCACATGCCCACCCCTTATGTGCTTTTACAAAACTGAGGCCATCTTTTCCAGCCCAACATATAATAACAATGTGAATAGGATGATATGTAATAGTAGAAGATTTATTTTGTGCTAGTTATTGTATGAAAACTATGTACGTAATTATATGTGAGTATGAGAAAGAGAGGGAGAAGAATAACGATGCCCCCAAACATATGTGTACGAAATAAAAGGTTAATTTATATAAGAGTTCATCAATAATGATCCATTTTAAAAGAGTGCATCATCAAGAAATGGTTTGAAAATGTATTTCTCGAAAGATAGAATGTGAAGCGTAGAACGTGAAGAATGAGTGAGGTTATTGTTGTAACATATCCCTCAACAGTGATGTAAGAACCTTGAGAACATGAGTATGTCATATGGTAGTGAGGTGATCATATAAAAAACACCTACTACATATGAATAAGCCTGCAAGGGTTGGTGGAAGCATGTGAAGCAGTAGCAACAAGAGTGTAAGATCCAAACCAAATGTCAGATAAAATGGTGCCAATGATGAGAGATGTAGTTGTAGGAAGCATATATTCTGACAACTTATGAACCCAATGAGAAGCACTATCCATGTGAGGTAGGTAATATAATGCCATGAAAAATGAGCTAGGTGGAGGATGCAAATGGATAATGACCTTAGGATGTGGACAAAAGATAACCTTAGTGGTAGGTGAAGGAGACAAGTGAACAAAAGTGGAAGCATGGTTATGCCAAATTGGAGAAAGACATTATTCATGAGAGAGAGATCCAAAATAAATTACAACCTTATCTTCTAATTTTTGTAGCTTGTCGTGAAGGTCATAATAGTCATTTTCATGGAAGCCATTGATGTGTTGGAAATTATAGTAAGGGATATCTTGTTCATGATGCAAGTGATGAGGAGGAGGATGTTGATTAGAGGATAAGAAAATGAATATATTATCTAGAAAAACTTGCAAAAAATCATGAGGCTTAGCATCATTTGAGAAATGTAATGGCTCCTCAGTATAATATGGAGAATAATTAGGTGGAGACTGATGTGTTGGAGGAGATGGAGGATGCTTATGTGGTGGAGGGGATGAAACACTCTTACAAGTTGGATGAGATTGAGTCCTTAGAGGATTCTTAACAGATGGAATAGGAGAATAATAAGTATAATATGATGTAATAGTAAAAGGAATAGAAGAGGGTTCTATAACATGTACAATAATTAAATATTATTCTATATCACTTAATTTATAGCATAAAATATTAAACAATTCACATTTATCATATTGTAATATTTATTTCAATGGAGGCATTGAGCCATCAGAAAAGATAAATTACCTTTCTAGATATATAGGCTGAAATAATAACTAATTCATGTAATAATTTAAATGAAAAATATAATCTTGAATGCGTTATTCATTTCCTTGATACAAGCTAGGTAAGCAACTATGTGTAATTCTAGTACCATTGAAAATTATACAACATGTAAGAAAAATCTTTTTCATTTCACAATATGTACTAATAGATCCATAAGGAAAATGAGTATACCATTGAAGAGAATCATGAACAACACTATGAAGAAAATATTTTACTAACAATCGATCATCAGAATGAGAAGTAATAGTTAAATTATAGTGCTTAAGATATAAATAAGGATTTCTAGTGTGATTAAAACATGAAAAGGTACGAATGATAAAATCCTTTGGGAAATCTGAATTGCAAATTTTGTTTGGAATAAGATTTCCATGAATAGAGTTATTGTCAATGGATGCATAGTAGGATTTTATTTTAAGAGTAAGAGATTGAACTTGAGATTGTAAATGGCCAAAAAAATGCTTGAGTGATAAGATATCCTATGAAGGAATGGTAGAAGAAATAAGAGGCACCTTGAAGAGGTTATAGTTTACCATTATGAGTGATCAAGGGAATGTGAGAAGAAGAAGTAGAAGATGAAAGTTGTATGGGAATGCTAGATATATATGTAGATGAAATAAGAGAAGGTGTACTAGTAGGGATGGTAGATTAATGATAATGAATAACATCTAGAGATGGAGAAGAAAGAGGTGGAAGTGGAAGAGAGGAACATGGAATATCAACAAAAATTCTAGAAGTAGAATTAGAAGAAATGATAAAAGGTGAACTTGTCAGAGTGGTAGAATCATCATGAATAAAATCTAAAGAAGAAAAAAAAATAGGTAGAAGAGGAGGAGAAGAACATGGAATATCTACAGAAATTATAAAAATTAGAATCAAAAGAAATGATAAGAGGTGAATTGGTAGGAGTGGTAGAAATCATCATGAATGACTTCTAGAGAAGAAGAAGAATGAGGTGGAAGAGGGGATGGACATGTATTATCAAAAAAAATTTCTAGAAGTAGAATAAGAATAAATGATAAGAGTTGAACTATTAGGAGATGTAGAATAATCATGAATGCCACCCAAAGTAACCTTAGAAGTGGTAGAAATTAGAGTGGAAAATTCACATTCAACACTCTTAAGAGAAGTACTATTCTCACTAACATTCTCATGATCAGAAATATAATCAACATCACTATCAGATAGATTTTCACACGTATGTAATTCATCAAGAGAGTTATCAACATATATGGAAGTAATAGGATAACTATCATAATATTTATCTTTTAAATGATTATAAACTTTTTCAGAAATAGAAGAGACATGAGATAAAACTTTACATTAATCTTTACTAGAATTATAAACATCAGCATGCACATGTACATTTTCAACATTGGAAATGAAATTATTTGTATCGACATCGGCACAATAAAGACCAAGGATATAATCTATAAGAGCACCATCATGTGTTAGAATAGGAATAGAATAAGATAAAGCATCCTTTGTGGCTATGGAAGAACAAGGAGAACATGAAGTCTAGTTTTCATCAGGTGAAACTATGTTCATGCTAGAGTAGAAAAAAACTAGTGGGAATAGTTTTTTTTGTGAGAAAGAAGTAGTCTTTGAGATTCACCATGAAATCGAGCATTATGATAAAGTGCATTAATTTAAGCATCAATAAACATCATCAAGGATATGAATCATGCTAAAAAGATGCATAGATTTATTAGGTGAGGAGGATCTATTTCCAGCAAGGGTTTTATAGATCCTAGGGCAAGGAATTCGACTAAGGAGTAGGTTCACTAAATGATTTAATAAATATTAATAATTAAATCTAATTTTAGAGTCAGTACTATGATAAATTATAACAGAATAGAAATTTTAAGCACTGTAACTATGTAACTGCATAAGAAAATGTTAGAGATAGGGAACTTATGTTATTTATGCTTATCTTGAAGCATACCTAAACCAAAGACACGGATGAACAATCTGGAAATAGTGTAAAAAAATGTTCAATATCAATCCTGGAACCTACAAACAGAGTGTAACATGGTCACTTGGACTAGTGTGAGGGTGCTTGGGTGTCAAATACCTCTTAAAGGTGCTTGTGACTGTGTAGAGAGGGTTAGAATCTAATTTTTCCTATGTCTGTAGGGTTTCACTATCACTTCTTGTTGATCACCTAATATCCACACTTGGATCTCTTAGGTACTTGTAACCTACAACACAAAACCTTGATACATGTAGAAGCTCACAAACACATCAAATTATCACTTATTTCACTAAATATTGACATATTTGAGTGAATATGGACTCCACTATTACATGTTTTGGAAGAAATATATCACCGGTTTTTCCTATATTGGATTCTATTTTTGTATATACTGTATACCATTATTACTATTATTGGATTCCAATATCGCTATTATTGGTTTCCAATTTTGTCATTTTTTAGATTTTCATGTTGGAAGTCTATAAGGCTAGCGGCCAATAACTATTACAAGGCACAAGCATTTTGGATTATTAATAATAAAAAAACTAACAATAACTTCATGTAAAAGTAAGTTCAAAGTGCAAGCCTCACAATTTCACAAGGTGACGCTAACACTTTCCTCATACTTTGAAAGTGAAAAATCCTTGATGTAAGCTTAGCTTCCACTAACTATTATAAGTTGTGAGGCCATTGTTTTAAATGAAAGTGTGAAATTCTTGATACAAGGTTAGCAGATGCTAACTGTTATAAGCCATGATCCTATTTTATTAAATTAAATATAAAAACTAGCAATAAATCCCTACAATAGTAAGTTCAAAGTGCGAACCGCACACTTTCAAATGTCGATCCTTGTATTGTAAAATTTGCAATACTGTCACTTTAAAAGTTACAAAAAATGCAAGACATGCACTTTGAAAGTGCGATGCACATAGTTTTGAGGTTTCAAGTTTTGCAATTTGAAGGTGCGATCCCTGCACTTTGAAAGTCTCATACTTTTAATTTGAAAGGCTCAAAACTTCAAAATGCCTCGTAAATTTACAAGTTCGAGCCTCTCAACTTTGAAAGTGTGGTTCTCACATTTTAAAAGGGCAAGGCTCCCAGTTTCAATGTTTGTTATGCACATCCTTAAATTTGACATTGGCCTTAAATTCTACTGTGTTATTTTGATTTCTCGTCACACTTTCAAAGCGTGAGTCTTCCAACTTCTTAAGTGGCTCACAAATTTTCAAGTGGAAGCCTCTCAACCAAAAAAGTGTGTGGCTCTCACTTTCAAAGTGCGAGGCTACCACTTTCAATGTTGATTATATGTATCCTTAAAATTGGACACTGGCCTTAAATGTTAGTAATGTTATTTTTATATCTACTGGAACTTACATTAAAATTACGTTCTCACCTTGAAACATACCTTGTAATAACTCAAGTATTATTTTATTATATTTTACATGGCATTAATTTCACTAGTGTTTATTATTATAAACTATATCTCTTATCTATCATTAAAAGAAAACAACATAATTGGGAGTTATATATATCACAAATTCAATTAGTGTGAAATATATTAGAATGTATGCTTGTAAATTATTCCATTCTCCTTATTAATGATGACTCACTTTCTTCCATGAGAAAGTGAATAAAATAATCCCTGACACAATGCGACTAGATGTTTGTGAGAAACAAAATATTATCCCATCGGAGATACATTGAACTAATGTCATATATTTTATAGCAATAAAAAGAGTCATTGTGCCACAATTTTATTCTTTGTTATTCAATAAATGCCACCTCATGTTTCCCAATGTTGGTCCATGTGAATGAGATACATTTGCATCACACCCTTTAATATGGTATATCAATTTTCTAATATTTGTTTTCACAAGTCTCCCTCTTGTATCTCATTCTCTTAACCTTGTAAAAGTGTCGGGCCCTTGCTGCTCTTGAGGAAATTAATTGGAATATCATTTTTAAAGATTCAAAAAATCCAAATCAATTATTCTTGTTTTCAAGAATAGAGTAAATATGAAAATATTTTGTAGTTTAAAACCCAAGGTATATGCACTGATTGATGTCTCCTTACTCTTCACTGATCACGTAGGTTTGGAGAACGAATGGCTACATATGCCTGTGAACTCAAAGTATATCCCATCATGCTATAAGTATTGTGTTGATAGATGTAGATCACATTAACACAACTGATATGTCATCATCTCTACATTGAAAGGTTTTATCTGTACATTTCAAATTTGTTACAAATTCACACTTATACATTTGCAAATATTATATGATGAGTGGTCACCTTTTATGGAAAATTTTATTTGCACAAAACATGAGTACATTTTCTACCTCTTGAATGGGACTATTGCTTTAGATAGAAGTAGTTTATATTAAAGTAGTAGTTGAGGTGCTCTAAAAGTAGAGACTAGTATTTACGAGTAGTAAATAATAGAAGAGTGTACTGCTAGTATCGGAAGTGGATTGATTTATCTATGATGAAAATATTCCTTTTGGGAAAGTGGAAAAGGAATAAAGTGCCCAAAATCAAAATTTTCCCCTTCAAAAAGAAATATGGGCACAATTTTATCTATTTTAAGGGTTTCGAGTGGTCTGAATTATTATGGAAAAAAATTGGGCTGTTATTGGGAAAATTGGTCAATTTTTACTCCAAAATCTTCTCATCCATTGAGAAATGTAGACCCTGGTATAGAGAGGACTCCTAGGGATGATTCTTTTATCCGTCACAACACCGTCCAACTATCATTCCAGATAAACAATGTTTTGTGAAACCACCTCACCAAATATGACAAACAAATGCATGTCATAAACTTTGCTTGTGCTCCCTGTAACATATATGTGATTACCATGTGTATATCCATAAAAATACCTCTTGCAATTATTATTAGGGGTCAGTTGGTTTGTTTAGATACTAGGAAATTGTGTAGTAGTAGGAAATGATGATGTCAAATTTAGAACTCTAGAAACACCATGCATGGTGGGTCGATCAGAGTGCCATTTATTAGTGGAAATTAAGGTTAACTGTAAGATTTTTCTTACAATCCCAAGATCCCTACAAGTTATTTCTATATCAAAAAATTCCATGACTGTGTTTTTGTCTATTTTTGAAAGAATCTGGGTTCACTTGTCAATTTCAAAGACAACTCCGTCCACATTTGTTTGCTCCATGCTACAGAAAAAAAACCTTAAAACTACTTTAAAAGTGTACTGTGTAAGCTCCAAATGAAAATTAACAAAATTAAATCTTACCAACTTTGGTAGATTTGAGTTATTGTTCAGGGCTTCCTTCCTATCACCAAATCAAGAAGAAAAACATTCATAACTATATATATAGGTAGAGGTGTGGATTTTGGCAGATGAAATGCCCTTGGAAATGCAAAATTATGATACATGTGCGTCAAAAAAATAATCCAAGATAATGTTAGAATTATTCACATCCCTGTGAACAATGTGTAGGTTACAATCACAATGAAGATAATCCTTCTTTAGCACCATGAGAAATGTTTATCCGATTGTCCCAGTATAGCTTAATATTATTTGATGATTCTATACCAATACAAAAATTAATAAAACACTTTTTATATTTTCCAACAATCCATTTTAATCAGAAGGTTAGAGATTGATTGAACTATTCTATTTTTAAATATGAATCTATAATGTACATATCCATTTTTCTTCATAACATAGTCATTTTTTTCATAGTGTAGGATGTCCCATAGACTTCCGTTTACCATTTAATCATAAAACAATAGGTTTCAATGTTGATAAAGTTAATATCCATGGAGACTCTCAAGATTCTGATGCTTGATGCTTCTAATTGTTTCCAACTCAATTTCAAATTCATGCAAGCTTTGTGGGTAGCGACTATCCATTATCTTTATATAAATTAGCTTAGAATTCTTTAGAACACATTTATAAACAATTCTTGTAGCACCATATCAAATTATGTATTTGTCAATTACATTTCATGTGATTCTCATTATGTTGTTGTACATGTGAAGAGCCATGTTCATGTGCAGTATGAACAACCTTGGAGAACTTAAATGTAACAAATAGATGTTTCAATAAATAAATTGTAATAAGATATTTATTTATGATTTGTTGTATGATAATATATACAATATGAAATCATATCTTGCCATATTATTTTTAAGACCTTGCTATATTTTGTTTACAGAGCCTTTTTGTAAATTTTTTTGATGATTTGAATAGTACAAAGCTATAATATTGCATAATAGTAGTATTGCACCCAAATAGGTGCAAATAATTTCCAATTTTGAGATGGATTTTGTTCATTACATTGATCCATTATTTTGTTAAACAACATCATACATATCCAAGTTAGCCATTTTTTTATAACAATAGAAGAAAGTCTCTAGAAATTGAGCTATTTAAAAGACAACTACTACTTTTTGCATCAACTAATTATTTTTATCCAAAAAAAATAAGGAAAAAAAATGAATTGGTCTCCAAAGAAAATTTGTGTTTATATATACTCATATTTGGAGGAAAAGTCAAAATTTTATTTAGGAAAGGATTTTCCCCAGAAAATTTTTTGTAGGAGGGTATCCATAAAATAAATCGAGCCATTTGCAATATCATCTATTATGAGGGCAAGAGAATTAAATTTGTAAATCATATATTTCAAAAATTCATAAAGAAACATGTGGAAAAAGGAATCCTCATAATGTATCAAGGGTGAAATAGTTGGCTAAATGGAAAGACACTTCCCTTGATAAATTGTTATTTTTCAGTATCTTGCATATGATTCATTTCCAAAATTATGTCGACATCAACACAATCTTTCCCAAAATTTAAATATCTATAACTGCCCAAGATCTTGAGGAATAAGAACTGTTAATCAATTAACATAAAGATATCTACATTGAGAAAAACAACACTAAGTTAAAGTTTTCCTTGAAATGAAAATACATACCATATAGATCCAAAAACATGACCATGGGAGTGAAATAATCACATTTTCAGTATGAAGAACCTACATATCCACTATACTACTCAAATTTCTAAACTATTATGGTAGAAACCCATTTAGTCTATTTTCGGTCAAAGTCCTTCGATTTATAATTTAGATGAATCATCAAGTCAATATAATGTTCATTCATAGAATCTTTAATTCTTGTTTATGTTCTATAAAATATTATATGGACATGACTTACAATTTCAGAAGATGTTCCAAATCCCTCTCAAATCCCAGAATGGGTTTAGAATGTTTATTATCAGAGAGGTCCTTAGAATTTCATGTGAGATCAGAGATCAACGAAACAATTGAAAGTATTTCACAGTTGTCATCTAGACAATAAATTTCACTTCAAAGAAAATTCTTGATAGTCTATTGTAACTATAAAAATAAATAAAAAATAACCAAACTCATAGTGCGACCTACATAAGCCTGACTGCTATAATATTACAAAATACAAATAGATTCCAAGTTAACAGATCTAAAACATGAGCTGAAACATACAATTCTGATCCATCAAGCACCCCAACTCAAGAATTAATGGAAAATGTAGAGCTACTAGAAGATCCAAAAGACAAATAGTGGCAATTATAAAAAAAACCACAAATTTGACAACTAACTAGAGCTTTAAAACTATGTATGGTTGTCAAAAGGAAAAAAATGTTAGAGCCTACCCAATCCAAACAAAGTTTCTTCTCCAGAACCTTCCAAAAAAAAATAAAAATGAATACTTTCCCCCCAACCACCTAATGCACATGGGGGAAATTCTCAACTCTTGGAAGCTCCAAAATCCTAATAATGACATATACAAAGAAAAATCATAGATTTGCAAGAAATCCACAACTCTAAAACTATGTATGGTGGCTGAAAGGAATAACTGACAGAGTTTACCCATTTCCAATAGAGATTCTTCACCAAAATATTCCAAAAAAAAAATTAATGGAGACTTTACCTTCAACCACTTGATGCACATGGGGGAAATGAAGAGCTCCCGGAAGCTTCAAAATCCTAAAAATGGCATCTACTAACAAAAACCACATATTTGCAAGCAAACAAGACCTCTAAAACTATGTATGGTGATCAAAAGGAAAGACTGGAAGAGTTAATTCGTTTCCAATAAAATATTTTCCTTCACAATCTTCTAAAATGAAAATTTAATGGAGACTTAATTCTCAACCACGTGATGTACATGGGGGAAATGGGTTGTAGAGAACAATACACTGAACTGTGCTAAAGATATCTCTCGCTAATAGACGTCCTAAAAATTAACACAATTATGGTTTAAATCAAACATGCAAATGTAGATAAATCTCTAACCTTATTACCTTGCCCAAAAAAATATTATTTGATCAGTTTTTGAAATGTTTTCCAAATGCATTTTCATCTAGTAAGGGCTGACATTGGAAATTTGAGGCATCCGGTTCCCATTTTCCATTCTCAGATTTATCTATGTGGGACTCACACTACACTCATATCGCACGGTGCTGGATTCGATTAAAAGGGAAAGAAGTGACTAGGAACACCACTGATTTTCCACCAAAAGTTATGCTCGTAGGAGTCTACTTCCAAAATAAGGTATTTTTTAGAACCCATTTCCCAGTGCTCTCAGTCCCCCAAATATTCTTACTTTTTGCGGGAAAATATTATGAACAACATTAGCATGTTGAGTTTTTTATTGTTACTATTATCAATTCCATGCCACTGTGCACCCCCCATGAATCTGGATACAGAAGGTGATATCAAATATATTTATGATGCTAAAAAAGGAATTGAAAGACTCAATCTATTTCCTTCTTACATGTGGTTTGGGAATAAATGCACACGCCTCATCTATAAATTTTTCAAAATTCAATCCTAGCACACACAAGATAAGGTTCTTTTGTTAAAGTTTAAACTATGAAAAATGTAGTGGTATTAATATGGATTTCATCCATTTGATAGTTATTTGATCCTCATTTAGAAGATTGAAAATTGTTTAGTCTAGTGATTACTAATCCATTTCTTTCAATAAGTAATCTAGCTTAGCAGTCACTAAGCATTATATTTAATTCGAACTGATCTGTATTATGAAGATTAGATGCATAGGTCTTACCCTAATGGTATATAAGTTAACAAAAATTGTTAAAAAACACAAAACCACAATAGATCTCTAATTGCGGATGATATGATAAAATACTATTATAAAAAATCTTACTTTCCTAAGCACCCTCAAAATTCTGTTAATAATAATCTTTTTTTTTTAATGATTAGGGAAAACCATCCATAAAATTTTAAAGTACGAATTGTCCCTTACACAAATATTTTTATTCTATTCCCATTGATGGGTATGACGAATAAAATATGCAAAGGTACGAGCCTAGCCATTGCTAATCTAAAAAAAATCTTTTTCTAATAACAAAAACATAATTGTACTTTAAATCCATCCTTTAGGACATAATGTTAATACATAGCATGCAACTTGACCTAACAACATTTAAGAAAACATGTCTCTACACTATGATGTCATATGAGAAACCCTGTAAACATTTTTAATAACCATTTTCTTTCTCACTATGTGAATACCTCCATATCTTTTGATAATAAAAAGTTGCATTTCTCACAAATTCATCATCAAAATATATTATGAAAAATTCCTAGAAACCTCATTTTATCCATGCAAATGATATATTTTTTCAAGTGCTATGTTCTATAAGTATTTTCCCTTAGTGGTCGCTAGGCATTTTTTTTTAATATGAGTTGTTTTTATCTCTATTTTCTAAAATAAGAAATTGTTTAGCCTAACAAGCGCGAATCTATTACTTTTAATAACTAATGGAGCTTAGTGGCCAATATATTTTTTCTGTGATGCGCACTGATGTGTATAACAAAAAATATGTCTAAAGGTGTGAGTTAGCAGTCGCTAATCTGAATAAAATAATTTTTACTAAGAAAAAAACATAATTGTAATTTAAATTAGTTCTTTATGAAGTAATGTTATTAAAAACAATACATCTTTCCCCAACAACATTTTCGACGACATGTCTCTACAATATGATGTAGTATGATCACCCTAGAAGCATTCCTTTCTATAAGTATTCGAGCTTAGTGGTCGCTAATAATTTTATTTGGTAGAAATTGTTGTTTTATCTCTATTTTCAAAATTAAAAATCAGTCTATCTTAGCGGCCTCTAATCTAGTCCGTATAATAAGTAGTGGATATTAGTGGTCGCTAATATTTTTTCATTAATACCCACTGATGTGTAAACAGAAGAAAAGATGCAAAGTTTTGAACCTAATAGTCACTATAATGTTATATAAGAACCTTGAAAACAATTTTAATAACCATCCTTCTTCCTGAATATGCAAAGACCTCCATATCTTTTGACAAATAGAATTTTCCATTTCTCACATATTTTTCATCGAAATATATTATGGAAAATTCCTAGCAACCGCTAATATATATTACTATGATTTGTTATTCTAGTGCTATGTTCAAAATAAGAAATTGTTTAGCCTATTTTAACCACAATCATTCTTTTTTGTAAGTATTTAAACTTTATGGCTGTTAAGAATTATATTTTATACAAACTATTTGTTCGATCTTACTCATGTAATAGAGCTTAGCAGTCGCTATGAATTTTTTTTTATCAATGGTAAATAGTTTTGAAGGGACTATACCGTGTTACAACACAATCTCAACAACAAAATCATCAAGAAAAGCATCAAAATAGGATCTGAATCAAGATATTATGATAAGTCCAACAGTAGTCAAAAAATGAAGCTACTAATAAAAAGAAAAATAGGGACATAACTACTACTAAAAAACAATAAAATAACAAACTATCATAAATAAATCAACTTGAACTCCTCCAGTCTACCTAGAAGGTATTATTTCTTTTAGGCCCTTTTAATCATTGATTTGATCAGCTGCAGGCAAGCAAATAGTGCTAGAGTGGTGACACGTGTTGGGTCATTGAAGTTCATCTGCAAAATGACCTGATTTCTCTACTTTTCAATGCCCCAAATATCCTCAGGGACTCCACTTAGCAATGTGATTCTTCTGACATGTTGTTTAATAAACTCACTGCTTTCTTTGAATATGGCCATCATGTGGTCGTGTCTATCCTTATTTCTTCCCAGTTTATTATCTAGAGAGTTTAATTGTCTATAAATCTATTCAGTCTGATCTGTGCCAACACCCATAACATCATTTATCTTTCTTTTTCCCTTTTTTTGTTTAGATGTTGTATCTCTTTCTTGATATTTTCAACCTAATTTTCCAATGTTTCCATTCAAAGGAGAATATTATCCCTCTCCTAATGGGAAGCTTTGTCATGCCCTGCATTAATGATATACAAGATATTTTGAACCATTTCCATATCCTTATTACTCCAGAGGACATGACTAGAGGTAGGTGGGGTCACTCTGTGGGGTAGAAGGTTCTTATCCTTGAAATTCCTGACAATGGAGGAGTTGGTCGGGGTTGGGAGTAGGTGTGTTGTGGGTGGGAGTGGGTTGAACACTGGGGAAAATAGGAATGGTGGGGAAATTGATGAGGTAATGCTTGTGAAGTAGAAATACGAGCCCCTGACGATGGGCGATGGCCGTAGAATGTTTTTAAAAATCAAGAATGGATTGTTCCAAATAATTCAGGAGGTAGTCTGGGAAACAAACAACAAGATTTCTCTTAAAGTGATTAAGGAAAACCAGGTGTTTGGTGGGAACAGTAATGTAGCAACCTTCAAGGGATATAAACCACACCATCATTTTAGTGATTTCATCGAAAGGTTCTGGAATGGAGCTTACCGGAATATCAGCCGTAACAAATATGATATCATCCCCTGCATCAACAAACTTATTTGCTTCAACATTTTTTGTTGATAATTTTGCTGAAGAACCGGATGCCATCCAATGCCAGCCCTGTGACCTCTACAATTAACTCCCCATTCATCAACAACCTTTGTCATCCATATTCAACCTTCCTATCCTTCCAATCTGTGGGAAAATGCACTGAAATGTGTTAATCATGACCTTTTCTTTTCTCAATAAAGTTGGACACACCCCCCATTTGAAGCAAACTCCATAGCTCAATGTTATCCTTCCATGCAGGATCACATCTGGGTTCTAATTGGAACTGATATAAATTATGTGTTAGACAAAAAAAACTTATGAGTAATATAGAAGTTGAGATATATTCCAAGAGTATGTAGTGCCACACTTGGATGTTCAATTGATGGTATATCCAATAAGATATGATTATAGTTAATTGTAAATACTAGTGATCCAGAATTGTAGAGACATTTATTTACATTCCTGGAAATGAAACCTAGGAGCTAACAAGACTAGCGGCCGATAGTCCTCTGATCGAAAAATCAATGGAAAACATAAGACATGTAGATTTTTTCATTAATACCTACTGATAAGAATAGCCTAGTGCCCTATAAACTCTAAGTATATATTATTTTAAATCTGGAGTTGAAAAAAATCATTCTAATGATGTTTAGTGGTCGCTAATTTCTTTCTTATCTATAATTTACTCTCAAATTCTTGTGAAGAGTAACATTAGATTTTAGTTTTTCTAGGGTAAAATGTAACTAACAAAAAAATATTTAGAATCAAAATATTGATTATAAATTTCATGCCATGTGTCAACGTTTTAGTGGATGACAGTTACAACTTAATATGGAGGATTTTTCTAGGTTAAAAGTATTTGTAAATTCTATTCCTAATTAAAAATTTCTTAATAAATGTGTCAATTACATAGTTGTTTAATTAACTAGTTCAAACTTGTAAGCTATCACATTTTATTGGATTTATTTAAATTGACACTCACTATATTTAAAAAATATCAAATTCAAATTTGATAAAAAATTAAAAATAAATGTGCATTTATTGCTCTCTTAAACTATAAAACTTTGTTTAGAAATATTCACTTCTATTTTCTAATTTATTTCTTATTATACTTAAATTAATATTTATCATTTTCCCGTGAGTTCACAAAGAAACAATTGTCATTGTCCCACTTGTTTCTAAAGTAAATTTAATAAATTTGATTTCCTTGTATCCTACGTTATCCCTCGAATTAGATGTGAATATTTATGAGGAGTAAATTCAAAGTTTTATATGTGAAATCCCACACATTAAATGAAAATATTTTAAATTTCAAAATCCTGCACTTTAACTTTATGAAGGGGAAATTAAAATTTCAAAATTTTCCTATCTCTCCATTTTTTCAATTTTCAGAATTTATTTCATTGAATGTATTGGGAAAAAATAGCTACCCTTAAGTAATATATATTATGGTTTTTTTTTAAATCACACAAAAATATCTATTGAAATAAGAAGACAACATGCACAAAAACTAATTTATTGATCTGAGATCTGGAATGATGGCCATTTTTGGGAGAGAAATCTCAAGCAATTATTATAATCTTTTTATTAGGTGTATAAATGAGGAAAGAAATAATGATTGTAGATATATCACAGGTACAAGTGTAGAGCAAGAGGCCCAAAAAGACAATCAAAAGAGGAAAGAACAAGAGGTTGCATATAGAATCTCACAGATACTTTGTGTAAAAGAGAATATAGAGCTTTCATAGACATTATCATGCACCTAAAAATTGTAGATACTACTAAAACATGCATTTATAAAAAACATCTATGTTATTATATGTGTACCTTAGTTGATGGTGGGAACTTTAAGTCACCCTTTATTTACCTAATTCTTGTGTTTTGCACTACAATCCATCCATGCCGTTCCCTTCGCCCCCTTTGTAGTTTCATTTCATCTCCTTTGAAAAACACGTATCTCTATCTGAAACCACATTGTTTGTACTTACTTTACAAAAGATAATGTAACCCCTTTTACAATATTTATTCTTTCAAAAAAACCCTTTTTTAGTTGTGTCTATTAAACAGGTTCCATTTTTAGCCCTTCTATTTGTCTCTCAGGTTAATGTTTTGTGGATTTTTTGTTCTCTTTCTTGTGTTTATTATTTCGCATAAGTGGTGGCATCTATCCCCAGTTGTAAAATAGTAATTTTTGATTTATTATAGTTTACCTAATCATTTTGAACTCGTTTAATGATTTTTAATATGAAATAAATAGTCTTGACTAATTATTTCAATGTTTATTGTTTCATGATTGCCGCTTTGATATATATATATATATATATATATATATATATATATATATATATATATATATATATATATATATATATATATATATATATATATATTATATATATATATATATATATATATATATATATATATATATATATATATTAGTTTTGCCACGTAGAAATAGTCAAATGTAATATGTTTAGCAATATTTTTTATTTTTAATAAAAGTTAAGAATATTATATGTACTCGTAAATATTATTCAATATAAATTTTAATCATTTTATTTATAAACATATATTTCCTTTTCCTGACCTTGTGTTATGCCATATATTTTTATCACGCTACATATCATTGGTTGAGTTTATAAGTTGTTGAATATATTAATAAAAGATTGTACTTGTATATTTATGTATCTTTTTGTAAATTCAATCAAGAAAAATATTGTGTTTTCTGACAGCCACCGAGCTATAATTATTCTTTGTAATAACAAATCTTCTAGAAAACAATTAGTAACAAATTACTTGATAACTAAGCCAACCTAAAGTAATAATATTTAAATTCTCCAGTACCATATTCCAATACTTGTGGCTGTTAAGATGGATGTTTACGACATTTATTAGCTATTACAAGACAACACAAGACAACAAATATTCCAAGCTAAGAAAAATATTAAATATTTTCCTAAATACATTTATTCAAATAAGAATGGAGATTAGCAGTTGCTAAGATATTGGTTGACTCGCATACGATAAAACTAGTAACAAATTTCCTAAAAACTAAGATAAGCACCATTATTATATTTTATTTTTTGCGTTATGATATCCAAAACATAGCAATCACTAATGTAAAATATTATTAAATATAATTGGTGAAACATAACCAATACTTGAGATTAGCGGCCACTAGGATAGTTGTTGCCTTGCATATAGGAAAATTAGTAACGACCCAACTAAAAAACAACTAGAATCCATTTTTATATTTAGATTTTAAAATTCTACATTTTAATATTAATGACCGCTAGGGTGGATGTTTAGTTTACTTATTTTATGTTCTAAGACAACAAATATTCCAAGACAAGACATATTTTAATGATTTTCTTGAATACACATATACCAAAATGAAATTTTCATCCTAGCGTCCATTGAGTTGAATATGTTATTCAAATTATATCACATGATATTTAAAGCCTAGCAACTGCTAAGGTCGTAGATTACTCCACTTTGTTGGAGTAATATAAAAAAGAATTGAGATTCGCGGCCACTAGGATAATTGTTGTCTTGCATTTAAGATAATGAGTAATGAATTGACTAAAAAATCAAAACTAAACTAAGATCCAACATGAAATTTTTAGCCTAGCCACCTCTAAGTAAAAAATTTTATTCAAATTTTATTACATTATCTTCCTAGCCTAACACCGTATTCAAAGCCTAGTGGCCGCTAAGGTCTAAGAGAATTACATAGCACTAGTGTAAATTCACAAATACTTGAGGTTAGTGGCCGCTAGGATATTTGTTGTCTTTCACACAAGACAAGTAGTAACGAATCAAATGAAAAAATAAATATGCTCCATTATTATATTTAAATTTTATAAGAATATTTTTTAAGAATAACGAATGCTAGGGTGTATGCTTACTACATTTATTAGATGTTCCAAGACAAGAGAAAACAACAAATATTCCAAGACAAGACAAATATTTAAAAACAAATTGAATACACATAATTCAAAATGAAAGTTTAAGCGTAGTTGCCAGTGAGTTCAATATGATCTTCAAAGTCTATTGCATGAGATTTGAAACCTAGTGATCGCTAAGGTTGAATATTATTAAGTAGTGTTGTTGCAACATCATAAAGACATGAGGTTAATGGCCTCTAGGATAGTTATAGAAAATCATATGAGGATTCTAATATCATGTGATTGGATTCAAATATCATGTTCTACCCAGTGAATTATAGGCTTACGATTACATATTTGACTACATGTATTCAAGAGAGTCATAAGGAAAATTCCTTTTATACTTCTCATAAGATAAATTGTGTATATCACATAATTTAAATCAGTTAGTATAAAGGAAAATGCCTAGTGGCCGATAGGCTCAATTAATAATTACAAGTAATGGTTGCCTAGTCTCAAGCCTAAAAAGTTTCTTACTTTCAAATTAAAGATTGAATAACAAACAAATCATGGACTACCCTAGTGTCTGCTAGGATCCTAGCAGCCACTAACCTCAAGTCAAGGTTCAACTATTATCACCAATTTTGGATTCAAGGTTTCCACCATGATATAATGTAACTCAAATTTATTTTTAACAGTGATGTGAATATAGCCATCAATCCAATATTATATCCTATATCCTAAAGCTATATAGATTGTTTTTTAAATTAATGGAAAGATAAAATAATATCACTTAATTGTTTAAATTTTTTATTGCAACACATAACAAAAATGTTTATTAATTATTTCTTGTTTTTTATAATTAAAGGATGTTTGAAGGGTCCCTTTTGATTTACATTACACATATAATGAGAGGATCTATATGAAATCCTAAATGATCCAACAATACTTTGTTGAAAAAATGCAAGGGCCTATGCCAAAAACACAAGTGGTTGGGAAAACAAAAAATCCCCAAACCAGTAAGACAAACATGATAATTTGATAACAATGGAACTTGCAACACTATATAACAATAAAATAAAAGATAATTACTAAAGGATTTCAGAAGAAGTGATTTATTTGAAAGAAATGGAACCTTTGTAACATCCTCTTTAATGTTCTTGAAATTTTTTTCTGCAAGCAATTCTAGAAAAAAGATGTTCTTTTCCAACAGCAACACGACTCTTTTACCAATAGTATGCCTCGTGAACTTTATTGCAAAGAATATTTCACCATGTTTGTCTCAGTTGCAATGGAGAAAACATAGCATCCATGTCAGGTAAGTGGAGTGAACTAGGTCCCGCCATCGATCTTTCACCCCATTTGTACACATCATACATGAAACACATTAGGATGTCAAACCACTTGTGCAACTGTGAAAAAATTCCACATCCAACAAACCTTCCTGTTTATAGTGAGCCTTAGAAAGCAATGGCCATAATACACTTAAGGTTTTTTCCTTTTCACTTACATGCCAACACTATAAGATGGCTTGATCTAGAAAGGACCCATCTCCTATGCCCAATCCCTGACTGGATGTATGAAAAGAAGATGAAAAATGAAGGTAGAAGATATTTCAGCATTCACCTACAGACTTCCCTCCAAAGAAATATAATCATCCCCGAGAAATCCATCAATACTAACCATTTATTTCTTTGATTCAGTCCAAAAAATAGATTTCAAATGATGACATGAAAATTTGGTATAAAATCTCATTTCACGCACCAACATGGAAAATTTTCATGAAAGGTGTGAAACTAAGGAAGAATGGCTAGATAAATATATGGAGTGACTATGTCATGGCATGCTTGTAATTAATACAAGCTTGTGAGGGGATTTAATATTAAGATTTATTCAAAAAGGTGATGAGTCTGGCCAATCAACATATTTATTACAAATCTTATCATAAAACTCTTGGTCAATACCTCAATTTTCTTTAAAATTTTCCTATTTAGTAGCTTTCCTATAGATAAGATTTAAGATACAATATGGAATAAATGAAAGCATACAAAAGGAATTTTCTTCACATAATCTTTTTGATGGCGGTGTTAACAATAATATGAGAGTCACCTCCAATAATTAATTAATTCCTAATCAAATCATTAGACACAGACCAACAACATTGAAATGATTTAATTTATTGATTTATAAATTTATTAATTTAATAAAATTCTAGTCATTAGTCAAGTTATTAATTATGAGAATAATAATTAGACCCAGATTTTTGTTTTTCGTAGTTCAAAATTCCCACTTCCCCATAATCTTTAGAAAGTGAAATGTCGACCAATTTAAGAATAGTTATTTTATTATTCTCGTCAATTCCTTGAAAGAGATAGGTTATATATTATTTTATTATAAAAAAAAATTGGGGATCCTCAAAATAGAAAACATATAAATGGAAATAAAACAATAATATATCAGATTTATTAGATCAATGCAATATAAGTTCCTCATTTAATCCTGAGCGAGAGTCTAGATCACCTTCGCCCTTCAAATTTTGTAGATCATTTAGGGATATTTTAGTTGAAGGATGATTTTAAGAAAATATTCAAGGCGAAGACAAACAAGATAATTCTTCAGCTTTAAATGATGTACTTATGTTACTATCATATAACCTTTCCTAACTATGTGGAAATGTTTATTACCAAAAATTGTTGAACTTAGCAATAACAAAGCCTCTACTTTCATTAACTAACAACGCTTATCTATTTCTAAGTTTTTCTATTTATATGAAAAGATATGAATCAATTTTTATGCACAATATATCAAATGAGAAATACATAAGGTGTCAGCCTTCTCGAAGGTATGTATTTAAGGACTTGGATCTGTAAGGGATATATAATCCAATGAATATAATATAATTACAAATAATGTAAACAATTTTTTTTTTATTGCTTTTTTTATTTTTAAAATGGATTCATGGAAAATATAGAGGTTAGCATCCACTAGCCTTATCATCAATGAATAATAGGTACGTGTAAAAAATACATCTATTTTCATGGACTCATATCATCTATTCCTGAGCAAGATTCGTGTTCATCTTTGCCCTCGATTTTACGAAAATCATTTGGGACTATTTTATTTAATGGGTAATTTCTTGAAATATGAATGGCTAAGATGAAAAAGATACATCTTCAGGTTTAAATTATGTACTTCTATTACTATGTTCTAACTCTTATCTTTTTCACTAAGGTAGAAAGTGAATATTAATTTTGTCGATATTTTTGAAAAGTAAAATCAATATAGACTAGTGAGTGCCAAGCCACTCCTTTCAATAAGTAATGGAGCTTGGCAGTTGCTAAAAAGTTTCCTTGATACGAACAAACATGAATTATGTAATATGACAATATATCCAATGAGAAATACATAAGGATTCTTCCTTTAGATTGTTATTGTCAAAGTTAAAATGGAATCCGAAAAAATACAGAGGCTACTACCTAATGGAAGTCATGGAGCATAGCGGTTGCCAAGCATTTTCCTTGATAAGAAATGATGTGGATTATGTGCTATACAAAAAATATCTTATGAGAACTACACAAGGCTATGTCTCTCTCAAGTGTATGTAGTGCATCGTAATGACCATTTGAGATAGGCATCATTTACCAATTTTTACATTAAACAAATAGAATTAGTTTTCCTGAATAATTTATGACCGCAGGTATTTTCTGCTAATTTGATATTATTGATTCTTTACATCACTTTTTTTTTCCACAAGATCTCCTAGTTGACAATAATAGGAATTTTTAACTTCTACCACAGGCATGACTAAATGATTTTACTACAACCAAGGAAAATGACTTAAATGTAAAAACTAAAAATTTAATTTTTTTATATTTCAATTTCTAATGTAAAAAATACAACATGCAGTCACTCAATACTTTTCCAAACCTCACAAAAAATAATCATTACTGAGTTATGAGGGTTTTTTAATTCATTCACTGTAAGATTCAATAGGGAGTTGGTAGACAATGTGTTGATAACTCATGCATGCCATTCTTTAACAACTGGCCTTCCTTATCATAGTGTGTGGTATTAATGAAAAAAATGATAGTTGGAGCTCCTTTTCTTTACATATTGTTTTTTCGCTTTCATAAAAGACAATACTTAACTAATGTTGATTTTCATTATTAGATTAAGATATTCCGGCATGATATTCAAGGCCCAATAGATGATGAGAACAACATGTATTATAATGATTTAATTTAAGATTATAAATAGTTACGATTAATCAATTCTAGTCATATTATTATAGTCTATACAAGCCTTGAATGACGTAAATAAATCTACAATGTTTTTGTCCTTTCCATTCATATTCTATAGCATGTTGAATGTTTTCCTAACAACCGCTAAGATATAAATATACATTGGTAATGGATTTTAATCTATGAAATTAATGACATCAAGATATAACATATCCTTCAAATCGCTCTATCGAAAAATAATTTTTATATTTCCAAATTACTTACGAATTATTAATTTGTTTGATTCCTTTTTATTTGGTAATTTATCTTCCATTGGTTGTAATTCATTCATGTAAATTCCTTTCATTGAAGGAGTTGAGGATTATAAAGAGAGAGATGATGGATGGTTTGTAGAAATGCATTCCCCATAAAATTATGATGATAATCCTTGGTTATGTTTTGTTGATGATGATATTGTTAATGAAGTTGGTATGGTTGTAACTTCAAATTTTATTGATCGACAAACACTACCAATTCATGTTGAACTTGTTGACGTTGAAAATGAGTAAGTGCGTTGTTCTTGACATGGAGTAGGAAGTTTCCTAGTTCAAGAAATGGGATATAGAGGCTTCTAGAGAAAATAGGATGAGTTCTTGTTTCAAATATGGTTCGAATTAGGGGAAGTTTATACACTAAAACAAAATTTTGAGGCTATGAAAATGATCATGAAATTCATAACGACATTAATTTGGTATTTAAGTTTTTTTATAGAATTGATAATACCTCCTCTATTTGTCATTATTTGAATAAAATAATTTTTCGTTCTCCACCAAAATACACAAATCTATATACAACGCTAAGGTGATCTAATTTATCTAAATTAGAGATAGATTACACTAAGTCAAAGTTGCAAGGGCTTATAAAGAATAATACATTGGTTGTATTGTTGAAAAAGGTGATCAGTATATTTCAGAAAGTAGAATGTTCAACAACTGAAAATTTAAATTGTTTTTTATTTAGTGGTGATGTTTTTCTTGTTAAAGTTTCTAGGGGCCTTGTAGTACTTGTTATCCAAAATTCACCCCTAAAGGTAAATATGATAACATGCATCAAATTCTTCAGTTCAGAGCAAGTAGATTGGTTCAAGGCCCAAAATCATGTTTTTGAGGCCCCCTCAGCTTCTCTCTAACTCTCCCATCCAAGGAGAAATCCCAACGAGTTAGAAAAAATAGGAAAAAAATGCAAAAATAAGCTTGCAAGACTGTTTTGAAGCAGTTCGGGTCTGAAGGGTGCGGATCGTACCGAGGTTTTTCATACCAAGCTTGGGGCTGAAATAATAAGAAAATCGGCTAAATTAGACATTTTTGTCCCAGGCGGTCCGCGGGACAGTTAGGACATCGGGACGCGAGGGACGCGAAAAGCCGAATCAGCCGAAAGCAGGGAAAATCGTCAAGTTTTTGTTTCGCGCAGTTTGGGACAGCCGGGACAAAAATATGCATGGGACGTGAATCGGCCGATTTGCCGAAAGACGGTCCATTTCGGGTAGTTCGGGGATTTTTGTCCACGATAGCGAGGACAAAAGTACACAAGGGATGCGAGGGACACGAAAAGGTGAAAAGGCTGCAAAAGAGACAAGGAAGCCCGAATCGGCCGATGCGGGAGAATGTGTCCCAAGTGGTCCATGGGACAGTTGGGACAAAAGTATGCGGGGGACGCGAAAAGTCGAAACGGCCGAAGGCAAAGAAGAAAAGTCAACGTTTGACCCGTGAAACTTCAAACGGCCATAACTTTTGACTCCGAGCTCTGATTTTCACAAAATTGGATTTCTAATTTTAAACAAGGGTAGATATATTTAAATAAAAGAAACATATTCGGCTCCAGTTAGTTAATGCTCATTCCTGTCAAATGACAGAAAATGCCTGCCAGACCCAAAATAGCTGCCCGCACTCAAAAGGCCATAACTTTTACATTTCTCAACAAAATCACACAAAACTGGTACTGTTGGAATCGCGGCTTTGAGCCCGACACATAGAAATCAATAAATTCCAGATTTGATGAGATATTGGTGGGGAGTTTTCACAAAATGTGGATGGGTTCATAACAGTGTTTTATTTGATGGTTGGGAGTGCAATTAAGAGGCATGGTCATCATTCTTTCTCTGCTGCAGCACATGGGATAGTATGGGGAGCCTTTTGCAAGTAATATACAAGCATTTTACTCCATTCAATGCCTCTTACAAGTGGTTGACGGACAGATTTCGGGATTTCCATTTTCCCTTCTCTCTCTCTTCTCATTTTTCTATAAATTGGAGTGTTGGGCTCATTATAAAAGGGGGGATTTTTTCAGATAGCAAAGCTCTATCAAAATTTCTTTGTGAAGCCAATGTGTTGTAGGCCCTTGTAGTGGACTCCTTGCATGGTGATCCAGACCCTTTTCTTGTAATAGATTGAACTATGCATATCATGAAGCAATGAAATACAAGTTTGTGGATGTATCTTCCCCTTCTGTGTTTTCTTGTATTATTCTTGCCCCTCCAATATTAATAATAAGAATATTGTGTCTATTATTATGTTCTTGTAGGGATCCATTATCATTGTGTATGTTTGAAATATTGTTGTGAATCCATTTTGCTAGATTGTGGAGAACTGTCATCACCCCTTCTAATGTGCATTTTTGCTTCTTTATCTCACGCATCGGGAGACTAATCTCACACCCTCCTTCTCTGGTGTATCACCGCTTTAGTGTAGGCTTTCATTTTATGCACTCTCTCTCCCCGATCCCTTGGAAAGCTAGATTAGAATAGTTAGTTTACCATGCATTAGAGTAGAATGTGGCAGGTAGTTTAGGAGCAAGAACCATCTTCCTCTGGAGGTCTATCTCAAGTAGCAAGTCCCACAACTTGGAGATAGTACCCATGTTATCCAATCACACCGTAAGTTCAAGTATATGCACTTATGGAAACATAACGGTGCTGTGATTCGGTGATAACAGTTCTGGCACACCTGGTGGGACCATAGAGGTCTTCACTTAATTACGAAAAGGTTGATGTGCACTTGTTGTAAGTTCCAGCTTTGAACGGGCTTTGAAATTACACATCTGGTGACTCCAAACGAGGCATAATCTGCTGGTTTCAGTAGTCCAAGCCTAGAAAATTTATGAGAAGAATACAAACCAGGTCAAGAACTAGGGAGGAAGGATTGTTTGTTTATCTACACCTATCTCCTGGCAGAGAAAGAAGGGGAAGAAGAGCTCAAAGATTTGTGTCTCCACCTAATAGAACCTTGTCAACACCTCCACCTGGTAGGCCTTTCATCCAATCAACAATATTTCTTCGACCAATCAGAATGGCGCAACCACCGAATCCCTTTATCAATTTCAATGACAGCAGCCCGCTTGCCTTCAATGCACATAATCCAGTTCCAATTGCAGCATTGAAGAACATTCCATTTTTCACTGGAGAAAATCATACCACTCATGGTGATCACGTCAAATACATTGCTAACGTTTGTGCGATCCATGAGATAAATGAAATGGATGTTGCTGTCAAATTGCTGGAATCTTGGTTCAAAGGGAAGGCATTGCAATGGTTCTGGAGTCTTGGAGCTGGTTCCATCCAAAATTGAAATCAGTTATGCATAGTTCTCCATGAGCAGTTTGGAGAAAAGGGAGAAAATTTGTCTCTACTAGAAAAATTGAAAACTAGCAAGAGAGCTCCCAATGAGTAGCTAACTGACTTCAACTTCAGATTTCAAAGGACTTGGGAGAGAATTCCAATGGCAGTGAGGCCAACAACAAAAGGTGCTTTTTTATATTACCTTAAAGCTTTAAATTTTGATATTTCTATGTTAATTCAATCCATGGGAGGCACAACTATCCCTTCTGCTTATAGCATTTCCATTAGAGCCGAAAATTATTTGATTCAAGCTGGTAAGCTAGCTCCTAGGCCTCCAATACCATTATATCCAAATTTAGAAAGTCCAAGTACTAATCAAGTGCCTATTTTAGCTCCTATTCCCACTCTTAGAAATCAGAATTCAAGTGAAGCTTCTACTTCATCTTCTAGTGCCTCAAATGAACTCCAAGAGGTTATGAAACAATTATAAAACCTTGGAAATGAGCTAATGACTATCAAAAGACAGCAAGCTCAAAGTGCTAGACCATATCAGCCTCAAGCACAGTACTAGGCTAGGCCACCATACCATCCCAATAGGCCACCCAATCTAGCTACAAATCAAAGCCAAGTAAGGCCTCCCACCAATAGACCATTTCAGCCCTATAACCCCAATGTTGCATCTACTTCTAAAGCATTAGTACCAGTGCAAAACAATATAGCTCAAGAGTATGATTGGTGTTTCCCATCTAATGAACCTCACAACCAATCTATGTGCTTTAATGGTGCTTTGAACCAAGCCTTGATGGTGACAACTACTGGCGTAGAGGGTGAAGTGAGTCAAGAAAAAAATCAGCAACAAGGGACATCTCAGCAAACCACAGCTCCAAATGATACCACTCTTGTCAATTGGCAAGCTGAAGATTTTTGTGGTGTGAATCAAATACCCTCTCAAAGTGTTGCAGGCAACACAAGGTCAAAAAGGAGAAATTTGGGTGAAGGAAAGCCATTGGTTCCAAGTGATCCACAACCTTCTGCCACTCCACAAGCTGTTGGCAAACAAAATGCAGTTCCAAACATGCAAGGACCACCTAAACCAGCTCCTAAACTAACTCAGATGCCAGCTGCTATTGCCCATGCATAAGGAATGAATGTGCAAACTAGAGGACAACAGAGGGATGCTTCATCCCCATTCAACATCATTGATCAGATGCAGAAAACAAATGTAAACATATGAATGTGGCAATCACTATCCATCCCAGGCCAAAGAGATTTGCTAGAAGCTGCCATGAAGGATTGGTCAACTTTAAATCAACAGGTCCAAATGCAAGAGAAGGTACTCATAAATGTTGCTCATCCTGAAGGGAATCATGGAGGACAGCAAGGTAAAATGTTCAAGCCCCCTCCATTTTATGTTTTATTGATCATAGGAGACAAGTTGGTACATAATTGCATGATTGACTCAGGAGCAAGCAGCTCAGTCATGCCAAAACAGATAGCTGATCAGTTAGGGCTTCAATATGAAGTCATATCCAAAGGGGTAGTGCATTAGATGGGACAGCAGTGACAACGGTTGGAGTAATCAAAGATTTGAGTCTCACCTTGCATGCATGCCCCAACGATGTTGTTTTGTAAGATATCTCAGTAATAGATCTTCCACCACTCTTTACCCTATGTTTGTCAAGGGTTTTCACAGCTAAGATTGGGGGTTAGTTATCTGTTGATTGGTCAAACATGTTTTTCAGAACAAGATATGGAACTAAGGCCACAATCAGATCTAAACCTATTGCAAACTTCCACATTGAGCCTTACACTCCAAGCCAAATCACTACCAACTGTTCAGTATTTGATCAAGAATATTATCCAAGCACTGATGAAACTGACACCAAAGTTGGAAGCATCCCAGATTTGACTCTTGATGAATGGGCAAGTAAGGTGCATGCTTTTGATCCTTATCAAGAAATAGAAGAATCTGAGCTAGGAGTTTATTGTTTACACGAAGAGAATCAACCTCTCCCTAGCATCACCAAGCCAGATCATAAGGATGAGAATGAAGTATGGAAATTGTTCTTTGATGGATCAAGGATTAGACAAGGTTTAGGAGGAGGAGCTATGATCATTTCACTGCAAGGTACAAAGTATTACTCAGCATTCCATTTCTAGTTTTCTTGCTCAAATAACACAGCTGAGTATGAAGCCTTAATTCACGGATTGCACTGGGAAAGGAAGAAAAGCATCAAGAATTTGCAAGTATTTGGTGACAGTGAGCTGATTGTAAACCAAGTTCGAGGAAAAAAATGCTGCCAAAAATGATCTGTTGAAGAACTACAAAAATTAGGTATGGGATCTTATTGAAGATTTTGAAGCTTTTAGCATCAATTCCATCCCAAGAAAAAAGAACGAAGCAGCGGACAGACTGGCAGCAATTGGGGCTGTGTTTGATGTTGTAGAAAGTATCAAAAGTGAGAAATCTCAGCCTCATATCAAAGTGGTTGTGAGACCAGCTGTTCCGGATAACAACACAAGTTGGTAAGTCTTCGAGAGTGATCAGCAAATTGTTAATTTCCTACAAGAAGAAGCTGAGTTCTCCGCCAGAAATCAAGACAAGCTGGAGCAGCAGTATGGTGACCAAGTGATGCAGCTGAGGACTAACAAATTACCAAAAGGCCTCATAACCTTGGAGTCAATCTTCAACCCGAATGATAAGTTCCGGAAAGAGAAAGTGAACATTCAAGTAAAGGGTGAAGATTCAAAGCCCATTTTAGTAGATGAAGGTAAGACATTGCAAATTGGCAAAGTAAGTACTCCACAAGAGAAATCTGATTTTTTTCAGCTTTGTCAAGAGTTCCCAGATGTCTTTGTTTGGACTTACAAAGATTTAAGAGGTTTCAATCCAAAGTTGGCACAACATACTATTGAGCTGGATCCAGAATCCAAGCCTGTCAGGCAGAAGCAAAGGCCAGTGAATCCCCATATTGAACCTCTCATGAGGAAAGAGTTGAGCAAGCATATTGAGGCCAGTATCATCTTCCCCATCAAATGCTCAAGTTGGGTGGCAAACTTGGTGCCTGTAAGAAAGAGAAATGGAGAAATAAGATTATGTGTGGATTTTCGTGATCTAAATAGAGCATCACTCAAAGATCATTATCCGCTTCCATCTATGGAACAAATATTGCAGGTTGTAGCTAGTTTAGAAAGGTTCTCATTGCTAGATGGCTATTCAGGCTATAATCAGATAATGGTGAAGGAAGAAGATCAATTCAAGATAGCCTTCACTACGAAATGGGGCACGTATGCTTACAAGAAGATGCCATTTGGACTGTCAAATGCAGGAGTGACATTTCAACGAGCTATGGATATGGTGTTCAAAGGCTTAATTAACAAGATAGTGCTGGTATACCTAGATGATATCACTGTCTTCTCAAAGAATGCATCACACCATCTCTTTCACCTCAAATAGGTGTTTTAGAGTTGTAGAAGGTTCAGAGTATCGTTGAATCCAAAGAAGTGTATATTCTTGGCACACGAGGGCAAATTGTTGGGCCACATTGTCTCTAGGGAAGGGCTAACAATTGATCCTGAAAGGGTTGAAGTCATCCGAGCACTCCCATTGCCACACCACAAGAAATCTCTTCAAAGCTTCTTGGGAAGGATAAACTTTGTCCGTAGATTTGTGCCTAATTTTGCCACTCTTGTGAAGCCTTTAACAATGATTCTGAAGAAGAGTCTTGCATTCAAATGGATGGCAGAAGCCAAAGAAAGTTTTGAAAACATCAAGCATGCAATATCACAAGCTCCAACTCTTATCAACCGAAACTTTTCAAAGGACTTCATGTTGTATGCGTTTGGAGGATTGGACACAATCTTAGCTATTTTGACACAGCTGAATAGAAAAGGTTCAGAACAGCCCATAGCATTCTTCAGTCAAATCTTGGAAGATTACGAAATAAAGTATTCTTTCATTGAAAAGCATGTCCTTGTTTTCATTAGGAGCTTGAAGAAGTTCAGACACTTGGTCTCAAACAATAAGATTCAACTACTGGTGTCTCATGATGCTATTAAGGAATTTCTCCTAAACAAGGATTTAAATGAGAAGAGAGCAGGTTGGATCACTCAGGTGATGGAATATGATATTGAAATCAAAGTGACCAAGCTAGTTCGTGGCAAAGTTTTGTGTGAGCATCTCGCTTCCAAACAACCAGACGGCTCAAAAGGTGAAGAAGATGTTGTCCTGCTACTACAGAATGATCAAGAATAACCAACTGATGATGCACCCATTCCATGTTGGACTCAAGACTTGGTGCATTACCTCCAAATAGGCTTATGCCCTCTAGAAATGAGAAAAGCAAAGAGGAGATACTTTAGATTACAAGCCATCCTGTATGTACTCATTGATGATATCTTGTTCAATAAGGACATCAATGGTGTCCTATTAAGATGCATTGGAACATGTCAAGTTGAGAAGATAGTACACGAGTTCCATGATGAAGAAGCAGGAGGCCACTTTGTCCCACGAGTAAAAGCTCTCAAAATCATGAAGGTTGGTTACTATTGGCCTACGATGTTCAATGATTGCTACTCATGGGTCAAGAAATGCAGGAGGTGTGCATTCTTCATAGGGAAAGAAAGGTTAGTAGCACTGCCCCTTCATCCAATTTCAGTAGATTAGCCATTCATGCAATGGGGATTGGACTTCATTGGGGTGATCAATCCAAATTCAAGTCAAGGTCACAAGTGGATACTTACAGTAACAGACTATTTCACCAAGTGGACCGAGGCAGTGGCACTCAAGGAGGCAAGTGAATCCAACATATTAGATTTCTATGAAGGGATAGTCATGAGGTTTGGTGCCCCCACCACTATCATATCAGACAATGCATTGGCATTCCTTGGCACAAAGATCACTGAATGGGCTGTCAAGAATTGTGTGTATCTCAGCACTTCATCGAATTATTACCCTCAAGGTAATGGTCAAGCCGAGTCTACAAACAAGAACCTACTAAGAATCATCAGGAGGACTCTTGATGAAAATCAAAGGACTTGGCATGCAAAGCTCAAATCAGCCCTATGGGCTGATAGAATCACACCCAAGAGGTCTACAGGAAGCTCTCCATACAAGCTTGTGTATGGGAAAGAAGCAATCTTGCCTATATCACTTGAGTTGCCAGCATTGGAACTCATGAAACAGTTGGAACTAGCTCAGTTTAAACCCATGGAGGTTAGATATGTAGAATTAATAGAGCTCCAAGAAGTTAGAGAGCATGTAGCCCAAGCAATAAAGAAGGATCAAGCCTTGGTCAAGAAGACTTTTGATAGGAAAGCCAAGGCTAGAACCTTCCAAATTGGAGATCTAGTGTTCAAATGGGATGCAGATCGTGTAAATCCGGGAAAGCATTCCAAGTTTGATGCCATCTGGAGCGGCCCATACATGATCATTGAATGCAAAGGCAGCAATGCCTTCCAACTGGCTAAGTTGGATGGTGAAAAATTGTAGATTCCGGTCAATGGGATCTATCTCAAACATTGTTACTAGAAATATAGCTTCTCACCCTTGTAAATATTAATTTAGAATTTCCATTCCTCTAAGTGCTTATGCACATTGTACTGCTGTTAGAGTAGTTTTTATTTCCCTAAGTGCTTGTGCACATGTCCTATTGCTTCTCGTATGTGCATGTTTGCAGTTCATCAAGCCTCTGGAAAAGAATTGCAGCCACAGGAAAACCAGCTCAAAAAATGTTTCAATGGCTCAAAGATACAAGTTTTCAAATTTTAGATCAGCTGAGAGATTATCAAACAGACTCCATGCCCAATGAATTGCTATGAGCAGCTGGGCGTTCTTCATCTGGCACATAGATAACCCCGCTAAGTCACCAAAATTGTTATCCAAAATTCACCCCTAAAGGTAATTTTGATAACATGCATCAAATTCTTCAGTTCTGAGCAAGTAGATTAGTTCAAGGCCCGAAATCATGTTTTTGGGGCCCCCTCGACTTCTCTCTAACTCTCCCATCCAAGAAGAAATCCCAATGAGTTAGAAAAAATAGGAAAAAAATGCAAAAATAAGGTTGCAAGACTATTTCGAAGAATTTCGGGTCTGAAGGGTGCAGATCATACCAAGGTTCATCGTACCAAGCTTGGGGTCGAAATACAAAGAAAATTTGCTAAGTCAGACATTTTTGTCCCAGGCAGTCCGCGGGACAGTTGGGACGTCGAGACGTGAGGGACGTAAAAAACCGAATCGGCCAAAAGCAGGGAAAATCATCAATTTTTTGTTTCATGTGGTTTGGGACAGCCGGGACAAAAGTACGCATGGGATGTGAATCGGCCAATTTTCCGAAAGACGGTCCATTTTAGGCAGTTCGGGGATTTTTGCCCGGGACAGCAGGGACAAAAGTACGTGAGGGACGCATGAGACACAAAAAGGTAAAAAGGCCGCAAAAGAGACAAGGAAGCCTGAATCAGCCGATGCAGGAGAATGTGTCCCAGGTGGTCTATGGGACAGTTGGGGCAAAAGTACATGGGCGACGTGAAAAGCTGAAAAGGCCGAAGGCAAAGAAGAAAAGTCAACGTTTGACCCGTGAAACTTCAAATGACAATAACTTTTGACTCCAAGCTCCGATTTTCGCAAAATTGGATTTCTTATTTTTAACAAGGGTAGATATATTTAAATAAAAGAAACATATTTGGCTCCAATCAGTTAATGCTCATTCCCGTCAAATGACAGAAAACACCTGCCAGACCCAGAATAGCTGCCCGCACTCAGAAGGCCATAACTTTTGCATTTCTCAACGAAATCGCACAAAATTTGTACCATTGGAATCATGGCTCTGAGCCTGATCCACAACAGTCAATAAATTCTATATTTGATGAGATATTGGTGGGGAGTTTTCACAAAATGTGGACGGGTTCATAACAGTGTTTTATTTGGTGGTTGGGAGTGCAATTAAGAGGCAATGTCATCATTCTTTCTCTGCTGCAGTGTCTGGGACAGTATGGGGAGCCATTTTCAAGTAATATACAATTATTTTACTCCATTCAATGCCTCTTACAAGTGGTTGAAGGATAGATTTCAGGATTTCCATTTTCCCTTCTCTCTCTCTTCTCATTTTTCTATAAATTAGAGTGTTGGGCTCATTGTAAAAGGGCGGAGTTTTTCAGATAGCAAAGCTCTGTCAAAATTGCTTTGTGAAGCCAATGTGTTTCAGGGCCTTGTAGTGGACTCCTTGCATGGTGATCCAGGCCCTTTTCTTGTAATAGATTGAATTGTGCATATCATGAAGCAATAAAATACAAGTTTGTGGATGTATCTTCCCCTGCTATGTTTTCTTGTATTCTTCTTGCCCCTCCAATCTTAATTATAAGAATATTGTGTCTATTATTATGTTCTTGCAGGGATCCATTATCATTGTTTATGTTTGAAATATTTTTGTAAATGCATTTTGCTAGATTGTGGAGAGCTGTCATCACCCCTTCTAATGTGCATTTTTGCTTCTTTATCTCATGCATCGGGAGACTACTCTCACACCCTCCTTCTCTGGTGTATCACCACTTTAGTTTAAGCTTTCATTTTATGCACTCTCTCTCCCTAATCCCTTGGAAAGTTAGATTAGAATAGTTACTTTACCCTGTATTAGAGTAGATTGTGGCAGGTAGTTTAGGAGCAAGAACTAGCTTTCTCTGGAGTTCTATCTCAAGTAGGAAGTCCCATAACTTGGAGATAGTACCCATGTTATTCAATCACACCGTAATTTCAAGTATATGCACTTATGGAAACATAAGGGTGCTGTGATTCAGCGATAACAGTACCTCCAGAATATAAATGCCTTCCTCTACATGATGATAATGTTGAATTTATTTTCCATTGAATGTTTATTATTGTTATTCCTACATATGGGGGGCACAATTATTCTTCCCTTTTTATATTCTACAAATGAACATGTGTAACTAGACGATCCAAATGACCTAAAAAGGGATGATTTGTAGTTCTAAATTCTTGATAGCTAATATACAATTTGATCCCAAAAATTATTAGTTGAAACTAAATATAAGTCATTACATACTATGATGTAGTTTAGACAGGATTGCATTATGTCTTCAAAAGTGTCTACCAAAGCCATTATTGATATTTTCAAGATGAAAAATGAGGTAAAAAAATAGGATTGAATCCAATTTTATTGAGGTACTCTACAATGCTTGAACAATTTGGAGATCCCTAGGATGTCCTCGGAGGCCCAGAGTGGGAAATTTAAAGAGAGAGGAGTGGAGGGTAATGAAACTTAATTTTAATGCATTTATATTTAAAACTTAATTTTTGTAATATGTAGAAAGTAAGTATACTATTTCCTCTTTCAATGTAGCATTTCGAGAAAGAATCTCTTTCTATTTTCAAAGTGGCTAAGATAGAGAGTCTTTCTGACAAATGTATATTTCTATTGTTTCCTAAGGGCATATGGACAAGATGAAAAAAAACCTTAGAGTTGTTTAAATCAGGGGGACTTGTTTGTTCTCCTTTGAAGGATAACTAACATAACTTTCATCCAAATCAACTGGCAAGGTTTATGGATAATTCGTTCAGTGTTGCAAGAGAAATGACCAATGAGGACCTTTTAATACTAGAATATAGATTTGTATAGTCAGGGAAAGTATGGATAATTGGCTCTATTGAATTAGGTGTTATAACAGAGACTTTTGAATCCTACTACCAAAGAGTAAAAGATAACATAATAATGAGAGGAAAATTTATAAAATATTTCGAAAGTAATTATTTAGGTAATATTGTATTGAAATAATGTATATAAAATAATATTATTGAAAAAAATTATTTGCATGAATCTCACAACCGTCATTTGTATGTACTCTTGGGAGAAGATAATAAAGGAAAAAGAAAAGTTGATTCTAGAGGAAGTGAAAAATAAACAAAAAGAAAAATTGATGCTGAAGTGGAAGAGGTTCTCCCAACGGAAACTTAAATAATTATAAAAAGCTATTTTATTTCAATGGAAGAAAAAGTTCCAGCAAGGATAGAAGATACTGAAGAATTTATCTGTAATTTTTCATATCCCTTCCATCTTCAGTCAACAATATCATCTATTCTATCAACTAATCCATTCAATACATAATATGTGATCATAAATTTCTATAATTTATCCAGTGCAATAAATTTTGATGTAATAATGGAGCTACATATAGTTTTCATATCTACTCTACTAATTTTTTTTATTCTATTGCTTTTACCTATTTCTTATTCAAAAATGTTAGGAGAGACAATAAAGAAATACAAACAAAAAGTTAAAAAACAAGGGGGAATAAGTTGTGGTAGGTTGTTATAGATTTTATGAACGAAATGGAAAATTTAAGAGCATGTGTCTTATGTACACAATAACTAATGTGCACAATGGTTATGTTAATGACGGGGATAGATAAGTTATCGTCATGGATTGGATGGACCAATTTCCCCAACAATTTTTGACTGCAAGCGATATCGGCCTACAAGGAAAGACACATCCTTTTATTTAAGAGAGATATTATGATTTTTAATCTCATATGTTCAATAGAATCAGTTCTGAAAATTCTCCAATAATAGTGCTTTACTGCAGTAGTGGTGTAGTGCATGCTTTGGTTGACTTAGATCTAGGTTCAGTTTTTATTTAGGAATTACATGATCAAGAAATGTTTTTAAAACATTACTATTGTCATTTGAAAAAAAAGAACATTTAATTAGATCACATTAAATACTTCTATTAGTTTAATTACTTTGAAATGATACATATAATATCTATGCAAACAACCAAGAAAAAGAGGAAGAAATTGTCTCTTCCTTTCCACATACAAATAAAGGAGATGATGTCATTCTTAACATGTCGCAACCCAGTCAACTCGTTATGCTAGATCTCATTGACCATACATCCAATGAATCTATAAAGGGTGAGTGCCATTTACTTGTTTTATAAATGTATCACTGCAATACATTTTTATGGTAATTGTTTAAATATATTTAATAAAAATTCAAAAAAAATCAGTTTTCATGTCAAATGGGGAGGTTGTTGGCACATCACGCACAAATCCACAGACAGAAAATGGTATGTTAGTCATGTGAAATTATAAACATAACCATTTATAAGCCCCACATAATTGTAGGAACCTATTAAAAAGTGGTTTATTTGTTTTATGTATTAGCTTAGCAGTCACTAACATAAATCTATTAAATTGATTTATTTTGAATTGAGTAATTTTTATAAATTGGTTAATATTAAATTACAGACAGTTGAAAAAAAATTACTTCTATGTAGTTGGTCATTTTCGGCCACTAAGCTCATTCAAGAACGTCAAGATAACCATAGTACAATAAATAGTAGCTTGACCCAACGATGGATAATATACATGTATAGTTATGTTATATTGTCCAGCAAAGGGTACTATATTGTATAGAAGTAAGTTGTATAGAAAATTTAATTACATTGAAATTTGAATTATTCCTAATTGATTACTATTTTTAATTGGTTAACATTAAATTGTGAAGAATTGAAAAAACTATTCCCTCCAATTCATGGCTCTGGTAAAAATTGTTTAACTATCTAAAAATGAAAATAACGTAATTTTTCCCTAAATTTATTTGACAAAAAAATTATGTATAATGTGTATGACTATCTTAATAATGTTATTATCTATAATATGTGTGACTATATTTAGTAATGGTATAATACAATAAAGGATTTAAATGATAATAGATACATTAATATATTAAAAAAAGTATTTATTTTTTTGTGTTTGGTGAATTCTAATGTGATTAATGTTAATGTACCTAGATAAGCTATGTTGAAATTACCTAGCGACCGTTGAGTTTTAACTCTCTTACTTTTATTTTTTAAAGTCATATAATCCTCTCGACTTCAAACTGTCTGCCACAAAAATTGTTCACATCATTTTAAGGAATTTAAGGAATTGATTATTTCTCAACTACCTGAACAATCAATACATTCGTAGGTATCATGTAAAAAGTTTTATTTTTTGATTATTTACTCTATGAATTTGGGATCCCATTGTGACGATTAGTTTTACAATGAAATTAAAATAATTCTTACAATGATTTACCATAATTATATGTTTATAAAATGTTTTTTAATTTATTTCATATCTATATTTTAATACAAATATATCCTCCTGATAGGGGAGTAAGGATAATTTTAAGTGTCATTTGAAGAGTCATGTGTGGGAGAAAATTTTCCCCAGTGATTGCATGTCCCTTCTTTTGAGGGACATAAGGATGGAAAAAGGTGATGTGAGGGGTTGATGATGAATTTCATCACACATTTATAAATATTAAGGGGTTATATTCTCTTAGAATCTAGGTTTTAGCTTCTTCCCTTACACGCATTGGAAGTGAATTACAGAGGGTTGTTATAAGTGGTTTTTGGCAAGGGATTTTTTTCTCCTCTATAGGTTTATTTTGAAAATTTTTAAGTGGTAGGGATTCAAGATCTCTGGTAGGTGGTTTTTTAGTTTGACGGTATGATGAATTCAAATGGATCGAAATCTGGTCCAAGTAGTACAAGGAAATGATCCTTAACTGGAGAACTAGATGGAGATTCCTTCTCTTCCTAGATGGATGGTAAAATTAAAAATGCCTCCATGAGGGGTTTGTTGGAGAAATTTTGGTCTATTACGGAAATATTCAAAGAGGATGAAGAGGAAGACATGTGTGAAAGCATGAGGAAATTGATAATTGACCCAAATCAATCAATTGATAGAAGTATAGTTTTTGATATGGCCCAAGGATTGTTCATGGCCAATATCATATCTAATTCTTTCGGCCAATTTATTTTTCCCAAATAATATGAAGGATTAGAGGAGCACCTGGTTATCATGCATTTTCATATCTTTGATATGGCTAGAGGTGTTCATGTTTATGGCTATGGGATGGAAGCTTTGGTTGAGAATCAGGGGGGTAGTTCTTCTAGCGCATGCTAAGGTATAAATGCATGAATGCGGCATGGAGTTGTCTTATTCTTTTGGGTAAATCCATGCTAATTCAGATGTGGAAAGTATTACTGAGATGCCCTTGGGTGGGATAATGGAATAGTCTCTTTGGTATGTGTCATGTCTCAGAAGATATCTACAAGTTTTTGAGCCTCATTATGTAAGGTTTGAAGATGTTTATATTATATTGCATATAATTATGGAGAATTTATATTTTGTATTTAGAAAATAGAATAGGTATAGGGATGTCAAAATTCTTACTGATCTTCCCCCATGAATTTTTTTATGAAATTTACATGATAATATTCCTTCTCACTTTATGAGAGTCCTTCGCTAATCGTTGATATCATGGACTAAATCCTCATGTAACTTTTTTGTAGGCTAGGGCATTATCCTTAGGTATCAATAACACAAAAAAACATGAAAAGATATCTGGGATGGTTTTAAAATTATTTTTAATTAATATCATATCCATATTTGAATATTACAATATATATGGAATGCTTTTATAGTTAATTTTATATCTATATTTAAATAAGAAAATATATTTAGAAGTGTTTAACATTTAGTTATATTTTCAAAGTCTGGATCATCTCCCTCTGTTAGTTTCTTCATAATATCTTAAGTAATTTTCTAGTAGGTTTATTGTTTTGCAGACCAATGTCGGCTTCCATGAAATAATTAAAACAATTTCCAAATATGTACATAGTTTAATGTTAATGATATTTTAAAACTGATAAGAACCTTATTCTAAAGCAGAATTTAAATCCTAGTGGCCGATATCTCATATAAAACATGAACTTGTTATGTTTACATTGCTTTGTAGATCAATGTTGGATTCCCTAGACTCATTAAAATATCTTTGAAAGATGTGCATAGTTTAATCTTAAGGACATTTTAAAATTGATATTAAAATTATTACCAAACAAAAATAAAGTGTAATGGCCATTATCCCGTATAAAAAAGAAAAATGACCATTTTATTGTTTTTTAGACCAATGTGAACTTCAATGAAATCATTAAAATATTTTCCCAAGATATGTATAGTTTAATTTTAATGACATTTTAAATTTGATAAGAACCTTATTCCAAAGAAGAAGTTAAATCCTCGCAGACGCTAGCCCGTATCAAATAGAAATGTGTTATTGTTTTACATATCAATGTTGGATACCCTAGAATCATTAAAAGATTTTCTAAATATCTACACAGTTAGATCTTAAGTACATTTAAAAATTTATAAGAAACTTATTCCCAAAAAAAAAAGTAAGCGTAGCATCCGCTAGCCCATATAAAAAAAGAAACATGATTAGTTTATTGATTTAGAGACCAATGTCAGCTTCCATGAAATAATTAAAATATTTTCCCAAGATCTGTATAGATTAATGTTAATAACATTTTAAAGCAGATAAGAACCTTATTTTAAAGAAAAAATTAAATCCTAGTGGCATCTCACCTCTATAAAACAAAAATATCTTATGTTTATGGATTTGCAGATCAATGTTGGGTCCTGAAATCATTAAACATTTTTTTCAAAAAATTGCATAGTTTAATCTTAAATACATTTTAAAACTAATAAGAACTTTATTACAAAGGAAAAATTAATTCATAGAGGCCGCTAGCCCATACACAATTGAAACACATTGTATTGGCTATTTTGCAAATCAATGTTTTATTCCAATATTTATATATTTGGATTCCAATACATGTGATTTTTAAGTAGAGAAAATTCCAATATATGTGATTTTGGATTCCAATATATGCAATTATGGATTCCAATATATGCGATATTGGAATCTAATATGTTTGATTTTAGATTGCAGATAATTCCAATACTAACTTTTTGGAATCCAAATCTAGCAATTTTGATTCGAATATTGGTTATAGTGTTTAGCTGCTCGGAACTAGAATAAGTCATTATTTAGTGAAATAAGCATTAATTGAAATAAAAGATGGAATATGTGTGTTGGCATGTTATGTTCTAGGTGTTGTCGTTGATGTAAAATCCCATTAGTGAGAAAGTGGATGATGAAATGGAGTCGGACGACACTCAAAGTGGTGATTTCATGGAGGTTTGGGTATGTTCTTGGGTGTAAGAGTTGATTTAGTGAAAATTCATTGTTCCAAAAAGCCTAATCATGTGACCTAGCTAGCCTAGGTGATGGTCCATCGTGCTATGAGATTTTTGGTTTCTTTAGTAGCATGTTTAGCAGCATGGTGATCATGATTATGGAGTGTCTAGGAACTCACATGAGCTTTTAGGGCACAGATAGAGATGAATGACAAAGTTTCAAGTGCTCATTTGGACTACGTATGGGTGATAGGAGGTATAAGATTGATTTTTGGACATATATGAGCTAATGGATGTATATAGAAATTTGGTACATGATGTACCATGCATTTTAAGATATTTGGAGAGTTTATATGACGAGTTATGTGATTGTTTTAGTTGACCCTAGCTTAGACTATACAAAACGCTAAGGGCTAGGTATGTAAATGAGATGGGATGGAAATATTGAGAGGTATTTGTTATATGGTGATGAGTTGGACATGTTATTAGGATGTTTCATGATGCTGTAGGATAAAATTCAGGTTTCTATGATGATTATTTTTCATATTATGTCATTTTTTGTAAAACATGGTCCAAGAGAAGGTCATTTCTAATTCAAATTGAATCTTTTGATGCTCACCCTGAATTGTGTTCTTTGCATGGGACCTTTTGGATTTTAGGGATGTTTCTACATTTATTCTAGGATTTTTAACAAAAATAATTAGGTCATTTCATCATCACATTTTTATGAATGAATGTTAAGAATGTAAACAACTTCTTATGTGTTTTACACCCTAGCTTAAAGAAGATAGGAAATAAATTTCTCTTTAGTTTCCAAAATTGATTGATAGTTTATGAATGAATAGTTGGGTGATGTATAGGAATCCTTATAGTTTCAATAAAGGTATGGTAGAGCTTGTGGTGAGGAGTGGACCCCACACAAATAGGCTTATTTCTAAATAATTTTATTTCGGGACAAGGTTGTCCAAACAAGTTGGCAAACTAAATGGACACTATGGCTATTATGTGATTTTTTATTAATGTAAATTATAGTTTTTATTAATTCTTATATATTTTAATGGTAAAGAATGGTTCATTTGTGTTGAGTGGTAAAAGTGCAATTTTGGGACAATTTCAGGCAGTTTGCAGAGATGAGCTTGGTTGAAGGCATTCCAATTGGATTTGGAAGGAGTTAAAATATGTTACAGAAGGAGGATTCATATATATTTCCAATGGAATATTGTTTGTTTCATGATGACTCTATTTTATATGGTTTTCAGGTTATTTTATGAGTAAGAAGATATCTTGCTTTTCAGGATAGGACTGCTTTCTCTAATAAATGACTTGGTTGGAGAATTAAATGGATGAGTTGATGCTTTCTATCACCTAGAAAGTGAAGAGGAATGAATTTTTCATTAATTTAAGGAATTTATATGACTTTAAAGTATTAGAATGGTTAGAAACATGTTGATTTTACAAAACTTGTTTATGGGCAACCTATTCTGGTGAAGAGTAAAGTTTTTGTGGTTTGAGTATATGGATGTTTCATGAGATATTTATTTCATATAATTTTTATATAGGCTCTGGGATTTCCATTTATTGATTACCTTCCATATTTGAGTTCATCTTGAGGGGTTTTTATGCCCAAAGGTAAAGTCGTGATGATAATAGAAACTATTTTGTGAAAGAAATGAGCTAGTGTTCCGATTAAATGAAATATTTTACTGGTTATCGTAAATGTGAGATTATGTATGATTTTTTTATGATATATTACTCATTTATTATGAACTTGGGAGATTTAATCAGGATGTTTTTTTCATAAGTGATTTTTCTCATCCTCGTGATGGGGTTTTAAGGCTTTTTGGTTTCTGATGGATGGTTCTAGGAATGGACGACCTACAATAGTATTTTGTGAATGTTTTAATGATTCAAATGGGATTTTATGAAATTTAATTTCTTGAACCAAAGGATGGAAACAAATCTCTTTTAAATTTAAATCAAGGGGAGCTTATAAAATTGATGTTTTGGGTGTAATTTATAACCAAATAAGCCTATGTGAAAAATGAGACCTATGTGTAATTTCTTTGCACGTAAAAAGTCATGTTTTGAGTTTTGATAGAGTGTGTTATAGTTTGCATAATTTTTGTAAGTGTGTGTACAAGGGTTTTTTTTATTGAGAAGTGAAGATAGTGCAATATTGTGGAAGTTTGAAGACCTATGGTTTGAATAAGGGTTTGAGGGAGAGAGAGATGAATAAATGATTTCAAATCAGTTTTGGAAGAAATAATACATGATATATACTCATAATAATTTTTTATAGAGGGTACTTGATCATCTTGGGGGGTTCTAGCCTCCTTGTGGAGGTTTTTCTTCACAAAACTAGGGGTTAGTGTTCCTTGTAGGGTTGGTGATCCTTTTGCATATGAGGGTTTCACAATAAAATATTGTGTTATTGTGTTGATTGTCTTATTCATGGTTGATTATATGTATGTTATTTGATGATATGCACACTTTAATGGTTGTATAAGTGGTTTGTGATCTCACTACATAATCCAAAAGTAAATTTGGTTTGTAACGACAAATTCAACCCCCTCATTCCATTGTTCTTCTGACAATTTCTATCGTAGCGAGTCATTTTGGAGAAGTTTAATCACTTGAAAGGATATAATCTAAAGCACTGTCATGAATTATTTTCAAGAAAATAATGGTATTTTTCTATTAATTAGAATGAGGGATTACTTAAAAACCGAGGGGTTTGATATTTGGAATGATATTTATGAACTAAGTGCATCAGTCTCATCCAATTTGAAGCATGGTTAATTGTGTGTTATTTCTCAAACTATTTTTCATAGTCAAGATAAAAATATTATTTGGTACATTGATATTCAATATTCAACTAATATTATAGGTTACAATAAGAAGCTCATTACCTTAAGGAATAATTCTTCAAGGTAAGTTATGTTTGGAGATAATTCTATCATAAATACTTTAGGGAGAGGTTAGTTGATTTTGGATAATTGAAATACCCTCACCTAGGATGTTTTATATGTTGAAGGCTTGAATCAAAATCTACTTAAAATGTAATCTAAATGTGCAAACAAATACATGTTTTATATTTTTATTAGAAGGGATGCAATATTAATAAAGGAGAGACAATTAATATTGTTATCAAAGCTAAGATAACTAACAATAACATGTATATTCTCAAGGAAGTCAATAAAGAAAAGTTTCTTATGAGTGAGATGAATGATATTTTGTTGTGGAAAATAATATAAGGCCATGTAAATTCTTATATTGTTTTTAAGATCAGCTCTAATAATTGTGTGAGAAATATTCCTAAAATAATAAAACTAGAGGATACTGTACGTACCCAAAATTGTAAGGTACTGTACTGAAGAACAGTGTAATAAGTGCCCCAATGATGATACAGGTCTCCTCGCAAGGTGTTCGGGATCCGGAAAATCCCTCGGAGTATGCGTTAACATCCCGCATGCCCCGCTTAGCCCCCCGCGCCCTTTGTTTTCCCCTTTTTACTTCTTTCCTTGGCCTTTTGATCTTCAGTGACGAAACTTCCGCCCTGACCAGGGCGGCGGTCCTGGAACCGCCGCCCTGCTCAGAGCGGTGGTCCTGTGCACATTTTCCAGAACATTCTTTTGACGCGACTCACGTGAAATATCATTATTCACTAGCTTTCTTTGCCGACTTGAGCATGCATTTATGTTTTTGGTCCCCTGGAATAGTGTTTTTCCTTTGTTTATTGTTTAGGAGTTCAGTTTGGTTTTGATCTTTGGGTGATTGAATTCCTATAAATGCATGGCTTGTCCTGAGGCAAATGGCCACCATTTCCTTGTTAGAGTCTTCTCATTTTCAGTGGTTTGGTCTGTTAGTTTGCTTAGGATTGATAGTATAATTCATTTCATGCTTGGTTAGCATTATCCAGCTGTTGGTAAGCCACATATCCAGCTTGTGCAAACAGTGTTGCTGTTTTATCTAATCCATTAGAGTAGAATAGCTTAGGAAGCCATTAAAGTTGCAGGTTTTTCTCTTCAAACAGGATAGTTTTAGGTTCTGGACGCATTATGTTGCATGATTTGCAATAGATCCCGCTAGGAATTGCATAAGCCAAGCTCTGTACTCTTACGCTATCCCTCTCCTATCCGCGTTCTATTCTGTCTGCATTCTAAAGGTTGTCCCTTGTTCCAACACCTATTCCTATTGATGCAAGCATTACACACTTTTCTCGATCTACGTGAGCATAAAGAATGAAGATATCATACTGAGGGGACAAGATCACCCATACCATCGGATTCGCCACTGTTCTACAGAATCCAGGTTCTAGCTTTCAAAGTTCTAGTTAGAATCATATCAAATAGAGTAGTTAATTACTTTATTTGAGTAAATTCTATTCTCGATATTGCCAGGGAAGCTGTGGGGATTGATAGTTTCTGAGATACTATGATCCATTCCTCACTTCTGAGGTAGGATCAAGAATCTTGCAAATAGATTAGTTATTTCATTGTTTAGAATAGATATACAAATTGCACAGACAAATAGCTACACTTGGCTATTTTGTTTGTTTTAAATTATTAGTTTAGTTGTCAAATTCTAAATATTTTAATAGCTGCTTTCTTAAATTCATATAAATCATCAGAAAATACAAAAAGAAGTCATATATGCTATAAATATGTTTCATATACTTAGAGTTCACTTTATTGCAGTTTGTCTATATTATTGCTTTCGTATGACTATTACAGGACCTAGGGAGCCCAGAGAATACATTTTTGAGCCAATCATGCCTCAACCCAATCTCACAACAGCAATAACTGATATTGACAAGAATCTTAGAATCCGGGTCCTCTAAACAACAGCAGACTTCCAACAGGTCAGATCTCAGTTAAGAGTATTAAACATAGAAGACGACCAGGCACATGCATTTTGGTCAAGTCAGCCAAACTACAGATTACCCTAAAAAACATCCACATGACTATAGAAGGGTTTGAAAGAGAACAAACATTCAGGTGCGATCCTTTAGTTCCATAGCCAGATGCTGGAGACACCCTCGTAGATATAGATACCAGCTTAAGAATCCAGGTTGCGAGAACGCCTGTGAGGTATTCTGAGAAGATTGCACAACTGTTGGTTCTAAACATAGAAGCTGAGAAAGTGTATGATTATTGGATACTAGGAATCAGGACTTGATTCTACGTATGACCATAACTGGCCCACAAAAAACACGAACCTACGGTTGTGATCCACAAATCCCGCAACCCAACGAATCCATAAGAGAATTAGATATAGACACTGGCCTACGTACACTAGTATTTCAGTCCACTTCACTTCCACCTATTTTCATCAAACAATTGTCCTTACTAGATATAGCAAATAACAAAGCTAGAGAGTTCTGGACTAGGCCAGAGAATCGTCCATAGAGTCAATTATATTTACCATTCACCATATGACCATATCCGGAGAAAGATACAAAACTATACCGGGTCATTTTCCACGTATTCCACAACCCATAGATCGAATCACGCCAGAGCTCGATATTGATTGGAGCCTTCGAGTATTCATCCTTGCCGATCGATCTATCACGCCAGTCCAGGTTAGAAGGGCCTTCTTTGCCTTAGATTCGCAGATTCCATTAGTACGCGTCGAAGACACTAGACTGCCTAACTAGTCTATCCATATACCAATCATATTCCATCCCCACCGGCTATCTCGGAATGACCTCGGGAGGTCAAGTACGCGGAAGAGTCACTTGTAGTTTCCCATGCTCGCTTGTCAATTTTCTGGCGTACAAAATTGGTGAACCCGACGTGAACAAACAAAATTAGTGAAGCTGACGTAAAACTTCCTACTTTCTCGTTCGGAGTCATAATATCACGTTTCCTTTCACAAATCACCTTCGCTCGTTCCCATTATTCTACGGGTATTCATATACCCCCCGAATATGTCGGGATTCGATGCATATGGCAGACCCCTTTTGGGTCTTGAGGCATACTACGCCCAACAGAATAGGCAATCATAACCCTCGCTCTCAGTATGGGGCGACAACTATTCAACTAATCAGTTATCAACAAAAACCCCAAGAATCAGATATAGTTCGTCTTTTCAAACTGAGGAGTTAGATCAACCCCCTCAAACACAACAAACAGAGCCTTCAGGCTCAAACAATATGACGTTTACTAGAGAATCTGGTTCGTCTCCTCAAATGCTACTTAGACCACAAATTAGTAGACAATCAGACCCATACTTGGTCTTAGATGATGGACAGTCAATACGTTATCCTAGGAGTGAACAACATTCTCTGGGTATGTACCCACCTATAGGAGGTTTACAAATACAACCCGAGGTCTCTTTTCAAGAAAATACCTCTATGCCATTGCATATAGGAAATACTCTCGGAGAAACTTGGCAAGATAGTGATCAGTTTATGACAGGATATCACATACCTATATAACACCAGGGCATACAACAAACGCCGCTCAGACAAAACACCGTGACTTCACCAAATGAAGTCATTTCAACATTAGTAGAAAAAGTGAGAGGGTTAGAACTGGGTCAAGCAAGTCAAAATTCTCTGTTCATACAAACAGGAAGTTCCAATCCTCCATACCAATTTTGCCAAGTAGATCTCCTCACAGGAGTAGGCACATTAGGCATGCCACCTCACTATCCACAACAAACGCCAACAAGGCCCATCATCTCTAACACTATTCCTCCCGGTCTAGTGTCAAACAATCCATTCCTTGACAATACCCCGTCATACTTAAACATGTACTCCAAATCACCACAAGGAGATATTTTCTCCTCTCTCGGCATGTTTTCTCAAATGCAGGGACCTCCTTATGCCCCTGCCAACTCATACGCTGCACCGTATCAACAACCTATCCCACCATCACTCCCTCAACAACCACCATCAATGGTCGAAAGCTATGCGATAGGGACTTATTCAGAATATCTAAAGGAACCATTAGACTTCACCATACAAAGCGTCATGCTTCCAAGACCTCTTCCTGATCTACCCAAGTTCAACAGTGAGGGAGATCCAAACGCACATATCAAAGCTTACGCTACAGCCATACGAGAATTACTCCCTTGGGATGGGGTTGTTGCTAAAATATTTCCCAAAACTTTGGAAGGCATCGCTCTCGATTGGTATTATAGAATACCTGAGGCTTCCATACATTCATTTAAACAACTCATGTCAGAGTTCATCAAAGCCTTCGACATGAAGAAACTATTGAGAACAGGAATCAGGGAATTCTTTCACATCAAAGAAGAACACAACGAATCTGTCACCCATTTCATCCAGAGGTGGCGTACAGTTCTTTATTCTTCAGCAAGTGCTCCAAACATGGATCAGATGGAACTACGTGATTTATTCCTTCATTCTCTCAGTAAGGAGGTGAAGGAAGAAGTCCAAAAGTTCCCGCTGAGAACTTACGATGAAGTACTTGAGAGCGCTCTTCGAATAGACCAAGCAGCGATAGATAGTGGTCGTAAGACATATGGAACAAATGGGAGGTTGATCACCTCCAGTCAAAACACTACAACTATCACAAATGTCAATCAAGGACCCAAAATCCTTAACAAAAATCGTGGAGTAACAATAGAATGGGGTAGCTGACCAGCCCAAGAGGGTAAATGTTGTTAATACTCCATCACAAACAAACAACCAACGAAACAACTTTACCCCGACAATCAATACAGTGGATTTTAACCATCCACAACAACAACAACAACGGTGAAATCCCATACAAGGGCCAAGCCAAAACTCATTTGGTTATCAAAACCAAATTCAAAACTAGAAACAACAATTCCAAAACTTTAATCCTAATGGGCAACAGTTTGATCAGAATTTTAGGCCACAATACACACCTAACCAACAAAATAGGAATTACAATCCCAATTCTTATTGTGGTTTCCACAAAATTTGGGGTCACGATACCAGAACATGTCATGACTACAATAAATTTATGCAACACTTGCCAGAAGAACAAAGACAGTTCTTCACAGATTTGTTTTTGGCAGATCCCATCTCATCGTCACCAAATACGCTCGCAGGGGCAGTTTCCCCTCAGAATGTTCCCCTCAAGATCTTTAACGATCTGCTCCCAAATCATGATAGCAATAGGATGAATCTAACTGGAAAAAACAAAGGTGCAATGATGGGAAACAATGATCATGAAGCCTCGACTTCATTAAATCCATCAGTTGCGCCACAGTTAGGAGCTCAACCGAGACCCAAGATAGTCAGTTTGGTAGAATTAGATGCTGAACTGCCTATCGAAGCTATAAAAAGAACACGAGAGTATTTCTCTCGACCGAGCCCAAGTCCTCTGCCAGAAATAGATAAGAGTCAACAAAATAGTAGAAAAACCCGTAGATGCCTATGATTTAATTAGCGACCTAACAAATACCTTGTCACACATTTCATTTTTGGACTTACTAAAGAACTCTCCCCCTCACAGAGCTGCTCTTTTAGAAGCATTAGGTCTAGGCCATCTAATTAATATCACTCCACCTCCTGAAACACAAGTAAATCACGTAGATTTTGATATCCACCCTCCGGGGCAGCCGGACAAGGATGTCAAATTCATATTTGAAATAAGTAAAATGCCCACAGTTGCTGAGATCATACGCCGAGGTGATCCAGCCTTACACTTACAAGTATGGGTTTATAATAACTATGTAAAACGGGCAATGGTTGACGATGGGGCCGCAGTTAACATAGTCCCTTTCTCTTTCCTCCAAAAACTTGGATATGGGGAAACAAACTATTCCACTACTCGAAATACATTGAGAGGCTATGATAGCCTTAAAGCCACTTTGATAGGAACTATAATACTGCCGGTCACCTTAGGGCCCAAAACAATCCTAACTGAGTTTTATATTATAGATCGGGAAACTAATTATAATATGATACTTGGCCGACCATGGATACACCGAATGAAGGCAATCCCTTCTAATTTATTTCAGGAAGTAAGATTCTATCATCTAGGAAAGGTATTTGTAGCCAAAGGTGATCCAAAACCTTTCAATTTGCACCTAGCTGATTTAAAGAAAAGACCAGGGGTGCACTCAGAATTTGAACTGCCAACAAACCAACTTAATAAACCCACTGACCCAAAACCAGAGGAAAAGTTGGTACCTACAACGGATTTTGAAACTACCAGCATAGCCAAAACAATTCCAACCCCTAAAGATAAAACTAAAGAAACAGTATCATTAGGGACTACTGCGAAAATTGTTGAGTTGATAGAACAAGACTCACCAATGTTCTTACCATTTGATTCAGTACGCATAGGATTTTCCCTAGGTGTTTGTTCCTTTCCAACAGAGGACCTCTGTATGGTAGAAGTAGAGTGCGCAAACACAACAGATGCCCCAACATCTATACTCCCGGCTAAGTATTGGACTCTCCATTTCGATGGAGCTAAATGCCGTTATGGAGCGGGGGCAGGTATAATTATTACTTCTCCCAAGGATACAGTCCTCCCATTCACTTTTAAATTAAACTTTGAATGCACAAACAACAGTGCTAAGTATGAAGCCCACCTCCTTGGCCTTACCTTAGCCAAAAGAATTGGTATTGATAACATCAGACTCCTAGGAGACTCGCAATTAGTGACAAATCAAGTTTCTGAAGTATATGAAACTGAAGCCGAACATTTACAACTCTACAAAAATGCTATATTAGATTTAAGCAAGGCGTTCAACTTCATATCCATTGAAGCAATCCCGTGAGAGAAAAATCTTCTCGCCGATTCAATAGCAACCTCAGCATCATGTTTTACTCCAAGCAATGAGTTAGAAGATACCCAGTTCACGGTGTCCATTCATGATGAACCATTGATAAAAATAATGACAAATCCTCTTTCAAGCGGAAGTGAATCTACCATCCTAGACCATGTTGATAGTGATGCTGCTACTTTGGATTACTTAAATGCCTATGCAACACTACATCTCTCCTATCACATGCTAGATTTATCCTTGATTCCACATTTGTCTTCCTACTTCGGAAATCCCGTAACAGATCTTCCCTCACAAATGGAAATTAGAATATACGCAATAGAAGATGGGGATGATTTAGATTTACCTCCAGCACCACCTGAGTTCGAAGAGGGTAACACCTCTTTGATTGAAGAAACAATCGATGGCAACATCGGGACAGAAGATGAACCAAGAATATTGAAACTAGGCTCTTCGTTAACCCCAGAAGAGGAGGAAATACATACTCAGATTCTCAAAGAAAATCAAAAGGCATTTGCATTTAATTACAAGGAGATGACAGGAGTCGCACCCCACATTGCGGTGCACAATCTCATCACTAGATCAGATGCAAAGCAAATTAAAAAAAATCAAGACCCATGAAGCCCAGAGTAGATCTCATGGTAAAAGAGGAGGTAATAAAACTCCTTCAGGTAGGATTCATAAGGCCAGTTGACTACTCCCAATGGGTATCTAACATCGTTCCCATTCTCAATAAGAATGGAAAGATACGCATCTACATAGATTTTCGAGATATCAACAAAGCATGTCCTAAGGACGACTTCCCATTACCATCCATTGATGTTATTGTTGATGCAACAGCTGGTTTTTAACTTTTGTCTCTCATGGATTGATTCTCGGGATACAATCAAATCAGAATATCTCAGCAAGATCAAGCTAAAACCACGTTTATAACTCCTTGGGGAACCTATTGCTACGCTGTTATGCCATTCGGTCTCAAGAACACCGGTGCTACGTACCAGCGGGCCATGACATACATATTTCACGATCTAATTCATAAAATTGTGGAATCTTACGTAGATGACTTATTGGCTAAAGCCAAGAAGTGTTGTGACCATACCGAAGTACTCCGCGTCATTCTTTCACATCTAATAGAATACGGAGTCACGCTAAATCCAGAGAAATGTGTCTTTGGTGTAACAGGAGGAAAACTCCTAGGTTACATCATATCGTCACGAGGAATTGATGTTGATCCAACCAAAATACGGGCTGTCCTCAAAATGGTCCCACCTTCCAGCGAATCTAGATTTAGATCATTTTTCGGAAAGCTAGGTACAATCCGGAGATTTATCCCGGAGTTAAGCTTCACCGTTCATCCAATGAACAATTTACTCAAGAATGACTATAGCCTTGATTGGACCGAAGATTGCAATGAAGCTTTTGATGCAGTTAACCATTTCCTTTTATCGCCTCCTACGATAATGCCACCTAAGCTAGATCACCCGTTAATTCTATATTCACGAGCTACCAATGTCTCGCTGCCCTGTATGTTGGCCCAAGAAGACGATAACAAGAGAGAACATGTGATTTATTTCATTAGCTGAATGTTGCTTGACTATGAAACACGCTACACACAGGCAGAACGAGAATGCCTTGCCATAGTCTTTGCTACTGAACGCCCTAATACATTATATGCTGAATCAAGAAACGGAGGGTCATGGTAAAAATGGACCATTTACGGACTTTTCTCACACAAGGGTCCTTGTCTAAAAAGGATGGACATTTTATAACCTTAATGGGAGAGTTCAAATTAACATTTATAAATTAGAAGTCGGTTAAAGGACAAATCATCGCGGATTGGTTAGCTGACAACCCATTAGACGGAGGTGATTTAGTAGATTTAAATTTTCCAGATGAGTGCGTATGCTACATCGAAACTCGACCCGCTATCTCTGAGTGTCCTTGGTACACTGATATCATTAATTATATCATAGACCATACGTACCCGGAGGCAGTTACACCGCAACAAAGAAGGCGGTTACGCATAATCGTAGCTAAATATGTCATTATAGAGCAGGTGCTCTATCGAAAAGCATTCAATGGAATGCTCTTAAGGTGTGTTGACACAGAAGAGTCCAAGAGGATTCTCCATGAATCGCACAGCGGTATATGTGGAGGCCACTTCGGTGGCCATGCCACCACTCAAAAAATACATTGAATGGGCTATTTCTGGCCCACTCTAGAACATGACGTGATAGAGTTTGCACGCAGGTGTCATAAGTGCCAAGAATTCTCCCACTAGATCCACATGCCAGCACAAGCTCTACAACCAATCGCAACTCCATGGCCCATTTCTACATGGGGTCTAGACTTAATAGGGAAATTCTCTCCTGCATCCACAGACGGCCATAATTTTATAATCACGGCCACTGAATATTTTACCAAATGGGTGGAGGCCATGCCTCTTACTACTGTACCTAGTTCTATGATTGCCAAGTTCATTTTGAACCAAATCATTTGCAAGTACGGTATCCCGCAAATCATTATCTCCGATAATGGAACTTCTTTTAAGAATGAATAGGTTTGTGAGCTATGTAATAAATTTAAAATAATCCATCATATGGCTTCCTTGTATTATCCCCAAGCCAACGGGCAGGCTAAAGCAACAAACAAAACACTGAAAGCCATTCTCCTTAAAACGGTGAAAGAAAACAAGTGAGATTGGCATTTGAAGTTATATCCAGCCTTGTGGGCCCACCGAACCTCAATAAGAACACCAACAGGAGCAACTCCTTTCTCGCTAGTATTTGGGGTAGAAGCAGTCCTCCCGCTTGAGGTCGAAATACCCAGTCTCTGCATTTCACTACAAGGGATTCTGAATGAAGACGCTTATAGAGAAGCACGTCTTTCCTAACTAGAAAGCCTATATGAAACTAGGTTAGATGCTGAACAATGGCACAGAGCTTATGCTGACCGAATGTGCCGGCAGTATAACAATAAGGTCTATGAACGCGATATATACGAAGGTGATCTAGTTCTAAGACTAGACAGCTGGATCGACAAGAAGACAGGTGAAGGAAGGAAATTCTGGCCCAAATGGTTGGGCCCATACCGAGTCATGAAGGACTACGGAAATGGTGCTTACCTCTTATGTACACTAGAAGGTGAGGAATTTGGCGAAATAGTCGATTCCCTGCACCTCAAGCGATTCTACGCATAAGCAACCAGCACTACCTATATAACTATCTACAATGCATTTTCATATAGATTAGGATCATTTTGTCCATTCGTTTCTTACACAAATTGTGATCAAGGAATCTATTCTCAAAGCAATTCATTACAAACTCATGATGTTGTTGGCATAAAACTTTCTAATCATATCTCTCCATTTTCACGATATCTTCAATCATCTCAGAATCTTTTTATCAAATAAAATCAGACATGACGAAGTCTTAACAGTAACCATACCAAGATCTGCAAGTTCATTCTCACTTTGATTTCTTCCTAGGATAGGTGTCTTGCCTATGGTCTCTTCTAGAAGCTTCATGGTGTCACATCTATCCCATATACACATCTCTTTGGGAATAAGCACATACTGACATTTTACTTAAATAAGCAAGTCAAAAAGTGATTAAACAGATAATTTTATTTTTACACATTTCCTTTCCCCACCAACCTTCGGTGATGAGCTTGCGTCTCTTACTAGTGACGTAGGGTTGGGAAAGGATGGAAATGCCCTTACTCGCCTATGTCTTTCCCACGGTGATAAACCCACGCTTCTTACTAGTAGCATGGGGCAAAGTGTAGGGGTCCTCTTGACAAAGCAAACGTTAAAAGGTCATAAACAAACAATTCAAACTTTGAGTCAAAAATGAATGAATCAGATTTTCAAAATCCCAAGAGAGTTAAAATCCTAAAAACCCAGATTTTTTCTACTATGTGGCCATCTACGGGTCTAAGTCTAGATAAACTGCAAAGCAAGTTGCATCCAAAACTATGAAGTCATTCAGGTAGAGTAAGCTTGTAGTTTTCAATTTAGTTCCGCCAAAGCTTCGTCTGTCGTTCATCACTATCATTTCACCATATTTCATAACTTGCGCCCTTCTTGGCTCTTGGTGATAAGCCCTCACATCTTAATAGTTGCGTGGAGTTAGGAGTGGGGCAAGTTAATCTGTTCATCATATTGGTTATTTTCATCACTTTGCCAAAACAAACATGAGGTATCCAAATTGCTCACAGAAGCTAAAATTCAAGATCACAATATATCTACAATATCATGTATCAGCATCATGAAACACAAAAAGAAAGCAAACATTTGCATCATTTGTTTTCCATTGCATACATTCTAGAAGGCATATATAAACCATACATCGTAGTATACACGAGGAAGCTGGAAACAGAAAAGGAAAACATGAGTGACAAGCTTTTGATCCAAAAACGAATGCATATATATAAATAATCAGTGATGTTTATATACAATGCCATCATGCTCTAAGCATGGTCAAAACACTCAAAGAGCCCGGTGATATACAAAGAATCTATAGTACAAAATACATAGGAGCCAAGTGGTCTCTCAACCCCTACGCAACCGCTCCGAAGGTGCACGCCCTCGCCTAGGACGCCAACGCTCTGAATGAACGGAGGGCTCAGGGTCCGCGAGGAGAAGCCGTGGTCTCACCACGAGAGTGGCTCCTCATAAGGTGCTCAGCTGTCCTATAGCCCACCAACTCTGTACGTAGGATCGACACCATCTTGGCCACGTACCAAATGGGAGCGAAGACGTCGGTATGTCGGTCGGCTGCTGAAGGATACCCGGCATCTACAGATAGCTCCGCACGTGTCTTATCCATGGGGATCATCAGGGAATCAGTGCATACCCTATGGATCAGATCCCGCCACTCGTCGAAAGTCTCTCCAAACAAAGGATAAAAATGAGTTAGAAACTAGGCAAGAGGCTAAAATATACAAGATAAAACAAGGAGAGATAAAAAATCCTAAATTAAACAAACATTGAAAGGAATAAAGGATAACTTACTCGGATCACTGGGCCTCCAGGATGGGTTACTAGTCATAGCACCCGCCGCGGATGCCACTAACCGACTGAGGGGCTACTCCTATAGTAGGAGCAACATGACGCCCCACAACGGACTCATCCTCTCCACCATGGCCCTGAGAGAGTGGCTCCTCTGAAACTAGAGTGTCCTTCTCTGCACTCTGCTCGGCTCTCTCCGCCTGCATAATATCCTCAGTGTCATGCCACTCAGGATCGCTATCATCAGTCTGCTCCTCCAACCCTCCCTCTATAAGATCCTCAGAATCGGAATCAATGTCTATAGGGTCATTGCTACTATGAGCAGAACCCGCAGCAATCTGAAGCAAAGGTGCCCAAGGCGCACCGGCTCTCCCTCTGGCCCGAACTATCCTCCTGGCTGCAATGGGAATGTCAGGAGTGACCACTGTCCAACCTCGGCCTCTAGGCCCCCCTCTGGCCTCGCGAACTGATCTGTAAACTGGTGCCACTGGAGGAAGCATGCCCGCATATGGAAGGCCAAACTGCTGAGGAACTTTGCCAAAAGGATGTACCTCCACCCGTCCCACGCGGTTGATGAGCTGCCATGTGGTGGAGCAAGAGATCAATGTAAGGGTCTCCTCGCCCCATATGCTGGCCATAAGCTGGTACGGTGTCACCTCCATATCTGCTATGGTAAGGGAGGCAACTGGCTGGTGAGGTGCTCTAAGCACCAACATATCTGACCATCGGGCTGCCCTCACAGCCCCAGGATCTGCCACCTCTACGCCTCTGCCATAGGGAATAAAATGCTCATACACCCAACTCATGACTAGAGTTGGGTGGCTCAATGACTATCCCTGTAAACGGACCACCCTATATAAATCATGGTAGGTGGTCCCCAGAATGTCTGCACCCAAGGCGTATATCTGGCCATGCCCCTCTATCTGTGCAATGATGGGGGCCGAGCAGTATAACAAAGTGTCCCCTCCCTTGTCCCCCGATCAATCTCGAGGCAAGGATCCCCATGATGGCCTGTCGAAATATGGGGATAGGCAAAGAAGGGATGGATCGAACTCTCACTCCCTTCTTCGACCCCGTGGAGATAGCTGCATCTCCCATGTAACTTGCCCACTGTGCAATCTGTGCCCGTGAGCCTGCTGTCTCTAATGTGAGTCTCCTCCCGATAATCGGGAACCCCAAAATACGGTAGACATCCTCCAACGTGATAGTCCACTCACCGCGGACCCCTGGCAGTTGGAAAGTGTTCCGATCTACGTCCCAATATGAAAATAAGTCACAAACGATGTGACTGGATGGTGTGACATGTGGAACACGCGATATGCGTAGTATACCGGCCCTCTGTAGTGTGTCCTCCTCATCTGGTGAGAGGGCATCCAGTACCCTTGACAGCCAGTCACACACTCTCTCTCGGCTCCATCTGATGTATTCCTCCCTCGCCTGCATACACCCAAAAACACACAAAACAGAGCAAGTTAATATCTAAACAATACCGAGAGAGTCATAAAAATGCATAGAAGTGCAAAAATGTACAAGCATAATCTCAAAAATAAGTTCTTTTGCATTCTGTGCAAAACCGCCGCCCTGAGCAGGGAGGCGGTTTTGTAACCACCGCCTTAAAGGCGGTGGTCATGTAACCCGCCGCCCTAAACAGGGCGGCGGTCGTGTAACCGCCACCTTGGCCAGGGCGGCGGTCGCGGTCTCGAAAACCCGCGCGGGTTTCTAATCCCAAAAATCCCAAAATAAGTAAAAAAAAAGACCATTTAACCTAAAAATGGAGCCTACCCAGTAGGCGCTCCCCCTAGGTGGACCTTTTGAACCTAACATTTTCAAAAATACCCCCCCCCCCATTACAACAAATTTAAGCATTTCAAATTTAAAGGGGGGAAAAACACAAAATTGAAGAAAACCAACCTGTGATCTAGCAGGGCGGTGTTCCGCGCATGGAGGCATGATCACAATCTCACTGGGGACATTTTGAATATACTCACGCAAGAAACCCATCGACCGTGGGTCCCAAAGCTCAAAAACAATCAAATCAACTCGCACAAATGAATAGGAAAATGAGCCCACTTTCATATATATATCACTCTGTTTCATTTTAAAATGAATTTTCACAGGTTTGGAGTGCTGGTGAAGGTAAGTTTCTATCCCCACACACGAATGGTACGTTCTCATTCCCTATTATTTTAGCGTTTATTTTCCAAATTATTGTATCTATCTGCACTTGAGTTCTACTTTTCGTGTTGCAGCTAGCGGGGACTTTTGGATGGCGTAAATTCAACCACACGGACGTGTAAGGTATAACTTCTAACTTCCCATTTCGGGACTGCCATACTCGGACCCCACCGTTTTAATGCCTCTCCATGGCTAAAACGCTTCTCTGAGGGGGGCAATATGTACGTAACCCAAAATTGTAAGGTATTGTGCTGCCGAAACAACGTAACAAGTGCCCCAATGATGATACAGGTCTCTTCGCAAGGTGTTCGGGATCTAGGAAAAGCCCTCGGAGTATGCGTTAACATCCCGCATGCCCCGCTTAGCCCCCGCCCTTTGTTTTCCCCTTTTTCCCTTCTTTCCTTGGCCTTTTGATCTTTAGTAACGAAACCCGCCGCCCTGAGGGTGGCGGTCTCATGACCGGTGGCGGTCCTGTAACCGCCCGCCCTGCTCAGAGCGGCGGTCCTGTGCGCGCATTTTCCAGAACGTTCTTTTGACGTGACTCACGTGAAATATCATGATTCACCAGCTTTTCCTTGCCGACTTGAGCATGCATTTATGTTTTTGGTCCCCTGGAATAGTGTTTTTTTCCTTTGTTTATTGTTTAGGAGTTCAGTTTGGTTTTGATCTTTGGGTGATTGAATTCCTATAAATGCATAGCTTGTGCTGAGGCAAATGGCCACCATTTTCCTTGTTAGAGTCTTCTCATTTTTGCAAGCAGTGGTTTTGGTCTGTTAGTTTGGGTCTTAGGATTGATAGTATAATTCATTTCATGCTTGGTTAGCATTGTCCAGCTGTTGGTAAGCCACATATCCAGCTTGTGCAAACAGTGTTGTTGTTTTATCTAATCCATTAGAGTAGAATAGCTTAGGAAGCCATTAAAGTTGCAGGTTTTTCTCTTCAAACAGGATAGTTTTAGGTTCTGGACGCATTATGTTGCATGATTTGCAATAGATCCCGCTAGGAATTGCATAAGCCAAGCTCTGTACTCTTGCGCTATCCCTCTCCTATCCACATTCTATTCTGTCTGCATTCTGAAGGTTGTCCCTTGTTCCAACACCTATTCCTGTTGATGCAAGCATTACACACTTTTCTGGATCTACGTGAGCACAAAGAATGAAGAGATCATACTGAGGGGACAAGATCACACATACCATCGGATTCGCCACTGTTCTGCGGAATCCAGGTTCTAGCTTTCAAAGTTCTAGTTAGAATCATATCAAATAGAGTAGTTAATCACTTTATTTCAGTAAATTCTATTCTCGATATTGCCAGGGAAGCTGTGGGGATTGATAGTTTCTGAGAAACTATGATTCATTCCTCACTTCTGAGGTAGGATCGAGAATCTTGCAAATAGATTAGTTATTTCATTGTTTAGAATAGATATACAAATTACACAGACAAATAGCTACACTCGGCTATTTTGTTTGTTTTAAATTATTAGTTTAGTTGTCAAATTCTAAATATTTTAAATAGTTGCTTTCTTAAATTCATATAAATCATCAGAAAATACAAAAAGAAGTCATATATGCTATAAATACGTTTCATATACTTAGAGTTCACTTTATTGCAGTTTGTCTATATTATTGCTTTCGTATGACTATTACGGGACCTAGGGAGCCCAGAGAATACATTTTCGAGCCAATCGTGCCTCAACCCAATCTCACAACAGCAATAACTGATATTGACCAGAATCTTAGAATCCGGGTCTTCCAAACAACAGCAGACTTCCAACAGGTCAGATCTCAGTTAAGAGGATTAAACATAGAAGACGACCAGGCACATGCATTTTGGTCAAGTCAGCCAAACTACAGATTACCCTAGAAAAACATCCACATGACTGTAGAAGGGTTTGAAAGAGAACAAACATTCGGGTGTGATCCTTTAGTTCCACAGCCAGACGCTGGAGACACCCTCGTAGATATAGATACCAGCTTAAGAATCCAGGTTGCGAGAACGCCTGTGAGGTATTCTGAGAAGATTGCACAACTGTTGGTTCTAAACATAGAAGCTGAGAAAGCATATGATTATTGGATACTAGGAATCAGGACTTGATTCTACGTATGACCATAGCTGGCCCACAACAAACATGAACCTACGGTTGTGATCCAAAAATCCCGCAACCCAACGAATCCATAAGAGAATTAGATATAGACACTAGCCTACACACACTAGTATTTCAATCCACTCCACTTCCACCTATTATCATCGAACAATTGTCCTTACTGGATATAGCGGCTAACGAAGCTAGAGAATTCTGGACTAGGCCAGAGAATCATCCATAGAGTCAATTATATTTACCATTCACCATATGACCCTATCCGGAGAAATATACGAAACTATACCGGGTCATTTTCCACATATTCCACAACCCATAGATCGAATCACGCCAGAGCTCGATATTGATTGGAGCCTTCGAGCAGTCATCCTTGCCGATCGATCTATCACGCCAGTCCAAGTTAGAAGGGCCTTCTTTGCCTTAGATTCACAGATTCCATTAGTGCGCGTCGAAGACATTAGACTGCCTAACTAGTCTGTCCATATACCACCCATATTCCATCCCCACCGGCTGTCTCGGCACGACCTCGGGAGGTCGGGTACGCGGAAGAGTCACTTGTAGATTCCCACGCTCGCTTGTCACTTTTCCGGCGTACAAAATTGGTGAACCCGACGTGAAACAAACGAAATTAGTTAAGCTGACGTAAAACTTCCTACTTTCTCATTCGAGAGTCATAGTATCACATGTTCCTTTCACAAATCACCTTCGCTCCTTCCCATTATTCTGCGGGTATTCATATACCCCCCGAATATGTCAGGATTCGATGCATATGGCAGACCCCTCTTGGGTCTTGAGGCATACTACGCCCAACAGAATAGGCAATCATCACCCTCGCTCTCAGTATGGGGTGACAACTATTCAACTAATCAGTTGTCAACACAAACCCCAAGAATCAGATATAGTTCGTCTTTTCAAACTGAGGAGTTAGATCAACCCCCTCGAACGCAACAAACAGAGCCTTCAGGTTCAAACAATATGACGTTTACCGAAGAGATCTGGTTCGTCTCCTCAAATGCTACTTAGACCACAAAATTAGTAGACAATCAGACCCATACCTGGTCTTAGATGATGGACAGTCAATACGTTATCCTAGGAGTGAACAACATTCTTGGGGTATGTACCCACCTATAGGAGGTTTACAAATACAACCTGAGGTCTCTTTTCAAGAAAATACCTCTATACCACTGCATATAGGAAATACTCTCGGAGAAACTTGGCAAGATAGCGATCAGTTTATGACAGGATATCACATACCTATACAACACCAGGGTATACAACAAACGCCGCTCAGACAAAACACCGTGACTTCACCAAATGAAGTCATTTCAACGTTAGTAGAAAAAGTGAGAGGGTTAGAACTGGCTCAAGCAAGTCAAAATTCTCCGTTCATACAAACAGGAAGTTCCAATCCTCCATACCACTCTGGCCAAGTAGATCTCCTCACAGGAGTAGGCACATTAGGCATGCCGCCTCACTATCCACAACAAACGCCAACAAGGCCCATCATCTCTAACACTATTCCTCTCGGTCTAGTGTCAAACAATCCATTCCTTGACAATACCCCGTCATACTTAAACATGTACTCCAAATCACCACAAGGAGATATTTTCTCCTCTCCCATCATGTTTGCTCAAACGCAGGGACCTCCTTATGCCCCTGCCAATGCATATGCTGCACCGTATCAACAACCTATCCCACCATCACTCCCTCAGCAACCACCATCAATGGTCGAAAGCTATGCGATAGGGACTTATTCAGAATATCTAAAGGAACCCTTAGACTTCACCATACGAAGCGTCATGCTTCCAAGACCTCTTCCTGATCTACCCAAGTTCAAGGGTGAGGGAGATCCAAATGCACATATCAAAGCTTACGCTACAGCCATACGAGAATTACTCCCTTGGGATGGGGTTGTTGCTAAAATATTTCCCAAAACTTTGGAAGGCATCACTCTCGATTGGTATTATAGAATACCTGAGGCTTCCATACATTCATTTAAAACAACTCGTGTCAGAGTTCATCAAAGCCTTCGACATGAACAAACTATTGAGAACAGGAATCAGGGAATTCTTGCACATTAAACAAGAACACAACGAATCTGTCGCCCATTTCATCCAAAGGTGGCATACTGTTCTTTATTCTTCAGCAAGTGCTCCAAACATGGATCAAATGGAACTATGTGATTTATTCCTTCATTCTCTCAACAAGGATGTGAAGGAAGAAGTCCAGAAGTTCCCGCTAAGAACTTACGATGAAGTACTTGAGAGCGCTCTTCGAATAGACCAAGCAGCGATAGATAGTGGTCGTAAGACATATGGAACAAACGGGAGGTTAATCACCTCCACTCAAAACACTACAACTATCACAAATGTCAATCAAGGACCCAAAATCCTTAACAAAAATCGTGGGGTAACAACAGATGGGGTAACTAACCAGCCCAAGAGGGTAAATGTTGTTAATACTCCGTCACAAACAAACAACCACTCAAAACACTACAACTATCACAAATGTAACCGAAACAACAACCAAGAGGGTAAATGTTGTTAATACTCCGTCACAAACAAACAACCAACGAAACAACAACTTTACCCCGACGATCAATACAGTGGATTTTAACCATCCACAACAACAACAACAACCAGTGAAATCCCATACAAGGGCCAAGCAAAAACTCATTTGGTTATCAAAACCAAATTCAAAACCAGAAACAACAATTCCAAAATTTTAGTCCTAATAGGCAACAGTTTTGATCAGAGTTTTAGGCCACAATACAACACCTAACCAACAAAATAGGAATTACAATCCCAATTCTTATTATGGTTTCCATAAAATTCGGGGGTCACGATACTAGAACGTGCCGTGACTACAATAAATTTATGCAACGCTTGCCAGAAGAACAAAGACAGTTCTTCATAGACTTGTTTTTAGTAGATCTCGTCTCATCATCACCAAATACGCTCGCAGCGGTAGTTTCTCCTCAGAATGCTCCCCTCAAGATCTTTAATGATCCGCTCCCAAATCATGATAACAATAGGCTGAATCCAACTAAAACAAACAAAGGTGCAATGACGGGAAAACAATGATCATGAAGCCTCGACTTCATTAAATCCATCAATTACGCCATAGTTAGGGAGCTCAACCGAGACCCAAGATAGTCAGTTTGGTAGAATTAGACGCTGAACTACCTATCGAAGCTATAACAAGAACACGAGAGTATTTCTCTCAACCGAGCCCAAGTCCTCTGCTGGAAACAGATAAGAGTCAAAAAATAGTAGAAAAACCGTAGGTGCCTATGATTTAATTAGCGACCTAACAAATACCTTCTCACACATTTCATTTTTGGAATTACTAAAGAACTCTCCCCCTCACATAGCTGATCTTTTAGAAGCATTAGGTCTAGGCCATCTAATTAACATCACTCCACTTCCTAAAACACAAGTAAATCACATAGATTTTGATATCCACCCTCTGAGGCATCCGGACAAGGATGTCGAATTCATATTCGAAATAAGTAAAATACCCACAGATGCTGAGATCGCACGCCGAGGTGATCCAGCCTTACACTTACAAGTATGGGTTTATAATAACTATGTAAAATGGGTAATGGTTGATAATGGGGCCACAGTTAACATAGTCCCTTTCTCTTTCCTCCAAAAACTGGGGATATGGGGGAAACAAACTGTTCCACTACTCGAAATACATTAAGAGGCTAATGATAGCCTTAAAGCCACTTCGATAGGAACCATAATACTGCTGGTCACCCTAGGACCCAAAACAGTCCTGACTGAGTTTTATATTATAGATCGGGGAAACCAATTATAATATGATCCTCGGCCTGGCCATGGATACACCGCATGAAGGCAATCCCTTCTACGCTATTTCGAGGAAGTAAGATTCTTACATCTAGGAAAGGTATTTGTAGCCAGAGGCGACCCAAAACCTTTCGATTTGCACCTAGCTGATTTAAAGAAAAGACCAGGGGTGCACTTAGAATTTGAACTGCCAACAAGACCAACTTAATAAACCCACTGACCCAAAACCAGAGGAAAAAGTTGGTACCTACGACGAATCTTAAAACTACCAGCATAGCCAAAACAATTCCTACCCCTAAAGATAAAACTAAAGAAACAGTATCATTAGGGACTACTGTGAAAATCGTTGAGTTGATATAACAAGATTCACCAATGTTCTTACCATTTGATTCAGTAGGCATAGGATTTTCCCTAGGTGTTGGTTTCTTTTCCAATAGAGGACTTCTGTATGGTAGAAGTAAAGTGCACAAATGTAGCAGATGCCTCAACATCTATACTCCCGGGGCTAAGTATTGGACTATCCATTTTGATGGAGCTAAATGACGTTATGGAGCTGGGGACAGGTATAATTCTTACTTTGCTCGAGGAGAAAGTCCTCCCATTCGCTTTCAAATTAAACTTTGAATGCACAAACAATGGTGCTGAGTACAAAGCCCTCCTCCTTGGCCTTACCTTAGCCAAAAGAATTGGTATTAATAACATCAGAGTCCTAGGAGACTCGCAATTAGTGACAAATCAAGTTTCTGAAGTATATGAAACTAAAGCCAAACATTTGCAACTCTACAAAAACGCTTGTATTAGATTTAAGCAAAGCCGTTCAACTTCATATCCATTGAAGAAATCCCAGGCGAGAGAAAAATCTTCTCGCCGATTCAATAGCAACCTCAGCATCACGTTTTACTCCAAGCAATGAGTTAGAAGATACCCAGTTCACGGTGTCCATTCGTGATTAACCATTGATAAAAATAATGACAAATCCTCTTTCAAACGGAAGTGAATCTACCATCCTAGACCATGTTGATAGTGATGCTGCTACTTTGGATTACTTAAATGCCTATGCAACACTACATCTCTCCTATCACATGCTAGATTTATCCTTGATTCCACATTCGTCTTCCTACTTCGGAAATCCCATAATGGATCTTCCCTCACAAATGGAACCTAGCATATACGCAGTAGAAGATGGGGATGATTTAGATTTACCTCCAGCACCACCTGAGTTCGAAGAGGGTAACGCCTCTTTGATTGAAGAAACAATCGATGTCAACATCGAGACAGAAGATGAACCAAGACTATTGAAACTAGGCTCTTCGTTAATCCCAGAAGAGGTGGAAATACATACTCAGATTCTCAAAGAACATAAAAAGGCGTTTGCATTTAATTACAAGGAGATGATAGGCGTCGCACCCCACATTGCGGTGCACAATCTCGTCACTAGATCAGATGCAAAGCCAATTAAACAAAAATCAATACCCATGAAGCCCAAAGTAGCTCTCTTGGTAAAAGAGGAGGTAATAAAACTCCTTCAGGTAGGATTCATCAGGCCAGTCGACTACTCCCAATGGGTATCTAACATCGTTCCCGTTCTCAAGAAGAATGGAAAGATACGCATCTGCATAGATTTTCGAGATATCAACAAAGCATGTCCTAAGGACGACTTCCCATTACCATCCATCAATGTTATTTTTGATGCAACAGCTGGTTTTGAACTTTTGTCTCTCATGGATGGATTCTCGGGATACAATCAAATCAGAATATCTAAGCAAGATCAAGCTAAAACCACGTTTATAACTCCTTAGGGAACCTATTGCTACACTGTTATGCCATTCGGTCTCAAGAACACCGGTGCTACGTACCAGCGGGCCATGACATACATATTTCATGATCTAATTCAGAAATCATGGAATCTTCCGTAGATCAGTTATTGGCTAAAGCCAAGAAGCGTTGTGACCATCCCGAAGTACTCCGCATCATTCTTTCACGTCTAATAGAATACGGAGTCACGCTAAATCCAGAGAAATGCGTCTATGGTGTAACAGGAGGAAAGATCCTAGGTTACATCATATCGTCACGAGGAATTGATGTTGATCCAACCAAAATTCAGGCTATCCTCGAAATGGTCCCACCTTCCAGCGAATCTGGAATCAGATCATTTCTCGGAAAGCTAGGTGCAATCCGGAGATTTATCCCGGACTTAAACTTTTCCGTTCATCCAATCAACAATTTACTCAAGAAGGACTATAACCTTGATTGGACCGAAGATTGCAATGAAGCTTTTGATGCAGTTAAGCGTTTCCTTTTATCGCCACCTAAGCTAGATCACCTGTTAATTCTATATTCACGAGCTACCAATGTCTCGCTGGCCTGTATGTTGGCCCAAGAAGACGATAACAAGAGAGAACGTGCAATTTATTTCATTAGCCGAACACTGCTCGACTATGAAAAATGTTGTACACAGGCAGAACGAGAATGCCTTGCCATAGTCTTTGCTACTAAATGCCTAAGACATTATATGCTGAATCAAGAAATGAAGGTCATGGTAAAAAGGACCATTTACGGACTTTTCTCACACAAGGGTCCTTGTCTAAAAAGGCTGGACGTTTTATAACCTTAATGGGAGAGTTCGAATTAACATTTATAAATCAGAAGTCGGTTAAAGGACAAATCATTGCAGATTGGTTAGCTGACAACCCATTAGATGGAGGTGATTTAGTAGATTTAAATTTTCTAGATGAATGCGTATACTACATCGAAACTCGACCCGCTATCTCTGAGTGTCCTTGGTACACTGATATCATTAATTATATCATAGACCATACATAGCCGGAGGCAGTTACACCGCAACAAAGAAGGCGGTTACGCATAATCATAGCTAAATATGTCATTATAGAGCAGGTGCTCTATCGAAAAGCATTCGATGGAATGCTCTTAAGGTGTGTTGACAAAGAAGAGTCCAAGAGGATTTTCCATGAATCCCATAGCGGTATATGTTGAGGCCACTTCGGTGGCCATGCCACCGCTCGAAAAATACATCGAATGGGCTATTTCTAGCCCACTCTAGAACATGACGCGATAGAGTTTGCACGCAAGTGTCATAAGTGCCAAGAATTCTCCCACGAGATCCACATGCCAGCACAAGCTCTATAACCAATCGCAACTCCATGGCCCTTTTCTACATGGGGTCTAGAATTAATAGGGAAATTCTCTCCCGCATCCAGAGACGGCCATAATTTTATAATCACGGCCACTGAATATTTTACCAAATGGGTGGAGCCCATGCCTCTTACTACTATACCTGGTTCTGTGATTGCCAAGTTCATTTTGAACCAAATCATTTGCAGGTACGGTATCGCACAAATCATTATCTCCGATAATGGAACTTCTTTTAAGAATGAAGAGGTTTGTGAGCTATGCAATAAATTTAAAATAAGCCATCATACGGCTTCCTTGTATTATCCCCAAGCCAACGGGCAAGCTGAAGCAATAAACAAAACACTGAAAGCCATTCTCCTTAAAATGGTGAAAGAAAACAAGTGAGATTGGCATTTGAAGTTATATCCAGCCTTATGGGCCCACCAAACCTCAATAAGAACACCAACAGGAGCAACTCCTTTCTCGCTAGTATTTAGGGCAGAAGCAGTCCTCCCGCTTGAGGTCGAAATACCCAGTCTCCACATTTCACTACAAGGGATTCTGGATGAAGATGCTTACAGAGAAGCACGTCTTTCCCAACTAGAAAGCCTAGATGAAACTAGGTTAGATGCTGAACAATGGCACAGAGCTTATGCTGACCGAATGTGCTGGCAGTATAACAAAAACGTCTATGAACACGATATATACGAAGGTGATCTAGTTCTAAAACTAGATAGCTGGATCGACAAGAAGATAGGTGAAGGAAGGAAATTTCGGCCCAAATGGTTGGGCCCATACCGAGTCATGAAGGACTACGGAAATGATGCTTACCTCTTATGTACGCTAGAAGGTGAGGAATTTGGCGAAACAGTCAATTCCCTGCACCTCATGTGATTCTACGCATAAGCAACTAGCACTACCTATATAACTATCTACATTGCATTTTCATATAGATTAGGATCATTTTGTCCATTCGTTTCTTACACAAATTGTGATCAAGGAATCTATTCTCAAAGCAATTCATTACAAACTCATGATGTTGTTGGCATAAAACTTTCTAATCATATCTCTCCATTTTGACGATATCTTCAATCATCTCAGAATCTTTTATCAAATAAAATCAGACATGACGAAGTCTTAATGGTAACCATACCAAGATCTGCAAGTTCATTCTCTCTTTGATTTCTTCCTAGGATAGGTGTCTTGCCTATGGTCTCTTCTAGAAGCTTCATGGTGTCACATCTATCCCATATACACATCTCTTTGGGAATAAGCACATACTGATATTTTACTTAAATAAGCAAGTCTAAAAGTGATTAAACAGAAAATTTTATTTTTACACATTTCCTTGCCCCACCAACCTTCGGTGATGAGCTTGCGTCTCTTACTAGTGACATAGGGTTGAGAAAGGATGGAAATGCCCTTACTCGCCTATTCCTTGCCCACGGTGATAAACCCACGCTTCTTACTAGTAGCATGGGGCAAAGTGTATGGGGTCCTCTTGACAAAGCAAACGTTAAAAGGTCATAAACAAACAATTCAAACTTTGAGTCAAAAACGAATGAATCAGATTTTCAAAATCCCAAGAGAGTTAAAATCCTAAAAACCCAGATTTTGTCTACTATGTGGCCATCTACGGGTCTAAGTCTAGATAAACTGCAAAGCAAGTTGCATCCAAAACTATGAAGTCATTCAGGTAGAGTAATCTTGTAGTTTTCAATTTAGTTCTGCCAAAGCTTTGTCTGTCTTTCATCAGTATCATTTCACCATATTTCATAACTTGCGCCCTTCTTGGCTCTTGGTGATAAGCCCTTGCATCTTACTAGTTGCGTGGAGTTAGGAGTGGGGCAAGTTAATCTATTCATCATACTAGTTATTTTCATCACTTTTCCAAAACAAACATGAGGTATCCAAATTGCTCACAGAAGCTAAAATTCAAGATCACAATATATCTACAATATCATGTATCAGCATCATGAAACACAAAAAAAAACAAACATTTGCATCTTTTTTTTCCATTGCATACATTCTAGAAGGCATATATAAACCATACATCGTAGTATACATGAGGAAGGTGGAAACAGAAAAGGAAAACATGAGTGACAAGCTTTTGATCCAAAAACGAATGCATATATATACATAATCAATTTTTATATACAATGCCATCATGCTCTAAGCATGGTCAAAATGCTCAAAGAGCCCGTGATATACAAAGAATCTATAGTACAAAATACATAGGAGCCAAGTGGTCTCTCAACCCCTACGCGACCCCTCCGAAGGTGTGTGCCCTCGCCTAGGACTCCGGCTACGCCGACGCTCTAAATGAATGGAGGGCTCAGGGTCCCAAGGAGCAGCCGTGGTCTCACCACAAGAGTGGCTCCTCATAAGGCACTCAGCTGTCCTATAGCCCGCCAACTCTATACGTAGGGTCGACACCATCTTGGGCACGTGCCAAACGGGAACGAAGATGTCAGTATGCCTACCAACTTCTAAAGGCTCCCCAGCATCTACAGATAGCTCTGCACGGGTCTTATCCATGGGGATCATCAGGGAATCAGTGCATACCCTGTGGATCAGATCCCGCCACTCATCAACAGTCTCTGCAAACAAAGGAGAAAAACAAGTTAGAAACTAGGCAAGAGGCTAAAATAATACAAGATACAAACACAAGGATAGATAACAAATCCTAAATTAAACAAATATTGAAAGGAAGAAAGGATAACTTACTCGGATCACTTGGCCTCCAAGATGGGTCACTAGTGCCAGCACCCGCTGCGGATGCCGCTGCCAACTGACGGGCTGCTCCTGTAGTAGAAGCAACATGATGACCTGCAACGGACTCATCCTCTCCACCATGGCCCTGAGAGAGTGGCTCCTCTGAAACTAGAGTGTCCTTCTCTACGCTCTGCTCGGCCTTCTCCGCCTGCATAATATCTTGAGTGTCATGCCACTCAAGATCGCTAACATCAGTCTTCTCCTCCGACCCTCCCTCTGTGAGTTCCTCAGAATCAGAATCAATGTTTATAGGGTCATCGCTGCTACGAGCAGGACCCCCAGCAATCTGAAGTAAAGCTGCCCAAGGCACACCAGCTCTCCCTCTGGTCCGAACTATACTCCTGGCTGCAATGGGAATTCCAGGAGTGACCAATGTCCAACCTCAGCCTCTAGGCCCCCCTCTGGCCTCACGATTTGATCTATGAACTTGTGCCACTGGGGGAAGCATGCCCGCATATGGAAGGCCAAACTGCTGAGGAAATCTACCAAAAGGATGTACCTCCACCCATCCCACGCGGTCGATGAGCTGCCCTGTGGTGGAGCAAGAGATCAATGTAAGGGTCTCCTCACCCCATATGCCAGGCATAAGCCGGTACGGTGTCGCCTCCATATCTACTATGGTAAGGGAGGCAACTAGCTGGTGAGGTGCTCTAAGCACTGACATATCTGACCATCTGGCTGCCCTCACAGCCCCAGGATCTGAAACCTCTACGCCTCTGCCATAGGGAATAAAATGCTCATACACCCAACTCATGACTAGAGTTGGGTGGCTCAATGAATGTCCCTGTAAACGGACCACCCTATATAAATCATGGTATGTGGTCCCCAGAATGTCTGCACCCAAGGCGTATATCCGGCCATGCCCCTCTATCTGTGTAATGATGGGGGCCGAGCAGTATAACAAAGTGTCCCCTCCCTTGTCCCCGATCAATCTCGAGGCAAGGATCCCCATGATGGCCTGTCAAAATATGGGGATAGGAAAAGAATGGATGGATCAAACTCTCACTCCCTTCTTCGACCCCATGGAGATAACTGCATCTCCCATGTAACCTGCCCACTGTGTAATCTGTGCCCGTGAGCCTGCCGTCTCTAATGTGAGTCTCCTCCCGATAATCGGGACCCCCAAAATACGGTAGACATCCTCCAACGTGATAGTCCACTCACCGCGGACCCCTGGCAGTCGGAAAGTGTTCCGATCTGCGTCCAATTATGAAATGAAGTCACAAAGGATGTGACTAGATCATGTGACATGTGGAACGCACGATATGCGCAGTATACCGGCCCTCTGTAGTGTGTCCTCCTCGTCTGGTGAGAGGGCATCCAATACCCCTGACATCCAATCACACTCTCTCTCTTGGCTCCATCTGATGTATTCCTCCCTTGCCTGCATACACCCAAAAACACACAAAACAGAGCAAGTTAATATCTAAACAATACCGAGAGAGTCATAAAAATGCGTAGAAGTGCAAAAATGTACAAACATAATCTCAAAAATAAGTTCTTTTGCATTTTGTGCAAAAACGCCGCCCTGAGCAGGGAGGTGGTTTTGTAACCACTGCCTTAAATGCAGTGGTTGTGTAACCGCCGCCCTGAACGTGGCGGCGGTCGCGGTCCGAAAACCCGCGCAGGTTTCTAATCCCAAAAAGCCCAAAATAAGTAAGAAAAGACCATTTAACCTAAAGATGGAGCCTACGCAGTAGGCACCCCCCCTAGGTGAACCTCTTGAACCTAACATTTTCAAAAATAACCCCCCCACTACGAAAAATTTAACATTACAAATTTAAAGGGGGAAAAATGCAAAATTGAAGAAAACCAACCTGTGATCTGGCAGGGTGGTGTTCCATGCGTGGACTCATGATCACAATCTCACTGCGGACGTTTTGAATATACTCACGCAAAAAACCGTCGCCATGGGTCCCAGAGCTCAAAAAAACAATCAAATCAACTCGCACAAATGAATAGGAAAATGGGCCCACTTTCATATATATATCACCCTGTTTCATTTTAAAATGACTTTTCGTAGGTTTGGAGCACTGATGGAGGTAAGTTTCTATCCCCGTACGAATGGTACGTTCTCATTCCCTATTATTTTAGCGTTTATTTTCTAAATTATTGTATCTATCTGCATTTGAGTTCTCTTTTCATTTTACAGGTAGCAGGAATTTCGGATGGCGTCGTTTCAACACACGGACGTGTAAGGTATAGCTTCTAACTCCCCGTTTTGGGACTGCCATACTCCGACCCACCGTTTTATGCCTCTTCATGGCTAAAACGCTTCTCCGAGGGGGCAATATGTACGTACCCAAAATTGTAAGGTACTGTACTGCGGAACAACGTAATAAGTGCCCCAATGATGTTACAGGTCTCCTCGCAAGGTGTTCAGGATCTGGAAAATCCTTCGGAGTATGCGTTAACATCCTGCATGCCTCACTTAGCCCTCGCGCCCTTTGTTTTCCCCTTTTTTCTTCTTTCCTTGGCCTTTTGATCTTCAGTGACAAAACCGCTGCCCTACAGGGTGGCGGTCTCGTGACCGCCACCTTGATTAGGGCGGCGGTCCTGTAACTGCCGCCCTGATCAGAGCGGTGGTCCTGTATAAATTTTCCAGAACATTCTTTTGACATGACTAGTGTGAAATATCATGATTCACCAGCTTTCTTTTCCGACTTGAGCATGCATTTATGTTTTTGGTCCCCTGGAATAGTGTTTTTCCTTTGTTTATTGTTTAGGAGTTTAGTTTGGTTTTGATCTTTGGGTGATTGAATTCCTATAAATGCATGGCTTGTGCTGAGGCAAATGGCCACCGTTTCCTTGTTAGAGTCTTCTCATTTTTTAGTGGTTTGGTCTGTTAGTTTTCTTAGGATTGATAGTATAATTCATTTCATGCTTGGTTAGCATTTACCAGCTGTTGGTAAGCCACATATCCAGCTTGTGCAAACAGTGTTGTTGTTTTATCTAATCCATTAGATTAGAATAGCTTCGGAAGCCATTAAAGTTGTAGGTTTTTCTCTTCAAATAAGATAGTTTCAGGTTCTGGACGCATTATGTTGCATGATTTGCAATAGATCCCGCTAGGAATTGCATAAGCCAAGCTCTATACTCTTGCGCTATCCCTCTCCTATCCGTGTTCTACTCTGTCTGCATTCTGAAGGTTGTCCCTTATTCCAACACCTATTCCTGTTGATGCAAGCATTACATGATTTTCTAGATCTACGTGAGCACAAAGAACGAAGAGATCATATTGAGGGGACAAGATCACGCATACCATCGGATTCGCCACTGTTATGCGGAATCCAGGTTCTAGCTTTCAAAGTTCTAGTTAGAATCATATCAAATAGAGTAGTTAATCACTTTATTTCAGTAAATTCTATTCTCGATATTGCCAGGGAAGGTGTGGGGATTGATAGTTTCTAAGAAACTATGATCCATTCCTCTCTTATGAGGTAGAATCGAGAATCTTGCAAATAGATTAGTTATTTCATTGTTTAGAATAGATATACAAATTACACAGACAGATAGGTACACTTGGCTATTTTGTTTGTTTTAAATTATTAGTTTAGTTGTCAAATTCTAAATATTTTAATAGCTTCTTTCTTAAATTCATATAAATCATCAGAAAATACAAAAAGAAGTCATATATGCTATAAATATGTTTCATATACTTAGAGTTCACTTTATCATAGTTTGTCTATATTATTGCTTTCGTATGACTATTACGGGACCTAGGGAGCCCAGAGAATACATTTTCAAGCCAATCGTGCCTCAACCCAATATCACAACAACAATAAATGATATTGACCAGAATCTTAGAATCCGGGTCCTCTAAACAACAACAGACTTCCAACAGGTCAGATCTAAGTTTAGAGGATTAAGCATAGAAGACGACCAGGCACATGCATTTTGGTCAAGTCATCCAAACTACAGATTACCCTAAAAACACATCCACATGACTGTAGAAGGGTTTGAAAGAGAAAAAACATTCGGGTGCGATCCTTTAGTTCCATAGCCAAACGCTGGAGACACCCTCGTAGATATAGATACCATCTTAAGAATCCAGGTTACGAGAACGCCTGTGAGGTATTCTGAGAAGATTGCACAACTGTTGGTTCTAAACATAGAAGCTGAGAAAGCATATGATTATTGGATACTAGGAATCAGGACTTGATTCTACGTATGACCATAGCTGGCCCACAACAAACACGAACCTACGATTGTGATCCACAAATCCCGAAAACCAAACGAATCCATAAGAGAATTAGATATAGACACTGGCCTACATACACTAGTATTTCAGTCCACTCCACTTCCACCTATTATCATTGAACAATTGTCCTTACTAGATATAGCGGCTAACGAAGCTAGAGAATTCTGGACTAGGCCAGAGAATCGTCCATAGAGTCAATTATATTTACCATTCACCATATGACCCTATCCGGAGAAAGATACGAAACTATACCGGGTCATTTTCCACGTATTCCACAACCCATAGATCGAAGCACGCCAGAGCTCGATATTGATTGGAGCCTTCGAGGAGTCATCCTTGCCGATTGATCTATCACGCCAGTCCAGGTTATAAGGGCCTTCTTTGCCTTAGATTCGCAGATTCCATTAGTGCGTGTCGAAGACATTAGACTGCCTAACTAGTCATTCCATATACCACCCATATTCCATCCCCACCGGATGTCTCGGCACGACCTCGGGAGGTCGGGTACGTAGAAGAGTCACTTGTAGATTCCCACGCTCGCTTGTCACTTTTCCAGCATACAGATACTTTGTGCAAAGCATGTCTCAATGGAAAAAGAAATAGAATATGATTCAATACTAAAATACATGCCTCCACCACTAGTCCACTTCATTTGAATCATACTAATATTTTTGGGCATGAGGACTAAAAGTAGTTCAAGTGATTACTAGTTTATGCTTCTTATTGATGAATTCACTAGATATACTTGGGTAGCATGTTTTAGAAATAAATCAGATGGTTTTGATGTTTTCTTGAATTTTAATTGTCTTATTGAGAATGAAAAAAATGGAAGCATAAAGTACATTAGATTAGATAATGGAGGTGAGTTTTGGTCAAATTCATTTAATTACTTTTTTAGAGTTCACGGAATCAAGAGGAAAATTTTAGCATCTAGAACTCCCAAAAAAATGGGATGGTTGAAAGGAAGAACAATATTGTCCAAGATATTGCAAGGACCATATTGAATGAATCTAGATTACCATATGGCCACTAGAAGGAAGCAATTTATACTATTTTCTATAGTCTTAACAGATGTCAACTAAGAGTGTAAAGTGACAAGACTCCATATGAACTATGGAAAGGAAGATAAGATGATGTGGAACATTTTAGAGTCTTTTGATGTAGGTGCTTTATCGAAAAGACTAAGGAAAATCTTGGTAAGTTTGATTCCAGATCTAATCAAGAGATATTTTTGGGTTATTCCTCAGAAGTTAAGCTTATTTTTACTAAAACAAGATGTTGAAAAAAATACTTGAACGTACAAGTGTGAAATTTGAGGAATATTATCCTCTTATATCTACTTCTAAGTCAAGGGAAGTATCTCATGAGATTGATCCTAAAGAATAAGAAGATGATGTTTCTAAATAAAACAAATAATAAAATGATGAGGAAGAAAGCCAAGAAACAAAGGCTATATTAAGGAAAATTAGGAGAGACCAACCTGAAAAATCAGATCTTAGGAATGAAAGATCTTAGAGTCACTACAAGGAGGAAATTGGTAAATCTTCAAAATAAAGAAAAAGCTGACTTTCTTTCAAATTTTGAACTGAAAAATGTAGTAGAAGTTGGTAAAGATGAATTTTTAATAAAGGATATGAATGAACAACTAGATAAGATTGAAAAGAAAAATACTTGGGAATTAGTACCTAGACCAAAGGCTAATAATGTGATTAGGTCTAAATGGGTGTTTAGAAACAAACTTACTGAGGATGGAGAAGTCGTAATTGAAAGAAAGAAAAAATAGTTTAGAAGGTATAGTCTCAAGTTGATGCAATTGATTTTGATGAGACATTTGTTCTTGGAGATAGTATGGAAGTAATAATATTATTTTTATCATATGCAAGGTTTAAGGGTTTTAAAGTCTATCAAATGGATGTAAAATTTTCCTTATTGAATGGTTACCTTGATAAGGAAGTCTAAATCAAACAATATGATGGTTTTTCTTTGGCTGATGATAAATATTATGTATACAAAATGAATAAGGAAATTTATGGCCTAAAGCAAGCTCCTACGGCTTGGTATGAAAGGATAGACAAATAATTGATTGAGGAAGGTTTCAAGAAAGGATTTTCTCATAGAAACTTGTACATAAAAAGTGAAAGATAACATTTTTTGATTGTAGTTTTCTATGTGTATGAAATTATATTTCGTGGAAGTAATGAAATCATGACGCATGAATTTTCTGAAGCTATGAAGAGAGAATTTTAAATTTCTATGCTTGGTGATATTTACTTCTTTCTTTGATTATAAATGAGTCAATCACATAAAGGTATATTAATATCTCAATCCAAATAGATTAGGGAAATGGTTAAGAAGATTCTAATGGATGATTTAAATCCTATTACTACTCCCATTATAATAGGATGCGAACTTAGCAATGAATATAATACTCCTAAAGTGAATCAATCTGATTATAAATCGATGATTGGAAGCCATATTTGTGAAACTACCTCAATACTTGATATTATGCAATTTTTTGGCCTACTTGTAAGGTTTAAAAAAGATCCTAGAGATTCTAATCTTCAAGTAGTAAAAAACATATATAGATATCTTAAAGGGAATACTTAATTGGTTTTTGGTATCCAAGAAGTGATATTTTTTAATAAAGACCCTACATTGGTGCTGATTGGGTAGTTATAATGGATGATAGAAAAAGTATTAGTGGTAGTGCATTATTTATTGGATTATGTCTTGTTTCTTGGTCAAGAAAGAAAACAATCTCCTGTGGATCTCTCAACTTGAAAATTTGAGTATGTATCTATTATTAAATTTTGTTCTCATGTTGTGTCTATGAGGTGGACTTTGAAGGATTACAAGGTTAATTGTTATGGACCTACACCTATTCTTTGTTATAGCACTAGTGCAATCAATGTGTCAAAGAATCTAGTTATTAATTATAAAACAAAGACTATTCCCATTAAGTATCATTACTTAAGAGATAAAGTGAGTAAGCCACATATCAAATTGGAGCATGTTTCTACTAAGGAGTAAGTAATTGAAATTCTGAAAAATCCTCTTCCAAAACCCACCTTTGAGTATCTAAGAGACAATATGGGAATGATATCAGCACTTCAAAATTCTTCAATACTCAAGCAAAGTGTGATAGGAAAAAAGAAATGAAATAAATCTTCTCAAAAGAAGTTTTCATTCAAATGTGTCAGTAGAAGTCTTGGCCACAATGTAAAGGAATAGTTATCTCATTATTAGTCTATGTAATCATTCAGTTCAAGTCATGTTTAATTTGTAGTTTGGTTTCTCATATGACAGTGTTGAAGAGGGAAAGGATAAGTTATGGTATATTTTTCAAGGTGTGGTGTGTTTCTTGAAAAAGTGTACAATTTCATGGTCCTATCTCTTGGTCCAGTTGGTAGAAGTTTGAAATGTGGTCTATGTCTTGTTTCATACTATGAATGTGTCTTTGTTTGATGGATATATTTCATCGACATTTGTGTCAAATATTTAGGTGATTGCATTAATGTGGTACTTATTGTCTTTAAACCATGAAATATCATGACTAAATATCATTAAGTTCGTCAATAGCAAAAGAGTGTATATGTCTAAGTCAAAGGAGATGTGTCCATGAGAGTTGTCTGTAGACAAGGTAAAGTGTTTTTAATAAAAATCTGGGTTCCTATTTATTCATGGATATACATGGTTACACAGGTCATTAGGTGATATTTTTGTAGTGTTTTTACTAAAATTTGGGATCTTAAAAATTAAGATATGTGTGTTTTGTGGTGTCTCTTCCCAAACTAGGTTCTTGGTGATCTCAACTAGTGGTAAAAAAGAAATACATTGGTTGAAAGTTAAAATGGTGGAATGAAGAGATAAAAATTGAAACAAAGCATCTAGACAGTATGCCATTTGTGATTAAATTAGTTTTAGACTCTAAAATTTCATAAATTTATTAGAATTCATGACAGTGTCCAGTCTTAATAGTGAAGAGTGAAACATACCTAATTGAAAAAAGATAAAAGTTGCAAAGTGGACATGTTTTCTTTAGGCAGAGTCTTCAAGGTTATTTAAGGTGTCTATTTGGCTACAAAGGTATCTACAATAGGTAATATTTCATCATGAAAGTATGAATTTTAAAAGTTAGGCATGAAAACCCTATGTAGTAGGGCTAGTAATTTGGGTATGCAGTATGAAGAAATGGTAATGGTGTAAATTGTTATCAGGAGAATTTTACAAGATTATTAAATACATGATCAAGGTTATGAAAGGGTTGAATAAATAATTAAACATGAGTATGGGACGATTTTGAGGTGGTCGAATCATTAGAGCATTATGTATAGTGTTTTGTTTGGTTACAAGCTTGTAAGTCACTATATGGTGTCTTCTGAGATATCCTAATGCTTGTGAATGAGTTTAATGGAATTAAAATTATATCCTGAGTAAGAGAGGGTGATTTTTTGTGTCCTATAATCCAAATTATTTATCACAGTGAAAAGGTGTAGGATTTTAAATGCTAAATTGAGATCATAGGTCAGTTTTGTTAATCTACATGTATGGGAGTTGGTTTACATCATCGTTGATTGGTCAGCATATCAAAGAGCATGAGTATACATATGTGAAAAGGTCTAAAGGTCTTGAGGAGTGCAAGGTGGTTGATATCTAGTATTTTAAGTATTATATGGCTTACCTTTTTGTGTCTTGAACTAAATGACATGCTAGAATATTGGAAAATGTGCTAGAGGCAAGGTATGAAGCTTCTATTGATATGAGGTAGTTCACTAAGATAAGATGAACCCATTTAGGGTGTATATCAAGGATCATAAACACTTTGAATTCTATAAAGGTAAGTATGACAATGAATAGTTCATGTAAACACCAAAATATATGTGTTAGTTGATTGAAATTTCTCATGATATAAGAATTTTAATGCTCTATCTTAGTAACTAAATAAAGGACTGATAATCCTCTTTGGTCAATAATGATTGAGTTATTTCCATCTTAACAATATAGTACTATATGATGATTAGATTCCTTGGTATGGTTTCTAAGAAAAGGGAGTTGGTTTATGCTATGACTATGAATGATCATTTTTCTTTGAATTACATCCTACATGCATGTAGGTTTTGATGGGGTCATTTTCAAATTTCGTAAGGTATGTTGACTACTAATAAAGGTTGTTTGAATGAGTATGACAGTGAAGAATTTATTTTATTGGGAAATTTTTCATACTTGGGTTGAAATGATGGTTCAAGGACTTTTATTGGTTTTATATGGTGCATTGAAGATCTCAGTAGTATGTTACAAGTGTGAATGATGCATGTGGCTCTATTAAAATAGGGGGAGAATGTTCTAGTCTTAAATACGGTGTCCTAGAAGTCTTAAAGCTATGAAAGGTATGATTTGAGTGATTTTTCCAAGGACAGTAAAGTTAGGTTCAATCATTGCATTATATCTTTCAAATGTGGCTACAAGGACTCAAAAGATGATTTAGTATTGTGCTCAAGTGTTTTTCAATTATCCAAGTCAATAATGCAAGGTAAGAAGATTGTCCTTGTGATTTTCTACTAGAATAACATGACATGAGGTTAGGGGGAGTAGTGAGAAGTTACTCTATGAACTATGAATTTTTCTTGTGTTTGTAATAGATAGTTGAAATGGCACTGAAAATATTGTTCATACTTCTGTACTCTCAAGGTGAGATGAAGTCAAAGTTGTGCATTTTTCTAGACTAAATTGTGTTCTCTCAAGGAAAGACATCTCAAGGATGGAGATAAGCATGGTTCTTTTGGTCCTCATTCAATAGTTTTGGCATGTTCGTTTGATGATTCCATTAGCTATATGTCTGCTAAAGTGTTCTTAAAGTTTGCAAGATAAAAAAACAAGGTATGAAATCATGAAACTCATTTTATGTAGCTCAAAAAAGGAGGTTATGTGTTCTAGAAAATATGAAAGAGTTAATAGATATGTTTTTTATACTATATCTTCATTTTTTACATCAATAGGTGTTGTATATGCTCTACTCAAGGGGATTTTAGACATTTTAATGCTTGAAAATGGCTTAAATTAAAATGTTTGAGTGAAATTTCAATTTTTTGAGCTAGAATGAAGACTTTTGTTGAAGTTTCAAACCAATAGGTGATCATATGAAGTTGAAAAAGGTGAATATATTGCAGTTACATGTATGACTTTGTCATTAGTGTAAAAAGGGGGAAACGTTGTGGTGGTTTTCATGAATGACAAAGGGAAACCTTGTTGGCATGTTGTGTTATAGATGTTGTAGTTGATGTAAAATCCCATTAATGAAAAAGTGGATGATGAAGTGAAGTTAGATGATGTAGAGAGTGATGATTTCATGGAGTTTTAGGTATGTTCTTGGTTACATGAGTTGATTTAGTGATAATATCTTGTTCCAAGAAGCCTAATCAGGTGACCTATCTAGCCTAGATTATGGTGCATGGTGATATGAGCTTCTTGGTGGATTGAGTAGCATTTTGAAAACATTTATAACATGATTAGGGAGTTTCTAGGTACTCACATGATCTTTAGGGTGCAGATATAGGTAGATGACCAAGTTTTAAGTGCTTATTTAGACCAGGAATGGATGCTAGGATGTATGAGATTGAGTTGTGAAGCTATATGAGATAATGTAATCATGTAAGTAGTTGGTTTATAATTTAACAAGTAATTTAGTACCTTTTGGAGAGTTTCTATGATGACGTATGAGGCTTTTTTAGTTGACCCTAGCCTAGACTGTGTAAAACCATAAGGGATAGCTAAGTAAATGAGATGGGATGGAATTATTGAAAGTTAACCATGACATGGTGATGATTAAATATGTTATGAAGATGTTTCATGATTATTTTGGAAAATTTTTGGGTTTCCATGATGATTATTTTGCATGTCATTCCAGTTTTGGTTAAACAAGATCTAAGAAAAGGTCATTTATAACTTGAATTGTATCTTTTGATGCTCACCCTGAATTGTGTGTTTTGCATCCAAAATTTTAGATTTCAAGGATGTTTATACATTGATTATATAATTTTTTTTAAAAATATTGAGGTCATTTCATCGTCACATATTTATGAATGAATGTTAAGAAGTAAACAACTTCTTATGTGTTTAAAACACTAGCTCAGAAGCGTTAAAAGAGAAAATGATCCTAAGTGCACATAATTGATATATAATGCATGAAATATTTTTGGATGATGTATATGAATCCTTCATATTTATAGAAATTTATTATATATATTTTGGTGATGAGTAAACCCCACTCAAATAGGCATGTTTCTAAAGAAGTTCACTTTGGTACAAAGTTGTCCAAAGGAGTTACAAAATAAATAGATATTATGGTGATTATGTGAGTTTTTCATGATTTTAATGATGGTTTTAGCTCATTTTTTATTCATTTTAATGTTCAAGTATTCATCATTTGTGTTGACTAGTCAAAGGGTAGTTTTGGGGTAATTTCAGGAGTTTTGCAAAGATGAGCTTGGTTGAAGGCCTTCCACTTAGAGTTGGAAGGAGTTAAAATATTTAATGGAAATAGGATTAATATATATTTCCAATCGTATACGTTTGGTCTCATAATGATTTCATTTGATGTGGTTTCCAAGTCGGGTTGTGATTAAGAAGATTTCTTGCTTTTCAAAAAAGGGAATCTTATTTTAAAGAACGAGTTGGTTGGAGCATCAAATTAACAATTTGATGCTTGATATCACCTATATAATGCATATTTGTGATTTTTAATCTATCTAAGGAGTTTATAGGTTTTGAAAGTATCAAAAGAGTGAAAACTAGTTGAGTTTCCAAAACAAGTGTTTTCGTAGCCTATTTTGGTGAAGAGTAACGTTGTTGCAGTTTGAGAATATAGATGTTTCATTAGGTATAGCTTACATAGAAGTGTTATAACAGTTCTTGGATTTACATTGAGTGGTCACTTGCAATATTTGAGTTCATCTTGAGAGGTATTCAGGCCCAAAGATAAAATTAGCACACTAATAGTGGTTGTTTTGTGAAGGAAATGAGTGGTTGGGCCCATTAAATGAAACATTCGATTGGTTAATGTAAATTTGTGGTCATTTATGGATTTTTTATGATATATTACTCATGTATGATGAATTTTAGATCTTTAATAAGGATGCTTTTGGCATAAGTGTATTTGTCTCATCCGAGTGATGGGGTTTGTATGCTTTTTGGTGCCTGATGGACGGTTCTATGCATGGATGACCTACATGGGTCTTATGTGAACGTTTTTAATGATTAAAATGGGATGTTATGAATTATAATTCATCAAACCAAATTACAGATATAAACTTATTTTCTATTTGAATTCAGGGGATTTTATAAAAGTGATGTTTTGGGTGCAATTTACAACTAGTTAATCCTATGTGAAAAATGTGACATGTGTGTGATTGATTTTCAGGTAAAAAGGAATGTGTTTATGGCTTATAGAGTGTGTTAGAAGTTGATTAATCTATTAAATTGTCTATGAAAGGGTTTGATCCATTGAGAAATGAAGATAGAGAAAGATTGTGGAAGTTTGAAGGCCTGGGGTTTAAGCAAGGGTTTGAAAGAGAATGATTTGAATAAGTGATATATAATAAGTTTGGGTAGAAAAAATACCCTATATATATTCATTATAAGGTGGTTGAATTGGTTCTTGATCATCTTTGAGGGTTATAGCCTTCTTGTGGTGTTAGTGCTTCACAAAACTACGAGTTGTTGCTCTTTGTAGGGTTGGTGCTCTACAAATCTTGGGGTTGGTTCTCCTTATGGGCTTGGTGCCTCTATAAATTTGAAACATATCAATATAAATATTTTGTTTTATTGGTTTTCCTTCTCCATGAGGGTTTCACAATTATATCTTGTTTTATCATGTTGATTGATTTATTCATTGTTGATTTCATGTATGTAGTTTGATGATGTGAAAACATTAATGGTTGGATATGTGGTTTCTGAAACAAATAAGTAATGTGAAATAAAATTTTGTTTTTAAGCATTGATTCAGCCCCTATCAGTTAATTTTTCTTCCAACAATGTGAAGCCAAAGTGGCTGCAGAAGTCATCCAAAGGATTAACTTAGTACCGAGCGCTACAATACATTCCATACACCATGTAGTTTTGTGTGCTTGTGTGTGAATTAGTGTCCTTATGTTTCCCTCGTGCCAATGAAACCAAAATAGTGGGAAATATCTAGATAAAATTTAAATGTGTGGGATGGAATTCATAACTTCCCCTTCCTGTATAGTGTATACCAAATAATTAGCCCAAAAATGATGTCCCTTTGATAGTATGTAGATATGCTTTCCCTTTAGAATCGTGTGCGCATATAATAGTATATATGTTGTGTATATATAGGTATTTCTCACTACAATTTAAAAACTAGTCACACAAAATTTTGAATAGAACCTCAAGATAGGAATGAGAAAACTAAAAAGACCAACCACAAATGTCATAAATATGAACAAAAACAAAAAGTACATGAGTTCTCAAGGTGAAAAGGAGCTCCTTGGTGCTAATGTGTAGAATCAACGCTGGTGTCTTGGAATAACTAATGATAAATGTGAGAAGACTGAGAGACATAGATCCTTGTGACCTAACCAGAAATGGGTAAAAAACTGATATATGTGGGAGAGACATCCAATAGAAATAACCAAAGGAAGTAAATGGAATAGAGAGTGTATCGCAAGTGAATAATTTTCTTACTCAAGATCCATGGATATAAGAACATACTTGGCAGTATAGTAAAATAGTAATATGTGCATGTTTTTTTTCTATATAGGAATTTTTCACCTTCAATTGTAACTTCTGATGATCACTGTGGATTTTGTTCTTTGTATGGTGACTTTTGGATATTACAGATGTTTCTCTATTTATTTAAGAAGATTTTCCAAAGAGAATTAGGTCATTTGATCATCACATTTTTATGAACAAGTGTTAAGAAGGTGCACAATTTTTTGTGAGTTTGAAACCATAGCTCAAAATTGGTAAGAGAGATCATCTTGATATTTGAAAAGAATTGATTTTTATTGTTATAATGATGATTGAATGTTGTATAGGACTCGTCTAGATTTCCAGAAAGGTATGATACAGCCTGTGGTGATATGTGGACCCCAATCAAACAAGAAAGTTTCTGAAGAAGTTTATTTTGATGAAAATTTTATCAAAGAAGGTATGAAATAAATTGGCATTTTTTGTATCCTCGGAGTTTTTCTAGATGTTCATGATAGTTTTAGATCATGGTTTAGGACATAAAGGTCAAAGTGTTCCCTACTTATTAAGACTAGTTTTTCAGATAGTTTGGAGTAGTTATTAGTAAAAGTATAATTTAAGGAGCTACATTAGTATCTAAGACTTGGTTCAAGTTTTTTTGTTATACTAGTTTAGATACACTTCCAATGATATATCATGGTTTTGTTTTTTTATGAGAAATTAATAAGTTATGACATGTTATTTGAAGGTCAAATCTAGAAGAATCATAGTTAAGCATTGTGTTGAGAAGATTCATGAGGTATGGTGATTTATATGAGTTATTTATGTTTTTTAAGGTTTTATAGTTCTTATAAAAAAATTATAAGGATGTTACATGATTTTATTAATCTTGGAAGTGATATTTGAGGTGATGGACCAAGTTGACCTGAGGACTAGTTCTCAAGTCGGAGAAGGATAAATGAGTAGTTAAATAGATGGAATTAGTTGAAGGACTTCCAATTAAATTTGGAAGGAAATTTTAGATTTTATGGAAATATGATTCATAGATATTTATAATGGTGTATAGTTTGAATTTCTTTTATGAAGTTTGATAGGTCATCCAACTCATTTTGTGAACAAGAAGGTTACTTTTTTTTCAGGACAAGATTGCTCAAGATGAAAGATGGAAGTAAGGTCTCATATTTTGTTATTGTTTGATGATTTTTATTAGTTGTAGAGTGAATAGGGATGATTTTTGTTTCTGAATTTAGATGTCTTGAAAGTATCATCAAGGATGCAAACTAGTTGAGTTTCCAAAACTATTTTTTCGGGAAACTAAGTTTGGTGAAGAGGAAACTGAGTATTGTTTACATGTATGGATTTTTCATGAACTCTAGCATAATTTATGTGTTCTAAAGCTCAACATATTTCTAATTAGTGGTTATATGCCATATATGAGGTGTTTTGGTATGTTTTTGAGTCCTATAGGTGAAGATTGCTTCTTGGAAACAATTATTTTGAGAAGGATATTAGCCTTCTTGATGGAGTTATATGAGGAATTTTATGAGTGAAACTTAATGTAAAATTATGGTTGATGTTTTTATTTAATATTTGACATGTGTGATAAATTTTGTGGCTTCACTAATCATGGTGATGATGTTCATGGTCTTTGATGAATTAGGTGATGGGGTTTTGGGCAATTTTTGAGCTTGTTTAGGACATTTGGGAATGGATGGCCTACATGGGTCCATTTTATGAATGTGTAAGAGTTTATAGTTATTTTTTTGATTTTTTTTGTTTGAACTATTCATGAACTACCGACTTGCTTTATGATTTTTAGTTAAGAAGGGTATAAAGTGATTGTTTGAGTTCCAATTTGAACTAGCTAAAAGAGAGGGAAAAAGTACAACACAACAGTGAGCGTGAAATAGGTATGATGGAATAAAATCAGAGCTGAGGAAGTGTGTGAAATTATGAAGAAGGTTAGAGAGAATGTGTTCAAGATTATGAGACCAAATCAGGTCATGTTTGAGCGAGTTGGAAGGAGTTGTGTTTGAAGAGGGTTTGAAGGAGTTTGGAGATAAATATTGTGATCACCATTAGTTGAGTTGTTTTAGAATATATATAGTGATATTTCTTATCAAAATATATTATGGCGAGTCATATTCATAGGATTCTCTTTCTGTGAGTAATATGAGTAATGGTCTAGGGGTTGGTGTTCCTTGTGGGTTTCATGTCTCACTAAAAACATATCTTGTGATATGAAATTTTCACTTGAGTCTTTGTTATAAGTAATATCAGAATAGATTTCCATGGGATTTCTTCCCCTTGAGGGTTTTTTACTTACCTGTTGTGTTCTTTTGTACTCCTTCATTTTTATGATCTTGTGGATGGTTGTTTCTTATTATTGAGATCTTAATAATGAATGGTTTAATGTTAATGGTATATAATAGTAAATTTGAAATTGTTCAAGGGGTTTGCAGTACTGATTCATGCCCTTATTTGTCCATTGTTCTTCCAATAGTAATTTATGCAGAGTTTTCATATATTCCTTAAAAAATAATGTTAAACAATCAATTTCATACCTTAATCAAATTTATTTTGAATTAATATTCCATACCATAATTAGTCAACCACCACCAAATAAGTTCATAACTAGAATCCATGTATTCCAAATCTCTAAAGCAACAACACAGAAATAGGCTAAAACACAATTTCTGTGCACATAAAAATTCACTTAACAATAATCTTAGAGATCCCTTCTTCAAATTTTCATTTGAATTATGCTCCTTCAAAATAGTTACAAAAAATTTTATATACCTCCTTGGCTCAATTTTTCTTGACATCTAGGGTCACGATATCAATATTGTATGGAGGTTACATTTTAAGTAAAGGAGCTTAAAATAAGGTTTCAAGAGATACATCACAAATAAACACTATGAAGTGATTATAAAGACATCACATAGACCCTAAAAACTTCTAATGAACTTATTGATCCCTCCAATATTACCTACACCATGTGAAGAACCCAAAATTGGAGGGAAAAAGTACATTAAAAAGTTTTACTAGTTGACCCCTACTTAACATCCTAGAATGAGTCCTAGTGAATCTCTAATGACCCCAAGACCACCTAAAGGACACATCCCAACAAAAAATTATGTATTTAACAAAAAAATCGTTCTCAATAGAGATTCTATTGCATCATACTCCTAGGGGAGAGATAATTGTTCCCAATGACCTTGTTTTCTTGTAAGATGATCCTCTCCTTCTTCATTTTCTTCTAGTCGAACTTGATCCTATGAAAGTGATCATTAAATTATTTCTTTGATTTATTTTTCATGAGTAGTTGTACCATGATTCTTATAATATTTTTCATCCTTAAATCAGTTATGGAGAAAAATGATTTGTACTAGGACTAGATGTTGTATTTTCATCCTTTTTGTTGAGATTATACACCTAGTCCATGCTCGTATGTGATGATTGTTGATGATATTTAAATATTAAACTATGCTTTGTATCTTCCTTTATTTTTTCTTGGGTCATTTCATCTTCAAAAAAATAAAATAATAGAATTTTATTGAAATTATATCTATCATATGACTGCTCCACCTTTTCTTTACCTATAATAAATTTCATAAACAAAACTTAGAGTAAGATTACATTGAAAATTATAAGTTTCTTCTCCATCCTTGATTAACTTATCCTCTTCATGTTTACTTTCTTATTTTTCTACAATCCTTTACCTTATTGAATTTTTTATAAACACCTTTTAAGACTATTTTCTTCCTTCACTATGTTTGATTACTTCATGCTTTCCCTATGGTATGAATTGTGTCATTGCTTGTTTTTCCTCTAAGAGATCATAATTGTCCTTTCTCTCGATATGATCTGCAAACTATCCTTTCTCATCTTCCTTTCTTAGTCTCCTTTAGAAGTTATCTAGGTATTCCCTTCTCTCTATTTAACCACTTCCACATCCTTTTTACTATACCAATGGTGTTGTCCATCACATAATAATTTTTTCTCTACTAAAAAAATTCTTTAAAACGCATTACTCTAAGATGATTTTCATGCCATTCTTGACTATATTTCAATTGATTCAAGGTGTATTCCACCCCGTTAATCTATAAAGAATAATTATCAGCCCATCCATCATGAATTTTTCATCCCATCAAATTCATGGCCTTCCTAGAAAAAACTGACATACATCCATAGGAAAACACATCACATAGAGCTTGATCATGATTATCTACTGATATGAGAATTGACAAAGCATTGTTGGATAACCAACACCTAGTGATCTGTTTTGAACCTAACAAGCCTTATAAGGGTTAAGATGCTTCAATAATCTCAAACTCAAATTTTTCTACCATTTTAGAAGAATAAATTATTGTTTCTACCATTATCAATGATAATTTTGCAACATATACATCTTGTTTTACACATGGTTTTTAATAATTTCATTCTTTGGCTTAGTTCTTAATTATTCCTTTTTTCATCCATTAAGACTTTCCTCGTCATCAATGATTCAATAGTTTTTGGTTCTTCCACTATTGATAGTGATTGCCCACACTTTAATATTTTTCAACATAAGTAATCTAATTCCTAGCCTCATTCACTCTCTTGTTGCTTTTCTTATGGATATTCTAGAAATTCAAAATGTCTATGAATATTAAACTTAATATATTTGAAACATCTACTAGTGAATTCACCTCTTCCTCTTGTAAAACCATCTCTTCATTTATATGAGTAACCACCTCTAGTTTATGCACTACTTGTAGTAATTTGTTTTTGTAAGCTACTTGTATCTTCCTCATGTATTTTTTTTGTCCTTTGTTTGACTTCTATCCTATACCCCTCATTCTCCTTCCTCTACTTCCAAAGTATTATGTATTTTTTCTAGAAAATTTCTCTTATGCCTTCAAAGTTAACTGGTATGCCTCTTCAAATATTCTCAAGTTAAAAAAAATGATATCATCCTATGTGTTAAGTCTCAAAACTTTGAAATATCTAGGTACCTCTTCAAAATCATCTTCTATGTGACTAGATCTCATTTCCAGTTTTAAAAATTCATAAGTGTAGTCATCTACATTCATTTCACTTTTCCTTAAATTTTGAAACTTCTTAAACAAGCTAATATGATAATCAGAAGGGATAAAATTACCTTTTTTTTTTTTTTACCATCACATCTAATGACTTGATCTTACCCTTTCCTCTTTTCACTCTTTATTATTACATAAAATCCCACCAAATAGCAGCATGACCTTTAAGTTTTGTACAAATAAACTTTACTTTCTTATCTTAATCTATGTTCTCAAAATCAATATCCTTATGCATTTTTGCAATCTAGTCTATCAATTCCTATGGATACATGGTTCCACCATATTTTATCACCTTCATCTTAGGCTTAATACTTTCTCCCATGATTTCTTTCAGGATTCTTACCTTTATTCTTTCTTCTTCTTGTGTTCTTTCTTCTACCACCACTCTTTCTTTCTCTTCTCTATCATTGTCTTAATCCAAATATCTTCTTCTTCTCTGAGAAACTTCTAATGATCCCAATCTATCCTTTATATTTCTCAACATGGTAGCCAATTCATTTTCCCTAGGATTCTCTCTCTAACCTCCTATGACCAATCTTCTAGGTGACATTATTTCACTTGTCTTCTCTTCTCACTACTTTTTTCTCTTCTCTATCTTATCTCTGGTCAATTTTCTATTGCATCCTCTATTATGATACCAAAATTATGGAGATCATATCATTGAAACACCCACTCAAACAAGTTATTTTTTCCAAAATACTTAACCTAATCCTTCACGGTTGTAAAATGAATTGTTTGCTCAACATAAGAATCCTTCACAATTGTAATTTGACCACAAAATTCTAAAAATAAACTATGAAATTCTTTGTAAATGTTTACTATCCTCTTACCATTCTAACGCAACCATCAAGTAAGTCTAAATCATAATAAATGGTCAATTTGAATTCCCTTTATAAAAATTACCCATTAAGCTTCTCAAGAATAAATATCTTGGTGAATTCATTGTTGGAGACATCTACAAATATCTGACAAAAAATAAAAAATATTTCTAGGAACCTATTAAGCTCCTCAAGGTTTGGGTTAAAGTTTTTTTCTCAAATCCCAATGTAGATCCATTTTTCTTCAATCTCTCCATTCTAAACCCAACCCTCTCAACTAGTCATGTCGAAGGTGATATTTTGGTATAAAATTTACTACAAAGCATCAATTTTTTTAAAAAAATATTTTTATGGGTTCCCATTTGGGTTTTCCATTATTGTACAAAATGTTTTAATGACTTTCTTAAGAAAAATTCCCATAATTCGCACCTTTATGTTTAAAATTAGGCGTCATGCAGTTGCTACCAGACTATCAAAATGAATCTCAATATTTACTCTCAACTATAGACAATCCAAAGTAATTTTCATGCTCAATTTGATGAAATACCCTTTTTATTAGGTTCCCTAACAATTTTATCCTTTGTGATTGAGTTTTAGACTATCCAATCTCATCCTCACCTTAAACCCTAACAGAGTTTTACACTCAACATCAGAATGTAGTTCCCCTCACCAGTTTCTTTGTACCTAATTTTATTGCTTCTATGCACTTTTAACACGTCTATGCTAACATTTTCATACACAAGAAAATGACATTAAGATCTATGGCTTCAAGAAACTAAGAAAAATACTCAAACTCCCTATTTATTGTCCTTAGAAACCAAGGGTTTGTTTGTTTGCAATGGTTATCACCAAAATAAGTCCTTCACAATTATTTTACTAATCACTATAAATGTTATCATGGTTGTATAATTTATTATACTCCTATTTGGTCTATCAAAATCCTTCCCTTGACGTATTCTACCTTCACTAAATGTTCACTATACTGTAGACTGTGTGAAGAGAAAATTGTGTATACTTTCAAAAGATCTCCAAAGAAAAATGTTAAACCATAAATTTCATACATGAATTAAAAGGAATGTGAATTAATCTTCCTTACCACATTTATGCAACCACCACCAAGGAATTTGATAACCAGAATCCCTGTATTCCAAATATCTAAAGCACCAACATAGTACTAGACTAATATACACTTTGTGTACGCAAAAAATTCACTTCAAAATATTATTGGACCTCCTTATTCAATTTTCCATTCAAATGATCCTCCTTCAAAATAGGTAAAATCAAGTTTATATACCTTCTTGGCTCTATTTTTCCTATAATTGACCTCTAGGTTCACAAGATCAAGAGCTTATGGAGGTTACATTTTATGTAAAGCAGCTTAAAAAAGGTTTTCATGATCTACATCAGCACTAAAAATTATGAAGTGTTTAATAAGACATCACCTAGACACTAAAGCTTCTAATGAAATTATTGAGCCCTCAAAGGACTATCGACACTATTGGAAAAATAAAACATGGATTTTACAATTCAAATTGTCAAAAATGGAGGGACAAACTAAATTAAAAGTTTTTACTAGTTTACACCTACTTGACATCCTAGAATGAGTCCTAGTGACTTTCTAATGAACCTAAAACCACCTACAAACAAATTTGAACAAAAATTTTGCATTGTAAATAAAAAATCCTTCTTGAGAGAAATGCTCCATCAACATTCTCTCTCTATGACACCACGTATCCTTTGTATTTTCTTAATCGACACTTATGTAGTCAACTACTCAATCATCTTAGTCTCAATAGCATACTAATTTTACAATCCTAATATATCTACCACTCTAGCAAAAATATCCAATTGCAAGCTCATAATCAAGGCCTCATATTCAATTATTCTAACATCATATGGAATCTCTACTTTACAACTTGTTGTACTTGAATTTTCATACCCATGTCCTACTATCACAAGATATTGGTTTCCCATGTTAATAACAATAACCTCAACCCCATACCTCAGTTACACAAATTGTTGTGGTTGTGTTGGTTTCCCTAAAAAATTGAGTCTAGAAACATATCCATGCATCATTATCTAGAACTATATTACCCTCAACATTCTAACTTGTATAATATTCCTTAATTGAAAAATAATCTCAGGAAAATTAAATATCCTAGTTATAAGTGACCTCATCAAATCAATAGGTCTAGAATACACCCATCATGTATCATACTCATATGTTATGTGTGCATATATTATAATGAATCATGGATCAATGAATAATTATAATAATCGAGCATCTACGTTTTTGTGGCCAATTAGTGATATTTATATCATCACTATGGAAATATCTCTTAGGTGGCTAGAAAATATATGATGAGGTTCTACTAGAACTCCTTTCTATATCCCAAGCCATATAAAAACCATGTGAGAGTTATAACACTCAATCAAAAATGATTTATTTCATGTGATATAGCATGGTGGCATCAAATAACCCAAAAATAGTTGATCATCTACCCAAACTATCTAGTGGCTCTAGATGGATGCCATGTAATTTTCTCATCTCTCAAATCATTGATGTATATCCTACAAAAATCCATATGTCCTAAAGCAATCATTGTGTCACTACCTCAAATATCTCTATATATTCAATCAAATTATATTATTCTTGTTTCACTCTCTCACCCATTTACCTCTCCACAACTATATGCCCTCATGCTTTTATATGAATAATATTTGTGTGTTCTATATGATTACCATATATATTATTATGAAAAAATATTTTTATAGAGTCACCATCATACAAGGAATGAAGAAAAAATAGTCATATCATTTAGGATATCCCCAACTACATCCACTAACCCCATCACAAAATAGCATCAAGTCTGGTCATAGAATAATATGAAACTAAAAAGAGCCATCAAGACCAATGGAAATTGGTGCACAAATTATTGATACAAGAAAACCTAAAGGTCTAAGTCACCAACATATCACTCATCTCATTTATCTATCTCATACTATTTTCCTAACTATACACACAATATCTATGCACTTGGGTACATTTCAAGGTCCTAGAGCATACTAATATATACATGAATCATATGCATGAAAACTAGCGATTGACAATATAATTAGGGACTTTTTATTTGTCACTTGTAATTTCATTAAAATTACACAACCTAGATACATATTGGTATTTGACATATTTATCATTTATGTCATCATACACTAGTGTTAATTTAGGACAATAGGGCCCAAACACTCATGTCCCTTTCTAGGCCCTCATAAACCTCTACATTTTCTTCTTTCTCTTTTGGGTCTCTTTTACTTTTCATTCGTATTTTAAAACTTTTAGTTGGCCTTTCATTTTCAATTACAAATTTCAAACAAGGGAATCATATATATATAGTTATAGCTCTCAATTGAGGGGCTCAACACTAGCATTATCTACTATCACCTAAGCTTGCATCCAAAGGCACAAAGGCATCACAAATTATGCATTTTGTGCATTCAATAAAGGGACAAAGTTTACATTCTTCTTCATACACATAATAGGATTGGAGGTTTATTCTATTTTATCTCACACATTCTATACATTTTCCGCATCTATATCTAACATGATATCATTTTGTAACTTACAAAAAGGAATATTAGGGAATCATTACACACACATACACATAAAACTACATAGAGTCTAAAATGTAGTGCAACACTCAGTACTAATTTAACTCTTTGTGTGACTGTCGGGGTCCGTCTGAATCCACATACTGCATGTTTTGTTTATAGGATTTGATGTGATTTGTGGGTATGTACAACTAAACATTTTTTTTGTAATTTATATGTACAATCAATGACATTGAAGTGAGACCAGTTTGACGAATGGAGATCGATAGGAAATCTCCTCCTACATAGAAAATATCTATACCTAATAATATTGGTGGACACTAGCGCCCATATCTAGTCATTAATGCCTGGAAACTCCTTTCCTCATGTGGGAGCTTTTTTCCTATGCAATTATGAGTCCCAAAACTCTAAATGATCCTTGATGAAAATTTTCTAAGTCTATTCCAATAGTTACTCTAGATCATCTCTATGTTTCACAAAATGAGATAATTAAAATTCTCTTTCTCATTTTCTTAGAGTTTTATATTATTTCATGTTTATTTCTTGTTTATTACCATATTTTATCACACGTATATCATTATTTACAGTAGTTTAAAAGAAATAAGGTTTAATTTAATTTGGATTAAATGATTTGGTGAACCCTTCATGAATCAAACATGTAACCTTATGAAATGAACCCCACACCATCTAGTTATGATAAACTTCATTCTCTATGCTTCATGATATGTATTTCCTATTATTTAGAGATTTTGTAACCTTTATACTCAAATTAATGAAGTGAAAAAATAAAAATAGACTCACCTCAGAAGACGTGGGGTTTGATGATACCCGTAGAGATGGATGTTGATGCTCAATTTTGATGGAATTTTTGATCCATCCAAAATTGTGTACAAGATCCTATCTTATGAAGAAACTTTCACCCAAAGACACTAAGAAATATGGATTAGATAAATAGATAAGAGAGCTTCTTGAGAAAGGCTGATTCCAGGAATCTAAATGACTTCCTCAAAGGATGTTATCTCACCTTGTAAAAAATCAATCAAATTGTAATGGATAAACGGTAAATGACAAATGGGTACAAGATAATATATGCAAAGGGAAGTATATAAAGATCACTAGAATTAAATATCAAATGGAAGGTTTTGTTTAGCTTCGAATGTGGCCCAAGAAAGTGTGGATGCAATGTGGACGTGCTTGAAATAATTATACCAGAAGTTTCCAACTTCTTTGCAGATGTCCTAGAAGAAATCAAATATTTCTTCAAGTTATTCTTTAGGATTTTATTGGATGACACAAAATGTGATATCATGAAGAATATCATACTATTCCAAAAAGAAATGGTGATGTACTATCAGAAGACTCTAAATGTTTGTGGTTTCATGTGATTGACCACCAATTTCCATCTAACAGTAAGCCATGCTTAAAATCATGTTAGAAGCAACATGTTTGATAAAACATATAACATATATGTCATAAATAAACTTATCAATTTGATAAAAAGGTTAATATTGACAGGAATCGCTACGATTGTGTCAATCAGTAGCGATTCAAGTGAATATTGATAGTTTAATAAACTTAAATGTTTGAAGTTTCTAATAAGGTTTCAGAGTAACAAATGACTAAAAATAATGTTAAATAGATGGTAAAACATAAAAATAATACATAAAGGTTGAAATGGAGCTAAAATAATTCTCAAATTTGTTGGAAGATGATCTGGATAGCTGGTGCAGTGTACATATTGAATGTTGAAAAAATGATCCACAGAAGATTTGAAAGGCTTTGAGAAAGATTGATGAAGATGTATAATTATGCTCAATGATGAATTTGATATTATGGTGCTAAATGATGATATTTAGAATGCTAGAAAAAAAAATCGAAAGCAATATCTCGAAATTTGAAATTGAGAATCCTGGATGATGGTAGAAAAAATACTATTTATAATCACTGGTGATTACCTGAATCGCCAACAATCTAGGTTTCTTGAGGTATGGAAGGGTGAAGCGGTTAAAACTACTTCCAGATGGATTTTTTAAGTTTTGGCTTTGGGTAAATAGTTTTCTAAGTTATTAGGGATGAGATGTGATAGTTAAGGGGGTTGTGAAATAGGTAAAATTCCATTTGTCTTTATTTAATGGTGGTTTTCGATGGTTAAATGGGATTTTACAGTTCTAGAAAAGAAATTTCCATTCGGTAAATAGGATAAAGGGTTTATGACTTAGGATAATGTTATTATATGAGTGTAAATGATGAACTAGATTAATAAATGATAAAGGGGATGAAGGGAGCAAATTTTGGGTGTCTACATTTTCCCCTTTTTGTCTAGTAGTGTTATGTCTGCAAAGTTCTAGAAAAAAATAATGAAGAGTTTGATTTTTATGGGTGATCCCCACCTCAAAATGGGTTAACTACAACACTATGTAAGGAACACTAGTTTAACAAATTTTATTGACAAGTGTGACATGTGTTTCATTACAAAAATTGACCCAGTCTGAAGGGGTAACAAAATGAGGTATGCTACTATGGAATCAATTGATAGGGGGAACCAAATGGCTCAATTGATATTGAAATATGATCCATGAAGGTAGGATGGAATAATGGGGAAGTCAAGTGATGGGGAGTTGGAGGGATCACGTTCCATAGATGTATGACATAGCTCAAGATTTTTTTGATTGTTCGATGTTTAGTAATTTGATAAATGAGGTCCTTTAAAGGAGAAAAAATGCTCTGAAAAAGGTGATAAAGTGTTTTATTTTGAAAAAGAATTGATAGTTGTGTAAAACAGGACAAATCACTAGCGATTACACTAATCACGGGTGATTTTGGATCAATCATGGATGATTATGGTAAAAGCGATTTGGGGGATATAAAAGGAAATTTGGGAAGTGAATAGTTCATTTTAATAATGAACCCATGTGACTTTAAGTGTGATTAAGAAATGAAAAATGGTGATTGAGTGAGATGTCATCCTCCACTATGCATCGAAAATGTACTCAGGAAGAGGTAAGCTTGATTATAATCATTTTTGTTTGAATTTTGATCATTTTAGGTAGATTTTAGGAATTTTATTTAATATAGTAGTGTACGGATTTCGAATATCAAAATCATAGGAATCCTCAGCGATTCATGTGATTTCTAGTAATTAGAATGAATCGCCAGTGATTTGACTAGTAAAGTTTTAGTTGATATTTTTGAATGGAAGTATTTTTTTAATGAATGTTTTATGATGATATGTGTTATATTGTTTGATTATGTGTTTGTGTATGCAATTGGATGCAAAGTTGATAATCCATGATAGGATCCCTATCATTTTGGATGATGTGAGAAATTACATGTCGGATTAAGATTGGAAGCATGTGTAGGTATTGGGTTTGGGGGGTATGTGATATTATAGGAGAGTACAAAGATGTCGGGGTTTGATGTTGTTATTGATGGAGAGGTGGAATCCTTCCACTTGTACTTTTTAGGTAGCCACAAGGAAGATTAGTTTTACATTAGAGGATGTGCACTGCATCATGAGACTACCCATACAAGGAGAGGGTATATACACTATTTATGAGTCTCAGAGACTAGACATTATTGAGAGGTTATATGGGGATGAGGAGGATGTTGTGAATTATGTTTGAGGAGGATTTTCATATCAGGATTTATATTTAATGTTGATATATGGATGTACGATGATGACTATGATGATGATGGTCATATCATGTTTTCCCCTACCTAATTCTGGAGGAGGTAGGTTTCCCTGGATGATGAAAGGGGTGGTAGTAGAGATGATGGAGAGTCAAATAGTCTTTGAGTGGGTATAAACCCTAATAACTCATACATAAAGAGAGATGTGGGCCTAGAAGGATCACAAGAGGTATGTGATTGATATTACTTTCTTGTTACAATGTTGGGTGTACAAGCATATATCCATTTCTCGGCCATAAGAATTACCGTGAGTGATAGCTGATAGGAATTCAAAGGTTTATGAGGTGGAAACATGAAATGGTTAGAGTGATGAGGAAGAGGAAGAGGAAGGTGAGTTATTACGGGGATATGGTGATAAGACTACATATTGGAGATGTCGTTTTGATACCATACCTACATTTTAATGACTGGCTGAGTATTAGTATGAGCTTTCTAAAACATAGCAAGATACATAGGTGTAGGTAAGGAGAGTGGCTGAGTATGAGATGGTTCGGTTCAGCCATGTTAGATTTCATTTTGTATTGGTGCAGGATGTTCCTAAGGAGACGATGTAGTATAGATAGGAGGATGGATATATAGAAGCTCCCAAGGTAGTTTTGGGTAGACATTTTATTATTGTTGAGGAGCATGGGGTGATGGGCCCAAATGATGATGGGGATATAGTTCTTATTAATGATGTAGGGGTTACACTTGAGCATGGAGCTTGGTGTTATTGAGAATTTAGAGCATTCGAGAGTACTTGTGTAGTATCAACTAGTGATGAGAGTGTGTACTCAAGTTTAGGGAGCACAAGAGGTGGTTCAAGTGGGTGATGATGATGATATGGATGAAGAGGATATGGATGGAGATCTTGTAATTTTTGTAACACAATTGAGGGTTGAGAAGGCCATGGTAGAGGTGGAAAGGGATATTTCTAGGAGAGAGAGGGATGTCTTCATGTATGTATGGGATGCATTGATTATTAAGCAAGATAGTGTTATAAATGAGTTATATGGGCTTAGAATTTAGTTGAATGAGGTTATTGCACATCGAGACTGATACCTTCAGTAGTAGGATGATTTCATGAAGTCCCTAAGAATCATAGGGTATTTTATATTACATGCAAAGTTGAAAATTCGTGCACAAGATTGTAGCCAAATGGGAGCACTGGTTATGGTCAGTTCTGGTCATTATAAATATATACAAGTAGATTTGATGTATTATGAGGATATGGTTATACAAATTTTTTCCAAATGTAACCTTGTATGCTGACTATCAAGCACAGAGGGGAGAAGTACCTAGTACAAGTGCAGGGATCATGGGTCAGCTACCTAGGAGACTAGATAGCGGATATGGTAGTGATAGGGGGGCTGGTGGTGGTGAGCGAGATCAACGTGGTGCTAGGAGTACTATTCGAGTTAATGAGTTTATAGAGGATATCCATTTTACTGGATAGAGAGGGTATATGTTTTTCTTTTGGAGATTTTGATGTATATAGCTCTTTGAAGCTTTCTTTGATGATGTACGTGTGATTTTTTATGGTTTTGGTTATGATGTATTCAGGACTCTGGATTATATATATGATGATGAGACGTTCATGGTTTATATTGTTTAATTGTGATGTGTTGATGATGTATGTTTATATATATGTTCTGAATGTGATATAAAAATGGTTTTTATTAATATGATGATGGGAAAATGTGATTTTTATGATTAAGATGTTATGTTTATTAATGGGGTATGAAAAATGTGAATTATGCATTGGATGATTATGTTTGTTGTGACTAAGATGTGATATTTATGATAATTTCTAAAAAATGTAACTAATGAGATAGGAGTAAAAATTAAATGATTTCCTTGATATGGACGTGATACATACATGATGGGTATAGAAAATGTGAAAACACTTGCACTTTTAGCCTTAATAATGAAAGTTAAATGAGATTTTCAATGTGTAGTTACACAAGATATTAATCAAAGAGATGGAGTGATAAGATGTACCTTTCTAGGACATGAAAGGGGGTTCTTGCATGTGTAGATCAATATGGGAAGATGTTCTCCTTTGCAATGGGTTCATAGAGTACATTCCCCACCTTTACATATTTTTTCTTTTGTGCCAAATTATCGATGCGGGAAGTTTTCTTTGATGGGAAAGCTGATTGATGCGGGAAGAATTCCTAGGATGTTTTTGATATTTTGATTCTTTGAAGGTCGATCGATGTGGGAATCCTTTTTTTAGATGGGTATCCATCCTTCGAGGGTATGGTCTACATCTTTTTTTTTTTACAAAATAGTTGTCCTTCAAGGGACCGCTCTATGATTTTGACTAGTAGTTGTCCTTTGAGGGATTAGTCTATGGTATTTTGATGATTTTTCATATATTTTTGAATAGTTATCCTTCAAGGGATCAATTTATTATATTTGATTTTGATAAAGAGCATCTATAGATATTTTTGAATTTATTTTGAGTGGAGGGAAAACCCTAATAGACCATTTTAATGAGGGGAAGAATATGTACATGAAGTACATATACGTGCCCCATGTCATGTTTTCCAATTGGTAAAACATAGGTGAATGTAATATTTGCATGGTGCCTACAAAAGAGGAAGTTTTCCATAGTTAAATATGTGATGAAAAAATCCATGGTGCTCATATTTAAGGTGCATTGAGGATAATCATGTAATGAACCAAATTCTTTCAAATCATTACATATGATAAGATGGATGGTTGATGATGGGATAAGATGTTTGATATAACTATTTTCATGATGATCAACCACTTAAAAATAGAAAGGCCGCAAATGCAATCCATTCAAAGTTTCATTTTAAGTTTCACCTTCAAGGGAAGCAAGGTGATAGGCTCCCAACCCATACTTATGAGTGATAACGTATGGACCGATCTAACTAGGGGAAAAATTTCAACATTTACTCCATTATAATGTTGTGACGTTTTTATTTTCTTCGAGAAAAAACTAACCAATTTTGAATTCATGTTCCTTTACATGTTTATAATAGGCTCATTTTACACGTTCTTGATAGACTTGATGATGTTCCAAGACCATTAAGTGTTTTTCATCTAGTAATTCTAATTGTGCTAAGAGGTCTTGTCAATTTATTCGTCGGGAATCAAATCTTTAACTGATACATAGACTGAAGGAAATTAGACTTTTAGGGTTAGGACAGCCTTAGAGCCATAGACAAGTAATAATTGTGTAGCACCTATAGGAGTACAAAAGCTAGTTTATTAATCCCAAAGAGAAAAAAGGATTTTGAGATGTCAATTCCTTCCTGCATCGTCTACTATTTTCATAAGGATTTTAACGATTGTTTTGTTAGTGGCTTCACCTTGTCCATTTCCTTGAGGATAATGTTTAGAGATGTTTTTACATTTCTACTCAAATTAATAAAGTGAAATAATAAAAACAGACTGACCTCAGAAGATGTGGGGTTTAACGATACCCATAGAGATGGATGTTGATGCTCGATGTTGAACGTTTGATAGAGTTTCTTAAGTTATTTGTTTGTAAAATAGTTTCCATTGTCTATAACAAGTTTATGTTGAACGGTGAAATGACATATGATGTATCGATATATGAAGTTGGTAATAGTTCTTGATTTAATTGAGGTTAAAGGGATAGCTTCAACCCATTTAGTGAAATATTTGGTAGTTGTGATAATGGAATGATGTTATTGAGATGATTTAGGATTGATAGTAATAATGAGATCTAACCCCCATTGAGAGAAGGGCCACAAGTACTGAGTGGGTTGTAGTGCTTGACTTGAGACATGGATGATATGTGAGTATAGTCGGCATGTGACTCATTTCATAATGTATGAAAAACATTCTTCATTGATAGTAATCTAGTAGTACCGTAGATGCAAGACATGTTTGGTGATGACATTTCCACTACAATGACCTCCATAAATACCATCATGTAATTATTTGATTACTTTTATTTATTCACGAGATTCAAGGCATCTTAACAAAATACCGTCAAAGCCATGTTTATAGAGGATACCACCTATGATGAAGAAGTGGGTGGCATGTTGAATAAATTATCTTTTAGCATTTCATGATAAGTTGGAGGGGATTTCAGATTCAGAAAGATAGTCAAATATTTGAGAGTACCAGAGATCAGTTAGATGATTTCCAACAATGTCGATAGGAGGGATTTCTTTTTGAAGTAAGGATTTATCTAATATTTGAATGACCACATATACCTTAGAGTTTTCTTTTGGTTCTTCATTTTCTAAGGGAGTAAGGGTTCCTAAGGAATACATTATATTTATATATTTATTGGAAAATCTTGGGATTATTTGGATGGTGTAGTGATCAAAAGTGTCGAGGAGAAAATCAAAGTTGGTATTATACTTTTACAATATTTAATTTTCTTGATAATATTCTCCATTGACTATATTGATGAGGAACTTTGAATCTCTATAGATTTATAAAATGTGAACACCTAGGAGAATAACGGTCAGAGGGCCCGTGATTAAAGCTTCGTACTCTGGCATGTTATTAGTGAATTCAAAGTTAAGTTTAAATGATAATTGAATAGTAATACCCTAGGGTGTTATGATAACAAAAATGACCCCTCCCCCTTGCAAGCATTTAGATCCATAAGAAAAGGGTCATTTTGGCAGGAATAAATTTGTATTCATCGACATGGTTAATTTATTCATATGGAAATTGTTCGTGAGAAAGTTGATTATCAAGAAGGGGTGCTTGAGAAAGATGGTCTACAATATCCTGACCCTTGATAGATTTATTTGATATGAACTTGAGGTAAAACTTAGTCATAAGCATAAGCCATTAAGTTATATGATCACTGTGATACAGTTTGGAGTGTATAGTTTTAAGTGGATTAAAGCTAGTAAAGACATAGATATTGTGATTAAAGAGGTAGTGATGTAGTTTAGAAGTGGTGAAGTATAAGGTGCAACATAGTTTCTTGGCTTCATCGTAATAAGTTTCATAATCATGGAGTATGCAAATGATATACTATATGGCCATGCAGGGTTAATTATCTAGGAAATATTCTAGCACGTGTGTTCATATTTAGGTAGTTAAAATTAATAAAATTAAATTAAATATACAGGAAGACATGAGGGGATGAAAGGGTTTAATTAATTAAGATTTTTAATCAGGTATTGGGGGTAGATTAGAGAGGTTTTCCAAAGGAAAGGAAGTTTAAATTTTAATATAAAAATACAACATTTGAACCCTAGTTTTTAAAACTAAATACCTAAAAATTGCAAAAGGTGTGTGGTCATAAAGTTAAATTATATTCTCTTTTTGAATAAAGAAATCTCAATTAAGAGATTCTTAATGAAGTAATAACAAGATGGTAGAAAACTAGGAATGAGTATGCTTTTCAAAACAAGTGATATTATTTCACCATCTTAATTATTTGAAGAACCATTAATAAATGATTAAAGCTTAACATTTATAAGGTAATTGGTAATAGGTCTTGAATGGATTCAAACTATCTTTCAAGAGGAAATGCATATTAAATAAACTTTGAGTGAGAAATATGATATATTATGTTTTTAATAAACTTGGGTAGAAATAAAAAGGGGTAAATAAAATTGTAATGGAAAAATGGGTAAGTAAGGTACATGGAAAAAATAGTGGATATTTTCATTGTAATAATATAACAGAAGGGAGTATTATCAATTGAATAATTTGAGGTAAAAAATTGAATTAAGGGTATTCTTTAATACCCTTCAAACACACATGTTATACCATACTTTTCCTGAGTGAACCCCCTGTGTATACTGCATGTTCGTGACCTTGATTATTACGATGAGAAAGCATAGCTCCTAAGGCATGTTTTGAAATAGATATGTATAAAGATAATGGCTTCCCATCATGGGGTGGTGTAAGAAATGGTAGTGATAGAAGATAATGTTTAAGTTTGTTGGGCCTTCTGAAAATAAAAAAACTATTTAAAGTCTACATCCTTATGGAGAAGGTGATCGAATGGTTGGAAGTGGTCTGAAAGTTTAGATATAAAACATCGGATGGATTACAATTTGCCTTGGAGGATAGATATGAGTAATCCTTGGATTTTATTAGTGAGGACACCAAAAAAAATTTTACAGGATTAAGAAGAAGGAAATATTGAATAAATCGGGTGAAAATTAAGTTAAGGCCGACAAGATGGTGTTGTTGCTAGTTAGAGAACTTCCTAAAAGAACATCATTGTAATCTTCAACAATTTTGTAGCATAAGATCATGGAAGATATAGGTCATAGACCATTGATAATTTGCTCCTGTATTTTTAAGAATAAAGAGCATAAGATGGTAGCTGAAGGCTCCCCAAGGGGTAATAAAGGATGTTTTATGTTGACCAGCAGTAGTGATGACGATTTGATTGGAACCTAAAAATCCATCCATGAGGCAGAGAATTTCATGGCCATCTGTTATGTCGAGGAGTTGATCATTTATGTTCGGAAGTGGAAAATTATTTTTAGGGAAAGAAACATTAAGATCCTGGAACTTAGTACATATGCTTAAATTTTGTGAGGATTTCTTTATGGGAATGATGTTGGAGACCCATTGTGGATAGTTGATGGTTATGATGAAATTAACAGATAACATACATTGTAACTCTTCTTTAACAAGGAGAACAATACGAGGATGCATCCTACAGAGCTTATTTTTGAAGGGTTTATACTTGGGATAAGTGACATATGTTTTAGGTATAAGGAAATGTTTTATATGACAATATTTGGATTGATAACAGGCATATCACTATATGAGTAGGAAAAGGATTGACAATATGTCCAAGAAATTGGTAAATTATTCTAAATCTTGTGGATATTGGGATTGACCAACTTTAACTATGTGAGGTTCTTGAGTGGTTCCTAAGTTAACATCAACAATGACTCATAAAGAAGGGTTGCCGTGTCTGGTGGCAAGGATTTGGATAACAAAACGGTCATCTTCTCCCATATGGGAGAGAATGTCATGATCTTAATGACATTGAAGGACATCAATGGTGGGTGAATCCTCTTCAATCACTTCTAGCCAAATGAGAGGAATTTGTTTTGTGGTATGGTTGGATTGATATTTCAATGGTCCTAAGAAAATATTATTGACTAAAAAAAAGCTAGGTGGGATGGATATGGTGTCATCTATGTCCATGGGATCATCAGATTCTTTAAAATAAGATGGTTCTAATTTTGTGATATCTAGGGATGTGGTATACGTGCGAAAAAAAGATGATTCTAGAAAGGGTTTTTAATATCATAAGTCATACTTTTAATAAGGTTTGAGGAAATGTTGGAACATAAAATCATGTGTTCCTTGTTTATAGAATCCAAATCCAAACCCTTTCTAGGTCGCGTAACAATGAAAATATTTTTGCCACGTGTCAAAAATACTGGGTCTATATCACATGTCTACTTCCTCTGCACTCTTGAAAGTGTGTCAACAAACTCTCCATGATCACATGTTAACAAAATCTACCAATCACGCGTTGACAAACTCTTTGTCACACAATTTGTAGCCTCTGCACTCCTGTCTCACGTGGGATTGTACTTGATAATGACACCCATATGCTCCCAGGTGGTCATGAGTGAGCTAGTAGTGTTCTACCTTATGAATAATCTAGGATTATATAGGGGATAATTTCAAGGGTAGGTGAATCTGACCCCTAACAAAAAATAAACTGATAGTTTTTTAGGTGAACAGATGTTCTATAGGACCCGTGCCAGGGAGGAATTCTCCTTTTTTAAATTTTTCAGATGATGGTATATTCACCATATTACAAATATTCACCACTAAAATATCCCTGATTAGATTTTTTATATTTTTATTTAGGCATAAGGACATCGATTGGTAGATTGTATGTCATAAAAATATTCAGTGAAAGGGTTAGGATCTACTGGGGCCTGTATATACCTTACCCTCATATACATGTTTAAGACATCGATGTAGTGTTGAGGGGATGTAGTGCATGGTACGAATCCAAGGGATGTCCTAATATCACATTATATTTGAATTCCCCTTCTATAATGTAGAATAGTTATGTAAAGGGTCTTAACACCAACCTTAAGAGGCAATATAATGATTCCTAATGTGGGTGAGATTATATCATTGAAGGATATCGAATTAAAATGGGTGTTTGGGATATAATAGTGTATTCGGTAAGCTGATTTGATTGAATGTGGAAGGGACCTGATAAAATATCGATAGTGGCACCTCCCATAAATCATGAACCTTTTAATGAGGACATAATTGATTTGGGAAGTGATGAAGAGTGGTATAGTCATGATCTTGAGGGAAAAGTGATGGTATTTCTGATGGGTTCAAACAAGATGGTAGTAGAGGATTTAAGAGCATCTTACAAAAATTGGTAAAGGACAACGTGGATCCCTTGCATAGGTTCTCGTAATGGATTGAAGGGCTTCGATCATGGATTTTTTATGGGATGGTGAGGTTTGAATGAGCTCGTAAAGTGACATTTTAACTTGATCTTAGTTTTAACTATTTAATTAAAACCTTTTATACTGTAGTGGATGTATGGTGGTGTAGACAAGAATAGATACTTTAGTCTTATATTATGGGGTTTGATTGGAAGTTTTAGGGGGGATGGGGATGGAAACCTTACTTTTATCTTTAGATGGTGACAGATGAGAGTTAAGGTGGTGGTGGGATAACGAAAAAGGTTTTAGGTTTTTTTTTATTTGGATGGTTGGATTCATGGTTTTGGGTTCAGGTAGTAATATCGATGGACATTGATTTAGATAAGGGAGGATTTTATTTAAGGATTTGTTAATATTGAATGATGGGTGTAGATTCTCTTGATGGGAGGAGGCCTTTACTTGTCAATTTTATTGAATGATTACATGGAAGGCCTTACAATTTTCTATAGAGTTTCCTTGTGTCCTATGATAGTCGCAAGAGACATTGAAGTTCATATTCAAGAGGGCTTACATCCTTCAAGGATAATATAGTTTAGGAGGTCGTAATGTTATGAGCAAGTATTTAAGAAAGTATTCGAGGATAGTCACATAACTTCCATTAGGTGTAGATGAGGATGGTGAAGGGTTCTCTTTTGATTTGATATTTAGGTGAGGAAATTATTTGGAGGTGGTCTATTTATTTTTTGTGGATGAATATTATTAGATGGTGTGATAGATGATGGATAGGGACCCAATATGTAAGCTTGATGGGTTGGTTTTAGAGTTGAGATGATAGTGACCTTCTTAGAAGGGGATGAGATGAAGTTTCGAGGGTCGCGTAAGTGGTACTAATCTGTGAAGGCATAATAGGGGCATTTAAAGACTTTGAAAATGGTTTTTATTGGTGGTCCCTTCGTGGTTTTCTTAGATGAGCTCAGTGTGGATGTTGAGGTAGTAGATTTGGAGGGCTGATCTTTAATGATAACCTTAAGTAGTGTTTCTAATTTTTTATCATGTGTGAGTTTATAAGCATCTTGAGGAGGTGTGGATGATATGGACATAGATTTAGAAGATGCAGGTGTAGGTTTAGTAGTGTTTTTAATGGATGTAGACTTGGTAATTGTGGATTGATATTTGGTATTAGGTGACATTTTATTTATGGTGTTTATGGTATGGTGGGATTATATGTTATTGGTTTATGGTTGACTAATTGATGGGGAATGATTTGGAAAGGGCTTCTTGAAGAAATCAAGATTTTTATTCTGAGGTGCATTCAGATTATCTAAACGGATTTCAAATTTATTGATCAAATATTAAAGGATGTTGTGGAATGAGAGACACCTGTTGATGTCACATATTTTAACCCTATGGTATTTATAAAAATAATTATCCCTTCACCATGAGGTCTTAGATATAGATGTGTCGATAGGGAAGATGGGTGGAAGAGAGATCATATTGGGAGCGAGGATTTTTTCATATACCGTGCTATAGGTATCTCTGATGGGTGTGTGACTACATTATGGACAAGAATGCTTAGTAGTTGTATTTTCTTTAGGAGGGGATTTTACAATGACAACATTTACTGATGATTTGGAATTCTCAAGATTGGAGGATTGTTTAGATGAATAGTTGGATTTTGGCTTCTTAGGTCATAGTTTAGCTCTTCCTTTTTCAAGGGCTTGAAATTATGATTTACAAGCCATAACAAAAGGTTCATCAAACATCTAGAATGATTGGATTTAAAGTGTGGATGAGATGTGTTTAGCACATGAATGGTAGAATAATTCAATTAATTTAGTTTGCGGTTGTGTAAAGGATAAATGATTGATTATACCCCTCCAGTGGCATACAAAATAGGATATGGATTCATATTCAAATTGTTTAATGGCATAGAGGTCATTGATGATGATTTTGTGGTTTATATTTATTGATAAGTGTTCTAGAAAGAGTTTTGTAGGTTATGTAAATGAGAAAAGGGAGTACTAAGGGATTATATTTTACTAATCTAAGGTAGGAATGACAAGGGACATGGAGAAATTCCTCACCATTAGATCTTAGTCGTAGGCTATTAGATAACAAGCATGGTGGAAAGCATGATTTTTCTACTTGGGATCTTATTTACTATAGAATTTGATAAACTTAAAAGTTCCCAGTGAGGCGGATATGTTTTGTAAGGTATTGAGGGGTGAATGGGCTCATTAAATATTTGTTCATAGGAGAGAACATTTTTAGGAATTGAGGAAGTGGCTTCGATGTTTGACATTCTTTTATTGAGAGCTCAAAGAGGGTCTAGTTTTCATGGTTAATGTAAGGATGAGTTAGGTTGATTGAATGAAAACTAGGTAGGATGTGGGTATAGTTAATACTATCGAGGGATATTTTATTGATAAGGAATGTTAATGGTGATATTGTTTAAGCGGATTAAAAAACTAAGGGTTAAGATGGTTGCATATTTTAATAGGGTATGGGAATAGATGTATTAATAAGAGGTTGCAATGGTTCGGGGATATGTTGGAAAGGAACATATGTATAGGTAAGGGGTTGCAAAAGTGGGTGGCTATTGAAAATTTATAGAGAAAGCAACACAGAATGGTGCTTACTATGGGATATTCTGAATAGGAATAGATTGGGGTATGGAAATGAGTGGTTTTGATGGTTGAGGCACATGTTGTGAGATAAGAGGTGTAGAAGATGGTAACGAAATGGGGTTGGTGCTAGCAATGACACTAGTACTGACTAGAGGGATAAATGTCGGAATTAAAATAGTTATATTGTGGATGGGGATGGTGTTTTATTGAGAAGGTGGTGGCTGATCTATAGTGATATAAATGGTAGAAGAACTCACTGGAGGTGTCTGAACATCTGACAATGTTGGAGGGGTAGATGATGAAGATTTAGGATTTTTTTGAAGAGGCGTGGAGCCAGCGGAAGGATCAGGTGAAGATATAGGTTGATGAGTTCACATGTGTTGAGAAGAAATCATATGAAGATCGAAAAAAACAATGGAAGGCATGAAATTATATCTTTCGGGTTGAGAATGAGGTGGATAGCGACGTAATTGTTGAATGTCAGGTTCATGAGTTAGGTCAATAAGATGGGAAAAATTATACAAAGTGTCAGGAACATATGGAGGTTGTTGAAGTACTAATGGTTGAAGTTGTACACCCCTAACTACAAGGTAAGCATTAAGGACTACGCCGTGTGAATCTAAAATATCTAAAAATACGAAATCCTAAACATCAAAGAAGAAAGGTGTTATCTCTTGAAAGTGCACCATGTAGAGAGATGGCTACAGGAGTTCTAAGATTACAAATTTTATCTCTCTCTTTTAGAGATATAATGGAAACACCTCAGGGATGTGGGTATACCTATTTTGTGGTGATTCTCTGGTATAAAGTCTGGTTCCTTATTGATGTATCCTAGACTGATTTTTCTAGGGTTAAGGGTAAAAGATGAGTATAAAATGATTAAAACTGAGGTGATACACCAAATTTATATGAGGCCTTTGGCTAAGTATATACAAAATTTATATGGGAAAAATTCTTAATGCACGAGCCAACATTTTTCTTCAGAATATTAAGAGAAAACACTTTGATGTATTGAGGGAAAGTATCACAACAATACTGCTAAGTGAAATATGCACTTTAATATCACATAAATTATTGAATTTACAACATGGTAAGATGATCAATCAGGGAACTTAAATTCACAAGATTAATAGAAAATACACAAGACTGTAAATAGTTGGGAAGTTAGAAAATTCTTTACATTCAAATGGCAAAATTGGCAGAAAATTGCTTCAGCATTCATGTATCTAAGAAGTCCTACCTTGTGCCTTACTAAAGCACACAATATATAGCAATTTTTATTTTCCCACTTCCTAAAAATAGACTAAGGTTGTAATCACCCATGCATCCTATTTTTATCATTTATTTAATAATGAATAAATGAATAAAATAAAACAAACTAGTATAAAGAGGCATTAATAGCCTTTGGTTACATCTCAGTAAACTGAAGTTGACTATTCTATTCTTAATAAAGATGGGTCAATAATGCTAATAATAAATATTGCTTGTTGGGAAAGTTTCCTTCCTTGAGCATGTACATTTGCATTCTTATTTCTAATGTGACATCTGTAACTTGCCCTTTGGATGCAAAAGTAATTCCCATAGGTTAATCGTAACTTGGCCATATTACTTACCACATGCTATGATCAAAGTTTTTATGTGTTTTCAGTACTTTGGAGATGAGGTCACGACAACCTTTGCATATATGATAGCATATACTATATTCTACACTTAAATAATCATTATGGCTATCATTCAGCCCCATTCCTTACATTGTTTTACACATGATAAAACTATTACATGGTCTTGATATATTACTTGGCCACCTTTTCGATTATCCTTGTTTTGTAATTTACTTGTCAGATTTTAAGGGTTGATAGAAATTATTATTTTTTATTTACATGGGCCAACTATGGTCTAGACCTTAGAAGGTCAAATAAATTAATATTTAATGGGGTTGGTCCCCCTTCACCATGATGAGTCATCCCTTCTAATGCTTAGTTGGCCTTGTGCACATTTATTGGATTAGTATGGATCATCTGCGACTGTTGATGAGTTTTCCTAGATATTTCCACCCTTTATCTTTTGTAGGATCACATGGTGGTCTGCGTGGTTTATTCAATGTGCATTTAATTGGCTTAAAGGCTTGGGCCTTTACCTCTTTCCATCATTTTTGGCATTTAATTTGAGGTTTTATTGGATACATGCATGAATTTCGGTCATTGATCTTCTATTACACTGATCTCAACCATCGGATCCCTAAGTGTGGGTTGGTAAATATAATAAGTCTTACTGTCAATATTGCAACCCTAAATGCATCTTACGTTGATCAAAGTGGTGGTTGGTAATGGTATTCATGATGTAATCTCATCCTTTGATCATATTTTTGATTTGAAACACTGTTGTCGATGCTCAATTTGGATGAGTTAGGGTTTTCGGACAACATGGTTGGAATAGAGAATGAACTCAAATTCATTTAATTTGATTTCCTTTTTCTCTGGGTGAAGCCCTGGTATTTTTTGTATGATACCATTATTGCAATTTCTGATTTTTGTTCTTCGGTATCTTTCAACATTTTGTGTCATCAAGAATCTGTAGTTCCTTTATGATTTTTCTGAGTGGGATGATTATGGATGTTTCTTGTCATTTTATAGACTTCAAGCTCGAAACTATATTATCCTTTGACCTCTGTGATTTTCTACAAACATGAACACTTTGTTTTAAGGTTCTTTTCTTTGCCTTGAGTTTTGAAAATTCTATTGCTTCCATGAATATTTTCTTCAGGCTTCTGTGAACTCTAGTTTTTTCCTTTGCTCAATATTTTACTAATTCGATGAATACCCATGGTAGTGGATTCTGAAGTACTATTCCATTTTCTATTACCTAGTGGCCTGATGAAGGATTTCTTGAGTTACTGTAACCCTACTTTTAAGGTAAATATTTGATTCCCTTGATTTCATAGTAGCTTAGAGTTAACTATTCTGCCATTTTCTTATACAAATTGGGTTTTCTTTCTGATAATGTATTGCATCGAAACTTTGTACTGTATAATGAATGCCATGATTTTTTTAACTTTGCTGAGGGCATGTACCTATTTTTGACTTTACCTCTGAAATTGCTTCTTACTTTGATTTGAAAAGGTGGTTGCCATAGAAGTGAAACTTTTTCCAATATCGGGTCTGTTTATAAATCTAAAGCACATTTTAACTTGGAATTTATTCATTTATGCAGAATGGGTTTGGGTTTCTCCTTTATGTAAAATCTTATCATCGCACCAACTGGGAGCTATCTTCCTTTCTATTTTTTTCATCATTATCTGACTTGGGAGAAGAATTGGTTATTATAGCCTTACTTAGAAATTCTAAGCTCATTGTGAGTTTAACCATGAATCTTTCATCTCTGCTTCTATTGGGTCTACAAATTTTGTATATTTCTACTAAAACCTTATTCCATCATTATGCAGAGCTCTTTTAATTTAAAGTTTATACTTCTGAGTTTTTCATAAAAGTTTCTGGTAACTTTTCTATTCTTGATTCAAACTCCGAACTATTATTTTCTTTATTTGAGTTTTGTGTCATCCTAAGACTTGGATACTTTGATGCTTTTGAAGAAATCTTAAGTCTCACTTTTCTCAAACTCTTATTCTCTGACACCTTACTCGAGGTTATGTTTACATTTGTTATTTTTCTTCAAAAATCTCTTTAATATGTACTCAAAACCCTTGTTAGTTTTTCTCCATTGGTATTGTAGCATTTCTATATATTTTAGCATACCATGCATTTTCTCTCTTCTGTTCACCTTTTGGGTTGATATCTTATAACCTGTAGTTGCATTTATTTTCTACTTAACCAATGTATTTGAGCTTAATTATAGATTTAGATATGCATGCTAGAAAATTCGTAAATGTCCATTTTACATGGCAAATCCGTGTCAAAATTTTCTTATATTTCCTTCTCCATTCTGTTTCAGCTTATTGTCACTTTTTAAAAATGCAAACTACTTGTAAAACTATAAATTGTCCTTCAAAACTACCACCTGTTTGCAGCTTCAGAACATCATGTCTGATACATGTTGTCCTTCCTACCTTCCTCAGGGCTTTGCAATGGTTGTTCACAGCTGTTGCATAGTTCTAACAAAGGTTTCAAATGGAATGGCTGCATCTATGAGGCATGTAATTATTAAACTATACCCAAGTTTTATTTTTGATCCCAAATGACTCCCAAAACCCAAAAATTAAAAACTATATCCTAATCTAAGGTGGTTGTCCCATACATAACCAAGCTTGTAACTGACCAATCTGAGAAACTTTAAAAATTTTGAGTTGACCTCGTTAGCACGGGGTACAAAAAATTTCAACAATCTCAGATGATGCATATTAAGAGATAGGATAATGTGGTCATTCTAACTCTTTTGTTTGAGATAGATGAGATATTTGATGATGGAGTAGATGTGTGGAATATAAAAGGTGTTTACGAATACTTCAATTATAACACTAATTTTATTCATCCCAAATTCATTTATTTTCAGGTTGAGGTGTGGGTATTTATTGATTTGGATCTATAATTAGTTGAGATTGTGGGGGTTGATGGTGTAATGGTGTAGATTTCTAGGAAAAAATAAACATGTTTTCAGATGTTTGGACACGGTATTACTTTCTTGTAAGTACCATGATAAAAAACACACAATGACATAAGAAATTAAATATAACTATGTGGGTTGATTACAAATAATAGATAGATCAAGAAGAATGAATTTTTAGATTATCTTGATTAATTAAGAAAAGATGAAATTTGTAAAACAACTGATGGGATCCTTGGAAATGGATGTCTATAACTAGTTTCAAGATTGTCTAAGGTCGATGTCCTCGATATACCCAAAGGTAAGTGAGGCCCAAATTTGTGCTAGTGCCAGTATGGGGCCTAGTATTAGGGCATATTCCCTCACTTCATAGTCCCATAGAGATAAAGGAGTGGGGTGCTTAGCCAATATACCGACAACCATTTATTTATACTCATCCAAAACACCAATTTGGTTTCCCTATTAGTTGATTAATTCCAACTAATTATCACATGGTTAGGAGTGTTTCATGCAAATTTGATACTTGAAATTATTTGGCTCTGTGTGGGGGATGAATTAAGTGAATGTAATTAGTTAACCTTCCTAATTAAAGCTATATGATCAAGCAGTATGAAATATTTTTTTTAATTCCAAAAGAAACAATTGAATTTTAGGAGGAAAAACATAAAATATGTAGTATGGAAAGCAAAATGAAGGGAAAAAGACTGAATTTAACAATGATGAACCTTTTTAATTTTTTGCAATTTTTGATTTTTACTTTTTTAGCAAAGGAATAGCCAGTAAGTAAAATCCTCCAAAGTAGAAATATACAAGAAAGGGTTAGTAGAAAAGTGAAAACAACAAAAAAACATGAGTTAAAAGGAAAAATACTAGGTAATCATAAGAATTCATAGAAATCATTAGCGCTTAAAGCTATATGATCAAGCAGTATGAAATATTTTTTTTAATTCCAAAAGAAACAATTGAATTTTAGGAGGAAAAACATAAAATATGTAGTATGGAAAGCAAAATGAAGGGAAAAAGACTGAATTTAACAATAATGAACCTTTTTAATTTTTTGCAATTTTTGATTTTTACTTTTTTAGCAAAGGAATAGCCAGTAAGTAAAATCCTCCAAAGTAGAAATATACAAGAAAGGGTTAGTAGAAAAGTGAAAACAACAAAAAAACATGAGTTAAAAGGAAAACTACTAGGTAATCATAAGAATTCATAGAAATCATTAGCGATTAACTGAATTGTTGGTGATTCACTCAATCACTGGTGATTGGGCAAATCGCTAGCGATTACATAGTAGAAAACCAGAAATCAAAAATATGAAATTTGAGTGAAATAAAGAGGGGGAGTTTACGTCCTAGTGGGCGTGCCAGAATTTTGAAAGATGATTTTACCTTTATACTAAAATTAATATAGTGAAATAATAAAAAATTACTAACCTCAGAGGATGCAGGGTTTAATAATACCCATAGAGATGTATGTTGATTCTTCATGTTGATGAAAGTTGCACTCTATCCAAAAGTGTGTACAAGATTTTATCCTATGAATAAACCTACACTCAAAGACACTAAAAAATAATGATTAGAAAAATAGATAAGCGGGTTGTTCGACAAAGGCGAGTTCAAGAAATCCAAAGGGCTTATTTAAAGGATATAAGTTCGTGTTATAAATAATCACGTGAATTGTAATGGATAAATGACAAATGACAAATGGGTACAAGATAGATAGATGCAAGAAAAGTAGATAAAAATTACTAGAATTCAAGATCAAATGGAAATTCTCGTCAAACTTCGAATGTGGCCCAGGAAAGTGTGGATGTAATGTGGATGTGCTTGAAATAATCATACCTGAAAGATTCAATTTCTTGGCAGATGTCCCAAAGAAATTAAAAGATATATTCAAGTTCTTTTTTAGGAGCGTATTGGATGGAAAAAAGTTTTAAATCCTGAAGAAGATCATATTGATCCCAAAAGAAAGGGTGTTTGACTATTGGAAGACTACAAATTCTTGTGATTTCATGTGATTGATCACCAATTTCCATCTAATAGTGAGCCATGCTTTAAAGCATTTTAGAAGCAGCTGGTTTGATAAAAACTGATAAAAGTTGATAAAAATGTAAATATTGACAGGAATCACTTGGTATTGGGCCAATCGATGGTGATTTAGGTGATTTTTGACTGTTTAATAAATTAAAACATTTGAAACTTTTGATTGATGTTTCGTAGTAATAGATGACTGAAAATGTTGTTAAATAGATGGTAAAACATAAAATTAATACCCAAAGGTTTAAGTGGAGCTAAAATAAGTCTCAAACCTCACTCGAAGATGATTTGGATGGCTGTTGCAGTCTATAGGTTGAATGTTGAAAAACTAATCCATATAAGCTTTGAAAGGCTTTGAGAATGCTTGATGAAGATTGATAATAATGTTCAGTGATAATTTTGATATTCTAGTCATAAATGATGATACAAAGAATGCTAGAAAATAATGTTGAAAGAAAGAGCTCAAGATTTGAAATTGAGGATGTTGGATTATAGATGAAAAAATACTATTTATAATTGTTGGCGATTACCTGAATTTCTGGTGATCTGAGTTTTTCAGGGTTTAGAAGGGTAAATTATTTAAAACCACTTGCAAATGGATTTGTTTAGTTTTGTCTTGAGGTAAATAGTTTTCTAAGTCATTGGGGTCGAGATGTGATGGTTAAGGTGGTTTTGAAATACGTTAGATGTGATTTATCTTTATTTAATTTTGATTTTATGGTCGATTTAAATGGTTAAATGGGATTTAACAGCTCTATAAAGGACATTTACGTGTGGAAAATATGATAAAGTGGTTATGACTTAGGATAAGGTTAATATATTAGTGTAAATGATGAACTGGATTAATAAATGAAAATTTGGATGAAGGGTGGAAATTTTTCATGTGTATACCTATCATCTAAAATCAATTACATATAATACATTAAATTCCTATTGACTCACAATAGCTCCTTGGTTCATAATCGACTCTTGAGGGTCCAATTTTTAAATGAACCTCACATCATATTTTCTAGTAGCTAATTTGAATCACACAAACTACATTCATTTCCTGATGACACACTCTTATTATATGGTTCACATTTCTAAATTGACCTCAACTCATAAACATCCGTTGTGGGGAAATGTTTCTCCTCCTCCTTTCACATCTGAGACACCAAACCACACAATTAAAATTGCACAACAGTTTTACATCTTTATTACATTTACTCGTATTAATCCTTTACTACTTACATGTTGCACTTTTATTACTATGCTAGATGTATTCTTAGTATGTCATTATCTTTTTCTATATACACATGCGAATTCAGTTGGTATCTTGAGGTGAATTCATGACCTTCCATAGATTCACATAAAGTACATGTTACTTGACACAAAAATTTAGTAGCCCTGTTGATTCTTGAGGCATATACTTTTTCTACTATCATACTTTACACATAACATGTTCCATCATATCAATACTTACTATTTCTAGTCACTATCACTATACTTATCACTAATTTATGTACACTTTGACATACTATTTATCTTTTTAACATGCTAATGGGAGCTTCATGAGTAGAATTTTACTTGTAGGATCAATACAACCTTGTTTATCTCTCAATTTTTTTGTTTGTTATTGTTTGCTAATATTTACAGGTTATTCCCTATGTCTTGGTTGATCATTTTATTCTTTAGAAACTTTGACCCTTATTGTCCTATGACATTGTGAATGATGTCCCATGTATGAAACCTTCTTCACATGGAATATATTATCTTCTTACTTTCTTCATACATTTTCTTCCATGGCATGCTATCAATATTTACTACTAACGCTTTCTACTAACCTATCTTGTTTGCATGTGTCTTGGTTTCTACCATACACATCCCCTACCCCTATAGGTAGCAACATTAAGATATGCAAATCACTTTCAGGTCCTCTCTTTTAGACCGTAGTCCCCTATAGTCCTTGCATGCAACCCAAATGAGGGAGGGAATTTATTCGGTGAAAACATCACACCTATGGAAGCTCATACATTCAATACACCACAATGCAATTTATAATCAATAAAGGAACACATGTATAGATTAGGGAATAAGAAGACTTGTGACAAAAATCTAGATAAAACACTAACACCTAGACGTGGACAATAGTGGTGGGAACTTGTTTACCCCTTAGGAACTTGTTTTCTAGGGGAAAAAATAGTATTTTTCTCACTTTATCATTATTATAATAGTTTTTCAGATCATTTTTTCAATATCAGGCACTTGTTTGTAGATAAAAAATTCAATCTAGCAGTTACATTTTAGTTACAACCAAAACAATCGGGACAATCGGTGTTGAAATGTTGAGTTATAGGTATTTTCATTGATGTAAAATATCATTAATGACAAATAGGCTGATATATTACAGTCATAGGATGATCAATATGATGGTAACAAGGAGTATCAAGTTGTTTCATAATGACATGAGGTGTTTCATTGAGATTGGCCTGGTCTAACAACCTAATTCATTTGACCTAGCTAGTATAGGTGATGGTGAATGATGGTTTTATTTTCTTGGTGGCTTTAGGAGAATGGTAGTATTATATAAATCATTTTGGGAGAATTTTTATTCATTGACATGACCTTTAAGATCCAAGTACAAGTTGAAGATCTAGTTTGAGGTGTTCATCTAGAGCCTGTCTAGGTGCGTTAAGGGATGAAAATGAGTTACACATGATCCATGGGAGATAATAAAAGTATGTGAGATGTTATAAATGTTGTTCTGGGTTTTTTATTTCCTTTTGGAGAGGTTTCTTGATGAGTTACAATGCTACCCTAGCCTAAACCATGCAAAACCCTAAGGTCTAGTCATGAAAATGAGATGGGATGAGAAGATGGTGACATATTTGAGATATGGTGATGATTGTAGATGGTGAAATGGTGTGTCCTAGAGTTGTGATAAAAATTTTGAGACATTCTAAAGAATATTTTGTAATTTATGTTTTTTTGTGTGAAACATGATCCAAGGAAGGGCATTTTCTAGCTCAAGTTACACCTTCAGATGCTCACCAAGAATTGTGTGCTTTTAATGGGACCTTTTTTATTTGAAGGACAATTTTAAATTGAGTTAAGAAGGTTATAAGAAAATAATGAGGTAATTTCATCTTCATGTTTGTATGAATGAATGTTAATAAGGTATACAACATTTTGTGTGCTTAAAGCCCTAGCTCAAAAGCGGTAGGAGAGATACTGATCATATTAGTTCCAAAAATTTATTATTTGTGATATTATGATTATTTTATGTTGTATATTAGTCCTCAAAAATTAAAAAAATGTGTATCAGAGAATGTCATTGTATGTGGGTCTACCCTTAAAATTATTGTTTTTGAAGATCTTCAATTTGTGGAAAAGTTCTCCAATGAATGTGATAAATAAATTGACATTGTTTTTTATACCAAGATTTTTAATACATTTACGTGATAGTTTCTGATATCTTTGGATCTTATAGATGGAAAGTGTGTCATATTTATTAAGATTGGTCTTAAGGTAGGTTTGGGAGGTTCGTGCAATTTTTAGAGATTGAATTAGTAGGAGGATTTCCTTTTGGATTTGGATAAAAAAGTGATATGTTGTGAAAATAGGATTTTGACAGATTTCCAGTGCTATAAGTTTTGTCTCATGATGATGATATTTTATGGGTCATCCAGCTTGATTTTTAGTAAAGAATATTGTGTGTTTCTCAAGAAATATTTTCTCAGGTTGAAATATTGAGGTAAAAAAGGCATGAGATTTTTTATTTGATGTTTTCTATCAGTTGAAGAGTGAATAGGGACACATTTCTTTCTATTTTATTACTTTGGAGGGTTTTAAAGTGATATCAATGTTACATATGAGTTGAGTTTGTAAAATTATTTTTTGGGAAACTCAATTTAGTAAAGAGAAAAGTAGGTGTAGTTTACACATATGGATGTTCAATGATATCTAGAATGCATGGATGTGATCTACAGGTCTAAAGGATTCCAATGAGGGGCTACATTTTATAGTTTAGATATTCTTTATTTGTCTTGAGGCCCCAAGGTGAAGACTAGTTCTTGTAAATAATTATTTTGAGAAGGATATGGGCCTTCTTGAGCGTGTTATGATAAATTTTATCATTGAAAGATATTTAATGATGATGGCCAATTTTTTTATGTCATATGTGACATATTTTATGAATTATGTAGTTTTAATATCATGTTTATGCTATTTTTTGTTTTAGCTCATCCCGGTGATGGGGTTTTGAGTTAGTTTTGTGCTTGTTTGGTGTTTTTGGGCATGGTTGAACTATATGGGTCCAATATGAATATTTTTATGAATTTATTGGGATATTTTTAAGTATTTTTTATCTAAATTATGATGTAGGACTCACCTTGTTTATAATTATGATTTGGAATGCATTTAAAAGTGAATTTTGAATTTAAATTTGTACTAGTTGTAAGAGAGGGAAAATGTGTGACCAAAGTGCGAGTGTGTAACAAGTGTGCATGAATTATTTTATATCTGAGAGAGAGTGTGACATGTAGAGTAGTGATATAGAGAATGTGTTCAAGGGTTTGAAGTAAAAAGAAGTGAATAAAGAAGAATAGAGGGTGTGCTAGGTGAATGAGGGTTTGAATAAGGGTTTGAAGGTGTGTGAGTTGAATCAGTGATCTCCATCAAATTTTGTAGAAATAATACATCATATATCTTGATTCAAAGCTGGTTAAGTGGGTGTTTTATCATCTTAGTGGGTTATATCATCCTTTTGGAGTTTTTGTATCACTAAACTAGGGGTTAGTGCTCCTCGTAGGGTTGGTGTTATACTAAACCATGGGTTAGTTCTCCGTGTGAAGTTGGTGCTTCACTAAATACTTTGTATTTGAGTAATATAATAAAAAAATTTAGTGGGTTTTCTTCCCCTTGCGGGCTTGTCACTTATATCTTGTGTCCTTGTGTCTCTTACATGGTTATATTCAATTGATTGAATGTGTTGTACAAACTAATCAATAAATGGATGGTTTATGGTTTAAATATGAAAATATGAAATTGATTAAAGTTTTTAAAGTACTTATTCACCCATATCATTCCATTGTTCTTCCAACAATTGAAATAAAAAAAGAACAACTTGAATAAATCAGGGGTGTACCATATGTAGTGGTTCTTATTTGGGAAGTGTCATGGAAGGATAGAAAATCTACATCTCTCTCCCCAACACTCTTCTCTTCGATTGAAATTTCTGAAAACCCTCTCCCTTGGTGTGAGATTCCCCAAAAAACTAATTCTTGGCATGAGATCACCCAAAAACCTCACCATTTGCATTAAAATCTTGCAACTCCAAGTAAACAAGATAATCATTCTATGTCATATTTTCTTACATTTCTGGTGTACAGTTTCCTTTTACACACTTTTACAATATTTACTTACATATATATGCATTACTCTAATTTTTCATATATAGAACTTTGACTACTCTCTCACTCTTCTTTTGGAGGTCCATCCTTAATACACAACAAGAATCATCTCATATCTTTAAGGAAAATCTCACACAAAACACTACTACGCATAAACATCACCCCTAGGGTCTACTTCCCTTACTTAGTCTACATGATTCACATTTTGATCACTTCACACTTCACTTGTCTACTTTGCACGCTATCACATACACTATTCTCTATAGGATCATGAGGTATGATTATTCTATCTACTTTATGCTATCAAGTATTCACTGAATAACATAAAGTGGGGGGAAATGAGAACACAAAATCTACGCACTTTGGCTCATTTCTAGGTCCTCGAACATACTAATATATACATGTTTCCTAAGAAAGAAAACTGGTGATTGACAATGCCTTTTAGGCCTTTTAATTTTTTTCTTGTACTTTTATTGACCTTACATACCCTAAATACTTGTCATTATTTGAATGATTTACCCTTTATGTCCTCAGATAGTAATGCCCATTAAGGATAGCGGAGCCCAAGTGCTCTAGTCCCTTTTTGGACACTCCCAACCCTCTCTAATTTCCTTTTTCTCTTTTCTATCTCTTTTAGTTTTTGGTCCTATTTTAAAACTTTTGGTTGGCCTTTTGTTTATAATTATAAAATTAAAACAATAGAATTATATATATATATATATACATATACATATATACATAGTTATAGCTCTCAAATAATGGGTCAAGAACTAGCATTATCTACTATCACCTAAGATTACAGCGAAAGGCATAAGAACATAAAAAATACTTCATCTAACAAATTCACTCAAGGGACAAGGGTTGCATTCTTATGCATGAATAGCATAGGACAAGAATTTTATTATATTTTGTCTCACGCATAATATACATTTGATACATTCTAGATCTATCCCTCTATCATTGTGTAACCTACATAAGGGGTATCCTATGGAATCATTACACACACTTACATATATAACTACATGGAGTCTAAAATGTAGTACAATACTTGGTAATAAGTTCACTCTTCAGGTGACCGCTGGGGTAAGTCTGACTCCACATATGACACCTCTAATTTTAGGGTGTGATGTGGTTTGTGGGTATGTGCAGAAAAATATTTTTTTATATAGGTTATAGGTACAATTGACAACATTGAAGTGATACCAATGTAAAAAATAGAGATAAACAATGAACTTCCTCCTACAAAGAAAATATAAGAACTTGAGCATTTGAGTAGACACTAGCACATAGATCTACTCTTTAGAACTTTGATGTTCTTGTCGTCTTGTGGGTATTTCTATCTTGTGTAATTCTAAGTCCCTGAACCCTCAGTGAACCTTTACGACACATTTCCCCACCAATTTCACCAGTTACTTGGTCCATATCATCTCCAAGTTTCACAAAATCAACTAGGTCACCTTATCATTCTCATTATCTTAGGTTTTCATATTATTACATGTTTGTTGTTTGTGTCTTACTATAGTTTATCGCATGTATTTCATTATTCAAAGTAGTTAATCTGAAATAATATTTAATTCAATTTTGATTAAATCACTAACCTACAATATTATTTTACACTATTTGTGTTGGTGAAGTGTACCTCTCTCTGAATGCCATCACTATACAAATGTTATTTGTAGTTTCCTATTATACCTAGTCTCTAGCATGTGGGCCATATAACACAAACACAATACCCTTAGTTACTAAATCTCAATATTACACAACTGCCCACTAATTATACATCCCATTATATATTCTCCCATGTCACAACTAGGCATAAAATCTCTATAGTCAACATATAAACAAACATAGTAAATATTAACTCATTCAAGTCTAATTGGACCCCTTGTGAATTTGTAATAAAAATAACACTCTTATATATCTTGCAATGTTTTTAATGAAAAAAATTCTCCCCCATTGAATTGTTTGTGTGACAACTATTAATCTCTATAAATGGCGTTGTTATTTTAAACATCTTATTTTATGATAATAATGTCTTCATCACGAAAAAAAATTTCTTTAATGAAAGTGTGACTTCAATAGTAGCATTTTCACCCAATCTAACTGATTCCACGCATTATTTTCAATAAATATGACGTAACACACACACACAATACTAATTTAATACATCATTTACTATCAATTATCACTATTCATGCCTCTAGTAATTTAAGACACGCTCAACACAATCTTGATCTACTTAAATCCTCATCATCCATCCTTTATGTTTTCATGGACCAGAGATCAAAAATTCACAATGGGAGGATTAAATAATGTATTATCTACCCCTCTTTTATTATTTACCACATGCATTCACCACTTTCAACCTATTTCTCATCCTCATTGATCATTTAAAAACATTTGAATCATCTTGTTGATCTTGTTAACTATCAACATATTTATTACATATTATAGTCTACCAATTGATCTAATTAAATCATACAATAATTATCAATCCAATGATTGATACTAAAATCATAAGTAAAATTATTCAAATATTGCATCCAATTCGTTACATACATCATTTTTCTTGGCCAAATTCAAGTCTTCATTTTTAGAATCCATTCATCAATCAAATTATTAAACTTACCCCTTTCATATATCATTGAATGGGGCACATCTAGGTTTATATTTGTATCAAAATTTCTCCCTCACTTCTTTGGAAATTATTAATGTATGTTTTTATCAATCAGTAAATTAATCAATCTCTTCTGATTGAAAGAAATGCTCTAGACCATATAAATAACTTTATTTTTCTATCACATTACCATCCCATTTCTTCCATCACATCCCTTCTCTACTAAACAATTGTCTAACATATTGAGATGATCTCATCCTTTTGAATAATCATGCATTTATATCCTAACCACATAACCAATGAGGGGGCATCAACTTTCCTAACTACACTTCATTTTTAGTGTAGGATTTATTTTCCTCACTCTATTTTTATTCTCCTTCTCAAGATATTCAGACTCAATTGTATTTTTCCTACACTCATGGGATATGTTTTATTAGGTGTATGAGTTGAGTTGAGTTTTCCTAGAAGTTGTGTTTGGTTATCTTAGTAGTTTTACTAAGTCAACTCTACTTCTAGTTTCAGTTGTCGAGAGTTATTCACCACTGATATAGGTGGTAGTTGCACTCTCTTCCTCTTATGCATGTACATCACTTTCACCATTATTTTTATATGGAGCATTAGGTTGATTTGGATCTATTATTTCCTTGGGAGTTCTTGACCATATTACATCTTATTGATAGTTATTTCGATTTTTACAATTGATCGTGCATTTTTTTTTTCAAAGATCCCATAAACTATAATATGGCATCATGGCCATTCTGTGAAATTGTTTTCCATTTTTAGTTGGTTGTAGTTTTTAAATAATTCATTTGTCAAACTAACAGTTTGTGAAAAAGGATTTGACTTCATCTTGTTATGTTTTTGTTTTTGCCTTATTGAAAAGTTGAGGGTTGTAAATATTTTTAGGGGTTTACAAACAAATTAGGGATTTTTCAAGAAAATTGTGTGGTGAGTTGGTTTATTGAATTATCAATTTGATCATAGTATCAACTTATTTACATGTGTTTTCTTGAGGTTAGTTGAGTCAATACATATCTCAAGCCTAACACGACCCACATTTGAGCAATTTCATTGTCTAAATCAGCCCTGAATCTCTTATTTTGTGTATTTATATATAGTGTGGCTTGTGCTTAGCACCCCATATTCCATCATCAAATGATATCCATCTCATCATGATGTTTCTTGACTGACACCCCTATTTTAGTCTTCTTATTTCACCCAGCTACTATACACGCTAACACTTAATTCAAATAGTTATGAACGCTCACCCAAAGTGCTCGAATCTATCATGTCCATCATTTGTGTTATGTTTTCAATATGGTATCATGTAGATACATGATACTATCCAAAAAACTACTCATTCAATCATATTTAACCAATTCATATATTCAATTTCAAACATGTGTAATAAGGAAACATACATATCATATAATAATTAAAATCAAGCACAATAAAACATCTCCATATTTTTACACATTGATAAACTTAATCCAACAACACTTATCCATCAATTCATAGAAACATATACATAATAAGAAGCTATTACATAACATTTAATACTAATGAGAACAAATTCATGCGCTCCAGTACACCAGAACAACACAAATGATCGCTCATACGTGGTATTGAAAATAATGACATATAATAAGTATATATATGGGTGAGGAATTTCCCAATACCGCATATATACTTTCAAAATATATTGCATGCTCAAAAAAGAAATATAAAGCATGCATGCAAGCCTATTTATAGAATACCCTATAAAATCTTCTTTAATCCTATTATTATCTCGATCCATGCATGAAATTTCATCTTTTCTTTCCATGTGATTTATCCCAAAAATAAAATTTCATTGATCATCAATTTTCCTTTCTTTTCACCTTTGCATGATCCACACTCTAACTTGTTTTTGTCTATTTTTAGCCCATAAATGCAAAATTGTCTAAGTATTGGGATTAGAATTTTTGGGCGAGTGACACTTACACAGCTCAATCCTCCTCGTGATTTATTGATACTTAGTAAAATTTTCAAGAATAACATTACCCCACACTAATTACATTTCTATCCTCAACAATGGCATTTCTTGACTTAACTTCCCAGATTAAAATGAATAAAGAATGAATATAGTAAGGAATGTTTGTAAAAAAATAAAGAATAGAAAATTCTTAAAGGATCTTTGGTGTCCTTCTCCTCATGTGGAAACAAAATCTCAGGGTAATCCTTATTGACTGTACTTTCCATATCATTTCACTCTACCAATACCTTCCCCGCAACATCTGATACTATCCCGATTATCTTCTCCATTTCTGATGTAGTCATATCTTCCCCTTAATGCTTAAGATCTATTTTTACCAAAGCCTTAAAATAATTCACTATAAATGCATATGGGATATTACACCAAGGGCTCCACTTACCAATATTTATTTAGAACCTGCCAATGTAGTAGTGTTGGTAGACCGCAAACTCTACCTCCCCTTCTACTGTTACAAGAAAGTCTTTTGGTATATGCCATTCATGTTTGAAGGCCTCGTGCATTCTTTTATATTACACTTTTAACTTGTTTTGGTACGCACCATCCATTGCCCCATCATGAGTATATTTTTCATATCTTTTGACCAATGATTTCTTCTCTTGTGGGTACTGCCATATTTTATCGTTAGGGCCATCTGGGACCCTAGTCTCTGTAAACACGATTAACAGAAGGATCCTACCCCAACTAATATTATCACCCTTGTGCACTTCTTAAATAATAATTCCTGTTATGAATGAAACAAGGTTATATACAGTCCCTTCCACAATATTTTTTGCAATATAGAGCCATTTCTTGTTTACTTGGTTCCATCTTTCTTGGTTATTAAATTTAGTCAAAAGATATGCATAAATTTTTATGATAGGGTTATTTAACTTAGATATATCCATCACATTCCCTACCTTCTCATAATCCATCTCCACAGTAGTTTCCTCCAAACCTACTTCATCATCAATATCACTGGAAATTTCAATTCTTCAGCATCGTAATCCTATAAATCACCCAATGTGTGGTGCAGTGATTTGTACTCACCTTCCTGCAAAATAGAAGAAGTCCTCATGAACTCTTGACATCAACCATTAATAGAGACTTTATAGTTTTCTAGAGTATGGAACCTCATAAATCTGTAAGACTCCAGATTTCTCCAATGTCTGATATCCTTCATCGTCATAAATTGGTTTGTCATCCTCAGTTCATAAAATTTTCTTTTATATAACTTCCATCTCTATCTAGTCCTTGTTTTCATTGGTGTAATGATTGTAATCGTTTAATTTTCTTGTGCAAATGTGAGATTCTAAATCATGCCCAATGATTATGCCCTCGGGATACTGCATTTCAAAAATATTTCCCTAGGTGCTCCCTCTACTTTTTCCTTGGGTTCATTTTACTTCCTGCTCCTTGTGTCCATTGCAGATGCTCTCGTTGGTGCCATATCAACCTTTCATAATTTGCCCTTGCATTGTTTCTACCTTCCACTTCCTCTATAACCCTAAACTTATGTGCTCTAGCTCTAGTTTCTTCTTATCAAACCCTAGCTCCCTGAACCATACTCTTCACACACCTTCCACTTGCTCAAAAAATTCTCACAATGGAACTCTATTACAGTTATGACCATGATCAATTGGTTAAATTTTCTTCCTATTTGAACCGACACTTCATAATTTTTTGCTCTTCAATTTTCTTCTCAAGGATCAAAAATTTAGATATGAAAGGTAAGAATGAAGTGGCATGCACTCATTTTATAAATTTTTCCAATTCTTCCACTTTAATTTCTCCTCACCTACCACTGCACTTCAGATTTAATTATGCTTTTATACTTTTTCCATATTTATTTCTTCTTTTTTCTGTGCCCTATTCGTAACCTTCTAGCATGCCTACTAAGTATCATCCATAGACCTCATTATGCATGCCTTCATATGAAAAATTACATATTCCTATGTGCCTCATACCAATTATTTTACCATATTTCTTCCTACCTTGCGTTACACTATGGGATCCTTTTATCACACGTGGTCTTCATCTAAGCGATTTCATTATTAGCACCATCAACCTTAGTACTCATAGGACCTTTATCTTATGTGATATCCATTCAAAGAATACCCTCAACCATGCCAACCACACACTATTTTTATCTTTCACACACTTGAACCTCGTTCATCCCACATTAATAATATGTGCGGTCCTATGCGCATGAAATCAAGAGATAGTAATCAGCTTCTTGCGCACAAGCGCACTTATTACAAAAAAATGAGGAAACAAAAAATAACAAAAAATAAAAATGATTGAAATGAAACAAATGAAATGGAAATCTAATCTAAATGGCAATATTGACTTATTACAAACACTAATAAAAAAAATTATAGTAGGGCTTTAACCTACTCCCATTGAAGTAAATAAGAAACATAGTGCCTTCCAACACTTGTAACTTACATGCACCTAATTAAAGCATCTTGATTACTAGAAAAGGTCCCAACCAATGCACTTTTAGTTTCCCTTGGTGGTAAAAAAAACTTAGAGTCTTTGAGAAGAACCATATTTCTAACCTCAAACATCTCAGTATTAATGTGTGTATCATACCATACCTTATGCCTTCCCTTCTCAGTCTTCTGGCTCAAACGTGCAATGGTGCACCTCTCATCTAACTGCATTAGATTCTCAATGCACTCTTCAACATCCTATTAATAATCATGTCCACCTTCATGTGCAATACATAAGTATTGTAACATAAATTCCACTAGGAAGAATGCCTCTGCATCTAACACCAATAGAAAAAGGGTATCCTTAATCAAACTTTTATAAGTTGTCCCATATGCCCAAAGTAAAGTTAACACTTTTTCATCTCAATATTTCCTTCCAACATCACAAATTTTTTTCAATGAATGTCCCAACATCTTATTGAAATTAGTTGCAGGACCATTAGCTAAAGGGTGGCATACAGTAGTTTTATGGTGTGCCAGTATAAAATCTATCAATAGGATCCTTATTGTCTTATTCAAAAAAATGATTTCCTCTATCACTTTTCAAGTTTAATGGATAACCATACCTACTAATAATGTTCTCCCATAAAAATATTACATCTGTTGTTAGAAAATCATTTATAGGTGATGATTCTTCACACCTTGTCTGATAATTTTTGCAAGTAATAATGTACTACATGTCATTCCTACACGCAAGTGGAAAATTATGACCTACAAGGCCAATATCACACTTTTCACAAGGTTCTGCAATTTCTATAGGCATGAGTGGCATCTCATATATATGTCTAGGTTTTCTAAGGAATTGAAAGTGATCATATACCTTCACATACTCCTATGCATCCTTGTACAAAGTCTCCCACCAAAGTCCAGTCATTAGAATATTACACGTGGTAGCATCAGAAGGGTAATGTCCTCTTGTTATCCCTCCATGATCCTCCTACATAATAGCTTCATGATCAAGCTCCAGAACTTAACAACACAACACATCAACATGAATCAACTTCTATAAATCCCCACTAATCAACTGATAAGGCATTGCACATATAATAAGTTGCTTTTTTATCCAAAGTATTCATTCCTTAAGAAGCTTGTTTAGTGTACAAGAGTATTGCAATATCATCCAATTTTGTGGGCATATGGTTCAATATAAATAAATGTGTATCTAGTATGGTGTCATCTATGCTCTACGTGTCCTCACAAGAAGTAATCCTTGATAAATGATTAGCTCCTAAATTTATCCTACCTGGTTTGAAAATAATGTTGAAATCAAACTCATGGATTAGGAGTATCCATCTAAATATACACCCTTTAAAAACAATTTTCTTTCACCAAATACTTGGATGCCATATGATATGTGTATAAAATAAGAGATGTAGCCAACATATACTTCCTAAACTTGTGAAGCACGTAAATCATAGACAAAGCTTCATGCTTAGTAGTTGTGTAATTCTGCTCCACGGGGGTCAACTTCTAGTATGCAAAGTAAATAGGATGATACACAATTCATTCCTCTGGTTTTACCAGCAGCACTTCACTCATTGTGCTAGAGGCATCAACATGAACATGAAAAGGATAATTCCATGAAGTTAAGCCCAAAATAGGTGCAGTAGTAAGCCTTTCCTTTAGTGTTTCAAATTCTTGTTGTTGTCTGTTACCCCACTAAAAATTTCCTTTAGATTTCAACAACTCTTAGAATGGCACAAAAATCTTTCCATTTCCTTTGATAAATTTCTTACGATAACCTGTGTGAACCAAAAATCCATGCACCTCAATTTGGCTAATAAGCTCTTCCAAACAAAAAATAATTGCTACCATAGTTAGGTCTTCAAACAATCCTTGTTTTCAAATGATGTGCCAAAGTAAGGTGCCGAAAGGTGTAGAAAAGATTATTTTTTTAATTTTGAGAGAGATAATAAACTTCTTGAACCTTTCAAACATGAGCCTCAAATTTTCATAGTGCTCTTTCACTAGACCATACATTGTCTAATCATCCAAATATAACTGCAAGAACTTGTGAGTGAAGTCTTGAAAGACCTACATAACAATGCACGTAAAAACTACGGGCACATTTTTAAATCTAAAGCGCATCACATTATATGCAAAAATTACCCATTCTGTGGTGAAATGTTTTTTTTTCCTAGTTTTTTTTCTCGATGTGCACCTAGTGATAACATGAAAATCCATCTATAAAAAAATATATCTCGTGCCCAGCTACTCCTTCCAAAATTTCTTCAGTGAAAGGTGTGTGAAAGGGATCTATAACACATGAAAAATTCAACTCTTTGTAGTCCACATAGATCATAATCCTTCCATCCTTCTTGATACTTATAATCACGGGGATGACCAATTCAGATTCTACAATAGGCTCAATAATTCCATACTTGAGAATCTTATTAATATCCTCCATTAATTTCACATGAAAATTAGGGTTCTTCATATAATTCATCTTTGTAACCATGCATGAACCTTATTTTAACTTTATTTTCATCTCACCCAAAGAAGGATGCATACCTTTTAATTAATGATAACCCCCAGGAAAAAGATCATGAAAATAACACAGTAGGCAAAATACCTACAAACCTCTTTCAAATCATCCACTTCGTTCTATGGGATCTCAATATGATTTTCTCATTCACGCTCGTGTGCCTTATCTTTCAAGAATTGTATCTCACCTTGTAATTCTCTAATGACTCCCATAATTTAGATACTTCACATGTATCAGCTCCTTCTAAGTATTGAGAGGCTTAGCCTTTAAAGGTTAACACATATGGGTTACCTTAGCATGGGTTGAAATTTTTTATCAGGAATCCTCTTCATTATCCACTAATAACCATTCAATAATTATACCTTGATCATTCCGGACCCCTATCCTTATTTTTATTTACTCATGTCTCTTATAAATATGGGTAATCCTCCAACTTATGTGGCTTTTTGAACCATGAGAAAGATGCATTATGGGGTCAATCCTGCTAATAATGATCAAATGAACCACAAGTTTAGCAAGTTCCTCTGATGAACCTACCTCTACCACCACCGTGAGCTCATTCTTGAAATCCTCCTCAGAAGGCTCCATTCGTGTTATCACTTTATTTATCCCCTTCTTGTTCCTTCGATCTGCTAGCTACGCTAATATGGCACACTCCTGTCTCAAAAGCTTCAAATATGTGGTAAATCAATTTACAATCAATGGTCTCATAAGTGTGGAACTTATAAATATTATAATACATGGACACCTTATTTGTAAGAACACAATGCAATAATGAGTAATCTCAAATATCATGGTTCAGGTGACAGACTTCATAATCAATTAGTAACACATGCACTAATTTACATGAGAAGATGTTTTCAGTATGTCCCTCAAATTCATAATTTTTACACCATATTCCACTACACGTCTCATATACTAAGTTAGTAGAGAGATTCTCTAACTATTTTTCATAATTGCAATATGCACTTCTAAGAATGAATTTACTCTTTTATCAACACTTCCAACTACCTCAGCATGCAGTGTTACCTCTAAGGCCTCACGGGGATCTACATAAGTCTTATGAGATAAGGCTCTTCAAAATGGATTCAACAATACTCCAACGAACCACTTTGCATGATGACTAGGATGAATATCATCAGAAAACTAGGACAAAAAAAGTCTTAAAATGTGCATCATACTTTGATACACTTTCAACTAAACCCTCATTGATATCCTTAAGTGATTTTATGGTCTTCTTCTCAAATTCTGTAATATGAAATTCTATTAAAAATATAGAATACAAAGCATCATAGTCCACCATAGTTTTATGTTGGTCATACTAATGGTAACAACTATGTGTGTACCCTTGAAGAGTAGTAGTGAACTTATTTACTTTTTGATCTGAAGCTATAATTCCCTTAGCACGTCATAGTAGTTCACACTTATGCACATGTGATACTACATCTTCAATACCCCTATACTCTTGTAAGTGAAGAGACATTTCATAGTATACCTGAGGTGTCAACTGAAATGGTTGCTAAGGTGGTGTTTTATTTGGAATTAATTGTTTTGGATTTGGATGTTTTCCCACCATATCCAGAACCATAAACTCTACAATTAATTACTCCTTTTATCTACCCAATCCTCCTAAACCTCATGAACCTCATATGCCCCTGATTTGTGTTGAGGTATAGTTGACGTGATTCCTTGTTTTCTAGTTATGGTAATAGTCTAGACACCAACGATCTGTGTGGTTGTAGGTTCTACTGAAGTACTTCTAACAATTTGCGTACTAACACTTTGTCCTAAAGACGAGCCTGGGAATAATCCTACCATAAAATTTCCAAACACTAGTGCTAACTATGTTGCCATAGGTACAATACTAACCTAATCTCCTGAATTAAATACCAAATTATATCTAATCATCTCTTCTTGTCTACTACCACTAACCTACTTCTCAACAATTACCCCTAGATTTGAAATACCAAGTGAAAATCTAGGTTGCTAGGTTGGATTAGATAAATGCATGTGGCCCTTGTTCCTTCCTTTGAAACATTTTTGTCTGAACCCAATGGAGATTCCCTACATCACTTACCTAAATTTGGGAGTTCCTAATGATGCATCTCCTTGTATTCCACGCAATATTTAAAACCTTTGTGATCCATCATCCTCATAAAATATTAATAAATAAATGTATAGCGCATAAATAAGATCCTCTACGCTCGCACAAGAACCAGAACTCAACCTCCTCAAGACACAAATATGTGGAAATAACATACTCGAAAGTATAAGTGCACAACACTCCAGCCCGCTAATGATCTACATATCTAGTCCAATCAATATCAACATCAAACATAGTCTTATAATATTCCTACATTTAGATCTTCAGCATATAAATCTAACAATTTGTAATGCATATGTTGATAACCATTCATACAATTGAACTGGAAATATGCGGAAGAAAGTCTTATAAATATCATCATAAATATTGTCTTTCATCCACTACCATGCATTAAATTCAGGTCCAGTACTATATATTTATGCAAAATGATCCTAACTATCCTCTACCCAAATTTAAATTCTCTCCAGATTCAACTGATACGTCATCATTAAGAAACATCATGATAGCCAATGTGAAAATTGGTTCTACCAACAAAACCAAAATGTAGTCTTATTATTTCACTTAAATGTTATGCGCATTGGCACTTCATTTAGACAAATTTGAATGCTCACTCAAAACATATGAAGATAAAAAGTCCTTATTTTTTGTTAGCTTCTCAAGATGTTAGCATGAAAATACATGATACTATCCAACCAAATAATCATTCAATCATACTTAATCAATGCATAAATTCAATTGCGAACAAATGTAATAAGGAAACATAGAAATCAGATAACAACTAATATCAAGTACAAGAACACATCTCCATATTCTGACACATTGATAACAAAAATCCAACCACAATTATCCATCTATTCATAAAAACATATATCCAATTATCCATATCCATATTCTGATACATAATAAAAATTTGATATATAAAATTTAATACCAATGAGCATAGATTCATGTGTGTCAGTAAACCACAATAACACCAATGATCTCTCATACATGGTACTCAAAATAATGATATATGAAAATTATATACATGTGTGGGGACATGCCCTTCACCACCTATGCACTCTCAAAATAGATTGCATAATCAAAATAATCATGTGTACATATAAAAGCAACAATAAAGCATGTATGCAAGCCTATTAATAGAATAACCCTCTAAATGTTTCTTTACTTCGATTATTAACTTGATCCATGCATGACCTTTCATATTTTATTTCCATGTGCTTCATCCCAAAAATAGACATTCCATGATCATCAAGTCTACTTGATTTTCTCCTTTGTGTGATCTACAATCTTACTCATCATTGTTTATTTTTAGCACATAGATGCAAAATTAGATAAGTCCTAGAATTATACTTTCTGGACACATGCCACTTGCACGCCTCAATCCTCCATGCAATTTCTTTATACTTAGTCAATTTTACTTGTCCAACAACTCCTCACTATGGATATGTCCTTTTCTCAACCCAATTTTTGGCTCTTCTTGCACATAAACTCTTATAGGCTGAATCTTCTTCCATTATAGCTCATCATATTGAACATGGTTACTCAGACGTGCTCAGTTGTCCCTTACCTTGTTTTCCTACCTTCCATTGACATGAAATGAAATTGTGTTTTTATATGGCTTGAAATATTGATGATATAAGACTCTTCTTTGGCCACATAGAGTTTTTAGTTCAACGAATCTTCGACAAATCCACCTTGACTCCTTTCAAGGTCTCCTACAATCCTCCATTATCTTCTTCAGTTCTTGTAACTTGGCCATCCCCTTATTTACTCAAAGGATTTTTCCTATCTTGGCCACCTCTTGTTGCTCCATGTACCTAGATCTTATTTTTGGAGGTTTGTCTCCTCTATTCGCATGCATACCTCTAGGAAAATACCTACGAATTATTTTCTCTTTTCTTGGCCTCCAACTAATATGTCATTTTCATGTTCTAATAAGTTTTATTATCAAGACTTATTAATTATTTAACCTATTTTCTTGGTAAAACACTTTCCCTCTTTATGCATTTTAATCCATTCTTTGATTTTTTTGTAAATGGGTTAAAGTGGATTGTTTTTCTTCAGCGAATGTGTTGGTGTATAGGCTTGGTGACGTATGGTGCTTTGATTTGATGTAAATGGGGGGGGGGGGAGAATAACGTTTTTTATTTTTAAAATAAAAATAATATCATTGGTATTGTAAAGGAGAGGACTATTATTGTTTTTCTTGTTTTTAAAGCCTTTTATCTTCGTCCGACGAAGACAAAGGGTGAGACCTGAGTTTGTAGGAAGTAAATCTCCCCTCATAAGCTCAACCATTTTCTTAATCATTCTTTTTCATTTCTAATGATTTTATGCATGATAACCTTTCCTCTCATTTTAGGTGATTTTTAAATGAGTTAGTAAAATTTTAAATTAAATAAGTTGTTATTTATGGGAGCTTATATTTGCTATAAGTTTTGATCGGTGGCTCTGATTTGAGCATTTTTTTAGTCAAAAGAATTTTTTTCTCATGCTCTACATGATGGATTATTTTTGTAAACAAACTAAATTATTAAGGGACACATCATGGGTGGTCCTTGTAAAACTCTATGAGGACTTACATTTTTTGTAGTAACTTATAAACTGCCATCTGGGATAATGTTTGGGGTTTATCTCCATTATTGAGTTTCATTGTTCTCTTCTTATGCTCAAATCTGAGAACTTTATTTCTTAGAATGTAAAAATTCTAAATTATTACATTATGCATGGTTTTTTTCCCTACCTCCATGGTCTTATTCTTGAGTCTGATGAGTGTCTAAAAATGATGAGTAGTTCAACGAAAATGATTGGGTCTATGTCCTTCTTGCTGTGACTATTTTTAGGGATATATTACATTTTTATAACACACCGAGTTCCCTTTAGCTTCATGGACCATTATCTAATAGTTGCATTGCAACCTTGTTTCATCATCTGAGAATTTCACTTCCCTAGGCCAGTCTAGTTCTGCCATAGATTTTCCCCCTTCTCACATCCCTTTCATTTTTGAGTTTTCTTTTGCAATTATTTTCTACTCATGAGTCCTATATTGACCATTAGTCACAGGATATTTCTATGATAAAAATATTCCTATTGTTACCTCCATAGAGCTCATTTTCGTGCATGTTTATGTTTCCATTATATCTCCACAATTGTTTTGTATTGAATCACCTTCCTTTGAGAAAAATATGACCATTTTCCTCATGATCTATTATGTCTTGATTTCTCAATTAAAGACACTCCACATACACCAGTTGGTACCTTTGATTTTATCATTGCTTTATCTTAGACTTCCAACGTCTCTTCACAATAGTGTTCTCCTCATAATTCATGTTGTGATGGTAATACATTCTTGTCAGACATTTCTCTAATTCAGAAATACTATTTCCACGAGTATCTTTCCGACGTAAGTTGTTTTTTTCATATCCCATTTGTGTTTTATTATGGGAATGTGTTGTGATTGAGCCATCACACATTCTAGAGGACCAATTAATCTCCTTCAATGGGAATTCTCTCCTTGGGATATTTTTCACTTCTACTATTTTTGATATGTTTCGTGATACAATTCTTCTTTTGGATCCCTTTCTTAGGGTTATTGAGCCCCCACAATTTAATTTCTATGACATGTATATTGCAGTGACATTCCCATTGTCTTTTGTGCAAACCTTTTCTAGGCCTATGCTATCTTTCATCTACATACTATTTTTAAATATCATAGTAATTGAGGATTATTCTTCCTTTATGAAGTGGGTCATCATTCATTTCTCTCATTTTTTCCTTCCTAAGGGTAGGAACATTGTTTTAGTGCAGGTAGATTCTTAATTATTTACTTTTATGACCACATCATCGATACTCTTCATAGGGACATTATTTTCCTCAATTATTTCTATCTCTAATTTTTAGAATGATCATTGTATGTGGGTACATCATCAGGTCGTGTTACTGGGACCCAACTCTTCTTCTTCTCCATTTTTCTTGAGTGAATTTTCTTGTCTATAATTTGGTGGGAGTGTTTTCCCACTGGTTTTTCTTAATTTACTATATCATTTTGAGATATTCATTATACATGGGTATCTCATCAATCCTTGTTTCTAGGATCTTCCTTCCTTTTTAACTTCGCACCTAAGTTGTGATTATGTGGGGGGTATTAGTGTAGGATTTATTTTCCTCACTTTATTTGCATTATCATACTCATTATATGCCATCTCAAATGGAGTTTTTATACACTCATGGGATATTATTTCTTATGTGTAATGGTTTTATTGAGTTACCTTACCATTTGTGTTGGGTTATCTTACTAGTTTTGTGAAGTCAACTCTACTTCTAGTATCAATTGCTAAGAGTTATTCACCACTAATCTAGGCGGTAGTTGGAATTTCTTCCTCTTATACATGTACATCACTTACATCATTATTTTGATATAGAGCATGGAGTTTATTTGAATCTATTCTGACCTTGTGATTTCTTGATCATATTACATCTTATTGTTAGTTATTTTTTATTTCTACAATTTTTTGTGCATTTTTTTTTTATCATAGATCTAAAAACTCTAATATGCATCCTGTATATATTCCTTGCAATAACCTTTTAATGATGGGAATAATGTGTAAGCCCTTACCCCTATAGTATTCTTCTATCCTCCCAATTAACAAACTAATCATTCTTACACTTTATACTAACGTAACACATTCATATTTTTGAGAAATTTAAAATTGCTATCTAGCTGCCCCCCAGATCCCCCGCCAACTTCTCTCACGAACCCGTTATTAATTATCCTAATCATCTCTATAAGCTAAAAATTTCACTATTGATCTCCTCACCACACACACACAAACACGCGGGCGCGCACCCACACACACACACACACACACACAAACAAAAAAAAAAAAAACACACACAAACACATGCACGCGAGCGCGCGCACCTACACACACCCACATCCATGAATTAAAAAATGAAGGAAAAATATACAATCCAAAAAACCTCTGAATCTCCCACCATTAATCAACCTCCAACATGAATTCATCTCAAGTATCACTTCCTCCATGTGGCTTTTTAAAATTGAGCCACACTCTCCATGAAAAAACATGAATAAATAGAATTATCATACCACCATGTTGTCACCTTCACAATCAAAAAAGATAATCTTACTAAAGTAGTTCCAAATCTTAAGCCATCAAGTAATAAACCATACAAAAAATTTATTCCATATTTAGAAAAGAAAGTCAATAAGGAGCATGAACTTTAAAAAGGAGAATCTACTCAAGGTAAAAGGATATATAATTCTTTTGATTTCATTATCTTGATTCTTATCCCACTTAAAACTGTTGATATTTTTTTGAGGAAGAGAGATTTGATGATGTTTTCACATTGTTCTAAGTTTCCTATTCAAAATAAAACATAACATAGTCTTCAATTAACATTTTGTTAATTTAATATAATATTAAACAATAAAAATTTATTCACTAAATCAATATGATAAAATCTTGAAGCTAAAAATAGTACTAAGACTAAGGTAATCAAAATCTTGAGAAATATATATTTATTAACAAATTTAACCCTATATTTTTACATCTTTATGGTAGGTTCCTTATACTCTTGGTATATGTCTTGCAAAACTTTTTGATAATAAAGATAATATATATGGGGTAAAAAATAAACCTAAAGCTACTTTTATACCTATTCATAATTAAATTTGCATCATGGTTAGCCCCAAAAATTATTATATCCTTGTTATGGTGGCGATGGTAAAATTGTGACTTGCGTGAGATTGTTCGCATAACACATTATTTCTATGTGGTTTTTGTTTGTATTTTTTGTTGATGAAAAAAACCCTACATTAACAATAATTAAAAATTAACAAGTTTGGTGTTATATTTAATTGAAATCCATGTCCCTACTATGCAAATTATCTCAACATAATAAATTTATGTTAAACTTAGATTAGATAGCGTAATAATATTTAAAAATGATGTTTGTTAGCTAATGAAGTGGGGTTGAGATGGTTTGGTCATTTGGATGTTTCCAATCCCACCAAGGTTCGATTCTCATTGAGGCATTTGAGCCTGATTGTAGGTGTGAATATTTGATAATGGATCCCATGGAGAATGTGGGTGGGTTACGTGATAGATGAAGAAAAATTTTATTATGGGTAATGCTCTAAGTTTGGTATGGTTTATAGGATGTGGGTTATAACAATTCATCAAGGTTGTGTGGTCTTGGGTATATGGGGCCCCCAATTGTTTCCTAGACCGATTGTCATGTTGTTAATTAAAAAAGTGAAACACAAGGAAAGGGACCCATCAATCCTTGTTTATCGATCAAAAAATGAAGTTCGTCATCAGAAGTGTTGTGGAAACATCACAATATTCTAATGCTTTAGTGGAATAGTTCTATAACTCTAATACACCAAGTACAATGCTTGATTTAATAGATCATCTAGTATAATACAAGCACTCCAACTCTTATCACTTTCATCGACACAATCAATACAACACTATAAATGTTAGATACTCTTAAGAAGGTTTTATTTAGATTGCATTCATTATGTTTTTTATATTTTTATTAATATTTTTGATACGTGGACATGTATTTGTATCTTCTTTATCAAGTGATTTATATTCTTTCTATATCTCATTCCACTAATGTTGTAATTTTAGAGTAAAAATACATAACGAATGGAAAAACCAACAAAAAAGACCAATTTTTTTTTATCACAAAGACATACATGGAAAATAAAAGACCATGTAACGAAATTAATAGTATTATGAAGAAAAATCAATTATCATTAAATAAACAAGAGGATGGAAGACACAATAAGAAGAGAGTACAAAGTGGAAAATGTGATAAGACTAAAGATAAATAATAACTCACAAGTATGTGAATACACTAGAAAATAATGCAAAATTTTAACTAATTCCATTACAAAATTAGGTGTTTACACTTGTTTTAATGTTTTGAAAACAAAGAACACATTTTACATCGAAAAACAAGATTGAAATTAAAAGTTCTTCAAATCATCTAGTCTTAGTTAATGACACAGTATTTCATTTGTATTAAATGTAAATGGTTTTAAAAGGACCATACCCTAGAGTAAAACCAAAAAGACTCAACAACCAAGATATACAAGAGAGAACAAAGTGATTTTTTTGATATGTGTGGACCACACCGCAACAAAAACCCAAAAATCTAGATAAAACTATAAGTGGACTAATGCAAGGGCCAACTACCTACAAGAAGCCCAAAAAAAACTAACAACAACAAAACAACAACTCAAAACAACACCACAACAGTTGCATAGAGAACAAAAAGGAAAAAGGGAACTAGTTCACAAATTTGTTCTACACTTTAAGAGATACCCTAACTACCCTATAATAGTCCATAGTTGTCGCAATATTAGGGTCCCAATTGAACTCTTTGAACTTCTTCGTAATCCTTCCATTCTTCCAAGTGGGAGAAGGAATCCCACAAATATCACAGATATCATGAATGTGAACCTAGAGAAGATCAAGGACCACTCTATTTTTTAATTTTATTAGTGGTAAAAATAGGGTTAAGGGGAATCTACCCCGTACATCAAAAAATCTCCATGAGAGTAGATAAAGCCAATTATAATAACATCAAAAAATGAGAGTATAAACGTTCATAGTAATAAGAGCACTTAGCAGCCCATATAGGGATACAAACAGCAACAAAAAACCATAGTCAAACTAACAACATTGAAGGAACTAATAGCCATAGATAGAGATAGTGAAAAAATAGATCACCCCACACTAAAGTCATTTGTAGGCTTTTACAAGCCCCTCCTGTACCTCAGCCCATTCTTTTGCAAGAGAATCAATATTAATAGCCAAAGAGCCTAGGTCTAAACCATTCCGGATCACCTTTTGTTTCCTTCCTCGACTATCCACAACACAATAAGTATTGGCAAGCTACCCTAGATTTTGAAGGTGTTATAGGGTCGACTTAACAGTCACGATGCTCCATTCCATATAGCTATGGAGGATAGATTTTACCTGATCCATTTCCCTAGTTATGGCCCCAAAGTTGGCCTTTAGGATCTCAATCTCGCCACCCTACCCATTGCTAACTACTTCCTACACCTACTCCTTCATCTTGTGCCAATCATTGAAAAAGACTGGACCGAGCTCTTAGTGAGTTGCATGTCCCCCTTGAGCTCATCGATATCAGCCACCATCCTAGCCAAGTCATTATCCCCTTTGATTGGGATGACATGACCCATAGCATCATAGTGTTTTTCCAATTGAGTGTTTATAGGATTCGGAGCACCCTGTTTGCTAGACTCACCCTTAGTGTTCATCTCAATGCTCAGGATTTGCTTATATTTAAGATATTTTACGTTTTACACTATGACCACCTCCACCTCATTCTCTTCTATGTCACCATCCTGAGAATATTCATCATCGCTTGAATCCTCCTCCTTTGATTCATACCCCGAACCATTTGCATAAGTTCAAAAGCCAGCTTGAGGGCACCAGTTTTGTCAATGTCTAAGGCCACCCTTTTGAAAAGGGAAAGGATAAAGCCATGGTGGAAATGGGTAGAGATCCTACGCATTTTAAACTGTGAAATAGAGGCACACAGGGAATGATACAAGAAATAGGGAAAACTAAAATCCTGCCCCCATCTAAAATGGTTTAGCATTAGGAGGTGGTAAGCCTAAATACATTTGGGGAAGTCTTCCAGGGTTGAGAATTGAATTAAGGTGAGATCTACCTTGTCATATGGATTATGTAAAGACATTCTAAGGTAGCCAGCAAAATGGGAGGTGAGATTCCAAATACCTTTAAGAAATAGATTTAGTTCTTCATATGCTTCCTTCTTTAACCACCAAATCCATAGTGATCTCTAGACTGCTCCCCTTCATCTCAAAAACAACACCTTTTTTGGTCACTTTCCATGAGCTAGAAAATTCTTTGTTGAGATTCTTGTAGTGTATTTTTAGAAAGGGGGTAAAACCCTTTCTATCAAACAGGGACATAGATTTGGGAGTGACCCTAGCGAGGTCAGCAGGTTTAGTCCTGACTAGATCCCCACCCATTCTGCTAAACAACAAAGCTATCTTCATAAAATGACTAAGAAACTAGAGAGCCGAGAGCCTACTCGTACACCATAAAATGATTCTACAGTAATGGATTCCAGATAGAGTTCTCCAAAAATACGTGTAAATCACAAACCTGATCTTCTCGTAATTAAGAAATAAATAAAAAATCATCATACAACAAAGGATCATGATAGAATTAACAACCCATGAAAAGATCTTATACGTGAGCATTAATGTGTTTTAATAACTGTGCCCACACCTTGGGATCGAGAATTTCCACCTTCCTCAAAAGTGTCAAATCATGCCCATTAACCCCCATATTAACAAAGAAATCTACCTCGACATTTTCTTCCCTATACACATGTTTGAAGGAGATTAAATTAAAAGAATGGGCCATTTGCTTAATACTCTTAATAGAGTTAAAATTGGCAATAGATATGGGTCCTTTCTTATTTATGTTGTTAATTATGTTCAGGGAGTCGCCTTTCACTTCCAAATTAACAAAATTCATTTGAAGAGCTATAGATAGACACCAAAAGAGCCTAGCAGCTTCAACAACATTATTAGTTTTAGTGTCCAAATTGTAGAAGTATCCAAGAATAAAAGTTCCTTCAGAATTATGAAAGACCCCACCACAGCCAGCTCGACTAGGATTTCCCTTGGAAGTTCCATTAAAGTTTAATTTTAGATAGTCCTTGCTAGCTTTGACCCATCCATTTAGTCTAGGGTTCAGACTAGGGGGGCTAAGGGTAAAAATTCCAAAACCCCACTTCAAGGAGAAACAAGATTCATACTGAGAGAAATAATTCTTTTGGGAGTTCAAGATAGAGTAGTTAGCAAGGATGTATCTCACACAGTGGGCTCTAATTTTTACATGCGATTATTTTTTGCCTTTAAATATTCTTCTATTTCTTTCCTTCCATATTCCCCAAGCCAAATGTATTATAGATAAAATCCATAAGAAATTCAGATCTTGGCTCTTAAAAGGACTAGCCCATTGGATCCACAACAATTTTATGGATTCTGGGAAGACCCATTTGAAATCAAGAACGTTAAGCATGGTTTCCCTAACCGAAACAAGAAACAGATAGTTAAGGAACAGGTGTGAGGCATCTTCACAATCAGATTCACACAAAACACATCTATTAACCATGTGGAAATTTCTCTTGTTGAGATTGCCAACAGTTAGAATCCTATCATGGATAACCAACCACCAAAACATATTAATTTTGGGGATTAATTATTTGATCCATATGCTTCCCCAAATAAAATTATCACCTATCTCCTCCTCATGAAAGAAAGAGTGGTAGGCACTTTTGATCGATAAAATACCATTTTCTTCCTTAGACCAGTATAAGCTATCTTTAACAGGATTCTCTCTATTAATAATAACTCCTCTTAATTTGTTGTTAATAGAAGAGATCTCTAAGATGTTAGAATGATCCAAAGATATTGTTTTCCACTGTCCCAAAGGATCATCCAAATATATTAATCTCTAACCTTAGTCCCATATTTGGACACAAAGTCTCTTTGGATAATAGGGAAAATAGTCTCGAGAGGAATATTCTCCAGCCAGTTGTCCTCCCAAAAGTTAATGGTGTAGCCAATTCCAAAATTCCATTTACATCCTTCAGATAACACATGTTTAGCCCAATTTAAGGACTTATAGAAGCATGAAGAAGCATTAGATTTCTGGGTATAAAAGGACCATTCATTAGCAGACATGTTAGGCTAGTATTTACATATTATGAAACTAGTCCAGACACTATATTTCTTTAACAGTCTCCAACTCATTTTGGCTAGCATATATTTATTCATTTTAGTCCAATATCTAATACCAAGGCCACCAAATGTTTTCGGGAAACAAACCTTATCCTAGGCAATTAAAGGAATTTTGTCTTTTGATTCAGTTCCACTCCATAGAAATCTATTTTGTATACTCTCCATCTTGCATGCAATCTCAGAGGGTAATCTATAGATAGACATTATATAAATCAGTAAATTCTTTATAGATCATTTAAGAAGGATAGCTTTTCCTACTTGACATAGAATCGATCCTTTCCACCCTTCAAGTTTCTTCAGAAATCTATCAATTAAGAAATTCCATTCAGCATTCTTAGGTTTTTCTGTCCCTATAAGCATACCAAGGTATCTGGTTCAGAGGGTTTTAGAGGGGCAACCAAGAATACCAGTAATTTTGATGCTTCTTCTTTCAAGGGTATTGATAAAGAAGACAAAGATTTTCCCATAGTTTATCAATTGATCCAAAGCTTCCTCATAATCCTTCATTAACTGCTTGAATTCTCTAGCCTTAAGGACACAAGCAACTCCTATCAACATGGTATCATCAACAAAATGTTGATGAGAAACCCTCTGAAATTTTACAGTAAGGGAGATACATCTGATTCTACCCTCCATGGTAGCCTTATTAAGATTTCTACTTAGGGTCTCAACAAAAATAATGAAGAGAAAGGGTGAGATAGGATCACCTTGTCTTAATTCACGCGTGCTGTTAAAATAACCATAAGGAGTCCTATTAACCAGAACTGAGAACATAGTAGTGGAAATACAAGATAGAATCATCTCCAAAAAATTCTCACCAAATCCAAATCTTGAGAGAATCTTCAGAAGAAAAGGACAAGAGAATCTGTCATAGGTTTTTTCCATATCCATCTTAACGAACATAGCTTCTTTCTTGTTTTATTTCATAGAGTGGAGGGTCTCTTATATGGTGACAATGCCAAGTTGAGTTTATCTACCCATAAAAAAAACTCCTTGCTAATCACAGATAATTAAAGGTAGCACAACCTAGATTCTTGAGGCCAAAATTTTTTAGCACATTTTATAAACACATTTACAAAGACTTATGGGTCTAAAATTTTTAAACTCTGTAGGATCATGATTCTTAGGAACCAAAGCCAGAAAAGTGCTATTTAGCTCATGTACAATCTTTTTGTTCTTTAAAACTTCCTAGATAACACTCTGTCATAATGTCCCAAAAAGTTTGAAACAAGAAATCTGGGAAACCATCAAGTCACGAGGCTTTATTAGGGTTTAGAGATTTGACCATGAATTCAATTTCTTCCATCAAAGGTATTTTAGTGAGCATGAGGTTTTCGTCATCATTTATCAAACGGGGGATCATGTCAAGAAACTGCTCTTCCTTAGTGTTGTTAGGAACCCAAGAAGCGGTCAAAAGCCTGCTGAAGAAAGAACACGCCTCTTGTTGAATTTTCTTAGAGTCATTGAGCATAACTCCCTCTCCATTTTTTATGCTTAGAATTCTATTAGAGATCCTCCTTTTGAGAGTAGATATATGAAAAAATTTGTGTTCTTATCACCCTCTTTAACCCAAAGGGATCTAGATTTCTGTTTCCAAAAAAATTCCTCCTTCCTGAGGATGTTATGATACTCAGCAAGTAAATCATTCTCATTATTTTGGGTAAATATAGAATTGCAAACCTCCGGCGACTTCAAATCTTTCTGGAGCGAAGAAATCTCCTTAGCTAGGGATTGCTTTTTTTCGAAAATGTTGCCAAAACTTTTTTTATTCCATTCTTTCATATTTTTGTAACATGAGCAAGTTTTTTAACAATTCTGAATAAAGCCATACCTTTTATTTTTATATTCCACCACCCCTTCACCAGCTCAATAATATCCTCATCAAGCAGCCACATCTTTTCAAATATGAAAGGAACTCTCCTCCTATCCTTAGTCTTGATCTGGAATAGAATAGGACTATGATTAGATCCTATGCGAGGAAGGGAAAACAACCAGGCTTCTTTGTTGAACCAACCCCAAGAGATTAATGGTCTGTCAAGTTTAACCTGAATTAGGTGGTCTTCCTTCCTTCTCTTAGTCCAAGTAAATCTACTTCCTCTAAGCTCAACATCCATAAGATTATTGAAGGAAATAAAATCTTGAAGGTCTTCCATGCTTTTAGTGAGATCTATATCTCCCCATTTTTTTCCCCGGACACAGAGGAGTGTTGAAATCTCCCAAAATCACCCATTCTATGCCTTTAATTATATTTTGAAATTTGGGGAGATTGGCCCAAAGTTTTTTCCTTTCACTTTTACTATTAGGAGCATAGATATTAGATAAGTTCCATAACTCTTTAGATATTTTATCCTGAAAAAGCATCGCCATATGGTTATTTCTGTTAAGGAGCTTCGTACCTTTGAGTTTTTCTTCGTTCCAAATAACAGCCATTCCCCCAACTGTGCCTATCGAACTAACACTGAAACCCCTAAAATTTTTGTAAGACCTACTACAAGTCTCAAGAAAGTGTGGAAACCTCCCCTTGAAGGTACTACGGTAATTAGGATATGCTTCTTAATAATAATTTTTTAATAAATAATAACTTTAAAATCCTTATATCATAATTATTATTAACTCACATTTTTTTTCCTATAATTTTACTTGAGATTGAAATTTTTTCTACAACTTCAAAATTCTCACACCATAATGATTATTTACTCTATCACATTTTTCTAGTTGGCTAATTACTTGTTTCTTATAAGTTTTATTGTATTTCTTTGAATGTAAATTCGTTTGAATAACGGACTGGGCTCCATTTACAACCTTCGCTTTTATGTATAAAACAAAACAAAAAAAGAAAAAGTTGGCAAGTGAGATCAATCCAGATTTGTACACAAAAGTATTTTGCATGAAAAATGGTCCCAATCTCTAAGAAAATGTCAAAATATCACTATTTTCCACTTCATGACTTAGTTGAAATTACCATGTATCAATCCAATCATGTCCCTCCACTCCCTCATATATCTACATAAATACTCATCAAAATCATTCGTTTCTGTCAAAGTCACTTAAAGAATCGTGTCCAAAAATTTGTTTCTTTTAGATCATTTGATGATAATCAACCTTTAATGTTCCATCAAAAAAGTTATGATCAACTGCTTAAAAAGGCAGACAAAACTGTTACCAACTTTTTGGTGTGACGGTAAAGATGACTTGAAGTCGAGTCCATGGCCCTGCTGTTCAGGTACACGCCGGGCTCAATATATTCCAAATTGAATTCACACCGACACCTTCCCAGAGCCCACTAAATTCTTTAGATTTTTATAGAAACTCATGGATTGTTTGTACAATCTTTTCTCCTGTTTCTTCCGCAGGAAACAGTATGGATTCTCGAACGAGAATAATAATCCAAACCTGATTACTATTATCCTCGTGGAAGAGACAGTGTAGTGCCAGAAATTAGAGAGAAAGCTTCCGACATCCCGGTCTTGTAAATCTGTATGTGATGGCTATTTATATCAAGCGAATCCTAATGTGGGATTTATTATTGTAAATGCAAATTTTGGACACCCGGATTCCATTCGCGCATGGGCTACGCCTTATAAGTACTTCGAACGGTCCGTGTATTTTTATATGATATGTTTGCCACTTTGCAACGAAGTACAAGGAATTCTTGTCTACGAGAATCTAGAGTGACATTTCATATAATTATTTCGGAACATTGTGTTTTATGTCGGCTCCATAGATGTGTGTGTTAAGGATAACCATTTGAAATAATAACTACCAAAAGCATCCATAGGTGCATAGGTGCTTGTGAGAGGCCCATAGGTATATAGAAGAATTTATTACTTAATCTGTATTTCATTAAATCAAAATTTGAATTCAGTTTTATTATAAACACATAACTATAGCTACTATGGATAAAAATTTCAGATATGATTATGATTTGAAATTGATATTTATATGCTTTTATAAAACTTTATTTTAGCATAAATGGAAAGTGTTCACCTGTGCCTAAAATCCTTTTTATATGTTCAAACTGTAACTTTAGAGACACAATCTTGTATAAAAGAAAGGAAAGTTTATCATCTCTTGTCAATTCAACTTCATATAATTATTGATCATCATATCCAAAACCAAAGCGTTGAATTCCCACAACCACATTCAACATTTTTTTGTTTTTCTATGCTTCAATGCGAATGAGCAAAACCACTTGTGACACTTGTTTCAATATATATATTGGACAACTTCAATAAAATCTGACATATAATTTCAAGGTAACTACGATTACAAACCTACCACAATAATAGCACGATATTTTTTAGGTTTGTCATATTCTAACATGTAATCTGAGTGATTATATATAGAAATCCATCATATAAAATTATTAGTTCTAGGTAGGAATTAAAATTATTTTTGAAATCTTGACATAGAATAATTTTGAGAGTGAATTATGTGTCGGGTAACATACACAACCTCACAAATATGGTACGTGTGCTTTGTACCACCCTATTGTTCCCACTATGGCAGTGTAAGGTTGGCCTCTGGATGTAGGAGTAGGAGAACACTTGTTGTGTTTGAAAGTTGCAGTTTATTCTCTAAGTTTGAACGTTGCAGCATAAAACCTTTGGCTCCAACACCACACCCTTGAGGTATCTGTTATGTTAAAAAAACCGTGAAACTTACATTAAATTGGATGCAATATATTACTCAAATTTACACGGGAAAACTAAAGTAGGTAAATCCATTTCTATAAGGAGGAGAAAGCCTTTTCCTTTGATTATATGATGTAAAGCTATATACTCCCTTGAATTAATTTCTCCTAGATTATGTGATCATTCATTTGGCTTTGATTATATGATCTTTGAACGTAACTTTCCCTTATATTCATTTGGGTTCAAATCTAAGATCTTAAGATTTTTATTTTCTCAATTCGTTTGTTGTGTATTTCATCAAGTTCACTTGGATTGAATAGTATAATCTTAATATACCTATTCCTTTGAATCATCTAGTTCCCATTTTCCTTGAAGTCTATTTTATGATATGAAAATATATATTCCTTTAAATTCATTTGGATTTCGTTCTATGATCTTAAGTCATCTATTCCTTGGAAGACTCAATTGTGTGAATTCTGTAAATGATTAGCATTAAAGGAATGCCTTGAAAATGAAATCTACTACCTAGGAGGGCCTTGCACTCTTCTTTAGTAGAATCCACAAATCCCATGACATAATTGGGGTTGTTGAAATCCCTCGGTGTATACTGTTTATTCACTCCCTTGTCGGGCATAATACAAGTTTGCAGCTCTACTATGACCCCGCACCCCCTATGGAATTGAACAAGGACCAAGGTATCATTCCTCCTGTAAAAATTATGCATCTCCTTTTGAAGGCCATCCTTTCCACCCATCAAGGGCGCAGTGAGAGAAGCATAGCTTCCAGTCATCAATTTATAGACCACATTTCCCATCTGAAGCAAGTTGTCATTCCATTCCTTCACCTTGGAGCTTCCAATCACGCCCTTAATCACTACCACAGTGCTCGAAACCTTGCTCCAAAATTTCATGGATGAAAATGAAGAAAAAGAAGAAGAAGAAGAATTCAGGTTGTCTAAGCTCATGACGAGGGAAGCGGGCATGGGCCATGTAGGCTCCTGTAGCAGTTTCTACCCAATGATAAATTTGGAGGAGCTATGAAATAATTCATATGATACTTCATAACTAATTTAAAAAATAAATTTTGTGACTATAGATCAAGAAGGATCTTGTGCGACACACTGGGAAGAATTTGTCAAGATTTCAGCTCTCACGTGAAAATATTGTGCTAGTGAGAATGATAATTTTCTTGAATTTTTTACGGTATGAAGGTCCTTTCCTGGCCTCACTTTCTATGGTGTTGTTAAGTTGGTGTGGTGTCTGAAAGCTGCAGCATATTCTCCAAACACTGTAATGGAGGATCTATGTCTTCACCACTAATTCATGTCAAAGACAACCAAGAAGGATGTTCATTGAACATGGTTTGGTATTTTGTAGGGATCCAAGCTCACAATGCCAATATAAGATCAGAAAGTATTGTAATTATGAACAATTTAGAGAGGTAATGGGAAATAGTAGGACACCAACAGAACATAGATGAAGTAGCAGGAGGTGAAAGGTTAACAATCTTGATAACCAGGTGAAATATGCCATTAAAACCATTTCTTTATCCAACGCATCACAAATTATGTAAATAAATATTAAGAATTTTAAATAAATATAACGAAGAAGACGATCAAAATCTCAGTTATTAAGAAAGTTGCCTCTATTAAGACCTATCGGCCAATAATTTAATCATAGATTCTAAAATTTTACTTACGTATGACAAAAATAATCACATTTATATTCCCCAAACACTAAAATTGGATTTATTGTATTATCATGACTCTTTCTCAAGTTTCAATCTTCCTTCTAGCACATCTAACATTCTTACAATGTGGTGGTTATCATCTTTTCTTATGAGTACCTTTCATAGGGTTCTGTTGATAATTTTTGCACTTGTACAAAAATGGGCAATTCAAAAATTTGTTACGATGGATGGTATTGATGAGGTAGACCTAACTAGGGGAATGCATTAAAGTTTTAACATGTTTTTAGTTGCAGTAATTGATTAGTTACATGTAATATGCAGTTATATGTGCTATTACAAAATGTAACAACTCACATAGCATGCCATTACATGTTCATCTTCAGCAAGGAAACACAAAAGCCCCAAAGGACTAATGTATTGCATTGATGTTTGAGGGAATCATAGTTTAGGTGAAATGCTAAATTTGGGAACAACAAACAAAATTTTTTTTTACAAAAAGAGAGCTCATTATTAATTTACAGGTATTTAAACAAAATCTTTACTTCTGCATATAAATACATTTAATGATTTGTTTGAGTTTCTTATTTCATTATACAATCAATATATATGTCATAAAGGTGAAATCAAAAATAATTATACAACTCAAGTACAAGAATTAAATGTCATTTATTCATGAAGAAGTACAATGTTTCCCACCCAAGCCATGGGATGTAACTCATAGCTACTAAAGAAATAAGTACATATGCACGAAGTTAAAAGTAAAAAGGTATAGAAGAAACCCAACATTGCCTTGGGTTTTCTTTTCTAGTTTCTTCACTTTAGATCTAACTCCATCTGTTACTTAGCCCTCCTAGCCACCACAATGTACATGAAAAATGAAAGAGATTTTTTTTCATACATTGAGCTTAGGGTTTAATCTGTACCCTTGTATTATCAAACTACATGCAGATGGATTTCTTAAAAAATAGAAGTATAAGGTACATCACGTACAAATACACAGTTGATAAGAACAACATTCTACATTAACACATATGATTCCTAGAATCATTTCACAAAATAAATAGAAATAGCAAAACTATGGAAAATAAGAGAGGCCAAAAATCCTAAATATTTTCTAACTATTTCTTTAAGTGTGTAGGTATAGGTAGCAAATTAGAAAGGATAAATCATTTTCTGAAAAATGATTACTATACAGAAAATAAATACTTGCTGAAGGAATCTACATAATAAAAATTTATGAGCTATTCTAGAAAAAGGGACAATGTAGATAGAAGATGTATAAAAGAAAGGAATTAAGGCATCGTGAAATAAGAAGTGAGGAAGCAAGATACAAGTAACAGTTCTTTCAGAGACAAAGTTTTCATCAAAACACAAGAAAATGAGCAAGGTTATCTTGCTAATTTCATTAACACACACCTCTACCAGAACCCATGAAGAGGATATTTACAGGAGATTCCATAAGAAAGGAAACTTTAAAGGCATGAATGAGAGATATAAGCTCAAAAAAACAATTAAAAGTTATCAAGTATGTGCAGCGAAGCAAATGATATCAGTCAACTACAATTTCATGTCAGAAGCTACTATACAGGAAAAAATTATACTTCCAGCTCAGAATAAAAGGTAAAGGATTAAATTATAGCTGTAAATAAAACTTTAAAGGCCTATTTCAAAATTCATAGAAAATAACGAAAGTACACTCTTTAAAACTTACAAGTGCAGGTGCAAAATTTTCAATTATTAAGATAAGTACACATATCAAATCTAGTTTTGGCATGTATATCAAAAGAATCATGGACATAAAGCTATAAGGAAGCCTTTAAAATGCTTTGCATTTGCAGAGCTTGATTTCATAATTGAGCAAGTACAGAAATACAAGAATTGAAGAAAGTTCAAAACAAGAAGTTACTGAAGTGCATCAAGAAACTTCAAGAAGGATTCCAAATTTTAGATGCATGCTGAATGAAAAATACAAACTGCTACATCGTAATCATGCATAGTAAAGCAAATGTGTATCACTATATTCTTTCCTATAAGAAGCCATTAAGAACCTAAATACAGATAATGATAAAGTTTGCAAGTTTAATTTTCAAGCAATAGTTATTTGAAGAACATAATACATTCAAGAACATCAAGGCTTATTGGGAATCTGAAACATAGATCAATCAAATTTGAATCAAGTTGCCTCAACACTAGTTTGAATAGGAACAAAAATCTTACATTACAATTAGTTCATGACATACTTAAAAAAAATAGATTTTTAGTCAATTACAACAGTTGCAAAATTCAAACACATAATGAAGGTTCACAAACATTGAGTGCAAAGTACTAGATAATCCAGTCAATAACATATCAATCTCTATTATCAAAGAAATATACATCCTTTCAATAAGGTAGAAATGGATATGCATTCATTTGCAACAGAATACAATTTTCATTTTTCAAGTCACATAACAAAGTAAAGCAGAAAATTTGAGGAAGAAAAATTTAAGTTTTGTAGTGACAAGAGTCAACAAATGTTTATATTCTCCACGGATGAGAAAAGGGAATGCATTCTTCTGTAAAGGCTCGGAATGGCCATTATGTTTTCAAAGAAGATACATAGAAATATAAATGAATAAGTACAGTTATGTATTTGCTAGTTTGGAAAAATGTTTGTCATCAAAGGTGTTATGTTATGGAGCTAAATAGCTTCACTGGAGCATGTAATGGAAACTTGCTAGAAAATACAGCAATCCATCATTGGTCAGAAAAGAATGACATTGGTTAGAGCAAGTGGGAACCACAACCCGTCATCAGTCTGATAGGACATACATCAGATAGAGCAAGTGGGAACCGGTCACGGTTAAGGCTAACCGGCGTCGGTTACCTATACGATGATGTTTTAATTGACTCTCAAGAATTAAATCTATCTTTAGCATTAAAGTAGACTTATTTGATTCAATTACATAGCTAAAGTTCCCTAAGTTTATATATGCCTTTATAAGAATGAAAGCTAGGGTTTAGAATGGGGATGAAGAAAGAGAAAAGGATCAGATTAGATCATTGATTCTCTGATATTTAGAGGATTAAGATGAAGAAGAAGAAGAGAAAAAAGGAATAGGTTACATGAAGACAGAGACTCCATGAAGAGGAGGTGGATAGAAGGAAATAGTAGGCTACTGTATTTCCTTTGTATATTTATTGTCTCATTGTAATGGCTTGCATAGTCTTGAAAGTGCATAGTGTTTCTTCTTGTAGATCCATATGTTGGTGTGGTCTTATATTATAGATCTATGTAGAACTAGTATTGTATTGTAGATCCATGAGATCATATTGTATCATTGATCCATGTAGATCTATATATTGTAAAGAAGGTTGTCTTAATGTTTGCACAGGTTATGTAGTGATGGAGATACAGACTTACTTCTTGGTGCACAGTCTTAGTTGTACATATGGTAGACCCATGTGAGAGGTCTTGTTTACAGATCCACAGAGAACTTGGTCATAGTTCAGAGATGCAGTAGTTCCTGGTTGTGTGAGATCTATTGGTGGAGTATGGAGGCACGGTTTAGTGTACTCAAGTAGATCCAGTTGGAGATCTGGGAGGAGGAGATACTCTTGTAGAGATACATGTACTCTTGTGCAAAAGAGTTAGTTTGTAATCTCTTGTTATATTATATATATGAGATCTCTATCTTTGGTGGACATAGCCCACATTGCGTGAACCACAGTACATGCTTGTTATATGTGTGTACTTTTGTGTGATTTGGATTATTCTAGTTTATACTTCCACTGCTATAGATTTTGCGAGGAATTGTTTAGATCTAGTGTGCATGATTTTATTTGTTATTAAATCATATCACTATTCCGTAGTCCCAAAATCCCAACAAAGGGAATGGGGAGTCAATTACACTTTTTTAGGTCAATAAAAGAAGTGGATCATTTAAGGTAATGAATTCACAATTGAAATAAAGTGATATTATTAGATCAAAATCAAAGCCAGCAGCCACATTGTCTAGGAGTATCATACAAAAAATTATATCACAAGCATTGTTACAGATAACATTCTATACCAAGATTTCCACAAGAAAGGATGAAAAGATCCAAAATTTAGGTAGCATTAAGAATGTCTAGAACTAGGGTTATTGTATTAGCCAAGCAATAAAACATTTATATTCTTTTCCAAAGTGTCAACTTGACAAAGTGAAGACAATGTTTCAAATTAAAGAAAAGTCGGAATTCTTAGCCATTTCAAAGTTATCAAAGGGTCAATCATTTGAACTTGTGCATTAAACATGAGGCATAGTTTAGAAAGGAAGATGCTCAAATAGAAATAAAAGAAGAGATTCAAAGTACAAAAACTAAAACAAATGAAGAAACTAGATATGTACAAATCTCCAATATCAGAGCAACAATTTCTATTAGAACCAAAGAAGCATCAAAATTCAAGTAACAGATTGTTGAAAGTATATTACAAATATTTTAAAATAAAGACATATATGAAGAAGCAAATTTATGAGCTATTAAGTTGCAAAGGTACAAGACCTGAGAAATGGAAGATGATAATCATATGTTTTTTTTACAACAATGTTATTTCTTAGAATTTTTCAGTTTCTAAAATACAAAAATACAACTTCAGGGAGACAAAAGTACATTCAACGTATAACAATAATGGTCTATAGAGAGAATACAAAAATTTAAACCAAATCACAAATTATGAGTCATTACAGTCAAGTAATGAATCATTTAGCTCGAAAATACTGAAATCTCTCACAAATTCAAAGATGCTTGATCTCAGGAAAAAACAAAGGGAATCTCAACTTATTGAGAGTAGTTCAAAAGGTAAAGACTACTGGGTTTTGCATAGATTTTCCCCTACATATTCCCAAGTCATGAAAACTCAGGAGAAGGGTTAAACTAAGAGCCAAAGGTTGATTTCAGAAAAAAAAAAACAGAGAACCCAGATTTGGGTATTGTCAAAATTAGCACAGTAAAGCAAAATTGCAGGGCTCTGTACTACAATGTAGATACCCACTTTATGAAAGTTACAGTGTTTGAATATTTGAGAAACAAAACCAAAATATCTCAAGTACAAACATTGAATTAGAAGCAAGGGCACGAATGTATTAAAAATAGATAAATAAAACCAATTCGAGCTGAGAAAAGGTTTACCAAGTTCAAGGTTTTCATTTGAAAATACTACAATTACCAGGTTATGCATTCAAATTCCATGTGAGGAATGAGACAAAAACTCCTCACAGAGAGATCAAAAATTATTAAAGGACGAACACATAAGGAAAACATCAAAGACCGATACAAAGATGAGAATGTTCATGGATTAACAGTCACAAAAGACTAGTCAATGGCAACATCATCACAAAATTAACAGTTCTTAGAAAATGCAAATACCCACAACTGCGAGTGTTTAGATCTGAAGCATTGTTATAACATTGTATTAGCAAGTAAACAAAGTATTAAAAGCATTGTTTTAATCATGAAACCATAAGAAATTGAAGGCCTGTAAATAAAGAAGAAATACTCGTAATATAAACAAGAATACTACAGTTGAGAAAGAATCGACCGAATACATACTTTCATAGTTCTATTCATCATATATTGGGTATTTTAGAACTGTTTATGATTTTCACACCTTTTGCAAAGATTGACAAAATTAAAAAGAACTCAACACTTTTGAAGATAGTTTTTTTAAACCTTCAAAATATCTTCAAAGGTAGTGAAAGAAAAGACAACACCCAGATCTAAACCAAGTCCAAATGCATGGTAATGGGTATCCATGGTAAAGAAATCAACCAAATTTGTGGTTTTGAACTACTAGCGAATAGTTGCATATGTTTTCCATGGAAGATGCGGAGTGAACAAACAAGAAACAACTACATATGCATTTTTCAGAGAGCTTAAAAATACTACAGCTAAGATGGAGAAGCTTCATCGCCAAGAGGGACAAAGAAATATGAGAAAAGAGTTTCAAACTCTCCAAAAGTGCCTCACACAGGAAAAATAAAAAAACTCAGAAAGACTACAGAAGCTCACAGAGGCTCATGAACCATGAATGAACCTTCAAGCTCAAAGATGAATACAAAGCCCAAAACAGAAATACCCCATAACCACCTCCATCAAAATCATTCTTTGAGCTTCAAAGAGTAAAAAAAAATTGGAAGAATTTTCACAATTCAAATCTTCACTTAAAACAGATTTGCAGATAAAAATGATCTCGGGAGCACACAATAATGGTGGCCTAAAGAATATTTTCCTAGGGGCTTCACCCTCCAAAACTGGGAATGCATGTAAAATGACTAAGATCACATTACAAAATAAATATATTTTCCAACCAGCCCACGGTTACCAAAAATTAACTAGTGAGTTAAGGATAAATGGTCAAAAAATCGAAGTACCGAAGATCAATGATGTCCATACGCTAACCCAAGCCAACTACAAAGTGATAGATCAATGGTAGAGATCTGATGGAACAAAGGATCGACGGTCCAAAACCTCTGTCAATGCTACGAAAATATCACATTTATTATCTCTAGGATAATCAATGATCTAAAACTGGAGGTATGAAGATCAATGGTTGATAGATCACCGACCATATTAATTGCAAGGTCAAAACCCTAATTCCAGTAGAGACAGAAGTTAACATCAATGACATACATGTAAAAGGAAAAAGATCAAATGATCAAGATTTCATACCGCACTGGGTCATAACTCAATCATTGTCAGGATACATGTGTCAAGCCACAAGAGAACCTAACTAAATCAAGGTTAGCAACTTCACTGAAAAAAGAATGGGTGTGTCATCGTGCAAAGGGGATCCATCCTCAATCATTCAAATAAATCATTTCCATTGACTGATTAAGGGTCCAAAACCTTAGTGTTTTGAAAAATCAAATACGGACAACATGATGATCAAAAAGGGGCCAACATAATAATACATTCCCAAGTCACGGTTAAATAAATTAATATTTACCAATGATTAATTTCAAGTCAAAACCATAGTATGTGTGCTAAATAATAAAAGGTGAACCTTACATTATTTTCCATGACCCTCCCATCAAATGTAATCAAACATTAGGGCATGAAATAACTATGTTTTTTGACCAAGTAAAGGTATGAAGACCTTATGCAATGAAATGCTTATTCAAAGGAGGTCAAAACCCTTATGAGACAAAGTGTGCACATCATAGGTGGTTCGTACAGTGGGAGGATTTGATAGTAAACAATGGCATTATTTTGCACAGGAGTCAATTTTACATGTAATCATAAGAAGACAAAGGAGATGTCGACATCAAAACCAAAGGTGGTCCCCATCATGATGTAATACATGGGTGAATTATTTTTTCCAAGTATTGCAAATAAAGGAATTATTTTTTTCTTACACAGAAAGATTTATTTTTTTCATGTGCATCCAAGGGTTAGAATTAAAGAATTCATAAATTATCACTACAAGTGGATCAAATTGAAAGTGTCACATCAAACACTAGAAGACACAGATACTACATGCCCATTGGAGGATACTTACACAACAAGGAAGGGCTATTATTAGACAAATTATTCATCTTACTTTGTTAAAAATAGATCAGTCAACTACAGTTTGACTGGGATGTATTTTTATAATCAAGGCTATTAATGCCTCTTTGTATTAACATGTCTATTTTTTTTCCTTTATTTATTCATGATAAAGGGGTAAAAATAGCATGCATGGGTGAGTACAATTTTTAGCCTATTTTTAGGATGGGATGGGTGGATAATTTTTCTATATATTGTGTGCAATTGCAAAGCACAAGAGGACTTTTTGGACATAGGAGTGTTGAAGTACCTATTTTCCAGTTTTGCCCCTTCGAATGAGAATTGATTTCTTCCTTTCCAATTATTTGCAGTGGTGTTTATATCTCATTAATTATTTTGAATTTCAAATTCCCTGATTAATCATCTTACCTTGCTGCAAATTTAGTAATTTCTATATAATATTAGTGTGCATGTTATCTTATTGTATTGTTGTGACTCATTCCCTCAATACACCTAAGTGTTTTTTCCTTGATATTATGCTGAAAACTATTGGTTTGTGCATCAAAATCCATTCTCAAATTAATTGTGCATGTACTCATTCAAATCCCTCAACAAATTTTTGGTGTATCACCCCAGTTTTTCAATTCATTTACAATCATCTTTTTACCCTCAAAACCCCTAAAAATTAGTTTAGGATACATCAAAAAGGAACCGGCCTTGATACCAGAAGACTTCACCTCATCAATTGGTATACCCATAGACTTGAGATGTTTGCATTGTATCTACAGAAAGAGAGAGATCCAGTGCAATCTTAGAAAATATACATTCATCTCTCTACAGGGTACAGTTTTGAGAGATAATAGTTTTTGGCACACCTGGTGGGACAACGAATCAGATCTATATGGAAAATTACAACAAATTTACAGTAGAAGAAAGTCACTTTTGGATCAAATAAGGTGAAAATTTTTATTGTAAAGATCAAAAGATTTATTTGGAAATGTCGTAATTCCATGTTATACTAGTTTTGTAGCATGTTCCATTCCTAAAGTGACTACAAGATCATCGGTAAGAGGAATTCCTTCTGATTTTTTTTCTTTACCTTTGAATTATCCAAGAAAAAGAAGAGTTGGAAGTACCTTACCTTATAATAGGCCTAGTTTTGACAACCCTCCTCTTAATCTTCCCTCACCATGTATTAATATCTTTGTTCAAAATTTCAGTTATTTCAATGGCTATTCAACTACCTAGGAATTTTGTAACCTTTACTAATGGCAGACCTTTAGTAAGTCCGATTAATCATCATATATTTCCAATTTCGCCAAAAAAATTCTAACTTCATACACTGGTGAAAATCATATTACTCCCACAGAGCACATTAAATATGTTGTTACCCTTTGTGTTATCCATAATATAACTCTTGAATATGTAGCCTTAAGACTTCTAGTTGCATCCTTTAAAGGGAAAACCTTACAATGGTATAGAACCTTAGAAATTGGGAGCATAAAAACTTGGGATGAGTTGGGAGAAAAATTACCTAAGCAATTTCAAGATCATTCTAATCATTTATCCCACATAGAGAAATTGTCTACATTTAAAAGAGCCCCTCATGAATTCATGGCTAGTTTCAATATTCATTTTTCTAAAACTTGGGAAAGAATTCCAGCCATTGTTAACCCTCAAGTTGACCATGCTTTTCTTTATTACCTTAGAGTCTTAAAAAGTGATATTTCAACTATGATTCAGTCTATGGGAGGAGATACTCTCTCGACAGCTTATGATATTGCCATTAAAGTTGAAAATAGCCTTATTCAAGCTGGTAAATCGATACCAATGGCTTCAATGCCTCTAATAACAAATATTTTACTTATTGCACAACCTGTTACCATTATATGGCCTATTGTTTTAGCTCCTTCAGATGATGTATTCAAGGCTTTGCAAACTCTAGGTAGTAAAATGACATAAATTGAAAATAAATTATCTCAACCTAGTAGGCCATATCAAGCTCCTTATTAGGAAAATTAGAAAAATCAACATAATAGGCAGCCTTATCAGCAAAATAAGAATTATAGGCAACCATATCAACCAAGGCAGTTTCACCCAAAATCCCCTAGTTCATCTAGTGCTCCTATTCTAGTTAACGTGGTTTCATAAGAATGGTGTCAAACTTGTAATCAATCTCATTCAGCTACAAATTATCTAAATATGTTCCTGAATATAAGCCTTGTTGCACAATTTCAACCTAAAGCATTATTTATGCCTCAAAAAATGAGTGGGAAACAAGAAACTCATACTCAGAAACCACCATGACAAAATTCGGTAACCTTTGGGGAGGAATATTTTATTACAGTCACAACTAGATTCCAGTACAAGGCTCAAGAGAGTGAAAAACAACAAAACAAACCTATTTTTCCCACACTCACTCATAAAACATCAACTGCATTTCAAAAACGAGCTAATAGTTTTGTTGTTCCTAAAACACTATCGTTTCATCCTAATCCTAATCCTAGAAGACTCTTCATACCTCATATTTCAAAAGTTATTGAATCATAGTTAGTGTTTGCTAGAAATCATGCTAATTGGTAGAAGTTGTTTCAAAAATGGTTTCTTAGTCTAACATTGTTGATGTAATGAAGAAGCATAATATTAGTATTTCACTTTGGGATGCTCTAAGTATTCCAAGATAGAAATATTTTATTTCTCACAAGCTTGCTAAGCTTCACATTTCTTTGATAACTGCAGAAAAGGAATCACAAAAAGCAAACATGGTCCTTGGAACAATCAAGAAAGATCAAATTAAAGAGGTTAAATATATGGTTCAAAAGGTATTAAACGCTCATGATATCAAGAAGCCACCACCATTTTATCTATCTATGATTATTGGAGATACCATTTGGTTCATAACTAAATGGTTGATAGTGGTGCAAGTAGCACAGTTATGCCAAAAGCAATTATTGACCAAAATAAGCTAACACTTATTTTAGGTCAACTGACACCATTTTCTCCTTTTGTGCTTCAACCTCATTTTTTACATATTTTAAGCACTTAAGGCCCCCTAAAATCATTTCAAATAGATAAGAATTTTCTTCCCCTTTCTAGATATATAAAAAAGTCTTTCTAACTCTTTGTATTTTTCAAGTTACGGGCCAGCGGGCCTTAGATGGATTTTTTGTCAAAAGTGAGCCGGCGGACCCAGGGAAGAAATTTTACCAAAGTAAATTACGAACCGGTGGGGTGGTAGGAGACATTTTGACATTTTTCCCTTTTTGAAAAAAGACACAAGTATAATTGAGAGCCTGCAGGCCCGAGAAGGGTTACTTTTGCAAAGTGGAAAAAGCTAGTTGGTGGGCCCGAAGATGTCTTTTTGCCCCAAATGGGAAAATGTAGACCGGCAGACTTGAGGATGAATTTTCGCCAAAAGAAATTCATTGGGGCTGTGGAGGAAATTTTCCCCAAATATGAAAGTGGGCTGGTGGGTCTGCGAGGGACTTTGGAACTTTTACACTTTTCCTAAATGACGTAGTTTTCAAGTGTGGGTCCACGAGCCCACGGGGTCTCATCGGTCGTTGAAAATTCATAGACCCACGAAGGGTGCCATAGGTCTCATCGACGTAACTCCAACGATGGTGAGTGCCTAAATTGGAAATGGTGACTAACTTAGTTCACACAAGACTTCTCTCCCTCCTCTGGTGGTATTCTCTTGGCATCAATACCAGATCCTCATTGGGGATTGTCCTTTGACAACTTTTGCACACACACTCACTACCTAATCACACCAAACACTAAACTAACTTCCCCTAACCTACTCACACTCACATACACTCTAGCAACTCTTATTCAAGACAAGGAAATCCTATCCCATCCTTCAAAATAGTAAGGCACCACCTTGGCCAAGACTGCCCTCTGTAGGCTTGGGAGGTTTGGTTTGTATCCCTGAAAACTTGAAAATTTGATATTACCGGTTGCTATATTCCCAACCGGACTAGAAATATTATGTTTTTGGGTCCCCATTAGGATCCCACTGTACATGCTTCAAGACTAATAGGTGTTCTTTTAGAACATTTACCTCTCTCAAACTGTCCTAAGGGAAACTGTTGTTTTTCTTTATAGCCTCAATAGGTCAAAAACTGGAAAATCTACCTTTATTGCTCAAAAAGTCTAAAAATTCCTTTCAACAAGGCAAGGGAGGTATTTGCAACTTCTTCATGCTTTTGGAGGGATTTGACAAACAACAAAATGTGAGAAAAATTGAGTTTTCATACCCAAAAATGCCCAAAACGGCCTGTACAAGATGGTTTCACAGTTAAGGGGGTTCCAGTTGGTTTCAAGACCTGAAATTATAGGTACAAGGTCCTTTCCACATGAAAATGGTGTCATGTAACTTTTGGGATCCTTCTTAGCTCATGGCTCGAGATCCAGCGAGCCCTAAACCCACATTTTTATGCCCAAATTCGCATTGTATGCACCCGTGGAGGGGTTTCAAAGCCCAAAAAAAATTGTAGGATCCTGCCTTGGCTCCTCCAACCTCTTGCTATCATCACAATTGAGCTTGGTGGATTTCCACGAGCTCTATCAAATCTCAAGCCTCAGCCCTGGAGAAAGGAAACAGATTTTTAATAGAAAAACATGTAATTTTTAAAAAAACATTCATTCCTCTTTACTTCAAACACTCGAAAACCATTTTTATTCAAATCTCAGCCTATTTTTCATGCCTTCACCCCAAATTTTCTGATCTATCTTCGATTACATTCTCCGGTTACAAAAACAAAATTCACCATCTTTTTTGGACTTCCACCACATTTTCCCTATTTTCTCCATTTTTTACCTACCTAGACTTGATTCTCTCAACTTAGCAAATATCTAAAACAAGGGGATAAACTTGTCCTCCTATTTTAGCAAAAAAAAACCAAATTGGCCTTATTTAGCTCATGGAGCTATTTTACATCCTCACTCTGTTTGATTCAAACGGGGAAAAGGAGGGAAAATGAAGAAAACATCTTCCATCCCTTTTACATGACAAATTGAACAAATCAATAAAACAAAATAAAACATAGTTTATTTATTTATTTATTTTAACTAGTTAGGATGCTCCTGCATCATTCTACCCTAGAGAGAAAAGATGTTCTTCATGGTTGGTTTGTCTTTTGTAGGTCTTCAACTCTAACTCCCAACTTGATTAGGTGCCATTCGGTCATCCATGTTGCATCCTCAGCTGGAAAATCTCTCCACTTGATCAGATACTTGTAGTATTCTTTGTCCCTGGTCTTCTTGATAACCTTCTTATCCAGCAGTTGTTCTATCTCCTTGGGTTTGGTTCTAGGCATCTGTGCCTACCAATCTACTTTCTGCTGTCCTATTTTAGACTCCTCTTCCACTCCTTCTCCTCTGTACTCATACAGGTCTACAACATTGAAGATTGGATAAATCCCAATGCCTTCAGGGAGTTTCAATTCATAAGCATTGTTGGAAAATTTTCTGAGTATTTTACAGGGACCAATTTTTTTGACCTTCAGTTTGTTATACTCTTTCCGGGGAAATCTCTCTTTCCTCAAATGGGCAAGTACTTCATCACCAACTTCAAAATTTACTTCCTTCCTCCTTTGATCAGCTCTTTTCTTGTACTTGATGGCATTTTCTTCAAGGTTCTTCTTTACCTGTTCATGGATATCCTGCATTGCCTTAGTAAATTCTTCTGGATCTGCACTCCTACCTTCAATTTTCCCCAAGTCTCTCAGCTCATATACACCCCTTGGGTTCTGGCCATACATGATTTGGAAAGGACTCATGCCTATACTCCTGTTGGGTGAATTGTTGTAGGAAAATTCAGCCAGTGCAAGTGCTAGATCCCACTGTTTTGGGTGCATGCTCACCAAAATCCTCAGGATTTTTCCAAGGCTCTTGTTGACTACTTTAGTCTGCCCATCTATTTGTGGATGGTAGGATAAACTGAAGCTCAAGTGAGTTCCCAACTTATTCCAAAGTGTTCTCTAAAAATTTCCAACAAACTTTGTATCCCTGTCTGATACAATACTCCTTGGCAATCCATGCAGTCTCACTATCTTCTGAAAGAAAAAGTTAGCTATATGGGTAGCATCACTGTTTTTTGTGCATGGAATGAAGTGTGCCATCTTAGTAAACCTATCAAAAACTACAAAGATGGAGTAATGTCCCTTCTGATCCCTGGGAAATCCCAGTATAAAGTCTATGCTCAAACAATCCCATGGTCTGCTGGGAATAGGAAGTGGCTGATACAAACCAGTGTTTTGGCTAGTGCCTTTACTATATTGGCATATCCTACATCTCTCTACAAATTTCTTCACATCCTGACTCATTATTGGTGAGAAATAGTGTGTACTAAGCTGGGCTAATGTTTTGTTTTGACGAAAATGTCCCGATAAACTTCCACTGTGTTTTTCTCGGATCAGGTTCTCCCTCATTGAACTTTTAGGAATACATAGCTGGCTGCCCTTGAACATCAGTCCTTCTTGCAGCATATAGTCCATCCATGGACTTCTATCCATCACTATGGGTTTCTTACAAGCTTTATAAGCCTCGATGAAATCACCATCCCCTTCATATTGCTCTCTCAAGTTCTCAAAACCCATCACACTCACCTGCAACTCTTGTACAACCAACACTCTCCTACTCAAAGCATCTGCTACTTTGTTGGCCTGTACTTTCTTGTGTTTGATGCTGAAATTATAGTTTTGCATGTACTCCACCCATTTGACATGTCTTTGACTCAATTTAGGCTGATTACTAATAAACTGCAAGGCATAATTATCAGTAAACAACACAAATTCTTTAGGAAATAGGTAGTGTCTCCATTTTTTTAGTGCCTGAACTATTGCATAGAATTCTTGATCATAGGATGAATACTTCCTTTTTTCCTCACTCAGTTTTTCACTGAAGAAAGCAACTAGTTTGCCTTCTTGACTCAAAACTGCCCCAATTGCTAGGCCACTAGCATCACACTCCACCTGAAACAATTTGTTAAAATCAGGTAGAACTAAAATGGGCTCTTCTGTTACCTTCTTCTTTAGCAATTAGAATCCTCTCTCTGTTGCTTCAGTCCACTGAAAATGTTTCTTATCACCTTTTATAGTTTCTATCATGGGAGCTACAATACCACTGAAATTTCTGATAAATTTCCTATAAAAACTAGCTAACCCATGGAAATTTCTCACCTCAAACATACTCCTGGGTGTTGGCCACTCAAGGATGGATTTGATCTTATCCTTATCCATTTTCAGTTCTTCCTTTGAAAGGACAAACCCCAAATACACCAGCTCGGTTTGTAGAAAACTACATTTTTTCATATTGATCAGCAGTTTCTCTTCCTGCAACTTATTTAGTACCATTCTCAAATGTAATAAATGTTCTTCTCTACTCTGACTAAATACCAATATGTCATCCAAATACACAATGAAAAACTTACCCATGAAACTTTTAAGAACCTCATTCATCAGTCTCATGAAGGTACTAGGAGCATTAGTCAAACCAAAGGGCATAACTAGCCACTCATACAAACCATCATTTGTCTTGAATGTTGTCTTCCATTCATCTCCCTCTCTGATTCTTATCTGATAGTATCCACTCTTCAAATCTATCTTAGAGAAGTAAACTGATCCACTCAAACAATCAAGTAAATCATCTATCCGGGGCAAAGGAAACCTATACCTTATGGTGATTTTATTGATGGTTCTGGAATCTGTACACATTCTCCACATTACATCTTTCTTAGGACTGAGGACTGTAGGTACAACACATGGAATAAAACTTTCCCTTATCAATCCTTTTTCCAACAACTCTTGAACTTGTTGTTTGATCTCCTCATTCTCCCTTGGCATTATCCGGTAGGCTTCCTTATTTGGCAAACTTGCTCCTGGAATCAGATCTATGTGATGGCTAATACTTCTCATAGGTGGCAGCTCATCTGGTAGCTCATCCACCACAATGTCTACATATTCATTCAACATCTCCTAGACTTCAAGAGGTAAATCACTCAATTGAGTGTTAGTCACTACACTTTTCAATTTACCAATGACTGCAAAACTTACCTCTTCCTTCTTCATGCTTTGTAAAAATTCTTTGCCACTTACCATCATTACTTTTGAACCTGATTCAGCTGCATCATTCTCTTCCTTCAGAGGTATGAGTGTATGCTCTACTCCATCCTTCTTGAAGGTGTAAGTATTCTTCCTCCCATCGTGAATGGCTTTGTTGTCAAACTGCCAAGGTCTTCCTAGAAGGATATGGAAAACATCCATGGGCATGATGTCACACATGACCTAATATTTATAAGCTCCAATCTGAAATTCTACCTTACATTGTTCATTTACCAACAGCTGATGTCTTTTTTGCAGCCAGGACACTTTGTATGGAGTGGGGTGTGGCTCTCTTTTCAAGCCTAGCTTTTCTACCATCTCAACAGACACAAGGTTGTCTATACTCCCACTATCAATCACCACTTTGCAGCACTTCCCTTTGCTCTTGCATCTAGTCCTAAAAAAACTCTTTCTCTGAGGGGGTTCCATTGCCTCCTTGTTGGGTTTCAGCAACACTCTCTTCATGAGAAGAGACTCACCATCTTCCAGGATGCTCTCTAGTTTAGGTGCTACATCTAGCTCTCCGCTTTGCTCTTCATTTGGAGCAATATACATATTCTTCCCATGGCTGTTTTGAGGGTTCTCTTGACACTCATAGGATCTATGACTAGCATACTTGCACCTGAAACACTTACCCAAAAATATGCCCCTACCTCTTTGATAACCTTGATAGGGTCTCCTTCCTCTAAACGGTGAACCACCTCTTGTGTTCTGTGTGCTACTGGAGCTGCTCCCCTCTTCAGCACTTGTTTGCAGCTGTCTTTTATCACTTGGAGCACCTCTTCCCCTGAATGATCTGCCCCTTCCTCTTGAGACAATGTTCTGTCTCCTGGTTATTTTCTCCTCTACTTTTAGAGAAATCTGGTACGCCTCCTCAATAGTCTTGGGTGTGAGAAGGCTGATCTCATCCTAGATGTTGAATCTCAGTCCATTGATGAATCTAGCTAATTTTTCTAGATCTTCTTCTATGTGACCTGATCTGATTGTTAGCCTATAGAATTCTTCAGTATATTCTTTCACAGATAACTCCTTTTGCCTCAAATTTTCTAACTTCTTAAACAAGATTACCTCATAATCTCTGGGAATGAATTTTCCATTCATCTTGGCTAGCATTCTATCCCAGATCTTAATTTTTTCTTTGCCTTTCCTCTTCCTTTCTTCTTGCACTCCATCCCATGACAGGGCTGCATGCTTATGCAATCTGGTCATGGTAAATTTCACTTTTCTATCATTTTCCACTATACCTTCAAAATAAAAGTACTTATCCAGTGCTTTGATCCAATCAATCAATTCTTCCATGTTCAAGTTTCCTTCGTACATGGGAACCTCCATCTTTGGTTTTGTATTCACCTTCATGATGGCCCTAATCAATCTCTCTTTAGGTGTCTCTTCCTCCACCTCTGCAGTCAGCTCCTCCCCTGGTGGCTCTTGCTCACCGTCACTGACTTCTGCCATCTCTATTCCTCTTCTTTGTGCCTCTTCTAGGTCCCTCAACCTAGATGTTAGGTTCTTGATGTCTTCAGCCAATGCTAATTGGGCTGCTTGGGCTACTTGAATTACTCTCATGGGTGGCATCTTGTTCTGTCTCTTCTTATCCTTTCTTTTCTACTCTGGATCTTTAGATTGTACACAATCAACTCACTCTGATACCACAAATGGTGAGTGCCTAAATTGGAAATGGTGACTACCTTAGTTCACACAAGACTTCTCTCCCTCCTCTGGTGGTATTCTCTTGGCATCAATACCAGCTCCTCGTTGGGGATTGTCCTTTGACAACTTTTGCACACACACTCAATACCTAATCACACCAAACACGAAACTAACTTCCCCTGACCTACTCACACTCACACACACTCTAGGAACTCTTATTAAGGACAATGAAAGCCCATCCCATAATTCAAAATAGTAAGGCACCACCTAGGCCAAGACTGCCCCCTGAAGGCTTGGGAGGTTTGGTTTGTAGCCCTGAAAACTTGAAAATTTGATATTACCGGTTGCTATATTCCCAACCGGACTAGAAATATTATGTTTTTGGGTCCCCATTAGGATCCTACTATACATGCTTCAAGACTGATAGGTGTTCTTTTAGAATATTTACCTCTCTCAGAATGTCCCAAGGGAAACTGTTGTTTTTCTTTATAGCCTCAATAGGTAAAAAATTGGAAAATCTACCTTTCTTTCTCAAAACATCTGAAAATTGCATTCATCAGGGTAGGGGAGGTATTTGCAACTTACTCATTCTTTTGGAGGGATTTTAAAAACAACAAAATGTGAGAAAAATTGAGTTTTCATACCCAAAAATGCCCAAAACGGCCTGTACAAGATGGTTTCACGGTTAGTGGGGTTCCAGTTGGTTTCAAGACCCAAAATTATAGGTACAGGGTCATTTCCACATGAAAATGGTTTCATGTAACTTTTGGGATCCTTCTCAGCTCGTGGCTCGAGATCCAACGAGCCCTAAACCCACGTTTTTATGCCCAAATTCGCATTGTATGCACACGTGGAGGGGTTTCAAAGCTCAAAAAAAATTGTAGCATCCTACCTTGGCTCCTCCAACCTCCTGATATCATCACATTCAAGCTTGGTGGCTTTCCATGAGCTCTGTCAAATCTCAAGCCTCGGCCCTAGAGAAAGGAAACAGATTTTTAATACAAAAACATGCAATTTTTTTAAAAACATTCATTCCTCTTTACTTTAAACACTCGAAAACTATTTTTATTCAAATCTTATCCTATTTTCATGCCTTCACCCCGAATTTTCTGATCTATATTTGATTACATTCTCCGGTTACAAAAAGAAACTTCCCCATCTTTTTTGGACTGCCACCACATTTTCCCTATTTTCTCTATTTTTTACCTACCTAGACTTGATTCTCTCAACTTAGCAAATCTCTAAAACAAGGGGATAAACTTTTCCTCCTATTTTACTCCCCTCTATCCTAATGAAATCTCTATTTTAGCCAAAAAAACCAAATTGGCGTTATTTAGCTCATGGAGCTGTTTTACATCCTCACTTCGTTTGATTCAAACAAGGAAAAGGAGGGAAAATGAAGAAAACATCTTCCATCCCTTTTACATGACAAATTGAACAAAAAACAATAAAACAAAATAAAACATAGTTTATTTATTTATTTATTTTAACTAGTAGGATGCTCCTGCATCAAAGGATAGAATCCAAAATGGGTACCCCAAACAAGCACCAGTTTTCTGCGTGTCCCAGAGTTTGAAAAGGGAAGGAGTTGATAGTTGAAAATTCAAAATAGGATATATCCGTGGAGAGTGCCACATGTCACATCAGTGCAAATTCAAATTCATGACCTAAAGCAGAGACTCAAAAAATCATTGTCCGTCCACATGTCTAGAGCCCGAAAAGGGAGAATCGAATGTTACAAATTCTAAGCAGAGGCACGCGAGCAGAGGGTACCACGTGTCAGCACGGTGCAAATTCAAAGGTATAATTCAGAGTGGGTTCCCAAATGTGCGTTGAGCCTCCACATGTCCAAGTTAGACATAAAGGCCCCGCGAAGCAAAAGAGACTTAGCGAAAATACAAAGAAAAGAACAAGTCAGCGAAAGGATCTACTTGTGTCTTCGGTGCACTTTCAAGAAGTGAATCTAGAGGTGGTCCGCAAACATGCACCATTCTTAGCATGTGTCTTGTCAGCCTAATGTCAAAAGAAATTTTTTGGAGTATTTTTTAAATGAACGCGAAGCCTCCATGTGTCTCAGGTCAGGCATAGTGTCTCCACTAACAAGAAGGACTTAGGAAAAATATAGAGAAAACCGAGGAGCCCGTGAAAGCTACCACGCATCAGTCTGACATGATTTAAAGAGAAAAAAGCAGTTGAATCTTAAAGACATGCAAGGGTGCCATGTGGACCCAGTACAGACAAAATCTTTTAAATATTGTGTGCCCATAACCCTGATCTTCAGACAGCCATATCTTTTGATTGGAAACTCAGATTTGGGTGGGAAAATATTTTTTGGCAAGGATCTTGGCACCGAATTCTCACCTGCCTCCATTAATGTTTTGGCCCGCTATTTCTGGGAACTGTCAAGTCTCCCACCTATTTCCATGATAAATAATGGGCCTCTTTCTTTCCCAGTTGGAGTAGTCATAATTCAATTCATTACAGGGGTGGTTGGAACAGAGTTCAAATTTCCCTCTCTTTTTCTCTCTCATTTTTCTATATATTGTAAAGGAGGGGCATATTCAAATATTTGGTCATTGTTTCTCTTCTATCCCCTCTCTCTTTCGCGCCCCTTACCCACTGATGATGTACCATGCAAGTTTTGGAGCAATAAAGTTTGGTTCATGATGCATCTGTCTATCCTTGCTTATTTTGTAGTCTCTTCTTGCCTCTCATCGTTGCAAGGTGTACTATGCATACTCTTATGTTTGTTACAGGTCCTAGGAGCTTTGCTTAATGGGTCTTGAAGTGGTATTCCATGTGACATTCATCTTTGGTTTTTGGTGCATCTTGTCCACCCCCTCCTCTTCTCACCTCTTTCCACTTCAAGTAGTTTGGATTCATTATCAACCACTTCCTTTTCTGGTGTATCACCACTTATTTTAGGCTCTATTTCACCCTCTCTTTATCTCCATGTATCCTTGGATGGTTAGATTAGAATTAGTTAGATTCTACCTGCACTGGGGTAGGTTGTGGTAGGTATATTAGGAAGTAGGAAGCAGCCTTCTCTAGAGGTCCATCTTAGGTTCTCAAGTCCCACAGCTTGAGATATGGTCCAATGTTGTGCAATCAAACTGAATTCCCCATTTCAAACTAAGGACATTTGGGGGTGTTGTGATTCTACAATAACAACAATTGCAGAAAAATTGGGCCTGAAGTATGAACCTATAGAAAAAATCTTGTTGTAACTAGATGGAACATCAACCAACACAATTGGCATTATAAATTTTTTTGAGGTAACCTTACATGCCTGTCCCAATGTCACTATTTTACAATATGTGATTATTGTAGATTTACCTCCATATTTTGCTTTATGTTTATGACAATATTTTACATGAAAAATAGGAGGTTATCTCTCTTCAGATTCGTCATTTTTTTCTTCACTACAAGGTATGGAACAAAAGTTTCCATAAATTTAGAGCATGTGGCTAAATTTCATATTGAGCATCATGCTTCAAATGCTGCATCAATTATGAATCTTTAGATCAATCTGATTTTGATGTTATAACACATTTTTCTACACTAGACGGCGTCTCTAATTTGTTTATGGATGAAAAAAATCAAGAGGAACATGCTTATGACCCTTTCAACGAAGTAGACGAATTGTTTTTTGGTTTTTATTGATAGCATGAAGAAAATGTACCAATCCCCATGCTATCCAAAATAGAAAAAATAATAGAAGGGCTATGGAAGCTTCACTTCGATGGATATTTAAAAAAAGAAAGGATAAGGTGTAGGATTAATGCTTACTTCCCCTTCAAATGAAAGGTACTTTTCAACTCTAAGTTTTTCATTTTCTTGTACTTGTAATGTAGCGTAATAAGAAGTGTTAATTCACGGCTTGGAACTAGCCAGAAAGAGAGGTATCAGTACCTTACTAGTTTTTGGTGATTCGGAGTTAGTTATCAATCAAGTTAAAAACTTTAATTTTTGTAAGAATTCATTCCTAAAATATTACAAACATGGATTTTTATACTTAATGGATGATTTTTATATTTTTAACATTCAATCTATCCAAAGATCTTAAAATAAGGATGCAGATAAACTTGTAGTAGTTGGTGCTAGCTTTGATGTACTAGAACAGATCGAAAAAAAGAAAGTACAACCACATATAAAGTTGATTATAAGACCTTTAGTGCCTAACAATGAAAAAAATTGGCAAGTTTTTTAAGATAATGAACAAATCTACAAATTTTTGCAACAAAAACCTTAATTTCCTAAAGTAAATTAGGAAAAATTGTAGCACTTCTTTGGTGATCAAATTGTTCAATTGAAGGTAAACAAGTTACCTCAAGGATTGGTCATGATAGAAGACATTTTCAGTTCTGATGATCAGTTAAGAAAAGAAAAGGGCAAGATTTCAACTCATGCAGATAACTACGAAAAAATCTTGGTGAATGATGAAAAGAAACTATTTATTGGAAAGGTATCTTCATTAGCTGAAAAATAGTCATTTATCAAATTATGTAAAGAATTCATAGATTTTTTTCTTGGAAGTATTAATACCTAAGAGGATTTGATCCAATTTTAGCTCATCATACAATAGAGTTACAACTAAATTCCAAGATAGTAAGGCAGAAACAAAGGCCTCTAAATCTAAAAATTGATCCGTTAATGAGAAAAGAGTTATCTAAGTAGCTAATCTTGCTCCTATTCAGAAAAATAATGGAGAAATTAGACTATGTGTGAATTTTAGAGACCTTAACAAATCTTAATTAACATATCATTATCCACTTCCCAATATGGATCAAATTTTGAGAACAGTTTCTAGATCAGAAAAATTGTCTCTTTTAAATGGTTATAGTGGATACAATCAGATCCTTGTATGTGAAGAAAAAAAATACAAAACATTAACATTAAATTTTCAGTTAAACATTAAATTTTGGTAGCTAATCTTGCTCCTATTCAGAAAAATAATGGAGAAATTAGACTATGTGTGAATTTTAGAGACCTTAACAAATCTTAATTAACATATCATTATCCACTTCCCAATATGGATCAAATTTTGAGAACAGTTTCTAGATCAGAAAAATTGTCTCTTTTAAATGGTTATAGTGGATACAATTAGATCCTTGTATGTGAAGAAAAAAAATACAAAACAATCTTCACCACAAATTGGGGAGCTTATGCTTATAAACAAATACATATTGGTCTCTCAAATGCCATTGCAACGTTTCAATGAGTAATGGACATGGCTTCTCACAAATTATTAAATAGATTCATATTGGTTTACTTAGATGATGTCACCATATTTTCAAAAGATTCTTATGAACATCTAATGCATTTAAGAAAGACCTTTCATCTTCACAGATAGTTTGGAATATTTTTAAATCGCAAAGAGTTCATTTTTTTAGTACATCAAGGTAAATTTCTTGGTCATAGGGGGAGCTATTGCTTTTGGCTCTTGTGGATGGGACTTGGATTTGAAAGGGAAAAGGGTAGAGTAATTAAGATGGGTTGGGAGACTAGAAGATGGAGAAGGGAATTCAATAATAGAAGCAACAGATGTGAAGAATGGAAACTAAAGCTCAAGTTGAGATGGGGTTTCTTGGGGAATGGAGAGAAAATGTCTAGATGATGGTGTAGGACTTACCCATTGACAAGGTTTCCTAGCACCAAGTTCGTAGGCCTCTATCTCCTTATTCCACTATGCAAGTTGAGGAAACATTTTAACCATGAAGTCAATCTTCTCCTGTAGGCTAAAATGTCTTCGCATAGGGCCGACCCATGGACAAGGTGCCCTATAGCCAATTATGAATGCTTTCATCTGAGTGGTGGTGCTTGATTGTACCATGCATGCCTCCATTTTTTAAATCTTCTCCTACAAATAATAATTCTCCATGTAGTTGATTTCACTGCATGTATATCCCTCTTGGCAATGTTTCATAGCCAAACTGATCCTACTACTACTCATAGGGGTAGACATAGTGATTTCGGATTTTCTCATAACACTGATCTAGAGGAGTTGAGAAATATATTGGAGGAGGACTGCACAGCTTCTGCTCCAATTGTGAATTCTAGGATGGGAATGAAGACATGACTACCATAGCTTCATGAATGACAGAATATGAAAGATGTGGAAAGAAGAATCAGTGAAAATGGATGGAAATAAAGTCTATAACTCAGAAAATGGGTTTTCGATCAGATGGAGTCACCAAATGTGTTTTTTATGTGCCTCTAAAGGCTGAATCTCATCAAGAACACATCAACTTGATGAAATGAAGTGGTAAGGTGCTTCAAACCTGTCCCACTAGGCATGCCAAAACTATTGATGATGAATCACAACACCCTTGAATGTTTGCAACTTGATGGGTTGAGACTCTCAGTGTGATTTCATAACATGGATCTTCTCCCAAAGTGTGGGAATTTGTGAATCATGAGAGCTCTCTTGATGAAGGCCAATTCCTATTCCTCTGTTTAGGTTCACACATTCATATTGGAAAGGATCTACTCTAAAACCTACTCTAGCTTGCAAAGGAGATAGGGTTAAGGAGATGCAAGAAATAAAACCTAAACTAAGAAGGGTGATGCACCAAAGGAAATGTTGAACACCTACTTTGCAATAAACATAAACCATAAAAATGCAATACAACCAACATGCATAGATAACCAATATTGTAATGAGCAATTAGATTGAAAACAATGAACTCAAGATAGGGTTGAAAATCATCCATAGACATGTATTATTGCTCTAGGAATTTAATATAGTACACTACAATGGCCAAGAGACAAGATTGCATTACAGCTTGAATGGGAGGTCTGAGCTCCACAAATCCACTTTCAGGAAGAGAAGAAAGGAGGGTGCAAAGAAAAAATGTCCAACCTCTAGAAAAATTCCCCTCCTTACAATATATAGGAAGAATAAGAGAGAAAGGAGGGAAGAATTCAAAATCCTAATCCACCCACCCAAGAAAATGCATTGAATTCACCTACTCTACCACCCCAAAAATGTATTGAATCTTCCTACAACAATGATGGGTTTCCACTACAAAAACCCATGCCTCCATGTATTGTTCCTTGCTAGGCAAGAAGGAAGACCATACTTCATTATGGTGGTAGGTGAGAATCCTGAAAACCTGTAGTTAAGTAGGAGACATCGAGAGATTTGCAAAAATTCCTCTCTCGCTCAAATCTGCACGTTTAGTCGAAAGTTATGATCATCTCGAAACCTGCTTTGGGTTTAGAGTCTATCTGTGCAAGATACACATGGAATACCCATTGCATTCTTAAGATTTTTCTATCTTTTAGGGGTCCTAGGAATGTGACGTCCTGACACTTGGCACCATCCATGAGCTTACTTTGCTTCCTTTGTGCTCTACCTAAGTCCCTTCTATTTGGTAAAGATACTATGTCTGACCCTAGACACGTGGAGGCTTTCGCTACCTTTGCTACTTTGCTTCAACTTTTCAATGGCCGATTTTGCCTTTCTCAGGCCCTAGACACATGGAGATCCGTACACTTGCTTGGGGTCTACCTTTGGATTTTACCTTTGAAGTTGCACTAACCTAACATGTGGAGGCTTCTGTTGGCTCTTATAATTTCAACAGCCGATGAAAATTTCTTAGGCCCTAGACACGTGGAGAGCATGCACTCATTTGGGGGACCTATCCTTTGGGTTTACCTTTGAATTTGTTCTGATGAGGCACATGGAGGCTTCCATTAGCTCTTAGAATTTTCTTATTTTGGCCTCAATTTAACACTTCCTTATCAAGCTCTGACAACATGGAGTAGCCTGTGCTTGTTTGGAGACCCCACTATTGTCGTTCCCTTTTGAATTTGCGCTGAGATGAAACATGGAACCTTCTACGGTTCTGTTACTGTACTTTGAGTTGACTCACTTTGGGCTTGATCTTCTTCAACATTTTCATTGGCCATCCATCTTTCGACCCTGCTTCTCCATTATCGATCCCACTCGGCCACTAGTTTTTTTGGGATCTGATGTGAGATCGTACGACTGAACCAGCCTCTCCATTTCTCCTGTGTAAGGTTTTGTTCGATCAATTTTTTCCCCGAGGGCCAAAATTGGATAACAACGACAAAATTGAATAATGAATCCAGGAGGAAATACATGCTTCAAAGGTTAAGATGAAAGTCCGAGTGTATTATAATTTTAATCATGTATTCATATAGATTAAAGGATGGAAACCTAATACACGACCACCACTCAACATTGTTTAAAAAGGGAAGGAAATTAATACTAGTTTTTGGCCATTGACTCCAAGGAATTTAACAATCATTCAAGAAAATGCCACTTCCCATATAGGCTAGTAATGATAAGCGAGAGAAAAAGGGATTTCTGTTAAACAATATCATTCAAAACATCATCCAAGTTTTTTAACACTAAGGATTCACAAACCTAAAAAAAATCCTAAGGTTTCGGTTTAATTATAAAGACAAATAAATTCTTTCTCAATGCAAATTCTTTAAAATCCATTCTAACATAGGTACTAACCTATATTACTAAGTGTCTTTATCAAAACAACACCTTACATTATAGATCAATACTATTAACGATGTATATTTAGTTTACCCTAATTTTTAATAACTTTCATATCAATTTAAATCACAAATAATTAAGGTATTTATAAGCATAGCAAATGACAACTAATCTTAATTAACTAAATTAACATTATAAAAGAGAAAACAACAAGATAGAAAGTATAATATGCCACCAATAATCTTCTCGAGAAGGAAATAAAGCAAAAAAATTATAGTAATAGCTGACAACTCGAATTGCACAATTGTAACATCAAACTTAGGTGATTAATAACTGGTTGCGATTCGAGCTTACTAAGGATGGTCAATGTATCTCATAAGGAAGACTTTAAAAATCTAGGAACAAGTCTGATGATCAAAAGGGATTATAAATAAGCAAGAATCCAAATATGTTGCCCTCAAACTTATACATTCTAAAAGTTTTTAAACCAAAACTCCAACCCGGCTAGCCCAAGCATTGATCACTCCAATCCTACAATATTTCTTTCCCAAGATCAAAAGGTTATTAAAGGAGGCTTGAGAGTGAGCTAGAAAAATGAAACAAAAAGGACGATAAGCTTGTGTGAAATGTAATATGTTCATAGTTACCATAGGCTGGCTTGCCCAACATAAATTACTAGCTATAAACAACATGTTAAAGTTGACACTTAAATGAAGGAATGTAGATAAAAAGGTTGAAGGTTGATCACATGAGCAAGAAAATGAAATACCCAGAGGAGAAGAAATACATCCATGCTATCTATTAGCACACTGACAACGATAGTAACTAAAACAAGAAGATATCAAGAGGAAAGGAGAAATTTCCCAACAAGGTGTCCAAACCCACAACAAAAGAAGCAACGAAAAACAAATTTCAAGGAAACGGTGGTTCAATTCCATGATATTTTTAAATCTAGAAAATTTAGCAATGAGTAGAATTATCTTGCTTGGTTTCAATCTTCTACCATTCACATCGACACCATATGGACCAATAGTAATAATATTCAGGTCGAAATTCCCCACTTCAACTAGCTAAATTCTCTAACCCCATTATTTTCCATGTTTAGCACGAGCAGAGAGCTCCATTTTATAAGTAATGTCAAATAGAAAGAACATTGGTCTCATAGAATGCCATGACTGCGGTATACACAAAATGGGTTTATTGAAAAAGGCCTAGTACACACAAGAAAGAAAGGGATAAAGCCAAACTCCACAACCTTGCAACATCCTCAGAACCTGTGTCTTTAATGGGATGGATGGAGTAGGGTATGGACATTTAATGAGGCACAAATGAACATGTTTTCATAACACCTATGGAAACAAGAGCCTAAGAGGTCACGTATGCAAAATGTGTAAGAAAACACAAGGTTGGTAAGCTTCTTGACAAAATGCCTCAAGGAGATGTGGTCTCAAGGGGATACCATGATAGAAAGATATGTTTAAGAGGGGCCTGTAGAAAACACAGCCAACTCAAATCACCTATGCCAGAAGATACAAAAGAAGCTTTGAAATGGGATTGGACAACCACCCATGCAAGGGAAGGAGCTTCAATCAAATACTACATTTGCAGGCGTCGAAAAAGTAAACAACATGCACAACAAGGATTGTTTTTAACGTCCTCTTCCCTTCATCCCCATCTGTAGATATCTCCCTCTCATGCAGCTAGACCGAAAAGGGGACTCTAGAGAAGGAACAGGGACATCCATCAAAACACAAAGGGACATATTTTTGACTGAAGTAGTTGCAGGTGCTTTTGGGCTAGGTAAGAAAAATATGGAAGTATACATGAGGCCTGCAACTATTGGTAGAATGCCTCGAAGATATGTGGTCCTATGGGGACACAATGATTTTAAGATAAGAACAAAACGGAAAAAAAATAGAACAAAATGACCTACTTAGAATGCCCAGTCAGAATATTGTTGACAATTTTTGCACTTGTGCAAAAATGGGCAACTCAAAACATCATTACGATGGATAGCATTGGTGAGGTATACCTAAGCTAGGGGAGTTCTTTCAGACAATATTGTTACTATTGAATTAATTAATGGTTACATGAAATCTATAGTTATGTGTGCTGTTACAAAAAATAATAGATCACATAGCCTGCAATTTCATGTTATCTTCTGAAAAAGAACACAAGGCCCTGAAGGAAAACCATATTGCCTTGATGAAGACATTGAATTGTAGAATAGATGAAGTGTTAGGTTTTGAAGAAGCAATAAAGACTGCAGATTACAAGAATTAGAGTTCATTACTGGATATTACAGGGATTCTTTAATGTTTTTTCCTTCATGATTAAGATATTTAATTATATTATTGGGTTGTTTAGTTCATCATACAATCCCTATCAGAAAGCAAAAATGTAAAAAGAAATACACAACTCAATTTCACAATTGAATGTTTTATTCATAAGAAATTTCAAATGTTCCCACACAAGCGGTGGGATGTAACTTGAAAGTAAAGTACAACTATTGAAATAAGATGTACACATGCATGAAAGAGAAAATAAAGGAGTATGAGTGAACCCATCATTGCATTGAGTTTTGTCCTTCGGTTGATGCATCCTCATATTCATCTTTGTCCCCTCCTCATTTTCATTGTTAAAAGCATTGTACCTGAAAACACAAAAGAGAAAACTATGATTTTGTGAGCTTAGGGTACAATCCATATTCCTATACTGTCCTAATTTGTGCACATGGATCTCTTAATAACAAGATATATAGATTACTTGAAGATCAAACAATATACATGATTTACTCACTCAGAGAGAAATAAAGAGAAGAAAAGAAAAAACATGGACATAAGAGAGGCCAAAAAGCCTAAATATTTTCTAACTGTTTTCTCAAGTGTACAGATATAGGTTACAGCCAAGAATAAATAAATCATGTCTTACAGTCCTCACTATGGATAAAGATTGTAGAGTTCAATAACTTCTATCCTATGGTACATGAAGCAGATGATCCATAAGTACATGATGAATTGAAGGAAGAATGCAACTCAAAGTTTAGCTACTATTGTAGAAATAGAAGAAGTTGCATTACAAAATAGAGGAGAAACTTACAAATAAAGTACATGTTCCATCTTACAACTGAAGAAGAAGAATCAAAATTTAAAGGTTGAAGTTAATTGGAAAGATAAGATTACACCTGAAACAGAATGAGAAAGAAATATGAGAAAATTTTGAGAGCGCTCTTTCCATTATGTTGTTTTAAATTAATACATGCTTTTAAAATATATATTTAAATAAAATAAGTGATACAAAAAAGCAGGAAAGTATGCCATGCTCAAGATAACAGTTATTATGTTTCAGTTTCCAACAACAAATCAGGTTTAATAGAAAAGTGATACATTTTGTTTTCTGAATTAGAAAGTACATCTATTATAGCTGAAAAAGAAATAAAAGAAAGAATTCATGGAAAATTTTGACAGCGCTTCGCCATGTAAAATGGACATTTTAAATTTTATAGCATGCATACTAAAGGTGTAATGAATCTCAAATACAATATTTAAATAGAAAAGAAATGAAACTATAACATATCAACAAAAAATCAATGTTCAGCTATGTCCTTTCCAATCTCTCAAATCAAATTGAATGATTAAATTCTATAGTTTTTTAGTTTTCAGAATCAAATTTCCAAGTCACTTTACAACTGATAATGAAGAAGGATACTTAGAATAGAGTTACAGTAGGGCTAAACGGTGAGGAATCAAGGGAACCAAGCTCATAAATTTCACAAAGTACAACCAACCTTAAGTATTATTTTCATAAATAAAGCGTCAATTATACATACTACTACAATATAGCTCCAAATCCGACTTCAGATGCATGACTTTACAGTGTCCTTGATACGGTGAACTTTTTTAGTTGAGGAAGAAGGAGAAAATAGAAAGGAAAGTGAAGGAAACTGTCAAGTGTAACCACTCTTCCAGTTCTAAACGATAAGTAAAGGAAAGTTTTAGATTAGAATAGAGCTCCAAAATAGATGAATTTTAAAATAATATCTATCAGTTACTCAAAGAAAACATGAGGTTGCAGAACTACAAGTAGATAACATGCAAACTGGAACTCCTGTCTATGAACAAAATAGTGAAAATTAAATATGTAAAGTCCAGTTTAGCCTAAGAGGATGAATATGGAAATGAGAAACTGCAGAAATAGAAAACCAGAGATCCACATCTCTTCATTTAAGAATATTGGAAGTCAGTTTAAGCATTTAAAATAAGAAGAGATCACAAATATCAAATACAAAGATTTAAACTCAGTGATTACATGGCCAAATAGAAGGAAGTACAGAGCTCTAAAATAAACTGTGTGAAGTGGTTTTCAACCTAGGCTATCCAAGTTAAGCTTTTGAAATATAAATTTGAGATCATACAGGTATAGATAAACGAAATCATTCATTTCTTTCCACACATTATTAAAAATATTTGTTACAGGGGTTCCAAAATTTTGAAATAATCACAAGGTTGGAGCAAGAACTTACCGGTTGGATTCAATGTTAGAAAACTTACCAGCAATGATAAGATCAGGACTAAAACGAAGGACCCAAAATGGGTTTTGGCTCAGAGACCAAGGTTGTCTCAAAAATCACATGGAAAATGAAAGAAAAGAAATGATCATGAGTGTTTTGAAGCTGAAATAGCAGTGATAAAACAACTGTGATACTGAGGAAGTCCAAACTTACCTTATCTCATCAAACAGTGTGATATTTACATAGTCCCAAGCTCGAAGGACTTCAACGATGGCTGCCAAGAAAGAGGAAAAAAACATTTTTGAGTAAAATCTGAGCTCTAAGACGAAGACAACTAGTGAAGCACCGAATGAATATTTCTCAGAAAGTTTGAACAGTTTGAAAGACAAAAGATACATGCATAGTGGCTTCACAAATCCATTTAATTGAGCTTGAACCCAAAAAATGGTGACCGCCTCGAGGAGAACCAAGAAGATAGCTAGCATAAATTCCAAGAAATATTCTAACATAGGTATCACTACAAAGAAAGAAACTTAGACCAAAAAAAATATTCTATAGACGAATAACAACGAGATAACTTAGAGCTTGAAACAATTAAAATGGTGGCCTTTAAACCCTATAGAAATTTCAAGAACTAACAGAGAAGTGATCACAAAAATATGAAGGAATCGAGACCTACAAGATCCTCGTAAAGCTCAAAATAAACAAAGACTCAAACACCAAAGAAGAACACAATCCTAAGTTCCAAGAGATCAATCATGGCGGTGAACCCACAAACCATTTTTCTCAAAAAATTCGAATAGAGAAAAAATGACCAAGAGACAAATTCACTTGAACTCAAAGAGTCATTTATGCAGAGGGGCCGAGCTCAAGGAGTTCACAAAAATTGCATCAACAAAATTTGGCCAGGGCTTTTCCCATAGACTTAAAATCCAAATGAAATGATCATTAGGGTTAAGTTACCCTTTACTATGTAAACTCAAGAGGTGAGCTAACAAAAATCAACCACAATCAGATGATCAATGTTCATAGATTAATCTGTGTGCGAATCAAAGGATGAGAAACATTTAAAAAATTTAAAATCAAACCACCAGGATCATGGTGCCACCGACCACATTCAATGCAAACCAGAAACCGTAACCACAGGTAAAGAATCGACAGCACCAGATCAAATAACACAAAGATCGACCACTCAAGATCAATACCAATTTTCAAAGAAAACTCAACCCAAGTTGGATGCCAGTGAAAATTCAAATGGAAAGCATGAGTCATCATGGAGAGGGGACCATCCTTGTGTCTTGTAAAATAATTGCATTGAATTATCAAAAGGGATTCGGCATTATAGTCCTGTTATATATATCTACCCCCTGGGTAAATATAGACAACAACATAATATGGAAATCAAGGAAAATCAAAATCCTTCATTTCGGGTTTCGGAGGGTGCATTGCATGCCTCTACTCCTGCCAAGGTCATTTCAGGTTTTCATGCATGCAAAACAATTCTGGAATTGTGAATCCTTCATTTGGGGTTTTGGAGGTTGCCAAACAGGTCCCCAGTCCTGAAATCCTTCATTTCAGGTTTTGGGGGATGCTTTCCATTGTCAAAAACCCGACACAAAGAAAATATGCATTGCATGGTCAAAAACCTGACAAATAAAATATGCATTTAATGGTTAAAAACCCGACACAAAGAAAATATGTTGCGCATGGTCGAAAACCCGACACAAAGAATTTTAGGTTTCAGGTTTTGGGAAACACGAGACATGAAGCATGAAAATCACAAGACATGTGCTAATGCTTGGGAGTTTCAAAACCTGAAACACTACCTAGGAAAATCATTTTTTGAATTTGGGGAAATAAGTTAGAAAAACATGGGGGCTGAAACATGTCGAGCCACCTTCAAAACCCAATTCATATACAAGTCCAAATTGTGAACCCGAAACAAAGGAAATCTTGGCAACACTGGCGGAAGTGAGTTTCGGGAAAATGTAAGAATTAAACACATGTTGAGGCACCCTTCAAACCCAATGCAAATGTAAAGGACAACCCCAAACCCGACAGGAAGCAGACCCTGACTCAGGAAATATTCAAATGGCCATAACTTTTCACAGGGAGCTCAGATTCATGCAAACTTTTCACAGGGAGCTCACCATTTTTGGGGATTCACATAATGAGATGCAATTTTGGCCTCTTTTGTTGACTTTTCAGAAAGCTAATACTGGAATGTATCAATATTTGGAGCAATAAAAACTAAGTCCGTGGATGATTTCAACCCTCTCTTGTATTCATTACATTCAAATGATCTCTTATTGCAGCCTTGGTTACCTATGCATGTTTATTGTATTGCATTTTTATGGTTTGTGTTTATTGGCAAAACAGTTGTTCATCATTCCTTTGGTGCATCACCTTGGCTAGATTAGGTTTATTTTCTTGCATCTTCTCAACCCTATCTCCTTAGCAAGTTAGATTAGTTTTTTTGAGTGAACCCTCTACATTTTTATGTGTGCATCTAAATAGAGGAATAGGAACCAGCCTTCATCCAGAGAGCTTTCCCGATTCACAAGGTCCCACACTTGGGAAAAGCTCCATGTTATGCAATCGCATTGAGAGTCTCAACCCATCGAGTTGCATACATTCAGGGGTGCTGTGATTCACCATCAATAGTTTTGGCATGCCCGGTGGGACCAAGAGGTCATTCCATAAGTTTTGAAGGAATTTTCAAGAAATTTGGACTTAGAAATTTAAGTTTTACAATTTCAAAATTTTCACCTTCCAGGATGAACTCTAAAATCAATTTTCAAGGGCTTAACTCATTCAAAACAAGTCAAAATTTCACTAGTTGGTAGATCTGGGGGTAATCTTCAAAAGGGTATCCTTAGATTTTTGAGATTTTGACTTTCAAAATTTCATAGTTTTTAGTGTTTCAGGATTTCAAGGTCGGGAGAGCATACAGGAAAACCCAACTCTTTTCATTTCAGGTTTTGAAGGTTGCCAAAGAGGTCCCCAATCCTGAAATCCTTCATTTCAGGTTTTGGGGGATGCATTGCATGGTCCTATTCCTGACAATAATGTATTTCAGGTTTTCCCAGGTGTTGAGCATGTCCCAAGTTCTGACATATGGCAATTCAGGTTTTGTAAGTTGCCTTGCATGACCTGAGTTCCACCTGTACCTTTCGGGGATTAGTAACTGCAAAACAAGACCTAAAAACTAAATTGGAGAACTGTATCCTCTGGGTCCTTCAAAGTTTTAAATTCTATTTTCAATATTATCAAGTTTGGTGTGTAACTTGGCAAAATCCAACCTTTTGAGGCTCATTCTCTAACACATCTGGTGACTCCAAAGGGATAGAATTCAATGGTGTAGCAACACAAGTTGCCCAAGTACATGAGAAGAATTTGAACCAGGTCTGACACTCGAGAAGAGGGGCTATTTTTCTACTTGCAACTATCACTAGGAAGAGGAAGGAGAGGAAGAAGACCACAAAGATCAGCCATCTCCACCTAACAGGAATTCTTCTACACCTCCACCTGGTAGACCTTTTCTCGCATCAACCAGGGTTCTTAGGCCAATCATAATGGCACATCTACCACCGAATCCCTTTGTCAATTTCATGGGAAGTAGTCCACTTTCCCTAAATGCCCAGAATCAAGTTCCAGTTGCAGCGCTAAAGAATATCCCCTATTTCACAGGAGAAAATCATAATACTCCTATTGACCACATCCAGGATATTGCCAATGCATGTGCAATCCACATGAAATAAATGAAATGGATGTTGCAGTCAAGTTTTTGGCTTCATCTTTCAAAGGTAAGGCCTTACAATGGTTTAGGAGCCTAGCATCAGGGTCTATTATGAATTGGAACCAACTTTGTTAAGCTCTTTGCAACCAATTTCGGGAGAGGGTGAAAACAATTTTTCTTTATTGGAACAACTGACAACAATCAAAAGGGCTCCTAATGAGAAAATGATAGATTTCAACTTCATATTCCAACAGACATGGGACAGGATTCCAATAGCTGTTAGACCAACCACCGAAGGAACATTCCTTTATTTCTTAAAGGCTATAAATTTAGACATAGCCATGATGATCCAATCAATGGGAGGAACAACACTATCAGGGGCCTATGACACAGCTATCAGAGTACAGAGAACTATTTGATCCAAGCTGGTAAGCTTGCACCAAGGCCACCAATGCCTCTCTATCTGGATATGGGAAATCCTACAACCATTCAAACACCAAAATTGAATCCCATTCCAACCCCTAGAAATCAAAGCAATAATGAGGCATCGAATTCTTCAAATACTTCAAAGGAATTGCAGGAGGTTATGAAACAACTACAGAACCTTGGAAATGAGTTAGTGACTATCAAAAGACAACAAGCTCAAAGTTCTAGACCGTATCAGCCTCAAGCGCAGTACCAAGCTAGGCCCTCATACCAACAAAATAGACCACCACCTCAGGCTGTAAATCAAAACCAAAACCAAGGAAAACCTCAAGCTGTCAGGCCATTTTGACCATATGATCCAAATGCAACGACATCCTCAAGAGCCTTGGTTCCAACACAAAACAACATGGCACAGGAGTACAACTGGTGTTACCCCTGTAATTTACCTCATAATCAATCAACATGTTTCAATGGTGCACTAAATCAGGCCTTGATGGTGTAAACCATTGGTGTGTCTCAAGAACCAAGCCAAGAAGGGAATCAGCAGCAAGAAACACAACAAGAAGGACCTCCAACAGAAACCACGTTGGCCAATTGGAAAACGGAAGACTTCTGTGGAGTTAACCAATAGCCTTTTCAAGGTGTGGCTGCCAACACACGGTCAAAGAAGAGAAGTATAGAAGAGGGACAACCATCTAATCCAGTTGTTTCTCAGCCCACTCCTACACAACAAAGGGGTTAGTAGACCAAATGCAGCTCCAAATGTGCAAATTCAGCCTAAGGTAACTATTGTGGCAACACATGTGCCTGTTCAAGCTCCAGAAAAGGTTGCGCCAAGTAAGGGGCAATAAAAGGACAATTCATCCCCTTTCAACATCATCGATCAAATGAAGAAGACACATGTGAACATTTCCATGTGGGAATCACTAGCAATCCCAGGACAGTGAGATTTATTGTAAGCTGCAATGGCTAATTGGTCTGCCTCGAATGTATCTAACCAAGGACATGAGAAATTTCTCACTAATACAGTGCAACATGATGGAGGCCAGATGAGAAAAAATTTGAAGCCTCCACCATTCTATGTGTCATTGATTATTGGAAACCACTTGGTACACAACTGCATGATAGATTCAGGGGCAAGTAGTTCAGTGATGCCGAAGCAGATAGCGGATCAACTGGGTCTGAAGTATGAGCCATTTCTGAAAGGAGTAGTACAACTAGAAGGAATGGTAGTAGGAACAGTTGAGGTCATAAAAGGGTTAATCCTAACACTACATGCCTATCCTAATGTCACAGTTCTGCAAGATGTGTCTGTAATTGACCTTCCTGCCACTCTTTGTGTTTGTCTATCAAGAGACTTCACTTCAAAAATTGGTGGATATCTATCTACAGATTGGTCACACATGATTTTCAGGATGAGGTATGGGGCCAAAGCAACAATCAGGTCAGAACCAATTGCCAATTTCCATATTGAGCCTCATGTACCAAGTCCTATTAATGTAAATTGCTCAGCCTTTGATCAAGAGGAGTGTTCAAATGATCTAGAAATAGGTACTAAGGTTGAGGGAATTCCTGATTTGACTTTGGATGAATGGGAAAACAAAATTCATGCATTTGACCCATACAAGGAAATTGAAGAATCTGAATTGGGTGCATGTATTGTGTACACGAAGAAAATTCACCCATTCCTGACATCATTCAACCTAAACAAAAGGATGATAATGAAGTTTGGAAACTATTTTTCGATGGTTCGAGAAGCAAACAAGGTGCTGGAGGAGGTGCAATGTTGATTTCACCAAAAGACATTGAATATTATTCAGCTTTTCATTTCCAGTTTTCCCATTCAAACAACATAGCTGAATATGAGGCCTTGATTCATGGACTTCATTGGGCAAGGAAAAAGGGCATAAAGAACTTGTAGGTGTTTGGGATAGCGAGCTAATCATCAACCAAGTCAAGAGACAACATGCTACAAAGAATGACCTGCTCAAGAGATACAAGAACAGGGTATGGGACCTCATTGAGGATTTCGAAGCTTTCAACATTGTGTCCATACCCAAGAAGAAAAATGAAGCTGCAGATAGGCTCGCAGTAGTTGGAGAAACGTTTGATGTGGTTGACAACATCAAAAGGGACAAAACACAGCCACATATCCATGTGGTTGTGAGGCCAGCAGTGCCAGATAATAACACAAGCTAGCAGGTGTTTGAGAATGATCAACAAATCATCAATTTCTTGCAAGAAGAGGCTGAATTCTCAGCTAGGAATCAGGATAGATTAGAGCAGCAATATAGGGACCAAGTAGTGCAGTTACAGACAAACAAGCTTCTAAAAGGATTGGTAACATTGGAGTTTATCTTCAATCCTAATGACCAGTTCTCATAAGGAAAAGGATAACATACAGGTCAAAGGAGAAGATTCAGAGCCAATTCTCAGTTGGGGAAGGAAAAACACTTCAAATTGGTAAAGTGGCCACTGAACTGGAGAAATCAGATTTCATACAGCTTTGCCAAGAATTTCTAGATGTCTTCGCTTGGAGCTATGAGGACCTGCGAGGATTCAACCCGAAGTTGGCACAACATACCATAGAACTAGATCCAGATGCTAAGCCCATCAGCAGAAGCAAAGACCAGTCAACCCTCACATTGAGCCTCTAATGAAGAAGGAGCTAAACAAGCTAATAGAGGCAAGCATTATATTCCTGATCAAGCACTCAAGCTGGGTTGCAAACCTGGTACCGGTCAGGAAGAAGAATGGAGAAATCAGGCTGTGCGTGGACTTCCGAGACCTCAACAGGGCATCTCTCAAAGACCATTACCCACTTCCTTCAATGGATCAAATATTGCAAGTGGTATCCGGTTCAGAGAGATTCTCTCTCCTAGATGGCTACTCAGGGTATAACCAGATAATGGTGAAAGAAGATGACCAGTTCAAGATGGCTTTCACCACCAAATGGGGCACCTATGCCTACAGGAAGATGCCATTTGGGCTATCAAATGCTGGAGCCACTTTCCAAAGGGCAATGGATATGGCATTCAAGGGGTTGATCAACGAAATAGTTCTGATATATCTTGATGACATCACTGTATTCTCCAAAAATGCAGCGGATCACCTCTTTCATCTGAGACAAGTATTTTAGAGGTGTAGAAGATTTGGGGTATCATTGAATCCCAAAAAATGCATATTCTTGGCTCACGAAGGAAAACTTCTAGGCCATATTGTTTCAAAGGAGGGATTGACGATTGACCCAGAAAGAGTTGAGGCAATTAGAGCATTGCCATTGCCAAGTCACAAGAAGGATCTTCAAAGCTTCTTAGGAAGGATCAATTTTGTCTGCAGGTTTGTTCCAAACTTTGCAGCTCTCGTAAAGCCAATAACGCTGATGTTAAAAAAGAGCATGGCATTTAAGTGGACATCTGAAGGCAAGGCAAGTTTTGAGGCAATAAAAGAGGCTATATCTCAAGCTCTGACTCTCATCAATCCAGACTTCTCCAAGGATTTCATGCTATATGCCTTTGGTGGTGGGGACACAATTTCTGCAATCCTGGTACAACAAAACAAAGAGGGGTTGGAACAACCAATTGCTTTCTTCAGTCAAGGCTTGGAGGAATATGAAACTAGGTACTCTTTCATTGAAAAGCATGTCCTTGCAGTGATCAGGAGCTTAAAGAAATTCAAGCACCTAGTCTCAAACAACAAGATCCAATTGTTGGTCTCTCATGCGGGAGTCAAGGACTTCCTTCTAAACAAGGATCTGAATGAGAAACGTGTAGGATGGATCACTCATGTCATGGAATATGACATCGAAATTAAGGTCACTAAGCTGGTCTGTGGAAAGGGATTATGTGAACAACTAGCCTCAAGTCAACAAGATGAAGCAAGGTGATGAAAAGGAGACTGTCTTGGTACTACAGGATGGTCAAGAACAGGAAAATGATGATGTGCCCACTCCTTGTTGGACTCAGAATATGATACACTTCCTACAGACAAGGCCTATGCCCTCCAAAAATGAGCAAATCAAAGAGGAGATACTTTAGATTACAAGCCATTCCACATGTGCTTGTTGATGGTGTTTTGTTCAAGAAAGACATCAATGGAGTTCTATTGAGGTGCATTGGGATAGGTCAAATTGTGAGGGTGTTACGAGATTTTCATGATGGAGGTTCCAGAGGACATTTTTCCCCATGGGTAACAACTCTCAAGATAATGAAGGCAGGGTATTATTGGCCCACAGTGTTCAGTGACTGCTATACATGGATAAGAAGGTGCAAAAAATGTGCACTCTTCATAGGCAAAGAAAGACTAGCAACACTTCCATTGCACCCAATTTTGGTTGACCAACCATTTATGCAATGGGGATTGGACTTCATCGGGGTCATCAATCCAAACTCAAGCCAAGGCCACAAGTGGATTCTCATGGAAATGGACTATTTCACCAAGTGGACCAAAGCAGTAGCGCTCAAAGAAGCAAATGAGTCTAATATACTAGACTTTTATGAAGGAATAGTGACTAGGTTCGGTGTGCCGGCCACTATCATATCGGACAATGCATTGGCATTCATAGGTTCCAAGATTACAGAATGGGCTGTCAAGAATGGAATCTACTTGAGCACCTCTTCCAACTATTACCCACAGGGTAATGGACAGGCAGAGTCCACGAACAAGAATTTGCTAAGAATCATCAGAAGGACTCTGGATGAAAATCAAAGAACATGGCATACCAAGCTAAAATCAGTGTTATGGGCTGATAGGATAACACCAAAGAGGTCTACAGGTAATTCTCCCTACAAGCTGGTCTATGGGAAAGAGGCAGTATTGCCTATATCATTAGAACTGCCTGCATTGGAGCTCATGAAGCAGTTGGAGTTGTCTAAGTTCAAACCAATGGAGGCCAGGTATGTAGAGTTGATGGAATTGGAAGAAATTAGAGAACATGTAGTTCAAATGATTGAGAAAGATCAGGCCTTAGTAAAAAGATGGTTTGATAAGAAAGCAAGAGCAAGGACCTTCCAGGAAGGGGACCTAGTTCTGAAATGGGATGCAGATCGGGAAAAACCAGGAAGGCATTCCAAGTTTGATGCCATTTGGAGTGGCCCCTACATGGTCATGGGATGTAAGAATAGCAATGCCTTCCAATTGTCTACATTGGACGGAGAAGAACTCCCGATTCCGGTTAACGGAATCTATCTTAAACATTGCTACTAAAAAGAAAAGGTTTACCCTTGTAAATATTAGCCTAGATTTTAATTCCTCTAAGTGTGTATGCATATTGTCTTGTTGTAGTTAGGTTTCAGTTTCCCTAAGTGCTTTCAGCATAGGTTTTATTGCTCCCAGGTTGAATTTCTATAGTTCAGTGTGCTCTCAGAGAAGGAGTTGCGGTATCAGGCTCGGGATCATATATCAGGTTGGTTTTAGGTTATTGCTTATGACTCCATGCCCAATGGATTGCTAAAAGGCCACTGATCTTCTACCTAGCAGGCAGGTGATCCCGTTGAGTCACCAAATTGTTATATATATCTACCCCCTAGGTAAATATAGACAACAACAGAATATGGAAATCAAGGAAAATTGAAATCCTTCATTTTAGGTTTCAGAGGGTGCATTGCATGCCTCTACTCCCACCAAGGTCATTTCAGGTTTTCATGCATGCAAAACAAGTCTGGAATTTTGAATCCTTCATTTCAGGTTTTAGAGGTTGCCAAACAAGTCCCCAGTCCTGAAATCCTTCATTTCAGGTTTTGGGGCATGCATTGCATGGTTGGAAATTGCATGACACAAAGAAAATATGCATTGCATGGCCAAAAACCTGACACAAAGAAAATATGTTGCGCATGGTCGAAAACCCGACACAAAGAATTTCAGGTTTCGGGTTTTGGGAAACATGAGACATGAAGCATGAAAATCGCAAGACATGTCCCGATGCTTGGGAGTTCTGAAAACCTGAAACACTACCTAGGAAAATCAGGTTTTGAAGTCGGGGAAACAAGTCGGGAAAACATGGGGCGAAAACATGTCGAGCCACCTTCAAAACCCAATGCATATGCAAGTCCAACTTCAAACCTAAAACAAAGGAAATCTTGGCAACACTGGTGGAAGTGGGTTTTAGGAAAACATAAGCATCAAACACATGTCGAGGCACCCTCCAAACCCGATGCAAATGCAAAGGAGAACCTTGAACCCGACAGGAAGCAGACCCTGACTCAAGAAATATTCAAATGGCCATAACTTTTCACAGGGAGCTCAGATTCACGCAAGGTTGGACTTTTCAAAAAGCTTACAGAGGTCCTCTATCCAACTACAACTAGATATCTTTATTTGGGTGAGAAAAAGTTCTTCAAAAATTCAAAATATAGTTTGCCATTTTTTGGGTTTGCTAGGGTTCTCACCTACCACCATAATGAGATGAATTAAATGCAATCTGGAGGTGGTTGGGGTAGATTTTGAATTCCTCTCTTCTCCTCTCTTTTCTTCCTATAAATTGTAAGGAGGGGCCTCTTTCTAAAGGTTGAACATTCTTGTTTTTCCCCTCCCTTCTTCTCTTTGGCAGGTGAATTTGTGGAGTTTCAGACCTTCCATTCAAACTGTAATGCATGTTTGTGCCTTTTGGCCATTGTAATGGACTGTATCAATATTTGGAGCAATAAAAACTAAGTCTGTGGATGATTTCAACCCTCTCTTGTATTCATTGCATTCAAATGATCTCTTATTGCAGTCCTTGGTTACCTGTGCATGTTTATTGTATTGCATTTTTATGGTTTGTGTTTATTGGCAAAACAGGTTGTTCATCATTCCTTTGGTGCATCACCTTGGCTAGATTAGGTTTATTTTCTTGCATCTTCTCAACCCTGTCTCCTTGGCAAGTTAGATTAGGTTTTTGAGTGAACCCTCTACATTTTTATGTGTGCATCTGAACAGAGGAATAGGAACCGGCCTTCATCTGGAGAGCTTTCCCGATTCACAAGGTCCCACACTTGGGAAAAGCTCCATGTTATGCAATCGCACTAAGAGTCTGAACCCATCTAGTTGCAGACATTCAGGGGTGCTATGATTCACCATCAACACTTTTGTAACGAACATAAATTTAAAACCTTGGAGTATGCTAACCATTATATTATTTTACTCATAAACTTGTTTTGTAAAAAATTAAAATGAAATCTGACACTTATGTAACCCAAATAGAACTTTGTAGACAAGATTAAACTGAAACCCATCCTTCGGACATAACTATGGAAAACTTCGTAACTAGACTCTTAACGTGAAACAATGGTGGGACTCCTCCTTATGTTTTATATTACCAACCTGTAATTTGATTGTCATCCATGGTTGCCAAAAACAACCTTATGCACTACTAGACCCTGATTATCAAAATTTGGTTACCTGTGTCATGTTGGTATTGGCAAGACCATAGATGATTCATCAACTAAAACAACCTTTATGTATACCTTGTAAAGTTAGAAAAATGTAATTTCCAGAGACTTGCAAAACAACATTCGTGAGCCCCGTAAAAGAGATGACAAGCGTCCATATGTGTTCCCTATTATATAGAGAGTCACGTAAAGCATTAGTTTGACCACATTTTACCATTATGCGCTCTTGTTATTCACTACTCTAGGAGACCTATTACCTTATTTAGCAATTCTGGAAAGTTTTTAAAATTTAAAAGTTGGGTTTCATATCGAGGTAGCCATTTGAACCTTGGACAACAAAATTCTTATCTTCCTTCGCAAGACCTCTAGTATTTTGTAAACAATTTCCTGGAACATTCTTATTTACAGAAAAACATGCTTCTTAACAGTTTAGAAAAATAATTTTTTAGCATCCCTAGTCACAGTTTGAATAGGTCAAACGAGACCAGCATATGACTGGTGGCTCTAGAAAACCTGTCGCCATTTAAAAATCATTTGTGAGGTCTTAGTCATGTCAATTTTGGTGAATTCTCCATATATAGGGGAGCTTGTAATAAATTTATCATTGCACACTCCTCCACCAAATGTTAGTTCACTGTATGTGGTTTTCTGAGCCCTCGAGATAGTCAACTTTTGATTATTTTTAACTATGTCAATTACAACCGATGGCTATCAGAAAAACTGGCCACCAATCATAAATCGTTTGTTAGTTCTAAATTTCGCTAGTTCCTTTGAATTCTCGGTGTATTAAGAGGACATGATAAAAATTTAGGATGCCACGGGTGTCTTTTTGCATTGAAGAAAATGTTTAGGAAGTGGTTTCTTAGCCTTTGAGCATCAAATTGACTATGGTATTGTGTAGCCTAATAGGCAAAACAAAAAAAGGAAAGTTGTAGGACCCTAGTCGAGTTACCAAACCACCGTGGAAGCTTGTTGACACTTGTAAGCTAAATTTTCTGTAAATATATCTTGTGGCTTATTGATTTTAAGTATTTAACTGCCTTTGGGAAAATAGTTTTTCTCTCTCTTCGTGTACCTCTTTCTCATCTAACCTTGGTTAAGAAATGAGGTGAACTAAAACTAAATAAATTTGTGTCTCTATCCCTCTGATTTTGAATGAAAAGTATTATTAATATTATTACATAAATAGGAAACTAAAAAACATTAATGTATGTCTAGATCTTAGGTGGATTCCATTGCCTGTGATTCTATCATTGATTTCATGCTCACGTGATTTTGTAGGATGGAAGTGAGATGGAAAAAATGTGTTGTGTAATTCATCAATTCGTTATTATAATTTACTATATGTTATTGGAAAATGTCATACAATGTATAATGTATTTCCATGTTAAAGAAATTTATATTTGAAATTTGGTAATATGTATGAGATGCTAGATTTAGGAATGCCTTGGGAAATGTCCATTTAATCATAGGTGTTATTTTGATTCAGAGTTACATATGAGTAAAAAGTTCTTGATATGCATTTTAAATGAAATCGAATTACATATCTTATTGTGCATTCTCTTTGAAAAATTTGTAATGAAATCTCAAGATTGTTGTCATTGTTTAACTCAAAAATATAGAAAATAAACCTAACTATAACAGTCAACTTGAGTTTAGAAAATAGTGCAGCCATCTACCCTTATCTCATGATGCATTTTAGCATAGAAGAAACTAAACCCATTAAATGAAGTTAAAATTCAACTATCGATGGAACCTTCTAGTTTAAGTAAACAAGAGCTACAATTTTGACTTGTCATTATAGCCAGTATCTTATAGTGACATCGTACAATGAATCTGATGGTATAGGAGATAACATAGTCAAACTTTATCTGGAGTATGCAACTTGCAAAAATCTAGAATTGGCAAATCATGCTAGGTGGTGATTTCAGAATGTGTATTGCAACATGTTCCATGCCTAAAGTGACTACAAGATCATCGGTAAGAGGAATTCCTTCTGAGTTTATGGTTCTTTACCTTTGAATTATATCAAGAAGGAGAATATTTGGTAATACTTTACCTTATAATAGGTGTGGTTTGTTTTAAACCTCCTCCTAATATTCCATCCACCACGCATCAATTTCTCTATTCAGATCCCAATTTTTCCAATTGGTTATTCAACCACCTAGGAATTTCATGTGACCATTACTAATGGCAGCCCATTAGTAATTCCATAATTTATTATGATATCCCTAATGCTTCCATGAAACACTTTTCCATCATTCACTGGTGAAAATCAAGCTACACCTATAGAACACATTAAACATATGTACATAGCCTTATGTGCAGTTCATAATATCACTCATGAAGATGTAGCTTTGAGACTTTTAGTTACATCCCTTCAAGGACAAGCCTTTTAATGGTATAGAAATTTAGCGATTGGAATGGATAAGAACTTGGGATAATTTAGGTGATAGATTGCTGAAACAATTTCAAGGTTAATTGAGATCATTTATCCCTCATAGAATAGCTATCTAGCATTGGAAGAGCTCCTCAATGAATTTATGTCCTAGTTTCAATATTCATTTTTGCCAGAACTCAGGAAAGAATCCCAGCAAGTGTTAATCCTCATGTTGATCATGCTTTTATTTATTATCTTAGAGCAATTAAACATTGATATTTCAACTATGATTCAGTCCATGGGAGGAGAGACTGCTCCCAGTAGCTTATGATATCACCATCTGAGTTGAAAATAGGATTATTCAAGATGGCAAGTTAGCATCCAAGTCATTCAATGTCCTTTTTTGGCAGATTTAGCTCCTATTCCTCACATCCTATCACAATCATAAAACCTGTTATTTCAGCCCCATCAGATGACTATATTTAAATAGCCTTGTATACTATGGGAAACAAGCTTGAATTCCATTGAAAATAGGATTTGTACTACCTAATCAGTCCTTATTAGGCTCCCTATTAGTCAAATCAGCTAAACCCAACAAAATAGGTAGCCTTACCAGCAAAATCAAAATTATAGGCAACGTTATCAGCTAAAGGTAGTTTGACCCAAAGGCTCCTAGTTCATCGAATACTTTAGTCCAAGTTAATATGGCTACAAAAGAGTGGTGTCAACCTTGTAATCAACCTCATTCATAGCTACTAGTTTCCCAAATGCATTTTCTGAACATGAGTCTTGTTGCACAACCTAAATCTGAGACATTTTTCATGCCACAAATGGAGGGTGGGAAACAAGATACTCAAATTCACAAGGCACCTGAATAGAACTTAATCAAGTTTTTGTGAGGATAATTTCATTGCAGTTACTACTAGGGCTCAGGAAAAGGCTGGAGAGAGTAATAAAAATAGAATAGGCCTATTTTACCTAATATCACTAATAAAACAACAATTATAAGCCCAAAACCAGCTGACAGTGCATCCATTCCTCAAAAAACAATAGGTGTTACAGCTAGTAAAGAACAGCAAAAACAACTACAACCTGATCCAAGAAGGTTATTTATACCTCAGATATCAAAATTAGTTGAAGCAGAATCAATTTTTGCCAAAGCGTATGCTAAAATAGTGAAATATGTCTTTAAAATTGTTGCTTCTTTTAACATTTTTGATGTAATGAAGAAGCATAATGTTAACATCTCAATGTGGGATGCTCTAAATATTCCAGGACAACAAGATTTACTTTCTCGTGAACTAGCTAAGCTACAGATTTCTTCTAAAACAATAGAAAAGGAAGTCTAGAAAGGAGTCATGGTCCTTAGAAAAATGGAACAAGACCACATCAAATAAGTTAAATAGATGGTTTAGAAAGTCTTAAATGCTTATGACATAAATAATCCACCACCATTTTATCTATCATTTATTATTGGAGAACATCTTGTTCATAACTTTATGGTGGACCGTTGTGCAAGTAACACAGTTATGCCAAAAGCAATTACAAAAAATTGGGTAAACAGTATGAACCTATAGAAAAGAGTGTCCTACAGTTAGATGGAACTACAACTAATATAGTTGGTGTCATCATAAATCTATAGGTAACATTGCATGCTTGACGAAATGTTTCCATTCTGCAAGATATTATTCTTGTAGACTTACCTCCTTACTTTGCTATATGTTTATTCAGAGACTTTGCAGCAAAGATAAGAGGCTATCTCTCTTCAGATTGGTCTTTCTTATTTTTCACTTCTTGTTATGGGACCAAGATTACTATCAATTCAGAACCATTCGCTAGATTTCACATTGGGCCTCACGCTTCTAATGCAGTAGCTAATTACGTAGCTTTAGACTAGTCATATTTTGATAATATAGCCCATGTTTCAACATTAGATGGTATTTCTAACCTGTTTATAGATGAAAAGACACATGAAGAACACACTCATGATCCTTTAAAGGAAGTTGAAGAATACATGGTTGGTGTGTATGACTTGCATAAAGAAAATACACCAACTCCCTTATTGTCCAAAACAAGGAGTAGGTTTGATGCTCTCTTCCCTAACAAATGAAGCTAAAAATAAGAAAGGACAAGGTATAGGTTTGATGCTCTCTTCCCTAATAAATGAAAGGTATTTCTCATCTTTGAGTCTCTAATTTTCATGCACTTGCAACATATCTGAATATGAAACATTAATTCAAGGCTTACTTTGGGCTAGAAAGAGAGGTATTAGTATGCTACATATTTTTGGTGATTCTGAGTTGCTTATCAATCAAGTAAGGAACTTAAATTTTTGTAAGAATCCATTAATGAAGTCTTATAGACAGATTTTCTGACTTAATGGAATATTTTGAAGCTATTAACATCTAATCCATTCATACAATAGAAAATAAGCATGTAGATAGGCTTGCCAAAATTGGTGCTAGTTTTGAAGTGCTATAACAGATTGAAAATAGCAAAATTCAGCCTCATATAAAGCTAATTATCAGGCCTTTGATACCTGATAATGACTTGAATTGGTAGGTTTTTGAAAAGTGATGATCAAATCTACAGGTTTTTGTAGCAAGAAGCTGAATTTTCTGCAGTGAATCAAGATAAATTACTGCACTTATATGGTGACCAAATTTTTTCAGTTATAGACAAATAAAATGCCCCGAGGTCTGGTCACATTAGAAGAAATCTTCAGCACTGACGATTAGTTAAGGAAGGTCAAGACTAAGATGTCAACATGAGGTAATGACTATAAAGAAATCTTAGTTCATGAAATAAATAATTTGTTCTCTGGAAAGGTATGTTCTTTAGCTAAAAAACACTCTTTTATTAATCTTTGCAAAGAATTCAAAGATAATTTTTGCTTAGAAATACCAAGACCTGAAAGGGTTTGATCCCAGTTTAACACAACATACTATTGAATTGCAGCCAAATTCCAAGCCAATTAGGCTTAAAAAACAAAGGCCCTGCAAATCCCAAAATAGAGCCTCTAATGAGGAAATAGTTATCTAATTTGATTGAATCATGTATTATCTTTCCAGTTAAGCATTCAAGTTGGGTAGCCAATCTTGTTCCTGTTAGGAAGAAAAATGGAGAAATTAGATTATGTGTGGATTTTAGAGATCTTAATAAATCTTCATTAAAAGATCACTACCAACTTCCAAATATGGATCATATTTTGAGAAAAGTTTCTAGTTTAGATAGATCACAACTCCCCATACCTCCTGAAGCATCAATCACACACACACACACACAAATATCTTACGCCTACCTCAATCTCTTATGCCTCCCTCCAGTCTCTTATGCCTCCTTGAAGTATCTTATACCTCCCTCAATCTATTATGCCTCTCTCGAGTCTCCTATGCCTCCCTCAATATCTTATGCCTCCCTCAAGCAGTAATAATAATAATAAAAAAAATCATTTTCACTCCCCAAAAGAGATCAGTCACCCTATGGCCCTAAAAGCATAGAGTCCAGATACCTCTAACCCAAGTGACATAATAACCCATGGTTCAACAACCCACTAGTTATCTGTAACTCCTTGGGGTGTACCCCCATAGAATGAAGTGGGTCCTTAAGTCCCACCATTCCATGGTGCATCCCATGACCCTATTCCACACATCATGACAATACAACCAACATAGCAATCTGATTCAAATGCCAAGTGGAAAAGTGCAAGCCTTGGGAAAGGCGGTAAAATTTTAAAATAAGATCTAAATCCAATCAAAACAAATTGCCAAATAGCCATAGTTAGTGTAAAAATATGCATGTTAGTACCACAAACCAAGGAAATTCACAAAAATATAAAACCTTGCAATCAAGAAGACTGTTGGTCCTTTCAAAAATAAACTAAAAAGTTCAATTTACAAATAAAATACATATACAAGAATAAAACATTACGATGACTATGTGGCCTTGTCTGGCCACCAAGGGGGCACTCAACGAGTTGTTGGCACTCAGAACATCGAGCCTCATCTCGTAAAATAACATATCAATAGTACAACTATCATCATCTCTATCTAAATCATCCTGCCACCACATCGACAAGGCTAAACACAGTCATAGCTACACTTAGGTCACATCCATACAACAACCATAAGGAGAGAGATAAAGAGGAGCATAGGTCATCATATACTGAGCCTAAGGTCAGCTCAAGTTATTGTCCCATGGTACACATTCCCTCACTCTAAACATACACTATTACCAATTTCCCTCAGGGTCAGTTAGCGTAAGGTTCACAACATAACATGCAACTACATCACTAATATAATGGTCGTTCATGCACCTTACCATAGCATCTTATGCATGGCACAAATACAGGGTATATCACATACAATACATTCATCGTTTACCACACACCTTATCACCACATGTTGCACCCCAAGTGCAATCACCATACGATAGGGATCAAATACCCACCATATGTCCCTAAATCATGACATGAGTCATTACATATCACATAAATTACAATTATGATGAGCACAATTACATCATACAGTCAACTGCCATATAACATGGGGATACACATATCTAGATACAAATGGTAATGACATCATTATGAAGTCTATTTCATTACAAACTGACATTGTTGTACAACATATCAACACAATCACACATAACAATATGGTACATCACACTTGAATTCTCAGAAAATTCATGAAAATTAGGAAGAATAATCTTATCTCCAACACATCAACATGCTAACAGTTACGCACTAAGTGACATACACAACATGTGTTCTCACAATATCATAATTATGAAATAGTTTACATCATGCTTATATCACATTACTCTTCCAATATACACCATCATCACGCAATAGTATCACAACTCCAATATGTCACAGAGGTTCGAGAGCATGAACCTCCGCTCTGATACCAAGTGTAACGCTTAAAACACACACAAATACAACACTGAAAAATTTGGATAAATCTTTTTTTTGACTTACTTTGAGTTTACACGTCAACACAAGTGACAAGAAGGGGCTATGACCAACTCTATATAAGCTTGACCCAACGTTGACCACATAGGAAACAAGGAAACATACAACACCTAACATGAACAATTCAATTTTCTCTTCGACAAGGAACAATGTAAAAGTCCAAACACATTACACAGTTACAGTTAAGGCCATCCCATGGTGTAAAATCTTTTAATGTTATGTATTTACAAAAATTTCTTTCAAAATTTACTTTACGATCTAGAAGATTCATGTTATAATATGAGAAACTCTTCTTGCAAGGTCAACTTCTTCCTTTTATACTATTGACTGATTAGCTTAAGATCAAGGTTTCTAAAGAAGACTAATTTTATAATATATCAATAAATTTCTTAATTCATTGATCTAAGAACATTTTCCATTTCTGAAAAGGTTAATTAATCTTACTCAAGCCACTAAAATTTGTTCCACATCTCTATTACACAGGTGATAAGAACAAGCTCTGATTAAGGGAAAGTACCATTTTAGGTTTGAAACAATAACCTTCTTTACTTAAGAAATATCACAATGAACCAAGGAAAGGGTTAAGGGAAACAGGTCAAAAAGAATTCAGCTTGAGGGTCTCATTTCTTATTAACCAGCCTTTTATTGAGGCTAAGAATTTATTAAGATTGGTGAAAAATTTCATTTAGACTTTTCTTGATTAAGTTTGACACAAGAAAATAATTTACATTTCAGACGATTGAGAGAGATTGAAGGGTTTCTTAATAAATATCCCCCCTACTTATACAACCTTATTATCTTCCAAAAACTAATCATTGATTTCACAATAAGATTATTTACGAATTCACCATAAAAGGATAATGTTGATTAGTTTAGTTTGGGGAAAAATAAGGTATATGTATATTTTTATTACCAAAAAAAGTTTCCTCTTGATCGCTTAGGGGCTCAAAATTTATGAAGTAGATCACATCTACATTAATTTATTCGTATATATATTTTAGTTTAACTTTTATAAATTTTATAAGGACCATCCAACCATTTGATTATGCTTAGAAATACATTGTTACCATGTCTTAGAAGGGTTAACAACTCAACATTTTATTTCAAGAGAAAATATTATCATTACTTGTTTGTGAAAAGTATACATGGTTACATTAATTCTTTCCAACACGATGCACAACCGAAAGGGAATAACCAACGCTATGTAACCATGACTGGGGAACAAGAGAGTAATAACATTGGTCACGTCACACTATACTATTCTTAGAATTTATATAATACATTAGAACCATCGCTAACCAAATGGTAAAAACTTTTATATTTTCCATGATAACAAAACAAGCCAAAGTTTCAATAGTCATGACAACATTACTCCACAATGCATAATACTAAGGCACTGGTTTTCTTCTAAATTCCCCACATAACCCATACCAGAGTTTTACAACATAAAATTATTTCTACAAAATAACTTCAAAAACAAGTTTGATGTAATAATATACAAGTATTTCCCTCATCTACTTGCATAATCAATCTACAATAATTAATAGCCTGATTCAGTTTGCAAGAACTGGGCAAGATAAGACTACACAAAGCATTAATAAGCTACTTTTGAACAATATCAAGAAAGTAAACATTCTATTACAAGATTTTGATCGAAGTTCTAAATATTAACAACCCCTTAAGTTAATTAAAATTTCCACCATGTAGTGGTGAGATGAAAATAGAGGTTTGACAAAGCCAAATTGGGATGCTACAACCTTACCCCACTAATGCTACCTCATAGTTTAAAATGTGAATTGCTTTGTAGTTTATATGTACATGGATCTATAGATGGCAACTTGGTTGACAAAATCTGGTTTTATGGTTTTGAATTCTTCTTGGAATTTTGAACATCTAATCCAAATTGCCATGATTTAAGATTTTATAGTAATTGGTCTAATTGTTTATGACTTTCAGGTTTGTCAAAGAGACCCCCTATACCTTGTTCCATGCTACCAGTAGCAAGCATGGGCTCATCACCATGGATAAAGCATAAGTGAGCATGGGGCTCATCAACATTAAAGGTTAGTAGGGAAAAGAAATGTGTAAAATAAAATTTTCTATTGATTTACACTTGACTTACTTATTTTGGGCAAAAAATTTAGAATGTTCTTATTTCTAATTTGAGATGTATGTGGGATAGATGTGACACCATGAAGCTTCTAGAATAGACCATGAACAAAAGACACCTATCCTAAGAAGAAACCAAAAGTAGAACCAAGTATGCAGACCTTGGTATGGTTATTGTCAAAACTCATCTTATCCTACTGGAACTAATGAATTGATGCAGGAATAGTTGATGATATAATGAAAATTTCAAGAGACATGATTTGAATGTTTTTCCAATATTTTTAGAAGTTCTTTGGGATTGCTATAAGGATAAGCTCCTTAATCACACTTTCTACAAAATGAATGGACAAATGAAAAATGCAATGCATATGTAACAATGCACATATGAGAATGTTGATAGATCATGCATAATAATCTCTTTAGGTGAAGGGAGTTCACCGATTCACTAAATATCCTCACCTTCTAATCTTCCCACCACTCGATATGGGCCTATCCACCTAGTCTTAACTTTCTTCCCTTGCTGGTCTTCTTGTCAATTCAGCTATCAACTCTTAATACAAAACCTCATTCGTATATCTCGCATTCATAACACCTTTTTATTATATTACCAAGCCATGTGGTCAGAATACACACTATGCCATTACTCAACATTCAACCTAGCTTCATCAAGACTTTCTAATTGAGAGAGAAAAGCTTCTCCATAACCATCCTCTCCTAGGATCCTATGTAGTGGAAATGCGGAGGCCAAGTATTTCGACTTCAAGTGGCAGAACTGCCTCAGCACTGAATACTAAATAACAGGGAGTTTACCTCACCATTGGCATTCTAACTGACGTTTTGTAGGCCCACAACGCCGGAAAAAGATTCAGATGCCAATCTTGTTTATTCTCCTTAATAGTTTTTAGAAGAATGGACTTTAAAGTCTTATTGGTAGCCTCGGCTTGTCCATTAGCCTAAGGGTAATAGAGAGAAGTTGTGTGATGACTTATTTTGAATTTTTCACACAATTCACATACCTCGTCGTTTTTGAAAGACGTGCCATTATCAGAAATAATGACCAATGGAAACCGCCGTACCTACAAATGATCTAGTTCAACACGAACTTACCGATTACAGAGCTAAGGATAGTGGTAAGGGGCATGGCCTCTAACCACTTGGTAAAGTACTCCATGGCTAGAATTATGAAATTATGGCCATCCGTTGATGAGGGAGAGAAATTTCCCTATAAGATCTAGGCCCCACATGGAGAAGGGCCATGGATTTGTGATCAATTGTAAAGCTATGTACCAGTATGTGGATTTCATGGGAAACATTTTGACACTTGTGGCATCTGCACACAAAATATACAGCATCATGTTCGAGGGTGGGGCCAAAAATAGCCCATCTGATGTATTTTTTCAGGTAGTAGTGTGGCCATTGAAGTGACCACCACATACCCCGCTATGTGACTCATAAAGAATATTTTTAGACTCTTCAGAATCAATACATCTCAACAACATTGCATCAAATTCTCTGTGGTCAAGCACATGTTCCAAGATGACGTACTTGGTGATGATTATGTGTAACTACCTTCTTTGTTATGACGTCACCCCCTTCTGGGTACGTCTGGTCCATGATGTAATTGATAATATCAGTGTACCATAGGACATATAGAGATAGAGGGGCCTGGTTTACAACAAAATATATGCTCTCGTCAGGAAAGTTCCAAATCTACCAAATCACCCTCGTCTAATGGATTATCAGCCAACCAATCTACGATGATTTGACCCTTAAATAATTTTTGATTTACAAATTTTATCTCGAAATCACCCATCAATGTAATAAAACACCCAACATTTTTAGATAAGGATCCTTGCATGAGGAATTTCCGTAAGTGGTCTTACTTGATGATGACCCTTGCTTCTTGATTAAAACTTGTAATGCCTTAAGTGCTTGGTTGTGAAAACTATGGCAATGCATTCCTTTTTCTTCCCGAATGTAGCATGTCTCGTAATCGAGTAACATTTGACTGATAAAATAAATATCTCATTCTCACTTGTCATCATCCTCTTGTGCCAACATACAGGATAAAAAAAATGTTTGTATCCCCACAAATATAAGATCAACAGGTGATCTGACCTTGGTGGCAATAGTGTGGGAGGGGATAACAAAAATTGCTTAACTGCCTTGAAGGCCTCATCACATTCCTCCATCCAATCTGGGCTATAATATTTCTTTAACAAATTGTTGATTGGATGACATGACAAAGGTCAATGTTATCTCTTAAAATTTTACCCTGTAGAGAGATGGCTATAGGTTTTATAAGCTTGCAAAATTGATCTCTCTCTTTCGTAGATACAATGGAAACACGTCAGGTTTGTGGGTATATCTATTTTAAGGTGAGTCTATGGTATCAAGGCCGGTTCCTTGTTGATGTATCCTAAATTGATTCTGGGGTTTAGGGGTAAAAGATGACTACAAAAATAATTAAAACTAAGGTGATACACCAAATTTGTATGAGGAATTTTACTGGGTATATGCACAATTGATATGTGAAGGATTTTGTGTGCACGAACCAACACTTCTTCTGCAGAATATTAAGGGAAAAACACTTGAAGGTATTAAGGGAGATTATCACAACAATACTGCTAAGTTAAACATGCACATTACTATCATGTAGGAACTACTGAATTTTGCAATAGGGTAAGATGATTAATCAAGCGAATTTGCATTCACAAGACGAATAGAAACATACACAAGACTGCAAATAATTGCAAGGTAGAAATTCTTCACACTCAGAAGGAAAAAATGGAAAAAAATTCTTCAGTACTCCTATATCCAAAAATTCCTCTAGTAGTTCCTCCTTCTATCCAAAAGTCCTCCAGAGGTTCCCCCCCTATATCCATAAGTCCTCCATAGGTTCCCCTTGTGCTTTGCAAAGGCACATAATATATAGCAAAACTAAAATTCACCCTCTTCCTAAAAATAGCCTAAGGCTTGTACTCGCCCATAGCATTCTATTATTATCCTTTATTTAATACTAGATAAATGAATGAAAATAGAGCATGGAATTACAAATAGGCATTATTAACCTTAATTATAATACAGTCAAACTGGTTCTATTTTTAAGAAGGGAAGGATGAATAATTTTCTAAAAATAAAATTTCTTACTAGGCAAGTCTCTCTCCATGAACATGTAACTCTATCTTGTTCTCTATTATGTCCTGTTGTGAAGGCATGCAAAAATACTCCTATGTATTGAGCAAAAATTACATTAATTGCAATACTTTGCAAAATAATTCATCCAAATATCCATTTGGTGGGGACCATCCTTGTCTATGATGTTGACATCTCCTTCAAAATGGTCACATGAGTGACACTCTACAAATAAATTCTAACTCCTTGGAGTGGGGACCACCTTCACACTACCATACTCGGCCACCTTTGTAACGAGTACTATAGTATATAGTTGCCATCCCATAGTTGTCAGCCTTGGCATATTTCAAAATTCACCTTTTCAGTGATAAACATGTATGATGGCATTTCACATTATTTAGCAAATGACTATAGTTTGGACTTTGAAAGTCAATGCAATGATAATTTGATTGGTGATGTGGGCTGGCCCCCCTTCCCACAGTGACTCACCCCTTGGTAACTTTGTCGGTGGCATATGTAACTCAAATTGAGTTTGTGTTGATATTTGTTGATCAATCTGGGCCATTGATCTGTGTCCTTTTTATCTTCAGTCATCGATCTTGATCATTGTGATTTAGGGTTTTGGCAGTGGAGGCTTTGGCTTGCGGGAATTTTTTGGAATTTTTAACCTTTTTTCAAAAAGTTTCAAACTTCAAATATCCATGGCCTCCACTTTTGTTGTAATGGTGGCACGTGTACTTCTTCCTCGGGCCTATGGGCCTACAGAAGAAATCTTGGAAATTTTAACTTTTCGAAAAAGGTTTCAAAACTCAAAAATGGCCTGACCCCAATTTTTTCACTTCTGTTCTGGTGATGACACATGTCCTTGTCAGGCTTGCAGGTGGAAGTTTTATAATTTGAAAATTTGGCAATTGAATAAGTTGGTCAATAACTGCCATTTCACTTGGACTACCTTTGCATTGATTCTGATGATCCTTTTGTGATCATTGATCTCTTTACTTGTCAATTTTTTATCGTTGATATTCAAAGCATGATATTAGGGTTTCTGCCATGTCATAAATGCATTTTAACCATTGTTTGCATTATTCGCGGAGCTTGATCTTTGGCCTTTGATCTATGTACATTTTCATTTTTTATCATTGATCTTTAAACTGTGGTTGAATTCTGCTAATTCATCTCTCGAGTTTACATTGTAAGATCAATTCAACCCTAAACATCATTTCATTTGGACTTTCAATCTGCGAATGAAGCCCTAGAAATTTTTTCTTAAATGCCATTATTCTGAGCATTCGATCTTGGATTTAAGAATTTCCCTAGCCTATGGGGCCTTTGTGACTTTGTATCTGGTATATTCCTAGCCATTCTTCTTGTTTTTTGAGCTCTCTATGCGGGAATGTGAAGGCGGCCAACATTATTGTTCTTTAGTCTCTGATGGTCTATTGGAGTTCTGCGAGGGTTCTAAAGAAGACCTATTCGCCATTGTTGAACTCGGTTCTATTTGGTTCTTTATCTCTGCGAGTTAGCCGACATGGTTGAAATCTTCAAGCTCATTTGTTGTAATAAGGTAAGTGACTTTTGAATACTAGTTTGGGCCAGATTTATCTTGAATGGGTGTCATAAAAGAAGAACTTCTGTTCACTTGAAACTAGTCTGTATTTTACTATCATGATCTCTGTAATTCTTCTGTTAGCTTAGCTTGAACAGTTGTGAAGGGTTTGTTGGATGATTTCCATTATGGTTAATTTTCATTTGTCATTTTTTAGAGATCCCTAGGTTTGATTAACTTGGAGAGTTAGATAAGGGTTTTCCCATTCGATTTCTAAAAAATGACCATCATTCAGGCTTATGGCATTCCGTTTTAACTGTGCCACCATTTTTGAAATCTGAACCTCTTCTACTCTCTGGAAGCTTTGCATTTTTTGTGCTCAAAATCCATTTGGGTTCCATTTTTCATCACAACATTGCTTTGCCCTTAACTCCAAATCTAATGTTTTTGATTTGGGTATTTGTGTTTCACACACTGTAGTGTATTTGATTCAAATTTTGAGCTCAGGTAGACATGCTATCAAGATAAAACTCTATGGGTGAATGTTTACCCTTCTCCACTGAGACTGTTTCCCTGTACCTTGAGTCATAATATAATAATCATTGATGGGTACCTCAAATCTGTTGGATTTTCTTTTCAGACTAGGGCAATATTTTTATTTGGGTTCAAAGTGCTAGCCCATGTAGTAAGTTGCATATTTTATCTCTAACATTTTGATTCAAACCTGATCTACTAACACCCATTCATGGGTTATTCGATTTTTGACCCAGATTTGCACTCCACTCTGATATTTGTTTCTGTAGAGGCTTTGTATTTACTTTGTTTTTCTGTGGTGGACATAAAGTAATTTCTTCATTCTGGATACTTACTTCCACCCCTTCTCTATATGAGTTATTTGTGCTTTAGGCCTCAGGACAACCGTTATTTCATTTGCATTTGTTGAGAATATTGTAGAAATGATGGTTATGATTTTTTTGCAAATATAGGTTCTGTATATTACTTCGGTTGTTCTAAAAATCCTTAGCTCAATTTTTGTATTCTGGAGAGTCCATTTATAATTCATTGTTCAGGATCAACTTGATTCTTTGAAAAATCTGTAGCACCCCTTTGAGAATACTTGCTTTAATCCTTTTCAATCTGAGATCACTTGAACATTGAAATTCCCCATGAGATGAGTTCTTGAATGCAATTGGTTTATCGTACTGTAACTTTTGTAATATTGGTGGCTTCGTAAAGTTACTTGGTGTTTCCCCTTTGGCTCAAGACACTAATAATTCATTATTCCTTTGATTGTTCTCCTAAAATGATGATAGTTGTAGCATGCCTTTTGTATTTAAGATTTGTAAGTTGTGTTTATCTCAATTCTAAACTGAAAACTAGTGCTCTAAGATGAGTAAATATGGATTTGTTGATCTTCTATTTTATAATCCCTCTATTCTAGAGCTTTTTTGAAATACCAAAATCTCGTTTCCAAAATAATTCCATCATTTTTTTCCTTTTCCTTCAGAACTAGAATATTGGTCTTGCTTTGATGGTTACCTTGAATTATTGCACTACTTATTATGAAAACACCATCTTTGAACTTGATGAGCTTTGAATTTTTCTAAAAATCTTATCTATTGACTGCTTTATTGTATCAATGTTCTTGATTGTCTGAAAATAATTTAACTCTTATTCTTGAAAAACAATGCTATAGGATGGCTCCATATTGTAAAATTATTAGCTTGACTTTGATTCCTCACTTTTCTATAACTTTAAATTGGACATATTATTTCTGGAAAATCATTTTCACAAATTACTATATGTTGAACAATTTAAGTTTTTTCGAAATAATGTAGTTCCATTTCATTTTTGCTTCAATGCTATGTTTGATCTTCATTACAACTTTATATGTATGCTGGAAATTTTGAAATGTTGATTTTACATGGTGAAGCCTTGGCAAAATTTTTCCAGAATCTTATCTTCATTACTTTTTCTGCATGCACTTATGACATGTCTATTTTTCCTTTACTTCAACCTATACCTGCAGACTTGGGTAAACAATTAGAAAATACTTAGGCTTTTTGGCCTCTCTTATGTCCATGTTTTCTTCTTTTCTTTTCTCTTTCTTCACTCTGAGTGAGGTATGCAATCTAATCTTTAAGAAAGCTATATCTCTTGTTGCTTAGAGATCCATATGCATGAATTAGGTAGTGTAGGAATATGGATTAACCCTGATCTCTTTATTGATGATTCCTTTCTTTTATTTTTCAGGTACCATGCCTTGAGGATGAAAGGAGCTGGCAAGGAGATGCTCTACACAACGAAGAATATACAAAGGGAATGATGGGTTCACTCACATTCCTTTACTTTCTATTTCATGCATGTGTACCTCTTTCTTCAGTAGATGTACTTTAATTTTTAGTCACATACCATGGCTTGTGTGGGAAACATTTGACCTTCCTTATGAATAAAACATTGATTTATGTAAATGAGTTGTATATTTCTTCCTACATTTCAGCTTTCTGTATGGATTGTATGACGAACTAAACAACTTAGTCATTTATTTTAATGTCTTAATCATGAAGGAAAGAACATCAATGAGAACCTGTAACATTCAGTAATGAACTCTAATTTTTTGTAATCTACACTTATGTTTGTTGTCCCAAAACTCAACACTTCACCTACTCTGTACATTGGTGTCTTCATTAAGACAACACAGCTTTCCTTTAGGGCGATTGTGTTCTTTTGCTGAAGGTATCATGAGATTGTAGAATATGTGATCTGTTACATTTTCTAACATCACACATAGCTACAGATTTCAATTAATCTTATAACTAATTTAGCAGTAACAAATGATATGAAAACTTCCTTAGCTTAGGTATAATTCACCCATGAATTTCATCATAACGATGAAGTTTTGAGTTGTCCATTTTTTCACAAGTGCACAAATTGTCAACAGTCAAGTCAGGGATCAACCTTCAGATTGCACCAAGTTTCTCAAGAAAAGATCTAATACCATACTTGTCCGATGGTAGAACCATTTCTAATATAGCCCAGATTTTGGCTGGGTCAACATCAATTCCTCATGAGGAATAATGTAACCTAGGAGCTTTCCACCTGTTACACCAAATACACATTTCTCTGGATTCAATGTGAGTCCATACTCAATCAAGCATGAGAGAATGATACGAAGCAACTCTAGGTGATCGCAGCACTTCCTAGCCTTGGTCAGCAGATCATCCACATAGGATTCCAAAATATTATGAATAAGATCATGGAATATGTAGGCCATTGCTCATTGGTATATAGCACCAACATTCTTAAGACCAAATGGCATGACGACATATCAATAAGTTCCCCAAGGAGTTATAAATGTAGTTTTAGCTTGATCCTCGGTAGAGGTTTTGATTTGATTATATCCCAAAAACCCATCCATGAGGGACAACAACTCAAATCCATCCATTGCATCAATGATAACATCAATGGATGGTAGTAGGAAATCATCCTTGGGACAAGCCTTGTTGATTTCCTAGAAGTCTATGAAAATATGGATCTTTCCATTTTTTTTTAGAACGGGGACAATGTTAGATATCCATTGTGAATAATCAACTGGCTTGATAAATCCTACTTGGAGAAGCTTTGTTACTTCTTCTTTTACCATAAGGGCTACCTTTAGCTTCATAAGTCTTGATTTTTGATTCATTGGTTTGTCGTCTGGGTTAGTAACGAGATTGTGAACTGCGATGTGTTGTGTAATTCCCATCATTTCCTTATAACTAAATGTGAAGGCTTTTGGATGTTTATTAAGGAATTGGGTATGAATTTCTACCTCCTCTGGAGTCAAAGAGGAACCTAGTTTTAAGATTTTTGGTTTCTCCTCTGTTCCAATGTTTATATAAATAGTTCCCTCAATTAAGGAGGCATTACCCTCCTCAAACTCAAGTGGGGCTAGTGGAAACTCCAATTCCCCTTCCTCTTCTACCTCATTAATTTCAAGACCTCTTCCTGGAGATGACTCAATCATTGGATTCCCAAAATAAGAGGAGGAATGCGGAATTAGGGAAAATTCTACCTCTTAACAAGTAAGATGTAATTCCACCAAAGATTTTAAATAAGCTAAAGTTGAATCATCCCCAACAAAAGGGTCTGAAGAGTCAAACTGGCCCTCAGCTTCCACGTATGTCAACATCTACGCCACTAGCACTTTGTAAATCAAGGATTCAGCGCGAAGTGAAACCGTGAAGTTGGTGTCATCTAAATCATTACTTGGGGTGAAGTATGAGGAAAAAGTCACTATAGAGTCTACCAGAAGGTTCTATTAACATGCAACTACCTTGATTGATAAGAAATCAAACCCCTTAGTGAGGTCCAACACAGAAGTTTTATAGCACTGTAAGTGTTTAGCCCTATTCTCGTATACCTCAAATACCTGATTTGTGACTAGTTGTGAATCACCCAACACCCTAATATTAAGGATTCCCATTCTCTTGGCTATAATGAGACCTAATACAAGAGCTTCATACTCAACCCCATTATTTGTGCATTCAAAATTCAATTTGAAAGCAAAGGGTAAAACCCTTCCTTTTGGCGAGGTAAGGATTGCACCTGCCCCGACAACCGAAGTGACACTTGGCCCCATCAAAGTGGAGAGTCCAACAATTACTCAAAAAGACAGATGTTGAGTCATCCTTTGTAAGATCTTCTTTTATTTTGGTTACATCTACCACGCAATCCTCATCTGCTAGAAGGGAACCAGGTCCCAAAGCATGTCCCATACCCATGGAATCGAAGGGAAGAAGGATAGGCAAATCCTTTTATAATAGTTCAACAATATTTGCTGTAGTTCCTAGTGAAACTGTCTCTATAACAACTCTTTCATCCTTGATGGCCGGGAATACCCTCGATCAAACCTATAACCTCTAATTCCATGTCATGGGAACCAAATTTTCTTCTGGTAATATGCTTACCATGGTTTATTTAACTGGTTGGTGGGAAGCTCTAATTTAGAGTAGACCCCTGGCCTTTTCTTCAAGTTGGCCAGATGTATATCAAAGGGCTTTGGATCACCCTGAGTTGTACAATAGAATTTCCCTAAATGCAGGAATCTGACTTCTTGGAATAGGGTGGATAGGATTTCTTTCATGTGGTGTATCCAAGGGTGACCAAGAATCATATTATAGTTGGTTTCCTGATCTATAATATAAAATTCAATAAGCACTCATCTTGGGTCCAAGACATGACTGGTAATACTATGGTGTCCGATCGAGGTCACCTTGAGACTATCATAGCCTCTTAATGTGTTTCATTTCGAGGAGCAATTAGTCTCCCCATATCCTAACTTATGAAGAAAATATAAGGGGACGATGTTAACTTGCTGCCCCATCATCCATCATCACATGCTTCACATAGTTGTTGTAGATCCAAACTTGTAAAAATAGGGCTAGATCACCTCTAGGAGCTATTTCAGCATCCATAGGCATCTTTCTTATGTCAAATACAAACCCAATATCCCTTTTGGGCTGCCCTAGAGGGAAAATGTCAAAGTCTATATGGTTTATCTATGCCTTTGGTGGTCGGGGTAACGTTAGTACCAAATGGCTGAGACTGAGCGCTTCTACAGAGAGAGTGGCTTGATGAGCATGGGAGAATTATTTAGTAGATCTAAGAAGGAAATGTGTGAAAAGGTCTTGGCTAGATCACTGATCAAGTCATAAGCCCGTACTGGCTTCCTTAGTGTGTCATAAGCATTATTCGAGACAACCTGGGTAAATTGGGATATTGGATGTGATGAATAGTCTCTTGATCTTGTTACAACATTAATCTAGAGTGTCCAACGTTTAACTCAACCAAGACCTACTATCTTTGTTTGTTGGTGACCATCCAAAGGAGGTGCCACCTGTGGGTTTGAGGAAGTTGAGGATTCATGATCATGAGTCCCTATTACAATTCCTTTATTCTAAACGTTAGGATTCAGTCTTCTATCCTTCAGACATGTGGGGAGAGTATCATTGAAGATTCCCAATGGCATGTGCTCTGTGGAGACACAACTGGTCCTATATAGGTGTTCTGATTAGGCGTAGTTGGGTTGGCCAGAAACATGTCAACAAACAACTGTATTTGGTCTTCTAGAAAAACGTTGTAAAAACTTATTACAATTGCATGGAAAGTTCTTGCATCATGCCCACGAACCCTATGGAAACCATAATACAAGTCAGGATCATAATCCCAAGGCCTTTGGTTTGTTCCTTGTTGTGGTCCAAAATAATGGTTATTGTTTGGTTGTTGACTGTTATAATTAACACTTTGGAACCCTTGCCCTCTGGTTCTGGAATTGGTTAGGGTATTGACTAGGGCTTGCAGTTGGCATTTTTCTTTATGGCTAAACTGAGGTTTTTGATATTGTTGGGGATGATTAAAATCCATAGCGATTTACTGAGGGTGATAAATTATTGCTCCTCTGATTATTTCCATTATTATTCCCATTGTTATTGTTATTCTGTTGTACCTGTACTGGTGGGATTAACAACATTAGGCTTTTTAGGCTATTTAGTTACACCATTGGTCATGAATCCATGATTCTTGTTAAGGATCTTTGGTCCTTGATTGTTATTTGTATTGTTGGAGTAGTCTGGGAGTATTTTGAGAAGGGGTAACTAACTTCCCATTTTCTCCATAGGTCTTACGACCACTATCGATGGCCACTTGGTCGATTCGAAGAGCACCCTCTAGTACCTCTTCATAGCTCCTTAGCAGGAAATTTTGAACCTCTTCCTTCATCTCTCTATTGAGGGAGTGGAGGAACAAATAACAAAAGTTCCATTTGGTCCATGTTTGGAGAAACTTACAGAAGAGTAGAGAACATGTCGCCACCTCTGAATGAAGGGAGATGTAGACTCGTTATGTTCTTGTTTGATATGAATAAATTCTCTAATTCTTGTTTGCAAAATCTTGTTCATATCAAAGGCCTTAATAAATTCTGACACTAGTTGCTTGAATGAGTGTATCCAAGCCTCTGGTATCCTATAATACCAGTCAAGAGAAATACCTTCAAGTGTCTTAGGGAAAATATTTGCAACAACTGCATCCCATGGGTGCATCTCTCGAATGGCCATTTTATAAGCTGTGATGTGGGACATTTGTATCACCATGCCCCTTGAAATTTAGGAGATCAGAGCAAGGGTCTTGGGAGCATGACTGCATGAATAGAGAAATTCTAGGGGTTCTTTGAGATATTCAGAATAAGTCCCCATTGCATATGTTTCCACCATTAAAGACCCTTGTTGGGGAGGTGGGGGCTGTGGTTGGTTGCTAAAATGGGACATCATAAATATTTGGCAAGGCGTATGATATCCCTTGCATTTTTCCATATGGACCTAGGTAGGTGTACATGTCCCCCATGTGGAGATTTGGCATACATGTGTATATATGGGGGTTGACTTCCTTGATATGGAGCTAAAGGCGCGAAGCCAGGGAACCTGTCACATTTTTGGCTAGTATAGCGTTTGAGAATAAACTTCAGGCTCTAGTGCCTATTGTAGATATATCCATATATGGCTTGAGGAGGCATACCCAAGGTAATCGTCCTAGTTAACAAGTCTACATGGTTTAGAATATTCATGTAGACTGTCAGGTTCTGGGCAGTCGGTATTTGCCTATGGTTCTAGTTGGTAGGAAGTAGCCCATGCTTGCCATGCGTATGAATTCTGTGTATTTTTGGAAAGCTCTAACTGCTTTGAGCTTTATCAACCAAAGCTGAAATGACATTTCCCGTTGACGAGGTGGTTCCCTTCTTAGATTCCTTCGGTTGAACCCTTGAAGGTTATTGAGGAATATGGTGTCCCTCTATGAATTGTTCATGGTGTTGCCACCCCTCATTGGTTGTATTGTTAGTTGGTGGTGGGGTAACGTTATTGTTTTGAAGTGGGACACTACCTTTCCCTTGTAACCTATCAAAAGATTGGTTTATTTGTTGGAATTACTGCTCACTCCTAGCAAATCGTGCTAGATACTCCTCATCAAGATGGGTTGTCAAAACAATATCCAAGGAGATGAACTAGCATGCATAGGCTAGTGTTGATATCTAATTGACTAGTAGGTCTGTTGGGTTGTGGGACTTGTGGGTCACAACCAAAGACTCATTGAGGTTGAGGCCCTAGAATGGTCATACATGCAGTCAAATCCTATACCTAGGAGAAGTTCAAAAGTTGTAGGCCTTGTTAGTAGCTATGTTTAAAGTCTCTAACCGTATCTTGTTTTCTCTATGTATGTGGCGGGTTTGCACAAGAATGTTAAGTGCAGACTTGTGTCAATGTGAGTTACTAACTCTAGCCCGTTGGATTGTGGGACCAGATGATCACAACCGTAGGTCTTTTCCTATTGTGGACCATTGATGGTCATACAAAATGAATTTGATTTGTTTTCAGTGAATAAACTATCTATCAAATGAAAACTAAACTATATTTTTTGGTTTTTTCTCAATATAGAAGAACAAAACAATAAAACAAGCTAATCTATGGAAATAAATATTTTTGTGCTTTTCTAACTTTTTAGACAATGCATCTAATATAACAAACAATTTAAAGAAAATAAATAGCTAGCCAGATGTAGCTAGCTATCTATGGATACATGTGAATGTAAATATAAGATCTACTCTAATTCAAATAAAATCTCTCCAAATCTACCTCAAAAGTGAAGAATAAATCATGACTCTAAGAGAGCTATCATTTACCCACTATTTCCCTAGCCATATTGAAGAGAAAACTTCCTATTGACTTGATCTACTTGTAACTATCTGACTAATTCAAATGATTTTTTTCTCTACTCTATTTGATATGAAATTTGAAAAAATAAAGAAAAAAAAATACACAACTCCAACCTAGAAGAGAAAGATCTTTGGAAAATATGGAGAGTATGAGTATCTGTCCCCTCAGTTCTATCCTTTCTTTCTCTAAGCATTCATGTGAGTCCAAGGATGGGAATGCAAAGAACAACAAAAAGAGGATGGCGATTGAGTGATGGCAGCTTGGAAGTAATATGGGTGTAATGGAGGTAGAAGAAAGATAGCACAAGAGATCTGAACTTAGCTATGCAATTCCTAGTAAGATTATTGTAGCACAACAATGAAAGATACACAAAATTATCAAGCCTTTTTCTTGAATACAAGCATAGAATATATAGGAATGGAGGCTAGAAGGTTACTTCATGCACAAGGAATTGAAGAGCTAGTTCCACTCACTAAATCTATTTAAAAATGGAAGGAACTAGGAGAACCAAGCAAACATGAAGCTATTTTTAGCAAATTTGACTCACATACATGTTCAAAAGATAAACTTAAGTGAATCGTCGAATGCAATTTATCACTTGAATATTCTGGAAAAATCGATCAGGACTCACATCCCTATGTAGGGTGGTGGTTTCAAGACCACCGCCCTAGTCAAGGCTAGTGGTTTGCGAACCGCCACCCAGGCAAGGCGACAGTCCTAGACACTGAAGGCCAAAACTAGCACATAATGAAAGGGGAAAAGGGAAAAATGCAAGGAAAAGATAAGTAAGGCTATCTAGGCCACAAATATGTACTTTTAATGGGTTTTTAGAGCTCGAACACCTTCTCTGAAAGGATTTTGAATCATCACTGGGGACCTTTATAACCATTTTCCCACCAATGTAGCACATACAATTTTGGGTGCATACGATAACCAATGTAACAAACAAAATCTACTCATAAGAGCACAACAAAATAGCAAGGTAATACCAAAGGTGGAGATCTACCTCACAAATGAAGAGTATCAATACACAACAAGATCCAAGCCTTCCAATATCCTAAGCAACCACCATCCACTCCAAGGTCCATTTTCAATCAAGCTCTTCAAAATTACAAGCATTCCCAAAAACAATGAGAAAGTAACCCCCAAATCTTCACTCAAAATTAAATAAATAGAAAAGTTGGAGATGGAGATGATGTGGCTCCTTGTAGGATGTCATATCATTTATTCTTAATCCCACATCACCAAAGTCAAACCCATACCCCAAGTCATAATAAATTTTTGGTTGGGGAAAAGACCACTCTCCTACACACTCAACCGAACCCACACCCCTAAAGAAAACAATTAATTACCCATGTAAGAAAAGTGCAATGAATTACCATTTTCCTTCTTTAAAACACAAAATAGGACCTAAAATAAGTTTGTCACATCGTAGGCTAGGTGGGGTCGGTCAATATAAGAGGTATGGGACAAGCTTAACTTGTCCCAAAAGTCACAAAAATGACCTATAAGGTCAAAACCAGAATTTCATTTAAGAGATAGAATACAAACTACTCCAAAATAATTTAAATTCATTCTCATCCCACACACATTAAAGCTACCCAAATCACATTTATTTCCCCCTTTTGTCACATCCTAATTAACACTAGTTAAAAATTATAATTAACCTAATAGGGGGGTGTTAAACAATAATAAAAAGGTGACTCCACATAATAATAAAATACAATACTCATAATTAATAAAATCAACAATACAAAAAAAAAAACTTACACAAGGTCACTATTGAGGTCACCCCCCAATGGGGACCTCCAAAAAATCAACAACAATACACAACATACTAATACACGAGTTACCATGGTGACCTATTGGCAATACCCCACATTCTTTCATTGTTAGCCTCCTATCACCCGTAGTTTATTGTGTTATAATTTCCTGAAAAATCTAACAATACCTTTCTTGCCTCGTGGCCTTTTTAATGACTTTGAAATAATAAATCACATGCATGTATACATAACAATTTACATAATTGGATATCATAATTAAACCAATGTTAGAATCAAGTAATTCACCAATTGTTTAGTTTTCTAATATTTTGATTCTAACAATCCATGAATTTGCACTAAGATCACAATATCCACAATCTTCCAAAAATATCCATAGTTAACGTCCAATACATCCATACCATAGTAACAGTTATAACATCGAATACTGATATAGGAATCAAGCATATAAATTTACCACAACAGTCACATCATGTCACAAGTCTAATATGTATGTACTATCTATCAAATATGTAAAACATGTGTATCAATGTTCATCTAGAAATGTCTAATCTCTGTTACGATATCAAGGTCTAGGGATCTAATGAAGAGTGATCAGAACCAAAATAATACAAACGATATTAATGACATAACAATCAATCCGTAACAAGGTAACTATTCTAGATTATCATCATCATCATATCCTTAAATTCCCATCAAGGTCTAAAATACAACCATATAGTCAAAATAATAATCAAAATACAATAGTAATCATGATGTCCTGCACATCTTATTAGTATTCTAACTAGAATACAACATCAAGGTTTAAGATTATAATCATTTTGAAATTGATAACACGGTTGATTTAGTGTTGAAGAGAAGTGGGCATTATATCCTCCTCCCATTAGATTTGACTTCCTCCCAAAATTCACGGACAAAAAGATAGGGAATAATTCAAAAGAAATAGGATCACAACCTTAGTGGAATTCCCTTACTTCAACAAGTGCGGGTCTACAGAACCCAAGTTTTTTCCAATGCAATTCAACAAGAAGAAGGGAGATTGTAAGGGATGAGCTCTAAACTTTCTTCAAGTAAGGTTATAACCATTTAATTCTATAGAGTAAGTCTATGTGATCAACCAAGCTATAACACATAACATCGAAACATGAAATGGTCAAAGGAGTCTCAAGAATAACCACCAAGTAAACTACTAACAGGGATAATTTTGTGAACTCGATATGACCACCTAGTTTCCCAAGGATACAACATACAACAATAACAACATTTAAGGCTTTCTCTTAGGTTAAGTTACACTTTCAAAGTTTGTTATTTGGACAAGACTAGTAAATATCAACCATGAATAAAAATTTATACAAGAAAACCTGTCTACTCAAGGGTCTCACAATTTTGAGATCACGCAAGGTGAGGTTTAACATCAAGGAAGGTCACTTAAGTTAGCCAAAAGATTTAAAATCAAAAACTATTCATGGGAAACACTCCTACAACTCGAAAGGGGTACAATTAAATTTTCATGGTAAAACTAAGCAGAATCATGACCATAAGGTTTCTATAACCTGATTTTACACTCAAGATTGAACACACAACACTAACCTAATTTAGAAATGTCCAACATTTAGAGATTATTTCCAATAGAAATAACATATCAATACAAGAGGCACCACTCACTCTACATATCACAAAGAGATTTATTTATCTTAAACCTTCCTCAAGTTCGAAATAACCATAAGAGAGCACATGCATAAGTCATAACACCAAGGAGAACTCAAGGGAGCTGGAGAGAAGAACAAGTAACAAGAGGGTTCCAACTCTAATCCAAAGGTGCATCATTCCAAAAGTGAGTAACAGTTACGGAAAAAACTTGCACTTTCCTTCCCAATGGTAAAAGGGGAAACAACAAAAAAGTGTCACGAGTAAATAAGAAGAAAAGAGGACTTCCCAAAGTCATGTCATATCCTTAACATATGTTTCCTTAAAATTACAATAACCTAGGTCACTAAGGACTAAATCAGCACACAATGAGGCTTCTTTTCTTAAAAAAACAAGAGATAAGACCCAAACCTAAAAGGCTAGAACTCACAATCGTCTAGCTACGAGGCAACAAGGGTCCAATGACCCAAACTCCTACAAGGAAAAAGGACATACGCTTATGAACAAGGGATTACTACGCAATTAGAACATGTTACTATAAAAAAGGTGTTTCATAATTTCGGGTAGGCAACAGAACTAAAGGTTCAACTATAAATTGTTCTCAATACATAAATCTTACTCATTTTATAAATCAAATTATTAAGTAAAAAGTTGTATTTGTTCTTGCTAAGCACATTCCTTATGAGTTTTCTCAATTAAAATATTCCTTTTATTATGATATCACATGGTTTCATTATAGGGAACACCTTTAAGGTGGGCATGATATCTCGCTCTTTTGTATAGGTGGAAAACATATTTATTTTTATTCCTAGGGAAGGTAGATGGACAAGGTTTCATTTCAATTCTTCTACATATCTTTTATTTCTTCTATTAATCTACCAAGGTTATAACAAGGACCATTTTCCTTTTCCTAATGTTCTATTTTATTTGTTAAGCCTCAAAATCCAAGCCCCTCAATTAGAGTTTTGGTATGCTCAATTTAATCATTTTACCAAATGCATCTTAATGCAAAGGGAGAGTCAACCATATCACATGATTAATTTTATGGGAATAAGAGATAACTCAACATATCACATTTTTAATTCTAAAGGAACAAGAGACATTCAACATAACAACCATATCATTAATCTTGTAAAAACTAGAAATCTATCAACCAACATATATCACACAAATATTTCAAGGGTTTACCAAATAATTACAAGCATCATTAAACATTCCTTGTGGGCCTCCACAAGTCTCAAAATAAGTTACAAGGAAAGACCCATTAAAGATGCATATTTACTTTTACAAAATTTAGAGGTTTAACAATGTTTGTTGTTTAGGCTCAAACATTTTACTCATATAATAAGACAACGAAAATTTTCAAATCAACACTCATATTTCCACAAGATACCACCAAAAAGGAAACAAAATGACAATTAAATTTTTACTCGAAGGACACCACATTCCCATTAGAAGGTATCAAATGCATTAAGACAACCAACTAATCTACCCAAACATGGACTTCATAACCAAGAGTTGTAGTTTTAAAATAATAACCACAATATAAGCACCATCGAGATTAAAATATTAAGATCTACCAAAATAACATCTCTAAGAGCAAGGTCAAAAATACCCAAAAGAATCCATAAGTGTCTCTACGTAACCCAAATATTAATAGGTCATAAAATGTTATTAATAACAATCTAAAAGCTTAAGACAAGGGTAGACTTATTTATAGGTCATTGAGAGAAAAACAAAAACACTTAATTAAACACATTGCCCGAATGGCCCTAAATCTAACCATAATTAACAAGATGCATACAATTCACAATTCAATAATTTCTAAGATTAAACAAGGAAACCATGATAAAAATTATCATGCCATCGATGAAATGTCACTACCAAAAAAACACCTTTCCACTAACATCTACAATCAACCAAAATTCAAGACGATCCTAACACAATCCATAATCCAATAACCAAACACATCTACTTTGATGAGGATAAAATCTCTTACCATGTTGCAAGAGAATCACCACCACCGTTATCACTGTAGACTAGACCGCACTACACAACTCACTCTCTCTCTCTAGAAAGGCTGAGTAACAAAAGAGTGACTCTAAGATCCTAGACACACTCAAGGTTCTATCCTTCCAAAACCAAGGCATAACTTAAAGCACCTAAGAAGACACTCAAGGCACCTAGGGTATACCCCCATATGACGAAATGTCACAATATACAACGTAGAACAAGCTCCACAACATTCAAGAAGGAATCACGTAACATTTATATAAGTAACCAACAGGATAACAAGCTCTGAGTCACCAATCAAAGTAAATTTCAAGAAATATCGTAAATCATGGAAAGTGGCTAAGTAGCCACATTCCAATGTCTAAAAATTCTTGCAAAAAATTAAATAACTAAAAGAGCCTCAGAGCTTCTCAATCAAATTATAAAATAAGGTGATGGTCCTTGATAAAATAACATAATTTTATGAGTATAAAATACAAAAAGTCAACATCACAGTCACTTCGCAACCCCTTCTTGGACTGGCATTAGGGGTACCATACCTCAAGCTCAGTTCTAAGAATGCATACACAAAGATGGATCAAAAGTGACAACAAGACCTAATATACACTTACTCATATGGGGATTAAGTCACCAAAGTGGAAACAAAACTAGCTCATCTAACGAATGAAGGAAAAAGGGGAGTTTCAGGTGACTAAACAACTTCTAATTTACTCTTTCAGACCCCAAAACACAACCACTACTACCAAACCACAAGAATCACACCATACAATTTATCATTCCAACATGGAAGAGTCTCAATTTGGTCGTCACATCACATGACTAAAACAAAGAGCTAAGGCTCATCAAACAACATCTTAGCAAGGAAATTGAGTTTTTGATACACCATAAGTTCTTAAGAATATCAATTTTATTTAACATTTTCAATTACTCATGTTCAAATAAACGACACTAGGTGAGTACAACATTTTAAACAAATTTATCATTTTATATTTATTTTAATCATGGAGGTTCAAATTCTGCTAACTAGTTTATGGGTTTCAATGTCAGCCCAGGGTCTAAGTGTTGAACCCACGACTCTAATACCAAGTGTAACGCCCACATATTTCCTACATAAATCCCCGAGAAACCTGAAAGCAACAACAAAAATTATGGAATAATTTTTTTTTGAAAGGTTCCAAGGCCTTAGCTAGGATTTTAATTAAATCCAGATTACAAAATTTGAAACTATAAAAAGGCATTCGGGACTAAAAAATAATAGTTAGTTACCATTGGCCCAACCCTATTAGAATATTTCGATTTGACTTTTCCCCTATTAAGTTTCGTTTCTTAAATTCAATATTAATCCATTTTACTCCTCGCTATTTAGCTCCAAAGGTATTATTAATTCTATTTATTGAATGACCCCAATTTAAATCCAACATTTTATTAGGAAAGATTAATAATCTCCTATTTTAAAATAAAACAAATTAACATGGTTTAATACATAAGGTGTCAAGGGTACACAACATGGTCTAACCCTTTAGGCCCCACTTGACATTACACACACATATTTTAATTGAAACAATCCCACTTAAATACCCCATCACTTAAGTGATGTAGGGTGCATCCTACACCATTATATCTAATCTTTCCTATCTCTTAGATTTAGGTTTGACAAGAAACCCTAGATTTCCTTATGGAATACCATATATTCAATTTCTAAATTTAATCTCTCATTTTATCTTGTTTTGTGTTACAGGTTAAGGAAGAGGGCAAGAGGATGAAGCCATGGAAGGAAGATGAAACCCTTGGATGGATACTCAAAATGTCATTCTCTGGCTATTACTTCCATCAGATTTGTAAAGAAACTACCCAAATCAAGTTGTGGGTATTTCTTCCCTTTCCGCACTTATTTTTATATGACATTTTCCTTGCAAGTTTCTTGGGTAACAGAGGTGTAACAAAAATCCATTTAGGTTACTACAAAATTTCTACATATTTATAATTACATATTACATTTCTTATCTTTATTTCTTTCTTTTTGATAAATATATAAAACCTAGTGCATATACAAAAAAAAATACAAAAATATATATATATATTGGAAAAATGTTTCCACGCAAGAGTCAAAGCACACTGACCTGGTAGGAGGCCGCAAAAAGCAAGAAAATTTATACAGACTACAGAAGCTTAATGGTCATATGATTTAAAGGAAGGAGTTTTAAATGTTTATACCAAATGTGGGGTTTAAATTATTGTGGGGAGGGTCATCAACCCCACCCCCACCCCATAATTTAAAAGTGATGAGTTGGGGGTGGGGACGGCACCTCTCCCCCCATCCTCTTATTTAATAACAGTTCAAACCCCTTTAGCCGTGGCCTACGGCCATCAAACAACAACATCACTTCCATTTTTTCTTTTTTGTTTAATTAAAGTTTTTAACTCAAAGCCTCCCCTTCCCCTCAAATGTGCCAAGCATCAAAATATTATTTTCTTTTGTTATTAATTTATATTAGTAAAATATATATTTATTGTAATATGAAAAACTATATTAATTTCTATTACTAAAGGTTTATATAATGATAATATAGATATTGTGAGAATAACCCGAGAGTATATTATTAATATATAACCATTATATGCTAATTATATATATATATATATATATATTGAGTCACCCAAAGCAATAGGGAAAAGCAACTAGTGTGGGAGAATAAGTGTTACACTTGTAAATTTGGTAAGGATAAAATTTGCATGAACCTAGGCAATAGTAGTGGTGCAGAATTGTGTATTTATCAAAATTTAATAATTTATCGTTTTCAATTTAAAAAAAAAAGCCATCTAAAGGTTATATAATTGGTTGAGGTTCATTCATTCTCTTACAATGATTCCAATTGTAACAAGGAGGAAAATTGTAATAATAAATAAATTTCTATTTAAGCCTTTTGTACAACTAGTTGGATAAGGGTAAAGAAACCCATTCTTAATGAAATATATTTCAATATTCAAGTAAAAAAATATTGTCAAAAATACAAAAAAAAATCAACACTAATTAGCTTCCACCCAAGATTACTAGCCTTTAAAATTAAACACATTTGCAATGTAACTCCTAAACACAACCTTGAATTGTGAGAACTTAATTTCCATAATAAAATCATTACAAGGCTCACTTTCATATGAAGTAATGTAAATCATAATAAAACACTTACATGGATCTGACCAATGTATCAAATTACATCCCATATACTATTGATATAGTTTACAAGTTGAGGGATATTAATATTACAAGCTACAACTTTGCATGCCTTTCTTCAACAAGAGCACTTCATCCTTAGAGTTTGTCATCCTCATCAAGCCATGCACACAACAAAATGGAGGAGTAGGCAATGCTCTCCACCCAACCAAAATATCCAATCACAGAGAGAAGCCTTCTTCCTCATTGGCCCCCGAGCCCCAACAGGAAGCAATGCGGGCTATTTAGACAACCATGACAACTCAAAAATGGCTTCCACACACACATTCCATCAAGAAAAAATAATGAAATAACACAATACCAATTTCTTTACAACCAACCAACAATATCAAAACACATAAAAATATTAGTATCCTTACTTATTAAGGAAGGATTGTAATGTATCAAGTTTTAGATATGTACCAAGTTCCTCGTACAATCCACATGTCAGAATCTTGAACTTGGGCATCCAGGTTGTTCCCTCAATCCACAGGAGCGAATGCTACTCTTTCCCCCCATCTGGGATGAAGAAGAGAAAGCTCATTGCATTGTTGTCCCAGCATCAGTGATTGAGAAGGACAAATCTATGTTTTCTTTTGCACTCATTGGAGCTTTTGCAGGGTACCGACCCAATATTGATGCAGTCCATAAATGGTGCGGGTGGAAATGGGGTTGTTTGGTAGATATCATTTCTCTACCCAATAGCGCCCTTCTCTTCAATTTTTCGAAGGAAGAAGAGATGGTTAAGGTCCTCAACATAGCCCCTTGGATGTTTGGAAGAGCTACCCTATATTTGAAGTGATGGAAGCCAGGGGTTTCTCTTCATATCAAAGAGTTGCCCATCTGGATTTCCCTGCTGGCTCTTCCAGTGGAATTTTGGGAGGACAAAGTCCTACTTGGCATAGCCACATAAATGGGAGATTTAATCTCCATGGAGCCTGCAACAAAGGCCAGAAACAGGCTTATAAGAGCACGATTATGTGTTAGCATGGAGGTGGGGGCTGTTCTCCCTAAGAACATCATACTGTCTTCCCCCACTGGCTGATTCGTGTAAAAAATAATTCCTGATGACCACGGTTTGGTCTGTCCCAAATGTAGGAAGATTTACTTTCATGCCAAAATGTGCACATGTTCAACAAGGGAAGAGGAAGGAATAGACAGGAGAAGTAACAGAGAAGAGGACCGGAAGCTACAACTCATCAACGACGAGATCCCTTGCCCTCTGTACAAAGGTGACTGCAACAATGGTGGGACTGACCCGCCCAAACTAGGCCTGGCCGATGCACTGCGAGGAGGTGAACCCTCTACCCACATAGGACAGACTGAAATGGCGAAGGAGGGGTAGGAAAATCCAAAAAAAGCTAATCATGCACCAAACAAGGAAGATTGTGAATCCACCGAATGGGAAACTAGCTCCGAGGCAGAGGAAGGCGTGGCAAATTTTGTGCCTGAAATGGTGGATGGGAACCGACAGAATATCATTAAAAAATATTCTAACCAACTACTTTTAAATGCTAACGTGAATAGTGATGAAAGCACGAAGGTCAGTTCTAGAGAAATGATGACATTTTTAACTTTGGAGGAGCGGGATTCAAAATTTGATTCACCCAAATTAAAAGGTAATCTAGAATTGGTTTTAGATGTGGAAGACAGAAACAATGCAGATTGGTGCACTGTAAGTATAAAATCATATCACGGTTTCCGTGGGGGGAGTGTGCATCGATGCACTTAAGAACGATGTAACAGTTTTCATCTACGTTTATTTTGCTTAGTTGTTGTTTAATCGCTGAGTGTTGCGGGTTTTGGTGCTGGTATTGGTAGGATATCTTCCTTCCTTTGTGATCTTATGTTCTTTTACTCACATTGGCACATCCGGCTTCTGAGCCACTATTGTACAAGGGTATAGTCCCTTTCATAAAAACTATTTGCCTATAATAATAATAAAAAACAATATCAAAACACAAAGACTTTGTACTAAAGCCATGGAGGAGAAAGGAACATGGGGGTTCTTGTTATGCCTCCCAAGGGCTTGTGTGTACACCTATTAGCCTCCAAAAATTCCATCACAATACACACAACACTCTTATGCCTCCCTCCAAGAAAATACACCACTCTTATACCTCCCTAAAGAAATCAACCTACTCTTATGAATCCCTCATTCTTATGCCCCACTCGAGATAATAACAAGATAAATACAAGACATATTTATCAACATGGTGGACATCCCAACCCAACTCCCTCCTAAAATCCCAAAACATTTTCTCTTATACCTCCCTCAAGTTTTACCCCCATTCCCATTTCTCCTACAACCTAAGAAACAAGTCTATTTCAAACAAGCATAACCAATGTAACAAACAACATCTACACATAAGAGCACAAAAAAACAGCAAGGTAAGAACAAAGGTGGAGATCTACCTCACAAATGAAGAGTATCAATACACAAAAATCTCCAACCCTTCCAAAATCCTAAGAAATCACCATCCACTCCAAGCTCCATTCTCAAGCAATCTCTTCAAAATTACAAGCATTCCCAAAAATAATGAGCAAGTAAACCCCAAATCTTCAAAAAAAATGAAATAAATAGAAAATATGGAGATGGAGATGATGTGGCTCCATGTAGGATGCCACAACATTTCTTCTCCAAACCACATCACCAAGGTCAAACCCATACCCCAAACCATAATAAATTTGTGGTTGGGAAAAGACTACCTTATTATACCTCAACCCAACCGACACCCCTAAGGAAAACAATTAATTACCCATGTAAGAAAAGTGCAATGAATTGCAATTTTTCTTCATTAAAACACAAAATAGGACCTAAAATAAGTCTGTCACATCATAGGCTAGGTGGGTTGGTCAATATAATAGATGTGGGACAAGCTTAACTTGTCCCACAAGTCACCAAAATGGCCTAGAAGGTCAAAATCCGAATTTCACTTAAGAGATAGAGTACAAACTACTCCAAAACAATTTAAATTCATTCTCATCCAACACACATTAAAGCTACCAACTCACATTTATTCCCTTCTTTTGACACATCCTAATTAACACTAGTTAAACAAATTTTAATAACTTAAGAGGGGGTTGTTAAACAATAATAATAAGGTGACTCCACATACTAATAAAATATAATACTCATAATTAGTAAAATCAAAAAGACAAAAACAAAAACTTACCCAAGGTCACTATTGAGGTCACCCCTCAATGAGAACCTCCAAACAATCAACAACAATACACAACATATGAATACGTGAGTTGCCATGGTGACCTATTGCCAATACCCCACATTCCTTCATTGGTGGTCTCCTATCCCCCGTAAATTCTTGTGCTATAATTTCCTACAAAATCCAACAATACTTTTCTAGCCTCGTCGCCATATTAATGATGTCGAAATAATAAAACACATGCATGTATACATAACAATTTACATCATTGGATATGATAGTTAAACCAATGTTAGACTCAAGTAATTCACCAATTGTTTAATTTTCTAACATTTTGATTCTAACAATCCATCAATTTGAACTAAGACCAAAACATCCACAATCATCAAGAAATATGCGTAATTCGTTTCCAATACATCCATACTGTAGTAACAGTAAGAATATTGAATACTGATATAGGAATCAAGCATATAAATTTACCACAATAGTCACATCATGTTGCAAGTCTAACATGTCTGTAGTGTCTATCTAATAATTAAAACATGCGTATCAATGTCCATCTAGAAATGTTCAATCTCTATTACGATATCAAGGTCTAGGGATCCAATAAAGAGTGACCAAAACAAAAACAATACAAACAATAGTAATGACATAACAATATTCATTCCATAACAAGGCAACTCTTCTAGATCATCATCATCATATCCTTAAATTCCCATCAAGTTCCATAATACAACCATATAGTCAAAATAATAATAATAAAACGATAGTAATCATGATGTCCCACACATATTATCAGTCGTCTAACTATAATACAACATCAAGGTTTAATATTATAATCAGTTTGAAATTGATAACACGGTTGATTCAGTGTCGAAGAGAAGTGGGCATTACACACTTGGTGATACAATGTCAATGTTGTGTGAGAATACAAATATAATCTATTCACTACAGGTCAAAACAACTTTATATACACAATGATGATGGATTATGTGGGCAAGAAGATAAACATGGAGAATATACACATTTGAAGCCAACTTCCACCATCACAATCTCCATAAATAACACAAGCTAGACAAAAGCTCAAATATGAGTCAAGATGCAGGAAGTTACAAGGGGATAAGAAAACAAAATAGGGAAACTACTTTGGTGTTATTGTAGAATGGTTGGACCGTACGATGATAGTTGTTCGAGGTCGGATTCATTCTCTAAACTTTTTGACAACACTTTTATCGCCATTCAAAGGGAAACATCACCAATAAGAAATCCCATTGAAAATATGATGTTTTCTGTAACGACCCAAAAGTACCAACACAGGGACAACACAGAGAAATACGGGATAATTTTTTTTTTTGACTTGCTTTGACACAACACGACACAACATGTCGTCACAAGGTTACAACCAACACTAGGAACCACTTGTTACGGGGGAGACCACAAGGTCAGCACGGAAACGTCCACACCTATCAAGGACAATGTACTCTTCTTTTGACAAGACAACATGGAAGTCCAATCCACATGACACACTCACAGCTAGGGCATCCCATGAGAAATTTCTTGTTAAATTTTCTTGTTTACTAAAGTGTCTCTTAATTCTTAACTTACGTTCTTATAAAATTTCATGTAATGATTCACACAATTCTTTTCACAAGGGAGAACTTCTTTATTTTCAACGGTTGACTAGATAGCTTAAGGCCAAGCTTTCTAAACTGGGATCATCAATTTGATGTCCAAATCTTTCTTATTCATTTGATTTTAGAACATTTTCCATTTCTTACAAGGTTATTTTATCTTACTCAAGCCACTAACACATGTTCCACATCTCTATTACACAGGTGAAGGCATAAGCTCTGATTGAGTGGAAAGTACCGCTTAGGGTTTCATAACAATAGCCTTCTTGTTTAAGGATTAAATTTTGACCTTGCTTAAGAAATATCACCATGAATCAAGGCAAGGGTTAACAGAACAGGACAACATAATTTAGCTTCAGGGTCACATTGTTTACTATCATTCTTTCATTGAGGTTAAGAGTTTATCAAGATTGGTTAAATGCTCCATCTAGACTTTACTTAATTAAGTTTGACAAAGGAAAACATTCCAAACGATAGAGAGAGATTTAAGGTTTTATTAATCACTTTCACTCCTACTTATTAAACCCTATCGTTTTCTATAATCTAACCATTGATTTCACCATGAGATCATTTAAGGTTTCACTGTAAAAGGATAGTGTTTATTAGCTTGGCTCAAATTAAAATAATAATAATAATAATAAGTTATCATATTCCGTTACAAAAGATAGTTTCCTCTTGATTGTTCCACGATCTCAAAGGTTATCAAGTAGATCACATCTACATAATATATTCCTAGGTATAAATTTTTAGTTTAACTTTTATCAGGATTATCCAGCTCACTTTTTAGTACTTACTAACTCATTGCTACTATGCCTTAGGAGGATTTACAACTCAACATTTTAACTCAAGAGCAAAAGTTTAATAGAACTCGTTTGCGAAAACAAAACAAGGTTATATCAATTCATTCCAACATGATGTACAAATCAAAGGGACATATCATCTCTATTGAACCATGACTAGAGAGCAAGAGAGTAATAACATGGGACATTCCCCGCTACTATACTAAGGGTTAAAGTTCACTAGAATATCCCATAACCAAGCGGTAATCAAAATTTCATCTTTCACATGATAACCAAACCAGCCAAAGTTTCAACAGTTACAACAACAATACTCTACAATACATTTACTAGGCACTGACCCTTCTTCTAAAATTGTCCCACTAGAGGCCCTTATCCAATATTTTATAACATAAAATACAACATTCAAGTACCAAAGTGGATATCATCTATGCAACTACAACGGCCACTTGATGCATACTTGAGATCGGAAAAACAACCTGCAAAAACATGTTAGCTTTTGTCAGTTCAAAACCACTGGCATGAGCATGCATTCCCTTTTCTTAGATATTTCAACATATTAATTGAATGACTGAGTGCACGATTTTCCATCCCAAGGCATAAGCAGAACTGATTTGTACACAAGGTAATCATCATAGATATCCAGTTAATCTTAGGCACACTGCAGAACATATGAAGGTCAAAATTGTGCATTTACTATCCAAGGTTACCCTTACACCCTACATAGAAAGAGTAGAATCAAAATGGGGTTCTGTCATAAGACACCTTTTTATTTCCCTTAAATAACATAGCGATAAGGACATCACATTCTCAAAATAGCCCAAAGGACTTCCTTCTACAACCAAGCGATATAGAAATAATGAATTCTCCTGATAATGTCAAAACAAAAGTAACTAGATTTACTATTGCACACATCCCTACGAAGTGCAATAATGCCACGCTTAGTCCACTAAAAATCAATCAGCCTAATGAGGGGGGGGGGGGGGGGGGTATGTTATGGCCTCTCAGGGACCCAATTCAAAGATCATGTAAACAGGAAATGCAATGCATTAGTGTACACGCTTAAGAAAACGTAACTGACAGGGGCGATTACTATACCCAGTGTTTAATCACATACTCAAGATTAACAGCGTCCATTTTTGCAGAAGGGAGAAACTTTGAAGGCTCCCTATAAGCCGCTAGTGCCAACTCCGCATATCCCTCAACGTATACCCCTTTATTCCCAATATGATAAAATATTCAAAGTTATACACTGGGAACCTACTTACCGATTTGACGATAGAAGGTATCATATAACATTGTTGGTTGGGATAACGTCAACGAAGATTTACATTGTTCCAACCTAGTAGGCGACCTCCCCAGAAGATGAACATTGGAACTGAGGTTATACCAAAATATATTGCTAAAAAGGAAACACAGAGCAAGGGTCTCACTAGTACCATTTCCAGGACAGATTTAGTACCAGATCTGATAACATCAGAAGGGCAATAAGTACACAACTTCTCAAGAGGTAAATATTTAGATTCATTTAGCATTATTATATGTATATTGGTTAGTCTATCTTGCCTGTTTTAACGCAGTCCACCAGTCGTAAGCAACCAATAACTCATTGCCACGCTGAAGACTGCAATACCAGGTCGAAACACGACAAAACTTCTGCTACAATCCTAACACAGACATATCTTGATGACCCATCACTGGTAGTTGACCGCAGCAAGCAGAAAGACTCTTGAGTTTCGGGGAAGGCATGCAAGAGCCCCAGTTCCATTACAAATCCCTCCTTCCTCACGCAGAGCATCCCAACTCATATACATAACATGGCAGCACAACTACCAGGAGAATAGGCAATAAGCATGCCATTCAATATAGTGAAAATACGCTGGGGACAAGGGACTTTGAGCAGCAGCATGCATGTTCCTCTTGATTCAGTCATCACCCGTCAAGGGCACTCATCCAAAGCAGATTTGACGACAACCCAAAAAGGAAAGATTAGATAGCAGAGCTCCTGGCTCTGAAAGGCATCTATCGTATTGATGGATAAACCCTTTTTCCTTCATCAGATTTGGGGACAGCATCAAGCTCTCGGTGCAAACATTGCAGCTGCAGCTTGTAAGGGGATGATAATTCCAACAGCAGACCTTTATGCCTGCCAACTTAGTGACTCGTAGAAGATGCTCATATAGTTGCAAGGCAAAATGTGCTTCATGAATATTCTGACATGATACAGATCCACACCTAAGAGATTCTCTTCCATGAGTTACAGCCTAAAACAAGTAAAGTCTCAGAAGTGAATCCTTGCTATAATTTTTCACCAGGTCTGCTAGTAATACTCTCACTATCACATAACCGATTTTGGAGATACAAATCTCAGTACATGATCTGAGTCTGAAAAAATATCCTGCTACCTTCATCTCCCAAGAAATTTTCTCCAACATTGCATAGATATCCTAACCTTGGTGCTCTCATAATAGGAGCAGCCCTAGTTTGAGACGAAGCAAAAGAAGATGGCTTTAAAACCCAAAAAAAAATCTCTTGGTACAAACTCCATAACCCTAAAACAGTCCCTAGACTTAGCATCCTCAATAAGGCTGACCAACCACTAGATCACTTCAATGCAGCAGCTAAAAAGGACAACCCTGAAAAAGCAGTTGTTGGAGGATCCCCAACAAGAACACACCTTACAGCTCCCAAGGAAAATGGAGGTAACACGTCTACTTCCCTAGCTTGTAGCTTCATCTATAACCACAGTGAACGTAGTGAAACAGTAGTGAAGCAGCACTAGAAATAGCAGTGAAACAACACACTCAGCCTCGCCTGCAAAACTTGCCTCAAGGTTCGACCGAGCTTCTTCCACGCTAAATCAGTCACTTGGATAGAAGTGACTTCCCAAAATGAAAGGGCAAGGCAGCTCAACTAAGACTTTACCTCGTTTTTCTGCTACAGCTACAAGATCTTGCAACAACTGATCGTGAATGTGGTCACGTGCAACCAGAACAACAAGTTCGGCACCAACGGTTCTTGGGCTCGCCCTGCAGCTGCTGTCACACCTACTCTCACTGGAGGCCACTGGTATTCTGAGATAAGTTTACTCCTCTACCCTGTAGCTGCTGCATACAGATAAATGCTTCCTCATGGCACCCCCAGGAGAAGTTCGGTTCTACGCCCACGGATTTCTGCCTGTACAGCACGATTTTTGCGAACCACACCCATTTCTCCATCTTCAACTCCCGCGCACAGGAAGGAAGGCAAGGAAAACACCATGACTGAGAGGTTTGTGTAGCAGGAACAGGAATAGAACTGCGAAAAAGGGGCAAGAGACAGTCAAACACGTTTTTCTCCCTCCATCAATGCCCATAGCTCCAGAAAACACGCCTCCCAACCATGCGCATTGAATGAAGGGATCAAAACAAGATCTAGGTGAAGAAAAAATGCGACTCCACCCACTCCTGTCTCCCTCACGCAAGGATGGAAAAGAAAAACGCGGCAGCCAGTTCTTTCCTTATAGATAAAAAAAAAACTAATTTTCATGTCATCTATTTTATCACTGTTACCATTCAATGAAAAAAAAAGATTCATGTTTTAGTGAAGCAAATAAAAGTGTTCTTTTATTTCATGTACCCATCCAAACAAATAAAGATGAATCATTCAAAGAAAATGTTTAGTTATATTTAAATTTTTAACTTTGAGGCCAAGAAGACAGAAAATGCCGACGCTTTATATTTTGCATGGATAGGCATTACATTTTCCAACCAGGGATTCCTTGGATGTAGAGGTGTAGAAATATTGGTGTTCATCCACTTGGAGGTCGCAATGGAAAAATTACTGAGCAAAAAATAAGACCTTTGTTTTTTTCCCATTTACAGGTTAAATATATCCAAACTAAGTACTTGTTATGTCAGTCATTAGAATTTATGGCCTCCAAATCGGGTGAAATAATTTCATATGCGTTTATATAAAATTTATTTTGTAGCTTGCTATATACTCTCATGTTGTTACGTTTGTATATGGTTTTTCCATCTTGTAAAGTTTTATAGCCTATACTTTAGGCATTCGAACTCATATATATGCGCACCTATATTTATGAGGAAGGCATTTCCAAACTACACTTAAGGTTGAGGTTGTTGACTCTAATAAACATCATCACAATAAAGTGCAGGGATACATTCAATACTGACAGGTGTTTCATATTTGTACACTAAAATAAGACATAGTCATAAGTAAGGGTTGTTTTTAACATCCGTTTAGATGTTTTTGTGATTTTAATCTTTAAATACTTGTACACATTTGAGATAATCATCACACATGACTTGTATATTTAAAATGTAACCATAATTTCCAACTTTCCATTCATGTCTTTCTCTTATCTACCAAATTAAACATCATCAGGTTGACAACCTTGAAGCTTTTAAACAATACATAAAAAAAAATACATGGTACATTAAGTATATAATTTCTCTCTTATGACCATCTATTACATATGATTAACTTTCGACGATTGATCTTGCATTGCCTACTTCCTTGCAATTGCTCCAACTAAAAATTTAAAAGGGGGCCTGCAAAGCTCTACAATAAGTTATAATCTCAAACAATTGTTCACTTCAATAGTACTTTTAGAGCAATCCTTATATTATTTTATGTCTCAGGAAACACTTGCCCTACATCTTATAGAACACAAATTTTCTCGTTTGTTCGATAGCCATTATTGTCATGCCACTATTCAAGGGTAGACTTTCGCATTTGTCCCCGGATCCGATTTCCTCTCCCTCGCACTTTTCTACCCTTGAATCCTTCATCTTCGTCCCTCTTCCTCTCTCATTGTTTATCTCTCTCCAATTTGACTTCGTCAATCGATACCATTTAGCATTGCCATCGTACATTTCACGTACGATTGCTAGTAATGTAATTGAATTGAAACTCATATGAGTAATGCTGTAAATGGAATTTGACTTATTTCAATATCTGTAAATAAAACGTAAATCTGGTACTTGAGCTATACAATGTGTTATCAATGTATTATCAAAGATTAAAATTATTTAAATGAAACAAAAATTATAATAATTTATATATGGTGTAAAGTGACACCGACATTTCAAGTAGTATACTTACGTACGTGCCGTCAATATTTTTTGATGATGTACCTATCAACTTCCTAATAGGTGCCCGTTCTTCTTCCCGTAAAAGACGGAAAACATCCCGTCACATAACATTCATGTCACATCTGTACACCAAATATTCGGGGATATCTGTCTCGATTTCCACTTCCCTTTTCTCAAGGAATTCGGCCAATCCAGAACATGATGCATCTACAAATAATTGTTGTTCTTTTCTGCACAAATTTAGGAGCTCGGGTCTTGGGAGGACCGCGTTCGTTCTGTTTGTTTTAAAATGGAAAGCCCTAGGGTTTAGAGCGTACCCTGTATAGGCAAGATATGGAAAGATTCTTCGATTTATTGGAAAAAAAAGTACCCTACATGCTTCCTCCAAGTAAGAACTCCGGCCATCCATGACGATAATATATCAAGATTGCGCAAAAAAAAGCACTGCTCTCTAAGATCCAAACCTCCACAACCGATTGGTCTTATTATTTCATTTGAAACTTGGTATTCCATGGGCTGCTGCTACAGACACAACCGACATCATCCGTTTAGACAGGTACGTATAAGTCTTTATCATTCTAGGTTTTCCAATGTATATCTATGATTTATACAAGATGGTTTTCTGTTTTCTTTGGATACCTTCGTGTTTTTAGTAAATCGCAGTGTCGAATATGTTATTAGGGTTTGTATCGTAAATTCCAATTCTGGATCAAGTGTATGATATGGCTAATTGTAACATAGCAATAGATATGTAGGGAAGGATTTTTATCCAATTTCATTAAATAACATTAATCGTTAAGTGTAATAAATATATAGATTAGATGTTGATTCTGCCCCCTTAATATACGGCTGCAATTTGTCCATCCTATTCCCTCTGGTGAAGTTATAAAATCCGAATATACAAAACTTTTTTAATATCATATAACCTGGTAAGATGGACCCTTTGTAGCGACATTATGTTCAATAATTATTTATCTATATTTACAGTTCTAAGCCCTTAATGTACGTACTATTTCTGCTTTAGCATGTCCTTCTTAATGGTTATTGATTTTGGGCATTGTCTCAACCTCAACTAAGTGCTGCCATTTCTCTACATATTTTCTGTTTACGCTCATTTAGAGTATTATGATATGGCACTGGTGTTGGGAAACAGATGGAAAGAAGTTCTTTGGGGTCTTCCAAGATAACCTAAAATTTAAGTATCAATCAGAGCGTATTCCATATCAGAGAGGCCTTTCGGTGTTTCACTCATCTGTTTTGTGGAGGCAAATGACATTCTCTATGTTACAGTCGAGCAATCATACTTCCTAGGCATATCATGAGCCTTTCTTGTAAAGTTATGAAGTAGAATGTAATTTACCATGCTGGCAACCGCCATTTTACTGTAGCCAGCCATCCACTCGCCCTACATGACTATTTGAACTCGCATCCCCTTCCTGCCCACGTTGAACTTTGAACATTAACTGTCATAGGTTTGATACTTGCAGAGTTCTTGAAGCCCGTGAGGCAGAGCAGTCTTTATCAGAATTTAATATCCATGTCCGGTGTAGATATAGAAATTTTGCCCAAAAAAAATCACACACTTTGAGTAGATGCACCCGATTGAAGCTGGTAGAAAGGGGAACAAATCCTCTTAAATTTACTTTTAAATGGGCCTCCAAAAAGATAGTGTTATATTGGGCATTTAGTCTGAAACCAAGTGCCTGTAATGCTCGACTGTCAATAAACACCATTTTCCTGTTGGGTTATGAGTTAGACTAGCTCAGCGAAGGTGTGGAGGAGGGGGAAAAGTTTTTTTTAATCATAAATATAAGATTATAAATTATCTCTTGAACCTTTAGTTTGTCTACATTGATGGCTGATCTGATTGAAGTGATTGCAAATATTTACTTTTGTATTTTTATCTAAACATAGAATAGATATGTTAAAATGTAATTTCCATTATTTCAATTTCACTAATGTTGCAGAACATAAAAGATTATTCTTCTGAAAATAGTTTTAAAAATCATATTAGTGTGTAGGTTTCACCATGTAGCTCATCCAATCGACGCTCATAAGTTTCAAAGCTTCAAAAAAATTATTTTTAAGATACCCTCAAATTTCTATTTAGATATATTATCATTTTTATGCTTTTAAAATATTATAGTTTTTAAATTTTGTAAAACTGTATTTCGCTCATTTAAGAAACAATACCGTATTGGAAAATATTAGACCAAAGAATTAGACTTGTCCTTGAACTAGTAATCCATTTAATAGAATTGCTAAAATATGCCGAACCCATAATCAGCTATGGCGGATTAAGGCCTAGGCAACCAAGGATGTTGCTTAGGGCACAACTATCTTGGGGTGCTATATTCTAATCTCACAGATTGGCCGTTTTGTATAGTAATTAAATTATTATAATTTATATTAAATTATATCATTTAAAGTAAATTTTTTACTTGTGTTGTCAACAATGTATTGTATGTAGCGAAAATAATCATTTTTAAAATAAAAAATTACTTTGAACACACGTTGTTGAATCATGGGGCAATTGGCACTAGGTGTGTTCCACATATATATGAAAAATGTGTAGATTTCCACCTCTACAATTCCTTCTAATATTTCTGTTTGGATAACATTTCGAATGAATAATTGAAGCTCAGCGAATGCTCCTTCTGATATCTCCGCCACCGAAGGCAAGCCAACACCATTCCATTTACTAAGTTTATTCATGCTAATAATTTTAATGCCGCTGATCCTCTTTAGTTTTCTGTGAGTAATTTAATTGCTGCTGGTCAACTAACTTTTGTGTAAATAATGTAATATCTGTTGTTTCCTTAAGTTTCCAACCATTTATTTTGATAAGCAATCTTATGCCTAGACAGACAAAAGTCTTCTTTTTCCTTTTAACTTGGGCATTTTCATTAAAACAAAATTAAAAAGTTAAATAACATTTCAATGTGGTACTGTCATTTCATTTTGATTAATTGTATTTAATTAGTAGTGTCAAAGGCAGATTCTATTGTACCTCTCATATTTGTTTAACTACTAGTTATTTTTTTGTACTTTTTTTTAATTAATTAGAGAGTGTTATTATTTTCATTAAACAAATATATAATTCTCACATTATTAAATATTGGTAAAGCTAGGTATTTTTTAACAAAATAATTACACAAATTTATTTCTCTTCAATTTGATTGGCTTATAATTGCAGATATTATTCCAGCCTTCACCATTTTGAAGGAAAAAATTGAGTCATCACATTTGATGTATTTACTGACATTGAAAAGTGTGAATTGTGAGCGAGGTTGTTTTGGTGTGGCGGTTGATTTTAATGTTTGGAGATAATATGTATAAGTAGAAAATCGTTACGGGGTTGGGTGACCATGAGGGTGAGTTACGGTCACAAAGAGGTTTTTGGAGACGGAGAATAAGACATGACCATATTCTGATTAGTCACAGATGATTCATCGCATTCACCATTCGAAAAAACAATGTCGCAAGGATCCAGGGACTCCAGTTATTGTTGTTTTCCCCCATATATCTGATCTTGTGTAGAAGCGCCGCTTGTGGCGAATGAAAAGCAGGGAAAGCGTGGGAATCGAACCCTTGTTTGCCCATTTTGTTTTCCCCTTCTCAGAGACTGGAGCAGACGAAATAATATAATAGGCCACCAAAGGGTTTTGGCGAGCACATAAATAAGAAGAAAGCGTAAACGAAGAAAACGGTGACTGGGTACTATGACTTCCTTGTGAGTGCAAATGTCTATTCGTTTGAGATTCTGTGGAAGACTGGAAGTGAAGATGGAGGTTTCGTTGCCAAGGGAAAACATTGTGTGACCGAGCCGCCAAGACACATTGTGCGGTGTTTCCTTGCAAATCTGTTGCACCGATAAATTCATTCCCCATGACAAGATCTTGTTTCACCAATTGTAGTTACCTTTCGACTAATAGTAGATTGCCATGAGACGTCGCTAGGTGCTGTAGTATTCCCGAGTGGAGTAACCTCCTGCAGAACCTTACAGGGAAACTCCCTTCACCAGCCTGTTAAGCACATACATGTCTCCCATTTCTTTTGCTTTGTAAAGCTGAGTGTCCACTCCTTTGACTATTATATTTGGTCCATATTGCAAACAAATAAAACACTTTAAAACTCATAATTGCTCAATTCTTTCCGGACATCTTATTCATTGATAGAGGTAATATTTTATAATGGTCTGTACTCCTTATTTTATGGAGTCAAACATCATCTCTAATCCCTACAATATATCAACCTCAACTCCTAATATATTTCTAACATCTCTTTATTCTCTCACACAATTTTAGTTATGCGAGTTGTTCTCACAACTCACCAACATAATATAAAAATAATTATATTATTCTCACACTCATTTAACCTAACTATTATAATATTATATTATCATCCAGATAATATAATTCCAATAAAAAATAATTAATATTCACACTAACACATTAATTCCTAACATTGATAATTTCCACAGTTTTGCCCATATAGCTCAAGCACTGTGGCCGATGGCCTGCAATTCTCTATTTGTCGGCAAGAACAATTAGGTTGATTCAAGAGCTCCCAAATTCTTGCAATATAGCTTGGTTTTCTTAAAAAATTCTCGTTTTTCCGATGTTGTTTTTCTTCATAAAAGTTAACACGTCGCTTGCCCAAGATAAATTGTCTCCACTCAATCCGTAGTTGACTCCAATTCACTCAACATCTACGCAAGGAATTCAGTGATGCCCTCTTGGGTTTAGCCCTGATTGTATGCGTGTTATAATTTTAGGGCTCCCCACGATGGCTTTGTTTTAGTTTTTTGTTGTGGTTCGGCCACTAGTAGAGGCCTCTGGTTTTGAGATTCATTGATTTATCTTTGCTCCCTTTGTATTCGGGGTTTTTTGGTCCCCTTAAAAACCAAACCATTTTTACGCTATATAAATAAAATATTTGTCATGTCCTCTGGGATTGAATAGTCTGACCTGTACGCATTTCTTTTCATACTTCATGGGTAAAAAGTGTTTAACAAAATGACTGAACAAGATATCATCTTGTGCAATGCGATCCTGAGCCAAGACATGGGTTACCTCATGAGAAATTGACAATGTTTCACTAAATACAAGCGACAAGTGTCTATCGTGATCGGTTACACCTTTTTCAACATACTATCATCTTGTACGATACAATTTTTGTTGCGACAGTACTTGGTGGCAACATTGGTCTTATTAATAATATATTTATAGGATAGCGCACAAGTATAATATATAAATAGAAGATATATTTAGTTAAATAACTATAAATGAAAATAATCTCATCAATTTTTTTCTTATCGTAAAAGTAATTTTTAATTTTAATTATATCTTTTTAAAAACTATTATAAAATATTTGAAAAACTTTGGGGAGGGCGTCTCACCTCCATGTACTACCTAGGGTACACAAAAGATTTAATTTGACCATGTGGATTATGTAGCTCTTATTTATGTGCAAACCATGAGATTGATTTCAAATTATGATACTCTTGCCATATGCACAGGCCATAAGTTTTATTTTTAGAAGTCATATAGACTGCAATATCCTCCCTCTTAATATTTTTTCTTTTGATTATGGCACAAGAAAAATAAATAAATACATAAAATATAATAATTTTAATGTATACAAATAACCAAAAGGATATATAAAAATGTAGAATAAAAAACTACCTTCTATGGAAACCTAAAAATCTTGGAGACCTCCTAGATGTAAATGGAGGTGTAGCTTGTGCTATAACTTCTAGTGCATGTCCAAGATTTTAAGAAGATACAATACCCTGTTGCTCTATGCTTTCATCTACCATATCATCACGAGGAATAACTATTGACTAAACTAATTATTTTTTCAATAATTCCATCCCATGCCTCATTTTCAAAAAACTGTACAACTCTACTAATTATAACCTTTCTGGTAACTAGATTGAACAACTAACTTGTAGGCATTTTGTATTCTTCTAAATATCCAAGAAATAATGCATTTTTCTCCTTTGTTGTTCTAACTTTTTTTTTAGCTCATCAGGGACTCATGTGCATATTCCAACACAACCAAAGAATCTAAAATGAGAAACATTGTGTTTCCTCTTACTCCAAGCTTGTTGAGGAACCAAAGTTTCGAACAATTTTCATTGGACACATGTTTAAGATGTAAATCACAGTTGTTACTGCTTCTTTTCAATACTCATTTGAAGGATGTTTAGCCTTCATCATGCTTCATGCCATCTCCATGATGGTTTTATTAATTCTCTCTGCCCCACCATTCTGATGTACTGTATATGTGGTAGTAAATTGCTTGTGTATACTAAGATATTTGTAAAAATTTAGAAAATCATTGGAAACATACTCACCTCCCATATCTGTCCTCTACAAATTTGATGTAGTACCCACTTTTCTTTTGCACTAAAGCCTTGAACTTTTGAAGTATATCAAAACCATTTGATTTTTCTATAAAAAAGTAGACCCATGTATTCCTTGTATAGTCATCAATGAATGCCATAAAATAAGGAGCAACCTCCAATAGATTTTTTTTGCATTGGTCCACATAAATTTGAGTGAACAATTTTAAGTGGTGAATTTGTTCTTCTTTTTTTGCCAACTGGGAAGGACTCTCTGTGTTGTTTCCCAAAAATAAGACCTTCGCAAACTCTATCAAGTTTCTGAATCAATGGCAAACAATTCACCATATTTTTTCCTATGTAATAAATTCAAACCACCAAAGTTTAAATTACCAAACCTGAGATGTCATGGCCATGATTCATCTTTTTCAACTAACTGAAAATTTGATTCAATCTCCTTAGCTCCAGAACTGATCTGTAGTATGTGCTCTAGATGTGGCTAGTATAATCTTCAAAGGACACATTTTATTATTTGTCATCCTCACTTTAGCAATCACTTGAGTACTTGTAAATTTATTCATAATCACACATTTATTGTCTTCAATGTAAAAATTTGTATCCCTTTTGTACCAAATGACCAGTCCTCATAAGATTATGCTTCAAACCTACAACATAATAAAAACCCTTCATAATATTTTTCTCCCCCTTTTTAGTTAGAATGTTGATTGTTCATTTTCCTTTTACAGACATTGTATTATTATTCCTAAGGGTAACCTCTATCTTTATTGGCTCATCCAAATTAGAAAATAAATATAAGTTACCTGACATGTGATTACTGCTACCAAAATCCAAATACCATACATCACTAGGAATATCTTGTGATAGATTACACTCAATAGGTGATGGTTGATAAATCTTTGTGCATGCAATAAAAATAGAGCTTGGAGTAGAGATCCTAACCTTATTTTGATTATGTATGGTCTGATCATACTTTTTTTTTCCTGCATTCAGAAGCATAGTGCCCATATCTCTTGCAATAGTGACACTGCACATTTGACTTAACCTATCTCTGACCTGAAAAATGATTATGAATGTGCTCTTGACTATGTATTCTTCCACTTGAGTTTGATAGATGGCTGTTGTGTCATTTAGATGAACTTATTGCTCTGCCTCTAGGGCTGAAGCTTCCTCTTCGTCTTTCACAATTTCTTGATACATGTGACGAAAAAGCCTTATCTATAACTGCATGTGATTTATTCAGCCTTTGTTCGATATTTATTAGTGATGCATCCAACTCATCAATTGAAAACTGACTTCGTTCCATAGTTTCTTTAATAACAACTACCAAAGGATCAAATTTTATAGGAAAAATTCTAAGTAAATTTTCAATAATCCTTCTGGCGTCAATAGTATCTCGATGTGATTTGATTTGATTGACTAAACCAACTACAAAAGTAAAGAATGATTCTACATAATCTTAATATTTTATTGACATATTTTCAAAATATCTTTGAAGTAATTGTAGCTTTGTGGTTTTTACTTTCTGTTTACCTTGATACACAACTTGGAGAGTTTCCAACACAATTTGTGCTTTATTGGTTGTTGCCACTCTAGGAAGGATGCTTTCATGCATGGTTTGATGAATAAAGAAAATATATTTTCCATCTTTCTTTCTTAATTCCTTCAAAGTGTCTTTCTATACATGTGATAGTTCTGTAAATATGTCAGCATCTAGATCTTATGATCTATAATTTAGTTTTTGGAGGATTTATCTATTATTTACAAGCTCTCAAATGAAGTTATATTATGTGTCAATGTGATTGGTTACTTAGTGGAGTAGAAGGTTCTTTGCTAAATGAATCATTGATTCATTAATTCACAAGGTTGTTGTTTCTCTTGTTTTCTCATGTTGCAAGTAGATACTCTACTTTTGAAAATGAATGAGTAAAATTTGTTTCCTCTTCGACACCCGCATAACTGTGCCTCATCCTAAGTTGAATGAATATACAATCTTTGAACATAAATGTTTTTTCTACCATCAATTTCTTGTGCACAATAATTGTTTGTGTATCCAACTAACTTAAAATGATTTGTGGTGTTAAACAAGATTCCATAGATCTTGTTGTGACATGCATATCTTAGTATTTGTTTTCCAAATTAGACATGTGATTCCATTTTTGATTCCATGCTTTTCAATATAATACTCACACCATACGTACATGATATTGGGCCTTGTGGCCATTAAGCTCATTAGACTAGCAATAAGTGTTATATACAATGTGAGATCAAAATTTTATCTGTTATCTTCTTTATAGAGATTTAATTATGTGGCTATAGGTGTAGATGGTAGCTTGGGGTTCATCCCATAAAATCACTGTAAAACATTAGTTGCATAGTTAGATTGGCATATGAAAATGTCATCTTAATATTGATATACGTCTATTCCTGCTTTTTATGTTAAGCCAAAATATGTGATTTCGAATTCGTTCATCATATGTAACTTGAATAAGTCCTTGACATATTACTAGGCAAAGATTAGGTCATCCACGTATAAACAAAAAAATTTGATTTGACCCTTTTCATTCATTTTTAAATAAAATGTTGGTTCATTATCACTTTTTCTAGAACCATTCTACAAAAATGAGAAGCAAGTTTTTTATACAAAGCTCCCAAAGTCTGTTTAAATCTATACTAGGATAGATTCAATTTATACACCATATCCTCATGACCTTTTGATTTCATATCCAGGTGGATGTTGTATATAAAAATCTTCATTTAGAAAACCATTGAGACATGCTAATTTGAAATCCATATGATATACCTTCAAATTGTTCTAAGCTGCTATAGGTAATACGATCCGAATAATTCCTATTTGAGCCACTAGTGCAAAAGCTTCGTTGGAGAAATTGTCATATTGTTGTTAAAATCCTTTTGCCACTAGTTTTTCCTTTTAAGTTTTGATATTTCATTTTATATTATATTTAGTCTTGGAAACCCATTCTACACCAATGACATCTTTTCCTTCTAGAAGCAGGGATTAGACCCGATTGGCACACTCACTCATGACGCCAACAATCGGAGCGGTATTAATGATGGGGGATGGGGGGGATCTCCCTCGACCCCCCATCTATCTCCCTATCTCTGCATCCTATTCCAAGCCCCCCATATCTAGATAGGGATGATTCTCTATTTGGCTAGTGGACCCCTCCCTAGATATTGGATATCCATCTATGCAACCACGGGTGGATATCCTATTTTCTCTTATCCAGATGGTCTCTAGATCTTGCCCCTCCCCCTATCTATATATGGCTATGGGGCCAAGGAGTCTATCCGAGGGACTCGGCCGATGCGAGGAGGCCGAGTAATAAGCTCGAAGAGTCACTGCAATGGCCTTAGTCCTTTTCAATAAAATCTATTTCTTCATCCATGGATTTTAAGCATTCTTCATTTTCAATTGCTTCTTCAAAATAAATGGGATCAAAATTAATAAACAATGAAAAATTATAATACAACTCATCATTACTTTGAGTATTATCATAGATGTCATTTATGCTCCTTATCTTATTTGAATTTTCTTTGTAGAAAGATTTAAATGAGCTACTAATGTCAGACCAGAATTTTTACTTCTTGGATAATTTGAATATGAAATGTGTTTTGCATGTCTTGATGCTTTACCATGTTCATAATTTGGTTGAGGGGATACACCAAGACACGTCACTATAGATATAGGTAGATGAGAAGGGATTCCAATACATGGAGTTTTCATTAGAGCGAGACCTTAAGAATAGTTTTAACTTTCCTCATTAAATATTACCATACCCATATTTTTTTGTCCTTATTGATCCATCCCAACCTTGTTATTCTAAGAATTCAACAACATGACTTATATTAGAACTCTTAATACTTCGATAGTATATCTTGTAATTTTTTGACTTCTCACCATATCCAAAAGATGCATTTCTCTCCCATATCATCTAATTTTAATCCTTGTTCCCCCTAACACAAGTGCATCTACCAAAAAAAAAAAATTATGAAGTGAAAAACATTTTTTTTTTCAATGCTCCATGCCTCGTAAGGAACTAAATCCCTTACACTTTTAGTGGGGCATCTATTCAAGAAATACATTATGCAAGCTACAATATTTGATCATTATTCATTTGAAAAATGTTTGGCCTTCAACATGCTTCAGTACGTTTCCATTATTGTTTAGTTATTCCTTTCAACTACATCATTTTGCTAAGGGGTGCACCTAGTGTGAAATAATTTGATATTCCACGGACTTTCTAGGAACTCAAAAATGTCTTTGTGATGTATATTGTTCATATGTCTAATATGAAAACCTTGATATAATGACCACTTTTATTTTCAACCATGACTTTGAACTCTTTAAATATTCATAAAAATTCTAACTTGTGTTTAAGAAACTTAAATAATTGGTACGCTTCTGACTTGTGTTTCAAAAATAAAGCCATTTTTTTTCTCCTGAAATGCTAAATGAAAGTCACAAAATATAGGCTTCCACCAGTTAAAGGTGTTTTCATTTTTCCACATAAGTATGGGTAAAGAATTTGTAGAGAATATTTAGGTTTGTAGGAAAGTCTAAATAGGAAGGAATCAATGTGTTTTTTTCTTAAAATACAACCTCCATTTAATGGTATTTAGTTTCTTGATCACTAGTAATCTCGTAACCATATTTTTGTAAAAACATTATTCAATCTCAATCAATTTAGGCATCATGGCGAATTTATTTATCTTTTTTACATGAAATTCATCTGTCAAGTTTCTATATTTTTATGCAAAACTCCATTTGTAATTATAAACATTTTCAACACATTTTAGCTATTTATTTATTTAGATTAAGTAATTAAGTTGGTTTTGACGAGACAAAAAAACCCCAATAACAAATGGAGAAAAAACATAACAATGAAGATCAAAAGAATTATCCTCTACCAGTGGCTAAGAAAAACCAACAAAGAACAAACACCAATGAACACGTTAACCTATCAGTGCTCAAAAGAGAGACAACAACGAGCCAGGCCCAACAAAGTCAATAAAGAAAGAACTAAACAAGCCAAAATCTAGAAGCAAAAAAACACCAAAAGAGGAAAGGCCCTCCTAAACAAGAGAGTCAAAGCCACTTCACCTCCCACTAAGAGTAATCCTTTCTTTCATGGTCCTTCATGATTTGAGATATAAGGCTTAAGAGGAGAATTACATATTTTTCCTTTGTTTTTTCTTTTCACGACTAGCCATTCATCACCCTTATTAGAGTCTGCATTCTCATCAAGGTGGACTCATAGAAGAATTTCAGAAACCTCCTTATTCTTAGGACTATGAATCTATGTGGATCTAGGAGACCGATCCATAGTGGCTCCTCCCTTCTCTTTAATATGGTCTATATCACCATTACTTCGAACAACTTGCTTAGCTGGGCTAGTGGAAAAGGAGTTTCCTCACCCTTTTCTTCTTCATGAAACATGGAATTATCCACCTTCCTACCTGATTCATTTTTAGTGTCACTTTCCACAAGGCCTTTGACAACTAGGTGATCCAGATTAAAATCCTTCCTCCAATAAACCTGAAAATGTGACATTCAGAGGCTAAATATCTCAGAGCAATACATGTTATGCATCTAAAAGAAAAGCCTTCGTAATCTAAATTTTGTGTCCATATTGTATCCTTGACTTTAAGCTCGATAGTGGTTGGAAAGTCAATAGTTGTGTCCATATCCACTAGTATACCGACATATATGAGGTGGTCAAAAATTCAGTTTTGGGATCTATAGCTAAGAATTGACCCAAAGTGTAGTGCCCACAAATGTTTACACTCCAAACTATGTCCAAACACCATTATTCAGCCTAGAAACATTATGAATGAATTTTTTTTTTTAACAGTCAATCCTTAAATCAAATTCATTTATTTTCACATTAAGGTTAAAAATAATCTTTACATAAATCTAATCTAAAATACATTTCCTTTGTTAACCTTATTTAGTAATTAAATTTTCTTGTTTATTTGATTAACATCTTATGTTATGATATTTTAATTTATTTAATTAGTTCACACTTAATAATTGAAACCTTATGAATTGAATAAATACTCCCGAATTCTCTTTAATACAATTTATGCTAATTAAATTATCTTATTTAATTTCTAATTAGAAGGTCATAGTCATTTAAACGTATATTAAATAATTTCACCCTTCCTTAAATTATAAATTTAATTACTCAATATAAATATTGTTTTCCAAGTAAATTTGATCAATTCCTTACAATAACATTAAATTTAAAAATAATATATCAACCTTCTCAAGGACGTTATTTAAATTAATTTTCTTAACCATATTTAAATATTCTCCTAACACATAATTACTACATAGCTCTCTTTATTTTATTATTTTATTTTTTTTGAAATATGATAGTTTAATGGAATTAAAATTCCCTAAATTTTCTCTTAAATACAATCTGGAAATTTACAAAGATGTTTCAATGTGTTAAATTTGACGTCCAAATGACCGTCACAACAGTCCTAGAATAGGGCATGATGACGGCCATATGAACGTCAAATTTAGTATGGATATAAAAAATTTTGTACGCAGAATTTTCAGATTTTTAAAACTTTTGTGCATTCATGAGGATTTAATATTTTTGTTTCCAAAGTGAAATATATTTTATTGTATGATTTAGCATATTAAATGCTTCATGTAAAATCCAAGTTTAAACATGCCCACAGGGTAATTTACTTGTAAAAAAAACATTCATTTGATCATTTAAAGTTTCCAATAGACTCACCATGAAAAAACATAATGATTTATTTTCCATATTTATCATTCAATTACAAGTACGTTATTTTACAAATAAATAAATAAATGCAAGTATTACAATCATCCATTCGATGGTAGGAGAAATATGATAATGGTTACAAGAAAGTTTCTCTTCTTTTCTTCATTACAACATATATTCATCCTTTTATCAATTCCCAGCTTCATAGTTTTTCTCCTTCATCTTTAAACACAAAAAAAAGAAGGGTGAGTAGGCAACGCTCTCCACCCAACCATAATTCCAATGAGGAGCAGAAGCTATCCTCCTCATTGGCGCCCGAGCACCAACAATAGAGAAATAAGGAGTTGATACAACCAATGGAAACTTTCATAAATGCTTCCACATTACAACACACATACCAACAATATTCTAATACACGTCCAAGCACATAACATCACCAAAAGAATACAAATCTTTCAAAACAAAGCTTAAAATATTAAGCCAAAGGAGCAAGGAAATATGGGGAATTCACTTATGCCTATGAATAGGTTAAGTGCCCAACTTAAATGCCCCCAAAATTTTCTTCCACACGATAACCAAACTCTTATCCCTCCATCAAACTCTTATCTCTCCCTCATACTCTTATTACTCCCTCAAGTATTTCTTACAAGATAAGTAAAATTATCTTATCTTAAAAGGCGGGACACCCAACCAAAACTCCCTCCAAAATATGCAAACAATACTCTTATCCCTCACTCAAAAGATCCCCATATTCCTTCTACACCATTCTTAAGGCCATTCTACCCAAGTCCCAAACAAACAAACAAAAATATTAATTTTACAAACAATATACATATAATAAAATGAAATTGCAAGTTTTAAGTTCCTACCTTGCCATTACAAGAATCTTTAATCCAATACCGAAATACTAAGCTCCTTCCAAGCTCAAGCTCAAATCCAAACAAGCTCCAAAATCAAAGCAAGCAACTCCAACCAAATCTAAAAAATAGAAGTGTATCTCCAAATCAAGTAACCAAACCCCACTCCCCCGCCCTCCCCCCACACACTCTAAAATGACTCCATTAAATAGAAAAAATGGAGAGGAGGGTGAGGTGGCTCCATGTAGGATGCCACATCACTTCCCTCTAATTCTACCTTCTAAGTCAAAAATAAATCCTAGAGTCATAAGTGGGTGGGTGAAGATGTGACAAATTTCTTCCACCACAAAACCTACTACTCCCATTTTCTAAGGACACAATTTGGAGGGTAAGTCAAAAAGGTGACATTGATTTCCCATTTTCATTTAAAAATACATAATTAGGCCTAATTTTGACCCCTCATGTATTATGTATGATGGGTGGGTGAGAATAAGAGCTGTGGGACAAACTTATCTTGTCCCACAAACCTCCAAAATGACTCCATAGTCAAAATTCGGGATTTGAGGGATGAGTTGGGTGCACAATAGTCAAATCAATAGAATCCAAATCAAATCAAAAGATCAAAAGTAAACCTACCTCCATTAAATGCCCATTTTTCACATGTAAAAAAACTTTAATTAGAGTGATTAATAAACATAAATAAGAGCACACTAATTAACAATAATAAAGTGAAATGCAATTCAATAATAAATCTCATGCTCCGCAAGTAGAAGGAAACACAAAATAAACAAAAAGGAAAATATTCAAAGCCCATTGTCACATTTTGAGGTTAACCCCAAATGGGAACCTCCTAAAAACATATCAACACACAACAATATAACAGAAAAAAAAGATGCCACGGTGACCTTCGTTACATGCATCCAATATTCTTCTTTGGCTAGTCTCACAACCCCCTCTTGCTTGTTGTGATATAGTTTCCTGCAAAAATCAAACAATACCTCTTCAGCCTCGTGGACGCATCAAATACTTCAAAATAAAAGACATGAATATTCATCAATAAAAATCATCATATCACATACAGATATCATCATCAAATCTAAGCAATGTTATCAATCGTTTACATTTTTCTAACATTTCAATCATATTGTTTCTAGCAACATTAATCAGATCACAAGACCATTCAACAATCAAAACATAATCAATACATCAAGGATATTGAGTTCTAGTACATATATGAAATAACAACACCTCATCATCGTCAATACAAAAATATATATATCCATGACTTAAGGGTTCATTAAAAAAACCATAAAATGAGTCACAACATCCAAAGTCTCTAACAGTAGTCTATCAAAAGATCAAATGAGATCCAAGTCTCAAATCAACAGTGTTTAAAATCATAGTAAAATAAGTGTCGAAGAGGAGTGGGCATTACATCCCCCTCTCCTTAGACTTGAATTCCTCCTGGAAGTCACTGAAATAGATGTGGAAATGTTTCTCTCAAAGATGTGGCATCCTCCCACGTAGCTCCTGTCTCATCATAACGATCCCACTGGACACGTACCCGATCAATTTCATGCCCTCGAATGCCCAAGGTCCTACACTCTAAAATGCACATGGGTTCCACCATCACCTATCCTTTCTCATGCACCTGCAATGCAGCCCAATCCAATACATGAGAAGGATCTAGTATGTATCTCCTAAGAACAGAAACATGGAACACGTCATGGATACAAGACAATCTGGGTGGTAAGGCTAAGAAGATACATGACCGATCAGCTCCAAGATCTCAAATATTCCTACAAATATCGAAGATAACTTAGAGCCTTTTCTGTAACAGATGGGGCTCTTGTGAAGTATGACTCTGAGAAAAAATTTTGTGCCAACTTAAAAACTATGGTCAACTCTCCTCTGATCTGCATACTTCTTCTGTCTATCTTATGCCTCCTGCAACCTTTGTTTGATCAAGATAACTTGTTGTTCCATATCCTATAACATAGCTGGCCCAATAGTCACCCTGTCCTCTAGCCTGTCCCAGCTCAAAGGAGTCCTGCACTCTCTTCCATATAAAACTTGAAATGGTGCCATGCCAATAGAACTTTGAAAGCTACTATTATAAGAAAACTCAATCAAGTAAAAATACTTGTCACATCTTGACTGATTATCCTTGATGTATATCTGAAGCATGTCCTCTAAAATTTGGTTCACCCACTCTGTCTGACAATCTATTTCTAGGTGATAGGCTATGCTAAAATTGATATGCATCCCCAGGGAAAGCTGAATAGTAGTCCAAAAATGTCATGTGTACAAGGGATCTCAGTCACAGATGATCTTCTATGGAATCCTGTGCAATCCCACTATCTCATCCAAATACACTCTTACCATTGAATTGGCTATATATGTGGTCTTCATCAGAGAAATATGAGCCACCTTCATCAATTTATCCACCGTGACCATGATGGCGCCATGGTGATATCTCGACATAGGAAGTCCTACTATGAAATCCATGGAAATGGTATCCTATTTCCACTTCAGTATAGCATGCAGGTAAACAAGGTCAGCTGGATTCTGATGCTCATCCTTCACCTTCTGACACTCCAAACAACGAGATACAAATCAAGCTATATCTCTCCTAAGACCTCTCCAGTAAAATACTTGTCTTAGCTTGGCGTGCATCTTCTTCACCCCTAGATGGGCTGAATCAGGTGCACGATGTGCCTCTGCTAGAATTACCTCCCTCAAATCTCCATCCCTAGGCACATATATATGACCTCTGTATCTGGGGATTTCGTCTAAATCTAGTTTCAATTCCTCAAATTTACCCTCAAGGGGTATTTGGGACTCAATCTCTTCTCTAGTTGATAGGTAGAAGCTGTCATGAGGAAGTTGCTGCAATATCTTGCTCCGCAAGTCCGTATTAACTGAAGTAGCCATAATTACATGTCGCTGATGACTCAAAGCATCTGTAACCACATTCTCCTTTCCTTTTACATGCTCAATCTCCATGTCATACTCACATAACAACTCCATCCAACGTCGTTGACGAGCACTGAGATTGGGTTGTGTGAAGAGGTGTCGAAGGCTCAAATGAGTTGTCCTAAGAATAAACCTCCTTCCTAAATTGGTGACACTGCACTAACGCATGTACCACTCCTGAAAGCTCAAGGTCATGAGTCAGATAATTAAGTTAATAATCTTTGAGTTTGTGAGACTCAAAGGCAATAACATGACCATCCTGCATCAAAACTCCTCCTATCCCTACCAACAAAGCATCCGTGCAAACAAAGAAGTTCCTTTATGGGTCTAGCATAGATAAAATAGGAGCTGTAGTTAGGCAATCCTTTAGAGTCTTGAAGGCATGCTAACATTTATTTAACCAAATAAACTTCTTCCCTTTTCGTTGAAGGGAAGTGTTGGGATGAGCAATACGTGAGAAGTCCTGAACAAATCTCTAGTAATATCCTACCAATCCCATGTATCTGTGTACCTCGGTCACACTAGTCGGCACTGGCTAACCAATAATATCTCTAATTTTGGAAGGTTTGACTATGATGCCTTTGCTAGATATGATATGACCTAGATCTTAAACATCTATTTAAAAGAATGCACACTTTTCCATGTTCCCATATAGTTGTTCTTCTCGCAGACACTTTAGAACCTGTCGATGGTGCTCTTCATACTCCTCATGCATTTGTGAGTATATTAATATGTCATTAAGAAATATGAGCATGAAGCGGTCCAATAATGTCTTTAATACCCCATTCATTAAACTCATGAATACCATAGGAGCATTCGTCAAACCGAATGACACAACTGAAAACTCATAGTGGCCATATCTCATGCGGAAGGTTATCTTATGAATATCTACCTCCGCAATCCTTAGCTGATGATAACTAGACTTAAGATATATCTTGCAAAATATGGTTTCCCCCTTCATCTGATCAAACAAATCATTAATGCGTGGAAGGGGGTAACGATTCTTAATTGTTACTTTGTTCAGTTGTCTGTAGTCAATGCACAATCTCAAGGATCCATCCTTCTTCTTTATAAAAATTACTGGTGTACGCCAAGGGGATACGCTGGGATGGATTAGACCCTTCTCGAGTAGGCCCTCAAGTTGTAACTTGAGCTCATAAATCTCAGGGTTAGTCATCCTATATGGCACGCGTGAGATAGGCTCTGCTCCAAGAATCAATTCTATGTGAAAATCTATCTCACGCAGGGGAGGTAGACTAGGTAACTCACCAGGAAAGATATCTGAAAACTCTTGCAAAATGGGCTGATCATCTTGTGAGGGCCCACTAATATCATCCTCTAACCTTTCACTAACCATAATCGCATATAGTTGACATCCCCGACAAGAACACCACTTTAGCTGCATTGAAGATATGGTGCGAATGGATATGGCTTTACTAATCCCAACTATCTCTAACTCAATCCCCAAATCATCTACACAACATATCATTTTGTTGTAACAATCTATTTTATCTTTTTGTGTAGATAGCTAGTCCATACCCAAGATAACTCCATAAGAACCCAACGGAAGGATGCGAAGATCCAAGGTCATGGTGAAGTGTCCTAGGTCAACTACACATTTCTTTACTAAGGAGTCCACTGAGATCTTAGCTCCAGAAGCCATCTCAACATCCCAACTATATCCTTTCCTATCTACCACTAGATTGCATTGCTCTACTAATGATGGAGAAATAAAGGAATCATAAGAACCTGAATCAAACAAGATAGAGGTAGAAATACCATTGATGCTACCTAAAGTTTCTATGACCAGGCGTTGATGTTCTTCTTGGCATTTCTTGTCCGCTGCATATATCTTGTGGATTCATGCCATATCATTGACTGTTGGCTCTAAAATGGAACCCTTACCCTTGTTATTAGGGTTTTGTGGACAATCTTTCCAATGGTGTCCATGAACTCTGCATCCGTAACAACTTCCAGGATCTCTCCAATCAGAAGCAGCTGCTGTTATCTCTTGAAAGTGCACCATGTAGAGAGATGGCTGCAGGTTTTCTAAGCTTGCAAAATTGAGCTCTCTCATTTGTAGATACAATGCAAACACCTCAAGTTTGTGGGTATACCTACTTTGAGGCGAGTCTCTGGTATCAAGGCCAGTTCCTTATTGGTGTATACTAAACTGCTTTCTGGGAGTTTTGAGAGTAAAATACGACTTTAAAAATGACTAAAACTAAGGTGATACACCAAATTTGTATGAGGGCTTTGACTGAGTATATGCACAACTGATTTGGGAAGGATTCTTGATGCACAAACCAATATTTTTTCTGTAGAATATCTAAGGGCAAAACACTTGATCACACTAAGGGAAGATCACAACAGTGTTAATAAATTAACATGCACATTAAAATTAAGTAGAAAAGACTTAATTTACAGCAGGGTAAGGTAATTTATTAGGGAATTTGCATTTACAAGACTAATAGAAACATAGACAAGACTGAAAAATAACTTGGAAAGGCAGAAAATACTTCACACTCAGAGGGCAAAACTGGAAAAATTTTCTTTAGTACTCATATATCCAAAAATTCCTCCAGTATTCCTTTGTGCTTTGCAAAGGCACACAATATATAGTAAAAGTAAAATTCACCCTCTCCCTAAATATAGCCTAAGGCTTGTACTCACCCATGCATCTTATTTTTATCCTTTATTTAATAATAGATAAAGGGAAAAATAGAGCTTGCAATTACAAATAGGCATTATTCACTTTACTTACATTACAGTCAAACTGGAGTTCACTGTTCTATTTTTAAGAAAATAAGGATGAATAATTTGCTAAAAAATAAGGTTGCTTGCTAGGAAATTCTCTTTCCATGAACATGCAACTCTGTTTTTTTTCTCTATTCTGTCCTATTGTGAAGGCATGCAAAAAACAACTCCCTGTATGTGAGCAAAATAATTACAATACTTAGCAATATTTGTAAAATAATTCCTCCTATGGGGACCACCTGCTATGTGCACATGTTCTGATATTGACATCTCCTTTAAAAATGGTCACATGAGTGACACTTTGCAAATCAACCCTAGCTCCTTGGAGTGAGGACCACTTGTGGTTGTGAACTCTTGTCTTCATTGGGTTTGGCCACTTTCGTAGACTTAGCATATACAATGGTTTTTTTTTTCAAATATGTGGGGCACTTTGTAAAGGCCACCATATTATGCTCGACCACCTTTGATTATGTTGGCCTTGGCATATTATAAAACTCACCTTTTCGGTGATCATGGTATATGATTTGGTCAGCACCTTTTTATTATTTGAAGCATGCACTAAAGTTAGACATTCGAAAGTCATTTACAATTATTTATTAATTGATTTGATGACGTAGGTTATCCCCTTCCACATGGTGACTCACCCCTCCATGCATTTTGTCAGTGGAAACCTAACTTAGGTTGAGTTTTCTTTGATATTGTTGATCATTTTGGGCCATTGATTTCACCTCTATTTGATCACGAGTCCTTGATCTTCAAATGCGGTTAGGTTTTCAACCTTGAATTTAATAGGGTAGGTGAAATTGATTGTAGTTAATCATTTCAAGCCCTGAGCATGATCCTCAGCCTTTGATCTTCATCCTTGATGCTTTCTGATCATTGATACTTGACCATGGTTGAGTCCTGTTGACTCATATCTCCAGTTTCCATACTAAAGGATGGCTTTGACCATAATGATCACTTCATTTGGTTTTTGTGATGTGAGCGAAGCCATGGCAAAGTTTTTTCCTTTGATGCCATTTGCATCTTCCTGAGCTTGGACCCTCTACACACTAGTTCTCTGATTTTATGAAGCTTTGTTAGTGGATTTATTTGACCTGTGAGCTCGGCACTGCATATTTTTTAGTCTCTGTTTTACTTTGTTGAATGGCCACCACTGTTAGTGCTTTTCGGGTTTCATGTGTCTTCACCTTCTACAAGTTGTGTGAGCTTCTGGGTAAGCAATGTCACTGGAACTTGAGTTTGTGATTTACTTTGGGCTTTTCATCTTTGTGACTGGTAAGTCTGATTCCCTTCATAGGTATTTGGTAAAATGAAAAGAAATCCTTTACTGAATTAGATCTATAGCTTATTTCTTTTGAGGTAGAAACATGATGGCTCCTATTGCAAAATAATGGCCTTTATTTCTATATGAGTTTTGATGGTCGACACTTTCTGATTATCCAAATTTTAACCAGTTCTAAATTTTCTGTGTTGCTAAGAGAGCTCAAACACTGGGTACATTTTCTTTACAATTGCACTTATGATGGTTTCTTCAACTTTGTTGTGTCATGTGACTTCTGCCACCATTAATGATATATGAACCTCTATGCCTATGGAAGCTTTGCATTTTTGAGATCGACATTCATTTGGGTCTCCATTATTTCATTACAGTATTGCTCCTCCCTTAACATTAGGTTTGAACGTTTTTTGATTTTGGGTATTCGAACTTCATTTCAACCCGATTCTAGACTTTTCCTTGAGGGTTTACTGAATATCTATGGCTTGGACTTGGTCATCTCAAGTTGAACCTTGTTCTGAGCTTTCTCTCCTTTATCTGAACTTTAATGATTCAAATTAATGTTTTTATTAATTATCAGGATCTGTACACACTCTTATAACGTAACTTGAATATGATTTTAATGGGAATAACAAGCTCTGAAATATAGTAATGTTTCTTTGATTTGTATATGTGTGATTTTTCTGATTCAAAGTTCCCCCACCTGAGTTTGTGTCCTGAATAATGTGTCAAGCTCTTTTACTTGCTACTTAGATCCAGTGCTTATAAAATTATCCCTGGAATGTAGGTTGTGGAACTTTTCGTTTGCAGGAAAGGCCTCCTTTTGATATGGGTATTCAAATTTTTCATTTTCTTTCTTGATTCTGTCATTAGTTTTCAAGAAATAGAAAGGTCTTCTAAAGGATTGAGATTTACTTCTTTTTACTTAAGCATTGAGTTCCCTGCTTCTGACCAGACTTTGTACTTTTAGCATTTCATCCTTTTGCAGATTCCTTTACCTCAATGTTTAGCACCTTGGGTTTTGCACTCTGTTTGAGTTTTTGGTGTCTTCCATGATCAAGAAGATCTCTTTAATTCTTTGTGTATTTCCCTGGTTTTGTTTAACCATGAATCTTGTATTTAAGTTAGTTCTGAAGTATAATTTAGCATGTTGTGTACTTTGATTTGCTTCTAGTTCTGTTTAACCATGAATCTTGTAGGTGCTTTTTGGAAGTTACAAGCAATTCATCTGTTCTGAAACTATAGATAACTTTTATCTTTGTAGTTGTAAATCTTGCATTTAATTTTGATCTATGAAGCTTGTTTCTCTCAGATAGAGGGTTTATTTCTTTTATAGTAACATTTTGGGCATTCTGAAAAAATGTAAAATGTTGATTTTTCATGGTGAAGCCCTTGCAATTTTTTTCCAGAATTCTATCTTCCATCCATTTCCAGCATGGACATGTTCCTTTCCTGCAAGTATCCCCTCTATTCTAAAAAATTTCAGCTCATGAATACCTATAGCTTAATCTGGTCTTTGCTTGTATGGTTACTATATGATGATCATTCATGCACTTTGTGTCTTCTGTAGCTTACTTTAAAATGTTCCTTATTCGTGTATCTACTTTTAATGTCATCATGAGATAGATTCTTTTGTTCACCTGTAATGGCTTCTTCTTATGTTGTAGATGAGTACTACCTTGCTTGAGTGAATGTACTTCATTGATATTTTAGTAATTATGTGCTCTCATATCTGGTTTATTTTGAAAATTGTAACTTAGAAAAGTTGAAATTTGTAAGATTATCTTGGAATTTCAATTCACTTTAGTTGTTTAAGTTATAAAGAATTCTTTTTTGCATTATATATTGTATTTCCTTTCATTATAGCTTTGATATGTATGCTGAAAAATTTGAAATGTTGATTTTATAAGGTGAATCCCTGTCAAATTTTTTCAAAATCTTCTCTCTCATCCTATTTCAGCTGTAATCCTTTTTGCTTTTAGCTTCAGCTTGTTAAAATATGATTCTCCCTCTTCTTTGCAAACTGAATAAAAGTACTTCTGTCTTCCATTATCTCTTCTAAGATCTAACCTCTTCTATTTATAGAATGTTTAATGAATTTTGAGTTACACTTTTCCTTCTTCTTAGCATGTCCTTATGACTTATTATTTATTTCTCTCTTTGGCTACAACCTGTACCTACACACTTTGGAAAACAGTTAGGAAATATTAGGCTTTTTCGCCTCTTTTATGTCCATGTTTTCTTCTTTCTTTTCACTTTCTTATTTCTAAGTGATTAAAGAATGCATGTAGTTTGTCCTTCAAGTAGAATACATCTCCTTTTTAGGGGAAGATTCATATGCACAAAGTAGGATAGTGTAGGAATATGGTTTGATCCCTGAGATTGTAACTGATGGTTGACTTATTTTTGTTTTTTAGGTACCATGACTTGAGGATGAAGGAGTTGGCAAGAAGATGCTCTGCACAACAAAGAATATACAAGGCAATGATGGGTTTGCCCTCATACTCATTTGATTTCTCTTTCATGCATGTGTATATTTCTTTTCAGTAGCTGTACTTTACTTTTCAGTTACATCCCATGGCTTGTGTGGGAAACATTTGACTCTCCTTGTGAATAAAACATTAAATTCTGTAAATGAGTTGTATATCTCTTTCTGCATTTCTATTTTTTGTATGGATTGTATAATGAGCTAAAAAACTTAGTAACATAATTGAATGTATTAATCATAAAGGAAAGAACATTGAATAGAACTTGTAACATTCAGTAATGAACTTTGATTTTCAGGGATATGCACTTATGTTTGATGTTCCAAAACGTTACACTTCACTTACTCTGTAATTGGATGTCCTCATCAAGAAAATACAATTGTCCTTCGGGGCTTGTGTTCTTTTGCTGAGGAGGGTCATGAAATTGTAGACTATGTGATCTGTTACATTTTGTAACAACACACATAGTTGCAGATTTCATGTAATCTTTTAAAAAAATCAGCAGTAACGACATAATCTGATGTGATCTCCCCTAGCTTAGGTATACTTCACCAATGTTATCCATCTTATTGAAGTTTCGAGTTGCTTATTTTTACACAAGTGCAAAAATTGTCAACATCTCCCCCGGGTGCGCTAGTGTTCTGTACTGTAGACCCTGATGATCCTACCATGGACTATTGCGGATGTTGCAGACGGGATTCACTTGACTAAGATCTAGGTGGTGCATGTGTCCTAGTAGGTCCTCTAGGAGCAGGCCCCATACTTCGTCCCCTCTATGAATCAAATCTTTGTTGAGGTCTAAATGTTGGATGGGTTTGTTGATGTGGCTGATGTGGTGGCCTGAAGGAAGACTAGGTTGAACCATTTCTGCCACAAGGAGGAGCTATCCCCTTCGATCGAGTATCTTGCATCTGTTGAATGTGGCTCCTCACTCTATCTGTAGCCTGTTGTGTTTTCCCCTTGTTATCCTCTGCAATATAGGCCTTTTCAACGACCTCAACTAAGGTCTATGGACAATGTACACGCACTACCCCTCCCAAATTCAAATTTAGGCCCCTGATGAACCTGTGAATCCTTACCTGCTCATCCTACATGTAGTCAACATACTGGAGAAAGTCCAAAAATCGACTCTCATACTCAACCACTGTCATAGATGCCTGTCATAGATCATGGAACTCATCAATCCTCTACTAGATAAACCTTCTCGATAAGTATCGAATCTTGAATCATTCCTCAAATAGCTTCCATGTCACAGTCTCTAAATCTACATGGAGCTTTTGTTCCTTGGTCCTCCACCAAACTTCTGCGTCATCCTTTAGAAGATGAATCACAACACGATATTTTGTGTTGCTAGTACATGGAAAAATCTTGAAGCATCCATTCAAGTTTACTAACCAAGCCTCTTCCTGAAATCCACCTGTATCACCAACATAATGAGATGGTCGTAGCTTCAGAATCTCCCTAATATGATCCATAGCTAATGTTTGTTGGCCCTTAGGTCCCTCTACATAATTATCCCTTGGTTTAGGGCTCCTAGATCTTTCTCTGTGTCTTGAAACCCTATCTCCATGTCCCCTCTGAGGTGAATCTGGTCTAATTGACTCTGAATGGAAGTTCTCTTCCCTATACTCCTCATTATTTCGTGAAGGTGCATGAGCCTCCACTGATGGTTCCCTATCATACCAGCTAGGTCGTCCTCCTAATGATCCTCCACGTATAGCAGCATTGACATCCTACAATCTCTGTAGGATCTGTGGCAATATACCTGCGACTACATGCTCTGGGGGTGGTACATCTAACTCTACGTGTAGGAACCCCTCGTCTGGTTCGTGCGTCCTACACAAACCAAGTAAGGATTAAATCAAATTTGTTTATTTTCACATTAAGGTTAACAATAATCTTTACATACATCTAATCTAAAATAAATTTCCTATGTTAACCTTATTTAGTAATTAAGTTTTCTTGCTTATTTGATTAACACCTTCTGTTATAATATTTTAATTTATTTAATTAGTTCACACTTAATAATTAAAACCTTATGAATCGGTTAAATACTCCCGAATTCACTTTAATACAATTTATTCTAATTAAGTTATCTTATTTAATTTCTAATTAGAAGGTCGTAGTCATTTAAACGAATATTAAATAATTTCACCCTTCCTTAAATTATAAATTTATATACTCAATATAAATATTCTTTTCCAATTAAATTTGATCAATTCCTTAGAGTAACATTAAATTTAAAAATAACATAACAACCTTCTCAAGGACGTTATTTAAATTAATTTTCTTAACCATATTTAAATATTCTCCTAACACATAATTACTACATAGCCACTTTATTTTTATGTTTTTTTTTTTTTTGAAATATGCTAGTTTAATGGAATTAAAATTCCCTAAATTTTCTCTTAAATACAATCTGGAAATTTACAAAGATGTTTCAATGTGTTAAATTTGACGTCCAAATGACCGTCACAGCAATCCTAAAACAGGGCATGATGACGGCCATATGAACGTCAAAATTAATATGGCTATAACTTGTTTTGTAAACAGAATTTTTGGTTTTTTTAAATTTTTGTGCATTCATGAGGATTTAATATTTGCGTTTCCAATTCAAAAATATTTTTATTTTATGATTTAGCATATTAAATGCTTCATGTAGAATTCGAGTTTAAACATGCCCACAGGGTAATTTACATGTAAAAAAAACATTCATTTGATCATTCAAAGTTTCCGATAGACTCACCATGAAAAAACATAATGATTTCTTTTCCATATTTATCATTCAATTAGAAGTACATTATTTTACAAATAAATAAATGCAAGTATTACAATCCTCCATTCGATGGTAGGAGAGATATGAGAATGGTTACGAGAAAGTTTCTCTTCTTTTATTCATTACAACATATATTCATCCTTTTATCAATTCCAAACTTCATAGTTTTTCTCCTTCATCTTTAAACACAAAAATAAGAAGGGTGAGTAGGCAACGCTCTCCACCCAACCATAATTCCAATGAGGAGTAGAAACTATCCTCCTCATTGACCCCCGAGCCCCAACCATAGATAAATAAGGAATGGATGCAACCAATGGCAACATTTATAAATGCTTCCACAATACAACACACATGCCAACAATCTTCTAATACACATCTAAGCACATAACATCACAAAAATAATACAAATATTCCAAAACAAAGCTTAAAAGCTTAAGCTAAGGGAGTAAGGAAATATGGGGAATTCACTTATGCATCCCAATGGGTTAAGCGCCCACCTTAAATGCCTCCAAAATTTTCTTCCACACGACAACCAAACTCTTATCCATCCTGTTGGTACCCAAATTTGTACTCCTTTTCAGTATGAGTAGCATTCAAAGATATGGCATGAAGCTTGAAGTCAGATCGATCATGATGTGTGTCGTTTTGTAGCTGGGGATGTGATCTAACTAGAACTCAAATTTATGGAGAAATGGATATCACCTTGAAAGGATTTTGATCTGACCCTCACTATTTTAGGTTGTGCCTTTTCAACCAAGGTAAGAGAACCTATATTATAACCCCCAAATGGTGAAGGAGATGAAGAAATCACTCAATTTATGCAAATAATATGAAAAGGCCTTGGGAAAATATGATCAACACTCCAAATCTGAATTTCACAAGCTGTCACTCCCAGATCATGGAGATATTTTCAATGCAAGACAAGGGTTACTGAAGACATTGTATAATCCCGATTTGCCTTATGCATTTTATAGATGGGTTTAGATCCTTTTGTTGACACACAATGCAATGCAGGGGTAGTATAGGTATGATTAGTTTGTTTGAATGAAATTTTTTGTGGGGTATTGATGAGATAAACTGGGATATATCAGATCTTTGACAACCTCTACAATACTTGAAACAACTATCAGACAAAATGCTTCAAATAATCATGACATTCTTTCAACCAGAAGAAGCATAAATGGAAGCCCAGGAAACACCTTTCACACAATATTTGAGAATTCACCACAAAAGCTTGAAGTAAAAAACTCAATTAAACATAAAAATCCGTGATCAAGCCATGCCTAAGCTACCCTAAAAGGCTTACAAGAAATCCCTGCAGTCAAGGAAGGTAAAGTGATTTTAAATTTGTTTATCTCTTTATCAAATGAAGGCTCTTCTAAACATGAGATTGCAAATGCCACTAAACTATCAACAAGAAATGGAGATTCTGTGTGATTTTAAAAGACTTTCAATGCAAGATTGCAACAAGAACAATGAAAACTATTTGAAGGCATTTAAAAATGATGAAAGACACCATATTTCCTAGAAAAAACATAGATTAGCTCAGAAGGTTGTTAAATTCATCAACAAGGGAGAGTTTCATGAACAATCTCAGAGCTATGTGATGGCTATACACTTGTAACCAACTCACATACATGAAGATCCAACATAGAAGAAATCATTCTGGTTCTTTGGTGGGTTTCTCAAAAGATGAGATTTTTCTCTGAATTTTCTCATGATTTTAAATTTTTCCCGACCCCTTGCATGTCTCAAAACATGCATTATATATCTCTTTCCACATTTGATCCTTATTTCCTAAGAAAAGAATATGCCAAGGGATCAATTCTGTTACAACAATTCTTCATGATTCAATGAAAATGACATCAAATAGAAAAACACTCACAAGTTACCAGGTGTGCCCAAAAAGATTAAATCATTACAAATATCTGGATCATTATCCATCCTGGAGGCATGTTTTTCATCATTGAGGCATGCAAACACCTTTTACTCATCATTTTCACCTTTTTACCTTTTCAAATTACCTCTGCAACTTTTGATTTTGTCATTTCACATTTTTACTCGAGCTGGGGCAAAAAATTACTTCAAAAACATCTCAAATCAAAGAATTAAGCCATGAAAGTGATGCCAATGATTTTGGAAGGCCAAGACAACACAAAATCACTATAAATTTGATGAATTTTGATGGAAAAATCGTGATTCCAAGCTTCTTGGAGCTCTTATGGTGGTCAAAACAAATGGATGCACAATGACCATCGATCTTATCCATCTTTTAATCCTAGCCCTCCACATGGAAGATGCAGACTTAGAAATAAGCTTGAGTCTCCTTTTTAATTTTTTGGATAAGGCCGGACATGTGGCAAAAAATGATTGGAACCGAAATTGGGATCTTTTTTCAATTTTTCCACATTTTTTGGAAAAATGGAAAGTTTTGACCTTTTCCTCCACCCCTCCACCCCTGAAATTTGGAGCTAACACGTGGCATATGGTGGGTCCCATTGGGATCGCGCTTCAATTCTGCACATTTTGACCTTTTTTGGAAAATTGGGAAAAAATTCACTTTTTGCCCCACGGGCCCGCACCTCCGATTTCTCCCTCGCCACGTATATCCTCGTGATTCGTAAAAATGCGGGCCAACTCTCCAAATTTTAACTTTTAATCCTTCTTGGAAATTTCTAAAAAAATTCTTTCCTACCTCTCCTGGCCCGCCTCCGACTCCACCAACCCACTCTGCCCACCTTGGGAGCGCTTAAATTGTGAAACATGTCTCGCCTGGATTAGAGCAGAACCATTTTTCATTATTTACCTTTTAGACAACAAAGGAAAAAATTCCTAAAACTTTCCTTCGGCCCCTTTTTCCGCCTTTTGCCTTTTTGGACACATGTCCTTTCCTGCTTTGTTGCGGAGATTCGGCCCAAAAATTCATTTTAACTCCTTTTTTCGCAAAGGGAAAATTTTCAATTTTCCTTCGGCCAGGCCGCCAACCCACTCTGCCTTCGTTGGACATGTGTCTTCCTATGATTGGCCACGTGGCTGCATTCCAAAATTTTAATTTAATATTTTTTGCTTCCAAAGGCAAAAAACCTCAAAAACCTCTGCCACCCGCATCCCCTCTACACCTACCATGCTAGCACGTTTCCTCCTCTGATTGGAGTGGGGATAAAAACACTATTTTGAAGCTCTATAGAATTAGAGCCAAAAAACTCTAAGTACTCCCTTGGCCCGCTGCTCCATTTGACCTTTTATGGACACGTGTCCACTCCCGATTGGCTGCAGGGTTTCGGGCCAATTTTTTACTTTTAGTATTTTCACAAAGTAAAGGTCAAAATCTCTAAGGAGTTCCGACCACCTGCCATCCCGCTTGCCAATCAGAACATGCCATGTAGGAAAATTTGAAAAAAAATAGTTCCCTAGGCCCGAAAATGCCCCATTGCTTGAAAAAGGTGAAAAATGAAAAGTTACAACACTTCCCCACTTTTCGTCAGCCAATGAAAACCCGCCACATTGTGAATACCTTCATGAGGATGAATTTGATTGGAAAATGATGCCCGTATAACCATCAAAACGTGAAAAAATATAAGGATGCCCTAGAATTAAAAATTTTCACCAAGGATGTCAGATTTTTTGATTCTGAATCAACTGAAGCAAGATTTCTGAACATTTTCGACCTTGGGATAGGATTTTCAATTGCACACAAGTATGATTTGATCAATTTCAATTTTTTCATGATTTGCAAAAGGGAAAAACAACATAGCCTATAAAATTGGAAAAACTAGGGCACAGAAAAGGGAAAACATGGATTATTCTTTCAAATTAGGGCAAACCAACAAGTTTTTGAGCATTTTTAAAGCATTTCAAATGGAGGGGAAGAATTTAAAACCATAAATTCAAAGGGTTAAATGTTTTTGAGCAGATATAGATTTGAAAATTTCAAGGAAACATGGTGCAAGCTTAAAAAAGCGAGGCAAGAGTTACTGAAGACATTTTATAATCCTGATTTTCCTTGTGCATTTTGTAGATGGGTTAGATCCTTCTATTGACACACAATGCAATGTAGGGGTAGTATGCGTAGGATTAGTTTGTTTGAATGAAATTTTGGTGGGTTATTGATGAGATAAATTGGGATATATCATATCTTTGACAACCTCTACAATACTTGAAACAACTATCAGATAAAATTCTTCAAATAATCAGGACATTATTTCAACCAGAAGAGGCATAAATGGAAGGCCAAGCAACACTCTTCACACAATCTTTGAGGATTAACCACAAAATTTTGAAGTAAAAAACTCAATTAAACACAAAAATACATGATCAAACCATGCCTAAGGTACCCCCAAAGGCTTATAAGCAATCTCTGCAGTTAAGGAAGGTAAAGTATTTTAATTTTTTTTCTCTTTATCAGATGAAGGCTCTTCTGAACATGAGATTGCAAATTCCACTAAACTATCAACAAGAAATGGTGATTCTGTGTGATTTCTAAAGACTTCCAATGTAAGATTGCAACAAGAATAGTGAAAACTATTTGCAGGCATTTAAAAATTCCTTAACAGACACCATATTGCATAGAAAAACATAGATTAACTCAAAATCTTGTTAGATTCATCAGTGGGGGAGAGTTTCATGAACAATCTTAAAGCTGTGTGATGGCTATATAGTTGTAACCAACTCACATACATGAAGATCCAACACAGAAGAAATCAATCTGGTTCTTTGGTGGGTTTCTCAGAAGATGAGATTTTTCTCGGAATTTTCTCATGATTTTAAATTTTTCCTGATCCCTAGCATGTCTCAAAACATGCATTATATATCTCTTGCCAAATTTGATCCTTCTTTCCCAAGAAAAGAATATGCCAAGGGATCAATTTTGTTACTACAATTCTTCATGATTCAATGAAAATGACATCAAACAGAAAAATACTCACAAGTTTCTAGGTGTGCTCAATAAAGGATTAAATCATTACAAATATCTAGATCATTATCCATTCTGGAGGCATGTTTTTCATCATTGAGGCATGCAAACACCTTTTACTCATCTTTTTCACCTTTTTACCTTTTCAAATTACCTCTACAACTTTTGATTTTGTCATTTCATGTTTTTTCTCAGGCTGGGGCAAAAAATTACTTCAAAAAAATCTCAAATCAAAGAATTAAACCATGAAAGTGATGCCAATGATCCTGGAAGGCCAAGACAACACAAAATCACTATAAATTTGATGAATTTTGATGCAAAAAACGTGATTCCAAGCTTCCTTGAGCTTCCATGGTGGTCAAAACAAATGGATGGACAACGACCATCGATTTTATCCATCTTTTATTCCTGGCCCTCTACATGGAAGATGCGGACTGAGAAATAAGCTTGAGTCACCTTTTTTATTTTTTAGATAAGGTCGAACACGTGGCAAAAAATGATTGGAACTGAAATTGGGATCATTTTTTACTTTTCCACATTTTTTTGAAAAATGGGAAATTTTGACCTATTCCCTCCGCCCCTATGCCCCTTTGAAATTTGGAGCTGACATGTGGCACATGGTGAGTCCCATTGGGATCGTGCTTCAATTCTGCACATTTTGACATTTTTGGAAAATTTTAACTTTTTTCCCCGTAGGCCTGTACCTCCGATTTCTCCCTCGCCATGTGTCTTCCTTGTAATTTGTTGAGGGCCAACTCTCCAAATTTTTATTTTTACTCCCTTCTTTGTAATTTGGAAACAATTCTCTCCTGCATCCGCTAGCCCGTTGACTCGCTCTTCCTACCTTTAACCCTTAAAATGTGACACGTGTCTCACCTGGATTAGAGCGGATTATCCATTTTTCATTTTTTACCTTTTAGACAACAAAGGAAAAATATCATAAAATTTTCCTTCAGCCCCTTCTTTAGCGTTTTTCGTTGTTAGACACGTGTCCTTTCCTGATTTGTTGTGGAGATTCGCCCTAAAATTTCATTTTGACTCCCTTCCTTTTGCAAAGGGAAAATTTTCAATTTTCCTTCCGCTAGGCTGCTAACTTCCAATCTGCCTTTGTTGGACATGTGTCCACCTATGATTGGCCATGGAGTTGTGCTCCAGAATTTTTCTTTAATATTTTCATGCTTCCGAAGGAAAAAAACCTCAAAAACCTCCGCCCCCCGTATCCCCTATATGCCTGTCGTGATGTCAGATGTCCTCCTCTGATTAGAGCAAGGCTAAAACACATTTTGAAGCTCTATACAATTAGAGCCAAAAAACTCTAAGTCTTACCTTGGCCTGCTCTTCCCTTTGACCTTTTATGGACACGTGTCCACTCTCGATTGGCTGCAGGGTTTCGGGCCAATTTTTGACTTTTAGTATTTTTTCAAAGTAAATTCAAAATATCTAAGGAGATCCGACCACCCACCATCCCACCTGCTAATTAGAACACGCCACATAGGAAAATTTGGAAAAAAATGGGTCCCTGGGCCTGAAAATGCCCCATTGCTTGAAAAAGGTGAAAAATTAAAAGTTACAACACTTCCCCACTTTTCCTCAGCCAATAAAAACCCACCACGTTGTCAATACCTCCTGAGGATGAATTTGACGGGAAAATGACGTCCGTCTAATGATCAAAACGTAAAAAAATCCAGGGATGCCCTAGAATTAAAAAATTTCACCAAGGATGGCAAATTTTTCGATTCTGAATCAACTGAAGCATGATTTCTAAACATTTTCGACCTTGGTATAGGATTTTCAATTGCACACAAGTATGATTTGATCAATTTCAATTTTTTCATGATCTGGCAAAGGGAAAAATGACATAGCTTGCAAAATTGGAAAAACTCAGGCACAAAAAAGGGCAAACTTGGATTATTCTTTCAAATTAGGGCAAAACAACAAGTTTGTGAGCATTTTTAAAGCATTTCAACTAGAGGGGAATAATTTTAAACGATTAATTTAAAGGCGTTTTTGAGCAGATATAGATTTGAAAATTTTAGGGCAACATGGTGCAAGCTCAAAAATGGCACCAACATCGGCTCTTGCTTGGGGATGGGCACTCCCAGTGAGTGCCAAAAGGAAAAAACATAGACCAAGTGCCAAACTATCCATTGGGAAAAGGTTTTAAGAGCCAAAATCACCAAAAACAACTAAGAACTCGACAAAAAATGGCTGCCACATAGCAAGGAAAACCACAAAACCCACAAAACACCAAAAATAGAGTAAAAACTAAACACTATACACTGTACAAGCTGTGCATAACTCAAATTTGGGGATTAATCCAAGAAATGTTTTAAATTTCTGCCATTAATAGGCTATTCAAGCAATTCCCCATCTAAATCATTGAGAAAAATGGTATGCTCACCAATTCTAATATCAATGGCATAAGGGCCCATCCATAATGCATCAAATTTGCCATGTTTTCCCTTGTATTCATGTCTACTATCCCACAAAAAAACTAGATCTCCAACATTGAAGGATCTAGCAGTGACCTTCTTGTCAAACAATCTCTTCAGTTTCTCCCTAAATCTGACATGCCTTTGATGGGATGCTCTTTTCTCTTCATCTAGCTCCATAATCTGATTGATCCTTGATTCATATGGGCCAATATCTTGATCTTCAAGTGGCAGCAAAGCCTGAGTTCCATACACCAATTCAAATGGGCTTTTACCAGTAGCTCTTTTAGGAGTTATCTTATCAGCCCAAACTGCACATTTCAATTGTTCACCCCATTTCTTCTTGTTTTGCTCCTAGGTTCTTCCTATGATCTTCAACAAATTCTTATTGCTAGACTCAGCTTGTCCATTCCCTTGGGGGTTATAGTTTGAAGTATAAGTTAGATTGATTCCATATTCATTACACATTGCCATTAAAGGTTTCGCTCTAAAGCACATGGCATTATCAGCTACAATCTTGACTGGGACTCCAAATCTGCATATGATTTGATTCAACAAGAAGCCCATAACTATTTACATTGTGTTGCTTTCTTGGTGGGTATTGCCTCTACCCACTTTGTAAAATAATCAGTGGCTATAAGGATCCACTTATGGCTAGCACTTGAAAGATCTGAAATCTCACCAATGAAGTTCATCCCCCACTGCTTGAAAGGAGCTTCAATTGATACATGTTGCAAAGGAAGGGAGCCTGAAGCTTTCAGTCTTCTAGAGAAACGTCGACAACTATCACATTTTCTGACTAGCTGGGTTGCATCTTTGAAGAGAGTAGGCCACCAATAACCAGCTCTCAAAATCTTATGGGTTGTTACTCTTCTAGCAAAGTGTCCTCCACAAACTCCCCCATGGAAATCAGCAACTATCTTGGGAGCTTCATCTTTAGTTATGCATTTCAAGAGGACACCTTCAGGGTTCTTTCAAGCCAGCCCAAGGTCTGTGATGATATATTTTTGAGAAGCCAGCTTGAGGGATCTTTTTTTATTTTTATTTAAGTGACTAGGGCAGCACATGTGTCTGAGGTAGAAGATCACATCCTTGTACCACTCAGAACTTACCAAATTTGCAAGCACATCTACCCTTTCTTCCTCTAGCTGATTCACTTCCACATTCTATAAATTTCTCTCAGCCATGAGCCTAGCAAGACCCAAACCTCTTACCAACTTTGTGGTCTGGATGTCCATATCGTACTCCTACAGTTTTTTCACCCACCTACATATTTTTCTTGAAATCTTCATCTTTGATAATATGTCTTTCACCATTGTGTGGGGAACATAAGCAACAACTTGTGAACTCAATATATAAGGCCTGAAAACTGTTGTTGCTTTCACTAAGGCAAATGCTTGTTTCTCCATGATTCTATAATTCAGCTTAGCTACTTGTAAAGCCTTACTAAAGAAGGCAATAGGCCTCTCAACCCCATTCTCATCCCTTTGCAGCAAAACAGAAGCAATGGTATACTCAGAGGCAAAGGAAAAGATTTGGAAAGGCCTCTTATAGTTTGGGGCTGCTAAAACAGGTGCATGTTTCAAGTGCATCCTTAATTCCTTCAAAATCTTGAATGGAAGCCTCCTCCCATTTGACAACTTGGTCCTTCTTTAGCATGTGGAAGAGTCAACTCAGCAAATTTGGAAACAAACCTTCTATTAAAATTAATTTGAGCAAAGAAAGATTGGATGCCTTTCTTGGTTCTTGGGATAGGTACTTTACTGGTTGCTTCCACTCTCTCAGGGTCTATCATAACACCATCTTTAGACACAATATGTCCCAGCAGCTTGGCCTTTTACACACCAAAATGACACTTCTTTGGATTAAGAGAAATGTCATACTCCCTACATCTGATCAACATCTTCTCCAAGTGCTGTAAATAATCACCTCTCTACCTTGAAAACACAGTCACATCATCTTGGTAAACTACAATAAAGTCATTGATGTAACCAACAAAAGCAACATCCATTTCTCTTTGAAAAGTGGCACCAACATTCATCAAACCAAAGGGCATCCTAACAAAAACATATGTTCCCCAAGGAGTGGTGAATGTTGTCTTAAGTCTTTCTGATTCTTTGACTACCACTTGATTGTATCCAGAGAAGACCATCCAATGTAGAAAGCAACTCAGACCCTGTCACAAGCTGTGACATATTTTCCATATTTGGCAAGGGATAGTTGTCCTTCATGGATGCTTTGTTTATATTTCTAAAATCCACACAAAGTATGATGTCTCCATTCTTCTTTCTGACTAGCACAAGGTTTGCAACCCAAGATGAATATCTAGTGGGCTGAATAATACCTCAATCTCTCAATTTCTTTAATTCCTCTTGCATTTTCATGGAGAGAAGTGGATTAATTGGCCTTTACCTCTGTCTGAATGGCTTAGTCTTTTCCTCAAGAGGGATCTCATGTTGAAACAAGTCTTCTCTATATAATTTCAGCTCTGAATATGATCAGGTAAGGCAGTCTTGATATTGTTTCAACAATTAGAGGTAGGACTATTTTTCTTCCTTGTTTAAATTACTACCCAACCAAAATTTTATTGGTTTTTCCTTTTTGCCCAAGTTATGCTCTTCCATATCCCTTGAGGTAGACATGTTTCTATTTATGATACAATCAACATTGTTAAAATTTGACTCAAGAGCAACAAGACCTCTAGGAATGGTGTTTGTTTTCAATTGGATGATGTCTTTCTCAAACAAAGTTTCTCTTCCTTCAATCATGCATACCATTGGCTCCCAATAAATATTATTATTTGTAAACTCACCTTGGTTTTGCAAGAACATTGGCACTTGAGAATCATCATCAAACACTTGCCAATGCTTGATGTTGTCAGGGACAGCTGGCCTAGTTCAGCACTTCAATGTTGTATTCACAATAAGGTGAGACATGGTGAAAAATTTCCAAATCTTGACCCCAACACTACCAACTTGTCAAAAAAATCATTAAAACTTCTTTCATGGTGCATAATATTGAAGGAATCAAACATCTCAACTAGATCCCAAATTACATGCTTATACTGCTTCATCCGCTGATTTTTTGTAGCATACAGTTTTCTTATTTGTTTGAAAACTAGCTCTGAATCTCCCTTTGACAATGATGTGCTTTAATCCATACTTCCATGCAATTCTAAACCCTAACAACAATGCTTCATACTCAACAATGTTGTTAGTGCATTCAAAATTAAGTTTGAAAGAAAAATCAAACTCTTCCAAACTAGGAGAAAATAGAACTATACCATCACCATTTCCAAATTTGGAGCAAGCTCCATCAAATAGCAAGGTCCAAGGAGAACCTACCACCTCAAGGAACTTTGATTTTTCCATCTTGTTTTCTTTTCCATCAGAAAAACCAATGAAATTATCAGCATCTACATCAGCAAACAACACTTCATAGGAAGCATTGTTTGGGATCCTCAATTAGAGTGCAACATTTTCTTTTCTCCATAGATCTTGACTAGGCTTGGCCCTCAATGGGAATGGTGGAAACAGACATATCCATTTGGACACTCCCTCCAACACTTGCAGACCCACTTTCTTGACAAAAACATACCCCATTTGGTAGGGTAATCAACAATTACAACATCAATTTTCAAATTCTTACCTGGATAGGCTTGCAAGTAGCACTACCAAACCCTTCACACAACCAACAACCAACACTTCTCTTGAGTCCATGGTAGTACACTTCCCATAGGCTAGTTGTCACTTTGATATCTAACTCCTTCATGAGTTCTAGAGGTATGACACTACATGATGCACCAGAATCAAACATACAATTTTGAAGTAGCTTATCCTTTATGATAAAATTTGTGAAGAATGGATCAACATTCAATTGGGAATCAACCAAATATGTCCCCAAACACACCTCAGGTGTCTCTCTAAGATATTCTACTGACTGGTGGTGTTTCAAGGTCAACAATGATTTAAGGTGGAGTTTCAACAACATTTACATTTCTGCCTGGAGTAACCTTCTCTTCTTTCAATCCCAAGTACTCAAATGCTCTCTTCTTATACTTAGGAATTCTAAGCAACTCAATGATTGGAACACTCACTTTAATTTGGCTCAATACTTGGGCTATGTCATAGGGGACACTCTTTGGAAAAAACAACATTGGAAGGGATACAAGGAAGATTCATTAGATGGTAGTGGATTCTTGGCAGCTTGGGCATGAGGAGGACTGTAAGTTTTTGTTTGGGATAACAAAAATTCTAACAAGTGCTTCACTCCTAGGAGCTTCTTTTGGAATGCTTGTGAGTAAGGGTGTTTTAGGTTTGGCTTGAGCCCCAAATCCCTTAACAACTTTGCTTCTAGTATTATACTCTCTCTCTTGACCAACAATAGTATTCATTAACAACTATTTATCTTCCTCCGAAGGGATACCACCATCATATTTCTTAATCATCAATGCTCTTAGGTATTCAAAGAAATTGTTAGGAATTTCAAACTCTTGCACTACATCAACTTCAAGAGCATAAGGGGGGAGAGAAATACTTGTACCCATTTGATACAATCCCAAAAGGTGGCAGAAGTCCTAGCACTTATTACTTCAGTAGATGTTGCTCCTCCTTGTGAGCTTAAAGAACAACCCATCATGCAAATATCATCATCAGTTCCATCCTCATTATCAGCTTCATGAACTTGTTGGTCCACTTCACATGGAGGATGAGGAAGGAAACATCTATCACACCAATCCATATCAACGTAACTTCATCAATAGCAGCAACCCTGGCAATTAGAGGGTGAGGAACCAATCTACTTTCACATGTACTTAGGGATTGTATATTTCCCCCTCCCATAGGTCCTTTACCTCTATCATATTTTCTTTGATCACCCCTAGGATGATTGCTAAATCTATCTTGTGCTTACTACTCTATGATAACCTTGTGAAGTCTACCTAATTCCCTTCTCAGCTCTTGCCAACTTGTATGGGATTTCTTTGATAGCCCCTGCCAAAGTTTTCATAACCTCTTCTAAATAAGCACCTTTGCTAGCTTGAGGTTTTTTAGGGTTTATCAATTTTACACCATCTCTCTTGAGAGGTTTCCCAATTGCTTTGATATTTTTTTCAATTTGAAGTGCCCTGGTGAAATCTTGTCTTAGATTGGTAGGGTTCTTGTCTCTTAGGTAATAAGATTCTTTTTTATCAAATACATCTGCATATTTGATTAAACAAGATTCATCACAAGCCCTCAAACCAATAGGCAACCTTCTCAAAGTTTTGTTAAACCTTGTGTTGAAGTCATGGCCTGATTCATTAGTGTTCTTCTTGATACTCTCAAACTTAGAAAAAAGAAATCTAGAATCAATCTTGTCAACATATTGCAACCTAAATGCATTTTTTCATTTCAGTCCATGAATCAATAGAATTATCAGGTAGATCCTTGTACGAATCCCTAACATCTTCTTCTACTGTGTCAATAAACAATTTGACATACACATCCTCAAACTCTATCTCAAAATATTCCATCATATTATCAAAAAATTTGAGATGATGATCACCAGTAATAGCATTCTTACCCTCAGAATTTTGGCAACCTATTTCTAACATCTACTGTGAGATAACATTTGGGTAACCATCCATTCCTCTACAATTTATAGGACTAAAGGTGTTTACAACAAATGGAGGTCTAGGCTGAGCCATATTGTTTGATGGAGGTGATCTTGTAGGAGAAACAAAATGATGAGGAGTGAGATGTCTTTAGGGAATGGGAATGAAAACTTCAAAATAGATCTCTCTTAAGGGCTCTCCTTCTTGATGATCTCTAGCAAATTTAGAAAATACAAGAGTAGATTTAGGAGCAAGCCTTTCAAATGCAAAAAAAGGTCTCTCCCCTGATGGGGAATTCAAATTAGCAATAGGATTTTCTGAATAAAATCCACTTGAAGAAGAATTATAGTCCTCCATAACAGGGTTGCTCACTTTCAAACTCAATAATAGGGATCTCCTTTCTTGCAGTCAAGTCTCCAACAACCTTCCACACCTTTCTCCCTTCTAGCTCTAAGTTTCTTGAATCTGTAAACAACTTCTTAGCAGATTCCTTGATGAAGAGAGATCTTCTTCCTTCTAGTTTTGCAAGTATTTGAGCAACACAAATTAGTAGATGATAGAAAGGTAAGACAACTGATATTTATCAATATTAGAATCAACATGGAGTCACCACCAAGGATTTTCACCCTAGTTGTGCAAGAATGCACTAAAATACTTTGTCAAATGCTTTGCTAGCACTAAAAACTTTGCAAAGCCTTCTAAATTAGAGCTTCTTATTCTTAAATCAATAAATCACAATGCACCCAAAGTGTATGAACTGCTAGGAAATGGAAAAAAGGACAGAACAAAACTTGAAACCCTGGTTTGAAACTTGCAAATCTGAAGCATAAAATGATATTTTAACAATGTAGCAGCTCAAATTACTTGAAAAAACAAATGCTCAAACTCTTCAAACACTTCAAAAACACCAAGAAATTCCAAGAAGTCCCCGGTAGTGGTGCCAGAAAGGTGTTGGTACCCAAATTTTTTCTCCTTTTCAGTTCTGAAAAACATTCAGAGATATGACATGAAGCTTGAAGTCAGGCATAGATCATGATGTGTGTCATTTTCTAGCTAGGGAGGTGATCTAACTGGTACTCATATTTGTTGAGAAATGGATAACACCTTTGAAAGGATTTTGATCTGACCCTCACTATTTTAGGTTGTGCCTTTTTAGACCAAGGTAAGAGAACCTATATTATAACCCCCCAAATGGTGAAGGAGATGAATATATCCCTCAATTTATGTAAATAGTATGAAAATTCCTTGGGAAAATATGATCAACACTCCAAATCTGACTTTCACAAGTTGTCACAACCATATCATGGAGATATTATCAATGCAAGGCAAGGGTTAAAGGAGACATTGTATAATCCTGATTTGCCTTGTGCATTTTTGTATATGGGTTAGATCCTTTTGTTGACACACAATGCAATTTAGGGGTAGTATGGGTAGGATTAGTTTGTTTGAATGAATTTTTTGGTGGGGTGTTGACAAGACAAACTAGGGTATATCAAATCTTTAACAACCTCTAAAATACTTGAACAACTATCAGATAAAATGCTTCAAATAATCAGGATACTCTTTTGACCAAAAGAGGTATAAATGGAAGCCGAGGCATGCACTCTTCACACAATCTTTGAGAGCTACACCACAAAATCTTGAAGTCAAGAACTCAATTAAATACAAAAATCCTTGATCAAACCATGCCTAAGGTGCCCCTAAAGGCTTACAAGCAATCTCTATAGTCAAGGAAGTTAAAGTGATTTTAAATTTGTTTATCTCCTTATTAGATGAAGGCTCTTCTGAACATGATATTGAAAATGTCACTAAACTATCAATAAGAAATGGAGATTCTATGTGATTTCTAAAGACTTTTAATGCAAGATTGCAACAAGAACAATGAAAACTATTTGCAAGCATCTAAAAATGATAACAAACATAATATTTCCCAGAAAAACATAGATTAGCTCAAGAGCTTATTAGATTCATCAATAGGGGAGAGTTTCATGAACAACCTCATAGCTGTGTGATGGCTATACACTTGTAACCAACTCACATACATGAAGATCCAGCACATAAGAAATTATCCTGTTTCTTTTGTGGGTTTATCAGAAGATGAGATTTCTCTTAGAACTTTTCTCGTGATTTTCAATTTTTCCCGACCCCTAGCATGTCTCAAAACATGCAGTATATATCTCTTACCACATTTGATCCTTCTTTCCCAAGAAAATAATATGCCAAGGGATCAATTCTGTTACAACAATTCCTCATGATTCAATGAAAATGACATCAAACAGAAAAAAATTCACATGTTGTTAGGTGTGCCCAAAAAGATTAAATCATTTCAAATATCTAGATCATTATCCATCCTGGAGGCATGTTTTTCATCATTGCGGCATGCAAACACCTTTTACTCATCATTTTCACCTTTTTACCTTTTCAAATTACTTCTGCAACTTTTGATTTTGTCATTTCACATGTTTTACTCAGGCCCTTGAGTAAAAATTTACTTACAAAAACACCTCAAATCAAAGAATTAAGCCATTGAAAGTGAATGCCAATGATCCTAGTAAGGCCAAGACGACACAAAATCACTATAAATTTGATGAATTTTGATGCAAAAATCATGATTCCAAGCTTCCTAGAGCTCGCATGGCGGTCAAAACAAATGGTTGCACAACAACCGTATCGATCTTATCGCATCTTTTAATCCTGGCCCTCCACATGGAATATGCAAACTTAGAAATAAGCTTAAGTCACCTTTTTTAATTTTTTGGATAAGGTCGGACACGTGGCAAAAAATGATTGGAAACGAAATTGGGATAATTTTTGACTTTTCCACATTTTCTAGAAAAATGGAAAATTTTGACGTTTTCCTCTGCCCCTAAAATTTGGAGCTGACACGTGGTATATGGTGGATCCCATTTCGATCATGCTTCAATTCTCTGTTATTTGACCTTTTTTTGAAAATTGGAAATTTTTCACTTTTTGCCCCACGAGCCCACACCTCTGATTTCTCCCTCGCCACATGTCCCATTATGGTTCGTTGTGGGACAATGCTGAAAATTTTTATTTTAAGCCTTCTTTGAAATTTGGAAAAAATTCTCTCCTACCTTCACTAGCCAGCCGACCCACTCTGCCCACCTTTGACCCTTAAAATGTGACACGTGTCTAACCTAGATTGGAGTGGAGCCATTTTTCATTTTTTACCTTTTAGACAACAAAGGAAAACATTCATAAAATTTTCCTTCAGCCCCTTCTTCTGTATTTTTATTTTTTGGACATGTGTCCTTTCCTCATTTGTTGCGGAGATTCGGCCCAAAATTTCATTTTAACTTCCTTTTTTGCAAAGGGAAAATTTTCAATTTTCCTTCCGCCAGGCCACCGACCCACTTTTCCTTAATTGGACAAATGTCCACCTATGATTGGCCATGGGGCCACACTCCAAAATTTTACTTTAGTATTTTTTGCTTGCAAAGGTAAAAATCCTCCAAAACCTCCGCCACCCGCATCCCCTCTACGCTTGCCATTTTGCCACATGTCCTCCTCTGATTAGAGTGGGGCTAAAACACATTTTGAAGCTCTATACAATTAGAGACAAAAAACTCTAATTCCTCCCTTGGCCCACTCCTCCCTCTGACCTTTTATGGACACGTGTCCACTCCCGATTGGTTGTGGAGTTTCGGGCCAATTTTTGACTTTTAGTATTTTCACAAAGTAAATTCAAAATCTCTAAGGAGATCTGACCACCCACCATCCCTCTTGCCAATCAAAACATGCCATGTAGGAAAATTTGGAAAAAAATGGGTCCCTGGGCCTGAAAATGCCCCATTGCTTGAAAAAGGTGAAAGATGAAAAGTTACAACACTTCCCCACTTTTCCTCAGCCAATAAAAACCCACCACATTACCAATACCTCATGAGGATGAATTTGATGGGCAAATGACGCCCGTCTGACTGTCAAAACGTAAAAAATTCTAGGGATGCTGTAGAATTCAAATTTTTCACCAAGGATGGCAGAATTTTCGATTCTAAATCAACTGAAGCATCATTTCTAAAAAATTTCGACCTTGGGATAGTATTTTCAATTGTACACTAGTATGATTTCATCAATTTCTATTTTTTCATGATCTGGCAAAGGGAAAAACAACATAGCCTACAAAATTGGAAAAACTAGCACACAGAAAAGGGTAAACTTGGATTATTCTTTCAAATTAGGGCAAAACAACAAGTTTGTGAGCATTTTTAAAGCATTTCAACTGGAGGGGAAGAATTTCAAACCATGAATTCAAAGGGTTAAATTTTTTTGAGTAGATATAGATTTGAAAATTTTAGGGCAACATGGTGCAAGCTCAAAAATAGCACCAACACGTCCCTCAAACTCTTATCTCTCCCTCATACTCTTATCACTCCCTCAAGTATTTCTTAGAAGATAAGTAATATTCTCTTATCTTAAAAGATGGGACACCCAACCCATACTCCCTCCAAAATATGTAAACAATAATCTTATACCTCCCTCAAAATATCCCCATATTCCTTCTCCTACACCATTATTAAGGCCATTCTACCAAAGTCTGAAACAAACACATAAAAACATTAATTCTACAAACAACATACATATAATAAAATGAAATTGCAAGGTTTAAGTTCCTACCTTACCATTACAAGAAGCTTTGGTCCAATACCAAAATAATAAGCTCCTTCCAAGCTCAAGCCCACATCCAAACAAGCTCCAAAATCAAAGCACGTAACGCCAACCAAATCTCCAAAATAAAAGTGTATCTCCAAATCAAGTAAAAACACCCCAACAGTCTAAAATGACTCCATTAAATAGAAAAAGTGGAGAGGAGGGTGAGGTGGCTCCATGTAGGATGCGACATCACTTCCCTCCAATTCTACCTTCTAAGTCAAAAATGAATCCTAGAGTCATAAGTGGGTGGGTGAAGATGTGACAAATTTCTTCCACCACAAAACCCACTACTCCCATTTTCTAAGGACACAATTTGGAGGGTAAGTCAAAAATGTGACATTGATTTCCCATTTTCATTTAAAAATACATAATTAGGCCTAATTTTAACCCCTCATGTCATATGTATGATGGGTGGGTGAGAATAAGAGGTGTGGGACAAACTTATCTTGTCCCACAAACCTCCAAAACTGAATCCAAAGTCAAAATTCGGGATTTGAGGGATGAGTTGGGTGCACAATAGTCAAATCAATAGAATCCAAATCAAATGAAAAGATCACAAGTAAAACCAATGTCCATTAAATTCCCATTTGTTACATTTAAAAATACTTTAATTAGAGTGATTAATAAACATAAATAAGAGCACACTAATTAGCAATAATAAAGTGAAATGCAATTCAATAATAAATCTCATGCTCCACAATTAGAATGAAAAACAAAATAAACAAAAAGGAGAATATTCAAATCCCATGATCACATTTTGAGGTTAACCCCCCATGGGAACCTCCTAAACACCTATAAACACACAAAAATATAACAGAACAAAAAGATGCCATGGTGACCTTCGTTACATCAATCCAATATTATTCTATTGTTAATCTCCTACCCCCTCTTGTTTGTTGTGATATAGTTTCCTGCAAAAATCAAACAATACCTCTTCAGCCTCGTGTCTGCATCAAATACTTCAAAATAAAATACATGAATATTCATCAATAAAAATCATCATATCAAGTAAATATATCATCATCAAATCTAAGCAATGTTGTCAATCATTTACATTTTTCTAACATTTCAACTATATTGTTTCTACCAAGATTAATCAGATACAAGACTATTCCATAATCAAAACATAATCAATACATCAAGGATATTGAGTTCCAGTACATATATGAAATAACAACACCTCATCATCGTCAATACAAAAAACGTATATATCCATGACTTTAAGAGTTCATTAAAAGAAACCATAAAACGAGTCACAACATCCATAGTCTCTAACAATAGTCTATTAAAACATCAAATGAGATCCAAGTCTCAAATCAACAGTGTTTAAATTCATAGTAAGATAAGTGTCGAAGAGGAGTGGGCATTACACAAAGCATTACCGATAGCTCTGAACTTATCTATCCCCTAGAAGTGCAAAGGAAGATATGGTAGTCTTATCCACACATGTATAGTACTGAATGTTTCAGTTAAGGTGTTAAAGTGGGGGAACCATGACTTCATAAGTAGGAGACAAGACTAAAATTCCCGTATTTTTCCCAAAATTTCCTCCTTATTAGAGGGACTCTCAAACATTACTATGAAAATGCAACAGGATGAAGGATAAATATTAATTGTACCTTCAATGAGATAACTCCATTATTCAGAGATCCAATTTTGTAGAGCTGCAAGGCCCAGGAAGAAGCTATTGAACCTAAAATCAAGTCATTATTCTAGAAGAAATCTTGTAACTTTGTAACCTCCTCCTCGAAGGAATTAAATGGTGTTGATTTAGCATAGGGCATGGGTCTAGTAGGTGAACGACCTCCAAATTTAGAAGCATCCAAAAAGGATTTTGATCCCCTTAATCCCTTAATTTTTGGTCTCTCATCAACACTAAAAATAGGGTTAGAGACCTTGCTACAGACATTTCCCCTATTGAAACCACCTCCTGACAGCATAGCATGGCAATCCCCATCATGGTTTTCCTCTTCTCAATCCAACATCATTCTACTCCCATTAGCACTACCATCTCCCCTGTATCCTCTGTTACCATCTCTTAGGGTAGTATCTGCGTTCACATTTTCCTCCCCTACACTTCAAATGGACATTACACTCAGCTTCCTATGCGAGTAGTCAGATCCGTCTCCCCCAATGGTTAAGTTGCATTCACCCAAGAAAGAGATGTCGACACCATTACAAAAAGGGTTAGGGTTTTCTACCACTCCCATTTTTCTACTGTTATGTTTTAAATGAAAGTGTTAAGTGCAATAAACTAGTGATGGAATCACATGATTAAATCTTTGTGACATTAGACATAACTCATTTACTTGATTTTAGATCATTTTGGTTTTTTATTTTCAATCTCTTTTGTACCTTTTTTTTTCTTTGAATCATCTTCTTAAATATTTCTTGTAACTATTTTCCTAATCTATTATTTCTTCTTCTATGATTTATTCAAAAAACAAATTGTAAAGCCCTCACCATACACTTCGGGTAGGTTTAGATTTTTTATTTACAAATAAAGTTATATGTACTCAATTGTCATAATATTAATATGATCTATGCCAAGAAAAATTTTAAACCTTTGATTAAGGAGGTGCTACAATGCATCAAAACTTTATAAATTCCTCACAAAGTACTGTTTTAGTGTGGACTAACACAAATCAATATATGTTCATGCTAATAACACTAGGGTTCTAATCTATGGATTAATAAAAACTAATCTTAATATGATTTGAATATGATAATACTCATCCATTGTAATAACAAATTAACCATCCGACTAATATTATTACTAATTTTAGTGTTTGTTAGTAGATTAGATATAGTTATTAGTGTAGTAAGATTGTAGGGACCAGTTGTCAGGGTCTATTATGCATGGTAGAATGGTCAGGTAGACTATTCCATTATTTCTTCCTTTCTATTATCTCCTTTGTCTTGTATAAATGTTTCTCCTTTGCATTAATAAATCATCAAGATTTCGATCACAATCCGGTATCGGAGAAATTTTCAGCATGGAGTCTTTGGAAACATTTTTTTTTTCATTTTCATTCCTTTGGAAAAGAAATGGTTGTTCTTATGCTCTTCCTGCATGGAGATCTAGAAGAGAGCGAAGGGGTGTAGTTTGACCAGCTGAGAGTAGTCGCATGGAGATCATTTGAGGAGGACGTGTGTAAGTAGACCTGCATAGAAATATAGTTATTTTCTTCAAGTCTGGAAATCTTGTTTTGATATTGTTGGACATGGCACAACCACCTGTCAGATAAGATCATTGGCTTGAAATTACTAGATAAGACATGGCTCCTTTCCTTTACACTTTGCTACCCTTTTTGGCATTTAGTTATTGTTTGGCATGACATGGAGGAGCTGTTGAGTGTACAACACATGTTTGGAGACCAGTCAAGTCCATTGGAGAGATCCTCAAGTAGAAACATCACAAGTTCATTTTAATCTATAATACATCAAACCCTTCTTCCCCTACAACACATGGTGGACCGTTCTAGATGTCTAGAAGATAAGCTAGAATTCGTGGTTATTTTGAGGACTGTTGGAGAAACCTGAGTTCCTATGTGGCATGAATATTTTTTTTGTGCCATGAGTGAGTTCCTACATGGTGCGAATATATTTTTTTGTGTCATGAGTGAGTGCCTGCATGGAGCACATAAAGCCCCTTAGTGGAATGACCTAGATAGCATTTTGGTCAAGGACATTAACATGGACCTCTTTGGAGCAACATCTTATAGTCGAGTGCATTGGCATTGTGGAGAACCTCTATAGAGACACATCTCTCTAAAAATGTGTCACACAAACCCCCACCATGTATGTCCAATGAAAAAAATAGTGTTAGGACTACCAAAAGATACCAAGGAAACTTGGAGGCTATGGAAAACCATCGTGATGCTCAAGAAAGATCTGGTTTCTAATTTACCTTACTAGAAGCCCTCTGTGACAGCGGCAACCTTCAGATTGATGAACTCATCTGCAAAGGACTTTTAGAATACTTCTTATTTGACATGCGTTGCCAAGAAAATAAAATACAAGTAGAAATCGAAGCCAAATACAATGGATACTTTGAAGATGAGGTTGAACGACCAAATAAGCATCCCCTTCTATTAGCACATGATTATCAAGCTCATCTTTAAGATCAATTCTCTCACCAATGAGTAAAAAAGACTTATAATTTAATCTCTTCATAAATAATATTTTTTTTAGAATTTCTTCTCAAAAATTACTTATGTCTAATGTTTGATTTCTCAAAGGGCCAAACTATGTTGCATAAAAAATGAAGATGCATACCATCCTTCAATTTGGGGGACTATCATTCATTGTCACTTAAACCAAGCCGGTCCCTACTGAACCCGATGAGCTGATGATTTATGCAAGGGTTGATTCCAAAGCCTTGATTTTTATTATGTTAAGCATCATTAATGAAGTGCAACCACATATACAAGATGAAATGATAGAAAAAGGAGTGTGGGATAAATTGGTGACCATGTATGAGATGAAAAATCATATGAAGATCTTAAGTATGCAGTCAAACCTTCACACCCTATCTATGCGGTTTGATGAGAAACTCAAGGAATTATAGCATTGGGTGTATGAGATGTGAATGGAACTTGTAGCACTCTGAGAGATATTCGAGGGTAAAATATTGATCCTGATCACCTTGAGATCTGTCCCTTCCCAATTAAAAGTTTTGGTCAGAATTCTAAACATCTCCAAGTAGATAGTGTCATTCAAAGAACTGGTGAACCTGTTATAGAAAGAAGAAGAAATCAACTCATTCTAGGATGAGTTTCCTAACAAATACCTTATCTTGAAGACACAACGTGGTTAGATATTTCTCAAGGGAATACTATAGAAGTAACCAAAGAAACATCAGAAAAAACATTTTCCAACATAGTAAAAATCTCAAAACTCGAAGAGCTGACATCGCATCTGTCAAACCAACACCCATGAAAGAGACAACTGTTAGTAAAATTGTTTTAAATAAGGGTCTTATTGTCGAGAAATCACATCAAGGAAGGACGATTCTCAAAAATTTAAAATACACCCCTTAGGAGAAGTAGAAGGGACATCTGGCAACTCATCAAGATGATGGACTGATGAAGAGACACCTGAAGTAGACAATTGTGGTGCACATAAAAACTTAGTTCTCATCTCCTAGACCTTGCAATCCATGTGGAATGTCTTGTTGATAGACTCAATCACTAGTAAACACATCTGAGGTGACAAGAATATATTTGATTTGTTAATATAATAACCGATTGGTAATTGTGTTAGGATGGACGATGATAAATATTATGTTGAATAATGAATATGAAAAGTCACCATTCATCTAAGAACATGTAAATGTACACTCACAAAAGTATTTTATGTTCAAGGATTAACATCCTATCTCTTACTAGTCAGTTATATTTTGAATCATCATCTGAAGGTGGAGTTTCTTGTTTATAATGGCATCAAATCCTACTTGATCTCATGATAAGGTACAATTCTTGCTAGAGATTATTTTAGTGATACATTATTTTGTTTAGATCATGTTTCATATTCCATAGTAGCTCTATCTACCTCTATGATAGAATCAACTATCCTTTGACACTACTGTTATGGTCATCACTCTATTGGAACTTTTTACCAGCTTGGTTCAAAGGTGATGCTACATGGACTTCAAATGTTTTCAAGTTCCTTGCCTGTTTTCCCTAGATGTCTTGCAGGTAAATAATGCTGACAATTTTTGCACTTGTGCAAAAATGGGAAACTTGAAACTTCATCGATATGTTGAAAAATATTTCAGTGAAGTATACCTAAGCTAAAGGAAGTTTTGATGTTATTTGTTACTACTGAATTAGTTACAAGATTAACTGAAATCTGTAGTTATGTGTGCTGTCTCAAAACAGAAAAAATCATATAGTCTGCAAATTTCACACCATCTTCAGAAAAAGAACACAAAGCTCAGAAGGACAACTGTGTTGTCTTGATGAAGATGACTAATTACAAATTAGGTGAAGTTTTCAGTTTTAAAGTAGGAAACAAAAATGCAGATTACATAAAATCAGAGTTCATTACTAAATGTTAAAACTTCCTATCAATGTTCTTTCCTTCATGATTAAGACATTCAATTATGTTACTGAGTTGTTTAGTTCATTATACGATCCATATAGAAAATCTAGAATGCACAAGAAGTGAAACATCAGCTTTCAAAAATACACAACTCATTTTCAGAATTCAATGATTTATTCACAAGGAGACTAAAATATTTCCCACACAAGCCGTGGGATGTAACTGAAAAGTAAACTACATAGACTAAAAAGAAAGGTACATATGCATGAAAGAGAAAGAAAAGGAGTATGAGTGAACCCATAATTTCCTTGAGGTTTCTATTCTTCAATTGAAGCATCTTCATTTCCATGGTAGAAGCCATTGTACATTAAAAGAAGAAAAGAATTAACTGTCAATTATGAGCTCAGGGATGAATTCATATTCCTACACTATCCTACTTCGTACATATGAATCTTATCCTAATAGGAGATGTATTCTACTTGAAGAGCAAACTGCATGCATGCTTTATTCACACAGAAAGGAGAAAGAGAAAAGAAAGAAGAAAATACAGACATAAGAGAGGCCAAAAAGCTTAATTGTTTTCTAACTATTTTCCTAAGTGTGCAGGTATAGGTGGCATCCAGAGAGAAAAATCGACAAGTGATAAGTGCATGCAATAAAAGGAAGAAGGTGGCTGAAGATCCAATAACTATTTTGAAATTGAAGAAGTTACAGTATAAAAGAAAAACTAGCAATAAAAGAACATATTTTAGTTTGTAACAGATATAATTTCAGAATCTCAAAGCTAGTTGCTTCAGGAAAATTCAGTTGCTACAGGTTAAACTAGTTGCTACAAGTAATTTTTAGATACTATGGGAACATATATAATTTCATAATTTCCAAGTTAGTTGCTACAAGTAGAGCCAGTTGTTAAAGGTAAAGTTATTTGCTACGGGAAAAGAATAAACTCAAATTTAGTTGCTACGGTCAAGGATAAAATTTCAAATTTAGAAGAAATAATATGTCCAACAGATTATTATATAATGCTGAGATACAAATAAGACTACAAAATATGAAAATAGTCTCAGAGATCAAGTTCAATGCGTGATTTGTAGTTACAGAAATAGAAGTCTTTTAGAATGAATACAGAGAATCTACCATATCAAAGAAGTACAACTATTTATGAAAGGGATTTATTAAATATAGATATAGCAACAAGTGAAGCTCGAGTACAACATTGAAGCACAAATGAAGATGAAACTACATTTTTGACAAGATTTAAATTGTCCAACATGCAAGAGTTGTAAGAAGATTTCCAGAAATAATATGTTATGCGTAGGTTTAGAAAACAATACACATTATTTTCAGAATTTCAGGAATATTGTTACTGTCAAGCATTTAATAGATGTGATTTTCAGAAAACAATGGCATTTTAAACACTCATCTCATGGAGAGTTTCAATGTTCAAGTGATCATAATGTTGAAAGTTTAAAGCAAGTATTCTCAAAAGGTGCTATATAATTTCAGAAAAATCAAGTTGATCCTGAGAAAATGAATTGTAAGAAATGGATTCTCCAGAATACAAAATTGAGCCAAAGATTTCAGAATGCACCTGAAGTAATATATAGAACTTGTATTTGTAAAATTTCATAACCATCTTCTAGAATATTCTCAAAAAATGGTCAAATAATAGTTGTCCTAGCACAAAGAAATCATACACAGAAGAAGCTGAAAGTACGAATATCCAAAAAGAAGAAAATACTCTATGTTCACCATAGTAAAACAAAGGAAGGTACAAAGTAAATTAGAGTCTCATAGCAGTAAACACATGATCACAGAGTCTTTTTGAAGTTCATTTCAGCAATGACTGAGAATGACAGATACACAAAACTTAGAAAATACAGATCTATAATTCATGATGCAGATTGGGCCATATAACAACTCACCGTAGACAATCAAATGGTCAAAACTTTCGAGCAATCAGATGTTGAACCCAGATATCCATAGGCCCATGTGAGGTTTCAAAATTGGAAGTCAATCAAGAGAAACAAATCACAGAATGCACAAATATTTCCAAAAGGTTCAGTGATAGAGTTGAAGAAGAAAAGAAACAAAAGTTACACATGCAAGAGAGATTACCTATAAATGACTATGACAGGCAAGAAATGAAACCTCAACTTTCAAAAACATATAGAGCTCCAAATGGTATAGATGATAAAAGTATAGAGCTGAGCTTAAGGAAACTATAATGGTGGATCACAGTTCAACCACCACACTTCGAAAACTACACATAAACCATGAAACCAAAATGATAGAGAATCTTTTATAGAGAAGGTGCTTTAAATTATAGTGAAAGCCGAGCTTGAACCAGAAGGGAATAATTTCATCGAGGGAAAAATTCACAAGGGCTTCACCCATACATCCAAAATCTAAATGAATATGCTTTAGGGTCAAGTTCCCTTTACTGCCTGAACCCAAGAAGTGGGTTAACCCAAACTCAACCACAGTTAGAGATCGATAGTTTAAAAATCCCAAGGACACAAGATCAATGACCTCAATTCCTTGCATCAATCAATGCTAACCATAGTCAGGATGCCACTGCCCAAAATGAATTCCATCCAAAGCCCTAATCACAGTATAAAAATTGATGGTCTATGATCAGACAGGGTACAAAGATCAATGATAGAAAACAAGGCATGAAATTTCAAAAAATAAACCATCAGGGTTATGATTAACTTGACCAAAGTTGATGTTGCCACCCAAGCCACCAAGGGGTGAGTCACTGTGCAAGGGGATATCCCACATGTCCACTAAACAAATTATTGCAAGTGACTATCAAGTCTAACCCAAGCGCATGCTTCAAATACTTTTTAAGGGGGTGACTAAATCATATGTCATCATCACCAAAAGGTGAATGTTATAATATACAAGGCTGACATAATCAAAGGGTGATTAAATGTATTATGATGTCCATGCCATGGCCAAAGGAGATGTCAATATCAGAACATGTTTAACCACAGGTGGTCCCCACAGGAGGAATTATTTTTGCAAATATTGCCAAGTATTGTAATTATTTTGCTCAGATAAAGGGATTTGTATTTTACATGCCTTCACAACAGGACATAATAGAGAAGATGACAGAGTTGCATGTTCATGGAAAGAGACTTGTCTAACAAGCAACCTTTTTTTTAGAAAATTATTCATCCTTCTTTTCTTAAAATATAACAATCAACTTTAGTTTGACTGCAGTGTAAGTAAGGCTAATAATGCCTATTTTTAATTGCATGATCTATTTTCCCTTTATCTATTATTAAATAAAGGATAAAATAAGTTGCATGGGCGAGTACAAACGTTAGGCTATTTTTAAGGAGAAGGTGAATTTTATTTTTTCTATATATTGTGTTCCTTTACAAAGCATAGGATGGAATTTTAGGATGAATTTTTGGGATATATGAGTACTGAAGCAAATTTTGCTAGTTTTGCCCTCCGAGTGTGAAGTATTTTCTAACTTTCCAAGTTATTCTGTTGTCTTGTGTATGTTCATATTAATATTGTGAATGCGAATTCCCTTATCAACCACCTTACCCTTATGCAAATTCAGTGTTTTCTACTTAATTTAATGTGCATGTTAACTTATTAGTACTGTTGTGATTCTCCCTCAGTACAATCAAGTGTTTTTGCCCTTAAACATTATGCAGAAAAACTATTGGTTTGGGCATCAAGAATCCTTCCCAAATCAAATTTGCATATACTTAGTCAAATTCCTCATACAAATTTGGAGTATCACCTTAGTTTTAATTATTTTATAGTCATCTTCTACCCTCAAACTCCCAGAAATCAGTTTAGGATACACCGATAAGGAACTGGCCTTGATACCAGAGACTCATCTCAAAATAGGTATACACATAGACCTGAGGTGTTTCCATTGTATCTACGAAAGAGAGAGAGAGAGAGAGAGAGAGAGAGAGAGAGAGAGATCAATAATGCAAGCTTAGAAAACCTGTGACCATCTCTCTACAGGGTGTAATTTCAAGAGATAAGAATTTTTAGCACGCCAAGTGGGACACAATTACAAAAGTTAAAGTTTCATTTTCAAAAGGTGTTCCACTTCAAACAACAAATCATTAGCCAACATGTGACCTTTACTGCAAGATAACAGTTTTTGGCACACCCGGTGGGACCATGAATCAGATTTGCATGCAAATTATAATTTCTACAATAGATCTAAAGCAGATTACAACAAATTAAAAATTACATTTGAGAGCATGTTACAACAATTTATTCTAAATATTATAGGATATTTTGGTGACTCCGCAAAGATGATTTCATACCAGTATTGCAGCATGTTCCATGCCTAAAGTGACTACAAGATCATTGGTAAGAGGAATTCCTTCTAAGTTTGTTTCTTTACCTTTGAAGTCTGCTAGAAGGAGAAGAGTTGGTAATACTTTACCTTATAATAGACCCAGTTTTGATAACCCTCCAAGTTTTTCTCAACACATATTAATTTCTCAATTAATATCCAAGTTTTTCAAATGGTCATCCAACCACCAAGTAATTTTGTGACCTTTACTAATGGCAGCCCATTAGTAATCCCAGTTTACCGCGACATTCCTAATGTTGCCATGAAAATTTTGCCATCATTCACATGTGAAAATTAGGTTACACCAGTTGAACATATCAAAGATGTAGCAGCCCTATGTCCGGTCCATAATATCACTCATGAAGATGTAGCTTTAAGATGTTTAGCTACATCTTTTAAAGGACGGGCCTTGCAATGGTATGGAAACCTAGAAATTGGAAGCTTAAGAACTTGGGATAACTTAGATGAAAAATTTCTGAAACAGTTCCAGGACAATTCAGATAATTTATCTCTCATTGAACAATTGTCCACTATTAAAAGAGCTCCCAACGAATTTATTTCTAGCTTTAATATCCTTTTTTCCATAACTTGGGAGAGAATTCCAGCAAGTGTCAAGCCTCAAGTTGATCACGCTTTCCTTTATTATCTTAGAGCATTAAATAGTGATATCTCAACTATGATCCAGTCAATGGGTGGAGAGACACTTCCAGATGCTTATGATATTTCTATCTGAGCTAAAAATAGTCTTATTCAAGCTGGAAAATTAGCACCAAGGCGATCAATGCCATTTTTGGTAGATTTAGCACCTATTCCTTGGCCTATTACAATCATAGAGACTACTGTTGTAGCTCCATCAGATGATGTATTCAAAGCTTTTTAGACTATGAGAAATAACTTGACTTTGATTGAGAACCTAATTACATTACCTAGTAGACCCTATCAAGTTCCTTATCATCCCTACTAATAAAATCAAAAAAATAGGCAGCCCTATCAACAAAATCAAAATCATAGGCAACCTTACCAGTAAAGGTAGTTTAACACATCTAACACTTTAGTCCCAGTTAATATGGCTATAGAAGAGGGGTGTCAACCTTGCAATCAACCTCATTCAGCTATAACTTGCCCAATTGCTTTTTTGAATCTAAATCTTGTTGCACAACCTTAATTTGAAACATTGTTCATGCCTCAAATGGAGGGTGAGCAGCAAGAAACTCATGTTGAAAAGGTACCTGAACAAAATTTAGTCAGTTTTAATGAGGAGGATTTCATTGTAGTCACTACTAGGGCTGAAGGGAAGGCTACTGAAAATCAAAATTAGTAAAATAGACCTATCCTGCCTACTGTCACTGATAAGACAACATCTACAACTCCAAAGTCAACTAATAACCCTGGTGTTTCTCAAAAATTAGCAAGTTTCCCAGTTTATAAAGGTCATCAAAGACAGCTAAAGCCTAATCTAAGAAGATTGTTTATACCTCAAACATCCAAGGTAGCTGAAGTAGAATCAGTTTTTGCTAAGGCCTACTCTAAGACAGTTGATTCTGTCTCTAAGACATTTACTTCTTTTAACATTGTTCATGTAATGAAAAAGCATAATGTTAACATCTCAATGTGGGACGCTCTAAGTATTCCTGGACAACAGGATTTACTTTCTCATGAACTAGCTAAGTTGTATATTTCTTCAAATACAATAGAAAAGGAAGTTAAAAAAACAGACATGGTCCTTAGAACATTTAAGAAAGACCGTATTAAAGAAGCTAAGTGGATGGTTCAGAAATTTCTAAATGCTCATGACATCAAGAAACCACCACCATTTTATTTATCACTGATTATTGGTGAAAATCTAGTTCATAATTACATGGTGGAAAGTGGTGCAAGTAGCAAAGTTATGCCAAAAGTGATTCCAGAAAAATTATATTTGCAGTATGAGCCTACAGAAAGGAGTTTCTTACAACTTAATGGAACTGCAACTAATACGGTTGGTATAATAAAAAATTTAGAAGTGATGTTACATGTTTGCTAAAATGTTTCTATTCTACAAGATGTTACTGTTGTAGAATTACCCCCTTATTTTGCTTTATGCTTATCTAGATATTTCACAGCAAAAATATGAGGTTATCTCTCTTCAGATTGGTCCTTCTTATTTTTCACTACTTGTTATGGTACTAAAGTTATTATCAATTTAGATCCATTGACTAGATTTCACATTAAGACTCACTCTTCAAATGCAGTCTCTAGTTATTCAGCCTTAGATCATTCTGATTTTGATGAGGTAGCTCATGTTTCAGCATTGGATGGCATTTCTAATATGTTTATGGATGAAAAGATAGTGGAAGAACATGCTCATGATCCTTTTAAGGAAGTTGAAAAAAACCTATTTGGTGTGTATTGTATACATGAAGAAGATATACCACTTCCCTTGTTGTCCAAAATAGAAGAATTAGTAGAAGGGATTTGGAAGCTTCATTTTGATGGAGCTAAGAACAAAAAGGGACAGGGAGAATGTCTGATGCTCACTTCCCCAATGAACGAGAGGTATTTCTCAGCTTTGAGTCTCCAATTCTCTTGTACTTACAATGTAGCTGAATATGAACCTTTAATTCATGGCTTAGTTTGGGCCAGAAAAAGGGGTATCAACATCCTACAGATTTTTGGTGACTCTAAGTTGGTTATTAATCATGTAAATTTTTTTAATGTTTGTAAGAATCCATTAAATAAATCTTACAGACACAAAGTTTCAGACTTAATGGAAGACTTCGATGCTATTAACATTCAGTCTATTCCTAGAACTGAAAATAAGCATGCAGACAGACTTGCAACAGCTGGGGCTAGTTATGAAGTGCTAGAAGAGATTGAAAATACAAAAATTAAACCTCATATAAAGTTAATTGTTAGGCCCTCAATACCTGATAATGATTCAAATTGGCAAGTTTTTGAAAGTGATGATCAAATCTGCAGGTTTTTGCAACAAGAATATGAATTTTCTACATTTAATTAGGATAAAGTACAATAATTATACGGTGACAAGATTGTTTAGTTAAAGAAAAATAAACTTCCTCGTGGTCTAGTCACATTAGAAGACATCTTCAACACTGATGATCAGTTAAGAAAGGTCAAGACTAAAATCTCAACTCATGCTAACAATTACGAAGAGGTCTTGGTTGATGAGGGAAAAAAGCTATTTCTTGGGAAGGTATGTTCCTTAACTGAAAAAGCAATCATTTATTAATCTTTGCAAAGAGTTTAAAGATGTTTTTTCTTAGAAATACAAAGATCTGAAAGGATTTGATCCCAGTCTAGCACAACATATAATTGAGTTGCAGCCAAATTCTAAACCTATTAGGTAGAAACAGAGGCATGTGAATCCCAAAATATAGCCTATGATGAGGAAAGAATTATCCAAGTTGATTGAATCATGTATTATCTTTCCATTTAAGTATTCAAGTTAGGTAGCCAATCTTGTTCCTGTTAGGAAGAAGAATGGTGAAATCATACTATGTGTAGATTTCAGAGATCTTAATAAGGCTTCATTAAAAGATCATTACCCACTTCCGAATATAGATCAAATTCTAAGAATAGTCTCAAGTTCCGATATAATATCTCTTCTAGATGGTTACAATGGATATAATCATATTTTAGTTCAAGAAGAATATAGATACAAAACAACTTTTACCACCAAGTGGGTTACGTATGCTTACAGGAGGATGCCTTTGGTCTTTCAAATGCCGGTGCAATGTTTCAACGTGTAATGGACATGGATTTTCAAAGTTTATTAAATAAATGCATCCTTGTTTATTTAGATGATGTTACTGTATTTTCAAAAGATTTTGAAGAACATCTAATGCACTTAAGGCAGACTTTTCAGTTGTGCAGGCAATTTGGAATATCTTTGAATCCACTGAAGTCTATCTTTTTAGTGCATCAAGGCAAGCTACTTGGTCATATTATTTCTAAGCAGGGTTTAGCAATTGATCCTTTCGGTATCAAATCCATATCATAGTTGTCATTGCCTCATCATAAGAAGGTATTACAGATTTTTCTTGGAAAAATCAACTTTGTTAGGATATTTGTTCCATATTTTGTAGCATTGGTTAAACCATTCACATCTATGTCGAAGAAAGAGACAACTTTCTCTTGGACCAGCGAAGGAAAAGAAGGATTTGAAGAAATCAAAGTAGCTATTTCTCAGGCTCCTACTATTGCAAATCTAAATTTTGATAAATATTTTATAATGTATGAACTTGCAGGAGCTAAAACAATCTCAGCCATATTAACTCAAGTCAATGACAAAAATATTGAGCAGCCTAGTGCTTTCTTTGGATAGAGCTTGCATGATTATGAAACAAGGTACACATTTCTTGAAAAGTAAGTACTTTCAGTAGTCAAAGGACTAAATAATTTCAAGTATATGTTTTCAAATAATAAAATCCATGTTCTTGTCTCTAATCCAAGCGTGAAAGCATTCTTACTAAATAAGGAATTGAATGAGCAAAGAGAAAACTAGATAACAAAGGTCATGGATTATGATGTTGATTTTTGGGTTGCTAAGACAGTTCGAGGGGAAGGTTTATGTGACCATCTAATTTCTAATATGGAAAAATAGCAAGCTGCAGAACTGGATGATTTAAAACAACATGTTGAAATTGCATATCAACAATAAAAAATTATGGTTCAGCGAAAAAATCAGCAACCTAAGCTCACTCACAAGATTCAGGAATAAAGATGGATGACTAATTTGGTTAATTATCTACAATAGGGCACCTATCTAGAAGGTATGGACAAAAATAAATCAATCTATTTCATATTACAAGTTGTACCTTATATCTTCATTGATAATGTGTTATTCAAAAAAGATATAAATGCAATCTTGCTACAGTGTTTTGATTATGATAAAGTTCAGAAGATACAGTTAGAATTCCATGAAGGACCTACAAGAGGTCACTTCTCAGCATGTACCCCAGCCTTAAAAATTATGAAAGCTAGTTATTATTGGCCTAGCATATTCAAGGACTATTTCGAATGGATTAGAAAGTGTAAGAAATGTGCTTTCTTTGTTAGAAAAGAACGTTTAGCTTTGCTACCTTTACAGCCTATTTTGGTTGATCAACCTTTTATGGAGTGGGGCTTGAATTCATTGGCATGATAAACCTACCTTCTTCGCAAGGAAATAAGTGGATCTTAACTACTACAGATTATTTTACACAATGGAATGAAGTAATAGCCTTGAAAGATGCTAATGAAACTTCAATACTATCCTTTTATGAAGGATTAGTTTATAGATTTAGTGTTCCAACAACTATCATATCAGATAATGGTTTAGTCTTTCCTTGGTGAAAATATAATAGATTAGACTATCAAGCATGGAATATATCTAAGTTCTTCATCTAATTATTACCCATAAGGTAATGGCTTAGCTGAGAGTACTAACAAGAATTTGTTAAGGATCATCCGAAGAGCACTCAAGGATAATCGAAGAGCTTGGCATTTGATTTTAAACTCAACAATTTGGGCTGACAAAGTGAATCCTAAAAGATCAGTTAGCAATTCACCATACAAACATTTGTATGGAAAAGAAGCGAGAATGTCTATTTCAGTTGAGTTACCTGCATTAGATTTGTTGCATGAAATTGAACTTCTTGAAAATGAACCATTACAGGTCCATTATGCAGAGTTAATTGAATTACAAGAGCTAGGAGATAAATCCCATTTGAATATGGAGAAGAATCAGAAACAAATAAAGAATACTTTTGACAAGAAAGCCAAATTCAGAGTCTTCAATCAAGGAGATATTTTGTTAAAATGGGATGCTGATCGTGCAAAGCTAGGAAGACAATCTAAGTTTGATAAACTTTGGAGTGGTCCTTACATGATTTCAACTTGATAAGAACACAATGCTTTTTAGCTTTCGAAGCTGAATGGAGAGGAACTTCCCATTCCTATGAATGTTATGTTTCTCATACACTCTTAATGAAAATCTTACAGTGATTGTTAGAGTAGGATTTTTCTTCACTAAGTGCAGTTTCTGCACATTGCAATTTTTTCAATTGAATAAGTGCATTCATGCATGTGTTCTATTTACCAGATCCTTTCCCATATTTTTTTGTTTTGGAAGAGTTGGACCTTTCGGAATAGTTAAATTTTTGTTACATGCTTAGAATCAATGCCCAATGGACAAGAGCAAGGCACTAGTCTGTAAGCTAGCAGGCATCTTTCCCCGCAGGATCGCCAGAAATGTTGACAATTTTTACACTTGTGCAAAAATGGGAAACTCAAACCTTCATCAACATGTTCAAAAGTTTTGGGTGAAGTATACCTAAGCTAAAGGGACTTTTGATGTTATTTTTTACTGCTAAATTAGTTACAAGATTAAATGAAATCTGCAGTTATGTGTGCGGTCTCAAAACAGAACAAATCACATAGTCTGCAAATTTCATGCCATCTTCAGCAAAAGACCACAAAGCCCCAAAGGATATTTATATTGTCTTGATGAAGACAAAAAATTACAAATTAGGTGAAGTGCTCAGTTTTAAAGTAGCAAACAGAAATGCAAATGACAGAAAATGAAAGTTCATTACTGAATGTTACAAGTTCCTATCAATGTTCTTTCCTTCATGATTAAGACCTTCAATTATGTTATTGAGTTTTTTAGTTCATTATACGATCCATATAGAAAATATAGAATGCATAAGAAGTGAAACCTCAGCTTTCAGAAATACACAACTCATTTTCAAAATTCAATGATTTATTCACCAGGAGACTCAAATATTTCCCACACAAGCTGTGGGATGTAACTAAAAAGTAAAGTATAGCTACTGAAAAGAAAGGTACACATGCATGAAAGAGAAAGCAAAGGAGTATGAGTGAATTCATTATTTCCTTAAGGTTTCTGTTCTTCGATTGAAGCATCTTCATTTCCATGGTAGAAGCCATTGTACCTGAAAAGAAGAAAACAATTAACTTCCAGTTACAAGCTCAGGGATCAATTCATATTCCTACACTATCCTACTTCATGCATATGAATCTTCTCCTAACAGGAGATGTATTCTACTTAAAGAGAAAACTGCATGCATGCTTTATTCACTCAAAAAGGAGAAAGAGAAAAGAAAGAAGAAAATATGGACATAAGAGAGGCCAAAAAGCCTAATTATTTTCTAACTATTTTCCTAAGTGTGCAGGTACAGTTGGCAGCCAGAGAGAAAAATAGACAAGTTATAAGTGCACGCAATTAAAGGAAGAATGTAGCTTAAGATCCAATAAATGTTTTGAAATTGAAGAAGTTATAGTATAGAAGAAAGACTAGCAATAAAAGCACATATTTCAGTTTGCAACAAATATAATTTCAAAATCTCAAAGCTAGTTGCTACAGGAAAAGTTGGTTGGTACAGGTTAAACTAGCTGCTATGGGTAATTTTTAGTTACTACGGGAACAAATATAATTTTAGAATTCCAAATTTAGTTGTTATAGGTAGATACAGTTGCAATAGGTAAATTTATTTGCTATGGGAAAAGAATAAACTCAAAGTTAGTTGCTACGGGCAAGGATAAAATTTCAAATTTAGAAGAAATAATCTATCCATTAGATTATTATACAACGTTGAGATACAAATAAGACTGAAAAATATGAAAATAGTCTCATAGATCAAGTTGAATGCACATGATTTGTATTTACAGAAATAGAAGTCTTCCAGAATGAATAGAAAGATGCTGCCATATCTAAGAAGTACAACTATTTATGCAAGGGATTGATCAAATACAGATATGGCAATAGGTGAAGCTAGAGTACAACATTGAGGCACAAAAGAATACAAAACTACATTTTTGACAAGACTTGAATTTTCCAACATGTAGGAGTTGTAAGAAAAGTTCCAGAAACAATATGTTATGTGTAGGTTCAGAAAAAAGTACACATTAGTTTCCGAATGTCAGGAATATTGTTACAGTCAAGCATTTAATAGATATGATTTTCAGAAAACAATGGCATTTAAAACACTCATCTCATGGAGAATTTCAATGTTCAAGTGATCACAATGTTGAAAGTTTAAAGCAATTATTCTCAAAAGGTGCTACAAAATTTTAGAAAAAACAAGTTGATCCTGAGACAATGAATTGTAACAAATGGATTCTCTAGAATACAAAATTGAGTGAAAGATTTGAAAATGGACCTGAAGTAATATACAAAACTTGTATTTGTAAAATGTCATAACCATATTCTACAATATTCTCAACAAATGGTGAGATAACAATTGTCCTAGCACAAAGAACTCATATAGAGAAGAAGCTGAAAGTACAAATATCCAGAAAGAAGAAAATACTCTATGTTCACCGCAGCAAAACAAAGGAAGCTAGAAAGTAAATCAGAGTCTCATAACAACAAACACATAATCATAGAGTCTTTTCGAAGTTCATTTCAGCAATGGCTGAGAATGACAGATACCCACAACTTAGAAAATACATATCTATAATTCATGATGCAGATTGGGCTATATAATAACTCAGCGTAGAAAATCAAATGGTTAGAACTTTCGAGAAACTAGACATTGAAGAGAGAGATCCATAGGCGCATGTGAGGTTTAAAACTTGGAATTCAATCAAGAGAAACAAATAACAGAACCAAAAATATTTCCAAAAGGTTCAGTGATACAGTTGAAGAAGAAAAGAAAAAGAAGTTACACATGTAAGAGAGATTACCTGTAAATGACTATGGCGGCCAAGAAATGAAACCTTAGATTTCAAAAACATATAGAGGTCCAAATGGTACAGATGAAAAAAGGACAGAGGTGAGATTAAGGAAACTATAATTGTGGCTCACACTTCAACCACCACACTTCAAAAAGTACACATAAACCACGAAACCGAAATGACAGAGAATATTTTACAGAGAAGGTGCTCCAAATTATAGTGAAAGCTGAGCTCGAACTAGAACAAAATAACGACATCGAGGGAATAATTTTCCTTGGCTTTTCCCATAAATCCAAAATCCAAATTAATATGCTTTAGGGTCAAGTTCCCTTTACTTCCTGAACCCAAGAAGTGGGTTAACCCAAACTCAACCACAGTCAGAGATCGACAGTTTAAAAATCCCAAGGACACAAGATCAACATCCTCAATTCATCAAAACAATCAATGCTAACCATATTCAGGATGCCACTACCCACAATGAATGCTAGCTAAATCCCGAATCACAGTACAAAAATTGATGGTCTGCGATCAGATACGGTACAAAGATCAATGACAGAAAACAAGGTAAACAAATTCAAAAAAACAAGCCATCAACATTATGATTAACTTGACAAGAGTTGATGTCACCACCCAAGCCACCAAGGGGTGAGTCACTGTGGAAGGAAACAGCCCACGTGTCCACTAAAGAAATTATTGTAAATGACTGTCAAGTCTAACCCAAGCGTATGCTTCAAATATTTTTTAAGATGGTGACTAAATCATATGTCATGATCACAAAAAGGTGAATGTTATAATATACGAGGCCGACATAATCAAAGGGTGATTCAATGTATTATGATGTCCATGCCATGGCCAAAGGAGATGTCAATATCAGAACATGTTCAACCACAGGTGGTACCCAAAAGAGGAATTATTTTTACAAATATTGCTAAGTATTGTAATTATTTTACTCACATAAACGGAGTTGTATTTTGCATGCCTTCACAACAAGACATAATAGAGAAGATGACAGAGTTGCATGCTCATGGAAAGAGACTTGCCTAGAAAGAAACCTTATTTTTAGCAAATTATTCATCCTTCTTTTCTTAAAATAGAAAAGTCAACTTTAGTTTGACTACAGTGTAAGTAAGGCTAATAATGTCTATTTGTAATTACATGCTCTATTTTCCCTTTATTTATTATTAAATAAAGGATAAAATAAGATGCATGGGTGAGTACAAGACTTAGGCTATTTTAGGGAGAAGGTGAATTTTATTTTTGCTATATATTATGTGCCTTTGCAAAGCACAGGATGGAACTTTAGGAGGAATTTTTGGGATATATGAGTACTGAAGTAAATTTTTCCAGTTTTTTCCTCTGAGTGTGAAGTATTTTCGACCTTTCCAATTTATTTTGCAGTCTTGTGTATGTTCATATTAATCTTGTGAATGCAAATTCCCTAATCAATCAACTTACCCTGCTACAAATTCAGACCTTTCTACATAATTTTAATGTGCATGTTAACTTATTAATACTATTGTGATTCTCCCTCAATACAATCAAGTGTTTTTCCCTTAGACATTCTATAGAAAAACTATTGGTTCATGCATTAAGAATCCTTCCCAAAAAATTTGTGCATATACTTAGTCAAATTCCTCATACAAATTTGGTGTATCACCTTAATTTTAATTATTTTATAGTCATATTCTACCCTCAAACTCCCAAAAATTAGTTTTCAATACATCGATAATGAACCGGCCTTGATACCGGAGACTCACCTCAAAATAGGTATATCCACAGACCCGAGGTGTTTCCATTGTATCTACGAAAGAGAGACATCAATTGTGCAAGCTTAGAAAACCTATGGCCATATCTCTACAAGGTGCAATTTCAAGAGATAACAAACAATATGAGGAGCCATTCAAGCCAAGCAACTTTCATGCTAAGAAACATTTATAGGTTGTTCTTACCAATCTCCTTGGACCATTACCTGCTTCATTTTTAAGATAGAAGTACTTCAAATTGTTCATGGAAGACTACACTTTGAATACATGGGTGTTTTTCTTGAAGTAGAAGAGTAATTCCTTTCATAATTTCCAAGTATTTTTTTAGCGTGTTGTGAAGGATACCCACCAACCTCTTCCTCTACTCCACTTAAATATAGTGGTAGAATTCACATCATAGAAGTTCTTGGCATTACTTAACAAACAAGGCATCAATTGAATTTGACTTCTACCTACACGTCCCAATAGAATGGAATTATTGAACAACGTAATCACACTGTAATGGAGATGGATCCATATATGTTATGAACAATAAAGATAGAGGGACGATATTGGGTATAAGCAATTTATACAAATGTTTATCTTATCAATAGGGCACTAACAAATATTCTACAAGACAAAACAACATAAGAGGTATGAAAAGGTAAAAATTCATCAATTTCTTATCTATGAGTATTTGGTTGTATAGTATATATGCATGTTGTAGTACCCACTTCCTTTTGACACCTTTTGTTATTTATTTCGATACTGTCAACTATACTTATGGATAATATTATAGCTTTTGATTTAGCATGATGTTAGATGTTAGATATAATGGAATGTTGTTGTTTTCGATTCATATATGATGCATGTGGATTATTAGAGACATTTTATATTGATGTTGATATGCTAATGACATGGTTATATATATATATATATATATATATATATATATATATATATATATATATATATATTTATATTTATATATTTTAGACATGTGATATTTCTTCATATTGATTACACCTAGACAATGGAACTAATCTTATGATCATATGGTTATTGATGAAATTGTAAATGATATCATTACTTTCCTGGATGATGTTTTCATTCATATATAGATGATTGTGGAGTTATATTGTATATTTATTTTGGATGTTTTGATGTGTACACGAGGCCGAAGGAGGTGTTGTGTGTTTTGCAGGTAAACATGTCACAACAAATATCGGGATGATTGGAGACCAACCACATTGGAATGCTAGATGAATTCAACAAAGGTCACCCTGGAAACATATATCTTGTTATGTGTGTGTGTGTAAATTGTTGCTAGGGGGTTCCCATGGCGGAGGAATCACCTCTAATTGTGACCCAAGGGTTATGTGTTATTCCTTCATTTAGTTTCCTTTATTTAATTTTGCATGTGATTTTATAGTGATGTATTCTCCTTTTATTAATTACTTGATTTATGTCTAGATTAGTAAATTAATTATTTTACTAAACTAAATTGTAAAATGAGAAAAATAATTCATTTATTATAATTGATAGCTCTTGGTTTATGTGTTGTAAGTGAAGTTTAAGTAACCTTGAGTGTTGTACACTCTACCCCTTCATAAAAATTCGGATTTGTCCTTAGGGGCCAATTTTGGAGGCTTGTGGGACAAGTTAAAACTTTTCCCACACCTCTTAAATTGCTATACGAACCCTACCTATGGGTTGGGGGGTCAAAACTAGGCCCCATTATGTTTTTTAGGAAGACAAATTGTAAGTTTTTTATTTCACCTTTTTACATGTAATTATTTTTAGTCCTTAAGGGATGTGGGCTTGAATTGTGTGTGTAAGTAAAATGTCATTTCTTCACCCACTTATTAATTGTGCTTTGGAGTTTGAATTTTGACTTGTGAGGTGGAGTTGATGATGAGTGATGTGGCATCCTACATGGAGCCACCTCACCCTCTTCCCTCCCTTTTCTATTTATTCAAGTTCTTTTGTTTGTTTGGGGGTTACTTCATTTCTTTGTGCTCTTGCATTTTTTTGAGCTAAAGGATTTTTCGAATGCTTGTGGAATTGTTGGAGCTTTTGGTGGTTTTTTGGGCTTAAATAATATTGGTGTAGGACTCTTAGATCAACCTATACCATGGAAAGGTAGGAGCTATAATCTGGTAAAATAGTTTGCCTTTTATATTGTGTATATGTGCATGTTTTTCAGTATTTTGGTATGCTTGTTGGTTGCTTGGGTAGATTGCTTATGTGTGGTGTAGGGTGGGACTATGGGGATCTTACATATACAGAGGCATAAGATTTCACTTCATGTTTAGAGGGAGTTGGGTTGGGTGCCCCACCTTGGACAAGAAATTGCTTGCATTTCTTACTTGGTCTATTTTTATGAGGGAGCCATAAGAGATTATAGGGAGACATAAGAGGTACTTGAGGGAGGCTTAAGAGTGTGTAGGGGTTTTGAGATTTTTATTGGAGGTTTTGTAGGTGGGAACACATTTCCCATTAGGAAGCATAACTAACCTCCCCATAGATATTACTCCTTTGGCTTTTTCATGTTGAAGCCTTGTGTATTTTTTTGTTGTCCTTCTTGTGATTGTAGTTGTATTGGTTGGATTTTGGTATGGGTGTTGAATCTTGTATTTTGATGTGGAAGCATGTTTTGTTGCCATGAGTTGAATCCATTTTTCAGTGTAATGTGGTTAGGGCTCGGGGGCCAATGAGGAAGATGGCTTCTCCTCCTCATTGGAATTCTTAGTTGGGTGGAGAGTGTTGCCTCTTTCCCCCCTTTTTGTTGTGATCAAATGGAACATGGTGGATCTATCTTATTGTTGATGAGAAGATGGAGCTTGGTTGGAGAGTTGATTTTTGAGCTATACTTGAATACAAGTTGTATTTAATTTTAGCCTTCATTCTTGTATTATTTTACCACCTTGAGTGGAAGACATTGTATTGATATTTGTGATGAAAAGTTGTATTGATTATTGGTTTTCAAGGTTGCGTTGTATTTTAAAAGGGAAGGAAAGAATTGTGTTTATAAAGCTAGTTGTTGAGGTATAAAATAAGTGTTTAAAGAGGAAACATTTCATTCCATTGAAGTTGTTTTATTCCCACAAAAGTATGTTGTTCTTGTTCAAAAAAAAACTATTGGAAAGTTAGTAGCTCTCATCTTAAGATTTATTGAAAAACTTGGTTATAATTGTTTGTGTGAATGGTTAGAAAATAGTAGTTTGAAAAGGAAAAGGGATGGTTACTAGTTTGTATTCCATGATGCTTATAAATTAGTGAAAGAATTTTTAAGCTTGTATGTTTGGATGGAAAGAACTTAGGTGTTACTGGTATTTTCATTTTCTCAATAAAATAGAATGATTTCTAAATATAGTTTTCTAAATAAGCAACCATGTTACAAGTAAACCCTAGACCTATTGCTTTGGGATTACATTGTTAGATTAAAAAAAATTCATCCTAAATTAGATGTCAACAAAATGGTAACAATAAGGAAAAATAAAATTTTAAATTAACCTTTGAAAACACTCCTACCAAATGTTAAGAGAAAATTTAAGTATAAGTTTCCTTAATTTTGACTTATATTAGGAACATTAATACCCAATGCTCAAATTTCGAATATTAAAATTATTATTAATATAAATTATTCATAATAAATTAATTTAGTAATAGACTTATTATTTAATACCTCTATATTTAAGAAACACAAGAGTGTGTGTGTGTGTGTGTGTGTGTGTGTGTGTGTGTGTATATATATCCACGTGATTTTATGTCTTTTTAAAAGTAAAGAATTTAAGAAAAAAAAGAAAAGGGTAAAGTACTTTATGCATTTCTCAACAAGATAGATATATAAATATCCACATATGGAGTTACTTTTCTTAACAAAGCGTTTGTGGTAAAAGTTAAAACAAAAAAAGAGAGAAAGATTTAAGGTAAACCATAGGTGGGAAGGGACGCCCCTTGGTGGAAGAATAAATAGACATGGTGGGGGTGGGGTCGACTACCCCACCGCATAGTCTTTGAAACTATTGACTTAAACCCCCCCACCCCCCAAAATGCCTTAAGCAGCTAGCATACATTCAAACCTTGTGCATTCTTTTTCCCACGGCCCGTACTTCCTCACTGCGTATATATATATATATATATATATATATATATATATATATATATATAAATTCAAGCCCTCTCCGGCAGAACTTGCAACTCATTTGCAATTGCTAGTGTATATATATATATATATATATATATACACTAGCAATTGCAAATGAGTTGCAAGTTACGCCGGAGAGGGCTTGAATTTTATGTGTATAATATGGTTTGGATGTAAAATATATTCTATGATCTATGATAGATGTTTGAGCGAAGAACATAAGTTACATTTTGTTAAACATTTCACATGTATTTATGTAAGGTTCCACATTCTGCATGCATGTCTATCAAAAAATTTGCAACTATATCTAACAAAATTCCTCTATATTTTGGCACAGGTTGGGAGTACTTTGGCAAATTTAAACTAATTGGGTTGGAGCCATGTTTGTTGTATATGGTAAAACAAGGCGAGGAGTATGCTGGAAAATGTAAACAGGATTAGAATCGGATGGATAGGAACACAAATATGGAAGCCTCGTTTATAAGAAGCGTGGAGATGCTCTTCTACTACAAAATGTTGGGTATCATTGGCATGTTTCTTAATCTCGTCTACCAACCAAACATAAAATTCCCTAGAGATATGTCATCTCATGGAATGAAGTGATTGAAGGATACTGAAAAAATGGGATTGTTGTCTATGCTTTGGGAACATTTAAATGCCAATATATGAACTTTTGTAAATAAATGCCAAGTCTTCAACCAAATTATACAGCATGTTATATTTTAAATGAATATCATAATTGTATCTTACATAAGACATGGTCATCGTCAAGAGACATTGTGATTGTTTCATCAAATAAAACAACTGTATATTCACCCTGGATAAACTCACCTATACCAACATACATGTGGCCCATAACAAAATACAAGCTTTATAGCAATGTACTGACATCCATCAAGGCATAGTAGGCAATGTTTTTTTTGTTGGAAGTTACTATATTGTCCTCTCCCCATCACAAAAAATTAAAACAGAAAAATTACATCTCCGATAAACTTAACATTGTTATCCTCTCCTGCGTAAATTACAACTCATTTAGAACTGCATTGGATTCTTTAATTAAATTCCAAAGAAAATGATTTGGCTCTTAATTAACCTTGCTTCTTCACACGATCTGACAAAAATAACTCAATGGATACATGATCTCCAAAGATTTGGTTCTTTTTTTTGTTAGATGGAAACATTAAAACAGTCTCCCGTGGCCCTGAATGTCTAGTGTACGCCATCTGTGAGAGCCCTTCTGAAAGGGGCTAACGGATCAAACTACCACATATCCTTAAAATATGGTCTTTTTGGGACAAGGCTCTTCAAGACACACAGTTCCTTCCCTTCAAAAGTTTCTCAAGTGGCTCACAAAAACTGAACTTGTATTGTTATACAAGACATCACTGCGGGGTCATATGCCACATCCCTAATAGAACTAACCCATTCTGTGAAGTCCCTAGATGTTATCAGTAGAGACATCGATAAGATCTCTCAGTACATAACTAATAAGGTTTTTTTTAATTTCCTTGTTAATCCAATCATACCAAACGAGAAGAAAAAGAGTATTCTCGAAGACATTACAAATGATGTCAAGTTTCAGCCTTATACATTAAATTTTCTCTACATTCTTATTGACAAGAAAAGGACTGACTTGATTGGTGAGATTTTCAAAGAGTTTGAGACTGTCTACAAAAAACTGACTAACATAGAGTTGGTAGTTGTGTCTTCTGTAGTCAAGCTTGAGAATCAGATTTCTATTGGTCCTTCACAAAATCAATGCAATGTTTTTTGTCGATTTAAGTCATATATTCTGCTAGAGTGTTTCGATAATGGCTTGTTTAAATCTGTTAGGCCACAATTCATCTATTGTTGCCCTGCACTCTTCCTCTAACAGAAGAGTTTGGGATTCTTCTACATGAGTGAAACCTCTGTCAATCATAAAAATGTTTTAGTGTCCAAAACAAAAAAGAAACATTTATTCATGTCTTTATTTTTTGATTTATCATCAATTTTCTAATCATAACATACATGATTAAAATTATTCAAATTGATGAAATATCTATGATAATAGTTTAAAATAGGCAGGTTATATTAAGAAAAAATCCTTAAACATTACAAATCTCAATTCAATAAAGGAGAAGAGACCTTATTTTGGGAAAAAAAATATTAATTCCATGATAGAACTGTGTCCGAAAAAAAAAGAATAAAAACAATACATCAAAAAGAGGATCCCTTCTAGAAACACCGACGGGCCCGTAAATCGGTCATAATTAAAACAATTTCATTTCATAAATCACCAGGACCCATATCTACTTTTCCCCTAAGCGGTACCCCATGAATAATTTCAGTGTATAACGGACCATAACTACTATAACGAAACGCCACCATCTTGTTTAACAATAAATCTAAAATGGACTCCATTACAGTAGCTTATCTTCTAGACTTACACAGATTGGATAATCAGACAGTTTCGTAAGAAAATCATTTTGTAGAATTATCTTTTGTTTTGAAAATATGTCAGAATATTTGTAGAATTATCTTCATACAATTACAAAATGCAAGTCGCCGGTTCCAGACAACCAATTATTTCTCCATCAAAATAAAATATGAAATGCATTTTATAAGATCTGCAAGAAATAAAAAAACTAGTAGGAAGAATTTATACGGTGATGGCACCCCATATAATAAATCAAACCAAAGTATTATATTTAGCATACATGTAAATGAGTACAAGCCACAATCTAGTAGTAGCACCAAATGGGAATGAAATGGTGAATGATCCACCATCTAGAGTAATACAAAAACCAACCAGGCACAATGAAGAACACTCTCTTGAAGTAAAAATAAATTATGTAAGGAATACAACCAAATCTACAAGAACATAACAGCTGCAGAGCAGACAATGACCATGGAGGCCAAATACCCCAGGGTGGCCTCATGGCGAGGAGTTGTAAAGCTAGCACTGGCGTTGGCAGATGAAGGACCCTGGGATGATGTAAGGCCCTGTAATGGAGCTCTGCTAAGAGGTGCTGGGGGCGACGAGGATGAAGTCAGTGAGGGAGAAGTCGTTGAAGGAGTTGGAGTGAGGGTTTGAGGAGTAGCTTCCAGCTTGGGAGATGGGAGGATCGTCCACTAGAGTCTTTGTAATGGTACTCTTGCTCAGTCTGGTATCTAGCGTAATGGTATCACCAACAGACGAAACTGATATGACATACTTATGGACTCCATTAGTGGTGAGAGTGCTGATGGGACTGTTAGTGGTTTTGAGCATTCTCGTGGGGCTGTATACCGGCATCGCATGATATTCCAGTAAGGAAACTTGCTGAGCACTGGAAAATTATTCAGCTTCGCCATTACCCGGCCTGGCGAAAGCTTCATATTTCGATGCAAATAGAGTGAGACCAGTAGTGATGGCATCTTCGTAGGTTTTCATAACCCCCGTTACAGTGATCAGCTGGATAAAGATCTTGCACCCAAATTTTTCCAGCTCAGCCGAGATATTTAAAGCATTTGCCGAAGGAGCAGGAGTAGAGAGATCAGAGGGTAGGATAACCTGGTCGATCTCCAGTACAGACACATTGTAAGGGATATCCTTCACTGATTTGACATACATGGCATCCAGCTTCACCTTGGAGCCTGGCGTGACCGCACCAAACCCTACCTTGCCAACTTTGACGTCGGTAATGTTCAGAAACCCTTCATTTCCCACCGTGTTCCCCAACACATAAAATGCTGCTGCAGTGCAAATCCTTCCCATTTTTTTTGAAACCCTAAGGCCCCCAAACCCCCAGATCTAGAAAATTTAGGTGATGAAAGAGGGACGACCACAATAGAAGAACACACCTAAATATAATAAAGCAAAGGCACGGTCATCTAACAGTTGACTGAACAATCTCTGGGAAGTGCAACTAAAAGGTAGTGCATGTTGCCACCGTCTATCACCGTGCAAGAGTAAATACTACTGATTTACACAAAGAACAATTCCAGTGTAAATATAAAGAAGGGAAAGGTGTAGAGAGTCAGTTCTTCTATTGGCCAGCTATGGCTGCTAGTAAAGTAAAATAGAAAACAAAACCATGAGTTAACACCACGGTCACTCATGATGTTATTAGGCCGGCTACTCCCAAAAGCAAGGGCACCAAAGAATGGGTATTGACAAGTCTAAAATGTCATTTAAAGGTTGTGGAGTCAAAGAATAGTAAATATCTATGACTTACAAAAATATCTAAAATCCGGCAACCTGTAAAGTTAAGCCACTAGAATTTAACACTTTCCAGCAATGCCTTCTTCAAAGTAAATGCCTCCGGCGAAATATATATTTATTTTGTATCTATTTCTTTTTTGGGTTTCTTTAACCCATTAAAATTTTGAGGAAAAATAAAATAAATGAAAATAACAATAACACAAAATAAATACATATAAAAATATGTATATAAATGTATATATGTATGTAAACCCTATTAAAATTGAATTTCTTTGCAAATTTAGCTATTTAATTAAAATAGGGTAAAACCCATCATTTGGAAAATACTATTGGAATGAAATAAACAAATGTATTGAAATCCTAGGAGAGGGTGCAAAAAAAATAAGAAAATGAATGAAACAAGTAGGCCTCTCCAAAAGCTTGAGATGGCCTCTAATGGCTTAGAAACAATGAGCCAAATGAAAAGAGAAAGAAGACTTCATAAGCATGCTTTAGGGTTAGTTGCCCTATTTCCTAATCAAGGGTCCTAAATGAATCCATCCAAGGGATGAGATTCATCCCTACAAAAATTTGGTGGAGAGTGGGTGAATGGAAACTATTCTTTAGTTTAAATGTTTTAATTCTAAAATGCATAAGTTGACTTTTAAGGGGTCACTTTATGGGTTAAGGAAATGTTTATTCTAACCCCATGTAAAATGGGTACCTTGTTTATTGTTTAACCTTGTGGAATTAAATACCTTAGGTATTTATTTATTTTGGCCCCTTTAACCTTCTAATATTAAGTATGAAATTTTTAACTATAGTAGGAATTAAATTGGTTATTAAATTAACATTTAGGGAGATTAAACATGCTTAATCAAATCAGATTTATTAAAAGTATAATGTAGACATTAAATATTTTTTTATCATTGGAAATTATTTATTAAAAATTATTACCTTAGAAATATTAATGTGGCAACTGTCTTTTTTTCAAAATTTTCTATGGACACGCTTTTAAAAAGAAAAAATCCATAATTTTTCTAGCTAACCCTAGGTTGTTCTTGGGTCCCGTGTGGACATGTTTTTTACGAGCATTACACATGTCATAGTTCAATCAAGGAATAATATCGAGCCAAAAATAATCATGTGCATTCTATTGGGCTATAACACTACCTCAAAAGCATACTTTCTCATGGATTTTGAGATGAAGAAAATATACAAAATTCGAGATGTCGTTTGATACGAGTCATCCTTTGACTCAATAATATAGAAAGAAGAATAAACACCAACCATCTCTCACCAATTGCTCTCTGATTCAGATGATGATCAAGAGGAGACTTCTCACAAAAACATGAGTTACAAGGGGAGTTTTATGTTGATCTTGAAAAATTAGAAAATGTTACCATACATCCACAACAAATTTCTTCACATCATCAAAAAAGTTCTTTTCATAATAGGGTACGAAAATATCTATGGAGTACTTCTTATGGAGTCAAAATGAGGAGTCAGCCAAGAAATGAGGTAAATTTTTCACTCATGAGTATAGTAATTGATAGCTCCGAACATGATAATGTTTAAGAAGCTCTACGTCAACCTCAATGGAAGAAATTCATGGATATTGAGTATGATTCACTCATTCAAAATAAGACATGGGAACTTGCTTATCTTCCTACTAGAAAGAAACCCATAGGTTGTAAATGGGGTTTTAAAACTAAATATAAGGTATATGGATCTATCGAAAAACACAAAGCACAACTTGTAGAAAGGGGATATGCTCATAAAGAAGGCATTGATTATGAAGAAACCTTTGTACCCACTATGAAGATCAAAACCATTAGGATTGTATGTGCACTGCCAGTAAAGTATGGATGAAAAATTCAGTAGACAGACGTCAAGAGTGATTTCCTCCATGGTGACCACAAAGAAGAAGTGTACATGATGACCCAACCAAAAATATTTATTGATGAAAAACATCCAGAAAGGTATGGCATCTCATTAAATAAATGTATCGACTGAAATAAGATCCTAGGGCATGGTACATCAAGATATATGATCACCTTTTGTAGCGTGGTTTCACCCATAGATCATTCAATTCCAACTTGTACGTAAAGAAGGTGGGAATAGAAATCTTCATTCTTATTTTGTATGTGGATGATCTTGTGATCACTGAAAGTTAAAAATATCAGGTTGATATTTTGTAGAATCACCTCAAGATATCCTTCCCTATGACTGACTTGGGGGTGCTCCATTACTATCTTCACTTAGAGATATGGCAAAAACAAAATCAAATTTTTGTGTCCCAGATAAAATAAGCCAAGAAAATCCTTGAAAAATACAAAATATCATATTGTAAACCTTTTTTAATACTAATGGAGAAAGTTTTAAAACACTCATGATTCTAAGACCCACCTCAAGCAGATGCAACTTTTTATAGATAGCTCATTTGGAGTCTCATATACTTGACCTACATAAGAATTGACATAGGTTTTGTTGGGAGCTATCTCTTGAGATTCATGCAAGAGCCAGAGAAGTGTCACTGCACTGTAGAAAATAATTTTTTCAGATGTGTATGAGGTATACTTGAATATGTTCTAGAGTACAAGAAGAAAACCCAGTTCTTCTTGTAGGGATACATTGACTCGGACTATGTTTGATTTGTTGATGATAGAAAGTCAATGTGAGGATACATATTTCACCTCAATCTAGACAGATCTCATGGATCAGTAAGATGCAAAAGGTTGTTCCTCTTTCATCCATTGAGGTTGAGTATTGTGCTTCACGTGGAGTTTTTTGTGAGGCAATATGGTTACCTAACATTCTAGTTGATCTGAACATTCGTGAAGAAAATCCACCTATCCTTCATTGCGATAATCATGTTGTATTGAAGTTTGTGAACAATATTGTTTTTCATGAAAGATCCAAGCATATTGAGCTTGAATATCACTACATTTGAGAGAAATTTTTAAAGCACAACATCTAGCTTCAATATTTCTTAACAGATGCACAAATAGCTTATATATTCACTAAATCTCTTGTAAAGGTGAAATTTGAACTGTTTAAGGAGTAAATTTGTAAAAATATTGTAATAAATGGGGAATGTTAGCAAAATAGAGATAGATAGAGATAGAGAAAGATTGTAGTGACTAGTTGTTAAGGTTTGTTATGCATGGTAGAATGTTCAGGTAGACTATTCCATTATTTTTAGAATCTTCCTTTGTAGTCTCTCCTCTGTCTTATATAAATGTTACTCGTTTGCATTAAGAAATCATCAAGCTTTTGATCAGAGGTTTAAGATACTAGTTAATAGACAGTTTTTGTATTTAAATATCACCCACATTAGTATATTCATGTTGATAATAAAGTAAAAAAAAAAATATAATTTTTTTCATAAAATCCTATAATATACCATGTGGTTAGTACTTTTATTAATTAATATCAAATTAATAATTAAATTTTACAATGTAAATATATATGATGAATAAAGTCATCCAATACAAAATTGTTGATCTCAACAAACCCCCTACTTTTGGAAATGCACTGACATTGTTTTTCATGGTCTAACACCTATACACATGAAAAATTTCTCAATATCCGCCCCAATATAATTGTCGAAAATGAAAAAATCTAAAAGGGAGGGGTTATATTCTATGTTTTTAAATGATAGAGACAGCTATCCATAATAATTGCATGGATCTCCAAAAATATTTAAAACATGTCCTCTATGTTGGCTCATTATATTTAGAATGTCTTAGGGGATCTGGCATTCCTGAATGTCAGTGGGCATAAATGGGAAGCTAAGGACATCCATTCTCTTTTTCTTTTTTTCATTAACTTAAAGGCCTGAAAGATTGATGACCTTACTTCTATAAATTTGACAAATTGATTCACTTGATTTGATGGGAATTTTATGAAAATTGATGGGAAATTATAGAGTATGTTCAAGTGAATGGGAAAGAGGGAGGGAGGGTGTGGGTTCAAGAAAATCTAGTAATAAGAATAGAAGTGGCTCTAAAAGGACTAATTCCCACTTTATTGTCTATTGCTATGGGGTTATCACTATTTGAGTCTACTTTATAAGCTGATAAAAATACGAGGTTGTATTGCCTTTGTTTCAAGATGAGATTGCAAGTTTTGTGAATAATTTGCAAGATATAGATCTTTTTATTGTTGACATTTTTCAGATTTCATTACTCAAATGAATGGTTGTCAACATTTCTACAGGTACTAACTTATAGTGATTGAATGATGAAATATTATAATAGATATTTACATGGATTGAATGATGAAGCATTATAATAAGAAATTATATATATTGATTTTTAGGCATCTCTGTCTATGTTTTGGAGGAAATATATGGCAAAATTATGTTTCGAGTAAGCATATAAACAAATCTCAACCGCTTTACTCTTCTAGATTTTGGGAACATTGAGAAATAATTGATCCTGGTTAAACCACTCAGCGTATCTTCCCGGTACATTTTGGGTCGACCGCTTGCTTGGCTGTTCAACCAAATAGTCAAATATCCTCCTCCATTAACTCTCCAAATCTCCTCCGTCAACTCTCCATCGTCCTCTTTTCGTCACTGCTTAAATCGTCTCTGGAAGATTCAAATCAATATTATTTTTGCCACTCACAAAATACCACCCCCCATGCTTTTCATCCATCCCATCGTGTAAATGATGTAAAAAAAAATTCACCCACAACAATGTTTTGTGGCCAAACATCATTCTGCAGAGCATATTTGGAGTTGAGTTGCACTTTCACATACTGTTGTATGTAGGTATTTCATCTCCCTATCTACCATATCTTTCTTGAGCTCTCTATTACAAAACTTCTAAGAGATTACGTGTTAAATTCATAGTTGGTAACCTTCCTCTGCATCATCTACAACTCTCCATGAAGAATAAGAATCCCCGTACCCAAGAATTTGTGAAAACTAATCTTCATGTGTGGTCATAATTTTTTAAATTTGTTTTAAGCAAGTGTTCCACATTTGCAGGATTGGGAATCAAATAACTTATTATTCCTATTGGATGATGGAATTGGGATGTAGTAGGAGAATCCAAGAGAGTATCTCCATTAAATCATCAGGTTTGTCCTAATTCCTTCCAAATCTTACTATCATCCTAAGGAAATGACATTATTTTCTATACTTCTCATTGTAAAGCTTAAGCCATGCTATTTGTTTTCTTTTCTTGCTAAATCTTGGGTGAAGTTATGATCAATTTCAATGCTGTATAAAATTGCTTGGACCATAATTTATTAGAGGTAGGTATAGTGAAAGGGAAAATGAGAATCCAATGCTTGTTTGGGGTTCCCTTGATGGCTATTGTAGAAATTACAAGGGTATGCATGCTTTTCCTTCTTCTCTCCTATGTTCTATTTCCTCATTCCCATGCGCTCTCTTTTTTCTACAATGATTAGTTGTTACCCTTCCACTTCCTACTTCAAATTGTATTGATTATTCCCTTGTGAAGTTTCTCTTTTGGGTTGTGAAATTCATGGTGTTATATATTTATGGTAAATAGGTTCCTATTTCATTGACAATACCAACAAGTCATGGATAAACCATGTATGACAAAAATTGTTCGTAACGTTTATAGTGTAGTGTTTTTTTTTGGCCTCAATTGTATTTGTTAATGCTTACATATCACTCAACTTGCATAGTCTATCATTGTTTCATTTATAATATAGCGATTAATTTCATGGAATGGGACTCTAGTCCGCCTAATTTCTCATGATTTTAACAGGTAAATGGCAAATGGGAATAACCCTAATCTTCCTTGCAAGGAATAAACTGTTGGTAAGAAATTTTTCTTTTATTCCTTGTTTATTGTAGTTTACATATAAGTGGGGATATAAATTTAGGAAAAAAATAAATCTTCATTGTAATTTTTATTTCAATATAATAGTCGAAAGAGGTGTTGATGAAATATTACTTTGAATATAAATTTAACCATATTGTATTGTCATATAATGAGCACGATTTTGATGTTCAAAACCACACCAAAGTCTATTGTTCTATTAGGGAGAAATTTTGGAGGTGTTGGTGCTCATATTTGTCTCGCCCCATTTGCCATTATTTTCCCTCTGTCTGTGTGTTCTGAAACATTTTGTCTCTCGATAATGGATCCTCAGAAGCTTTTACCTCCATTTGAATGCCTTGAATTGTTTTCAAAATCCATTTTCATGTCCCTCCTTGAAGAATTCTCCGAGCTTGCCCTATTTTTGCCCTAATTTCTTCAAAATCCACGGGCTTTATCATTTTTCCTATTTTTCCCCGACCATGGAAGCTCAAGAATTGTTAATCTATATTTGTATTCCTTTGAAAATCCAAATCCATGTTCGAAAAGATGCTCATAACCATGATTTACTTGTTTTTGTTTCAAAAAAAATTCATTCTTAGTGAAAAATCAGGTTCTGGGTGTGAATGGTGATTTTCTATATTTTGACGATCTAACGGGTGTCTTTTTCCAGTCGAAGTTATTACTCAATGTTCAATGGTCACGTGGCTTCTTTTGGTTGGTCAGGGGATGAAGGGAAAATGCTGTAATGTATCACTTTTTGATTTTTTAGCAAAAGGAAAATTTGGTCCCATAGCTCTACTCAAATCTGATTGGTTCTTTTGGTGCTTACGTGGCATCTTCTAATTGGATGGGGCATGGCAAGTTGTTTTTCAAAAAATTTGGATACTTTGGCAAAAAAATTGAACCTACTCCGCGGCCCTGCCAAGCTTTGATTAAAGCATTATTTAAGTGACTGGGAAAAAGTCTTACTTCGACACAGCAGGAGGACACGTGGAGGTTTCCGCTGCTTTTTCTGGACTTAGACAAATTTTTATGTAGATGGTACAGTTTGGCAAAATAGTGACACATGATGAGACCTCACTAGTTCAGGATCTCTGCTTTGGGTATCTATGTTGAAATTGTGCCATGAAGACACGTGGAGGCTTCCGCCGAAGCTTCCCATACTTAGTATTTTTTCAAAATGATTTTTGAGAAGCATAAGACATGTGGTGACCCCACGTTCATCCAAGGTTTTAACTTTTGGGGAACATCTCAAGATGTATCATTATGACACATAGCAGTTTTAAAATTCAAAGGGATGGGGAAGCGGACCATCTGATGTAACTTATATTTTTTACCTCTTGTCATCAAAAGGATTAAAATCTCAAAATGGCCCAGAAGCCCGACAAGAAGAAGGTCAAGGATGGCATTGAAAAAGTCAAGAGGCAGGGCATCGGAGGCAAATTTGATTTTTTTCCTCTTGTCATTAAAAAGATTAAAACATCAAAATGGCCAGCAGGCCCAATGGAGAAAAGTCAAAAGTTGCTCCAATCAATGGCGGAGGTGTGGACCTTCAGAGGAAAAATGGAAAAATTCCTTTTTTGGAAAAAGGATTTAAAAGTGAAAAAAGAAGCGTGGTTCTGATGGGACCCACATTGGGACACATGTCAGGCACATTTTTCAACGGCGGAGGCATGGAGAAAAATGTGAAAATTTTACATTTTTCCAAAAAAGTGTAAAATGAAAAAAGGAACCTGCATGCCCACTCTAAATTGGATCTCCCACATGGACAGTCAAAAGTGAAAATAGAAATCAATGGCATCTATGCATCTGTATCTGATTTTTTTTCCATTTTCACTCCAGAGCTCTTGTAAGTGCGAGTTTTCTTGATTTCTCGATGTTTCTTACATGCCAAATAGGGAAAGGGAGTTAATTTGATATCTAAGTTTGGTGAGGGAGATCTGGGGATGTCTTTTACCATTAAGATGAGATCTGACCTCTGGGCTCGATCTGATCTTTGATTTTTCCTTCCCAAGCATGCAAAGAACCAAATTTGACATATTAGGGGCAGAAGTTGTTGGCGAGCAGAGGGAAAAGTGATCTACTAGAATAAGGATTTTAATGCGGGAGATATTCAAAGAGATCCACTCCTTGAGCACTTGACAACTTTTTACAGATCTGATTCTGGGAATCACAATCAAGATCATGGCGAGCACTGATACACTAAATGTATCTAGTTTTGGGGGGAAAAAACCCTGTTGTAAAATGTTATAAATAGGCATGATTTTTCAGTTAAAAGGGTTAGAGGTATGAATGTTGGAGTGTTAGAGGTCATAACTGATTTTGTAAAAATCTTAATAGAGCCCGTCTTTCTGGGGGACTATTTGAGAAACCTGTATATCTTATTTTATTTTAAACTTGATCATGTCAAGGATGTTATGAGTGTATATCCATTGAAAGCTCTATGATTTTTCTATAAACTTTCCCCTAATGATAAGTTTAATAAAATTTGAGTTATTCTATGTTGACTCTAAGCAATTATTGTCTGATTTGTTTCATAATGTGTGCAAATAGTCCTATTTGTTCCTGTTGCAATCTTATACTGAAATTTTTGTGAAATCACACAGGATCTCATCCTTGTGATAGTTTGATGGTATTTTCAATTTCATTCCATGAAGAGGCTTCATCTTGGATGAGATAAACATATTTAAAATCAATTCACGGTCATTTGTTGATAAAGATTGTTTGTAAGTCTCCGGGTGTACCTTAGGTGTGCTTAATCAGAAAGTATAATGTTTAATTTTGTTTTCAAATTCGAGCCTTCGTATTGGAGTCTTAAATACTATGTGAAAACATGCTGATTTTGGGGTCCATTGAAGCACCCCTTCTGGTTGAAGGAACATCTTGACTATTTTGAAGATTTCTGTTGTGAAGTTACACATTATTGTAAAGTCCCTCCAAAGGTCTGGTATAATCAACTTTATCCTTCTTTACCTCCCACAATAATTCATTTAAAACAACCAATCATACCCATACTACCCCTGTTTGTCATGTATGTATACAAATGCATAATTTTTTTACCGCTAAAGCATGCAGAAACAATCAGGTTTTCATTGTCTTTAGTGGCCTGAACCTTGCTTATAAAATATCTCCATTATCTATAGCGACAACTCATGAGAATTAGGTTTTGTTGCATTGATCATATTATTTTCAAGGTCTTATTAATAATTTGACAAGGAAGGACATCTCCATCTCCTCCATAAATAGTAGGCTACAAAAGGGTCCTCTCACCCTCGTTGAAAGGCACAACCGTAAAGTAGTGAGGATAGGTCAAATCCTCTTGTGGTTACTACCCATTTCTCCACATATGAGTGAAAAAGAGCAAGTTGCATTTCATCCTTGGCTACAAAATGACACACTACATGCTTTACTTGTCTCTAATCTTCTTGTCAAACCTCTGATACTACTCAGCCTTTGAGGGAGAATTAATTTGGGTACCAACATGAGGGTCTTTTATTTGTTTTAAGGGTTGCAAGGGTTATAAATATAAACTAAGTTTAATTACTTTTATTTAATCATCTCTACTCATTCATAAGGTTCTCGAAGTGAATTTAATAATTAAATATTATTAGTTTATTTATAACAACATTACAGGACCCAACCCACTCTAAGGTTCCACATATTTTTTTTAATTTAAATTGTAGCCATTTAATCATCTTCTCTAAGTCAGTGGTTTCAATCTACTTCACAATTTAACTTTAATTTTCCATACCTATCACTTATTTTACTAAGTATACATATAAGAAAAAGTTTAGATCAAGAAGGGATTGGATTGTAAAAATCATTCAAAAACATATAAGTTAAATAGAAAATTAATTCCCTTGTGAAATTTTAACAAGCGGATTTTATAAACATTATAAGTAAAAAAAAAAATCCCATCCATGAAATGAATAAATAAATTAAACTATTCAATTAATGTCAAATGAACAAACTTTGAATATATGCAAAGAAGTGTTTACCTTATCCTAAATCATATTGCATCCAAATTTCCTTACATAAATGTTTTGACTTGCAGTTCCACTAAGGTCCAGAAAATGATCAAGAGTTTTATAACAATGTGTTAGAATATTATTCAATGATTAATGTTAGGGGCAGAGAATCTTGGGTAGGGTTGAGTGGAGTATATATTCTGTCAAAGTGGATTTCATCTTTTGTAATGAGAGGATGTTGTATGAAATCACATGGATATTGAGTTTTGTAGACCATGGACATCTAGCAGATGTTTTTTGGATGGAGTATAAGGATTTTCATTTAATTATATTTAAAGAAAAGGGATATGGGAAAACGCATGTTGATTTAGGAATATGAAATATTCACATTTGTAGGTAGTGATGAATGAAACTTTGTGAATCTTTTAGGGTGGGGAGGATATGGACACTAATGGAAATTATTTGAGGCTTGCCCCCATAGGTGTCAGACATTGTAGTCACTCTTTATCCTATGAAGATCTCCGATTGTGTATCAGGTAAAATGTTAAAAAATTATGTTGCCTCTTTCTCTTTACTAAGCCTGTGCATTGGATGGAACAAAAGATTGGGGTCTCGATTATTATTTTTGGTGGGAATGTTGGCAAGCCAAAATATTTTTTGATTGGTTGTGTGGAATGAGATTTAATGTCCACAAAAATTCAATGTATTCCACATATATTTTATTAATAGTGAATAAAGTTATCAAATTTACTATGACTTTAAAATATGTGTCAAAATTTATTCTTAATATATAACATCCTTTGATATTCTAAAGTACTTTATCTTTTTATTGTGTTATCATATTTGTATCATTTTTCAACACTTATATTATTTTAAAATACACAATAATTTAATTAAAAAAATCCCAAAAGTTACAAAACCGTTTGAAAGTGAGGATTTTTAGGTTGGGGGATACTAAGGGAAAATACATTTAGACTTAATTTGAAAATTTTTAGTGTCGACAAACAAAGGTATGATAATTATGTTGATTTGGGAACTCTCTAAAGTAATACTACATAAGTAAATCTCAGTTATCAACAGGTGGTTAGATTTTTCCTACCCAAACTGCTAGGGTCAAAGTATACAACTGTGTTCATCTTTTTTTTATTGGGAGAGAGACAAGAGTGCAAAAATATTAGAATGAAATTACACAATTCTAGAGTGTGAATATGTACAAGGAGAGAAAGCAGTTAAGGTGTAACCATATGATAGAAAGGAATAAATTCCCGAGTTGGTACAATGTATTATTAATTTTGCTAACACTCCCACACTTAATGCATTGTTTACAAAAATATCTTATTTCCAAATCATGGAACCCACTTATTGTAAATAAGTAAAAAGTTTACTGCACTCTCTGTGTGTCCTTCTCAACTTTTGAGGAAATCAAACAACACATCCAACATACAATTCACATAACAGAGGTAAATATAGTTGTGCTATAATTTGTCCCCTCAGTTTATTCCTATCTGTAATGCCTTGTTTTGATACCTTTTTCCCTGTTGCTTTTCGTCAAATGAGTATTCAAGTTAACTTTTTGATCGATTAGGTGGTTTATGTAGTGATGCTACTGCGTAAAGTTCTAAAGGAATATTTAAATTTGATTTCAAGGGTGAATTGGGTTTTTTAAGGGGCCTAAAATGTCTTTTAGCTAAGTTTACATCATTTCCCCTTGACTGAGCTTGAGCTCCACGCATACATTGGATTTAATAGCTAATTAATAAGAAATGTATACCTACACCCACCAATCTACTATTCTTTGTGTTTGGTGTGAGGGACAAGCTTGTCCTTGGGCTAGATTTAATTGTTTGGTTGCTTGTTGGTAGGTGGGGGGTGGATCAACACCTGCCAATTTTAAATCCCTTTATTGATGACACCTCAATGTATACACCCTCCCTTCTGGCCGCCTACCTTTTAAGACTGTATTATGGTTGAATTTGCCTCATTTTATTTTTACCTTGATCTTACTTGGTTCGTCAGCGGTGTGGATTTGGTGGGTCTGTGAGTTAAGGCTTTGAATATTTCAAGAATTTTTTCAAACTCTTCTCTCTCTTGCATCGTGTTATTCTTCCACGTTTGCATTCTCAGCTTCGAGGGTTCCTGTGACTCCATCCTTCAAACCGTTTACTTGGTGCCTCATTGGATGTCCATTCTTGTTCCAAAGCTTCTATTTTCTTTCTTGGGCCAGGTGTATTCTGATTGGGTGATTTGAGCAGGTCGTTTTATTCTATTTTTTTCCTTTTTGTGATTTTCCTACAATTGTGGTGTCCCCATAAGACTGCATATATTTGAGGCATTCTGCCAACATTTTCAAGCCTCGTGTATACTTCAATATTTTTCTTACCTAGCCTGGAGGCACTTGCAAGTACTGCTGTCAAAAATCCGTCCCTTTTTCGTTTGATGGATGTCAGTGTTCCTACTCTAGCATCCCCTTTTTGTTCTACCTGTGTGAGAGGCAGATATCTACAGATGGGGGTGAAGGGAAGAGGACGTTAAACACACTCCTTGCTATTCATGTTTTTTACTTTTTGAGAACCTGCAACTGTAGCATTTGACTGAAGATCCTTCCCTTGCATGGGTGGTTATCCAATCCCATTTCAAAGATTATTTTAGATCTCTTCAGACATTGGCAATTTGAGTTGGCCATGTTTTCTGCAGGCCCCTCTTATACATATCCTTCTATCACGGTATCCCCTTGAGACCACATCTCCTTGAGGAATTTGGTCAAGCAGTTTACCTACCTTGTGTTTTCTTAAACATTTTACATACGTGGTAGCTTAGGATCTTACTTCTACATCTGTTTTGAAAACATGTTCCTTTTTGCTTCATGGGATGTCCATATCATGCTTCATCCATGCCATTTAAGACGTAGGTTGTGAGGATGTTGTAAGGTTGTGGAGTATGGATTTATCCCTATTTTTCAAGTGTGTATTGTGCCTTTTTCAATAAACCCATTTTGTTTATACCATAGTCATGGAGATCCATGAGACCAATGTTCTTTTTGTTTGACATTACTTATAATGGAGCTCTCTTCCCATGCTAAACATGTACGAGAATGGATTTGGAGTTCCCAACCAATAGAAGAGGGGAGATTCGACCTAAAGATTGTTGTTGTTTGTCTGTGTGGTGTCCATGTGACTGGTAGAAGCTTGAAACCAGGCAAGATAATTCTACTCATTGCTAGATTTTCTATATTTAAAAATATCATGAAATTGAACCACCCTTTGGCTGAAATTGGTTTTTGGCTGTTGCTTTTGTTGTGGGTTTGGATGCCTTGTTGGGAAATATATCCTTTCCTCCTTATATCTTCTTGTTTTAGCTATTATCATTGTCAGTGTGCTAGTGGACAACATAGGTATGTTTCCTCTCCTCTGGGTATTTTGTTTTCTTGCTCAAGTGATCAACCTTCGATAGTTTTATCTATATTCCTTCGTTTAAGTGTCAACTTTATCATGTTGTTTATAACTAGTAATTTATGTTGGGTAATCCATCCTGCAGTAACTATGAACATCTTTCTTTTCACACGATCTTATCATGATTTTTGTTGCACTTTGTTAGCTCACTCTCAAGCACCCTTTGATAACCTTTTGATCCTGAGAAAGAAAGATTGTAGGATTGGATTTATCAATGCTTGTGCTATCCGTGTTGGAGTTTTGGTTTAAAAACTTTTAGAATGTAAAAGTTTGAGGGGAAAATATTCAAATGTTGCTTGTTTATAATCCATGTTGATCATCGGACTTGTTCCTAGATTGTGAAAGTATTCCTTATGAGACACCTTGACCATCCTCATCAAGCTCGAACCGTAACCAATTTTGAATCACCTAAGTTCGATGTTACAATTGTGCAATTCTAGTACCCAACTTCTACTAGAATTTCCTTGGTTTATTTCCCTCTCAGGAAGATTGTTGGTGGCATATTCTATTGTCTATCTTTTTGTTTTATATTTTATAATGTTAATGTTGTTAATTAAGATTGGTCGAATTTCTATGCATATAAATACCTTAATGATTTGCGATGGAAATTGATATGAACGTTATTCAAAATTGGGGTAAACTAAATACGCATCAATAATCTTATTGATTTATAATGGAAGGTGTTGTTTTGATAAAGGAACTTAGTAATATAGGTTAGTACCTATGTGAGAATGGATTTTAAAGATTTTTTGTTGAGAAAGAGTTAATTTTTATTTATAATTTAATCGAACCTTAGAATTTTTTTTGGAGGTTTGTGAATCCTTAGTGTTATAAAAATTGAATGATGTTTTTAATGCTCTTGTTTAACAAAAATCCCTTTTTATCTCACTTTTCCTTACTAGTCTATAAGGGAAGTGGTCTTTTCTTGAATGACTGTGAAATTCCTTGGAGTCAATGGATGAAACTAGTATTAATTGCCTTCCCTTTTTAAAAAATGTTGAGTGGTGGTCATATATTAGGTTTCCATACTTTAATCTATATGAATACATGATTAAAATTTTTATAGACTCAACCTTTCCTGTTAACATTTGTAGCCCGTGTATCCTCCTAGATTCATTGTTCAATTTTTTCATTTCAGAATCTAGCATCATAGCCTGTGCTTTTGGTACCTTTGAAAAATTTAGACTGTTGTTTTGAATATTAGTTCTCAATATTATAACCTAATTATTTATTTGATGGAAACCTTGTTACACTAGATTGTTGCTTCTAACTTATCAGGCCAATCATCCCTTCTCAAATAATTGTTAAATTTTCATTGCTTTGAGACAATGTACATAACTGAAGTATAAGACTTTCTTCTTGTCAAAAAAATTCATGGCTTGTCCCCTTCCTAGCTCTTGGTGTTGAGCCCTCACATCTGAATAGTTGTGTGGGGTTAGAAGTGGGGAAAGAGTATCTATTCATCATATCATTATGTCATCATGTTTTGTCAAGACAAATACGAAGTACTGAAAATTGGAAAAGAAGTTAAGTTTTAAGATCACATTGTGTTTGCATCATCATATATCAGCATCATGAAATACAAAAATAAATCATTCTGTTATCATTTCACATCCATTGCATATATTTTGAAGAGCATAGGAAAGAAAAATTCTAAACATCTAGAGTACACATGAGAGATAATCCAAAGAGAGTCAACTCAAATACAATGGAATGCCGAACCAAAAATAGAGTCTGTATATCATAATGAATCAATTTTGTATACAATGTCATCATGCATTAGGCATGGTCAAAAATGCTCACAACGAGCCCGAAACACACAAAAAAATTATATAATGTCAAAAAATAGTATCAAAGCAATAAAGGCTCAGTGGCCTGTCAATCCCTGTGGAGTCCCTCAAATGGTGTGTGCCCGCACCTAGGGCTCTTGCTACAACTACAACGGTGCTGAGATTGGACTGAATGGTGTGAGTGCTCATGGTGGCACCCATTACCCATAGCCTCACTATGAGAATGGCTTCATCTCATCAGGTGCTCAGTGGTCTCAAACCCAACTACTATGGCATGAAGGGAGGTCACCATCTCCACAATCTTCCAGATAGGATAAAATATGTCAATATGTCTAACAATGGCTAAGGGATTCCCTGAATTAGCAGCTAACTCATCTCGATTCTTCCCTGCTCAGGGGATCAACAGGGTGTCCACACATACTCACCAGATGAGCTCTCGCCACTCATGTGTGAATGCTACAAAAAGGAAAAGAAAAGATAGTGAGCAAATGAAAATTAAAAAATACAACTCAAAAGAGAATACTAAACTAAACCTACGAAAATAAATAAGAAAAAATAGAGAGAGGGGTAGTGAACATACTCGGGTTCTGGGAATCCGTGTGGGATCAACGGCTACTGCGGCAAGTGCTTCTGGTGGCTGTGGAGCCTCCCTGAATCCAAAGGCGTGGTGTTATCCCATCACGGAGTCATCATCTCCTCCAAAGTTCTCCTCTAATACTAGAGTCTCTCTCTCCGCACTCGCCTCCTCATGTGTTTCTCTAAGGATCTCCTGGGTGTCATGCCACTCAGGGTCTTTTTCATATCCCTCTGAAGGTCCTGCCCCCCTCATCCTCCTCTCTCCCCCAACTCCCCCTCTGTGTCGTCTCCCACCTCTTCCTCAGAATTAGAGTCCAATTCAATCGGTTCATCCTCCTCCCCACTGTGAGTAGGAGCCACCCCAATCTGAAGTAAAGGTGCTTGAGGATCACAAAATACTTTTTAAGCTTGAACTATGTGCCTAACTTCAATAGGCACACTAGGAATAATAATTGTCTAGCCAAGATCCCCTCTAAGACCTCTCTGTGCCTCCTAGATAGTCCTGTAAACAGGTGTCACTGGAGGAAGCATGACAGGGTATGGAATACCAAACTGCTGAGGTACCCAATCAAAGGGATGAATCTCTAGTCACCCGGCCCTATCAACTAGCTTTCTCCTGGAAGAGCAAGCTACCATCGTCGCAGTTTCCTCACCCCATATCCCTGCCATATCCTGATAGGGTGTGGGGGTCATTTCGACCGTAGTTAGAGAGGCCACCGACTGATGTGGAGTTCAGAACACTGACATACCTATCCATCTAGCTTCCTGAACATCCCCTGGATCTGACACCTCCACTTCCCTACGATATGGGATGAAACGCTCGTAGACCTAACTCATAACCATAGTGGGGTGGCTCAATGACTACCCCTGCAATCTCACGACTCTATATAAATCATGGTATGTGGTCCCTAAGATATCTGCTCTCTAGGCATACCTATGGCCATGAGCCTCGATCAGTGTAATGATGGGGGCCCGATCAGTACAAAAGTGTATCTCCTCCCTCTTCCCCGATCAGTCTCGAGGACAGGATACCCATGATGGCTTTCCGGAGGGTAGGAATGGGAGTAGTAGCAATAGAACAAACCTTTATTCCCTTCTTCAAGCAAGAAGAGATGATAACATCTCCCATGTATGTATCTTGTTGTCTCATCACGGATCTAGACCCCACTATCTCTAATGTCAGTTTCCTACCAAGTACTGGGAGACCAAGAATGTGATAGACATCCTCTAAATTGATAGTCCACTCCCCCCCTGACACCTGGGAACCAGAAAGTGTTCCTGTCTACATCTTAGTAAGAAAATAATTCATACATAATATGAATAGCAAGAGAAACATGTGGCACCCGTGCTATTTTCCAGATGCTTTCCTGTTGTAGAAGATTCGTCTTAGCCTGGGTAAGCTGATCTAAAATCCCAGGGAGCCAATACCAATCTATCTCTCTTTGATCCAATGTATGTACTCCACCTTTTTCTGCATCCACAAAAACATGAGAAAAGAGCAAGTTAGTAAAGCGTGCCACACAATTATCTCATAAAAAACATAGTAAACTCTCAAAAATCCAAAAAAAAATCAAGTTTTGAGCATGTTTTTACGTTTTGTCCAGAATCACCGCCCAGTGCAGGGTGGTGGTTCCTGGACTACCACCCTGATTTGGGCGGCGGTCTTGAGACTGATGCCTTGATTTTAATGGTGGTCCTAAACCAAATTTAAAAATGTGCCATGAACCCTAAGGAAGACTAAAAAATGCTAAAATTGACCATTTTTGCTAGAACAAAAGCATGACCTATGGGCATCCCCCCTAAAGACTTATCCAAGACAATTTTTTTAAAAAAATATCCCCCTAGGTGAAGTTCTCAACATTTAAACATTTAGGGTACCAAAGGACAAAGAAGGAAATAACTATCCTGGGAGTGCGTTGGTCGATCTCCCACACATGGAGGCATGATCACGATCTCGACACGAACGTATTGAATGTATTCTCGTCGAAAACAGTCACTGTAAATCCAGAGCTCCAAATCAACCAAACAATCCAAATCAACAATGCACAAATGAATTAGAAAATGAATTTGTTTTGATATATATATGGTCTTTATAACCTTGTCTTAAGTATATGTGTTCACAAGGTTGGAGCGTTGGCGCAGGTATATATTTACATCCCCGCGCAAATGGTAAGTCCTCTTGTTGTTTTAATTTAGTGTTTATTTTTTGATAATTTATCTATCTACACTTGAGTCTTCTTTTCTCTTACAGGTAGCAGGAGTTTTGGATGACAAGATTTCAACACATGGGCATGTCAGGTATAGCTTCTAGCTCTCCATTTCGGGAATGCCATACTCCAATTTTACGTTTTATGCCTCTTTCATGGCTAAGACGCTTCACCGAGGGGGCAATATGTATGCACCCAAAATTACATGTGTTACATTGGCGGAAAAATAGTCATAAAGGTCCCCAATGATGATTCAAAATCCTTTCAAGAAGGCGTTCAAGCTCCAAAAACCCATTTGCAGTATATATTTGTGGCCTAGATAGCCTTACTTATCTTTTCCTAGCATTTCTCCCTTTTCCCCTTTCATTATGTGTTTGTTTTAGCCTTTAGTGCAAGAACCGCTACCCTGCATGGGAGGCAGTTCACAAACCGCCGCCCTACACAGGGAGGTGGTCTTAATCAATTTTTCTAGAATTATCACGTGAGAAATTACATGTGATGATTCACTTAAGTTTATCTTTTGAACCGTCCGTGAGTCGAATTTGCTATAAATAGCTCCATTTGCTTGGTTCTCCTAGTTCCTTCTATTTTTAAATAGATTTAATGAGTGGAACTACCTCTTCAATTCCTTATGCATGAAGTAACCTTCTAGCCTCTATTCCTATATATTCCATGCTTGTATTCAAGAAAAATGCTGATAATTTTGTGTATCTTGCATTATTTTGCTGTAATAATTGTGCTAGGAATTGCATAGCCAAGTTCAGATCTCTTGTGCTATCCTTCTTCTACCTGCATTAAGCCCAAATTAGTTCCAAGCTGCCATAGCTCAAGCACCATCCTCTTGTTGTTGTTCTTTGCATTCCCATCCTTGGAATCACATGAATGCTCAGAGAATGAAAGGAAAGAACTGAGGGGACAGATAATCATACTTCTGGATTTTCCAAAGCTCTTGCTCTTCCAGATTGGAGTTGTCTATTTGTTTTCTTTGTTTTGTCAAATTTCATGTCAAATAGAATAGAGAAACAATTCATTTCAATTAATCAAATAGTTACAAGTAGATCAAGTCAATAGGAAGTTTTCTCTTCAATATTGCAAGGGAAATAGTGGGCGAATGATAGCTCTATTAGAGTCGTGATTTATTCTTCACTTTTGAGGTAGAGTTGAAGAGATTTTATTTGAAATAGAGTAGATCTTAGACTTAGATTAACACATCTGCCCAAATAGCTAGCTACATCTAGCCAACTATTTGTTTTCTTAAAATTGTTTGTTAGATTAGATGCATTGTCTGAAAAGTTAGAAAAGCACAAAAATATTTATTTCCATATATTAGCTTGCTTTATTGTTTTGTTCTTTTATATTGAGAAAACACCAAAAATATAGTTTACATTTCATTTGATATATATTTTATTCACCGAAAACGAATCAAATTCATATTGTATGACCATCAATGGTCCGCATCAGGAAAAGACCTACGGTTGTGATCCTCTGGTCCCACAACCAACGGGTAAGAGTTAGTAACTGAAATTGACACAAGTATGCACTTAACAATCTTACGCACACCCACCACATACACAGAGAAAATAAGACAGTTAGAGACTTTAAACGTAGCTACTAACAAAGCCTATGACTTTTGGACTTCTCTTGGGAATAGGATTTGACTGTATGTATGACCATTCTAGGGCCTCAGCCTCAACAAGTCTTTGGTTATGGCCCACAGGTCCCGCAACCCAATGGACCTACTAGTCAGTTAGATATCAATATTATCCTACACATGAAAGTATTCATATTCTTACCGCTTCCACCTAATATTATCACACAGCTTTCATTGTTAAACATAACAACCACTCAGGCTAAGACTTTCTATATGAGACCATAGAATCTCCCTTAGTTCCTGCAGCTCTGCTACATATCTTGTCTTAATTTCCATGACCTTGTCTGGAAACCCATAAGAGGCACCTACAAGCTATTTTCCATGTATTCCACAACCCACCAATAAAATCTCGGTTGACTTAGACATCGATTGGAGTCTCCGATTAGCTATTATATCAAACCCTACCATCACACCCCTTCAAGTTAGGAAAGAATTTTTTGCATTATATTCAAATATTCCATTATTTCATGTCGAAGACATAAGGTTTCTAAATTATATTGGTCACCACCATCACTTTCACTCCCATTTCAAATTCCACACCAGTTGTCTCGGCATGACCTTGGGAAGTCGGGTGCGCAGAAGGTCACGTGTTGATTTTCTATCATACAATTATGCTTGTTTGAAATAGACTTGTTTATTAGGTTGTAGGAGAAATGAGAATGGGGGTAAAACTTGTGGGAGGCATAAGAGAAAATGTTTTGGGATTTTAGGAGGGAGTTGGGTTGGGATGTTCACCTTGTTGATAAATATGTCTTGTATTTATCTTGTCATTATCTTGAGGGGGGCATAAGAGTGAGGGAGTACTAAGAGTGGGTTTATTTCTTCAGGGAGTCATAAGAGTGGTGTATTTTCTTGGAGGGAGGCATACAATTGTTGTGTGTATGGAAATGGAATTTTTACAAGCTCATAGGTGTACACCCAAGCCCTTCAGAGGCATAAGAAGAACCCACATGTTCCTTTCTCCTCCATGGCTTTATTATGAAGTCTCTTTGTTTTGATATTATTGGTTGGTTGTAAATAAATTGGTATTGTGTTATTTCATTGTTTTGTCTTGATTGAATGTGTGTGTGGAAGCCATTTTTGATTTGTCAAGGTTATCTAAATAGCCCTCATTGCTTCCTTGTTGGGGCTCGGGGGCCAATGAGGAAGAAGGATTCTCTCTATCATTGGATCTTTTGGTTGGTTGGAGAGCATTGCCTACTCCCCCATTTTGTTGTGTGCATGGCTTGATGAAGATGGTAAACTCTAAATATGAAGTTCTCTTGTTGAAGAAAGGCATGTGAAGTTGTAGCTTGCAATATTAATATCCCTCAACTTGTAAAATATATAAATAGTATATGGGATGTAATTTGATATTTTGGTTAGATCCATGTAAGTGGTTTATTATGATTTAAATTACTTCATATGAAAGTGAGCCTTGTAATGATTTTTTATGGAAATTAAGTTCTCACAATTCAGTGTTGTGTTTAGAATTTACATTGCAAATGTGTTTAATTTTAAAGGCTAGTATTCTTGGGTGCAAGCTAAATGTTGATTTGTTTTTGTATTTTTGACAATATTTTTTTACTTTAATATTGAAATATATTTCATTAAGAATAGGTTTCTTTCCCCTTATCCTACTACTTGTACAAAATGCTTAAATAGAAATTTATTTATTATTACAATTTTCCTCCTTGTTGCAATTGGAATCATTGTAAGAAAATGAGTGAACCTCAACCAATTATATACCCTTTAGATGGTTTTTTTTTTAAATTAAAAATGATAAATTATTAAATTTTAATAAATACACAATTGTGCACCACTACTATTGCCTAGGTTCTTACAAATTTTATCCTTACCAAATTTACAAGTGTAACACTTATTCTACCACACTAGTTGCTTTTCCCTATTGCTTTTGGAGACTCAATTAATATATATATATATATATATATATATATATATATATATATATATATATATATATATATGATTAGTGTATAATGGTTATATATTAATAATCTAATCTTGGGTTATTCTCACAATATCTATATTATCATTGTATAAACCTTTACTAATAGAAATTAATATAGTTTGCATATTACAATAAATACATATTTTACTAATATAAATTAATAACAGAAAAAAACTTATATTTTGATCCTTGGCGCATTTGAGGGGAACGGGAGGCTTTGAGTTAAAAACTTTAATTAAACAAAAATGAAAAAATAGAAGTGATGTTGTTGTTTGCTGGCCGTAGGCCACGACTAAAGGGATTGGAACTGTTATTAAATAAGAGGATGGGGAGGAGGGGTGCCGCCCCCACCCCCAACTCATTCCTTTTAAATTATGGGGTGGGGGTGGGGTTGGCGCCCCTCCCCCCAATACATTCAACCCCATGTTTAGTATAAACATTTAAACCTCCTTCCTTTAAATCATATGGCCATTAAGCTTTTGTGGTCTATTTAAGTTTTCTCGCTTTTCGTGGCTTCTTACCAGGTCAGTGCGCTTTGAATCTTGCGCGGATTTTTTTTTCCAATGTGTGTGTGTGTGTGTGTGTGTGTGTGTGTGTGTGTGTGTGTGTGTGTGTGTGTGTGTGTGTGTGTGTGTGTTTTGTATACACACTAGGTTTTATATATTTATATTAAAAAAAAGAAATGTAATATGTAATTATAAATATGTAGAAATTTTGTAGTAATCCAAATGGATTTTTGTTACACCTTGGTTACCCAAGAAACTTGCAAGTAAAATGTCATCTAAAAATAAGCATGGAAAGGGAAGAAATACCCACAACCTGATTTGGGTAGTTTATTTGCAAATAAGATGCAAATAATATCCAGAGAATGACATTTTGAGGATAAGAAAACCCGAGGAGAGGGATGTTAAAACTATCACTCTTCTTATGAGTATCCAGCCAAGGGTTTGAGCTTCCTTCCAAAGCTTCATCCTCTTGCCCTCTTCCTTAACTTGCAACACAAAACAAGATAAAATGAGAGATTAGATTTAGAAAATGAATATATTGTATTCCATAAGGAAATCTAGGGTTTCTTTTCAAACCTAAATCTAAGGGCTAGGAAATATTAAATCTAATGGCGGAGGATGCACCCTACATCACTTAAGTGATGGGGTATTTAAGTGTGATTGTTTTAATTAAAATATGTGTGTGTAATGTCAAGTGGGGTCTAGAGGGTTAGACCATGTTGTGTACCCTTGACACCTTAGGTATTAAACAATGTTAATTTGTTTTATTTTAAAATAGGATATTATCAATCTTTCCTAATCAAATGTTGGTTTAATTTGGGTCCATTCAATAAATAGAATTAATAAGACCCTTAGGGCTAAATAGTGAGGAGTACAATGGATTAATATTGAATTTAAGCAATATAACTTATTAGGGTTGGGCCAAAGGTAAATAACTATTATTTTTTAGTCCCGAATTCCATTTTATAGTTTCAAATTTTGTAATATGGATTTAATTAAAATCCTAGCTAAGGCCTTGAAACCTTTCAAAAACTAAAAATTTATTCCATAATTTTTGTTGTTGCTTTCAGGTTTCTCAAGGCTTTATGTAGGAAATATTTGGGCGTTACAAAGTGCACCCAACATGTGGAATATGATGATTTCACATTTTCTAGCAAGCTTCTAACTTGAGAAAATAAAAAATCTTAGATATAGGTTGTGGACACCCACCAAAGCAATATCAAAGAGAAAGATTTTTACTTTCAATAATACTTATCTATTTCCTCATAAATTTACAACAAATATAATGAAAAAATTAAATAAATATGAATTATTTTATTAAATATTCGAAAAACCATTTTCTTAATGGAAAACTAAAAACGTGTATTAAATTAATTTTTTTTAAAAACTAAATATATTATTGATAAATGTGCGAGGAAATTTAGTTAAGTTTAATTTCTTAAAAATGATTTTATTTGATAACGTAAAAAAAAATGACATTTGATATTTTTGAACTAATTTTGTAACGGTGACAAACACCTCACACCAAGCTTATGCATCATGACATTTGGCTTGAAACAAGGTACGCCATTTGGAATTTTATTACTATGGGGATCTTCCTTTTTTCCTCTCAACTTTTTTAATGGACACAACACTGAACAGACAAGAGGGAGGGAGAGGTGATGTGGCTCAATGTAGGATGACACTTTATCTCCCTCAAATCCACATCACATTTACCCCACACACACCAAGGCATCATAAAGAGATAAGTGGAAATATTCCTTCACCAATTTTTCACACAAGTTCACTTTTACACATATCAATGATAAATTTAGAGTTTCAAAACATGTGGGCAATAATTTCCTCTTTCCTCTCAATTTTTCATGATGAAGGGACTAAATTGACCCCTTGGATCATAGGTTAGGTTAGGAGGGAATTCTAAAGAGTGTGGGACAAGTAAAACTTGTCTCAAAAGCTCTCAAATTTTTTCTCAAATCAAAAATCTGAGATTGGGCTTAGGAATTGCACACATACCAATGCCAAAAAAAAATTCAAATAAAATAGATGAAAGGAATTATGTATATTCCAAGAAATATCTATGCTTTACAAATCCACATAATCACATTAACCATTAACCCCTAACATTAACATAATCCAAGGCACTAAATAAACATAAAAGACATAAGGTGAAGCATTATCTCACTCAAAGAATTACATAATCAATTAAAGGGTACATTGATAACATAGAAATATAGGGTTACAAGGGTACTTTGGAACTAAATTAAAATCACAACATTCACAATAAAATAAACAACATAACCATAAGACAATAAAAATAAAACAAACACATACCTACCCATGGTCACATGTAAGGTGCCCCCCCATGGAGACCTTCAAAATATGACAAACAAGAAGGTGACACAAACACAAACACGACAGCTGCCAAGGTGACTGTGTTGTGTACACATAAAATTCCTTAATGGTTGGCCTTCCTAGTTCCTCCTTGTGTGTGTAATTTCATTTACCTGCAACCACAAAATAATACCACGTTTGAACTCATGTCCACATCAATATGTTAAGGAGATAAAAACACTCATAAATAATTCATCACATAATTTCATCATGCATCATGGTACACAATTCTATTCTAAATACAACATTTACAATTATCCAAAACTCACAATTCACATTTTACAACAATCACACAATTCACATATTGATCACATGATATCATCATGAAATAAATAAACCATGATATCAATGTACACATGGTTAGATGATGCATCAAAACATAATCGCAACTACTATGAATCCGAGATGTTAGTGTATAGTAAAGTAATGTTAAATCAACATGTGCTACAATATCCAATAGTGTCAACGAAGCATCCATACAATCCATGATAAAAGTCAGATCACAATGATAATAAAATCTCCATATAGTCTAATCACATGTCTCTAACGAGCTAAAGAGAATCAACAAAGAAAAAATAGGTGTCGAAGACGAGTGGGCACTACACATTACACATTCATATACTTGGTGTAAATGTTTTGATCTGCATTCATAAAATTTATTGTTAATATAGGTCTATTTTGGCTAATTTTGATGTTTTATTTTGTGATCTTATGTGTATGTAGGGTTCAAACACTTCCATTTTTACATCGAGGGGACAGACTCCTCGATATCATCATTTTGATACCCCCGTTCATACACCAAGAGCTCCTGATGAATGATCTGATATTGAGATGAAAATTCAACATGACCGAGATATTTTGGTTAGTGCGTGTAAATGTAAATAGTTTCATTAGCATGTTCTTATAAATGTTGAAAAATTATATATCAATTTTTGACAAAAAAAATTGTTTGCATGTTTGCAGGTTCAACTACAAGGGAGTTCTGAGCAAAAGAGGACTCGAAGTATGGATAACTTGGAGGATCTGAAGTTATATCATATATGTCCATCTATGTTTAAGTGAGGGACTTCTTCGAGAAATGCCAAGAGAGGGATATATTTGTATGATTAGGATATGTGTGTGTGTGTGTGTGTGTGTGTGTGTCTTATGACATTTTTTTGTATGCCTATGTACATGGCATTATATGCATGTTCAAAATTATATATATTCCTATATGGAATTCACTTGATACTATATGACCTATTCATGAATTTTTATATTTATTTTGCATGTTAATACAATTTGGAACTCGATATTTTTGCATGAGACCTTACATTTGTGAGATTATTTTTAATGAAACTAATATGATGTGCACTTATCAATATAAGACATTATGGATTAATTTTTCATTTATTGGTGTTGTATACTAGCATTTTTAATGTGTAATATGCATGAAAATTTTGAAATAAATATTTATGTAATGTATGTATATAAATAGTTATCTAATTTAAGTAATAATTCATTCAATTTATCAATGTGTATATGAGTATTTACCTTACTTGTGCTTCTTCTTGTTCATGGTTTCTTTGTACTCTGGTTACTATCTTATCATGCACCTACTACATTATTTAATTCTTCTTATTCTTCTCCCCTATTAGAACACCTCAGAAAATCATTAGTACCATCACCAACTTGATTCATAAGGCTCCAAACACCATTGTTGTTCATCTTACCAAAATTGTCAACTATGCCCCTTAAGACAATGTTTATGGAAATAGGCATGGATAGAAGGATATAAGGATACCCAAAAATTATTATAAGCTTAATTATTTCACTTTCTCCATCTCTAAGGTCCTCCCCAAATACTAGACTCCAACTCCTTATACAAATCCTTATAGCTCACCTTTTCGCTTTTCGCTCTTGAAGCACTAACTAGCCTTGTCCCACTATACTGTGTAGCATATATCCACTTGTACAAGGTTTCGTAGGAGAGGTATTCATAATTAATAGAGGCTTTAAGGAGGTTCCTCCACCGTGCCAAAACAATAATTGTATTCTCATGAATAAACCTGGCGGTGATTTCGTAATCTCAAAAACATACTTATCATAATAATGGCAAATAAATCCAACTGATAACAATTAAGCATCAATAAGTAAATTGCTGGCAAGAAAAATAATGTTTACCACGTGCCACCTCAAAATTTCAAATTTCTTTTCATTTAAATTTAATTCAAGAAATGTTGGGGGAAATGAACTCGCCATTTTCTTCATGCTTTCAGAGGTCCATAATGTCAATTCGCACCAAATTTGGCAACTATGGAGAACTTGAAAAGCTGAATTGTAGTTATAATGATAAGCTCAAAGCGAAGGAATGCATTTCCTAAGTAATTATAATAAGTTTTTTTTCTTTTTTGTTAATTCCCACTAAAACTAGCCTTTCTATTGCATCTTGATAAAAAACAAGTTCTCAGGAGCTGAGGGAGATTTTAAACTTATCACACAAGCATGAGTAGTTCTCTCTGATAATACCGGAAAGGCTACCTATGACACCAGGAGAAAAAAACAACAAGGGCACAACAGCACCTTCCACCAACTAAATTTCATAGGAACTACCACTACCATTGGCATTGCCAACAACCTAAATGGGAATAATTCTTAAAGTGTGGATTTGTTATCCTGTAAAATTAACAAGGGAAATTTGTAGGTAACTATAACAAAATTCTGTTTCGACCCCTAAGGAGGTTTGACAACATTTGAAGGAGCCCAAAAGTTCCTTTCAAAAAATTAGGATGTTGTAAGACTTAGTCACTTTTTGCTAATCGTTCGGTGCACCCATCTTCATGTCGACATGATTGAAGTTGCGCCCCTTTTTACACTGGGCACAATTTTTAGAGTGTCGACACACCAAAATATGTGCCCCCTCTTAATCCTTCGGTGCACTCATTGTTATGTAAACATCACTAAAGTTACACTCCTTTGGTCCTTTAGTGCTGAAAATATCGTTTCAACATCATGAAACATGCGCTAAGCATTTTTCTGAGCGCTAAAAATGTTGTGTTGATGTTAATAAAATTACACTAAGGAGCATTTTTCCTCATTTCGACGCTCTAAAAAGTGCACCACAGGTGGTTGGTGAGGTAATAAATGCCATTTTTTCTATAAATATGCGCCCGACACCTGTCATTTTCACAAATTGAAAATTGTGAAAGGTATTTTCTCTGTGCCTGTCAGCCATCCTTGTAAACCCCCGCGTGCCATTTTTCGAGCTCGTGGACCCCATGTCATTCTTCATCTTTTATAAATCTAGGTAAGTGGCTCCTCTCCTTGTCATTTTTGTTTTTTTGTGTTAGGTATTAGGGTTGGTGTAAAAATATTAAATCTAAAAGAACCTAACAATATATCAAGCCAGCTAAAGCCCTTTTGCCTCTCCTTCAAGATCTGTAAATTTGTAAGACCCCTTCCTCCGAAGAAACCAAGAAACCCATCTTTCCCTGCTTGTTGCCTTGCCAAAAAAAACCCTCTCTTTGCCATCTGCCAAATCCAAAACAGAGAGGAAGAGAAATCAAGAAATTACAAAAATTATGAAACTTATGAAACCCTTGGCTCACGTTTTTTCCGTGTTACAGCTCTCACAGTTGTGCTTTGGCACACCTTAAACACATGCAACATAAAAACTTTATGCGCCCAATGAAAACAAAATGTTCCTAAGGCATAGGTGCAACTTCCTCAACATCAACATGAAATGTTGTCTGCTGTAAACCCGTGCCTATGATAAACTCTTTGGCGCCAAAATTTGCATGTTGACATCCAGAAAACCGTGCCCTTTCTAAACTTGGTGCAAATTTTCCCTGGTCAACACCAAGCACAATTTTATTCATGTTGACACTTTCCTAAATGCACCCCTTCTAACTTAGCACAAAAATTTGTATGCTGACACCCCAGAAAGTGCACCTAGTAATTTTAAGCCCTTGCAACCTACTCTAAACCTTTGCCTTGTGCCCTAAGCCTTATAATTTCTCGTTCTTCATTCTGTAAGCTTTCATTATGAATAACATGATGGTTGACATCACTCTTCTATGTTGGACCTCCTTGATTCTTCTTACAGAACAACAACATCCATCCTTGGGTTCAAATATGTCTTTATCAAGAAAAAAACCAACTAAAGCTAAACCTAAAAATAAGCAGTCAGAACAAGAGATGAAGTATAAGTATCAGAGAGTACGAATTCCTGACTCATATGCAGAGTGTAGCCTTGACATCAGAGACTCTAAGATAGGTCATGTTGACATGGATGACTTCTGGGTAAGGACCACCTAGGAAAGCAGTGGCCCATGGATGTATAAATTAGTAGGAAACATGTTGCACTTTGCAGCTGGGCTCCCAGTGAGTACCTTAAATAATGATTTCATCATGTTGGTTGCTCGGTGTTATAACAAGGACACTAGATGTGTCGAAGACAAAGAGCACAAGATGATCATCAACCTCACATCTCGTCACTTTGAGATGATCCTAGGCATCCCTCATCACAGGTAATATGTAGAAATAAGTAACGAAGACTGCAAGAAGACCTGGGATGATAATGAGGATAAATGCATGTAGATGGTGAACGAGCTTTATCTGAAGAACAAGAATCCCGTGAGCAGATAGCCACAAACCATCCACCATAGTGACTTCAATGAGGAGTTGAGTGATACAATCACCTTCTTAAACAGATTATTTGGGCTCCCTGATGCCCATTATTTCCACAAGTGGATGTTGAGATACCTGGAGACCATGAGAAAGAATGCACCCAATCAATGCTTTAGCGGGGGTGAAATCATCAGTGACACCATCTCCCAGCAGCTTTAACAAGTTCTAAAATCTGGGAATTTCTACATGAATTCCTATGTTTTGTACGTTGTTGCGTCAGAAAGAGATTTCATAGGGTTAGCTCAAAATGGGGTATGGCTCCAAGTTAAAATATATGAATTCTATCCAGAGCTAAGGATCGAGGCCAACATCTCCCAGTTCTCTAAAACTAATGATGCCTTCTTCTATGAGGTAATCTACTTGCTGAGGCCAAACATGAGACATGGTCAGACCAGCCTAAGTGTGATTGCTGCTACAAAGAAATGGGGAGTGTTGTTCAAAAAATTCCCCACATTCACAAACCTTAGAGATGTGAATTTTGAGGGAGAACCAATGAAGCTGCCAAGGTTTGCAGGCCCGAAGTTGATCATGTTGGAATTGTCAAGGCAGCTAATCACTTATCATGAGAAATGCATGAAGAGAAAGAAAGGAGGAACTCCATTCCCCCTTACAGTTGGACGATACACCTGCCCTACACTCACCAAAGCACGGGAGATGTATGTTGAGATATAGCTGCTAAATTTGAAGCACAACTTCCTAGCAAGGCCGACCTTTGACTACCGAAGTTTCCTCCCAAAGGTAAAAATTGATCCCATCCATGTTCCCGAGATCGAGGAAATTTTGATCGACCTAAAACATGAGAAAGACATTGGTGAAATGATCACTCCCAACTGGATCTGGAGGAGATCATCCACTATGGTGTTCCCATTGTCCCAAAGGAATTCTAAGAGATTGATCAAGAAATTGATCAGGTTTACCTTGACACAGATGGGGACAATTGGCCATTCATGAAGATCAAAAGAGCCAAAGTGCCAAAATCCATTCAGGAAAGGGTTAATCCCACAATGCAATGCACTGAACATTGGTGTAAATACAATGGTATCACCTACCTTGGAGTTGATTTTACTACTTCTTCTTCAGGTAGACCACCTCAAAGACCGACCCATGTGCTAAAAGGAAAAGGAAAATAAAAGGATGGTGAATCGAGTAGACAAGAAGAAACTCTTGAAGGCCTTCATTCTAATTCCGAGAAGCAAGTAGTTGACATGGTGTCTCCAGGTAAAGAAGAAACAACAGAGGTTTTAACGGATACATCCACCCAGGATGTTATCACAACTACAACTGTAGAGGTACCCAATGTTCCTTCTTCCATTTATTCTCCTCCTCCTATCATTCAAGCATCTAATCATATGGATGTGTCTTCTCCTCTTCCTTCCTCCCTTCCATCTCCCACCTATTCCATCTTCTCCTCTCTTGTAGATCTGTCACCCAGTATTCCCTCCATCTAATTTCAGATCCCTTTTGTTTCCATGTCCTTCTCTTCTCTTGTAGTAACTCCAAGCCCCACAAGCAGTGGTGCATTGCACTCCTTGTCAATGCCACCATCAAGTGTTTCAACACACTTCTCTGAGGCCTCTACAGTTGCTCCTCCTCTCACTCCCATTTCTTCTATTTCCTCTACTCCCACTCCCATAAGTCCTGGTTGGATCTCCAACCATCTGAGCCAGCATAAGAGGAAAGTTCCCATTACAGCCATGGATTTCTCCATCATTCCAAAGAAGGGAACCAAGAAGCAGAAAGTGATAACTCACTTTTCTAAAATCACTTTAGGGGAGAGAGTCATGGAGATAGCTTACCCAGACCCCACAAAGAAAAATGAGGATCTGTCTTCCACAGACTTCATAGTGACTCAAGTCACAATGGGGACCTCATCTGAAAACCTACAAGGGGAAGCCTTGTATGATGTGGATTCTCTCTGCAAGAAGCTCCAAGAAGAAAAAGAGGAGAAGAGTATACTCAAAGAAAAAAACAAACATATTCTACAAGCATTGCAGAAAATCGGAAACGCTCCTCCAGTAACTGCTGCCAAACCTATTCAAGTTCCCAGTCAAGAGAAAACAAATGATTATGTTAAGATTGGTGAAAAAGGTGCAGCAGTATCATCCTGGATCAAGTGAATCCTTAGATATGGTGAAGAAATGATTTGGAAATTCACAGTGCTCTATCAGGATGTAACTCAAGCAAATAAGGAGCTACAAGTAGTAGCACCCCCCCTATTTGAAGAGTTGGATAACGCCAAGTTGCAGTATGAAATTTTCTAAACCATGGTTAACTACTCACCTGATGACCTATTGAAGGTTGGCATTATCGATCACCCGCATGCACATAAAAGAGATTACTGGCTTGATCAAATGGAATATATCCTGGACAGAATGGATAAAATCAAAGACGAAGCCTTGGACGCACGATACAACATGGAGCAGACAGTTACAAAAATGTCTCCAGGGATGCTTAGTGAATTGTATAACTTGAGGGAAGCATATGATACATTCTAGTGCTTCAAATCTATCATCACTCAAGGTTTGGCACCAAAGGTCACTTTCAACGTAGATTCAATCAATAACCTCTTGGCCTACCATGACTTCATTGGATTTTTTATCGATGCATGCGAAACTTTCACCGAGTTACCTAACAAGATCAAGAATGAGAAAGAAACTTGCAAAGTCATTGGTGACCATTTTAAAGGTCCAGATCATGATCAAATTCAAGCAATGATTAGAAAGTTTATGGAATATCGAGGGTAGTGTCACATCGACTCTCTTGATCAAAAGTAGGATACCAAGTTCAAGCATAGGGATGATGAAGAGTAGTTTCTTCTTCCTGGGATCCAGTGATCTTTTTTGTAAATTATTTTAAAAACATGTTGGCATACATGATGACCTCATCCATGTTGCACCATGGGATGTAGCCATCCAAAAACTTGCCCAAGTCAACTATTGACTTTTTAGATATTTTGTAAGTGGTTGATTTAATTTTGTCTTCTTTCCTCTTCTCCTTCTATAAATACTTGAATACTTGTTGTATTCAAGGTGGACATTTTTTGTATGAAAAGGGAAGTGAGGAGAGAAAGAGTTTGTGTTTTCTTGTAACAGAAGAGATATTAATACATATATTCAAACTTTGTGCTTAATGTATGTGTTATTCACATCAGATCTTTCTTAAGTTAGATATATGTTTTAATTTTTTTGGATTCATTCCTATTATCATCATATGTTCATCAATATTGCTTTATTTGTTTATGCAAGTAGGTTTGGCTGTGTTTAATACCAGCCTAAAGCATAAACCTTCTGACCTTTCTGTCTTGGAATTTAGTTCTTTTCTTCCTTTAGAATTACCATCCTCCATTTGTTCCCTCCTACCTTTCTGTTCATTTTTGTAACTACCTCTACTAGGATGAGATCCCAAACCCCCTGAAGTTAGAATACTGTAGATTTGCACAGATTCCTGCTTGATAGATTAGCAATAAACCAGTTTCATTTTGCTCTCTCAAAGAGGGGCCATGCCCTATACACTGTTGGCCTGTTTCCCCATGACCTGCCTAACCGATAGTTTTTCAGACCAACAATTTTTGGTGACTATATTGGGGATCAAACTAAGGAAATAACTAAAAAAATGTAAAAATCACTACCAGATTGCAAATTTTAACCTTTTGTTAAAAAAAACAAAAAAATTACATAAGTGGTTGAAACTGAAAATTTCCTTATACAAATCCATAGATTTGGACTAGATAGGAGCTTTTAGTTCGCTAATGTTTTACAAAAACTTGTATATTTCAGTAGATCTGAGATTCTGACATTTTATGATATTTTCAAAACCTTGCAAAATTCATGTCAAAGATCAAAAAATCAGCCTACTAAATTGACCCACTTTTATCCTTATTAATCTTTGTTAGAAAACTGCAATCGGTTGTTATTAAAAAAAAGGGTAAATTAAATATTGAAGAAAGTACATGCTGCTGATTTTTTCCAGAAAAATTAGAAAATCAGCAAGTATAAACAAAAAGATTGTTGTAAATCTACTCTTAATTGTTGCAGATCTGAGCGGGTACGATGGTGGGTGAACCATTTACCTGCAGCAAAAGAGCTCATGGAAAATTTGATCCAATTTTTGATCTACTTCAAAGGCACAATTTCAGTATCACACCAACATGATTCCCATCACTAAGCTCAACGGATTGATCAGCAAGAATTTTCTCACCTCCTCGAAAGAGCTAGATTTCACAAAGTACCTCGACATCAACTTGCAGTGCTATATTACTAAGTGGAACCACGCTCCCTACTCATTTTCTTTTTCCTACTTTTCAAATGGTAGCAAATCTTCCTGTACTATGGGGAAATGCCATGGGTCCTCTAGCATTGCCGCATCTAGTCCATCCCCTCCCCAATAGAAATCACAAGAATTTCCTGAAATTTGATGGGAGCAGAAATCAAAGCACAGACGCACATATAGCTTCATTTATTATGTCATGCAACATTCTGGACATGACTCATGAGGACGTATCGGTATGTCTCTTTCTAGAGACCTTACAAGGGCCTGTAGCAGAATGGTTCTAGCACTTACCAACTGTATCCATCATCAATTGGAACACATTGCGGACTGCATTTGAAGACAAATACAAACCTTTAGAAGATTCATTTGTGTTATTATCGTAAATCACTCACATGAAGAAGGAGACCAATGAAACCATGCATGATTTTATCACCTAATTTAATTCACTGATCAACCATGTGCCATTTTCCATGATGCCAACATTAGAGAATCAAAAGTGTTTCTTCTTGAACTCCATGTGTTTGAAAGTAAGTTTCTTACTTTTATAGGAACAAATACCCACCTTGGTTCTTGCTCAAGCTACGGCCATTGAGATAGAAGACAACCTTCTTATATCCTGAGAGTTAAGATGAGATCCGTCAAAATCTAAAGCTTCAAATTCTTCTCAAGCTACCTCATCAGATCCAGCATTCCAGAAGATGGCGAATGACTTGCTCTCATAAAAGAAGAAATTGGCTCAAACATCGTCTACCACTCCGTATCAGGATATCCCATAGAGGAACTTCACTCCCAACAATGCCCCCCAAAGGCTGCATTTGCCTGCTGCTTCTCCAATGTTAGTAATTGAAGCCCCTCTGGTTAATGCTTTGGTTGAAATCGAAGAAGATGATCCAAATTACGAAGAACCTTTGTCGCAAGGTGAAGATGATCAAGATGTCAATGAACTGACTGGTGACTCTACTATTGGGTATATGGAATTTGAAGATGAGGAATCCGATGAAGAAGAGGGTACCCAAGGGTATGTGAGCGGACAATCATATGTAGTTTTCACTCACTCGTAAGGAAAAGAAGCAAAGGTTACTGCTGAAAAACAAAAGGAACAGGCTTTGGTAAATCCTCCTCTAACAATCGCTAAAACAGGCAATCCCCTTCCTACTCAACCTCTTATCAAACCTGTTATAAAGAAATCTTTTCCTCCCATTTATCCTCCAATTTAGCCCTTCTTAAGTCCCATAAAGACCAATAATCCTCCTCCACAAATGCAAAATGAAGGACTCATTCCTTCGTTAGCGTAACCTTGGTCACATTCGATATAATTGATCATGCCAAAAATACCAAGATCCAGATGTCTAAAGTTGAGTACCTTCAGTCCAACCCAGAGCAGCTTATAACATTAACTAAGTATATCCAAAGTTAGGCTACCATCCCTCCTCCCATTTCCCCAAAAGGAATTTTTCCAACTCCTCCTACGTCTCACGTAAACATTGCCTCGACTTCTGAATAGGGGAAAATTGAACCTTTTTACCTATCTCTCTAGATCAATGGCCATAAACTAAGCAACTGTATAATTGATTATGGAGCTTCTGACAATGTTATGCCAACAAAGGTCACCCATGTTTTGGGCCTCACACTTACTAAACCTTTTGGCAGATGCTACTCCATGGGAACCAAGTAGGTACCATTGATTGGTCAGATCAACAATGCACAATTTGCATTCATGGCATTTCCTAAGAAAAGGGTAAAAATGACTATTCTCGTAGCTGACATTCCAGCAGCATACAAGAAATTGCTAGGGAGGAGCTTCTGTAAAGAATTTGGTGGGGAAATTCATATGGACTAGTCCAAAGCAAGGATTTTTGTCAAAGGGGTGATGCAGACGTTGGAACCAGAATCATAAAAGAAATATTTAGTCACCAATTCTGATGACCCCAAGGCTTAGATTATTTTTGAATCATCAGGGAAATTATTTCTTGTCCACCGACTCAGATAGGATGCATGTTCTCATCCAAAAGGAGGATCTCAACAAAGTATGGAAATTACAGTTTGATCGTAGTCGTGCAACAAGTGGATGTGGTGTTGGGGTAGTTCTAATATCTCTTGAAGAGGATATTTTCCCTTTTTCTTTCAAGTTGCACTTCTTCAATACTAATAATACTACTAAATATGAATCCTTATTTCTTAGCATGCAAGCTACAAAAGAGAAAGGAATCAAGAATTTGAGAGTAAAAGGTGATGTTGAGATAATTGTCAATCAAGTAAAAGGGATATACAAAGTAAAAAATGACCAGCTAAGACACTATCACAATGTCGTATGGGATGTCATCGAAGAGTTTGATGCTTTCTCAATCAAAGCAGTTTCATGAGCCCAAAATGACATGGCTGATTCATTGGCCATCTCAGCCTCTCTCATGCTCCCTCACCCAAGGTTAAAAATAGATACATATACCATTGAGGTGGTTTTTTGCCCAAGTGTGCTAGATAATTTGTAGCACTGGAAAGTGTTCAATGATGACAACCAAGTCATCACCTTTTTGGAGAAAGCTGAAAATTTCAAAGAACTTCATTTCGATGGATCAACTTCTACGTGTCATGAGTCTCTCACCAGTCAAGCACATGAATCTGAAAAAGATCCTATGATAAAACTCAAAGGAAATAATATTCCTAAAGGTTTGGTTTCCTTAGAAAGATTATTTGATAATCATGACTTTTTTTTCAAGAAAAAGTGACAGGATGATCCTTCCTCTTCTCTAGAAACTGAATCTATGAATCTAGGTACTTTAGAACATCCTCATTTCATGAATATTGGGAAGTTTTGTACGCCTGAGGAAAAGTGAAAATTCGTTAAGTTGCTAAAAAAGTACAAGGATGTGTTAGCATGGTCTTATGCTGATTTGAAGTCTTTTAAGCCAAAGGACATTGGGCACAACATCCCACTCAAGGATGATGTCCAGCGTTTTCGTTAAAAGCAAAGACATTACAACCCCTAAATCTCAAGTACCATCCAAGCTGAAATTCATAAGATGCTGGAGGCAACAATTATTTTTCCAATTCATCATAGTACTTGGGTTGCAAATATTGTGCATGTGTAGAAGAATAATGGTGAGATACGCATATGCATGGACTTTCACAACTTGAAACAGTCATCCTTAAAAGATAACTATCCACTGCCAATAATGGATCAATTTCTACAGGCAGTAACCAGTTCAAAAATGTTTTCTATTCCTGACGGTTTTTCAGGTTACAATCAAATTCAATTCATGCCTGAAGACCAGTTCAAAACAGTGTTCACCACTCGTTGGGGTACTTTTTCCTATAAAAAAATTTCGTTTGGTTTGATCAATGTTGGCGCTACCTTCCAATGAGTAATGGACTTTGCATTCAAAGGTATGATGGAAAAAGTCATCATAGTTTACCTAGATGACCTGACCGTGTTCTCTAAAATATGAAGTGATCATTGCGATCATTTGGAACAATTCTTGATTAGATGCCTTGAGCATGGAATCTCGATAAATCCCAAGAAGTTAGTTTTTGGGGTCACCGAAGGAAAGCTGCTAGGACATGTCGTCAGCAGAGATGGAACTAAGATAGATGTCGAAAGGGTCAAGGCTATTCAGAGCCTTACTTTTCCTACAAGCAAGACTTGTGTTCACTCTTTCTTCAGAAAGGTAAATTTTCTTAGATGCTTTGTTCCTGATTTTGCTGAGAAGACTCGTCATATATCTAATATAATGAAAGGGTACCAAAAATTCCAATTGAGTGAGGAAGGTAGGACATCATTTGAAGACATAAAAACCTCTGTCACTCACAATCCTGTTCTAGTGTTTCCTGACTTCAAGAAATACTTCATCATGTATAGTTATGCGTCTGCGCATACTGTATTAGCTATCCTGATTCAAAAGAACTCCAGGGATATTAAATCCCTGATTTCTTTCATGATATATCCTCTTAAGCCTTATGAACTGAAGATGTCACAATTGGAAAAGCATGCCTTTGCCATGGTAAAAGCAGTCAAAACTTCTGCTACTATATTATGAATTCTCATACAGTGGTGTTGGTTCCTGACACGGCTGTTAAGTCTATACTGACTCAACAGGAGTTAGGGAGCTTATGAGGGAACTGGATCACAAAGGTCCAAGAATACAACCTAGATATCAAACCAACCAAGTTGGTAAGAGGTAAAGGCCTCTGTCAGCTAATGGCTGAAAACAAAGGCTCAGAGGTACCTGAAGAGAAAGTTGATCACGTTGATGGAGAGCAAAATGAACTGGAGAAAGAGGATTCTTTGCCCATGGTTCTGTTTATCGCAACCAACGACTAATGGTATTCTGATATCACATTCTTTCTCACCTATGGCAAGTGCTCAAATCACCTAACCAAAAAGTAAAAGTGAACGGTGAAGCTTAGATCTGTAAGATATGTCATATGGGAAGATGGATTGTACAAACGTGGAATTAATGGCATTTTTCTACGATGTGTTGATAAGGCGTAGGAAGTAAAATTGTTGGAGAGTTTTCACAAGTCAACCTGTGGTGGTCACTTCTCCTCATTAGTGATAGCACATAAAATCATTTGGGCCAGGTACTATTGGCTAACGCTATTTCAAGATACAGCCACCTGGGTAGTGAAATGTGAACTTTTCCAACATTTCATCGGTAAACCAAAGCTGGCTGCGTTTCCCCTTAGGCCTGTCATCATCAACGAGCCATTTAGACAATGGGGAATTAATTTTATTGGAGAACTTAATCCTCAATCGAGTGCTAGACATAGTTATGTCCTAACAACAACTGATTACTTCACAAGATGCATGGAGGCCATACCTGTCAAGCATGCCGCTTTGGAAGTTGTTTACAACTTCATCAAAGAGAATATTATTGTGAGATTTGGAATTCCACATAAAATCGTTGCTGATAACACTTATAACTTCTCTTCATGGGAAGTAATTAGTTTTTTTTATGGATACGGAATAACCTTGGCTCATGTTTCTTATTTTTATCCTCGGGGAAATGGTCAGGCAGAATCTAGCAACAAGAACCTGGTGACTATCATACGGAAGCTAGTTGATGAAAACCAGCGGTCCTGGAACAAATCATTATATGATTCTTTCTGGGAAGATCGTATCACTCCAAGGAGGTCTCTTGGCATGTCACCTTTCTAGGTGCTATATGGAATCGATGTTGAAATCCTTATCTCTGCAGAAATTTCTGCTCTACGCTTAGTTTGAGCAATTGAAGATGAAACTTTTTAGAATTCTCTTGAAAAGAGGATTATGTACCTGACGGAACTTGAAGAAAAGTGAGTGAAAGTGGTCGACAAGATCACTGAACATTAGAATCAAGTTAAGAGGTTGTTCAACAAGAAAGCTAAGAAGAGAGATTTTCAAGTGGAAGATCTCGTTCTTCTGTGGGACAAACGAAGAGAACCGAAAGGTATGCATGGGAAGTATGAATCTCTTTGGAGAGGGCCATACAAAATCAAGAAAATTAATGGAGGGAATATTTTCTATCTCTCATAGCTGGACGGAACCAAACTCCCACTTCCCTATTGCGGGCAATACCTGAAGATCTTCAGGAAGTAGAGCTTGCTCTCTTCTTTGTACAGTTTTCTTTCATTGTGTGTTTGCTTTCTATTGTTGTGTGTTCCCTTTCTTTTCCTTTTGTTTTCCCTCTAGTCACCCTTGTTTTTGAATCTCTATAACCCAATGGATAGGCACATCAAAATATGGGATTCTTTACCCTTAAGTTTCACTCAAAGATAGTCCCCAAAAAGAGCCAGCTATTATCCTGCAAAATTGACAAGGGCAATTTGCAGGTAACTATACCAAAAAAAAATTTTGACCCCTAAAGAGGTTTGACAATGTTTGAAGGAGCCCAAAAGTTCCTTTCAAAAAATCGGGATGTTGTAAGACTTAGTCACTTTTTGCTAATCCTTCGGCGCACCCATCTTCATGTCGACATGACTAAAGTTGCACCCCTTTTTACACTGGGCGTAATTTTCAGAGTGTCAACACACCAAAATCTATGCCCACTCTTAATCCTTCAATGCACTAATTGGTATGTCAACATCACTAAAGTTGCGCCCCTTTGGTCCTTTAGCGCTGAAAATATCGTGTCAACATCATGAAACATGCGCTAAGAATTTTTCTAAGCATTGAAAATGTTGTGTCGATGTCAATAAAATTACGCTAAGGCACATTTTTCCTCATGTCGACGCTCAGAAAAGTACGCAACAAGTGGTTGGTGAGATAATAAATGCAAGTTTTTCTATAAATATGCACCCGAAACCTTTCATTTTCACGAATTAAAAATCGCGAAAGGTATTTTCTCTGCACCTGTCAGACATCCTTGTCAACCCCCATGTGCCATTTTTTGAGCTCGTGGACCCCACGTTGTTCTTCGTCTTTATAAATATGGGTAAGTGGCTCCTCTCCTTGTTGTTTTTGTTTTTGTTGTGATAGGTATTAAATTTAGTATAAAAATATTAAATCTAAAAGAAACCTAATAATCTCTCAAGCCAGCTGAAGCCCTTTTGCCTCTCCTTCTAGATCTGTAAATCTAGAAGACCCCCTACCTCCGAAGAAACCAAGAACCCATCTTTCCCTACTTGTTTCCTTGCCAAAGCAAACCCTCTCTTTGCCATCTGAAAAAATCCAAAGAGAGAGAGGAAGAGAAATCAAGAAATTACCAAAATTATCAAACTGATGAAACCCTTGGCGCACTATTTTTCCGTGTTACACCTCTCATAGTTGTGCTTTGGCGCACCTTAAACACATGCAACACAAAAAAATTATGTGCCCAGCCAAAGAATATTGTGCCAAAGGCGCAAGTGCAACTTCCTCAACATCAACATGAAATGTTGTCTGCTACAAACCTGCGCCCTGTGCTAAACCCTTTGGCACAAAAATTTACATGTTGACATCCAGAAAATTACGCCCTTTCTAAACTTGGTGCAAATTTTCCTGAGTCAACACCAAGCGCAATTTTATTCATGTTGACACTTGCCTGACTCCACCCCTTCTAACTTAGTGCAAAAATTTGTATGCTGACAACCCTGAAAGTGCACCCAGTAATTTTTAAGCCCTTGCATCCTGCTATAAATCTGCGCCTTGTACCCTAAGCCTTATAATTGCTCGCTCTTCATTCTGCAAGCTTTCATTATGAATAACATGATGGTTGACATGGCTCTTCTGTGTTGGACCTCCTTGATTCTTCTTACAGAACAGCAACATCCATCCTTGGGCTCACATATGTCTTCATCAAGCAAAAAACCAACTAAAGCTAAAGCTAAAACTAAAGCAGTCAGAACAAGAGATGAAGTAATATGTATCAGAGAGTCAGAATGCCTGACTCATATGCTGAGTGCAAGCCTTTACATCAGAGACTTTGTGCTAGGTCATATTGACATGGATGAATTCTGGGTAAGGGACCACTCAGGTAAGCAGTGGCCCATGGATGAATAAATTAGTAGACAGCGGGTTGCACCTTTGTAGCTGGGCTCCCAGTGACCACCGTAAATAACAAGCTCATCATGTTGGTTAGTTGGTGTTATAACAAGGACACTAGATGTGTCGAAGACAAAGAGCACAAGATGATCATCGACCTCACAGCTCATCACTTTGAGATGATCCTAGGCATCGCTCATCACAAGGTAATATGTAGACATAAGTAGCGACGACTGTAAGAAGACCTAGGACGATAATGAGGATAAATGCATGTAGGATGATGAAAAATCTTTATCTAAAGATCAAGAAGCTGGTGAGTAGATGGCCACAAACCATCCACCCTAGTGACTTCAATGAGGAGTTGAGTGATACAATCACCTTCTTAAACAAAGTATTTAGGCCTCCCTGATGCCCATTATTTCCACAAGTGGATGCCTGACATACCTTGAGACCATGAGCAAGAATGCACCTGATCAATGCTTCAGCTAGGGAGAAATCATCAGTGACACCATCTCCTAGTAGCTTCAATAAGTTTCTAACAACTTGGAAGTTCTACATGAATTCCTACATTGTGTACGTTGCTAGATCAGAAAGAGATTTCATAGGGTTATCTTGAAATGGGGTATGGAACCCAAGTTATAATATATGAATTCTATGCAGGGCTAAGGCTCGAGGCCAACATCTCCAAGTTCTCTAAATTAATGATGTATTCTTATATGAGGTAATCTGCTTGCTGAGGAAAAACATGAGAAATGGTCAGACCAGCCTGAGTGTGATTGCTGCTACAAAGAAATGGGGATCATTGTTCACAAAATTCCCCACATTCACATACCTCAGAGCTATGAATTTCAAGGGAGAACCAATGAAGCTACCAATGTTTGCAGGGCCGAAGCTAATCCTATTGGAATTTTCAAGGTAGCTAATCACTTATCATGAGAAGTGCATGAAGAGAAAGAAAGGAGGAACTCCAATCCCCCTTACAATTGGCCGATACACCTGCCCTTCACTCACCAAAGCATGGAAGATGTATGCTGAGCTAGAGCTACTAAATTTGAAGCACAAATTCCCAGCAAGGCTGACCTTCAACTGCCGGAGTTACCCTCCCAAAGGAAAAAATTGATCCCATCCATGTTCCCAAGATCGAGGACATTTAGATCGACCTGACACATGAGATAGACATCAGGTGAAAGGATCACTCCTGAATGGATCTGGAGGAGATCATCCACTATGGTGTTCCCATTGTCCCAAAGGAATTCAAAGAGACTAATCAAGAAATTTATTAGGTTTACCTTGACACATATGGGGACGATTGGCCATTCTCAGAGATTGACAGAGCTAAAGCACTGAAAATAATTTAGGAAAGGGTTAAGCCCATATTATAATGCACCGAACATTGGTGTAAATAGAATGGTCTCACCTACCTTGGAGTTGATTTCACTACTTATCCTTTAGGCAGAGCACCTCCAAGACTGGCCCATGTGCCAAAAGGAAAAGGAAAAGATAAGGAGGGTGAATCAAGAAGACAAGAAGAAAATCCTAAAGGCCTTCCTTCTACTTTAAAGAAGCAACTAGTCAACCTGGTGTCCTCAAGGTAAAGAAGAAAAAATAGATGTTTCAGTGGAGGGTAAGTGCATCAAGTTGGGGGACAATTAAGTGGACATCAAATCCTGAATTTTACATTAAAAACAACAAAACATCAAATTTAGTCTTCCGCGGACTTGAACCATGCCGAAAAAGTAAAAACTATGTCATAAAAATGGTACCATTGTATAGGGGAGACTATTAGCTTTGTAGAAATACTAATTTTAAAGTGAATAGAAGAGGATAAATATCATTTTATAATTTTTTACTAATAGTAGGTCTTTAAGACACTTTTTCCTGTGAATGTTTATGTCTACCGTTTAAGACTGAAAAATTTGTTTCACTTATTAGAATGTGATAAAAATTATACCATCCCCAACCATGGTGAATTATATACATGTTAAAAAAAAATTGTTTGATTTCAATATTTTTTGATGAAGTTATGGCGGGCAAAACGGAAAGTGCTCTGTTTTCTTTATGTTTGCATACCACTTTCACGGAAAAAAATCATAAAAAATAAAATATTACTCAAAAAAATACAAAATAAAATCCATCCCAAGATAGATAGTAGGCATATAACTTCTCACCAAAGGAAAAAAAATATATATCAATTTTTGGTCATCCTCCAAATTGTGGGCAAACGGACTATAATCTTATCAGCGTTTTAAAAAAAAAAATACCAAGTAATTGAATTTTGAGTGTTTAATATAGCTAATCTTGTCCATTTTTTTACAAAAATTATTATTTTAGAAACTAGATTCCGGATTCTATGATTCATATTAATATAATTTTGACTAATTTTGAGTGTATGCATTGCTAATAGTCCCTACAAGTTGATATTATGTTGTTATTTGCAATATGATGTCCACGGATGACCCTATATTTGTCCATCAACTTCCTGCACCTTAACCCTGGATACATCCACCTAGGATGTTATCACAACTACAAATACAAAGGTACCCAGTGGTCCTTCTTCCATTTCTTCTCCTCCTCCTGTCATTCAAGCATCTTTTCCTATGGATGTGTCTTCTCCTCTCCCTTCCTCCCTTCCATCTCCCACCTCTTCCATCTTCTCCTCTCTTGCATATCTATCACCCAATATTCCCTCCATCCAATTATAGATACCTTATGTTTCCATGTCCTTCTCTTCTCCTGTAGTAACTCTAGGCCCCACAAGTAGTGGTACATTGGACTCCTTGTCAATGCCACCATCGAGTGTTTCAAAACACTTCCCTAAGGCCTCTACAATTGCTCCCCCTCTCACACCCATTTCTTCTATTTCCTCTGCTCCCACTCCCATAAGTCCTAGTTGGATTTCCGACCATCTGAGCCAGCATAAGAGGAAAGTTCCCATTACAACCATGGATTTCTCCATCATTCCAAAGAAGCGAACCAAGAAGCAGAAAGTGATAACTCACTTTTCTAAAAGCAGTTCGGGGGAGAGAGTCATGGAGATGGCTTACCTAGACCCCACCAAGAAAAAGGAGGATCTGTCTCCCACAGACTTCACAATGACTCAAGTCACAATGGGGACCTCATCTAAAATCCTGCAAGGGGAATCCTTTTCTGCTGTGGATTCTCTCTACAAGAAGCTCCAAGAAGAAAAAAAGTGGAAGAGAATACTCAAAGAACAAAACAAACATCTCCTGTAAGCATTGTAGAAAATGGGAAACACTCCTCCAGTAACTACCACCAAACCTATTCAAGTTCCCAGTCAAGAGAAAATAAATGAATATGTTAAGATTGGTGAACAAGGTGCAGTAGTATCATCCTGGATAGAGTGAATCCTCAGAGATGGTGAAGAAATGATTGGGAAATTCACAGTGCTCTATCAGGATATAACTCAAGAAAATAAGGAGCTACAAGCAGTAGCAGCCGCCCTATCTGAAGAGTTGGATAATGCCAGGTTGCAGTATGAAACGTTCCAAACCATGGTTAACTACTCAGCTGATGACCTATTGAAGGTCAGAGTTATCGATCAACCACGTGCACATAACAAATCTCTCATAACTTTAGATTACCGGGTTGATCAAATGGAATATATCCTGGAGAGAATAGATAAAATCAAAGATGAAGCCCTTGACGCATGATACAACATGGAGTAAACAGTTACAAAAATATCTCCAGGGATACTTAGTGAATCGTATAACTTGAGGGAAGTAGATGATACATTCCAATGCTTCAAGGCTATCGTCACTCAAGGTTTAGCACGAGAGGTCACTTTAGACCGAGATTCAATCAATAACCTCTTAGCCTACCATGACTTAATTGGCTTTTTTATCGATGCATGTGAAACTTTCTCCGAGTTACCTGATAAGCTCAAGAACGAGAAGGAAAATTGCGAAGTCATTGGTGACCATTTTAAAGGTCCAGATCATGATCAACTTCAAGTGATGATCAATAACTTTATGGAATATCAAGCGTAGTGTCACATCGACTCTCTTGATCAAAAGTAGGATACCAAGTTTGAGTAGAGGGATGATGAAGAGTAGTTTCTTCTTCCTAGGATGCAGTGATCTTTTTTGTAAAATATTTAAAAATCATGTTGGCATACATGATGACCTCATCCATGTTGCACCATGGGATGTTTCCATCCAAAAACTTGCCCAAGTCAACTATTGACTTTTTAGATATTTTGTAAATATCTTGTAAGATATTTTGTAAGTGGTCAGTTTAATTTTGTCTTCTTTCCTCTTCTCCTTCTATAAATACCTTAATACTTGTTGTATTCGAGGTGGACATTTTTTGTATGAAAAGGGAATTGACGAGAGAAAGACTTTGTGTTTTCTTGTAACATAAGAGATATTAATACATATATTCAAACTTTGTGCTTAATGTATGTTTTATTCGCATCAGATCTTTCTTAAGTTAGATCTATGTTTTTTATTCTCTTAGATTCATTCCTATTATCATCATATGTTCATCAGTATTGCTTTATTTGTTTATGCAAGTAATTTTGGTGCTATTTACTACCAGCCCAAAGCATAAACCTTTTGATATTTCTATCTTGGAATTCTTTTTTTTTCTTCCTTCAGATCTACCCTCCTCCATTCCTTCCCTCCTACCTTTTTGTTCGTTGTTGGAACTACCTCTACTGGGATGAGATGTTAAACCCCTTGAAGTTATAATAGTGTATATTTGCACAAATTCCTTCTTGATAGATTAGAAATAAACCACTTTCGCTTTGTTGTCTCAAAGAGGGCCTATGCCCTGTACACTGTTGGCATGTTTCCCCATGACCTTCCTAACCGACAATTTTTCAGACCAATAGTATTCCTTTCCTGAAACTTCCATATTTGATGACCACGACCAAAAATAGAACTAAAAACTTAAATAGGACCAGGAACATGACCTAAAACAGTACCTAGACTAATAATTTGAGAGGATTTTTGAGGTACAATTTTATTTTCCAAGATGCATTACTTTAATGTTTGTGAATGTTTCTCCATATGCAATGACATTCTAATTCAAAAACTTGATGATTCTTGAATGTCCAATCCTGCCACAGACCCTAGTAGTCCTCAATCATTGGATAAAGGGACACATCGTTACTTGGATTCCATTTATAATGATAGAGATATTTTTAAATTTGTACATTATGACCTCTAAATCTATATGCATTTCAAGTTATTTTGAAATCACTTAACACCCTTCAATGGGATTGATGACTACCCCTATCTCTTTTAAGGTTATTTTGAAAGCATCCATGGGTTTATCATAGAAGGAATTATCAATGAATTGAAGGTCACTAAGCCATACGCCATTTGATTCCCATTCATAATTAAAAAATAAATATTTACTAGGAGATTGATTGATGCAACCTAGAACTTACTAGTAATAACCCAGGCACATTACTCAACCTAAAATTAGCACTCACCTGAAGTGCGTAAAGGGAATAGGTCCCTCTTTAGGGTTGTTTGTGTAAGATGTTAACATGTTAAAGACTTAATGCATTCAGATCCAAAACTAATATAACATTAGATAGAGCATGTCCAGATCTAGATCTAATGAGTAATAGATTCAAATAATAACCATAATGAAATCAAGCATGCAAGAACCACTTATACTCATGATTAATACATTGATTCAGCCAATATACTCCATTATATTAAAAATAATAAATACACAGAAGCTTATTATAATAAGTAATACCATAAGCTCATGCGCACATCAAATCTGGCATTATAACCTCACAGTAATTCATATTCAGCTCTCATATAGTCCTCCTACTCTATGCAGATCACTACGTATTTATAAGGGTGGGGACTTGCCCTTAACCACTTACATAATTCCCAAAATAAGTCACATGATGAAAATAGCCTTGCGCCTTTACAATAATAGCCACACATGTAAGTGCACTAATAATAGATCTCTTCTAGTTAATTGGCAGTAGTAATTCTATTATTAGCCCAAACCCATGTAAAGCACTTAGTAGCCAATATTCCAATAATAGCCCATGTGTGTCATGTAATTATTTATCTTGTTTAAGTGCTCTGCACGCTATCTCCAAAAATAGCCTTTACATGTGAAAATGGCCAAGTCTCAAATCTGCCCTTGTCTTTTGTGCATGTTTCCTTACCTATCCTTTCGGGCACCTTTTACTATGCTTTAATCATGCACACAAATATTTTTTGCACCGTATCCTTCACATCATACTCTTCTCCACTCAACATTACCCCACACTAAAATGCATTTCCGCCTCAGCAATGGCTACTCTTCGAATAATAATGAATAAATAATAGAATGAAATGAAATAATTTCTACATAAAGAATGAACTATCACTATGAAACATCCTCTATCTCAACTAGAAGAATTAATTCCAGATATTATTCTCTTCTCTCCACTTCCAAGATCTGTCATTCAGTTATCCCAGCTTCTATTTTCTTTGGAATTTTCGCTGCAATAGAATCCAACTCATCTTGGGTAATTTCTCCCTTCTCAGTTGTAACACTAGAACAATGTTGGACATAATAGACATTCTTACTTCTAACAGATCCATCTTCTGCACTATATGCTTTCCAATATGATACAACTTATCCTTATGCAGGTCCTGTGCTACTTCAAGGGCCTCACACTTTTGATTAACTAGCACCAATCTTTCCATGCATCCTAAGGTCTCATCCTTCATTGCCTTCAGGACTTCATTGTATTCTACTATGGTCCTGATCCTTATTACCGACTCTGGAGCTGCACATATGTGTAGTTCCTAGTGTGCTTTCTTCATCTCCTCCTATAAGGTTTGAAGAAATGCCTCGTAGGATGAAATATTCCTTACCACTGGAGGATTTTACCTCTCTACTTCATGTTTATGGTCCTTCGGTGCTAGCATATAAATTGGTCCATCCTCAAGCACCAGATCAAATAAGGCACGCACATTGTTCATAGCCGAAGGGAACCTTTCATGTACCTTGGACTCCAAGTTCGGTCTTGCTTTCAAGACATGATCGCCAACCCCCTCTACCATACTGATAAGAACCCCATTCTTATTTTTCTCTAGGTCCTTCTCTCCTTTCAAACGTGTGATCTATGCATCTTTGGCTTTGTTTTCTTCCCTTAACACTTTGATATCTTCACTTAGTGCTTTAATGGTGGTAGATTTATCCACATTACTGGGCACCACCTCTGTAAACACCTTCACTAGGGAATTACTCACCTGTTCATCAGACATATCCGTGAGTTTGATGGTTATATATCTTTTTTGTGGTGCCTTTCTCATTATCCTTGATACCTAGGATTATTTGCACACATCAAAATTAGGCTCGTCTATGTGAGTTTGCATGGAGCATGAAATATATTTCCTCATGCACGTGGTTTTCATGTACGAGTCCATCAACTCCCATCCATACAAGTCCCTAAGGCCCACTGTATTATGAAATCAGACACGAAATTTTTTTCTCGCATCCTCTTCATAACCCATGACTGGCACAGTGTACTCTCCACTTTCCCCCCTTGAGTTTGGCCCCTTAGGAACTTGCACACCAAGGTTTGGAGTTGGATTCTTTATTTCCTGAGTAGTATCTTACTCTGTTTCTCCTATCTTCTGGACCCCTTCTTCCTCAACCTTCATTTCTTCGTCCTTGGGCTCTTCCACATCCTTTGTTTGTATAGGCGATCCAGGAGCGCTCTCTTTAGACTCTTCCACCTCCTCATTCAGCTTGAATTTTCTCCTTCTCTTCTCAGTTGTCTCCTTATATGGAGAGATTCATGGTGATGTCTTTGTTGATTGTGGATTAGTGTGTTGAGTTCTTGTTTGTCTTAATACCCTCTTAAAGTGGCATTCTTCAGGGTCTTCTCCTACTTCCAATTCTTTGTCTCCTTCTTCTTTTTCCTGGGGTTGAGTACTTGTGTGCTCAGCTTCGACCCTATCTAAGGGTTACCTTCGTCCTCTATTTATCAAGCCACCACTATTTTCATTCTCTTCCTCCTCATCATCTACCTCTATAGGTTCAGTGGGCTTCAGAGCTGGTACATTCTCCATTGTATGCTTACCCTTAGGCATCCCTGGGAGCGCAAACTCATTCACCACATATTTTTTACCCTCTAACTTAGGCTTAAGCTAAAGGTATATAAGCGTGGCTCCACTATCTCCAATTTCAAAACTCATAGGCTTAATGCTTATCATGTATGAAATTAGCCTCTCAATGTAGGTAGTCTAACCTGAATATACATACATCTTTCGCAGCGTGTGGTAGTCATAGTTGACCTTGTCTGCAACAAAATTCAAGCTTCTCATAATAGTAAAATGATGGAATGATTCCTGTAAGTAGTGCACTATGAAGGCATACAACAGTTTACACCAGGGGTTCTAAGTCCCATCCTTCATTGCAAATTGCATGATGTAGAAGTGTTGATACACCGCAAACTACATTACCTTTCCCACCACCAAAGTTAACTCCTTGGGGATGCACCACTCCTCTTCAAATGCTACGTGGAGCGTATCATACCACATCTCCGCCCTCTTCTTGAGCGGCCCACTCATTGACCCTTCACACAAGTACTTGTCAAATCTTTCCCTAAGGGACTTGTTTTGCATGGGGTACTCCTAGATCTTGTTCTTTAGCCCATCAAGAACTTTGATATTCATAAACATAAGGGATAATAAGATAGCACCCAAACTAATTTTCTCACCATTGCACACTTCCTTGATGATATTTTCTACAATGTAGCCTAATATGTTGTAAATGATCACCCGTGATATTATCCTTGCAATGTGTAACCACATTGTATTCACCTATGACCATCACTCTTGATCATTCAATTTGGTCACTAGATGAATGACTGCTTGTACCACTGGGTACTTCTTCAATTTTTCAATATCCATTTCACGCGGACCCTTAGTATACCCTAACTCCTTCTGCATCTATTAATTCACTATTTAGATCCACTCATGTGCCCTTTAATCCTATTATAGTTGAACTCAAAGTGGCTATAATCCTTACCCCTATGTCAAGAATAATAGAAAAATTCTTCATGTAATCTACTCATCAACTACTGGTACAAAGGTTTATAGTTTATGAAATATGGGAGCTCGTACAACTGGTAGACTCCAATCTACTTTAGCAACTTCTCTCTAGCATCACCATAAACTGGTATGTCCTCTGCAATGTGCTTGTTTTTCTTTGTACTCAATAACGCATCTAATTCCTTTTTATTATCCAATGTGTATTGGTTTTAAGCACTTATCTTGCAATTTCATACATGAGAATCTGATTCTTGTCCCACTATCACGCCTTCTGGGTATTACATCTCTAAGAAATTACACTCAGGAGAAATTTCAACCTCTGCTTCAACTTTCTTCTTTCATTTGGCTCCTACAGCAGGTGATTTCTTTGGTTCCATCTATAAATCACAACTTTCTATCCTATGTAGTGTGTAAATTCTTTCATTCTATCCTCTGTAACGAGCAATTTAAATCCCTAGCTTGAATCCTCATTCCCTAGTTGAAATTACATGTCCTAGCTCTTTCGCAATGCTTTGCTTAACTCAAACCCTTCACCAATTGCGACGTAATCTTCTCCTATGCAAAAATATGCTCTGCACGTCTAGTTTCACACTCTTCGCACCTCAACACAATTCACTCAACTCTTTTTTCACTTAGCCCAGTCTCTTTTTGTGATTTACAACGATAAAAATGCATTCGTATCCCATCCTGTTGACGAGAAAATTTGTATTGTGAAAAAATTGGTTGGTTTCAAGCCAACACTATGGGAATCTAAATCCCTCTACTTGAATTTTGTAGCTTCCGTATGTACATGCATGAAAAAGTGGGTTTCAGCAGTGGCCTTTCAACCAGAGATCTAATAGGGGCACTCCACTGACCCTGTGGAAAAGCTAGAAATTTATCACTAGAGAAAAACTTTTTCTGAGAAGGAAAAAGGGAGTGAGAATGGAGTTAAGAGAAACTAGTGTTGTGAGTATAATATCATATGCCCACACACATTAATTAGAAATTTCATTTACATACATTTGTAACCACAAGAAAAAAAATCCGCAGGAGAAGCTACAAGACCGAATGAAACTCATTGGTCGCAAAGTGCCAATTAATTCCTCAATCAAGGTATGGGAATCTAAATCCCTCTACTTGAATGGTGTAGCTTCCGTATGTACATGCATGAAAAAGTGGGTTTCAGATGTGGCCTTTCAACCAGAGATCCAATAGGGGCACTCCACCGACCCTGTGGAAAAGCTAGAAATTTATCACTAGAGAAAAACTTTGTCTGAGAAGGAAAAAGGGAGTGAGAATGGAGTTAAGATAAACTAATGTTGTGAGTATAATATCATATGGCCACACACATTAATTAGAAATTTCATTTACATACATTTGTAACCACAAGAAAAAAAATCCGCAGGAGAAGCTACAAGACCGAATGAAACTCATTGGTCGCAAAGTGCCAATTAATTCCTCAATCAAGGAGGAAAAAATTCCTTATTTTCTTATTAAATCTTGAGAATATTTTGTACATAGCTTTATAATGGAAGAAATTTGAAGAAAAAGAGAGAATAGAAGAAGAATGGCATTTTCTATCTTTTCCAGGTAGAGAGCACTCTGGTAATTTTGAAAATAAATCACCAACCATTGGAATGACGTCGAGAATCCATTATATCCTTTGCCAAAATGGTTACAATCTTTACAAATATTTGATGCCTTTTCAAATTCCTTTGTTATGAAGAAAATGCTCATGGTGGGTTAAAAACCAGATCTTGCAAAGAAAATGTTACATTCGATTTGCTAGTTTAAATATAAACCATTTGATTTTCTCCTATAGCTTTGAAATCGGGTCATCGACGTGGTAGGAAGGGATTAGAGTGGTTATGGGGGGAATCCCTTTACATTTTTTGATTTTTTAGAGATTTGGAAATTTGGAAAAAATTGGTCCACACCCCCGCTTTGACTCTTCAACATAGACACATGGCACATTCTGATCGGAAATGGGGTCACGACCCTTTTCTCAACATTTTAACCTTTTTTGGAAAAAGGTTCAAAAGCACAAATTCCTCCACTAGCCCGATGCTTCAATTTGACTAGGACACATGGCACCTTGTAATAATATATGTCCCATATTGAAAATGGGGTCGCGGCCCTTTTCTTAACAGTTTAAACTTTTTTGGAAAACAACTCAAAAACTCAAATTCCTCTGCCAGCCCACTTCTTTGATTTGAATAGGAAACATCTGGTAGGCTTCACCTTTGACTTTTTCCCTATGGATTTCAACTTTAATTTTTTCCCTTTAAAGCCTGGTCGAGGTTGCAGGTCACTTTTTAACTTTTCACATTTTTTGCAAAGGGGCTAAAAAACACAAATTCCCCTGATGGCCCGCTCGTTGACTTTTCAATGATGGGATTTGCCTCTCCAATGACTCAGACCATGTGGCGATCTGACACTGATTTGGTAACTGACCCTTTCTACCCCACCCTAGAGTTATGTTGTTGTGACACATGGAGCCATCCGTTGAGGTTAGACTTTTCAACGGTGATTTGGCTTTTCAGGTCCGCGGGGTAAATTTACATTTTTGCTAAAAGTGACCAAAAGTATTAAGTTTTCCAAAAATACCATTCCTCTCCATCTAATAGGATCTGACCACTTACCTGCTTTCATTGGTGCTAAAATTTGATCAGGAAAAGACACCCGTCATCCCGACTCCGGGAAAAATAGACAAAGGAAGAGAAATTAATCGTTTTGAGTCTAATTTTTTAATTTCTTTCACGAACCAGAGGCATGGAGGCAAAAAAATGATTTGAAAACCCAGGCCATAGAACAAGTGAAAAAATTTGATAAAAAATGGAGGTTGTAAACAGGATATTACATACACAGACCAGGAAATGGAGGATTTCTAAAAATGAGCAAAATAGAGGTTTAAACAGCTCTATGGCATGACTTTTGCTAATTTCTTGAATCTCTAACTTGGATTAAACACCAACGACGGGCATGAGCTCAAAAAATTAGAATTTGGCTATGGAAACATAGAGAAGTTTTTAGGAGACAACACATCCTTGTATAGATTTTGAAAAATTTAGTGCATTTATTACTCCTTCACCTACCAACAATTTTCATTCATTGACCCTTTCCACATTTTTCCACATGGTACATCTTCGTGCCTCAACTATAACCTTTTAGCACACCTTCCTATTTTCTATCTAAAAACTTCTCTTCAGGGTACTTTCATGTGCCTGAGTACCTGGTCACTGCACCTTCTCCTAGTAGTCTCCATAGCCATTGTTTACCTCACGTTATATTGTTCCTTTATTTATCTCTATCTATGGTCGTTTTTTGGAAGCAATCTTATGTCTACTAACTCTTCAAAATTGAATAACACCTCTAACAGTTTATTCATTTATGTGTACAAATTTTTCAATAACCACCCCACACAAATGGTATGTGCAGTCCTCTTCACATAAAAGTATTGTAAATGGTAATTAGTTTCTGGCATGTAAAAACTCTTATTTCACAAAAAACTAACAAAATTGACAAATCATAACAATGAAGGAGTAAATATAGTAAGGGAATGCATAATTGAAAACCTAATCTAAATGGCAACATTTCCTTATTACAAACACCAAGAAGACTTATTTATAGTAGGGATTCAACCTACTCCTATTGAAGTAACCGGGTAACCGTATTACATAAAGTGTTTCTAACTGAAAAGCTCATGTTACAAATATGTAAGTGATAACATATGGTCCTAACAAATGTACTTTGAGTTTTCCTGGATGTCATAAAAACTTAGAATCATAAAGAAGCACCATCTTTCCTATCTCAAGATTTTTGTCTCTGATGTGCCTGTCATGTCATGCTTTCTTCCTAGCTTTTTCTTGCTTCTGACTCCAGCTTACTATTGCTCATCACTCATCTAGATTAATCAACTGTTTAATTCGTTCTTCTAATGATTATTCATTTTCTAGATCTCTAGTGTGTGCAATATGCAAAGAAGGTACCATGAATTCCATAGGAAGGACATCTTCTATGCCAAACACCAATTCAAAGGGTGTGGTCTTGTTTAATCACTTGTATGTTGTTATATATGCCCAAAGCATGGTAGAAAATTTATCACCCCAATATTTTCTTCCAACATCACAAATTTTTATCAATGTCTTGCTCAAGATCTTGTTGAAATCCTCAGCAGTCCTATTTTATTGAGGATGATATGGTGTAGTCTTATCGTGTGCAATCATGAATTCATCGAATAAAATTTTGACTGTCTCATTTAGGAAATGTGTGCCCCTATCATTGGTCAAACTCAACATGCATCCATACCTTGTAATAATAGGAAATGTTTAGTTTGATCCAGTCCTACACGTGGCTAGTGAAATAGGACCCACAAAATCTATAGTCCATTTCTAAAACGGTTTTGCACTAGTAATAGGTCTTAACGACATTTCATCTCTTTGACATGGTTTTCTAAGGCACTGAAAGTGATCACATGCCTTATAATATGCCTTACAATATTTATACAAGGTCTCCCACCATAATCCAACGAGTAGAATCTTGTGTGCAATGGCATCACCTGCATAGTTCCCACCTGCAATACCACCATGAGCCTCCTCCATGATAGCTATGTGCTCATGTTCTAGTACATAGTAGTGTAATACTTCATCCTGGTATAACTTTTATAGGTCACCTCTAATCAACATAAATGGTGTTGTGCAAATGGAAAGTTGTTTCTTATTTAAGGATTTCATTCCTTCTGGTGCCATACATGTACGTAGAAATACAAAAATTTCCTCTAATTCTGATGGCACATGTTATAACATGTATAAATTTGCATCGGTCATGGTATCTTCAATTACCTATGCGTTTTCTCCCAACTGTATTATGGATAGATGATCTTGTCTAGAATTAATCTTCCCTAGTTTAACAATAACTATAAAATCAAATTCTTGGAATAAGAGTATTCATCGACATATGTTCCCCTGTAAAAAATGATTATTTACAAAATACTTCAGTGCCATGTGATTGGTATAGAATACAAATGGTGTTGCTAGCAGGTACTGTCTAAATTTATGTACTGCAGAGATCATTGACAAAGCTTCACACTCTATAGTTATATAATTCTTCTCTAAAGGAGTCAAATTTCTACTAGAAAAATAGATAGGATGATCTATAATACCTTCTCCAGGATAAGCCAACACCACACCAATGGTTGTGTCAGAGGAATCCACATGTACATGAAATGGTTCGACCAACGAAGGAAAACACAAGATAGGCGTTGTAATAAGTTGCTCCTTGAATGTCTCGAATGCACGTTATTGTGGTTCTCCCCATTAGAACATCCCTTTTCATTTTAGTAACTCCTCTAATGGTGCAGAAACCTTAGCAAACCCATTTATAAATTTTCTAAAATAACCAGTGTGACCTAAGAAACTGCACACCTCACTTTGACTTGTAGGATCTTCCAAGTTGATAATGACTACAACCTTAGTTGGATCAACCAAAAAACCTTCCTTACAGATGATGTACCCTAATAGTGTGCCAGATGGTGTAGCAAATATACATTTCTTGATGTTTAAAGATATGCTTAATTGGTAACACCTTTCAAACATTAAGCGTAAATTGTCACAATGATCCTTAACAAGTCCATACACCATCCAATCATCAAAATAAACCTGTAAGAAGTTTTAAATAAAATATTTGAATGCTTGAACAACTATGCGTGAAAATACAACTGATGCATTTTTACAAACCAAAAGGAATCACTATATAGGAAAATTTTCCCCATTCCTAATCCTTCTGTGCCCATAGAATCCATCTGTAAATGAATATAATTCACACCCTGCAATTCCTTCTAGTATTTCCTCAGTGACTGGCATAGGAAAGGGATCAGTAACACATGCAACATTAATCTCCTGTCCACACCAATCCTAATCCAACCGTCCTTGATACTGATCACCATTGGGCTAACCTATTATGGCTCATTCAGAGGCTTGATGATTCTAGAATTCAACATTTTGTCAATTTCTTCTTTGACCTTTTCACGCAAGTTGGGGTTAATCCTGTAGGGTCTCTTACTGACTGGGCACACACCTTCTTTAAGATTTATCTTCATTTCTCCTAATGATTAATGAACGCCTTTGAGTTCATGATATCCCCTATGAAATAAGTCCTGATAATCTCATAGTAATGCGATGATTTTTGCCACTTTAGAGTCAAACCAATAGTCCCCAATTATGGCGTCCTTAGGCTCAACATCTAATCCAATATTCAATTTATTTGTTTTCATAGGTTCATGATAGGAACGCGTGGTCTTATCTTCCCTGTCACAAACCTCACGCCTACCTGTTGAATGGTCTACATCTAGATTTTCTACTTCTTCATCATTCACTAATTAGACCATCTTTCCTTTTTCCTTCTCAAGGAAAGCATTCTTAAGTAGTAGGGCATTTGTCTCCATTTCTTCTACAAAACGTGCTCCTGAGTCTTCTTCATCAAATAACTCCTGAATGAGTTCTTCCTTCTTGGCACTATCTCCCATAGTTAAATACTTTATAACATTTAATGCCTCTTCTATGAGAGGTTTAGTAGAGAAATAGTCAAACATCTGGATCATTCTTGCAATCAAATCCTACCAATTTCTAGTCTCTCTATGGAGTTTTGCATACACATAAAAAACACACGTGCAACCTTGTAAAGTGGAATAAAATTTGTGTACCTAGAGTGAAGCTGGTAAAACTTCTTGTAACTCTATCCATAGTCTCTCACACTTCTTAACGTGGTGTTGAATAGGTTGATTACCATGATAACTGCAAATTTGTGTACATGCATTACTCCTAGAAAACTGAGTAAAAAGAGTAATCCTAATTTCATTCCATCCTACAAGATTATCCTTATGAACCACTTACAATTACATTTTTGTCTCGCACCGGGTATATGCTATCATTTTCTGTCTCTCCAATTGGTCTATCTAATGTTCCTCCAAGGTGCGTAAAAATACCCTAGAATCTCCTTCTCCAGTGTATCGAGGTACTGAGTTGTTACTTATTCTCCAGATTCAATGAGGTCTACTATTCCACGTAAATGTTCTCTTTACTTCAAACCCTACCAAATCATAAGTACTATGAGCCCAATTATCACAAGAAACACTTGTAGTATTTCTAATAGATTGTGCATCTCCCCACTAAAGGATTCCTTATTTAGATGCCTCAAGCACCTTTGGGTCCTGGATGGCGCGAACATAAATCCTATTCGGATCTTCCTCACTCAAAGGCTCAACATAGGGCATATATTTGCTATCTGTTAAAGGGAAATTAACTCTTTCCTCCTTGTTTTTAAAACTGATATAACCCTTGTTGAACTGAAGATCAACATTATTTGCATAGCATGAAGGGCACCCAAGTAGAGCTAATAAGCTATCTACACCTACAACCGCTAAAACCGTAGAATCCCCAGTGACCTTAGCTCCTTGTATGGCAATGGATGCATATTTTAAAACTCTGATGGGAGTGGCTTTAGTTTAGTTACCCATGAATAGTACATTCGAAGATGGCTACAATGGGCGTCTCCCCATTTGTACCCATACATATAAAGTAAGAACATTGACTTACGCAACTGTATAAATAAATATATTACTCAAAATCCATCCATCCACAACAACATTTAGAGTGATTTATTTTTCGTAGTCTAAGCTATGAGGGGGAAGATTTGTATCCAAGATTTGTCATCCAGTATCAATAATTACGTGTGGATTCATTCCCTTTAGCCAACTTACTAACAATGGAATGATATTCTCCTAAGGAAACATCTTGCACACTTCTTTCAAGTCATCCATATCATATTGGACCATCTCTGCTACTTTTTTTTGCTCCATATTCCATGATTCCTCCTTTAAACATTATATTTCACCTTGAATATTTTTGAGTACCTTCATGGTTTCCTAATGAACCTCCTTCTGATGGGCAAGAACTAGGTATCGTACATGTAGAACCTCGTCCTTAGTGATTGTAGTCTTTTACTATAACACTTCTTTGGCACGTGTTGCTTAAGTGCGGGTAGTGACCTTTACAGGAAATACCTCAGATTTTGGTTCCAACTTGGGCATCCACTTATTTTCAACATCACATTGTATCCTAACCATCCCCATGCCTTTATTTTATTTTTTATGTTGGTTACTAATATGCTCATATAATTCTGGGCATTCCTCATAACTATGATTATTTCCATAGAAAGAACATGTAATATTATGAGGACATTCATGCATGTAGTGGTTAAGATATCCATAGGTATAACATGTTTGGTAAGGAAACTCACCTCATCCACCACAATGACCTTGTCCTCCAAATCCACCAGGGAATATTCGACCTCTGCCATGAACTCCTTCAAAAAGACCTTAATTCTAATGATAGTGCACTTGAATGTGATCCTGATCATTGTGCTCATTCTTACTTTTAGAGTTAACCTATAATCCTGTCTGTCTCACACCAATATCTATAGCATAATGGATCTAACCAATCAGCCAATAGTCTTCTGTGTCATGCGTTGTGGACCTGTAAATTTTACAGAAACAAGATACGTTCTTCCTTATTACATGTTGTAATAATGGGTAGTGACTAGCATCATGGTTTAAATGACATATCTCACAGTCTATCAACAATGAACATACTACTCTATGGGGAAAACTATTCTTGGTGTTGCCTTCCACTTGATAATATGTACACCAAATCCCTGTGCGCATCTCATGTGCTGAATTTTTTGATAGATTTTCCAACTATTTCACCATAGTTGTGATCTTTGCTTCAAAAGATGGGCTCACTCTAGTGTCTATACTTCAAATTTCCTTAGTACGTAAATTTGATTCAAGTGCTTCGCATTCATTAGTGTATGTATTATGTGATAGATCCATTTTAAAAGGTGTAATAAGACATCTAACAAACCATTATGTATGTTGGATTACATGAATATCATAATAAAGATTAGATAAAATCATTTTGAAATGGGCATCATACTCTCTGACACTCTCAGTAGTGCCTTGTTTGATATCCTTAAGCATGCTTATACTCTTCTGATTGAACTCGGGGATGTGAAAATCTTTAAGGAAAGCATACTTTAATGTTGCATAATCTACGCAAGTTTGATCAAGGTAAAACTTTTTGTACCAGCTGTGTGTGTACCCTTGTAATGTAGTGGCAAAATTTACTTTCCCTGCATGCTCAGAAGCCATGTGATTCCTTTTACAGTGCCACAATATTTCACACATGTTCACATATTCAGCAGTGTCTTCTATGCCCCTATATTCTGGCAGACGAAGAGACATCATCCATATAAATAGTATGGGGTTGGTGTGGACCTTTCCTAGCTGGATCTAGAACCTCATGTGTTTCCTCTGCCTTTAGAACCACCAGATCTGCACTAGAACTAGAACCACCTATACCTCCTAATCCTCCACATGTTTCCAGAGATGGACCATACTTGAATATGTACTTCCTTTTGTCCCAATAGTAGTATTGAACTGCACCCCTATAGTCTCCGAAGTGTTACCACTCCCAGAAGTGAGTCCAGAAATTCGGTACTGCATTAGAGTTCTATGTAGATGATGCACCTAAAAAGGTACCTCCAAACAACAATTAAGATGTTTACCCTGCCATCGATGTACTTTCTATATGACTTACTCCTGCTCCCCCCACTACCTAAATTAGCTTGTCTGACTGGTTGTCCTACTAGATACTGGAAAACCAAGAGTGCAAGGGCTAGTTTGCTAGGTAGATTTAGATGTGTTCCCACTGACCTAGGTCATCTCTACTAGTGTGCTTCTACATGAGGCTGAGGGGGTTCCATGTTATTCTTTCCCAAATGGGGGAGTTCTTGATGCTTCGGCTCCATGCCTTCTGCATGAGCTCCAAATACTTCATGATCCATCTCTCTCCTCAATGTCATTCATTCCCTGTAACATCTCATTGCTTCTCTATCTCTCTCTTGCACGTGCCTCATTATACTTAAGCCAGCTTTCTTTTCTTTTTTCTTTTTTCCGCTAGGTATGCCATTTGTCACCAAACCTGCTCCTACCCCCACGTGTGGTGGAGCTTAGTTATTCATCGGTTTTCTTTCCAATTTTAGTGTTACCATTAATATTTTTATCACTAGTGGAATTCCTTGTGGGTAAGTTCCCCTGGTATATCTTTAAAAATGGAATTCGACTACCTCTAGGAAAGAATAAGTGGAAATTGAGTACTCTAAAATATAACTATTCAGAACACCATGAAACTAAATATCCATAGCACATGTCCAAATCAGATCGGCATCATAGATGACCTAATATTCTTCCTACATCTAAACAAGTGCATGATACCTCCAATCCATTTTAAATGCATAAGTAACCAACCACTCGTATAGTTCTAATGGAAAAATATCAAAAAATCTCTCATAAAAATTGTCATATAGATTTTGTTCCACCCATACACATGTGTTAAACTCATATCTGGTACTGAACCTACGTGTGTATTCTTCTTCTAGATCATGTATCAACTCCTCAACAATTGCTAGGGTCAACCGGTATGTCTTCATCGCGATCCATCCTAAAAATAATTGAAAAAGAGGTCCCAGAAACGGAACCAATGATGCAGCCTAGAATTTACCAGTAATAACCTAGGCGTGTTGGCACATCACTCAACCTAGACTGAGCACTCACCAGAAGCACACAAAGGTACTATGACCCTCTTTAGGGTTTTTTGTGCAGGATGGTAGCATGTTAAAGACATAATGCATTCAGATCCAAAATTAATATAAAATTCTACAGAGCATGTCCTGATCTAGATCTAAAGAGTAATAGATTCAAATAATACCCATAATGAAGTCAATCATGCAAGAACCAGTAATACTCATGACTAAACCTTGATTCAGCCAATACACTCCATTATATTAAACACAATAAATACACATAATATTATTACAATAAGTAATACCATAAGCTCATGCGCACATCAGATCTAATAGCATAACCTCATAGTAATTCATATCTAGTTCTCACATAGTCCTCGTACTCTACATAGATCACTACATATTTATAAGGGAGGGGACTTTCCCTTCACCGCTTGCATATTTCCAAAAATATTGCATGCTAAAAATAGCCATGCACCTTTACACTAATAGCCACACATGTAAATGGGCTAATAATAGTTCTCTTCTGGTTAACTGGAAGTAACAATTATATTATTAGCTTGACACATACAAAGCACTTAGTAGCCACTCTTCCAATAATATCCAATGCGTGTCCCACAATTCTTTATCCTATTTGTGTACTCTACACATTATCTCCAAAAATAGCCCGTACATGTGAAACCAACTATGTTCATAATTTTCCCCTGTCCTTTGCACATGTTTCCTTCCCTATCCTTCCACGCCTTTCCTTGTGCTTTACTCCTACATGTAAATATTTTGTGCGCACTCTCCTTCATATCAAAATCTTGTCCGCTCAACATTGATAACCTCTGTGTGTTATTAGCCATTCCTCTCTTACTATGCTTATTTTATACAAGTAGACTCAATGATGGTTCTAGCCACAAGACTAGGAAATATGGTCCTAATATTGCAATGCCCTCCTAGTTGATTAGTATGGAAGTTAAAAGTTGTTATTACTAAGTATCCGTGCCAAATTTTTAATTTTCAAAGTAAATTGATTACTTTGACAAGAAGTCGGAAGCCATATTAGTCTTGTTGATACTTAGTACTAATTGCCCATGAAATCTAATTCTCCATCTTTCATTTACGTTACTCATCTTCCATGTCATAGTGAATAACCAATTTTATAGGGGTACTTCCCTCTTTGATGAGGATACATTGAATATGAATATGGTCCTCGAGAGTTGACCCTCATCCAATCATAATACTAGTATAAACTCCTTTTTTGGTAATGTTGCATGGTCAATGTCCTTTTTTATTTTGTTAATATATCATACTCTAGATTTTATATCGTAAAGACATATCTTATATTTATATCAAGAGCAGTGTGCATGGAGGTAGAGGAAGAATGAAGAAGCTAAGTGCGATGGAGAGAGAAAGGATAAAGTTGAGGAAGTGAAATAGGAGGAAAATTACCACCAAAACATTCCAAGGATTTAGGCGACATAAAAATTAAAATATCGCACCCAGAGCCGAAAGTAGTGGAGGCTTTGTTTCGATGCTGGATGGTATCATTTCTTTTGGGATACGTCATCTAGGCATAGTACCTTAAGATCCCTAAGACCAAAAAATGCTATAAATTTGACAAGTGATTTCTCAAAATCTGTGGCACATGGAGAGGTTCTTTTAGATGTTATACCTCTATGGTGAGACCCTCTAGGAAATCCTATCATGGTTTACTCCATCTTCATTCGGTTCTCTCGTTGTCCTATTGTTTGCAACCATGTGAAATACTGGAGTTTGAGTAAGTGAAAGGTCGTCTGATGCATTTTTTACAAATGGAAGCTCGTAGCACTTAATGGGCCACACACGTGGATTGGGATGTCCTGGTAAACACTTATGGAGGCTTCGTTCTGGTACCAGATGATGTTGCTTTTTTTAGGGTACTTCGTCTGGGCATAGCCCCTTAAGAACCCTATGACACGAAAAAGCTATACCATCCACACGTGATATATTAATCTCCTTGGCACCTAGAGAGGTCTCATTAGATCCTAAACCTATGTTGCGGGACCCTCTAGGAAATCATTACTTTGTTTTTTCCATCTCTACTTGGCTTTCTCATTTTGCTATTGTTCACAACTATGCCAAATAGTGTGGTTTGTGTCAGTGAAAGGTTGTTTGATGTTGTCTTTTGTAAATGAAAACTTGTGGGACCGAAATGACTACGTAAAAAATATGAGTTGGTAAGCTAAACACTTTTGGAAGCATCATTTTTGTGTTAGACATTGTCATTGCTTCTGGGCTACTTCGTCTGAGCGTAGTCCGTTAAGAGCCCCGAGACAAAAAAAATGCTATAAGCTTGAAGGGTGTTTACCTTGGACTCTGTGGCACCTAGAGAGGTCTTGTTACATCCTACACGTTTTTATAGGGACCTTATAAAAATTTCTATGTCAATTTTTCAATCTCCATTCTATTCTCTTGTTGTGCTATTGTTTATAACCATGCCAAATAGTATAGTTTGAGTCAATGTAAGGTTGTCCCATGCTATATTTTGCAAAAAAAAACACATGGGACAAAAATGAATATGCTAAAATTTTGGGGTGGCCAAGTAAACTCTTTTAAAGGTGTTATTTTGGGATACTTCGTCTAGGCATAGTCCCTGAAGAGACTTGAGAGCAAAAACTTCTATAACTTTGACAGGTGATATCTAAGTCTGCATTGCACCTGAAGAGGTAACTTCAGATCCCATACCTCAAGATTGGGACCGTATACAAAATTATATCTTAGTTTTCACCATCTCCATTTCATTCTCTTGTTTTCGTAATATTTACAACTATGCCAAATAGTGCAGTTTGAGTCAATGTAAGGTTTTCTGATGCTATATTTTATAAACAGAAGCTTCTGGGCTGAACCGACTGTACCAATATGTCAGGATTGCTAGGTAAAATATTTTAGAGTTTTTGTTTTGGTGTCGGATGGTTCCATTGCTTCCAGGCTACTTCATTCAGATGTAGTCACTTGCGAGCCCTAAGACCAAGAAAATTGTAACTTCATGGGAACTTTTTTAGACTTCGTGACACCTAAAGAGGTCTCATTAGATCCTAAAACTCCATGTCAAGACCTTATATAAAAAAATTTCTCAGTTATTTTCATTTGGATTTGGTTCTCTCCTTGTGCTATTGTTTGCAACCGTGTAAAATACTTTACTTTTTGTCAGTGTAAGGCTTTCGGATGTAATATTTTACAAACAGAAGCTCATGAGACTGAACCAACTGCACCAACATGTCAAGGTTTACAAGTAAATTATTTTGGAGAAATGTTTTAGTTTCAGATGGTGTCATTGCTTCCAAGATACTTCGTCTAGGCGTAGTCCCTTAAGAGCCTTGAGACACAAAAATTATATAACTTCGATGAGTGATATCTCAGTCTCCATAGTACTTCAAGAGGTCTCGTCAAATCCTTCACCTCCATGTTAGGACCCTATACAAAATCGCGTCTCTTTTTTCTCCATTTCCATTTTGTTCTCTCATTGTGCTATTGTTTGCAACCATTCCAAATTGTGCAGTTTGAGTCAGTGTAAGGTTCTCCGATGCTATATTTTCTAAACAAAAACTCATGGGACCAAAATGAATTTTCCAACATATCGGGGTGGCTAGGTAAATTCTTGCAGAGGCATATTTTTGGTGTCATATGGTGTCATTTCTTTCGGGCTACTTCGTCTAGGTGTAGTCCCTTAAGAGCCCTGAGACAATAAAAAATGCTATATATTTTATAGGTGATATCTTGGTCTCTGTGGCACTTGGAGAGGTTTCGTTAGATCATATACCTTTGCATAGGGACCCTCTATAAAATAAATTCTTGGTTTTATCCATCTCCTATTTGTTCTCTCATTGTCCATTTTTTTGTAACCACGCTAAATAGTGCAGTTTGAGTCGGTGTAAGGCTATCGGATGTTATATTTTAGAAACGAAAGTTGTTGGAACCGCATTGACTCCAAAAAAATGTTAGGGTGGCTAGATAAAATATTATGGAGAATTTTTTTGTGTCAGATGGTTTTGTTCAGTCTAGGCCACTTCATCCAGCCGTAGTCTTATAAGATCGCAGAGACCAAAAAATTATAAATTTTATGGGTGATATATTAGTGTCTGTGGTACCTGGAGAGGTCTCTCTAGATCCTAAACCTCCATAATGTGACCCTATACAAAATCCTATCTCAGTTTTCTCCATATGCATTCTATTCTTTTGTTGTCCTATTGTTTGTAATCGTGCCAAATAGTACAATTTGAGTCAATGTAGGGAAATCTAATGTTATATTTTGCAAACGGAAGCTCATGGGACTGAACCGACTACATAAACGTGTGGGGATGGCCAAGTAAACACTTGGGGAGGTTTCATTTTTTCCCTACACTCCCAGTGCTTCCAGGATACTTCGTCCGAGCATAGTCCCTTAAGATCCCTAAGACTAACAAATGCTATAAGTTCACCGAGTGACTTCTCAGACTCTGTGGCACCTATAAAGGTCCCGTCAGATCCTACACCTCCTCTTTGGTACTCTCTATAATATTCTATCTCAGTTTTCTCTGTCTCAATTCGATACTCTCATTGTCCTATTGTTTGCAAAAGTTTTGTATAGTCTAGTCAGAGTCAATCTAATGTTGTCCATTGCCAACCACGTGAATAATAAAGGTGTTTCATATGATATAGGTGGTGAAATGAGAATTTAAATAAGATATTTTTACAATATAGGTGGTGATATGAGAATTTTTATTTATTGTTCCTTTCTAATATTTTATTTTCCTTAGCTTCTCTGGACATCGAGAATAATAAATTCTCTACTAAGAGTACTAAACATGTGAAGGTGGAAGCTTTTTAGGCACCACTAACCTACATAAACATGTTAGTAAGAAATTAAATAGAATTTTAAATCCTACAGAATTTAAACAAAATCATTAATGTAGATATTTAAATTAAATTCATGAAGAACAAACATTTACAATTTCATTCTAATAAACAACAAGGATCAACTCTACTCTTGACAGTACCAAGAATTGCTTCATGATCTGATTCATGAACCTTCCATAGATTATTTGTTAATGGCCTTCCTCGATATTTGATGAATTGAATATTTGTTTCAAGAACCAAATGTGAATAGTGAAGTATCTTTCGATGTACTTCATAGTCTTCAAACAAACGAGTATTTTATTTTTTGATATGATATCATCAAAGACAAGTTCCAGTGACTACCACTAACCCAGTGGGATACTCAAGGAATTCATCATCAATGATTGTGGAATTCAATTTTTTTCATCTCTACATAATGACACAAGAAGTAGTATTTTCCCTCTTCGTTAAATTCTATTGCAATAACTAGAAAAACATGAACTACATCACAGAGTAAAACTCGATTCAAATTTAAAATACATTAATAGTTTATCATTTAATAATTTATAAATATAAAACATGAGATACATATGCACCTTATTGCACTAAATTAGAGACTTGGTCAAAGTCAGGTGATGTTTTCATATGATCTGAAGACACTGCAATTTGTAATGCTCGTGGAACTTAATATATTTCGATGGGAATTAGAGGTATATAAGTCAATTTTTCCACCCACTTTTGTGACTCACATTCATTCAACGAAAAATCAATGCATGATATACAAAAACATGCCATGCACCTAGTATAAATAGTCTAATAATTTGCATCTAAACTACATAATGAGTGCATATCATTTGATCATGCAACTATCATACAATCTTCATAGCTTGCCAAATGTTGTTCCTCTATAAACCATAAATATTTATGGCACATTTTCTGGATACATAAATCAACAATTATTTTTACATCTATAAATTTAGCACCATCCTTGAACTTTAACTCTTCTCTTGAAAGTTTTGTTTTCACACATGCTTCTGCCCCATCCTGCTATCCTTTCCCATGTTCTATGTCATTAAAAATTCAAATATGTTGTACATCTATTTTATTTTTTCATTCTGGTTATCCAATAAAACATCTGTGCATTCTTAAATTGTGATGTGTATTTTTACGACAAAATGTAATGTTGATTGAAAAAATGTTCCGATCATTCAAGCTTGCATAAAACACCTGGAAATACCCTTAAAACATATTATGTAGAATGTGTCTGATCATCACTGGTGTAGAAATGATACTCTATTAATAATTTTCGATCTTTCTCACATGAATGTTATATGCACGAAAATAACAAATTGTACAGGAGTTATAGTGTTGAGACTGAACCTCCAGTTGTGGTTGCAATGTATAATTCTCTGCGAAGTCAACTAATGAAATAGTAGTACCAAATGGGAATGTGATTCTTTCTTAACTTGTATTTTCATCCAACCATTGAGATCTATGTGTGTTCCTTGCATACTCATAAATAATTTCCTCTCTTAATTTGACCATATATTATGATACATGTAATTGTTCTATAACAAGCTCACAACTCTTAGATTATTTTCCATCTTTTAATTGATATGCCACTGATTTATATTTATTGAAACCAACTAATTCTTTTCCTATTGAATTTTTACTCTATCCATAGATACAACTTTTTAAATTTGGAAAGCCACCACATATGTTGCATGTTCCATCCAACTAAACTTTGTTATAAAAAAATTGTCCAGTTTATTTTTCACAAAATATCGTAGGAATAAATTCCCTTGCAGATTTTGGTGGGGAATTCAATCCACACTCCTGCAACATGACATCAATATGAATAATACAACATATTTGACTAAAAAGATCATAATACATTGAAAAATTCAACCTGATGCCTACAGAAATAAGTGGTACGTGAGTGATTGAATTTCACATAAAATGGTTTGTTTATTTCAAAGAATCATTGTCTAGTGTTAATTTATATATTTTCATTCTTAAACTTAGAGAACAGTTGTGTTTGCGTCATATCCAATAATTGTTTTCCACATGATTCAAAATTACAAGAACCTATTCTTCTTTTTAATGTATCTCTTTTATTTGGCGACACCCTTGTGTTATCATTCTAATACTTTAAAAGTAATTATTTTGGAATATCAGACATATTCTTGTATTTCCATGGGATTCTGCTAGAGAATTGCCAATATTCGATGCTATTGACTAACTCAAGACTTTTGTGTCTCCCTATTGCTTTCGTAAGTGTTTTTTTGTTTAAATTCAAAGCTCTTATTTTTTTATAATCAAACGTTTATTAATTGTTTTATCATTTACTATACAATTAGTAAGTGCACAACGTGTAGCATTACTATATTTGGTGCATCTGTTGACACCTACAATCTGGTATGCTTTATGTATATTTTCAACAATTGACACATTTCGATCAACAATATTAGATGTTCTTAACCCTAGGGTATTCCTTGTAGGTCTCATCTTAGTTAATATCATCAATGTAACAACTAATTGACATATTTGTGTGTCATTTTAATTATCAAATTAATTATCCTAAATTACCCTATATTTTCTTCCCGCATTTCTTTCCTAAATTTTTCTAGGTAATAGTTTTTATAATGTTTTCATGAATTTAAATTAACTGAATTGGTTTTATCCTCAAAATGAAAGAAGGTGTTCTTAGAGGTGAATATTCATTAACAAGATTACTTTCTTCATTCAATGTTTCCATAGAAATTTCATAATTAATATTTAAATTCTCAGGTAAACATTTAACATTTGGATTCTCAGGTAAAGGTTCAACTTTTAAAATCTCAGGTAATCAACATTTGGAGTGATATAAATTTCTTCATCCATACCGACATTATCATTTAATTCAATATCAATATTCATTGAAAAATAATTATTATCTAGATTTTCATTGCGTATTTTATCCTCATTTTCTATAACATTAGTTACATTTTATATAGCAGATGTACCTTTTCCTCCACGGTTTTTTTTATTCTCCTCACTTTATTTATTCTCATCTCTTCTAATTTCTCCAATTGCTTGTTCTTGACTTTCCTTTATTCATTAGCTCAACTTTTATCACCCATGATTACAAAAATTCAACTAGTCAGGTAGGGCACAAGATGAACTACTCAAAATTAGCAAATAATTTACATGAATATGCAAAATAGACATAAAGACGAAAAAAATCCTACGAAAGAGGTGAAAAGGATGTTGGGGACCCATAAAATATGTAAAGAGAAAAAAACACACACGTTTTAACTTTTCCCTATTTCCAAGGCATGTCTCTAGGCTTGGATCCAGTTTGGATCCCCAAGCCTCAGGCATGGACCTGTTAAAAAACACAAAAAACAACGTGCTTGTACTGAAAAATTGGTAAAATGGCTATTTTTCCATGATAAATCACAATAAAATGATGGATACATTTAATAAAAATATAGGTACGATGTCCAACAAACTTTCTTATTTGTAAAAATATAATTTTTCAAATTTTCTTACTAATATAAGGTTTCTATATTAAATATTTTATAACTATGCCATTTTTTAGTTATTTTTTGGAGTTTATACATGTTTATTTTCCATCGTGCATGTTTTTTTTGACTCATAGAAATTGAATAAAAAAATTTATGCACAAACTAGGACTAATTCTATACATTTAAAAAAAACTAATTTTCTAATCTTTTTTTTAAGGTAGTTAGGGGGGCCACAGTCGTACCTCCGTTATTTTTCAACAGTACAATTTTTGTGCTACAAAAATAATTTAAAAATACTCGCTAAAAAAATCTAAAAAACATTCTAGCACAAACTATATGTTCCTAGCTATCTTTCTATGAAATTGTTTTGAAAAAATACTAAATAGTGCTAAAATAATAGTGGGGGCATGATAGTCACTCTACTATGTTTTTTAACAAAAATAGGAGCACCTATTTGTATTTTAGGTATTTTACCCACTTAAAATTAATAATTTTCAATAAAATTTATAAGCTTAGAAACTAGACACAAAATGCTACAATTCATGTTCTTACAACATCTTCCAATTTTGAGCGTAACTATTTCAAATAACTTGTACGAGTTGAATTTTTTTTTTCAATAAAAATGTCCCCTTATGACCCCTTTTTGACCCCCCATATTGGTGCACTTACCCTATTGTGTTATGCTCTTTGGACTTAAAAATGCAGGGGCCACTTATAAGCGCCCAATGACTCATATCTTCTATAAAATTGTAGAAGATTATTTTTATGATATCTTAGGTAAATATAAACACCTAAGAGACCTTCTTATCGTCCTTGTCATCATCTTCACTCATATTATCCAATACTTTCTACATCTTAACCCGACCAAGTGTATATTTGGTCTTCTCAATGGTAAACTCCTAGGGTTCATCGTTTCCATCATGGGTATTTAAGTAGACCCTATCAAAATCAAAACCATCATCAAGATGCCCCCCTTCATCTAATGTCAAAAATCTTCATATTTTCCAAGGTAGACTCCAATGATTTTTTCACTTCATCTCTCAACTTTAAGATTGATGTCAACATTTCCATCATTTCCTTTAAAAATATGTCCATTTTAAATGGGATCAAAACGGTCAAAGGGCCTTTGAAGACCTCAAACAATATCTTCTTTCACCTCCCATGGTCACACCTCCACCCAAGGGGGAGCCGTTTTATCTATATATCTTTGCTACTGACCATTTCTATGGTTCTATGATACCACATAAAGATGTGAAAGCTAGAGAGAAGGTATTTTATTAAGTAATCGATACTCTTCACCACTTCGATATATGTTACACTAAAGTGGAAAATATATTTTTTTCCTTGTATTTAAAAACTTCAAAACTTCGTCACTATCTATTAAATTATAAAAAATTATGTCATTACTAGTTTTAAACCCCTCAAATATATGCACTCTAAACTATATCACAACAATCACATCACTCGATAGCTCATGATTATGACTAAATTTTACGTAGAATTCATGTTGTAAAAATCTATCAAGGGGAAATACATCACCGACCAACTCATATAATCTTTCCTTCCTAGTAATCAACTACCACATGAATAATTTCCTGAAGAATCCATCAACACTGTCAATCAAGAAAAAACTCCCCTCAAAATGAAAACACCATCCAGCATCATCATACCTCATTAGGAGGACTCTTATCCTTCAATCCTTTAACTTGAATTTTGAATGCACTAATAACATGGTTGATTACGAAGCCTTCATCACGGGTCTCTAAACTACATTCATGCTTGGTGTTCAAAACCTAGACATCTACGGAGACTCTAAAATTGTCATCAATAAATTCATAAGAACCTTTAAATATAGGAATGAAATTTTACAAAAATATAGAAAACATTTTTGATTTCCTCTTAGATAATTTTTCATCGATATAAGATCTAAATAATTCCTTGATCATCGAAAGAATTTACAGATACTATGGTTTATATTTCATCAATTATCCCTTTATCAACAAAAATACTACAATGTGTTCATCATTTTGCATATATTCGATCAACCATCACATATCGACAAACTCCCTTCTATTAACCTTATCAAAAATAATCACATATATATTTTGTACACTCAAACCTACAACTATTTGTGTCATTCTAAAATCCCCTCAGATTTATCTTAAAATTATAAAATATATTTTCTTATATGCGCTAACTAGTACATCATCGTAGGTGGTGCTCTCTACAAATGCAGATTTTTACAGCCTCCTTCTTTGATGCCTCAAATCTCATCAATCCACTAAATTCTACCCAAGAAGTCTATGAAAGGATGTGTGGTGGACACTTTAGTGGTATATCGATTGCTAAATGAATCTTATAGATGGAATATTAGTGACCAATCCTTAATCAATATTGTTGGGCATACGTCAAGAAATGAGTCAAGTGTCAACAACAATCCAACCTTACTCACATTCCTAGTGAAGCCTTATAAATCGTTTAAGATTTATGACCATTTTCACAATGGGGAATTGACCTCATTGGCCTCAACCCTCATTCCTCTCATTGAAATCATTCTATCATCACATATATTGAATGCCTCACAAAATGGGTGGAAGTTATTCCCCTCATCTCTATTAAAGATGATAAGATCATTGAATTCATCCACCATCACATTATTTGTTGTTTTGGCATTCCTCATTGGATAATCACATATGATAAATAATATTTATAAAAAAAAAAAAAGACTATAAATATTTTTGAAACAAAAATCATCAAGCATAGCTTCTCATCCACTTACTACCCAATAGAAAATGGTCAAGCATAAGATTCTAACAAAAACAATAGAAAAAATCCTCATGAAAACCGTGGATCAAGAAGGAAGGAATTGTCATGTCCAAATTATTTTTTTTCTATGGTCCTATCGAACTAGCATTTGTAATCCTACAGGTGATACAAACTTCTCTTTATCTATGGCTCGAAGGAGGTTCTACCCCTTGAAGTTCAAATTCAATCTCTCTGCATATCCCTAAGATATTTTATCTCTAATGATGATTATCATACTAAAATCTTTACACAACTTGAAATGTTAGACTAATACCACCCAACAACCCTTTAACATCATTATTTATATCAAGAATACATCAAAATATCATACCAAAAACATGTCAAAGAACATGACTTTAATATTAGTGACCTTTTCCTTAAAGAGAATCAAAATGTCACTACTCTAGAAAAGAGTAAACATGGAAAGTTTTCCCCTAACTAGATTAGTAAATATGTCATCACTCACAAATATTGGTCAAGATCTTATCACTTAGCCTTCGTCAATTGTAATCTTGACAAGGAACCTCTAAATTCCTTGAACTTGTGGCCTTTCTATTGTTAACACATATATTTTCATGAAATTAGTCATATCAAAGATCTCATAAAACCACCAACCAGTCACTTCTCATCCTAATGATTTAAAATTTTACGGTCCCCTGTCAGTATCATGTATCTACAACCTTAAATTTGAGTACCATTGTTCATTACATTTTCCACATCGAAAAGTTCCTCTTCATAAGTAGGAATTTTGCAATCATTACACCCATCTAACCTTTATCTACCAACTGAAAACATGCTAGGCGTGCACATGTGTATATTTTACAAACGTCATTTCCCCTCCTCTAATGGTCTACTAGGCGTACCCTCAGCTAAAAGGTGATATATATATATATGCATGTTTTTAATTATATATAAACTGATCGCTTGAAGGAAAAATATTAATCATATTATTTATATAGAGATTGATCCTGCAAAATATAACTGCCAATCAAATACATACTTATCCCACAAAGGAAAAATATCTACAATTCAAATAAAAATTATAGACCATTCCCTTGAATGATGGCTACTCATTATCATTATAAAATTCGTCCCGTATTGATCAACCATCATATAAAAGTAAAAATAATCAAAATCATCCTAGGAACTCTTCCCACATCAATCAACTTTCCCATCAATAAGAAAACTTCCTGTATTATTCAGTTCTCCCAATAAAATATAGTTGGGGCATAAGCCAACAAGCCATCAAAAGAAAACCTAATCCCCTTCTATAAACTACATATCAACCCTTCCCATATTGTAAGAAGGTATATAAGCTCACTTTCCTCTATATCCAAGATCCTAGATGTGACTAATTATCAATTACTTATATGTTAACATTTGTTGCAATGCCTTTCATACATTTATAATTTAGCATAAAATCACACATGTATCAAATCCAATTCAAAGAGAAAATATTACACATTTTATCCTTAACCATGATAGAATACATTTTGAAACATACGTCAAGATCAGTACATTTGAGTCACATAATATCAACATCTACACATCTAACATTACATCAAATATATATAAAACATGTAAACTATTCAATATCTCATCACAAACTCATATACAACATCACATCAAAATTAATCAATAAAACATGAATTCAAAGTCATAATCATATATATATATTGTTTATTAAAAACACCTCAAGATGGCTCATATACAAAATCATCTACATATGAGTCATAAAATAAATCCACATACTATGTTGTACAATAAAAATCAAAAACTCGATCTCTACCTTAGCCTCCTGCTACTCCTCCATCATGTCTCAGATCTATGAAAGGATGCATGACACTCAAATACCTCGTTGAGGTATCATGTCAGCTTGATACATGCTCTCTTACCCTATGCTCACCATAACGAGCTACACCTAGTAATCTCTATGTCACCAGACACTCACAATACCTCATCACCTCTCCCAGTGCCCAATATTGTTAAATAGTCACAAAACTAGGAGTGCCCATATGCCATCATGCTATGGGAGCTCATCATATATGTAGCATTTCTTTCACTACACTTAGTCCTATACCCTAGGATACACTGCCAGCAACATTTGAATCTTTCCCCACCTCTCCATATTTCACCCAAAATGCTTCCCATTGTCGACAATACATATCTCACTATTGCTAATATGTATCACGCTCTAAGTGTACCTTATATCTTTCCTACTATAGGGTGTCTCGCTCCAAGTGAGTGCTTTCATGCTCTACTACTAGCTTATCTCTCTCCAGATGTAATGCATCAAAGGATTCCTATAGCTAGGATAGATCCTCGCCACCTTCACCCTCCTGCTCCTCCTCTCCTCTCCTCTACCTCCTCCCAACCCTATCTCCCCGGGTAGACCACTATTATGTACATCACTCATTAAATCCCTCTAGAACTCTATCTTTATCCATATCTATGGCCTTCTTCTCTTGTACCTCTTTGACTTTCCCTGCCTCATCTACTATTGGTGTAGGAAAGGCCCTCTGTGAATCATCTCGCCAATAGAAAATTATCTCATCAGGTATTTGTTAACATTTCTCACACCCATACAAGAGGTCAACTCGAAACATTTTTTTCTAAGATATAAGGGGATTTTTTTACGTGGTCTAACTAAAAGGATAAAGGTTTGACCTATTTCTATGTTTATTCTAGAATGTCAATATTTCTCCTAAGACCTCACATCTAGGAGACCCACAACCCGTGATGTGTCTCAATTGTATATCGACAGAATTGAGTGAAAAGTAAAGACACACAAATCTCTCACCCCTAAAAAAAGTGCAATTTTTCTATATAATGAAAATATCCTCACCACCTTCACCTTCCTCATGTTCCTATCCTCTCCTCTACCTCCTCCCCTCCCTATCTCCTCAGGTAGACCACTATTGTGTACACCACTCATTAAATCCCTCTAGAACTCTATTATTATCCATATCTATGGCCTTCATATCTTGTGCCTCCTTGGCCTTCCCTACCTCATCTGTTACTGGTGAAGGAAATCCCCTCTCTAAATCATCTCCCTAATATATAATTGTCTCACCAAGTACATGTTGAAATTTCTCACACCCGTGTGAGAGGTCAACTCGAAACATTTTTTTCTCATATATAAGGGGATTTATTTAAGTAGTATAACTAAAGGGAGAAAGGATTGAATTGTTTCTATGTTTATTCCATAACGTCAATCTTTCTCCTAAGATGTCTTTCCACGCATTATCTCTGTCATGATTGTGCATCAGCCCCTCAAGAACTGATGCATGATCCCAACACAGATAGGAAAGACAAAATAGGCTGAAGATGGACATCCCAAAGAGAACAAAGAAACAATACATTTCAAGGAATTGAATTAGGTTGATGATTTTCATCTTTTCACAGTTTTAAATTCAATTAAGGTTTATATAATTCATTAATTATGATTAAGTATAAATTTCTTAGTGTTTGAGTTACAATGAGTTCATTTAACATCATGTTAATGAAAAAAATGCAAAAGGAAGTATTTTTATCTCATCACAATAATATATTTACATTTATTTCACAATTTAATGGTAAAGTAGACCCACACAGGCCATGGGGAATAACTCTGAAATTTAATACATGAAGTGAAAGTGCATGTATATGAAACTATGAACACAAGAGAAGGATAAAATCCATCGTTGACTACTTTTAGATGGATTTTCTTCACAACTCCTCCTTTTTCCGATTTCTCTTCCCACCCCCCGTTTTCATCCTTAGTAGGTACTTGAAGAAGAATACAAAATTTTAGAGCTCTAGATTTTCCTTCCTTTTGTACTCAAAGTTTCACAAAAACAATCTTTCTTAAAAAATGTGCCTGAAATAAAAAATTACAAAAGGAAATACAAGAGTAGAACATCATCATTTGGAGTCATATCACAAGAAGAGATCAACAAGATAATGAAAAGAAAAGCCTATGTATTTCAATTTTTCTAACTAGTTGTTCAGTGTGCAAGTACAGAAAGAAAGTTACATTTTACTTGTGTTTCAGTCATGATTACAACAAGAGTAATAAAAACACCTCATTCTCAAATCATACAACTCATAAAAGTTGAAAAGACAAATCCATCAAAAATAGACATGAGGTATATGAAAACACCTTGAAAAGGGAACCAAACCTTAGTAATCTAGAGATTCACCTCACATCTTGGAGACCCACATCCCGTGAGGTGTCTCAATTCTATATCTGTAGAAGTGAGGGAAAATTAAAGACACACAAATCTCTCACCCCTAAAAAAGGTGCACTTTTGCTAGCTCAAAAAGGTTTTTGCATGCCCGGTGGGACTGGAACAAATTTGTTGAGTTCGGAAATTTTAATATTTAAAGAAGAACTTATCTATCAACTCTGTGAAGATGATTTCAAACCAGTACAATGATTTTTAGCACCAAGGTAGCATCAAATTTTCAGCTACAATCTTTTGAGGTATTTTCTAGAATATAGATTTGGTTCTTTTGTTGTCTGTGCAACCTATTTTCATAAGTAACATGCCTATTTTTCATTTTTTCATACTTTACGAGGTAATGCAAGCATGAATCCCCATTTTTAGTAGCATAATAAGTCAGATCCACCTTCATTTTACCCATATTTTCCTTCATATAATTACTATGAACCTTATCAAAATGAATATCCCCAGAACTTGAACCTTTCATATCAATATGATTATCAATATGACAATCGTTATATTGTTCAAGGTAAGGGTTATGAAGATGGTTATGCTGATTATACATAAGAAGAAGATATTGAATAAGCTTAATAGATTAGAGCAGAGATATTTAGCTATCAAGGAAAATGTTGAAAAATTTCAAGCATTAGAGGATGATGGGCATCAGACTGAGGAACCCTATCAACGAGATGTTCCTACTTATCATCCCCGTCAGAATCCAATGCCCACATACCTTCCTTTCTAGCCAATGCAACTAGTTTATTAGTTTCCAAATTTTTAGGCTACTGTAAACTCTTCCTGTTCTATTCCACAATCATATACTGGGTCCAAATTTAAGTTTCCATGTTTTCTTTCTACTACTGCTCTAAATCCAACTTCCTCACATGTAAATTTTTAACCTCATTCCTTTGCCCAAAAAATGCAAAATCAAGATGAGACCCAAACCACCCCTCCACCTTCATTTGCAGTGCCAATTGATGAAGGTGAAGATCAAAAAATTATCCAAGAGGGGTAACAAAGTAAAGAAAATAATAGGATGGATTTCATGCAGAATTTGAAAAATGGGTCTTAAAATTTTAATTTGATCATGTTCCACAATTTAAGAAAGAACCCATGCAAGAGGTGGACGTTTTTTATGTAGAAGAGAAAACACAAGAGGGATATGATCAATAATCTCAATGTTATGAGTGTAGTATACATGAAGACACCTTATTCCTATAAGTTACCGATTCAACCCAACTTGCAAAATCTAAAGAGAAGGAAGAATCAGTGTCAACTGAAGAGGATTTTCAAGTCATATTTGAAAATGAATCAACAGTTTTAATGCATGAACAACATGTTTTCTTCTTGATAAATGATCATCGGATAATTTTTAAAAATTCCCTAAACATCCCTAAATGGTTTTAGTGTAGAAGATCATCTCGAGAGATTTCTAATGACTATGAGAACGTGACAAATGGACATCGGGAGTGCTAGTTATGTCCGGTCAAAGTTCAGTCAACTCTGGTCAACTGGTCAATATTGGACCAATCGCACTATGTCATGTGGTGAAAAGGCAAAGGGAGTTATTTTCCGAATCGAATACGATCGATTTACCTATCGGGAGACGAAAAGTGACTATATGATGACCGAGTTAATTAATTTCGATACCCCATGGTATGGGTCAAATTTTTATTTACTTGGTAAATCCACTTACACGCCATTCCAAATGCCACACACACACACACACACACACACACACACACACACACACACACACACACACACACATATGTTTATACATTAGTATAAACCGCCAACATGCCAAGGATCCATGTAGTGGATAAGCGTGGGAAGCTTCCATGTGGAAGGGTGAAGTGAAGCGGTGTTGGAGGGGGCGGTTATGCCCACGTGGTCTTTTGACCACTTCATTTGTGTGGGAAAACGGCTTATTAAAGCCTTAAACAATTTCCATCCCACCAAATATGGGATTTAACACACTTCATTAAATCCGCCACTATGGGATTTTTATCCCTTATCAAATGCTATGCCGCCCTATTTGGGATTTAATCCCATCAACTATGCTACGGGCTATGGTATTTTTAGCCTAAGGATAATATGTATTGAATTTTTTTAAGGGCCCTAATTTTGTATAAATAGGGAACCCATTTGCATTGTGACAGACACACATGAGTCCAACAAGCTTATTATTTGTTAAGCTTATTTGTGGGATGTGTCAAAAAGTATTATCTATTGGCCTATTATTTTAGGAAATAGTAGACAAAATATTTGTGATTGGGAGTAAATTATAAACTACCCAATAGGCCCATTGAGCCACACCAATTACTTGCAAATCCTTGATTGTCGACAGGAGTGCTAGCGTCATATTGATAGCATCGGGAAGGCCGATCGAAGCCAAAGGACATTGTGCATCAGGAAGGTGAAGAAAAATTTGATTGATCATCGAAAGTTTTTTGAAGAACTGCTGTACTGATAGGCAAGTAAAATTCCATTAGTTTTTCTTGTGAAAGTACTATTGTAACTTACAAGTTTTGACTAGTGAAATGGTTCGACCACGAACCCGGAGACGTAGGCAATTGCCCAACTCCGTAATTAATCTTTATGTAATTTTCTTATTGTCTTGCAATTATTTTTAAATTGATTACTTAAAAGGAGAAAATCATCAGAAAATATTTAAAGCCTACAAGGGTCCGAGATCAGGTAGTAATAATCTGATCATTTTCGGATCAAGTTTGGTATCAGAGCTGGTAATCAACACCTACAAACTTACTAATCTCCGAAGCAAATTGGTATCAAGCAGGTTAATCAGTACAGGTTTCTTTGACAGGGATGGCATTGGCTTGTACTTATGTATTTCCAAATTGGTGGGATAGACTGAGAGACAGGTTTAACATACTCAGTAATTTTCTCATAATTCTATTTGGATGATTCCATTATATCTCATATGTAGATAAAACCTGAAAACTATTTTGTAGGGTAGAATATATTGGTAAGACCCCTTTGAGGGCAATGTGTGTATACATCTAACCAAACATGGCACATTAGTTAAAGACCCAATTTTGGGTAATGTTTGTACTCTGTTATACTTGCATTAGTAAGACACCCAGAGGCCAATTATTTTGGTGATTTTTATAACACCATAAAATGCAGTATATTTTCCTTGTTTAGTCATTGGTCTGGTAGGGAGGAGACAAAGGAATTCAATCCACATTGCGATACAATGGAGAAGACCAAGTACATAAGCCACCAAGTAGGAGAAATTTTACGACAAGTTTACCATGTAAAATTATTTTCCTATAGAATTGGTATTTTAAGCTTATTGTACAAGACTCCAAAAATGGAGCATTTTTACAACTAGTTCTACATGATGTATTAGGATATAATTTTTTTACAATTGTATTTGAAAGTTGTAAAAAAGAGACCCTTTTAGGGGCACCTATCTCCTAAACAGCTTGTGAGTACCTGTTATAGCTTGGATATGGGATTTGACTCATATAAAGCTTAGAGATTGATCTGCAATTTGTGCAAAAAATAGAGTTCACAGAGATCAGCTCAGAACTTCATTATATGTAGAGGCATTGTGACCGTGTAGCAGAGTGGTACCTGATATTTTATGTCAACAAGCGGAGCTCTAAAAGGATTAGCTCAGAACGTCATTCGGTGTCAAGGCATTGTGACCACACATACGAATGGTAGCTGATCAACAGACTTAGCATCATGCATTGGAGGCTCGAGGTCTTACAAGAGGCTTAGCATCATGCATCGGAGGAATTGATATCTGTAACAGACTTAGCATCATGCATTAGAAGCTTGAGGTCTTGAAAGAGGCTTAGCATCATGCATCGGAGGCGATGAGGTTTGTAACAGACTTAGCATCATGCTTCGGAGGCTCGAGGTCTTGAAAGAGGCTTAGCATCATGCATTGGTAGCTGAATCACCGTTGGAATTGACGTCAAGTCAGAATTTCATTCTGTGTAGAGGCATTGTGACCGTGCAGCAGAGTGGTACCTGATATTGTATGTCAACAAGAAGAGCTCTCAAAAGATCAGCTCAGAACGTCATTTAGTGTCAAGGCATTGCGACCACACATATGAATGGTAGCTGATCAATAGACTTAGCATCATGCATTGGAGGTTTGAGGTCTATAGAGGCTTAACATCATGCATCAGAGGCGTTGAGGTCTGTAACAGACTTAGCATCATGCATTGGAGGCTTGAGGTCTTGAAAGAGGCTTAGCATCATGCATCAAAGGCGTTGAGGTCTATAGAGACTTAGCATCATCCATTGGAGGCTCGAGGTCTTGAAAGAGGCTTAGCATCATGCATTGGAGGCATTGAGGTCTGTAAAGGGACAAGGCATTGTCCATCATTGAAATGAGATCTTGATCAAAGCTCTACGTAACATGGATTTCCTTATAACTAGTTTGGATTTTTTGAAATCAACTCGGAGCCAGGAGCTGTGTTATAGAGTAAAATAAGATCCTTGTTGTCAGATATCAAGAATCTTAGCACCGCATAGAAGGAGCGTTGAGGTTTCATTCAAAAACTTAGCACCATAAAGCGGAGGCGTGAAGGTCTTCTTCGGATATCAAAGTGGCGCACCAGAAGTGTCGTGGGCCCATAACCCACAGGTCCCAGGATCAAAGTAGAGTTTTCATAGTGAGAAGGTTAGAGGAGAAGACCCAAGGGTTTACTACAACAACACTTCCGAGGTGGCAGCATATTTTTCCAGATTCAGGACAGTATGGAAGCTCTTTGGGACAAAAAGCCTTTCTTAGTGGGGAGGTGTGATCAGGGGATCATTTTCAAAAATTCCCTAAACATTCCTAAATGGTTTCAATGTAGAATATCATCTTGAGAGATTTCCGATGACTGTGAGAACGCAACAAACGAACATCTGGAGTTCTAGTTATGTCTGGTCAAAGTTCAGTCAACAGGAAAGTCAACTCTGGTCAACTAGTCAATATTGGACCAATGGCACTATGGCACGTGGTGAAAAGGCAAAGGGAGTCATTTGACGAATCGAATACAATCGATTTGCCTATCGGGAGATGACAGGTGGACTACATGATGACCGAGTTAATTAATTTCGATACCCCATGGTATGGGTCGAATTTTTATTTACTTAGTAAATCACTTACACGCCATTCCAAATGCCACATATATATAAATATATATTAATGTTTATACATTAGTATAAACTGCCAACATGCCAAGGATCCACGTAGTGGATAAGCACGAGAAGCTTCCATGTGGAAGGGTGAAGTGAAGCGGTGTTGGAGGGGGCGGTTATACCCACGTGGTCTTTTTACCACTTCATTTGCGTGGGGAAAAGGCTTATTAAAGCCTTAAACAATTTCCATCCCACTAAATATGGGATTTAACCCACTTCATTAAATCCACCACTATGGGATTTTTATCCCTTATCAAATGCTATGCCGCCCTATTTGGGATTTAATCCCATCAACTATGCTACGGGCTATGGTATTTTTAGCCTAAGGATAATATGTATTGCATTTTTTTAAGGGCCCTAATTTTGTATAAATAGGGAACCCATTTGCATTGTGACAGACACACATGAGTCCAACAAGCTTATTATTTGTTAATCTTATTTGTGGGATGTGTCAACAAGTATTGTCTATGGGCCTATTATTTTAGGCAATAGTAGACAAAATATTTGTCATTGGGAGTAAATTATAAACTACCCAATAGGCCCATTGAGCCACACCAATTACTTGTAAATCCTGGATTGTTGACTGGAGTGCTAGTGTCATATTGATAGCATCAGGAAGGCCGATCAAAGCCAAAGGAGATTGTGCATCAGGAAGGTGAAGATCAATTCGACTGATCATCGGAAGTTTTTCGAAGAACCGGTGTACTGATAGGTAAGTAAAATTCCATTAGGTTTTCTTGTGAAATTACTATTGTAACTTACAAGTTTTGACTAGTGGAACGGTTCAACCACGAACCCGGAGACGTAGGCAATTGCCAAACTCCGTAATCAATCTTTGTGCAATTGTCTTATTGTATTGCAATTATTTTTAAATTGATTACTTAAAAGGAGAAAATCATCAGCAAATATTTAAAGCCTACAAGGGTCTTAGATCAGGTAGTAATAATTTTATCATTTTCGGATCATTAAACTTCCTTTTCAATGATGAAAATGAGGATATAAAGGGAGAAGAAAAGCTAAAAAGGGATGAGGATGATGCAGTGGAATATAAATACCTTTATTATGTTGCATGTTTGGAAATTTCTACATTATTGGAGTGTTACAATGGTTCATAGAGGATATCAAAAGATGTTGCAAGTAACCAAGATGGGAAACTAGATTTTGGAAAGAATAAACATGAGTTTTCAAGCTGCATGATGAATCAAAATGATAAAGGAATGAAATTAGTCATGAGAGAGGATGAATAACATCTTGAAGAGGATGAAATGACTTCAAATCAATGTCAAATTGTCCCTATGAATGAAACAGAACAAAATTTTTATAAAAAAGATAAGCATTCTTATCATTTACCCAGCGGGATCACATATGGAGAAGAAGGAATTTAAAATAAGGTGCAAATCAAAAAAATCAACCTTTCAGTTGTAAGGAGGCCATGTCGTATATTTATTTGGCTTGTTTAAAGCCTATTTGAGTAGTACTAGAATTTGTGCCTATTTTAGAACAAAAATAAAAGTTTCATGTTCTCAGAATCTAGCCTCAAAGCCTTCTAGAAAAATCTAATCCAATTGAGACAATCTTCACATTTTGGACTGGTCTTTGGAGCAAAATAAAGGTACATGTATCGTTTCAAGTTTTGTCATGTAATTTATTTTACAAGTTGATCTCACAAACTCCTTTATTTAGAAATAGAAGATAATTTTTGTATCCTCTGTTAGGTTTCGTTTAGCTTGATTTGTAGCTAGTTAGAGTAGGGTAGGTAGCATTTTCATTTCAATAAAGTGCTCATGCACACATGTTGTTTTTTAATTCGATAAGCGCATTTCATGCATGGGATATGGTTTTCTAGATCTGTTCTTGTTTTAGTTTGTTTTGGAAAGGAATAATTTTCAATGTGAAAGGAAAGACTTGGTTTGGGCTTTGACGCTATGCCCAATTGATGAGTTTCAAGAATTGGTATTTAAGCTAGAGAATAACTAATCCCACAGAATCGCCAGAAATGTTGACATTTCTCACACTCATGTGAGAGGTCAACTCAAAAATTTATTTCTTAGATTAAAGGGGTTTGGTTTAAGTGGCCTAACTAAAGGGAGAAGGGTTTGAAATCTTTTTGTGTTTGTTAAAGAACGTTGATCTTGCTCCTAATATGTCTTTTCATACATCATCTCTGTCATGATCGTGCATCAGCCTCTCACGAACTGATGCAAGACCCTGACACAGATAGTAAAGACAAAATAAGCTAAATATGGACATCCCAAATAGAACAAACAGTCGGTCCATTTCAAGGAATTTAAGTAGGTTGTTTCTTTTCATTTATTAACTATTTCAATTTCAATCAACGTAATTTTGATTCATTATTTATGATTAAGTTAAAATTTCTTAGTGTTTGAGTTGGAAAGAGTTCATTTAACATCACGTTAATGAAAATAAATGCAAAGTAATTATTTACAACTCATTACAATAAGATATTTTCATTTAATTCACAATTTCAAGGTACAACGGACCCACACAAGCCATGTGGAATAACTTTAAAATTTAGTATAAGAAAAGAAAGTGCATGTATATGAACTATGATTAGAAGAAAAGGGAGAAAATCCATAATTGATTTTTCATATGGATTTTACCCACAGCTCCTCATTTTCTACATTTCTCTTCGCGCCACACTTCTCATCCTCGGTAGGTACGTAAATAACAATAACAATTGCTAGAGATCTAGATTTTCTTTCCTCTTCTATTCACAGTTTCAGAAAACTAAAATTTCTCTAAAAATGTACTCGAAATAAGAAATTATCGAAGGAAATACAAGAGTAGAACATCATCATTCAGAGTCATATAAAAACAAGAGATCAACAAGATTATGAAAATAAAATCCTATGGCTTTCAATTTTTCTAACTATTTTTCTAGTGTGTAGGTACAGAAAGAAGGTTACATTTTACTTGTGTTCTAGTCATGATTACAACAAGAGTAAGAAAATCACCTCATTCTTAGATCATATAGATGATAAAAGTAGAAAACATATAGCCATCATACATAGCCATGAAGTACATAAATTTAAACATTAAAAAGGTAACCAAACCTTAGTAAGATGGAGATTCACGTCACATCAGGAATACCCACATCTCGTGAGGTATCTTAATTTTATATCTAAAGAAGTGAGAAAAAATCAAAGACACTCAAATTTGTCACCCCTCAAAATAGGTGCACTTGGGTGAGATAACAATATCTATTAAGGAAGTCAAACTACTTCCACACCAAAAGGAAATTTACCACCTATATCATTTCTTCCCTCCTCTCCTGAATCCATCCTACCCACCCAATCCTACCAACTCCACATCCATGTCTGACAATGTATGAAATATCAAATATGGCATCCAAACAATGTCATCCATTGGCAAACTGCATAGTCGATCGACATAGTAGGTGTATTATTTGTCTGCTCCTTCATCCCTCATCTAATAAAACCTCCACCTCATAAAGCCCACCACATACTTTGTTGGGTATCCTGATCTCCAAATTAGGCCTAGTGGCCTCACTATAGCTATATGCTGGTAAGCCGAACAATGTAACAAAAACCCCATATCAAACTCAAACTTCCTACAAATCAGATAAATCAATAGCTCATGGTATAAATGAGCCAAAAATGCACATCATCAAGCATATATTGTCTGGTGCTCCACCATAGCAGCTACAACACCCACAAATTTCCATGGAAACATGTCACACCCTTAATACATCAGTGCATATCATGAAATTTCCAACATATCCACATAAATCATCCATTTATTTGTCACCTCTGCATCATAGTAGCTCTCAATATGAAATCCCCTAATATATACGCAATATTCAAGGCATCATCTCCATACAACCATCTCATGGTCTCTATATGGGCCTCTTAGGTGAAGGATACTATCCACTCACCCTGAATAGAAAATCATAAAATTTTGTACAAATCCTCCAAAGTGATGTTTATCTCACAATTACCAAACCAAAATTTTCCTGTAATAATCTCCCATCTATCTATCAGTGGAACCATCAACCCTACATCTTGAGGAATCCAATGTTACTGGTGAAATCCACCTAAACAAATGACCTTCAAATGGGCCCACTCAAAAATTTTAACATCCCCCTAATCATATCCAACATCTCTAAGAATCTTTCACAAAGATATAGGGTGACCCTCACCTACAAAAACTCACAAAAACATCATGTAGAAATTTTATTAAAAAAACAATCTGAGCGTTGTTGATTGCTAATCAGTGACTTTTTTACTAAACCATTTGACATCAATCCTAACAATCACCTCTGATCATATGATCATCACCGATCAGGAGTTCACACTCTATATTTCAAAAAAGAATAAAATAATAAAATAATAAATTTAAACCCACTTACCTTACTCCTAATTTTTTGCCTCTTTCTGTCATTTCCTCTCGACTCCATATCTGAAAAACACTAAAAAAAACTAACCAGATCTCTCAAATCACATTATGACACATAGAAATGAGTCATTTTTTATCCCCACTTGGCTTATTTATTTAATATTTTTAGAATCTCCAGCAATCTTTAATCACTGCCAATCATGTATCTAAAAATATCGGAGATCCCCAACCACCGATGATTAATTATATTTTTGCACACCTAATATATTTTGGTCACCTATAACTCTCTTATCACATCATGAAACCATCACAAACCTTAGGAATTTAGTTTTATGTCCATCACTTCCTCAAACCATGGTTTTGACTATACATTAAGTTTTGCATACATTACGAATGTTGCCTTGGACATTTTGGTCCTGTGGCTTCACACATCCTTGCAAGAGCACTCCCATAGGATCCTCTCTATCTTTCACTATTAAAAAAGAACACATCCATAGGTGTTCTACATTAGCATCGCCATCTAAAGGCTATATAATGTCCCCTACCATGTGTTTCAAATATTACCACAATCTCTACAAAATCCTCCAGCTTGGTCATTTAAGATTACAATCAAAATCTTGGAACATCTTAAAGAAAAAAAATCCAATCAATCCAACTACTAAATTTTTTTATCATTGGCTTGGGAGGTAAGAATATCATTATTATAAAAATGGGTCGTCTTCACACTATTTTTTGTCTCACAGCATGTGCCTACAAATAAATCAACAAAAAGTAGAAAATGTAGACATGAATTTTTTACCCCTAGGTGACCCGACATACATTAATCACATTATAATTATTATTCCTTATACTAAGTACCTTATAAAAGACAATTATAAATCTTAATTTACCCATGTAAATCTCATTTACCCTCCCCTAACAATCTAAAACCAACATGTCCTAATTTATCCTACCCACCCTAACCCCCTGACCTCTTTCTACTTGTATCCCTAATGTCCCACTATTTATAAAACAACCTAAAACCTCATATTGCAATTAGATTCAACCATTTTCCATATTTCATTTGTTAGTTTTCTACATCTCTAGGAAACTCAACAACGATCCATGATCACCGGAGATCGTTGCAGAAGTCATCAGTTCTATATAGCCACCCTCTTCCTCTATTTCCCTGTTAGTCACAAGATGGTTTAGAGAACAACTTCTGCACCTTCATACAATACCATTTCACTTCAAATCATCAACACCCTACTTCAAAAATATTAGATAATTTCATTAGATCTTCATTCAAGCTTCTTGGAGCTTTGTCACCATTGCACACAGATAATAAGGTTAGTACATTATTTTTCATCTTTATCAATCTTGTTTTATATCAAATATAGCCTATAACCAGTCTTCTATACCATCTTTTACACCTATTTTTCATTTCATATTCTATCTAATCATTTCCCAACTTTTATAATATATGTAGTTTCCATAGTAATTCCCGTCGATCAGCCCCTTAGCCTCTTTCTCCTTTACTAGCCCTAAAAATACATTTGAATCTTTGTTTTTTAATCTCACATGCTTATAGAATCCTTAAATTTTATCTGACCATTGTCAATCCTTTCTATCATCAATCATTATATATTTTATCAGTATTTTATAAGAATTAGCATTTTAGCCCCAATCGTCATCGATTCTCAATCTTTTTTATCTATGTATTTTTTAATCATTTTTAACATTGATTCTACTTAAATGTAAAATCCTAACCTAATTTAATGCAAGCTTGTAGTAAACAATGAAGAAATAAATGAAGGAAATAACTCAAGAAAACTAAGAAATAAAAATATGATACCTTAATGTGCAAATAGAGTTGGAAGATCTTTAATTAGTTTGATGGTTCCATGGGACTATGTCAGAGTGAAGACCCGCTTAATAGGAATGGGAGACCATCACATGGGAGCTTGAGAAAATGTATATTTGAGTGCTTTGGCTTGACTAGGGTGTCTAGAGAAGGGGTTGGGGAGCCTGGGATGCCATGGTTTGTAATTTAGGCACCCTGATTTGTGCATGAAGTCTGGAAATTTTTTTCCCAAAGTCACCAGATGATGCAAAGCCTTCATTTCTTGTCACATGTCTGTCGTAGTTAGGTTGTTAATGTCGCTATAACCCTGGAATGAAAGAATCACCTGTAAAACCCCAGAAAATGCATCAAAACCCTAAAAAATAAAGATACATCTGAAGGGGTCAAACTTTCCTCAACTTCCAAAGTGATGGACTTATCATTGAGTGTTGCACTATATGTTAAGAACTTTTAACAAAGAGACTACAAACTTAATCAACCCCGATAATGATGAACATAAACGAATATTTCAACAATAACTCAAGATACTTTTTGAAAAGAGTAGCACTTTAAATAGAGAACAAATACTACTAATTTCTTGACTCAATAATTGTTACAGTGAAAACTTTAATAAAAATTTCTAATGTAACAAAAGGATAATGTTAAACATTGACCGATTAAAACTTTGGACTTTTTATTATTTACTCACAAATGAAAATGAACTTTTACATTATACTAATCGACTCTAAATTAAAAACCAAACTACAAATAGACTGGAGAAATATTAGACCGAAAAAAACAATGTTTATACTCCTAACCTATGTCACAGGGTTTGACGGATTTAATCCTTCAAGTTCAAAATTTGCCGTATTTTTTATGGTGTGAAAAAAATAAAAAAATATTTGATACAGTTCGGCTATAAAATCCACATGTGCCGGAATATGTCTAAAAAAAATAGCCAAGCCAAATCACATCAAGGTAGGTCAAATCGTTATAAATTTTACGACAGAGTGTAGACGAAAATGGCCCTAACCAGTGCACTGAATGCCCCCATGGCTAAAAAGATATATTACTTGTCTCTTCGTGGTATGAAAAATCATCGGTGTGGTGCGGTTGGAGCTGTCCACAATGTGTGAGGAGGAATAGTTTTAAGAATGCTCACGAAAACTACTTTCTCAATTATTTTCTAATGTTGAGCTTCGAACATGAAGAATTAGATGAAACCCTCAAAATTAAATCAATAATATGTTATAACTTACACGTGCTTTTAATTATACGTTATATGTTTTTAAAGTTTTGTTCTATTTTTTAATTTGTATGTTATGTTTGTTTTGATTTTTGATTTATCTTTTAAGTTTTAAATTATATTTATTTTTTAAATTTTTCATATTATTTATTTTATATGTTTATGATCAAATTGTAGAGTAATGTTTTAGCTATTTTGAAATTTTTTTGTATTTATATCTTTTTTTTAATGAAAATTATAATAGCCGAATTTAATCCTCAGTGAACACAAACAAAAACACGAACCTGGTGACTTATCTCCTAACTGCAACGAAGACACCATGAAACCTTTTGTATATGTCCTACTGAGAGATTGAAGGCAGGTCTAAAACATGAGACCGGCCACATGCAGCAGCACCTATTTCTCAATGCAAGGAAGATTTGTATGTGAGGCTCTGCAATGTCTATGGATACAAATTCATGCCACTTCAGGTTTGCAAGGAATGAATGAATACAGAACATCCACATGTAAATAGATCCATGCACAGTGTTGCCAAGTTGCTCCACAACGAACTCAGTTAATAGAATGTAAATCTTGTTTGATGCCGAGTGCTAGAGCACAATCCAAGTTGGAAAGATACGCATGCATGCAATGAAAAAATGATGTAGGTTCCTAACAATATTTCTGTAGTTAATGATGAGAATCAAGGAAATAAATCCAAAACAGATCCAAGGTAATTTTAACATGAATCGTGATGATTTCATATAGAATCAGTGAATCAATGCAAGATCTCATGCACAAATCATAACCTTCAATCTTGAAAGAACAAATATTTTGAAACTCCTTACCTCTTCCAATGCTTCTGCTATGGCTGTCACGACCAGGTTTGTAGCTGTAGAAATCGAAAACCAATAGATCATATGAATACAGATTGAAAATGTAAAAAAATTACTTAGGACAGACATTCACGACCTCTGAATGACATCAAATGCATACAACTGTGCAGAATTTATGATGATATAGAGAACACAGTTCAAAATAATACCGCCATATATAGGGGAAATGGACGAATATAACTACCCCAATAAAATCATTACAACTCCATAAGAAAAAAAAATGGTTCATGCCAAATGAAGGTCTAGTAGTAGATTGACACAAGAAATTATTAATTTCTTCTATATTTAATAGCGTAATACATTGATTATTCTATAGTCATGAAGGTAGGAAAACTACCTCCTACAAAGTAGCTAAAAAATGACCCCTTTAAAATAATATGAGTGTAACAAACAATGTAAGCACTAAAAATTATATTTCTAACAATGTAAGAACCAATAGTTTTGTTGATTGATGTATTCTTCAATTTTTGGAGTTTATTTTTATTTTTTTCTTATAGGAGGCCTTTGTATTACTGTGGCTATTTAGCCATTTTTTTTAGAGTTTAAATTTTTTCTAGCCTATCCCAAGGCTTGGGATTTGATGTCACTTGGTGATAAAAAATGCTTGTTTTGTTAGTTCTATTATTTTGATGTGATGGATTAGGGTCATGAGATTCACCACAGAGTGGTTGAGCCTATTGAACTACTTCATTGTATCTCGGTAAACCCCAAGGGGGTCATAGGGTTTTATAAATTTAGAGCTAGAGGTTATTATGCCACTTGGGTACAGGTTACAGGGATTTATGTTTCTAAGGACATAGGGTGACTCAACCTCATTGAATGGAGAGATAAGGTGACAAGGCTCTTAGTGAGTGACCTGACTTGGATTTGGTATTATGGTTCTTATTTATAATGAGTGACCGAGCCTATCTTTTGTACTATGATTCTTACATTTAGGTGATGAGGCTCTTTGTTGAGTGACTCCACCTAATATTGGCACTATAGATCTTATATTTAGGTCATAGGGATCTTTGGTGAGTGACTTTGCCTAGTTGGCACTATGATTATTTTCTCTATTTTGAGGTATATTGAGTTTGTATGTATGATTCATGAATTACTCTTGTGATATTTTGATGTTTGAGGATTGATGCTCCTCTTTGTGGACATATGCTATTGGATCTTATCTTGTTATTTTTGTGTTATAATCATGGTTTTAAGTCATGTAGAACCTATTGGATATGTATTTTATGATACTTTATTTTACGTTAGGAACGTGTTGTATATTTGATCTATAATTAGGGTATGTGTTACGATTTCCATGTTGTATGGAGCATTATTATCATTCCCATGGCGGGGTTGGAATTCTTGTTGTGATACAGTTATGAAAATATGTTAAAAAGTTATTTTCTAGGTTGTTAATGTTGTGTTTTGGAATTTTTGATACCATGATGTTAATTAGTCTAGGAAACCTACTAGAAATTTAAAATTGTAATTCTTAACAATCGATAACATTATAAACATTGAACAAGAGAATTGTGCAAATGATTAAGCTAATAAATTGTGAGCACGCTTATGATAAAACATAAGTGAATGTGTTCCAAAATGACTACTAAATTAAAATTTGAATTCAATATGTATTCAAAGTGTTGAACAATGAAATATCTCAAGTTTAAAAATAAGAATTGTTATTAAGAAAAATATTGATTGAGTAATAAAATCAAGGGAAATGTCAATCTTCACATAACTTTAAGAAATTCAAACAATTTTAAAATGTGTTTAACTTTCTGATGGTTGTTTTTTAAGAAAAAAATCCCTTTTCACTAAACGGAATTGTCTTTGATAATTTTTCCTAGTTTTCTAATCCCTCTTGTTACCCTGACGTAATTTCGAATAGAGGACGATTCTCTTATAAATGGGGGGAGATGTAATTACCCTCCTATCTTTGCATTATCCACCTCTGTTTCATGAAATTGAGTCTCTCTTTTGTATTCATCAATGTAGTTCCCTCTGGGTTTCAGGACATTTCATGTCTATCCTTTACCCAAGTGAACCTTATTATTTTTAGTAGAAAAAGTTAAAACACTTTTTATCTAGAGGCTCTCATATAATGAAAGCAAGGGTGGGAATGGAGTTAGTTCACTTTTATTCTTGACATTAAATTTGATTACTAGTTGGTTGCTACATGACAATTCACCCATAAATTTGAATTTCATGAGATTGTCACTAAGACAATTGTTGTATTCGGAGAGGTAAAAATAAAATGGAATAAATAAATAAAAAATAAATACTAATATATAGATATATCTATATATATATAAACATCTAGATGTACATTTATATACTTACATATTTTAAAATAAGGAAATGTGTGTGTGTGTGTGTGTATTCACATATACTAGTAAGTTAGATAATAAGAAAAGTAACAAAATAATAGGTTAATGAAACTCCCAAGAGGGAGAATTAGGGCATGGGAGTGTTGAGTTTTTGGTTTTAGTTTTTTTTCCTCCTCCTCTAGAATTTTGGCATCCATAGAAGCTCCATTAAAAAACTTTTGATAACCAAACAAAAAATACTTTAAAATATTTCACGAAAATTTCTTCTCACCCACACCAAAAGATAAATGAGATATTATAAAACAATTAGAGGATCATTTTTTATCTGATGTTCCAGTTGCAACTTTTAGGGAAATTTTTTATGCAAATTTTGGAGGCATACACTTGGCGCATTTGAACAATACATGCACACCCATAAACGCATAAGGATAGAGAATAGTTTGTTTAATGTTGTAATCTCTTGTGATATGAGTAAGGGGCATGCACACCAGAAGCTTGTGGACTGTATTACACAATATACAAATAAATATGGACACATGGAACTCTCTTGCCATGTACGCACCATTGTTTTTCTTTTGTTTGTTTGGATGTTTTTATGCAGAATTTGGTTTTTTGTTAAAAAAGGGGGTATTTTAGAATCCTTAAAACCAATGCAATTGACATGTGTAGAGTCAAACTATATAACCTACTCAATATGCTACATGTTTTTGCCCAATTGGGATCTTGAATACTAAAGTATGGATACACTTCAAACCATATTGGAGATTAAGGTTACTTATTTTAGTTCTAAGTAATCTATTTGAAAATTGTTAAAATAAAATACAGTCTTTTATATAGAAATGATTGTTGGTTTTACAAAAAATGGTTGTGTTGAAACACCTTGGAAATTTGGAAACATGGTATGGGCATCCACCAAACAATAATGGAGAAGGATTAAGGATGTGTAAAATGATTTTTTTAATGGTGCACTGATAGATACGTATGAAAATTGGAATCAAGCATAAGAAACCTAATTTGTTTGACAAAATTCCTGAAAGAAATGTTGTCTCATAGAATGCAATGGCTATAGTATATCCAAGGGAAGGGTTCGCTAAAAGGTACTATAAGTTTCAAGAAAATGTAATTATCATGTTTTTCCAAATTCCATTGCTAATTTATTGTTAATATTTATTATTTATTTGACATAAAATAATAGGTAAGAGAAGGAAAAAATGCTTTGCGCTCTAGTGAAAACTAGAGTTAGATTTGTTAGGTTTTTTCTTATTGCACCGTCATAACGTGGCCTTTTTGGGTTCTGAAATAATTTTTTACTATAGTTTCTCCTAGGTTTTCTTTCCCTTTGGGCATCCCATTTAAACTTACCTTGCCATCTTAAAACCTAGCTGTTACAAATTTGGTTGGAGATAGTGGAGCTCTGAGCAATGGCACCACCGGTGAAATGACCCAGGAAGTTCATTATGCAATTAATCCACGAGGTAATGTTTCTCCTCCTGATGTGGTATTTCCCTTTCTTGAATTTAATGTTTCCTAAAAATGGTTAGAGTAATTTTGTCTCATTGGGTATTTTTTGGGTCGCATCCCCTCTGAAATCATCCTCAAATCTTAGGTCAATACATTCTGGACTCACCATGGGGTCAGACTGAAAACTGTCCAAAACATGACCAAAAGTTTTTTTATTTTTTGCTTTTCTGACCCTGATAATACCCCCAATATTATAGATCAAAAAACCACCTGGTATGTTCACAACTTTGTGTTTGTTTTGTCCCCATGGCACAAGGATTTCATGGTATTTGAATATACCACCCTTAAAGTTACCATCTGGGTTGAATTCCCTGGCCTACCCTTGTCATGTGTGCCTTTTCAGTCACAGATTGCCACTTCTATTGGCTAGGTAGTCTTCCTCGAAGATAATACATTTTACCATGCTCTCCCACAGAAGATTGTTTGTTTTGAAGTTGATCTCTCCCAAGATCTTAAATAATTTGTGGACATTCAGATGGGAGACAAACGTTATTCTTAGCGGGTCATGTATATCAATCTACGTAACACTTACTTATGTGGTCAGGATTCTGATCGTAAGATCAAATACTATCCTCTTTACGTCCCTCTCAACTTCCCCATGGCCAAAGAAACTCCCAAACCATTCAAACCCAAGTAAGAGGAAGATTTGAAATTTGTTGGGGGCTGGAAAAACAATAACAAAACCCATCAACTGAAGGCCTCTAGCTTCAATGGCCAATAGGATCCCCCTTTTAAGGAATAACCCCTTAAGATACAAGCTAAAGAGCTAATTTGTGCTGCTAAAGAAGCAAGTGCCACTGCCAACACAGATATCTAGTTTCCAAAATACTCCAGTATGCTCTAAGAAACCTCAGTTCTCATGGACCAAAAAAAATTAATTTGTAATCTCATTATGCCATAATCATTACTGTTATTATTGCCAAAAAGCTCACAAGGGCCCTCCAAAAGGCCCCAAATTCCTTCTCACATCTCTTAAGATCATAACGTAGATCACAACATGGAATGAAACAAAGAGGAGTATAACATTGAATACGATGGACTGAAAAATAATTAAATTACATGATTTTTTGCATCATAATTTTGCTCAATTCCTATAAAATGAATATGATTCCCTTGATGTCTTGGAGGATGGTGACATGGATCTTGACCACCATTTCCCATGAATTATCTATCTTGTAACCTTTGGGGTTTTACATACTCCTGTCGTAAATATGTTGTTCATGAAACTCGGTAAAGATTTTTTAATTTGGATGTTTTGTTTTTGCAAGAGGTGAAAATTACAGGTTTTTCAGTTGCAGGTAGTTTGTAAATCCATCTAACTTGACAACTTGGTTTTCTGTAGTAATCATAAAGCAAGGTGTGGGGGTTTTCACCAAAATGGTGGCCCTTGTTAATTGACCATTACATTGACCCCGCCAACCATGTCATGTGGGTCCTATTTAATGTTGACAGCTACCCTTTTGGCCTCATTAATATTTATGCCTCGAACGATGCAGTAGAAACCGCTAATCTGTGGTGGTGGATTACCAACACTATTCTTGATGTGTATTGGGTCATAAGTGGAGATTTTAATATGGTTGAGTCACCCATTTATAAATGTTTCCACTTTTTGATGAGGTGGATAGTTGGCGAAAGGGAGGCGTTGTTTTTTATCCATAATAATTTTTAGTTTTATGACCCTAACGCCTTTCACTTTCCCACGTTAGAAGCATGGTTGACTATGTCTAATCTCTAAGGAGGAATAGATCGAGCACTTTAACGGATCGGTAGATCTATGTTTTCATCTCAAGATTACTATGAGTTTGATAGCATCTATTCAATGCCAGTGGAGGTCATGCCTGAATTTGTCCTTTTAGATTGCTCTCTAATATGATTTCGTATCACTTGGCATGATATGAGAAATTTTTGTTATAAAGGGCCAATTCTTCCTTAATATTTCCTTGATGCAACATGGGCCCACACTCAATTGTATCAAGCATGTGTGGAACTTAATTCCACGGACTAGTCATTTCCATTGTTATCATCCACCTATGTATACCAGTTTGATTTAATGGTGGGATAATGTGATGAATCAAACAACTAGATTCCTTAGAATCTATTGTAGACAACTAGCTAAAATTAGGCACCACTTATACTCCACTAACACCTCGGCTCTTAGTCTATAGGTGGTGGTTCTTCAAGCTGATCACTTCTTTGAAACTCATCAACTTCATGTTGCAAATATTCACAAGAAAATTCAAATTGATGACAATTCCAATGCCAGGGGAGCATAAATCTGAGCCCATTTGCACTATCTCAAAATGGGTGATCGAGTCTCGAAAGAACTATTTGTTTCACTTAGAGCCAAGAAACCATTTCAGCTAATTCAGGCCATCATAGACAACAGAGCTTGGGTTATCGATCCCCAACTTATGTTGCAAGCCTTTTTGCACCAGGAAAAGCTTGTGATTCAAGCTCAACATCCCTTTGCAGCTTAACAGCTCTTGATCGATGTCTGGGTGTTGTGTCATACAAATTATCTGAGGATTAGAAGGTGATATAAAATTTAATGCTCACCATTGAAGACCTTCATGATGTTACCATGTAGATGGCTAGTGATAAAGCTCCAGGTTGCGATTGGTTCCCTTGCGTGTTCTACAAAGCCCTTTGGGATTCGTTTGTTCAATACCTTTTCCAAGTTTATATCGAGGGACTTCACAACTAGGCATTAGAGCCACGAATAAACAATGGGAAAATTAAATTCTTTCCTAAACATGGAGACCTAGAGAAAATTACTTGTTGGTATCCTATTACCCTATTGAATGTCTCTTACAAAATCATTTCCAAAGCTTTGGCTATGCGGCTTTGCAATATCCTTCTATATTTTATTCAGCCAAAATAAACAAGATTCATTCAAGGATGATATATCCTTGATAACATCATTATTGTTTGGGATGGCATATAATGGGATAATGAATCCAATCAATCTACCATGTTTATAATAAAATATTTTGAGAAAGCATATGATTGGATTGAATGGTTGTTTATTCTTTCCATGCTCCAAGCCCTTAGCTTGGGTCCCATCTTTATTCAATCTATCGACATGCTCTTTGCAGATGCCTCTTGTCAAATCACTATCAATGGAATTATCTAGGAACCCTTTGGGATTTTTCTCTTCATTCTCCAAGGTTTACCTTTGGCTCCTACACTTTATGTGTTGGATTCCAAAGGATGTAGGTATTTATTAGCCGACACTAAATCTTAGGGGATTATTATGGTAATCACACTACTTTCTGCACCCAATTCTCAATTGTTATATGGAAATTTTATAATTGACTCCTTTCTTACAATCATTGAATATGAAGCCAACCTTCGCAATGTCATGTAATTCCTGGATATTTTTTGTTTAGCATTTGGTTCTTCAATTCAATGGAAAAAAACCCAGTGTTGTCATAAATCTTTCCTTCTTGTGTCTGATTGGATCGCCACTTTTGAATGGAAGATTCTATCCCATGGTGAAATATTTAAATTCCTTGGTATTCCATTTTTTTTCAAGCCTCTTCAGCTGAGCTTTGGCATTATGTTATTCAAAGAGTGGAAACAAAACTAGGATATTAGCTTACCGGATATTTATCATTGGCCTGAAAAATTCCAAGTCTATTCAAAAGTTCTTGTGGCTAAACACGTTTACTACTCTTCATGTTGGGTTCCTTCCAAAGCCTCTATTCATAATATGAAAAAGTTTCTCAAACCCTTTGTATGGGCTAATGCCTCTACAAGCAGAGGTTTTCATCGTGTGGCATAGGAGATATTTTTCATTCCCTACAACTTTGGGGGGTTCATCCTTATTGACATTTAACGCTAAGGGTGGGCACTATACACAAAATGGATTGTTAGAAGCATCATTCGCCAAGAGGCTTGGAAAGTGTTCCTACAACATGGCATTGAAGAAGGCTCACCTTATGGCCTCCCTACATGGAAAGGACTGGGGTTTATCAATATCCTCATAGCCCAAGTTCCTATCAAAGTGATTGGAACTTATGTGCTCAAGAGAATTTGGAAATCATGGGAATGCATTAAACCTTGGCTACAATGGAAAGGAGACAATTTTCATAATAGGATTTCCACTAACCATTCATCCCGCTTATGGTCACTGATATTCTAAGTACAGGATAAGTGTCTTGCATAAGTTCTAGGAATCTCCATTCTCAAATTTTTCAAATGCGGAATTCCCAACATTCAATATTTACTCTAAAAACACTCACAATAGTGGTTCTCTTAGCCTGAAATTAAAACTAGTTTTCAACTTTCCAACAAGGACCTTGCTAGTTATAATGAAGTGATCAACTCGGTCCCTGACCATGTACTGCATAAGGTAGATGTACATTCTTCTCACCCTTGGTGGATGGATTGGAAAGGGTATGTGGACACTCCATTTCACAAATACGTAGTCAGTAAAGGTTATCATTGGCTATCCCCTCATCTACCCATGGTGGATAAACTCAACGAATCATGGGGAATTCAATCCACTCTATCCTCCTGGAGTAGGTGATTTGAAACTATTTAGTCTATCTGTGTGGAACCCAATATTTTCCATTTCCTTTGGTTTATTTTACACCAAGGTTTTTTTTTGGCCATTTGGAAACTATTCTACATCTTTCCTGGTTTTCTCTAAAAGCTCAAATTGCCTCGAATTGGATTCATTCCTTCTTCTTTTCGCTTAGACCGCTTTGTTTTACCTAGTAGTATATACTTTTGGGGGATAATCCCAAGATTTTTCCTATGTTCACCTAGATTTGGCATGTTTTGCAAGGGAAAATTCTTTTTTAGATATGGAAAGAAAGAAATGTTTTTTTCTTTGTTAATTCTATAGTTGATCAAAAAATTTCCATTTATAAAAAATCTTTGCTGATCTCAAATGTGTTGTTATAGATATAAGTCCTAGAAAACAAAGTCATGGTGGATGTGGACCACCTCTAGACCCTATTGCGACACTGGGGGAAATCCCCATTTAATTTTTCTCATGTGCCACCTTCTACAATGCAGCACTCATCGCCACCTACCCATGGTGGTCGGCGTTGATGTTCCCAATGGCATGCTTTTATTCATGCTTGATGCTCTTCGGGACCTCTTCACCAAAGTTATTTAAAACCTTTTTGATGTGCTTCGGTCTCACTACACCCTCACCATCAGAAGATTCCTTTTCCAGATCACCAGCAAGGTTGGGGGTCACGGGTGGTCCAGCACAGGTGGGGCTCTCCTGAGCCTCCACACAACACACTGTTGATGGGTAGAATCCACCTATGCTTCCACCTCCTTCCAAAAAAATTCCCCACCTCAACATCATTATCCCCACTCAAGGACAACCAAACCAAGTAGAATAAAATCCCACTGGCTAGGATATTCTAGATGCTGGCAAAGACTTACCTGGCTCAGGGTGGCCGGATGATCATAAGCCGCCTACTTCAGGCATGCTTACTACTACTTCTTGATTTGGTATTTTGCAATCCTCTAAGCACTGCGTAGTTTTTGTTTTCTCATAAGCTCAACCGAGTTTTTTTCTCATTCTCCTAGGCTCAACATAGCTTGTTTCAAGTTTTGGGGCACGCTCTCATACAGACCGAATTTTCTTTGAAATTTACGTTGTATCTGTTTGCATTAATATAATATAAGATATGTTTTCATTAAAAATTCCCATTGCCAATTTTTTTCTTACAATTGCACATAATGCTCTGTGGATTGAGTTTTTTGAGATGACATTTGGAAATTTCTAGTTAATGTAAATAACTTGTACTAGAATCCATGTTGTAACCCTTATCAGCTACCTCCCAAGATATGCAAAAATAAGAGTTTTGGATGATTTTTTTTTTCCAAATGTCACAGATTTTTATTCGCTAGAAGACAAGTATATGCCAAATGTGGAAGTACAGGAAACTTGTGAACTATTTAACAATATGCATATTAAAAAAATTTATTTTATATAATGTCATGATTGTTAGACATACACAAAATTGAGTTATGTAAAGGTATTTATGGATTTAAGGAAAATGTGATTAACCAATCAGAATCTATGATAAACATACCCAAGCATATGCCTCCAATAAGCATAAAATATGATATGGATTTCCCTTCCTCTTGCATTAAAATTTTTCATTTGATCATTTCCTACTTAGGTCTTAATTTATTTATAACAATAGAGGATGTAGTTCAAATAAAAATTAAAACTCCTACCCTACTCAAAAAACTTCAAAATAAAATATGCATATATATAAGTTTTAATCATGTACACTCTGTGCATGAAGCCCCAAAGAAAATTGTCTTACCAACTAAAACCTCAACTGATATTCCTATTGGTTTAAGATGCTATTAGGTCAATAAATATAATTGACTAACTGTAACGCCAACAAAAATGATGTTCAAGTAACATGCTACAACCTAGCACTTAACCCGAAAACTGCGAATAATTTGTTTTTGTTTAAGTTATAAGAAAGTTACAAGGGTGTTTGACCCTTAGGGTTCATTATTTTAACTTACACCACTAAACTTAGCTTTACGATTAAAGAACCAGGTCTAGTTAAAAGTTAATATATTCTCAAATTTATCTCTAGAGTCCATTAATCGATTATTCTTTAGGAAGGTACCATAAATTAATTTACTTAAAGAAATATTTTCTTCTCTTTAATTAATGTTCAATCCTAAAAGGTTTACCTTATCTTAAATTATTTAAATTTATTATCCTATTAACTTAGAGTCCTTTCCATTGACTTCTTAAGGCTTGCTAAAAACTAATAAAGGTTTAGCACTCTAAGGATATTAAATGGCCCCATTCACCCATCTACACCTAACCTTAAGGATTTAATATAAACATTTAAAATATATTTCTACCAAACAAAAGTAGGATTAATCATCCACCCTTAGATCAAAATAATCTTGGCCACTAGACCCTAGGGTTTGAAACTAGCCGTAGAAATCCTTATGAATATTTAATAAAGCCTTTCCTTCATTCTATTGTACTCATTTGTTCTATTTGTTTTGCTCAAATTATAGGTTGGAGAGGAGGAAGCCATGGGAGCGAAAGAGGAAGAATTATGGAGGATTCTACAAGGAGATCAAGCTTAAAGGGCTTATATTGTATTTTATTTGTTGTTATTGCTTACACTCAAAGATTGGGAGGGATTTTCTTCACCAATATGGGTTTATTTCAAGCCATTTGTATTTGGGTTTTCAAATTTAGGGAATACCCTACCCCTATTTTTATAAATGAAAAGAATGTTTTTAATTCACCATTTGTAGGTTTTATTACTCAAATCCATGTGATTACTCATAGTTTAGTTGCTGGTGATTACTAGTTAAATTTTACAACTTAAAATTTAGTGTAAAGTAGTTAAAATTCTAGCACAAGCATGGATCCAAGAAGTTTTTTCGTAAGTGACAAAATCGTTGACCAGAGCATACCAATAGTCCTGGGACCACTACCCTACTTGGGTGACAAACCATGAGCCATTTCCCTACTAAGTAGTGGTTTTGAGACTGCCACCTTAGCCTGAGTGGTGGTTACGGGACCACCACTCTGCAAAGGGCAGCGGTCCTATTTTTAAAAACCAGAACCTAAAAACCTGAGATTTCACAAAAACAAAAAGTTACTAAAAAAGGCTAAAATACATTCTGAGCTTATTTTTGTACATCTAGAGCTCCAACTTTTTGATTTATTTCTATTTGTTCATTCTTTAGTTAAATCTACTCATTTAGGCATTTCCAAATCCAATAAGGTACATATAATTACAAGAATAATTTAATTTGTTCAACTAGTCTTCTTTGAAATTCCATAAGCAAAAGATATCCAAATCTATTATTACATTTTTATTCTCTTACTACAAAATCAACATTTCCAAATGACAATAACTTCAAATTTGTTCTCTTATTCCCATTTTTATTACAACCTATATATGTTCAAAACAACTATAACAACTTTATTTTCCATTCAAATTTACTATGTATACATTTTCAACATCTACAACTTCTATATTTATTCTTTCTCATTTACAACATTACAACTTCACAATGAAAGTAACTTTCTTTTTTTAACAATGCAACTTCCAACTAAAATTTTACACAATATATCTATTTTGAATCTTTCTCTTACACATTATACAAATATCGAAATGTAACTTCTCTGCATAATATTATTACAAATTCTTCCACTCAAGGTGGGAAATAATACAAGAATGCATGCAAAAGAAAATACCATAATTACACATTCCTCCACCCTAAGTGGAAATTCAATAAGTTTTTCACAAAGGAAAGGTTCCCAAGGTTTCCAACAAACTCCAAGCTTCACAACTCCAACAAGATAGCTCATTCAATATTTGTTTGATTCAGTAAAAAATGGGAGGAGAGGCAACGCTCTCCACACTACCAAGATATATAATGAAGAGAAGAAGCCATCCTCTCCATTGGCTCCTAAGCCCCAACCACATTACAATGGGAGATGGTTCCAACACATGGAAACAACAAGCTTCCACAACACAAACAAATATTTCACAACCATTTGAACCACTTATAAATAAAATACAACACAAGAAATAAAAACAACAAAACAACAAAAACAAATCTTAAAATTAAATCCAAAGGAGAAAGAGCTATGGGGAGGCCACTTATGCCTCCTAATGGGAATGGGTGCCCACCTTAAAGCCTCCAATGCATATCTAAAATCCCCTACATACTCGTATGCCTCCCTCAGGTACCCCTTATACCTCCCACATACTCTTATGCCTCCCCCAAACAAGAAATAAATGAAAAAATTCTTTGTACAGTTTGGGGCACCCAACCAAACTCCCTCCAAATATAATGGTAAACTCTTATGCCTCCCTACATGAAATATCCCCATGGTCTCCTCCTATTCCAAACTTAGGCAATCTACCCATGCCCAACAAGAATTTCAAAGAAAAAAATACTCAACACAATCACATAAACACAAAATAAAGCATAACATAAGCAAAGTAAGGCTCTTAACTTTCCATAGTAGAGCTTCTTCTAAGAGTAAATCTCCAACCTACTCAAAAAAAAGAAAGCATCCAAAATCTCCAACAATCCTCTCACTCTCCAAAAACGCAAGAGCACAGTACCCCCAAACAAGCAAAAGAACTTCAATAAATAGAAAAGGGAGAGAGGAGGATGAGGTGGCTCCATGTAGGATGCCACATCACTCATCCTCAACTCCAGCTATGAGGTCAAACCTCAACCTCAATGCACCATAAATTGGTGGGTGAGAGGAATTACAAGTTACTTACACACACAATCTAAGCCCACACCCCCTAAGGACAAACTTAATTACTTGAAAGAAAGTGCAATAAACATTTCACCTTTTTTATCTTCCTAAAACACCTAATGGGGTATAATTTTGACCCCCCAACCCATAGGTATGGTTGGTATATCAATTTAAGAGGTGTGGGACAAGTTTGACTTGTCCCACAAGCCTCCAAAATTGGCCTCTAAGGCCAAATTCGAATTTCCATGAAGGGGTAGAGTGTACAACGCTCAAAATCCCCAAGCACTCAACTTACAACATCAAATCAAAGAGAAATCTAGTCTAATAAATGAATTCCGTTGGTCACATATTTAATTAGTTTAGGACAAGGTTAAATTAACTTAATAAGATACTATAACCCGCTAATAATAAAGGGTAAAATACACACACCAAAATCCAAATAAATAACAAAATGAATTACATCAATAAAACCACATACTAACATCAATAAAGGAAACCAAAATAAAGGACAACACATGACCCCTTGGTCACAATTTTCCCCTAACATAATAATTCAAACACACACACAAATACATGTTGCCATGGTCACCCTTGTTAAATTCACTTAGAATTCCAATGTTGTTGGTATCCGATCCTCCCGATGTTTTTTGTGAATAAATTTACCCGCAAAATACATAAATACCTCCTTAGGCCTCTTGGCCACATTAAAAACATATATGAAAAAATATACAATATAAATCAACAATCATCTATATACGAATCAAATATCATCTAGGAAAATATGATATCATTTAAAATTTCTAGCAACATTTCTATCCAACGTTTCATACATGTCAAAATGATCACAACATTCATTCAATTATCAAAGTATACTTAGTATGATGAAAGTATATCACATGTTAGAAATATATATAAATAACCATGTCAGCAGTACCTCAACATCAATATAAAATGTCTCTAATAATCCACATGCATCATATATGAGTCGAAGTCAACAACAGTCTAGTATCTCTAATATCTAATATAATGCTAAAACAAAAGGCTACAATATATCCATAAGGGTAGTCGACAGTATCGAAAAAAATAACCAAAAAAATGTCAAAGGGAAGTGGGCATTACATATCCCTCCCCTTAGACTCGAATTCCTTTTGGAAGTTACAGGAACAGGTGTGTGAACTGAACTCATAGAAATGTAGCATCCTCTCATGTAGTAGTGGTCTCGTCATACATGTCCCATTGGACCTGAACCTAGTCAATCTCTCTGCCGCAAAGGCCCAAGGTCTTGCGCTCGATAATGCAGACGAGCTCCACCATCACCTGCCCCTGATCCTACACCTACAATGTGGTCCAATCTAACATGTGACAAGGATCAGAACTATATCTCCTAAGAATAGAAACATGAAACACATTATGGATGCAAGATAAGCTAGGTGGAAATGCTACACGATAGGCCAAGGGACCAATGCACTTCAAGATTTCAAAGGGACCCAAAAACCTAGGAGCAAGCTTAGAGCCTTTTTCATAACGAATAGGGATTTTATGCGGTCTGACACAAAGAAACACCTTCATGTTCACCTCATAACTACGATCTATCCTATGTTGTTCTATATACTACTTCTGCACGTCATGCGCCTCCTGTAACATCTTTCTGATCAAGGTAACTTGTTGCTCCATATCTTATAATAATGTTGGCCCAAGAGAAACCCTATCCTCTAACATGTCCCAACTAAGAGGTGCCCTGCACTCTCTACCATACAATGCCTGAAAAGGAGCCACGCCTATCGAACTTTGAAAACTATTTTTGTAGGAAAACTTTACCAAGTACAAATACACTTCCCATCTTGACTGGTGATCCATAATGTACATCCTAAGCATGTCCTCTAGGATCTAATTCACTCGCTCAGTCTGTCCATCTGTCTCACGATGATATGATGTGTTGAAATTGATCCTTATCCTGAGAGCATGCTATATGGTGGTCCAGAAGTGGGAAGTGTATAAAGGATCGTGGTCGTAAATGATCTTCTGGGGAATCCTGTGTAATCTGATGATCTCATCAAGATATACTTGTTGGTACTCAAATTAGTCTTGCCCCATTTTTCTATTAAAATCCTTATGTTTGCGACATCTATCACATTTTTATGTCCCCGTGTTGGTTCTTGAATACTCTATCCTCCATTCGGTCACCATGATTAGTCCCTTCCTTGGTCGAGGATCACTTAACAATGTAGAATTTGTTTTTTGTTTCTTTGTCTGTCTGAAGGTGTCTGTAAATTGGGTGTAAAACTAGAGCCATTCCTTTCCTTCCATTTTCTGCAGTCATGTGTTATTGTCCCTGCCATTTTTTGTCCCAGGTACCTGAGGAAACGTGATTTAATGTAGCTCAGAGGATCATGTTTGAAACTTACAACATTTCCATATTATTTGTCCTTGAAGAAAGTTTTCATCTCCGGGCTCAAATGGTGGTTTCCCTGCATTTTTATAGTTTGACGGGTGTTTTTTTCCCATCAAATTTACATCTCTACATCAGTGGCAATGTGGCCCATTTTGGTTGGATGTGGCTCGGAGGGGCACTCTAAAAACTCTATGGATCGTTTTAACCCAAAACTTGTCCACGTGGAGGAATGACACTCGTTTAAAGACTCCCCTTTTTGTTTGGCCTTGGAGTTGTGCTGGGGGGACACGTGGAGGATTTTGCTATTTTACCTGGACTTAGAAAAAAAATTCATGTAGCTCGTATAGTTTTGGCGGGCTGTGGACACGTGGTGGGATGGCGCTCATTTGAAAATCTACCACAGGGTCCCACCTTAAGAAATGTGACAGAGGGATAGGTGGAGGCTTCTGCCAAATCCGCTTTGTACTTGAACTTTTTAAAGAAATTTTCTAAGGCCTAGGACACATGGTGAGACCACGCTCATTCAGATTCTTTGCTCTTGGGGATCATCTTGAAGTTGCACCATAAAGACACGTGGAGGTTTCCACCGAGCCTTCCTTACATAGACTTTTCAAGCAACTTCCTAATAGGCCTAAGACACATGGAGGGACCGCGCATGTTTAGGGACCATCCCTTGAGTTTTATTTTGAAGAAGCACCAAGAGGACACTTAGAGGATTTCTCTCACTCTACCTTTTTCTTGGACTTTTCAATGGTGAAAGAAGACTGTCTCATACCTTAGACATATGGTGCCTTCAGCTGAACTTTCAATATTTTTAACAGACTCTACCGGACTAAGACACGTGTTGAGCCCGCACTTGTTTGGGGTCTCTACTTTTTGGGACCATCTCAAAATGTGCCATTGAGACGAGTCATAGTTTGAAAAGTCAAAAGGTGGGTAGGCAGGCCATCAGAGGCAACTTGGATTTTCTACCCCTTATTGTCAAAAATATTAAAGTCATCAAAATGACCCACAAGTTCGATAGAGAATAGTCAAAATTTTCTTCTGTCAACAGGGAGGTGTGGACTTTTGGGGGAAATTTGGAAAAAATTCCTTTAGTGAAAAAGGGGGTTCATGCATATAAAGGAAGCATGGTTCCATTGGGACCCACATCAGAGACTAAAGGTGGACAGGTGGAGTAGTGGGGAAAAGTTTGAAAATTTTCCTTTTTCCAAAAAAGATTTAAAATAGCATAATCGAGCCATGGTTCCTCTAAGACCCACATTAAGAAATGTGTTAATCCCATTTTTCAAAGGCATAGGGGCGGAGAAAAATGAGAAATTTTGCATTTTTTCCCAAAAGTTGTAAGAGGTAAAAAGGAACCCCCACGGACGTCTTAACTCAGATCTCCCATGTGGATGGCCCAAATTCAAAAGGGAAATCAATGGCAAATTTGCATCTGTATCTGATTTTTCACCATTTTTGCTCTAAATCTCCTAGGGATGCACATTTATATGGTTTTTTATCATTTCTTGGTGTCTCCTACATGCCAAATGAAGGGGAAAATTACTTTGATATCCTGGTTTTGTGGGGAAGATCTGAAAATGTCTTTTACCTTTACGATGTAATTTGACTAATAGATTCGATCTAATTTTATAATATTTATTCCCTTGGCACGCAAAAAACCAGTTGATATCTTGATTTGGTGGGGAAGATCTGAAAATTTCTGTTACCATTAAGATCTGATCTGACTATTAGACTTGATCTGATTCTCCAATCTTTCCTTCCTTGGCACACAAGAAACAAGATTTGACAGATTATAGGAGGAAGTAGTTGGCACGTGAAGTGAAGAGTGACTTACCAGGTAAAGAATTGAATGCTGTAAATATTTGAAGAGAATTTCCATCTAAGTACTTGACAATTTTTTGCAAATCTGATTCTAGGAATCATGATCAAATTCATAACAAGTAATAGTGCTTTGAATGTTTTTGGTTTTGGGGGGAAACTCTGTTGTAAATGAAATGTTTATAAATAACATGAATTTATCATGCAAATGGTTGGAGTGTTAGAGGTCAGGAGATAATTCCTAAGAGAAAAGTTTGACAAAGCCCATCTTTCTGAGAAATCATCATAGGAATCTATTTATTTCTTTTATGTTAAATTTGATCATGTTAAGGTGGTTACAATTGTACAGCCAATGACAAGCTCTGAGATTGTTATAGAAACTTTCCACTGCTGATGCATTTAATCATATTTGAGTTAATCAGTGTTTGATTTTGAGCAAAATTGGGTCTGCTTCATTTCCGAATGTCTGTAAATAGTTTTTCTTGTTCCCATTGTAATCTTACATTGAAATATTTTTGAATCACACAAGATCTTATCCTTGTGATAGTTTGGTGGCATTTGTAATTTCATTTATCAAAAGAGCTTTCATTTGATAATGAAATAAACAAATTTAAAATCACTTTACTCCTAGCATGATGATAAGATTGTTGATTAGCCTTTGAGGGTATCTTGGGCGTGATAAAACAAAGGTTGAAAATTTTGAATTAAGTTTTTTAATTTGAGCCTTCATTTTGGATTCTTAAATTTTGTGTGAAAATGTGTTGATCTGGGCCTCCATTGAAGCAAAATTTCTAGTTAAAGGAACATTTTAGTTGTTTTAAAGCATTTTATTGATCAAGCCTTCCATTTTTTGTAAAATCTCTCAAAGATCTGGTGAATCAAATTCCACTCTACCTCACTTCCGACCAAAATTCATTTAAAAACAATCAATCCTACCCATACTACCCCTGTTTGTCTTGTGTGTTTACAAATGCATAATTTCTATTACTAAAACATACAAAAGCAATTAGGTTTTCATTTTCTTTAGTATCCTGAACCTTGCTTAGAAAATATCTCCATTATCTAGGGTGAAAACTCCTGAGATTTAGATTTTTATTGTATTGATCATATTTTCTTCAAGGTATTCTTTATAAATTTGCAAATAAGGATATCTCCATCTCCTCCACAAACAGTAGGCTACAAAAGGGTCCTCTAACCTTGGTTGAAAGGAACAACCATAAAGTAGTGAGGATAGATCAAATCCTCTTAAGGGTGCTACCCATTTCTCCACATCTGAGTGACAAAGAGCAAGTTGCATTTCTTTCCCAGGTACAAAATGACACACAACATAGTCTACTTATCTCTAAGCTTCCTGTCAAAATTGTGATGCTACTCAACCTCTGAGGGAGAATCAATTTGGGTACCAACAATACTCGTGCCACTACACTGGCTGTATAGGTGGTCTTCACCAGAGAAAAAATGAGCCACTTTCATCAATTTATCCACCATGACCATGATGGCGTCATGGTGGTATCTCGATGTCGATAACCCAACTCTAAAGTCCATGGAAATGGTGTCCCATTTCCACTCTGGTATACCATGAGGAAAGAGAAGGCCAGATGGATGTTAATGCTCATCCTTCACCCTCTGAAACTCTAAATAGCTTGACACAAACAAAGCCACGTCTCTCCAAAGTCCTCTCCAATGGTACAACTACCAAAGAGGCATGCATTTTCTTCACCCAAGGTTGGGCTGAATAAGGTGCATGATGGGCCTCTATCGAAATGTCATGTCTCAATTCTCCATCTCTAGGAATATATATCTGACCTATGTGTCTAAGAAGACCATCTACCTCTAATGAAAACCCATGAAATCTCCCCTTAAGGGGTCTCTAGGACTCAATCCCTTCTTTGGCTGTAAGGTAGAAACTGTCATGAGGAAGCTATTGTAAAATCCTACTCCGCAAATATGTACCCATTGATGTAGCCATAGCCACATATCTCTATCTGCTCAATGCATCTACAACCACTTTCTCCTTCCCCTTTACATGCTCTATCTCCATATCATACTCACAAAGAAACTCCATCCAACACCACTGATGAGTGTTGAGATTGGGCTACGTGAAGAGGTGGTGAAGACTCAAGTGATCAGTCCTGATTGTAAATCTCTGGCCAAGAAGGGAATGTCTCCACCACACTAAGGTGTGCACAACTGATGCAAGCTCAAGATCATGAGTTAGATAATTGAGCTCATAATCCTTGAGTTAGCGAGAGTCAAAATCAACTACTCTGCCCTCCTACACCAGCACACCTCAAAGCCCTACCAAAGAAGCATCTATACAAATGTAGAACTCACCCTGACGATCTGGCACTGTAAGAATAGGAGTTTTCATGAGGAATTCCTTTAGTGTCCTGTTATCACTGAATCACAGCACTCCTATTGTTTAAACAAGTGCATATACTTGAGCTCACGGTGTGATTGGATAACATGGGTACTATCTCCAAGTTGTGGGACTTGTTACTTGAGATAGACCTCCAGAGAAAGCTGGTTCTTGCTCCTAAACTACCTGCCACAATCTACTCTAATGCAGGGGAGGCTAACTATTCTAATTTAAATTTCCAAGGGACCAGGGAGAGAGAAATGCATAAAATGAAATCCTACACTAAAGCAGTGATACACCAGAAAAGGAGGGTGTGAGAGTAGTCTTCAAATGCATGAAATACAGAAGCAAAGTGCACACTAGAAGAGGTGATGACAGTTCTCCATAATCTAGCAAAACGCATTTACAACAATATTTCAAACATACACAATGCTAATGGATCCCTACAAGAACATAATAATAGACACAATATTCTTATAATCAAGGTTGAAGGGGCAGGAAGAATGCAAGAAAACACAGCAGGGGAAGATACATCCACAAACTTATATTTTATTGCTTCCTGATATGCATAGTTCACTTGGTTACAAGAAAAGGGCCTGGATCACCATGCAAGGACTCCACAACAAGGGCCTACAACACATTATCTTCACAAAGAAATTTTGGTAGAGCTTTGCTACAAAAACTACCTCCTTTTACAATGATCCCAACACTCCAATTTATAGAAAAAATGAGAAGAGAAAGAGAAGGGAAAATGGAAATCCCAAAATATGTCCTTCTGTAGACACCAAATTTAGGTCTTAAAACGCCCTTTACCCCGTATCTCGTCCCGCAACCTAACCCTACCTCACCACCTAAAACCTTACACACCTAATGATTTATTAATTACCTTATAATTAATAAATACACATCTTCAAACCTGCCACCTCATCTCGCCACCTCACCGTGACCAAGCCCTAACCCTAAACCAACCTAATTAAGACCTATGACTTGGTCAAGACCCACACCCATGACTCATTACCCCTCACCCACACGAAAAAGAGCCTAATAATGACTTGACCAAGCCCACAACTGATCCCTCAGGAGAAAAGGAGGGAAAGATGGTTGTTTTACTAAAAATTGCCACTTTGACCTAACCGACATCGGTTCCTACTCGACTGCCGTCGATTACGTAACCGCCATCAGTTCCCTGTTAATGACCTCCCCCAACCAAAAAGAAAGGATCCAGAATTCATTTGGGAGAAAAAGAGAAGTGAAACAAGTAGAAGAGTTTACAGAGAAGGGCATTGAGCCGAAGACTGCAACTGAGAAACTGGATCGATGTCACCCTCATTCAAGCATTGGAAAAGACTGAGGATAGCTTCATCAGCTCACTTTTAATACTGGATCATCCCAACTAAGCCTTACTGTCACCACCACATTCCTTGGACCTGTATCTTCATCAGGAACCAGTAAGTATTATCTTGTAGTTCTTTGTTATCATTTTTCTTTAATTCATATTAAATGGGGAACTTACCACCTTCAAAAGGAAGTCTAATATTTCCTGGCCCTAAGGCAGTTCCCTCACTTGTTGTCTAATTAAAATCTAGTGTTCTTGCATTCTTATTTATAGGTATTCCTTCCCAAACAAAAAGGAGTTCTTCACAATCGATCTGATCTCTCTACAGTACGCACACACCTTCCCAACATTCAACAGGTATTCCTCCTAGCCCTAACCCTTATCTGTTTCTCAAGAGAATGAAAGGATAGAAGAAACTCTATTCCGAAACAGAAATTCTGTGTGAAACATTTTGGCACACCCGGTGGGACCCATTTCGGGTTTCTTTCTTTCTTGCTTGCTTTCATATAGGGAGCATACTTGCTGTTTGTTTCTGCTAAATATTCACAAAATATTTTGTCATTTTGGTAAAATAATTTGTCTTGCTTTCATATCTTTGTATTTAGTGAAAGTCATCTTCTTTGCTTCGTCGAATATCATTTTTGATTTGGGTTTAAAACACGTGCATCACATTCTTGCTTGCTGTTTTTAATTCTAGTGAACGTAGATTAAGTAACAGGTCGTACAAATGGGGGTGATATCCATGGTATTGACAAGAAATTAATCTTACTCTCACTGCAAAACACATAGCAAATCACATCATAATCAACACAACAGCTCAAACATCCCCCTTTCCATGGTATTCCTCCGCCCGATTGAGGTAGCCTTATGAGCCACAACAAACTTGACATCTACCTTAGGTATTTCGTTTAGGATTGACATCATCTGACGTCTAAGGCATAAGCCCAAAGTGATTAAAAATAATCCTAGGGTTAGTCTATTAGTTTGTGTGTGCATCTTGCTTGTTTTTAGTTCTGCTTCTCTTTCATACACTGTTTCAGTAATCACTTCAAGACAGTTTGGTAGGTATATTAAGCATTGTTATTCCCAAAACAGCAGCTTCTTACATCCTCTCTTTGCTTTCACAGTGACCGACACCGGTCCCATACTACCGACATCAGTTAACTGACCGACGCCGGTTACATTTTGACAGACATCGGTTATCTAACCGATATCAGTTACTATGTTTAACAGTTCTTGACACACGAGCAACCTATAAATTCCAACATTTTGTTGTTGTTTTCATTCCAGATTGATTAAATCCTTGTTGTGTCCTCTTTTACATGGTTGTTATCACCCAGAAACAAGCAGCAGCCATGGTTTCCCATGCCTGTTCCATGCCCTTGCCTGAGTCACCCCCTTCGCATCCTATGGGAAATCCTACGGATACTAGCAATTTTCCCAAGATCCCTAAAGGAGATAAGGAATTTGCCAAATCTTTGGATGCTAATCCTAGCACCATACAATATTATTTGTCTCATACCCCTGGCCGTGCACCCAATGGTCAGCTCCTCATTGGTATGCCTATTAGTATCGCCACTCACTTAGCCCCTTCCCCACCTAATAAATCCGCCTCACCATATTCATCCTTAGCCCCTTCTCCCAGCTCAGTAGCTTCGCTGTTTCATACTGCACCAATTGGTTTTCCTCTGGTTAATCTGGGACCCGACATATCACTACCGTCCACTACCCCTACCTCATCTCTCTCGCAGGTTGCCTCTTTCATCAATTGCTCTCTGCCACCTATACACACGAGCTTTCCCTCACAAGTTCTGCCCACCTTTTCATTTCCACAAATTCATCCAGTGGCTTCAACCTCTTATATAGGACACCCTTATTCGGCTGCCCCAACACATTCATCCCCATTATCTTATCAACATTCAATCCCACCATTGTCTCATAGCGGCTCTTGGACCAATCCTCCTTTGTTTACAACGACAACACCATCCTCTAACCCAACCAATGATTTAAAACAGATGATGGACAAGATGCAAAATCTTAAGGCTTCTATTTCAGGAAGTCATAACACCCTGACATACGAGCAAGATTTTCGGGAGCCTATTCACCCTTTTGTCCCCCTGCATACATATCCTCGTTAATGGGAATTACCAAAATTTACTCGCTTTAATAGTAAGGAGGACCCTCAACAACACTTGCGATCATTCAGACATGCCTGCTATCTGATTGCTCATGATGATGCCCTACTACTCCATACCTTTCCCATGTCCTTATCAAGACGTGCCTTGGAGTGGTGCAGTGCTTTAACCCAGCATTCAATCTTCTCCTTTAACCAGTTAGCCCAATATTTCTTTGATCACTTCTCCATCAATATTGCCAAGAAAGTATCCATTACCGACCTCTATGCCATCTGACAATTTGAAGATGAGTCTATCGCAAATTTCATTGGACGATGGCGGGGCCTCATCAACCAACTTACTTATGCCTTACCTCAAGCCGAGCTCATTGAACTCTTTACGTGGGCCTGTGCTAAACACATTTCTCCCACCCTCCAAATTCAAACTTTCTGCACATTTGATGAGGCCTTTACTATGGCTCGGAAACTAGAGATTCGAGCCTTAGAGGAAGAGAAATTGAGGTTACGCAACAAAAGCTCAAATTTCCGGACCCAAGACTCTACCACAAAACCCAACACCACCAATTCTCACACATCGGCTGCCTCAAAATCAAAGGGGGCCGTACACGCTGTGACGGTCAAATCTCAAGCACTGTCTAATACCTAGCCGAAAGTCACCTATAAGTATAAAGCCGAGCTCATCAACTATACTCCCTTGGGAGAAACTTATGGTGTGATCTTAGAAAAATTGCTTAAAGTAGGAGCTATCACCTTGCCTCCTGTTAAACCTCACTCTGGGTTTGATTCCACCCACACTATTCCTTCTTGGTATAAATAAAATGACTTCTGTAACTTCCATCGCGTGAAGGGACACAGTCACGAAAACTACAAGATGTTGAAAAACATAGTGCAGGAAATGGTTCATGTCGGGGATATAAAGCTCGATAATCCTAATGCCCCCGCTAATCGAAATTTAAAAAATTTCAACAAACCATTTCCTAACCATGCATCTAACAGTAACATAAATCAAGATACCTCAGCCAAGGAGAAGAGTGTTCATGAAATCCATGCAGTTTTTAACTCCCAACCAAAAGCTTCTATCGAGGAAATTCTAAATTAGGCCTCTTCACTAATGTAGGGATCCGCACCCCCTACACCACCATCAAGACAAGACGATAACCTTATCATTCCTTTACCCATAAAGGAATTAACCGCCCAGAGTTCTCTTCTCACGAATGAGTCTTCTTACACCACATCCCTGCAAGAATGTGAGTGGATGTTCTCTAACTTATCTATTTCGCAAACATTTCCTTCCGCCACTCTTATTTAAAAGAAGAAGGCTCGCCACTGTTTCTGTCATCCTTATAAGAGAAACCCCTTGAGCCTAGATCACCAAACTCCTTAATCATAATGGATCCCCTCGAACATGCCCTCCTACCTATTAGTTCTTCATCACCTAAATATTTCCAGCGACTGGTTGAGCTCTTAGTACCCATTGATACAACGCCTCCTTTACCCCCTGTATCACACCCACAGTGGACCAGGATCACAACCCATCTCTCTTCCATACCAAGGTTCCTATTCACACATGAAGATTGTCATCCCTCAGGAGATAGACGAGTCCTATGGGAGCATTTGAGTACACCATGCTCTACTCAAATGTAGATGATTGATCCACACACCTCTACCATATACCCGAGGTGTTTACAAAATCTCAAAATGCCTATGTCCTCATCTTCACCCCCTTCATCTCTACCGAATACCTCATCCACCTCTATTAACCTAACCAAAATTTCCCCTATGCTTGGGACTTCACCAATACCCAACCTAACACACCCACCTAAACGGTTAGATTTATCCAAAAAAAAAGTTGTGCATCCACCCAGGAGATAGACCCAATCTCCTCAAGTCCAATCTATGCCCCTATCACAATTAAAACCCTCGCCGTCACACCTACCTTCTATATTGGGACCTCACCCCTCCACCTTGTCTCATAACATCATACCTCCTGCGTTTTCTTTAAAACGACCTGCACCTTCTGCACCCATACAGAGATCCATGGGTGTATCAACGCCGTCACCCCAAGTATCTTATCCTCCTACCAACCCTAAACAAACTCCATCATCAAAGGATTTGTTTGTTGTCACTCCTCTTTCCCCGTGATTGTTTCCTGCCACCACGTCATCTGTGGCGTCATCATCTAACCAGCTAAACATGACTTCTGCGCAGAAGAAGCCACGTTTAGTTAAATCCAATTATCAAAACCCCTTGTCCAAACCACCACCCGTACGAACCAACCATACCCAACCATTACCAAAACCCACACAATCAATAGCCTCATCTTCCTCTGATTTTGACCCACTTAAAGGATCTTACGCCAAGATCCTTGATATGTTGGTGGAGAATGCGACCATTTCCCTACCCCCACTCAGACCCTATGATCCATCTAAACCTCGACCTATAGGTTATGATGAGTCTAAAATCTGTGGTTACCACCGCACACAGGACATGATGTGGAGGGATGCAAAGCTTTGAAAGTCATCCTTCATCAGTCACCTATCTCGGATAGAAAAGTCAAGAAAGTCAACTTACAATGGGAGAAACCTTTAGCTTCAATCCCCTCTCCTATACCACCTGTCCCCACCTCACCAAGATCTATCATTATTGCAACCCCACCTCTTGAAGACAATGACTTATCCCTGCCATCTTCCTCCTCTTGTGTTCACGAGATCAACATGATTAGTATTGCTACTCGAGGGTAGAAAAACAATGTGAAAGCTAAAGAAAGCACACCTGCAGCCTCTCTTTCTCTTTTCGCCATCCCGATTGCACCACCACCTAAAGTGGTTATTTGTGGACCTGCCTACCCTGTCTCTGATGGATTTGCCCATCATACCATGATCAAACAGCTTCACCAATTGCCTATAAAAATGACACTGTATGATCTCATTCAAACCTCTGAATCTCATCGACAAGCTCTCATTGAAATCCTTCAAGGGATAGAGGTCCTACATAACGAAACCTTTCTCGTTGCCTCCATATTAACACCCAACCACGTTTCCTCTCTCACCAAACAACCTACCTCCACAACCACTTCTGTCCCTATACAGCAAGCCGCTGCTGTCAGTTTTTCTGAAGAAGAAATTGTTGTCTTTGGTGCAGAAGATTCTGATCCCGCTCTTTTCATCTCGGCTTATGTCCAGGACATCCGAGTACGTCGTGTTATGATTGACGAGGGCACTAGCCTAAACATCATCTCTTCCAAATCCTTCCAACAAATGAATATCTCTTCTAGCTACATGTGTGCCAACCCCACCATGTTGTGTTCATTCAATGATGCCATTACTTCTACTTTAGGCACCGTGATCCTTAACATTCATGTAGGGCCACGTACCTTACCCAAACTCTTCTATGTCCTTGAGGGAGAATTCCAATACAACATGTTATTAGGCTGCCCTTGGATCCGGGCTATGGGATGCGTTTCCTCCACCTTACATAGATGCATAAAATTTGAGTATGAGAGGAAGTCATACACCGTAAAAGCTGACGCTCCCCCCTTCAAAACCTGCAATATGTTATATCTCCCTAATGATGTGCTTGTACCAGTTAAGGCACCCATTCATCCAACCCAACCATCTACTTCACCCACACCTCAACCATCCACCTTAGCCACACCAACACCTTCAACCAATGAAACCGCCGCCGCAAATACCACTTCCTTCCCCGCGGACAACATCCCAACCTCAGATCCCTTGGTAGATATTTTTCAATGCCTTACGTTGGGGGAGTATCACCTATATAACGTTAGCACTTTCCATACCCCACAGGAGTACGGACAGTTACATGCGCATCCTACCTATGACCGTCGTGTGGGGGAGGTGATCTCCTATGGACCACCTAATTTCCGCACCAACCTAACATATGGGGGTGTCGACGCATCCTCTATTACCCCTGAACCTCCCCTTGGTGTGGTTCCCTTCCAATCTGATTTTCAATAGCTAACAAATCGTCATTTCTCCCTCACCTTCTTGACTCGCTATGCTTGGAAAGGTTTTGGTTTCGGTCTTTATGAACAAGGCCAACATACAATCATTCCCGTGACTACACGCAAATAAAAAGATCGTAGTGGTCTTGGATTTTCTAAAACACTTACACCAAAGAAAACTCGTGTAAGTTGTATCCAGGAAGACAACAACATTACCTCTTCTGAACCATCATCACCTATTTTGCCATCTTCACCCACAGAGTCGATAGACTAGGAATCTATCCCTCCTAACTTTTTTTTTTTCATAAATGCTATCTTCCTGGGTCCTCTCACTTATCAGCAAAATAATGAAGACCCATCTTCTCTTCCCCTTCTGTATCCAGACATGATCGAAGAAGACTCGCCTTCAATTAATATTGTTTACTACCAGGATGATGACTCCATCCTCACTTACCTTGGCACAGATGAATCTTATATTCAACGCACCTTACCATTTGAAACTCAAACCATGTTGATTGAGTCGACTATAGAAATCAACATCCACACAGAGGAAAATCCTCACATTGTGAAGATCAGACAATCTCTTAACGCATCAGAACAAATTGCCTTCACTACCTTCCTCCGTTCCTGCAACCAAGCTTTCGCTTGGTCCTACGCTGACATGCCAGGAATCGATCCTGACATTGCTGTCCATAACATTAATCTGAAACCTGACTCCAAACCAATTAAACAAAAACTAAGAAAAATGCATCCACACATTGCCCTCTTTGTCAAAGAAGAGCTTCAACGACTCCTTTTTGTTTCCTTCATCTTACCTATTGACTATCCTCAATAGATTTCTAACATCGTACCTATCACTAAAGCAAGGGGGGGACTTCGGATATGTACGGATTTTTGGGACCTTAACCTTGCTTGCCCAAAGGATGACTTCCCCCTACCTAGTATTGATCAACTTTTTGATCTCATTGCAGGCCATGAGATGCTTTCTCTCATGGATGACTTCTCGGGATACAATCAAATTTTGGTAGCCCCGGCCGATCAACATACAACCACCTTCATTACTCTTTGGGGAACCTTCTGCTATTGTGTCATGCCGTTTGGCCTTAAGAATGCTAGTGCGACCTATCAGCAGGCTATGACTTACATTTTTCATGAAATTATACACACTATCCTTGAAGATTATGTCAATGATCTTCTTGGAAAATCTAAACATCGCAGTGAACATCTCGATGTTTTAACCATTATTTTCGATCACCTGTTACAATACTGTGTTCGTCTTCAACCAAAGAAATGTTTCTTTGGTGTCCTTTCGGGAAAACTCCTTGGTTTTATCGTCTCTTTGCGTGGTATGGAGGTTGATCCGGAAAAATTCAAATCTATCCTAGAAATGCCCCCACCCACTAACCTCAAACAATTGCGTAGTTTGCAGGGCAAACTCCAATCTATCCGACATTTCATCTCACAACTCTCGGATCGATGTCAACCTTCCCATCATATCCTTAAAAAGGACATTGTCTTTCAATGGAGCGAAGAGTGCCACCAAGCCTTTGAGGTTCTTAAAGCTTATCTCTTGCAGCCACCCGTGCTTATCCCACCTCAAGATGATCGCCCTTTCTACCATTAACTTTCTGCCACTGACCATGCTGTAGGAGCCATGCTCACACATGATGACTCTGAGCATCGAGAACAAGCATTTTATTACATAATCCGTACTCTTGTGGATTACAAGACTAGGTATACACACGTAGAAAAGTTGTCCCTAGCCCTATCATTTGTGGCCACCAAACTCCGACATTACCTTATGAATCACAAAATTTTTATCATCACCAATGCTAACCCCATACATTATATGTACGCCAAACCTCATCTAAACCAACGCATCGCTCGATGGCTTATGCTACTCGCCGACCTCAACCTTGAGTTTCCACACCAAAAATCAGTCAAAGGACAAACTATCGCAAACCAACTCGCGGAAGCCCCTTTACCTAGGGAACAATTTACCAATTTTACTTTCCCTGATGAGCTCATCACAACTCTTTCACTCAATGATGTGTCATATCCAATGACCCTCTTCTTCGATGGATCTAAATGCCAGAGTGGTGGAGGGGCAGGTTTTGTTCTCATTCCTCTTGAAGGTGAACCTATGCCTCTTTCATTCAGGCTCGATTTCCCCTGCACTAATAACACGGCAAAATACGAGGCTCTTGTTTTGGGTCTCCAGGTTACGTTACACTTAGGTGTAAAGTCTATTAACATTTTCAGCGACTCTCAATTGGTAGTAAATCAATTTACTCACATCCACCAATGTAAAAATGAGGAACTTCAAAATTACAAACATTACGTAGATTCACTTTTGACCTTATTTACTCATTATTCTATCCAAACCATTCCCCGCTCAACTAATAAATTTGCGGATACTATGGCTTGCTTGGCCTCGCAAATTCCTGCCTCACCAAATGACTCTGACATATTGGTCTTGGTCCAAAAACTCTTTGCCCCATATTACTCAGTCCCAGTTGTTTGTATGGTAAATAACGTATCTGCTTATTCGTAGGATACTTGGTATCACCAATTTCATCACTACCTTACAACCTCTGTTCTCCCACCTGACCTTACTAGTAACGGTAAACGTGATTTTCTTAAAAGTGTTTCTCGTTATGTCATCATGGGGGGACTCCTCTATAAACGTGGCTTTGATGGCATCCTCTTTTGATGTCTAACCGGCGAGGAGGTCACCTATACCATCCAGTAAGTCCATGGAAGACTTTTTGGTGAGCACTTTAGTGGCCTCGCCATGGCCAAGCGGATCCTTTGCCTAGGATATTATTGGCCTAATCTTAATAAAGACTCCTGCAAATATGTTAAGCGTTGTTTTATGTATCAAAAAAATGCCAACCTTCAACATACTCCTAGCCACCCGTTACAGGTCACACGAGATCTTTGGCCTTTCTCACAATGGGGTTTAGACCTTATTGGTGAGATTCACCTGCCTTCTTTGCAATGTCACCATTGGATAATCACAGCAACCGAATATTACACTAAATGGGTGGATGCCATTCCACTCATTTTAACCAAAAAATAAAAAATCGTAGAGTTCATCAACCATCACATTATCTGTCGTTTTGGTTTTCCTCATCGCCTGATAACAGATAATGGAAAATCTTTCAAAAATAAGTTGTTACAAGACCTTTGTGACAACTTTGGTATCAAACTTAGCTTCTCATCACCTTACTATCCACAAGAAAATGGTTAAGCTGAATCTTCTAACAAAACCCTAACCAAAATTCTCATGAAAGTCGCTAACGATTCTGGAAACAATTGGCCTGATCACATCTCCTTTGCCCTTTGGGCTTATCGTACTAGCATTTGTACCTCCACTAATACCACACAATTCTCTTTGGTATATGGTACTAAGGCTATCTTGCCTCTTGAAATACAAATTCCCTCCCTAAGAATATCTCTCCAGGATATTCTCACCAATGATGATTTCCGCCAAGAGCGGTTAGCCCAATTAGAGCTTCTTGACGAGCGTCGTCTTACAACTCTTGACCACCTTCAAATATATCAAAATTACATCAAGCGTGCTTATGATAAGTGAATTCTGAGCATACCTTTCAGATTGACGATCTTATCCTCAAAGAGAATTAACATGTGACCAAACTAGAAAAGAGAAAACATGGAAAATTTTCTCCTAATTGGATTGGGCCTTACATTATCACTCACACTTACGGATCAGGAACTTACCGTTTGGCTTCACTTAATGGTAAAATTGAGCTTGAACCCCTTAATTACTTGCATCTCCGACCATTCTACTATTGAATTTAGTGTTACATCACTTCTTATCTACCTTGCGCTCGTCCCTTGAGCTCATTTACCACCTCATACACCTTTTTTTTTTTCATGCATCTCAAAGTAAAATCTAACCCACGTAGTTTTATCATCACCTCCTCTTAAAGATTCCTTCTCCTTTTTAGTCTGGTCCATGACATAAAAGTATCAAAATAACAAGTTCTCAATTATACAATTTTGGGATATTATTGAGTCAAACTTCCTGTAAAACTAGATGCTTCATGTCAAACAAACATCTAGACCTCTAAGCTATAAACTAGACTGTTCCCTCGAAGGACAGCTATACAAAGTCAGCCTCTATCAGAAGCTTCTCGCATTGATCAGCTTCGTGAAGACCTCAAGAACAAAAAATTGCATATCCCATATAGACTTCCTGCACCGATCAGTCTATATCGTGAAAAATAAAAGCAGTATTCAAAAGTAATTTTGAGTCATGGACTTGTCTATTTTAGTTTGGTTCTCTTCTGTCAAAATAATCACCTTATAACAAGTTCTCTGCGCTCCAGCCATACCATCCACCTCACCTCACCATTCTTCACAATAACAAAACTCAAGGGACGTGCGTATATCTGATATATTGTGATTATACAACTCTTTTCACCTATTGACTTCTTGCCTATGCAAGGTACCTAGGGATTCAAGCTCATCCTATGATAATAAGTGATTTGTTTAGCTCTTTTCAACTATGGGACATTTTTGCCTCTTTTACCTGAATCTGGGATTATATGTTGACCTTAATCAGGACACGGTTCCCTTATGCTTGGGTAAGCTAACTCTTGCTTCACCTATACCTTACCAACTCCAACAACATTACCCTACGAACATCAAACTTTTACCAACCAACAAATTGCCTAAACACAACCGAATTGCCTAAATTCATCTCTCCCTGGTCCTAAGGGAGAACTACATTAGTATGAGTCCCCTCCTTGCTTCGTGTAATTGGCTATGTAGGCAGCACTTAGGAGACATGGGGTCTCCCAAGGTTAGCTCGACCATCACCTACCATAACCTATCATGTGTTGTTAAAATATAAATGATTTCGCATATTTATATTGATAACACTCACCTTGGTATTTTATCAATTCAAAACATTCAAAACACAAACATTCTTATCATTATTGTAAACTCAAATCAACATACATATTCATTTTTATTTAGATGTTAAACAAATACATCTTCTCTATCATCGACGTGCAGGTCAACATCCTTATTTATTCTACTCCTATGAAATTCACTTAGACCCTTGCGCCTCATCCCGAACTAGGTGGTGATCATGATCGTCGACGCCGCTCACCTGGCCTCTCCATCCTCAAAGGTGCCACTACTATTGGTTCCTCCCACTGATCCAACAATCTCTCCTATAACATATGAATAATCCCTCTCGCATGGAGGAATCTCACCTCTAGTCTCCCCACTTGTGACTGCGCAACCGCTAACAATCTCGTTGTCTCATTCACCTGCGTTTGAAGCTGGTGAACTAAACCCTGTAGGAAATATCTCTCCACTATAATCATAGCTATGTCAGGATGATCAGCCCTCTCACGTGTACCTCGCAGTTCTGCTACCCACCATAATCTATAAGCCTTTGTCACTCCTGCATCCATTACCCTACGATCGGATGTTGTCTCTTTTGGTCCTTCTGGAGGTGTCGGCTGGGGAGGCTAGAATGCTGCCTTAGCGTTGATCCTCATGTATGGTCTATAAGCCATGGGTATATCCTTAACAAATCTAAATTATCGCCGCACGTGATCTAGAGGAATCCTCTCGTACTCACCTGGCCTATGTCCCGCGATCCACCTCAATCACTCCACACCCCTCAAATCCTCATCTATGTTCTCCATCACCATATAGTTCCTGTAAGGACTCCAACAGATATCTGCAATCATCACCATCTCCCACATCTGCCTCTAATACTCAACATCATCTATCATGGCCTCAGATCTCACCTCTTGCTCTGTCTGGACCCATCATCTGAATCCGAACCTTTGCACTCCTGTCTCTCTTCCCTGGATTGGTCGGCCTATTGGTCGCACACACACAATGTGCTTATAAGCCCAACAATGTAATAAGTATGCACAATCTAGTGTAGTCCTGTGATTTCATCTACAGGCCCATAAACCCCTGTATAGCTCCGCCAAATATGTGGGTGCCCATGCGAAATTCACGCTCCTTTCTATCATTTCCCAAATAATACACATCAATGATTTTGGAAATCTTCCCCCATCCACCCTTGGTAATGCATAATACCCCACCGCTATCATTAATACCACTGCCAACCTTGTTGCCTCGGGGTGTGCTGTAAACATTATACCATAAGTGAATGTCAAACCTCGTTGTGTCAAATATTGTGCAGCTGGACCAAATACTGTTGTTATCGCTCCCCGCGCCGCGTTAGGCCCTACCTGATACACTGGTCTTCCTGTAATTGGGAGTCTCAAAATTCAGAACACATCTTCTAATGTCACTGTCATCTCCCTTGTTGGCAGATAGAAGGTATTCTTTTTTGGATTCCATCTCTCAATCAACGCCTACAACATAGCATGATTGCGTGCGATTCATGAATAATAGCGGATTCCACTTAACCCCACACGTTTTATCAATGCCCACTCAGCTGGTGTTACATCCGCTCGGACCCGTGACAACAAAGTTGGCACCTTGTCATTCATCCTCAACCCTTTCTCTACCTGCATACATCAAATCAACAAACAACAAATCAATAAATAAAATCCCGAGGTGTTTTTTATCACATTCTGGAATTTTACACAGTAACCGATATCGGTTATAGATAACCGATACCAGTTACCTAACTGATACTGGTTATCTTTAAATGATATCAGTCACTGTCAATTCTATACACCTTGCTTAAAAACACCACCTACGATAATTATTCGCTCGTTTACCCCTCTTTGTACCCACAAACATACCCAAAACCCATGATTACCTACCCCATAACACTCACCCCATCCCAAACCCTTGCCTATCACCTTTTATTTTTCATCTCTACCCACTTACCTTCTCTCATCCTATTCATAAACATGCAAGAATTGAATTTCAACCAAAACTTATACCTCTTGGGATGCAGCAGCTTGAGGTGGAACCTGTCTTCCCTCTCTTCTCTTCCCGCTGGATGCTTCTCCTTGCTCAACCATGTTCACCACCCTCTTCAATATAACTTACCTTTTTTCCTTCTTAATCTAAGCCCACGATTACTTTACATGTCTCTTTCCTCCTTATCACTCAATTATCCCATGCAATTACCTGTATAAGCCATCAACAGTGTTGCATTCTCATATTTAACTTCTTGCATAACTCTAAAAATAAGAACTTAAGTTTCCTCCCAAGCTTTTCTATTTTTAGAAAATCTCGTTTTAGCATAACCGATATCAGTCAAATGACTACTGACATCGGTTACCTAACTGATATCGGTCACCTCTCTCCCTTTGGTTATCTTAGGCCATTTCTTTGTTTTTTGCAAATTTTTGGTGGCGCCCACCTCTTTTCCTTGCATAACGTCATAGTTATCAATATCTATCATCAGAATACCATTAAGACATATGCAAAACTTCATCAACATCATCTATATATACATCAAATTTCAATACCATCGACAAAACGCATGAAACATTCTAATACATGCATCAAATCAAAAAATTTACACACCATGTGGAGCAAACTCATCTATATATCATCATCAAATCAATGTCAAAATATAGAAATTGCCCTGCATGGGGCCTCTATGATCTAAAAATAGAAATTCGGCACACAGGCCGGTCTCTCATGTCAAAAATATACTCGGCTCATAGGCCGGTATCAACTATACAAAATGTACTGAGCTCGCAGGCCGGTATATACAACAAAAATGAATAAATAAATCCTATGTGGGCACACATGCCTCTATATACACACTCGGTTCACAGAACGGTGTCTCTAATAAGAAAAACCCATCTCTACTCCTTGGGTGACTCAGCTCTCTCCCCCTCCCTTGTCTCGTCTCTCAGCTGTCCCCTGTGCCGGATCTCACCTCCTACCCATCAGTAACCCACCGGCTGTGGCTGCGCCCCACTGTGACTTGTGAATCTGGGATGTCTCCACCCTATGAGCCGCATATGGCTATTAGTCGACACCGGTACCATCTAGCACGTCCTGATAATATCAGGCCTCCGCTCTCACCTCCATATATCGGGCCCGTGCCTTGATGGCTGGTGGAACTGGTCCCCCGACTCCTAATAGAAGTGGCCCCTGACCTTCCTATACACCCTGTGCCTGAGGTGGTGCCTGTACCTGCGCCTATGCCTGAGGCGGTACCTGTGCCTGTGCCAGTGCCTGTGCCTGTTCCTGTGCCGATGCCTATGGCTGCGCCTGTGCCTGCGGCTGTGCCTGTGCTTGAGGCTGTGCATGTACCTATGCCTGTACCTGTGCTTGGGCTAACTGCCCCTATAGCACCCCAATCTGTGCCTGTGTACCAGCAAGCTTCCCCTGTAATAGTTGCACCTGGCGCAAGAGACGGTCCCTCTCCGCTATAACAACCGCCAAATCTGGCTGTGCAGGCTTTGCTCTCATGACTGCCCTCTACCCTGCCCACCACACCAAAAATGAACCTGTCACCCCGACATCGTCCACCATATCAGCCACCGGTCTCTCTGCGACCCAGACTGGGTCCAATGGCTGCGGAGGAGGTAGTGGTGCCTCTACATCCTCCCTCCGATACTGTGGGAAGGGAGGTGGCTCGTCCTATCGTAGACCCAACTATCGGCATACCCTCTCTAGGGGAATCTGCTCATGCTCCCTGGGTCTCCGTCCAGCTATCTAGAAGATATACTAGATCCATCGTAGCTGCGCTCGGGCTCCTCCTCAGGGCTGATGGCCTCTGTATGGCCTCCATATAATATCGAGTGTGGTCATGCCCTCTAACATATGCCAGTAGTATGCCACATCGCGCCCTGCAATCACCGCTCGTGGCTGGCCCACGACCCCCAACCACCTCTGGAATCCATATCTATACACTACCTGTGGCCCTGGCTGCTGGGGCAACCCTACTGGTCGTATGCAGAAGATATGCTCGTAGGCCCAGCAGTGTAACAAAAATATCGAACATATACCAAATCACCTCATACGGCGATAGCCCCAGAGCTCTCTGTATAACTGCACTAGATACACCGTTGCCCACGCATAGAAGGTGTGCTCGTCTACCATCTCATGTAATACTCCCATCAAATCCCTTGGGAAACGGCCTCCCTCTGAGTCAGGAAGGGCAAAGAAGGTGATACCAATCATCACCAGCACGACAAGCTGTGTCTCCTGTCTATGCACACGATACATATCGATGTAGCAGATGCTCGTACTGTGATATGTAATCAATGGGGCCGCATCCCCAAATATCTGTAGGATATTATCCATCATTTTATCCACATCCACCTGGAACACAGCCTCGCCTATGATCGGTAGTCTAAGGATGCGATACACATCCTCTAGTGTGACCGTCATCTCTCCAGTAGGGAGATGGAAGATATTGGTTGCTGGATCCCATCTCTCGATGAGGGAAACCATCAAGTTGTGGTCCTTATCCATAGCCCTATATCCCTGGACTCCTCTAAGTCCAACCTCTCGCATGACTGCCCACTGTGCTGCAGTCACATGTGGCTACATCTGCCGCAGTAGAGGCGGCATCCGATCCTGCATCGTCAGCTGCTGGCGTGCCTACAAAAAATAACACACTCCATCAGGCCTACCCTTTACAAAAAAACTACCTTAACCCTCTATACTCACTCCCCCACCCAATAACCCCAATATCACTAGCCCCACCCAACAAACACCTACAATATCCCCTTTACCTATTCCACAACCTACCAACTACCCCACTCATACTCCATCCACTTTATTCTCGTCCTCTATCTATATCCCAGCCCATTTAACCCCTCTCAATTCATCCACAACCCATAACCTATCCTACCCGCACCGGCCCCTGACCACCCGATTACCCCCCACCCCACTCACCTTTCCTAGTCACTCTACCTTCTCCCCCTTCACCCCAAAACTATATCCTACCCGCCTATAACAAATCAATATACCTACTTTCACAACATTACCTCCTACCCATAGTGACCGGTACCGGTCACACACGACCGTCGTCGGTCGACACATGACCGACACCGGTCTCGGAACCAACTAGTCTTTAGTTGTGACCGTTGTTAGTCGCTTAGTGACCGACATTAGTCAATGTCAGATTTCGGGGCCGGATCGAAAACGGCCCCCAAATTCCCTTTTTTTTATTTCTTATTTTTTTTACCTATCTACCCAACCCAATTGCCTACAAACTTACCCACCCTACCATTTTGGCCTACCTAACATACCTACCAACTCCATTTTATGATTTACCTTCATTTATCCATTATTTTATTAAATTTTAGATTCCTACCCCAAAACCCACATCCTAGCTAAATTCATCAACTTCACACAAATAGGGGTTTAGAACCTACCGGTACGACTACACGCCGTCATGGTGGGATAGGTGGTGGTGGTCCAGCTCCTCCCGCACCTCCTGCTCCTCCAGGCTGTGCCATAGCTCCAAATATCCTCAGTAGGGTCCTCCACCAATCAAACTCTGCCTTCTGATCGCTGGGGCCTACCAATCACTCACTCCTCCACTCAACTAGTGCCAACTCAGCCTGCAAACTCAACAAAATCAATTCACAACTCAGACAAGCAAAAGGTTGGTACTCAAATTGACAATGTGAAAATGATGCGATGTATTTTTCTTTTTATAGGTTTTGACATATCACCGATGCCGGTTACGGCGAGCCCTGGGTGACCGGTATCGGTCTTCTGACCGCTATCGGTCACACGTAACCAATATCGGTTACCTACTTACTTAACCTAACTCCCTCCCTTATCCACCAATCTCCATTTTTCACCACCTCACCTACCCCCGGCTTTGTTAAATAGCCTTATTTTGAATTCATCGGCTTGACCCAAGGCCACAACCAACCAATCGGCCCGACCTAAGGCCACCACCAACCAATCGGCCCAACCCAAGGCCGCACCACCCAATCGGCCCGACCCAAGGTTGCAACCAACCAATCGGCCCGACCTATGTCTGCCACCCACCAATCAGCCTGACCCAAGGCCGCCACCCACCAATCGGCCCGACCCAAGGCTGCAACCCACCAATCGGCCTGACCCAAGGCCGCAACCAACCAATCGACCTGACCCAAGGCCGCACCAATTAAGCACCTCGACCAAGACTCGTAATTTACGATTCTATCATGTATCTATTTGTTCCATCGAGCTCACCTGTTCGTGTTTTAGCATAACTAGGATACTTGAATTGATCAGCCGACCAGCATTGCCTAGACCAAGACTGTGCCATTTATCTCAACCAAACCAACCATTTGGTACTGCTGAACATGCCTAAACGTTCCGAAATCTTACCTATTATATCCCGTGGAGCTACTTCCTATGCCTTGGATACCAGGATTATATCAACCTTGTTTGGATAAACTATCGACCTTTTCCTACGAATTGCTTGTTTGCTCTTCAACTCGTGTACCCTGGTCGCACTATTGCATTTCAACGTGTGTCGGCTTCTTTGAACTTACCCCACCATCTTACCATCATCTCATCATAATCCACCCTTTATCAACCCTATCCCTGATTTCACGTCGCCTCAATCTGTGATAGATTTGAGGGGGATTACCTATACCCTTAACTGGGGCAGCCACTTTTAATTTTTGTTAGTGCAACTTTAAAATACAAGCTACAAGACAACAAGGGGCAAATGTAGACACCAAATTTGGGTCTTACGTTGCCCTTTACCCCGTATCTTATCCCACAACCTAACCCTACCTCACCACCTAAAACCTTACACACCTAATGATTTATTAATTACCTTATAATTAATAAATCCACATCTTCAAACCCGCCACCTCATCTCGCCACCTCACCGTGACCAAGCCCTAACCCTAAACCAACCTAATTAAGACCTATGACTTGGTCCAGACCCACACCCATGACTCATTACCCCTCACCCGCACCAAAACAAGCCTAATAATGATTTGACCAAGCCCACAACTGATCCCTCAAGAGAAAAGGAGGGAAAGATGGTTGTTTTACTAAAAATAGCCACTTTGACCTAACTGACATCGGTTCCTTGTTAATGACCTCCCCCAGCCAAAAAGAAAGGATCCAAAATTCATTTGGGCAAAAAAGAGAAGTGAAACAAGCAGAAGAGGTCGCAGAGAAGGGCATCGAGCCAAATACTGCAACTGAGCAACTGGATCGTTTTCACCCTCGTTTAAGCGTTGGAAAAGACTGAGGATAGCTTCATCAGCTCACTTTTAATACCGGATCATCCCAACTAAGCCTTACTGTCACCACCACATTCCTTGGACCTGTATCTTCATCAGGAACCAATAAGTATTATCTTGTAGTTATTTGTTATCATTTTTCTTTAATTCATATTAAATGGGGAACTGACCACCTTTGAAAGGAAGTCTAATATTTCCTGGGCCTAAGGCAGTTCCCTCACTTGTTTAATTAAAATCTAGTGGTCTTGCGTTCTTATTTACAGGTAGTCCTTCTTAGACAAAAAGGAGTTCTTCACAATCAATCTTATCTCTCTACGGTACGTGCACACCTTCCCAACATTCAATAGGTATTCCTCCTAGCCCTAACCCTTATCTGTTTCTCAAGAGAATGAAAGGATAGAAGCAACTCTATTCCAGAACATAAATTCTATGCGAAACACCTTCAACCAGTTGTAAGAGGCATTAAATGGAGTAAAATGATTATATATTACTTGCAAAAGTCTCCCCATACTATCCCAGGTGCTGCAGTAGAGAAATAATGATGACCATGCCTCTTAATTGCACTCCCAACCACCAAATAAAACACTGTTATGAACCCAGCCACGTTTTCTAAAAAATCTTGACTGGTTTCTCATCAAATCTGGAATTTCTTGTTTATTGTGCATCAGGATCAGATCCATTATTCCAATGGTACAAATTTTGTGCAATTTCGTTGAGAAATTCAAAAGTTATGGCCTTCTGAGTGCGGGGCAGCTATTTTGGGTCTGGCAGGCGTTTTATGTCATTTGACGGGAATGAGCATTAACTGACAAGAGCCGAATATGTTTCTCTTATTTAAATATATCTACCCTCATTAAAAATAAGAAAAAAAAGATTGTCCCATGTGTACTTTTGTCCCGGCTGTCCCAAACTGCATGAAACAAAAGACTTGACGATTTTTATTGCCTTCGGCCGTTTCAGCTTTTTGTGTCCTTCGCGGTCCCGACGTCCCAACCGTCCCACGGACCACCTGGGACAAAAATGTCTGACTTAGCCAATTTTCTTTGTATTTCAGCCCCAATCTTGGTACGAAGAACCTCGGTACGACCCGCACTGGTACGATCCGCACCCTTCAGACCCAAAATGCTTTAAAATAGTCCTGCAACCTTATTTTTTCATTTTTTCCATTTTTTCTAACTTGTTGGGGATTTTTCTTAGATGGGAGAGTTAGAGGGATTCCGGGGGGGGCCAAAAACATTATTTTGGGCCTTGAATCAATCTACTTGCTCGGGACTAAAAATATTGGGTGATGCATGTTATCAAAATTACCTTGAGGGGTGAATTTTGGATAACATGTTCGAAAGGCCTGTTCCCATCTGTTAGATCAAACATTCTTCTTCCCTTTCTTCTAAAGGGAAGTGATGGGGTGCACAATCCAAGAAAATTCCTGAATAAATCTCCTGTAATAACTACCAAACCCATGAAGTTGTGCACCTCGGTCACACTACTGGGTTCTGGCCAATCCATGATAGCTTGAATCTTGGAAAGATTGACTACGATGCCTTCCCCATAAGTGATGTGGCCCAATTATTGTACCTATTTCTGAAAGAATGCATACTTCTCTATGTTCCCGTAAAGATGTTTCTCACGAAGACACTGAAGAACCTAGCAAAGGTGATCCTCGTGCTCCTCATGCATACGTGAGTAAATCAAAATGTCATCAAGGAAGATGAGCACAAAATGATCCAAAAAATTCATAAATACCACATTCATCAAGCTCATGATCACTTTGGGGGCATTCGTTAGACCAAAAGGTACGACTGTGAACTCGTAGTGGCCATATCTCGTACGGAAGGTGGTCTTATGAATATCTGCCTCCATGATCCTCAGCTGATGATAGCCTAACTTAAGATATATCTTGGAGAAAACTTTGGCCCCCTTCATATGATCAAATAAATCATCAATGCATGGAAGGGGGTAATGATTCTTGATCGTTACTTTATTCAGCTGGCAGTAATCAATACATAACCACAGAGATCCATCCTTCTTCTTCACAAAGATCACTAGTGTACCCCAAGGGGATGCACAAGGACAGATAAGGATTTTCCCCAGAAGGCCCTCAAGCTACATCTTGAGCTCGCAGAGCTTAGGAGTAGTCATCTAATAAGGTGCTCATGAGATAGGCTCTGTGTCTAGAACCAGATCTATGTGGAAATATATCACACGTGGGGGAGGAAATTCCGACATATCCCCTGAAAAACATCAAAAAAATCTCTTAAAATGTGATGGTCATTAAAGGATAGTCCACTAGACTCGTCCTTAGATCAGTCACTAACCATAACAACATACGTCTGACAACCATGTCACACACACCAGTTAAGTTGCATAGCGGATATGGTGCAAATGGAAATGGGACTCCTAATTCCTGATAGTGACTTACTCCACTCCTAGATCATCTGTATAAGCAATAGTCTTTTGGTAATAATCCACTCTAGATCTATGTGTAGACAACCATTCCATGCCCAAGATGACACCATAAGAACCCAACGGAAGGATTCAAAGATCTGAGGTAGTGGTGAAGGGTCCCAAATCCACTACACACTCATTTACTAAGGAGTCTATAGAAATCTTGGCTCTAAAAGCCATCTCAACGTCCCAACTACGACCCTACCTAACTGCCACCAACCTACAACATTCTACTGAGGATGGTGTAATAAAAGAATCAAATGAACTAGAAGCAAATAATATAGAGGTGAAAATACCACAAATACTATATGTCGTCTCTATCACAGTACTCTAGTGCTCAACCTGGCAGTTCTTAAATGCTGCGTAGATTTGATGGCTCTGTGCCATATCTCCAATAGTAGGCTCTGAGATCTGTGTCTTACCCTTGTTGTTAGGGTTATGTGGTAACTCTCTCCAATGATGTCCACTAACGCCATAACCATAATATAGCTACTTGGTCCTCTCTAGTGAGATGTAGCTCCAGCCAGTACTCTAAAGGTTTGATCTGTGGATCTTGACGATCCAGCTATGGATTGCTGAGGTCTCTGCTGAGGAGCTCCTATTGACTAAGCTCTCTATGGACCCTATGTCCTGATGGGAATTCTAGGAGGAGGCCCCATAGTCTGCCCCCTTTGTGCATCAAATGTCTGAGGAGGTCTGTAAGGTGGGTGGGTTTGATACTACTACTGAGGGTGTCTATTTTGGTGGCCTAAATGAATCCTATCCTAAACTCTATCCACCACGTGGAGGAGTAACTAAACCCCTCGATTTCCATCCTGCAACTACTAGATACGGCTCTGAACTCTGTCTCTAGCCTGATGCGTCTTCCCCCATTTCTCCTCTGCAAAAAAGGCCTTCTCCATGGCCTCTACTAATTTATGTGTGTAGTGAATGTGCACCACGCCACCCAAACCCAAATTCAGAACCCTGATGAACCTGTGAATCCATACCTACTCATCTTGCATATAGTCGATGTACTGGAGTAGATTCATAAATCAACTATCATACTCAACTACACTCATCAATGCCTGATAGAGGTCGTGAAACTCATCTATCTATTGTTGAATAAACCTCTTGGGAAAATACATGCTCCTGAAAATGCTCCTCAAATAGCTCCCAGGTAACTATCTTTGATTCTACATGGAGCTTCTACTCCTCAATCCTCCACTAGACTCTTGCTCTGTCCCTCAGAAGATGGATCGTAACAAGATCTTTTGTGTTGCAAGTAAAAGGGCAGAGCTTGAAGCATCCATTCAAGCTCACCAACCAGGCCTCTGCCTAAAAACCACCTATATCTCCTGAATAGTGAGATAGTTGTAGTTTCAGGATATCCATGATATTGTTTACGGATGATGTCTGACGACCCCTAGGTCTCTCTGCATGCTCCTCCCTCTATCTAGGGCTTCGAGACCTATCCCTATGTCCTGAAATCCTATCTCCATGACTTCTCTGTGGTGACTCTACCCTAGACAACTCCGCATGGAAGTTCTTTACCCTATACTCCTCGCTATGTTGAGGGGATGCATGGGCCTCCACTGATGGCTCCATGTCATGTCTAGAAAGTCATCCTCCCAAGGGCCCTCTGTGTATAGTGACATTATCGTCCTGAAGCATCTGTAAAATCTAAGGTAGAATGGAAGCTACAGCCTACTCTAGAGGTGGTATATCTAGGTCTATGTGAAAATAACCCTCATCTTATCCGCACATCTTACACAGATCAAGGAAAGAGTTAGTTCATTGTTCTAGGTCTTGTTTAAGTTTTCTATATAAAACAATTATCAGACAGTGTGGTTTTCTAGGTTAAAAGAAAACAATTTTACAATAGGTTAATAGTTCATGTCTCATGTTTTCTAGGAGTTCCCAAGGGTCCAAGCTTTGAAACCTCGCTCTGATACCAATTATAACTCCACCAAAAATTAAGTTCAAGGAACACGTTACAACCTAACACTTAACCCGAAAACTACGAATATTTTTTTTGTTTAAGTTATAAGAAGGTTACAAGAGTGTTTGACACTTAGGGTTCATTATTTTAACTAACACCACTAAACTCGGCTTTATGATTGAAGAACCAGGTCTAGTTAAAAGTTAACATATTTTCAATTTTATCTCTAGATTCCATTAATCAATTATTCGTTAAGAAGGTACCATAGATTAATTTACTTAAAGAAATTTTTTCTTCTCTTTAGTTAATGTTCAATCCTAAAAGGTTAACCTTATGTCAATTTATTTAAATTTATTATCCTATTAACTTAGAGTCCTTTCCATTGAATTCCTAAGGCTTGGTAAAAACTAATAAAGGTTAAGCACTCTAAGGCAATGAAATGGCCCCAATCACCCATCTACACCTACCCCTAATGATTTAATATAAACATTTAAAATAAATTTCTACCAAACAAAGATTGGATTAATCTTCCACCCTTAGATCAAAACAATCTTGGCATCCTAGGGTTCCAAACTAGCCCTAGAAATCCTTATGAATTTCTAATAAAGTCTTTCCTTCATTCTATTCTACTCATTTGGTCTATTTGTTTTGCTAAAATTTTAGGTTAGAGAGGAGGAAGCCATGGGAGTAAACGAGGAGGAATTATGGAGGATTCTACAAGGAGATCAAGCTTAGATGGTTTAGATTGTAATTTATTTGTTGTTATTACTTACACTCTAGGATTGGGAGGGATTCCCTTCACCAATCTGAGTTTATTTCAAGCCATTTGTATTTGGGTTTACAAATTTTGGGGAAGACTCTACCCCCATTATTATAAATGAAAAAGAATATTTTTAATTCACCATTTATAGGTTTTACTACTCAAATCCACGGGATTAATCATTGTTTCCTTCCTGGTTATTATTAGTTAAATATTACAACTTAAAATTTAGTGTAAGACAATTAAAATTTTAGCATAGGTGGGGATCCAAGAAATTCTGTTGTAAGTGACAAAAACCGCCACCCAGAGCAAACCGGTGGTTCTGGGATAGCGGCCCTGCTTGGGTGATAAACCATGAACCGCCGACCTATTGAGCGGTTGTTTTTAGACCACCACCTTAGCCTGAGTGGCAGTTATAGGACCTTCGCTCTTCACAGGGTGGCAATCCTATTTCTAAAAAATAGAACCTAAAAACCTGAGATTTCACAAAAACTAAAAGTTACTAAAAATTGCTAAAATACATTTTGAGATTATTTTTGTACATCTAGAGCTTAAATTTTGGGATTTATTTCTATTTTTTTCATTCTTTATTTAAATCTATGCATTTAGGCATTTCCAAATCCAATAATTTACATCTACTTACTAGAATAATTTCATTTGTTCAAGTAGTCTTATTTCAAATTCCATGAGCAAAAGATATCCAAATCTACTTTTACATTGTTATTCTCTTACTATAAAATCAACATTTCCAAATGACAATAACTTCAAATTTTTTCTCTTCTTCCCATTTTTATTACAATATAGATATTTTCAAAACAACTATAACTTTATTTTCCATTGAAATTTACTATGTATACATTTTCAACATCTATAACTTCTATATTTCTTCTTTCTCATTTACAACATTACAACTTCACAATGAAAGTAACTTTCTTTTTTTCACAATGAAACTTCCAACTAAACTTTTACATAGTATATATATTTTTATTATTTCTCTTACACAATATACAAATATTGGAATGCAACTTGTCTCCATAAGATTATTACAAATTCTTCCACTCAAGGTGGGAAATAATACAAGAATTAATGCAAAATAAAATACCATAATTACAAATTCCTCCGCCCTAAGTGGAAATACAATTATTTTTTCACAAAGGAAAGGTTTCCAAAAAAATCCAAGCTTCACAACTCCAACAAGATAGCTCCTTCAAGATTTGTTTGATTCACAAAAAAATGGGGGGAGAGGTAACGCTCTCCACACAACCAAGATATCTAATGAAGAGGAGACGTCCATCCTCTGTATTGGCCCCTAAGCCCCAACCACATTACAATGGGAGATGGTTCCAACACATGGAAACAACAAGCTTCCACAACATAAACAAATATTTCATAACCATTTGGACCACGTTCAAATCAACTACAACACAAGAAATGAGAACAACAAAACAACAAAAACAAAGCTTAAAATGAAAGCCAAAGAAGCAAGACCCCTGGGGAGGCCACCTATCCCTCCCAATGGTAATGGGTACCCACATTAAAGACTCCAACGCATATCTCAAATCCCCTACATATTATTATGCCTCCCTCAAGTACCCCTTATACCTCCCACATGCTTTTATGCCTCCCTCAATCTCTTATGCCTCCCCAAAACAAGAAATAAATGAAAGCATTCCTTGTACAAGGTGGGATACCCAACCCAACTCCCTCCAAACAAAAGGGTAAACTCTTATGCCTCCCTACATGAAATATCCCCATGGTCTCCTCCTTCTCCAAACATAGGCAATCTACCCATACTCAACAAGAATTCAAAAGAAAACAATACTCAACACAAGCACATAATCACAAAATAAAGCATAACATAAGAAAATTAAGGCTCCTACCTTTCCATAGTTGAGCTTGTTTCAAGAGTAAATCTCCAAGCTCCTCAAAACCAAGAAAGCATCTAAAAGCTCCAACAATCCACAAGAACTTCCAATAATCCTCCAACTCTCTTAAAATGTAAGAGCACAAAATAATGAAACCCCAAAAAAGAAAAATAATTTCAATAAATAGAAAATGGAGAGAGGAAGATGACGGTTGCTTGATTTAGGATGCCACATCACTCATCCTCAAATCCACCTAAGAGGTGAAACCTCAAACCCAATGCACCATAAACTGGTGGGAGAGGATTGACAAGTTACTTACACACACAATTTAAGCCCACACCCCCTAAGGACAAAACTAATTACTTGAAAGAAAGTGCAATAAACATTTCACCTTTTTATCTTCCCAAAACACCTATTTACCCCCAACCCATAGGTAGGGTTAGAATATCAATTTAAGAGGTGTGGGACAAGTTTTACTTGTCCCAAAAGCCTCCAAAATTGGCCTCTAAGGCCAAATTCTAATTTCCATGAAGGGGTAGAGTGTACAACACTCAAGATCCCCAAGAACTCAACTTACAACACCAAATCCAAGATAAATCTACTCTAATAAATGAATTCCTTTGATCACATATTTAATTAGTTTAGGACAAGGTTAAATTAGCTTAATTAAGACACTACAACCCATTACTAGTAAAGGGTAAAATACACACACCAAAATTCAAATAAATAATACAATGAATTACATCACTAAAATCACATACTAACATCAATCTAGGAAACCAAAATAATGGACAATACATGACCCCTTGGTCATAATTTTCCCCTAACCAAATAATTTAAACACACACACAAATACATGTTGCTATGCTGACCCTTTTTGAATTCACCTAGAATTCCAATGTGGTTGGTCTCCTATCCCCCCGATGTTTTTTGTGAATAAATTTACCTGCAAAATATATAAATACCTCTTTCGGCCTCCTGGGAGCATTAAAAACATCTTTGACAAAATATACACTATAAATCCATAATAATCTATATACAAATCAAATTATCATCTAGGAAAATACAATATCATTTACAATTTCTAGCAACATTTCTATCCAACGTTTCATACGTGTCAAAATGATCACAACATTCATTCAATTATCAAAGCCTAATCAGTGTGACAAAATTATATCACATGTCAGAAATATATATAAAATAACCATGTCAACAGTACCTCAACATCAATATAAAATGTCTCTAATAATCCACATACATCATATATGAGTCAAAATCAACAACAGTCTAGTATATCTAACATTTAATATCATGCTAAAACAAAAGGCTATAATATATTCATAAGTGTAGTTGACAGTTTCAAAAAAATTAACCAAAAAGGGTGTCGAAGGGAAGTGGTCACTACACTAACTCTATTTGACACCTTACAAAGACAAGTTTCAAATTCCATTTAGCACTTTAGTCACTTCGGGTGACACTCCCGTTTTTAAGAAAATGCGATCGGTTTTGTCTTATGGTTACTATATCGATTAAGTGAAATTAAATACTAACCCTATCTACCTCTAAAAATAAAATGTGAGAATTGAAAGAAACTATCAGTTTCGGGAAATTATTGCATAAATTAGATAATCAAAAGGGATTTGGGTCCTACTTGTCATTATACAAAATTAATGTTTGATACAATTCCAATAATTGGTCACAAAGTTACCTTTCTAATTTGATCCCTTTTTTTGTAATCGACTTCCGTCAAATGCAATGATTTCTTGGTATTTAAGGTCTGATAGGAATCAATGAAATTTAAATTTGAACTTAAAACAAGTTTTTTCAGGACCCAGATTGTAATCACTTTAGTTATTTCGACCAATTTTAGCAAACTCACAACTTGAGCTTGAAATTCCTTCTAAGGCTCCAATTTGATATGTTAATGATTGTGAACAATTTTTTCATATAGTTATAGATTTGTATAAAGTATGATTTAATACTTTTTATGAATGTATTTTGTAATTTATAACATTTTCTTCCTCCTCCCTCTTCTCGCTAGTAATAACTATGAAATTTTGGTTGATCTTGGAAACATAAATGGTTTTAAAATGTAGATGGGTTTGAAATAAAATTAAAATGGATGTGAAATGTAAAATGGCTATAATATTTTGAATAGAAAATAAAATGACTTCTATATTTTTTACTCACTTCCCTACTCCCTCTCTTCAATAAAAAAATAAAGGAAAAGTGTAAATGAATTTGGAAGGATGAGTGTCAAGGAAATGATATCTCCTTCAGTATTTCCCTATCTCTACCATTTTTTGGATTTCTTGAAATGATTAATGTGTTGGTTTTTTCTAGAGTGTAAGCATTTTCCATACTAGGTCTATGATTGACCCTATGATGGTTTCAGGTACTCCAAACAAGAAGGACTATGAGTGTGATATGTTTTCATTAGTGAGATTATATTGAAATATTTTACATTGACATGGTTTTAAAATTTTGAATGAAAGTGAGTTAATAAGAATGCATTATTTAGTATTGTGTTGAAAATCATTGTTTTTCTTAAATTGGTATGTATTAAACATTTTATATGAAAAAATGACTTGGTTTGAATCTACCTTGTTTTACACTAACTTTTCTATGCTAGTAGGAGTTACACCAAAGGAATATAGGACTAGCTATGTAGAAACAATGTTAATTTGATTAACAAAGCAAATATTTGACAATGTAAATTGGGAGAAAAGTGGGTCTACCCTTTACTTCATGGATTTCATGACTATATGTATTTAAATGTGGTGCTTATGGTTTAAATATTTTAAAACATCATTAGTTAGGTAGTCATTGTGGTTAAATCATAAACTCATAATGTTTGGTAGAAAAATTATTTTAGTTTCACCATGGCAATGAAGGAACTATTTAACCTTGGTTGTACCATCCCTCTCAAGCAATCCTCATCTAATTTTGTAACACCGTAATGTCCTAAGAAATTATTTAACCCTCCCAATTTACCTTCTTGTCCTACTGATTAAGATCCAATACAAGCACACAAGCCTAATCTGATGTTATAGTAGAACTAAATGAATGCCATAGTGAAATGTAAAAATTTACCAAAGCAAGATAAATAATAAATTATAAAACCCTAAGTGTAAGGAGGAGAAAAAGGTACTTAGATAATTTGCAATTAAATCAAGAGTATACTAAAGTGTTAAAAAAATGAAAAAAGTGGAAAAAGCATCGCACAGAGACCCAGAACAATGTAGATCTAAAGGAATGGAATGGACATGGGCACATGAAGAGGGAAAAGGGCACCTGTGGGTGCTCGGGGTCTGATTTTGAGTGCCTAGGTCTAGGGAAATGCTCTAAAACCTAAATTTTTAAGGTCATAAGATGTTCATTGATGCTCAAATTTTATCATTATGGATTCACAAAATGATTGGTGGAGTTTTTTGAAACCCGCACTGAATAATGACCTACAAAACCCTCAAATATACATCAAATCCCAAAAACGAAAGATGCAGAATGAGGGGTCAGACTATCCTCAACCACCATAATGGTGGACTTACAACTAAGCAATGCACTACAGATTAGAACCAATGTATTTATGTGTGTGTGCGGAATTGTGCCTTAGGTTGCCCTTGTTCCAGTCAAACTTTGATAGTAAGCAATTAGCTAGTTATAAAGAAATGTATTAAATGTGTGAATGGAATAAAATGAATTTCCATCCTATGAAGTGTATGCAGATGAACCAACCCTTGTGTCCCTTGTGATGGAGCTATATGGATGCAATGGAGATCTTAGATTCCTTGATGGATGCAACCTTAGGTGGAAATAATAGATGTTTAGTGTTTGTTCCCTTATTTTGATCACATAACTTCATATTTATATGATTCCCTTGCTTATATTTTGTAATTAACCCTGAAAAGGATGACTACCAAAAAGATAAGGTGCTTAAATGGCTAGAAAGAACCCAAAAAGTGTGAGTGAAGTACAAAGAGGATAGGGGCACCCATATTTGACGAGGGCACCTATGCTGACATCCTGGTCTAGGTGTTGTTGTCTAGGATGACTAATGTCAAAGAATGAAAAGGACAAATTAGCAAGTAAGTGTGTAAGATTGAAAGTAACATTATAAATAAAATAAAGGTGGCCAAAGATATGGGTCAATTAGTATTGTTCTTTCCTAGGAATCAAATGAATAGTATTATGTAATCGGGACTAGATAATTACCAAAGGTGCGTGATTTTATGCCTAAATTTTCCCCCACTTTATGTTGGTGAGTGGAAAGATCAGTAACATAAAGTAGATAGATATTTGTACTTTATATCCATGTAGATCGAAGTAGAAAACATGTCGAGAAACTATACAAAGCATGAAGTGATAAAAATGTGAAGCATAGATGCTAAGGAGGAGAAAGTGCAAAAGTGATGAAAATGAAACTATGGTGAAAAACGCATGTGTACCTGTTATGATATACTTATTTTTTATGTCGATGTGTTTGATGTTATTATTGTTTTTGGTGTTATGGTGATATTGACTACCACTTCCCATACAAATGAAACAACAAAAGAGAAGCTCGAAAAGTAGACAAATACACATGTATATAATCAAAATATGTAAAATGTGCATAAGGAAAGTATGTAAAATGAAAAAGTGTGAAAAAGGAGCATGTGCACCTCATCGGTGATGAGAAAAAAATGTATAAAGGATCATGAAGATGATGTCAACGTGTAATATTTTTGGGTGATCTCACGCCAATGTAATGGAATAAGTGTAGGGAGAAATGTTTTGTATCATTCACCAACCATTAACTACTTCTCCCTATGTAAAAAAAATCCAGATTGTGTGTATGTGCTAAGGACTCTTTTCCCTTTAAAATCCGATATGTAAATACCCAGTGCTAAAGGACTCTCTTCCCTGTCAAAAGTATGAGTAACATACTCAAAAACTATGTAATTATCTCCTAGTTACATAAATTTTAGGAAAGACCATTGTATTACACCCTAGTTTCAGGAATCCTTTCAAAACTTAAACTATGTTGTATCAGTACCGTGTTGTGTGTATTGCTATATGTGGTGATTGATTCACCCCATATGATGCCCCCTTCATTTGGGGTACATGTGACATCACTGAAGGAGTATGTGGCCCAAAATATTCCACTAACCATTTTTTTAACTGTGGCCCTGCAGGGGGGATGGAATGTGCTTCATAGAAACCAAGGCACACGTAAACAAGTGGGTAGGAAAAACAAGTATTAGTACGGTAAAAAATAAATACTCATGTATAAGATGAAATATAAGCTAGAAAGACAATATGTAAACACACAAGAAGAAAATGTATACGGTGAAAAAGAAGGTTGCAAACATGGAACATCACTCATGATGTTGTAAGGAAATCAAGGCCATCATAGGAAAATCCCGCAAACAAGAGCATACAATGATAAACAATTTAAAACAATGTAGTAGATAACTATGGAAGAAAATAATTTTGCATAACATTTTTTGCACATGAAGCACCCATTAGCATGTTAGAAAGATAAAAAGTATGTCAAAGCATGTATAATCTAATAAAATAGTGTGTTATGAAAACACTATTAAACAGTATCACGTGTAGTGTATGAAAGTAGATGCCCCCAGGAACTGTTGTGAGACTGGTAATAGGTATCACACCAAACATCCATTCTACATGTAACGGATCTATATAATTTGTGATCACAACTCAAAATCAATTGAACACGCATGTATATATGGAAAGCTAATGACATACAAGATATCTATCTAGCATGGGTAATAAACTGAACATGTAAGAAGTGAGAAAGAGTAAATACAACCAAGATATACAATATGTTGTGGGTGAGATGAAATGGAATGTAGTTTGAATAATAGGGAAATCATTCCCCTGAGTGGATGTGTATGTATGCAATGAGGTTCATTTGTTTATGCCCCATCAACAGTCCAAAATGAACCGTAAATGAGAGTGCGTCATCAGGAAGTGGGTCGAAGGTCTATATAGTGTATTAATGAGTGATTGATTGAACACAAGAGTTTGATGAGGTCCATTTATATATGTAGACCCTAAGCAGTCGAATATGGACCATAGAACTAGAGTATGTCATAGGGTAATGAGTGTAGCACGTGTAAGTGGATGAGTAAAATGTGTGATGTGTGTAGTGCGTGAAAACCATGTCATTAGTGTATGACGTGTGAAACATGTTATGTGAAATGTAGGATGTGTAAGTATATTATTATATTGTGTAATGTAAGATGTAGTGTGTAGAATGTGTATGATATATGTGTATAAAGCACAAAGTATAGATGATGTAAAATAGATGAAAGATTGCATATATAGAAAAGTGCAGGATGCATAAAGATGTGTAATATGTAATGTCTACTTTGCAGTGTGTGTGAGGTTCAGTTATATAGGATTCCCTCATCAGTCTAGTGGGAACCATAACACAATAGTGCATCATTAGGTAATGATGATATAGTGAATCAAAATGTGTATGATGAATGTGGTTAGTGTATGAATGATGTTTGGCGACAGATGATTACAGAGTGTATAGTATGTGTAATTATATGGTGGTAAATGTATACACGTATGAATGAGTATGTAGTAGATAGATATAGTGGAGAAATGGAATGGGTTATTATTGGAAGATATCCCTCAACAGCCATGTAAGAACCATAATAACATGAGTGTGTCATCAGGAAATGATGATACAAATGTATCAAGACATTTGTAGTAATTCTTAGAGAATACTAGTCATTAAACATGAAGCATTAAGTGCATCAGATAATATCAACATTTGATAGTAATGCAAAGGCTGGGAGCTATGATTCCTCCCAAGTATGTAAGCGATGGAGATATAGTCAAAAGACACTAAGTGGATCAATGTAGGGATTAATTTACGTAACAAAAGTGATGGGATGCTGAGGTGGTAAATATGTGTGAACATCATCAAAATCTGAGTCAACCAAATTGCTAGGATCAAAATTAAATGTTTCATTGACATTGTAAGCTTTATCCGGGTCCCAATCATCGACATAAGCATTTTATTGAGCACAATGCAAAATTATAAGTTTAATTGTAGCAGTTGGTTGCTGAGATTAACTTGATAATACTATAGGTTACTTAGTACGAGGAGGTATTGGACTAATTTTTTAATGGAGGTTTCTTATGCGGCATTTCATTTTTTGTAGAAGGGAAATGAGAGGTAATGGCATGATATTCATTAGACATAAAATAATAAGATTTAGCAACCCATTGGGATGTAATATTTGAAGAAGTAACAAGAGGTCATTCAATGAATGAGATAAAACCTTAACACTAAAGATGTTTCAATCTTCGTTGTAACGAATAATAGTCAGTGTAATTATGTTCATTGATTCGATGATGATTGCAATATGGGTGAGCTTGATATTTTGCAAGATGGTTAGGAGGATACCCTTGAATAGATGGTAAAGCAAAAAATTGATGACTAAGGATCTCAACAAGAATTTCATGTAAATCACAGTATTCTAATCATAGGTAAGAGGATCTGGTAAGGGTATGACATGAGGCTTACTGATGTGAGCACCTGTAGAAGACATATAATGAGGATGAGATGTAGAAGGAGAACAAACATGAGCCTGAGAAGCATATTTAAGGTGTTTAATTTCATATTTAAGAGATTTAATCATGGATTCTATAGCATGAATTTTTTCTTGAAATAAAGAATGTAAATCTTGAATTGAGTCCAACATAAATTGATGAGATGAAGAATCACGAAGACTAGGTTTTTTTAGTTAAACAATCTAAAATAGCACTCCCTTCATGTAGTGGCATATCACTAGCGAGATACATGGTATCAAAGGATTTTTTCAAAACAACTTAGTAATTAGAATGCATTTGAATTAAAGCATACAAATAAATTTGAGAAACTTTAGGAACCATGATAGAAAAGATAATGTGCCAATGAAGGATCTGAAATACCGATCACATGTGGGGTTCACAAAATGATTAAGCTAAAACGTAAGCACACAATCCTAATCTAATGCTAAAGTAGCAATAAATGAATGTCAAAGTGAAATAGATAAATATACCAAAGCAAGATAAGAAAAAAATATAAAAACCTAAGTGCAAGGAGGAGAAAAAGATACTCAGCTGATTCAAAATTAACCTTGGTGTTTACCAAAGTGTTACCATGAGAACAAAACGGCACAAGCGTCACACAGAGTCCCAGAAAAAATGTAGATCTAGAGGAATATGCTAGATAGGGGTGCTTGGAGAGGGAAAAGGGTTCTCATGTATTAATTCTAGGCGCCTGGGTCTGCAGAACTGCTGAGAAACCTGAATTATCAGGTTCATAAGATGTTTATTTATGTTCACCTTATGTCGCTACAGATTCGTACAAAGATAGTTGGAGTCACCGGAAACCTGTAATGAATAATAGACCTGAAAAACCCTCAAATAGACATCAAATACCAAAAAAAAGATGCAGAATGAGGGGTTGGACTACCCTCAGCTACCACAATGGTGGACTTACAACTGAGCATTGCAATATATCTCAGAACCAATGTAGTTTTGTGTGTGTTTAGAATTGTTCCCTAGGTTGCTCTTGTGCTAGTCGCACTTGGATAACAAGAAAGGAGCTAGATGTAAAGAAATGTAGTAAATTTGTGCATGGAATAAAATGAACTTCCCTCATATGAAGTGTATCCATATGAATCATCCCTTGTGTCCCATGTGATTGAGCTAGATGGATGTAATGGAGATCTTAAATGCCTTGATGGATGCAAATTTAGGTGGAGATAATAGATGTTTAGTGCTTAGTCCCTTATTATGATCACATAACTTTATATTTAGATGATTCCCTTGCTTGGTTTCATAATTAACCCCGAAAAGGATGAATACAAAAAATATAAGATGCTCAAATGGCTAGAAAGGAACCAAAATATGTGACTTAAGTAAAAAGAGGACAGGGGTGCCCTAATTGGACAATGGTTTCTGGCGTTGGCATCCCTATTTAGGTGTCAGTGACTAGGATGACAAATGCTGAAGAATGAAAAGAAAAACTGAGCAAGGAAGTGTGTAAGCCTAAAAGTAACAATATTAAACAAAGAAAGGTGCCCAAAGATGTGTTAATTAGTACCGTTCTTACATAGGAATCATATAAATGGTAGCATATAATCAGTAGTAGATAATTACCCAAAGTGCGTGAAATTGTGTCTACACCTACACCTAAGACAAGTGTTATAAAATACCATTCCCTTAATTATTTTATGGGGTGGTGAATTTTCTCTATGAGCCCGATCATATTTGGGTGAATGAGACAAACATTTCCAGGTGTTGTAGCCGTGATCATATCATGTATACGTGTAATTCTCATGTGTGTAATTGCCCTTGGTACCCTAGTGGGTGGCCAAATCCTTACAAAGATAGTTAGTGGTATTACCTATGATTGATCTCTTTGTGAGATCTAAATGTTGTGAGTGGAGGTTACATGTCAATTTAAGTACGCATTAAAATCTTACATTTGAACCACTTTTGTCCCAGTGAGGTAAAAGTGTTCCCTTGGTGAGTAGTATCGGATTACCTCGGGTTTCTTGAAGGTGTTAAGAGATAATGATTTTTAACTCTCTTTTATTGCCTTGTAGTATGGTTTACTTTCTCCCCCCTGGAATTATTTTGAAGTTAATAGATTGTGGGACCTTTTTGATTGATATTGGTGAAAGAAAATTTGATGCATATTTACCCAATGATTGAAATAGTTCCTTAGAAGGCCTTTAACATGCATAAAATTGTATTAGATGTCTTGCTTATAATATATAATTAATACTTGAGTGTTTAAGATAAATGGAATTAGTTTTTTTGTGTGAGGTTGCACTCCTTGTAGAGTCAAATACCTAAATATAAAGTAATTATTCTAAAATGATGCCAACAGTGAGACCAAATTAACAACATAAGTGTAATGAGTACAAGAGTATATTATGTATTAGATTAGGAATAAGGTTATACTTGAAGTCCTTATAACTTAATGAAACATCCTAATTTGTTTTAAAAAAATGAATACAAATTTCTTCTGGTGAGGTAAAGCACTCGAGATATCATAAACTCTTATATATACAAGTGAAAATGTCAACTTGACTCAAACTAAACCACTGAATTATAGAAACTATAAAAACAAAATAAATACACAGAGTGAAGTTTATATCAAGAGGTAACTTGAATCTAAATCTCCTTAAAATCTTAATATTTCTTACCCTTGACTTCACATTAGTTTTCATTTTGTAATGAAGGTACAATTTTAAGATAAACTAGACATATTTGAGAAAAAAAAACCTTAGCATAAGAACAAGAATGAGAAGTTTTGTATGCATTCAAAATGTGTCAAATAACTGTTGAGTTATGTAAATTATTATAAGGGAGAAATAAACAAACTAAGTGTGTTTGTTATAAGTATAATATTAAATGGAATTGAGAATATGTAGGTTGAGAATGGGAATTTATGCTCGTGCGATAAATTATCTTAGAATTGTAATTGTAACTAATATGTAACAATCGTAACGATTTATTGTGGAAAGTTCCTATCCTTGGTTTCTTTTCGAGGTTGGGTCATTGTTCGTATTTGTTCATTTGGAAATGTGTGGCATTGATGTGGATTGTTCATTATTTTTGTGTCTATGTGGGTCCATGCTTGTATGTGTGTCTTATGTGATCTTTAGTTACTCTATTTGATCCTAAGAGGTGTCGTTCAACAAGCAATGAAAGACCAAAAAAATATTCTATTTATTTTATTATTACATTTTGGTGCTGAAATTGTCTTCATGAAAAATGGTATCAAAGAAGAGGCTCATGATCTCAAACCTCTGGGATAGATATATGTTGTGATGATTATTCATGATGGTGGAGGACTTTGAGGAGTAATGTGATATTATGTTTTTATGTCACAACCATTGTACTTAGATTTATATGAATGTACTTGTTGTGATGTTTATTTTTCTCTTGATGAGAATACACAATCTCTCCCTCATGCATTCAATGTTTACTACACATGTATTAACACCTTTTTGTTTGAAAACCATGTTATTGTAAACTATGAAGGTGTGGTGGTGTGTCATCATATTGTGATGAAGTATATGTGTATCAATGTGTTGTATGACAAAATGTTCTTCATAATTAAATGTGTCATATCATGTTGTTTCCACCGTATTAAGACTTATCACGAGGTATATGTCACATGTTGTATTGTAATTGTGTATATGTAGTGACTTTAATCACTATATGCATCATACATATGTATTATTACGTCATGTGATTAAATTTTATGTCGTGAACTAGGAGCATATGGTTATATTATGGATTCTATTATATTATACTTTCATCCTTTGTTCATTGTGTGGAAATGTTACTACTTGTAAGTCATGGAATAATTGTTCTGTTATAACGAGTAAGGATACCATGCTTAAGATACTATGATCATTGTTGTGTGTAAATACTTGAGCTGTGTTAGGGATGTGGCTATGTGTTATGTTCTATAACCTACACTATTGATCCTTACAAGTACCATCAAAGTGTATGTGTGGAAAGAGTATGTGTGAACCAGGTGCCCATAACCTTGATCCGAGTACAAGTTTGGAAGTGGAGTCGTATGTGGAGTGAAACAACACTTCTATAATTTTTTATATACTTCAATATTGCTAAGTATATTATGGATGTGCACCATCTTAGGCTCACCTTATGCAAACTAGAGTCCTTTCTCTCTGCTTCTGGGGTTTTCTATCAACCAATCCTATGTCATACTAACTATGTGGATCCTCATTTGTGTGATTTAGAGATATTATTATACTAGTTATATGTATTTTATGAGATGAGACTCGATATACAAGTTCTATCGACTACTTTAGTACCCCTTTGGTTGCCACCAAAAGGCCACATAGTAAGCGTAATGTGATTTTTTTATTTTTATTCACAAATATATCTTCTTCTATTTTAATTTAAGAAGTAATAGTTTTATTAAGTGATGTATTCTTAAAATTTTGGCATTTAATTTATTTTTTTACTCACAGGATGCCTTTCCATTACTGCGGCTATTTAGCCATTTATTTTTCTTAGTTTTAAAAAAATTGAGTTTAAAATTTTTCTAGCCTAGCCCAAGGCTTGGGATTTGACACCACTTGGTGATTGAAATTGATTGTTATATTTGTTTTATTGTTATGATGTGATGGATTAGGGTCATGGGATCCACCACAGAGTAGTTGGACCTATTGACCCACTTTTTTATATGGGGGTATGCCCCAAGGGAACCATGGGGTTGTTCATCTTTAGAGTTACAGGTTACTATGCTACTTGGGTGGAGGTGACGGGGCTATATATGTCTAGTGTAATAGGGTGACTTAGCCTCATTGAATGGAGAGATAAGGTAATGAAGATCTTGGTGAGTGACCCAAATTGGATTTGGTATTATGGATCTTTTATTCAGGTGACGTGGATCTTTGGTGAGTGACCCGACTTGGCTTTGGAACTATGATTATTACATTTAGGTAACAGGACTCTTTGGTGAGTGATCTTACCTAGTTTTGTCACTATGGACCTTATTTTCAGGTGACATGGTTCTTAAACGAGTGACTCGTCATGTTTTTGATAATATGATTCTTCTCTATTGTGAGGCATATGGATGTTGTATCTATGATTCATGAGGTACTTATGTGAGTCTTGTTATGTATTATGATGTTTTAAGGCTTGATATCCCTCTTTGTGGACATATGTTAATTGATCTTATCTTGTTATTATTTAGTTACAACTTCATGGTTTTGATTCATGTAAAACCTATTGGATACGTAGTTCATGATGCTTTATTGTATGTTAGGAACATGATATATATTTGATCTATGCTTAGGGCATGTGTGTTGAGCTCTATATTATGTGAATAGTTATTATCATTCCATTGGTGGGGTTGGAAATATTTTAATGAGGTAGTCATGAAAATAAGTTTAAAAGGTCTCTTGTGGGTTGTTAATGTTGTTTTTTGGACCAAGTGTGAGACTGTGATGTTAACTACTTGTGGAAACCTACAGGAAATTTTAAATTGAAATTCTTAACAAGCGATAACATGGTAAACATTGAACAATCACATTGTACAAATGTTTAAGATTATAATTGTGAATCCACTTATGACAAAACATAATAGAAGGTGTTCTAAAATGAATACAAAATTAAGATTTGAATTCACTATGGATTTGAAGTGTTGAAAAATGAAATCTCTTTAGTTTGAAGCAAAGAAAAGGTATTAAGGAAAAGATTAATTGAGTAATAAAAATAATGGAAATTTCAATCTTCACATAATTTTAAGAAATTGATAAAATTTTAAAATATGTTTAAGTTTCAGGTGGTTACGTTTTCAGCGACAAAACCCTTTTTCCCTAAATGGAGTTTTCATTAATTGCATGTCCTATTTTTCTTATCCCTCTTGCTACCCTAACATTATGTCGTATGAAGTACGATGCTCTTATAAGAGGAGGAAGATGTAATTCCCCTCCTTTGGTTGCAATGTATACCTTATTTCATGAGATCAGTTTCAAGTCATTTCATGTTTATCCTTGACCCTTGAACCTTGTTGTTTTTAGTGGAAAATATTAAACAATGTACTTTGAGAGGATTTTACACAACAGAAGTCAAGGTTAGAAGAGAGAGAGTTCGTTGTTATTCTTAACATTAAATTTGATTACTATTTGAGTGTTACATGATGATTCACCCATAAATTTGACTTTCATGAGATATTCACTAAGATAATTTTTATTTTTGGAGAGGTAAAAATAGATATAAAACCAAAAATTATAGTAAATAAAAACTAATATCTAGATATATACACATGTAGATATATATATCTATTTGCATATACTATTAAGTTAAATAACTACCAAATTAATAAAATATTAAGATAATGAAACTCCCAAGAGGGAAAATTAGGGCATGTGAGTGTTGTGTATTTGGTTTTAGGTAATTTCCCTACATGTACCTATTGGCAGCCATGGAAGCTCCATACAAACAGTTTTGATAGCCAAACATATCATACTTTGCAATCATTTTCAACCATTTCTCCTCACCCATTCCAAAAGAAAAATGAGATCTTCATAGAAAGGAAAGTGTGTCCAATAAGTATTAGAGGAGATATTTTTATCTGATGTTCCAGTTGTAAGTGATGGTGAAATTTTTTATGCAAATATTGGAGGAGTACACTTGGAACATTTGAACAAGGTATGTACACCCATCAAAGCATAAGGATTGAGAATAGTTTGTTTGATGTTGTAATCTCTTATGATCTGGGCAAGGAGCACACACATCAGAAGCTTGTGGTATATTTAACACAATACCCAAATAAATGCAGATGCATGGAACTCCCTGACCATGTATGTACCATTGTTTTTTTGTTTTTTGGATGTTGTTGTGCACAATTTGGTTTTCTTATTAAAAAAGGGGGGATCAGGGTAACCTTCCTACCAATTAAAGTGACAGGTGCAAATCCAAATTATATGACCTATTCAATAGCCTACATGTTTGTGCCCAATTACGGGATCTAAAAATAAGTTATGGATGGCCTTAAAAACATATTGGAGAGTGTGGCTAGTTATTTTAGATGCAGGTGATATGTTTGACAAAAAGGTAAAATAAAATGGGGTCTTTTGGATAGAAATGATTGTTGTTTTTTTTTAAATGGCTTTGTTGAGATGCCTTGGAAATTTGGAAATAGAGTATGGTGATCCACCAAGAAATAATGGAGAATGGTCAAGGATGTGTCAAATTCTTTGTTTACAAGTGAATGAATAGATACATGTGCAAAGTGGAGTCAACCACAAGACACCTAACCTCTTTGACAAAATTCCAATTTCCCATGATAAATGTTGTATCATAGAATGCAATAACTGAGTAGATGCAGGGAAAGGGTTTGTTAAAAGATCCTAAAATTTATAGGAAAATGTAATTATAAAGTTATTGTCCTCTCAAAATTCTCCACCTTTTGAAAGTTAAAAATTTGAAAATTTTGAGTTGACACCCTTCAATAGTGTCCTAGTGAAGTAAAAATTTAAGGAGATGGTGAAAATTGCATTTATTGGGGTCATTTTAGTGACTTGAGGGTCTATCAGACATTTTTGTCCCTCATGTACCAAGTACCGGTGCACCTCATGTTCGCTGATTGGTTGATTTCGCCACAAGTCCTTGTATGTCAGCTTTATCAGAACTTTTCGGCCCATCTGTCTAAAGTGCATCCGGGCTTCTTGTTCCCTAATTCCCCGCATTGGCCGAATCAAGTCTTCATATCCCACATGTACCAATGTCCCATGGACCATCCGGGCCATTTTTTTCTGGTTTTCCTGCATTTCACCTTTTTGATTCAGTGTAAGGTGTATTTAATGCACATTTATGATCTTCTCTCTCCTGAATGGCTATTTAAAGGGGCCTCCATCTATGCATTTGTCACATTTCTTGCTTGTTATTTCTTGCCCAAATTCTTGTAATTGAGTCATTTTTTCATCTTCCTATATCCCTTTATCGTGAATCTATTCTTTGAAGGTCGTTCCTCTATGCATTGTAAAAATGAAGATCATGTTTCAAGGACATCAGCATCTGTCACCTCTGGAGACCTTTGTACCTAATATTAGGGATAGTGAAGTTTGACAATTGGATTTTGATGATTTCTAGGGTAGGTTAACATGCGAAAACACTACTCCCATGGCCCAAATGATCAATGATAATGGAATCGCATATGTTGTTGGTTTTCCCATCTCTATGCAATGTGTCAACACTATGCTCACCTGCGGGGCTCGTTTCAATCCAGATACTAAGGAGGTTGTTAATGTGCATGGAGAATTGATTGTAAAAATGGATGCTACCACCATTTCCACTGCCATATGTATTTCTGAGATAGAAGAGTCCATTGTTCTCACTCTTACTCAATCTCAGACCCTATTTGATCAAGATAATGAGAAATACAAGGCACGAGTAGCAAATTCGTGGTTGAAGTGTCCTAAGAAGGAAGCGTCCCAACTCTCCAAAGCATTATTCAGAGTTGATTTCAATGAGGAGATGTCAAATTTCATCATCTTTCTTGCTAGTATTATGGGAATGCCCTCTACTAATGACTTCCACTTTTCAATGTGCCCTTTTATAAACATCATCTACAAGGGTAAGGAAAACATAAACTGGGCCAAACAGATGAGAATATCTTGTTAGCCAACAATGTGTTTCATGATGCCAAGAATAACTTGTCAAAGACATGGATCTTCATCATTGAGTGGAAGATAAAGGTTCTGGAGGAAGCATTGTGAGATTTTAGGAATGTGTGGTAGAAGGGGGAGTCCTTTAAAACTTATGTTTTTGTCTTCCTTTAAAGATATCCACTGCCATCTTTAGGATGAAACTACAGGTGTTTCCTTCTCTCTTCAAGAAATCAAGGCTCAGTTTAGAGCCTTTGTCAAGGGTGATTTGTTTAAAGAGGATTCATTTACTAAGGATAATATGAAAGAAATTTGTTCCCTTCATTCAGCTATTGCCAAAGTTAATAAAGAATATCTAGAGCATACCGAGTTTTATAAAGATATGGAGAAATGTCTAGGAATGTGGGCACATACCACTTCTAACACAAGAACTCCAAGAGGCATGGAAATAATAGAAGCATTGAAAATATTCAGGAATCCAATCCTCAAATCAGTGTGCCCTCCTCAGCCATAATCAGATGTCTCTACGTCTGGCTCTTCTTTCTCTTCTTCTATTTTTAGTGCCAATCTCCTTGTAATTAATTAAGGACGTTGTATTGTGCATTTCCTTAATTAATCATTTGGTTAAAAGAAATGGTTATCAAATGTAACCAATTTGTAAGTTATATATTGAGCTCCCCTTTCCATTCCAAAGGGCTGGAACTCTGATTATTTTTGAAAATTTTAAAAGAGTTAAAAGCGATCAATACAAGAAGATTTCCCTTCCTACTTCTATCTGTGTCTATTCATTCCTTATTACCTGTCTAAAGTTTTTTAATTGTTAATCTATTTTCTTTAAGAAGATTTGTATTCTTGTGGATATTATCTTTGGAACTTTGTGTCTACGAAATAACATCAAGTGGTTTTAATATGAATGATTTTGTTCTATATATTTTCCTTGTTCAACATTTATAAGGAACTATTTTGCTATCTATACTTCCTAAGAGTGCTATTCTACATTTCCCTCCCTTAGTTATTTTGTTCTTTTATATTGATAATCTATCTTGGCATTAAAACATTTTCATGCTATCAGAGTTCCTCATTGAAATAGAAAATTGTACATTTGTGAATAGATTTTCTTTCAATAAGGGCACCTCTCCCATTAAAGAGGAGGGAATTTCGTCCCCTAACTATTTCTTTCATTAAAGTCCTATTTTGAGAAATAACAGTTTTTAGAAACTCTGTTGGGGATTCATTTCGATGGATTCCAGTTTTTAAAGAACAATCTCTTGATCATTTTTGATCTAGTGACCCTAAGGTTTACCCGCAGTAGAAGGGCTCTTGGAATTCAAGATTCTCAGTTTCAACTCCTGTAGCAGCAAAGCTTTCCTCTTCCTTCAATAGGGATAAATAGAAGAGATTGTTCTACAAGCACACCCCCTATTGAAGATAGAGCCCTTGGGAGTGGTATCCCTCATAAGCAACTCAGCCCTAATCTTCATGTTTTGATTCTTGTTGGTGTTTCAGTTCCCCTTTAAGTAATTTTTCCAAGAATGGCAGATCCATTACCTTGGGTCCAATGAGTTAGACCTCTTGCCCTCCCTCATCCTTTGCATGAGTTACCCAGGGGTAACAAAAAGAAATTTCCCAAGTTCAAAGGTGATGGAAAGGTACATCCTGATGATCACATCGCAACCTTCATAGTTACATGTTGAGTCCTCGGAGTTGAACATGAGCATGTCTTTGTGAGGATTTTTGTAGAGACTTTGTAGGATAATGTAGCAGATTGGTTTTACCATCTCCCCACTAGGGCCATTACCAATTCTACCACTATGAGAACTAGATTTGAGAACCATTTTAAACCTGCAGAAGATGTGCATGCTTTGCTAGCCCATATTTATCAAATCAAAAAAGAACCACAAGAGCCCATGAGAGAATTTGTGGCCAAGTTCAATAAGTTGATTAACAAGATCCCACAAGACACCCAGCCTGTGGACCAAATCCAAAAAAAAAATTCCTAAATTCTCGATTTCCTGAAGTAAGCTATTCATTGAGAAGAGCCAATCTTGCAACTTTGGATGATGATCATATATTAGCTGTTAGTGTTGAATATGACCTTATCATGTCTGGAAAATTGAAAATAGACTCTTCTAAATCCAAAACTTCTTCTTCCTCTTCCTCAACTTCTGGGGCTAATGCAGATCCATTAGTATAGAAGCTTGTCAATGACCTCATTACCATCAAGAAACAATTGGCTCAACATGCTCCTTATCAATACGTTCCAAGAAGGAAATTTCAGCCTAGAATCCATTTTCCTTCTTCTCAGACAAGGTTGGAAATCGAAGGACCACCTAACAAGGTCCCTATTAATGTAACTTGTGAGGTTAAAGAACCTGATGAAGAGGTTAATGAATACTTTGAAGAATCTAGAGAAGAGGTTGAGGAGGAATTCTAAGAACTTAATGGATCTCAAGTTAATTTTCTTACTACTGAGGGCGTTGATGAAGAAGATGATTATGATGAAGTAGTGGCAGAGATGAACAATGAGTCATATGATGTTATGACCCAGGCGCAAACCAATAAGAAATAAAAAGTGATGCATCCTGCTAAAAAATTGAAGGAGTTTCTCATGACTATTCTAGTGGTGGCAAGAAGAGGATCCACTGTTCCCACTAAATCCATGCAAAAGTTTAGTTATACTAATTCTTCTTCTTCTACTCCTGCTTCTAAAAATTCTTTTTCTCTAGCCTCAAAACCTAATAAGCCTATGATTCCTAGTGATTATTCCCCATCCACCTCTAGATATTTTGATATCATTGACCACCTCAAGAAGACAAAAATCCAGATTTTAGAGGCTGGGTATTATCAAACCCATCCTAAAGCCTTTGCCAAAATGGTCCACTTTGTTAATTCACATTCCAAAACTTCATCCAACACTTCTAAAGGTCCTTTTCCCACTCCATATTCCATACCCCCAACCAAATCTTGTGCCTGCAATCACCTCACCTAATGAGAAAATCAAACCCTTCTATGTGACCCTCATTATAGCTGGCCATAGACTTAGGAGCATCAGACAATGTGATGCCTGCCAAAGTGGCTCATGCTTTGGATCTTACCCTCACATGCACTATTGGTTCTTGTTATTCCATGGAGAGTAGGGAGGTGCCCTTGGTCAGAAGAATTAAGGATGCACAAGTAGATTTTGTTGCCTTACCTAAGAAAAAGGTTTTAGCTACTATTCCGGTAGTTGATATTCCTCCTTTATATGGCATGTTGTTGAGTAAGAATTTATGTAAGGATGTAGGAGGAGAAATTCAAATGGATTGGTCACATGCCCTTATACCAGAAAATAGAAAGATGAAGAATTTGTCACCTGAGAAGCAAACTGAGTATATTGTCCAAAAGACAAATAATCCCAAAGCACAAATAATTTATGAAGATATTGTGCATGGAAACTATATGATCATGTCTCAAGATGAGGAAGAATGTCCCAAAGAAGTGCTCCATGATCCTAATGGCGTTTGGAATTTTGAATTTGATGGAAGTTGCTCCTCAGCTAGTACTGGGGCTAGTGTGGTATTGATATCTCTAGAGGGAAAGATTCCTCCTTTCTCATTCAAGTTACAATTTGAAAATACAAATAACATAGCAGAATATGAAGTTCTCATCCTTGGACTAAAAGTGGCATAAGAAAGAGGTGTGAAGAATATTCTCACTTATGGATATGCGGAATTGGTTGTTAAACAAGTCAGAGATTTGTTCCAAGTAAAGAATATAAGGTTGAAGCACTATACAAATCTAGTTTGGGATTCTATTTAATTCCTTGATGCCTTATCCATCAAAGCAACGCTAAGGGAAAAGAACAATAGGGTTGAATCCCTAGCTGTTTCAGGGTATTTGTTGATACCTCATCATGATTTTTCTCAGGACAAATTTACCATTGAAATGATCCATAGACTAAGTATACTAGATAATGCAAACAACTAGCAATTTTTCAATGATGATCAACATTTGCTCTCTTTCCTGGATCTCAGGGATAACTTTAACTAATTATATTTTGAAGGAAGTGACAATCTGCCTCGCAAAAGCATATCTTCTAATGAGGAAGTTGTCAAAGAGGAGACGGATCAAGATGGATCCATCAGGCTAAAAGGTTATAAGATCCCTAGAGGACTGGTAAGTCTGGAGGAATTGTCTGATAAACATGATAGGCATGTCAGCTCTAAATCTTCTAAAGGAGTTTAGTAGTCTTCTGAATATGAAAAGATTAACATTGGGAGCTTTGCTGATCCAAAAATGATGAACGTTGGAAAATGTTGGACCCAGGAGGAGAAGAAGAAGGTAGTAAATATTTTGAAGAGGTACATTTATGTCCTTCCTTATTCTTATGACGATCTAAAATATTTCCAGCCAAAACAAATGCAGCATTTCATTCCTCTTAAACCTAGGATAAAACTTGTTGGTATCCAAATTGATTATCCCTCAAAGTTTGAGCAGCATCACTTGTTTGACAAGAATATTAGATCATGGTGAGTAATTTTGTAGCCAGGGATGAGATCTAACTAGCCCTCTGTTACTAAAATGTGGAAAAATGGATAGCACCCTCAAGAGGATTTGATCTATCCTCACTATTTTAGGTTGTGCCTTTCAACCAGGGTAAGAGGACCCTTTTGTAGCCTGTTGTTTATGGAGGAGATGGAGATATCCTTCTTGATGAAGCTATTAGGGAGACCTTGGAGAAATATGATCAATGCAACCAAATCTAACTCTTACAAGTTGTCACTCTAGATAGTGGAGATATTTTCTAGGCAATGTTCAGGCTACTAAAGACATTTGAAATCATGATTGTTTCTACATGCTTTGGTAAGAGATACTATGCATTTGTATGCACATAAGACAAATAGGGGTAGTATGGGTAGGATTAGTTGTTTTTTCAATAATTGTTTTAGTGGGAGGTAAGGTAGGATGAACTTAATTCACCAGATCCTTGAGAAATCTAATAAAATGGAAGGTTGGACCAAGATAATGCCACAAAACAACTAAAATGTTTCTTTCACTAGAATATGTGCTTCAATGGAGGCCTAGATTAGCACTTTTTCACATAACCTATGAAATTCCAACACGAAGGCTTAAGTTAGAGAACCCAACAAAGCATCAAGATCTAAGCCAAATCACGCCTAAGGTACACCCAGAGGCTTACAGATAATCTCTATCAAACAGATGAAACAAAAAATGATTTTAAATCATTTATTTCACTCCCAAATGAAGCCTCTTCCAAGAAATGAAATTGCAGAAGCCACTAAAATATCACAAGGATTGAGACCTGTGTGATTGGAATAGATTTTAGTACAAGATTGCAACAAAAACAAGGAAAAACTATTTGCATACAATCATAGTTAAAACAAATACATTTTTCTCAAAACAACACAGAATAACTCGAATTTGATTACATCTATCGGCAGGGGAAAGTTTCTAGAACAATCTTAGAGATTTTTAATGGTTATGCACTCGCAACCACCTTGACATGATGAGACTTAATACAAAAAAGAGATAACCAGGTTTCTTAGATGGCTTCTCAAAAGAAAGGATTTGTCAATTTTTCCTCTTGGGAATTTTCTTCGACCTCTAACCCTCCAACCATTTACAAAAAAAACTTGTGCCATTTATAAATTTTACACAGAGCCCCTTTTCCCCTAAAAAATCCAAACATCAAGTGCTACCAATGCTTATCATGATCACAATCCTAATTTCTGGAATCAGATCTACAAAATTTTCCAGGTGCTCGAGGGAATATCTCTTAGAATATCTCTTGTATTCAACTCCTTCCTAGATCACTCTTTCTTCAATTCACCAACCACTTCTGCCCCAAATCTGTCAAATTTGGCTCCTTGCGTGCTCGAGAGAAGAAAAAAGAAAATATGATCGAGCTCGATAGTCAGACCATTTTAATGGCACAAGATGTCTTCTAGATCTCCCCACCAAACTCATATATCAACATTAACTCCCCTCTCTACCTGGCATGTAGGAAATACAAAGAAATCATGAAGACTCACACTTCCAGGTGTGTTTCACTAAAATGGGGAGAAAATCAGATTTAGACTCTCATCTTTCATTGATCTTTACTTTGAATTTGGGCCACCCGCGTGGAAGATTCAAATCTTAAAAATAGACCCTTGGGTTCCCTCTCACTTTTTACAACTTTTGGAAAAATGGAAAAATTTCACACTTTGTTCCACATTTCCACCCTCGAGAAATGATCCTGACATGTGTCCTAAGGTGGGTTCAAAGGAACCGTGACCAAATTTTTCCATTTCACCTCCTTTTTGAAAAAGGGAAAAATTTCAAAGTTTTCCTCGTAGCTCCTCCCTTGATAAATGCTTTTGACACGTGTCCCAATGTGGGTCCCATTGGAACTGTGCTTCCTTTTTTACTTTTAACTCTTTTCTGTCAAAAGAAAAAAATTCCAAATTTCCTCCATGGGTGCGCACCTCTATCTTTGACTGGAGTAAGCTTTGACCTTCCCTTTATCATGATTTTGGGCCATTTTGATGTTTTAATCTTTTCAACCTTAGGGGTAAAAATTTCAAGTTACCCCCGATGGTCCACTTTCCCACTCCTTTTCACTTGTCAAACTGCCATGCGTCACAATGGTGCATCTTGAGATGGTCCCCAAAAATTGATATCTTGAATGAGTGTGGGCTCACCACGTGCCTTGTCATGGAATTTTTTTTTGAAGGCTCGAAGCTCAGTAGAAGACGACAAGTGTTAGGATCCGAGGAAATCTCTTTTGGCTGTTGAAAAGTCCAAGAAAAAAGCAAAGTGAGCGGAGGCCTCCACGTGTCCTCTTGGCACTTCTTAAAAAAACCTTAAGGTTTCACAAATGATTTGGCGGGGGCGTGTTTCCATTTTAGAATTTTGCTCCATTCTACCAAGAAGGAAAAACATCCAATTTACCTCCAAAGGCCTGCATCTTCACCTTCAACCTTGCCAGCTGTCGTTTTACGAGGTCAAGGTAAGACTTTTTCCCTGTCACTTAAATTTTTCTTTAATCAAATCCTCGTGGGGCTACGGGGAGGGTTCAAAATTTTTGCCAAATTAGCAAAAAATAACTAGTTCAAAATCAAACCCGCCATGCCCCATGCAACTGGAAAAAGCCACGTAAGCACCAAAAGAACCAATCAGATTTGAGCGGGGCTACGGGACCAAATTTGTCTTTTTGCCCAAAAAGCAAAAAGTGATAAGTTAAAGAATTCACCCTCCGTCCCCTCACCAACCAAAGGGAGCCACATTTCTTTTTGATGCAGGGATGTAAATTTGACCAAGAGAAACACCCATCAAACTGTCAAATACATAAAAATGACCATTTGAGCTTGAAAATGAAAATTTCTCCAAGGACAGAGAATTTAGGAATGTTACAAGCTTCAAATACATTCCTTATAGATACATCCATTCATCTTTCATAAAGTATTTAGGGCAGAAATGAAAAAGGCAACAAATCTTAACTGTGGAAATTGAAAAAATGGGAAAGCCCGAGTTTTTTAGGTGAACGGAGAATGGGAGACCCAAATTACAGACCTCTTCCATAGGAACAAAGAAAAAAGAAGGAAAATATGGACCCATACGTGATCTATGACCCAGGAATAGATTAAAAATGGTCGCAGAGACTAACCAAGCACAACACAGGGAAGCAGAGAATGACAGAGGTCATAAATCGATAGATTTTCAAAGGAAAATTGGGGACAGACTATTTTGAGAACCATCATCGGCTCTGACTCAGGGATCGACACTCCCTGCGAGTGCCAAAAGAAAAATGGTAGACCAAGAGCCAAAAATATCCAGTGGGTAACAGAGTCAGCTTGCAGAGTAGAGAAGCAGAGCCATATCCCAAAAGCAAAAAAAAAGAAACCAACAAAAATAGGTCACCAAGGACCAGAATGAGAAAAAACACAAAAGACAAGAAAACAAAGCAACAAAATATAGACTGTACAGATGATGTTCACCTTGATTCAAAGAAAACAATCAAAGAAAATCCTCAAGTGTCTGTCATCCAGGATATGACCATGCTAAGCAATCCTGATACGTCTTCGTCAACTAGAAATATACCTCCTTTTCTTCTTTGTTAAGTTTATAAACTATCCATTTTATCTTAAGCTCCTCCATTGTGTTTAAGTCAAATTATTTAACATTTTTCAAGGCTGAATCATTGACCGAATTCCCAAAAAAACAACATACTTAGGAGCTCTATTTTCAACACTTTGATACTTCCTAAAATCCAAAAAACTCACAAGATTACTAAGATCAGCATCTACTTGCAAAACTTCATACGATGCATTTCCTGGGTCTTCAATCAAGTACAACATCTTCTTCTCTCCATATAATTTCACCAAGTTTCCTTCAATGGGGATAGTGGTATAAGACATGTCCATTTGCACACTACCACCAATAGCTGCTGCCCATTTTCTTGACAACAACATCCCCTACTTGGCAGGGCAATCAACAATGACTACATCAAGCTTTAAGTTCCTTCTAGGATAAGATGCAAGTTGCACAACCAGATATTTGACACATCCCACCACTAGCACCTCTCTAGAGTCCATGGTAGTGAACTTCCCATATGTTGTTGTCACTTTGATATTCAACTCATTCATGACTTCCAGAGGCATGACATCGCATGATGCCCCTGAGTCAAACATGCAGTTGTGTAGCAGTCTGTCCTTAATGATCAAAGTTGTGAAGAATGAATCCACATTCATTTGAGAGTCCACCAAGGATGTTCCTAAATAGACCTCAAGTGGTTAGCCTAGTTCTTCCAATGCTGGTGGTGTCTCTAATTCTTCAATGATTGGAGGATTCTCCACAATTTTTACATTTCTACCTAGGGCAACCTTGTCTTCTTTCAACCCCAAGTATTCAAATGCTCTCTTTTTGTGCAAAGGAATCCTAAGCAACTCAACAATTGGAACAGAGACTTTGATTTGACTTAAAACATGGGAAATGTCATATGGGACATTCTTTCGTAAGGCATTATTGGAAGAAAAGCCAACACACTCATTAGGTGGTACAAGATTTTTGATAGCTTGGGCATGAGGAGGGGTATGATTTCTATTTAGAACTGCAGGGATTTTGGTAGATGGATCTTTCTTAGAGGACTCTTTCAGAATGTTTGAAAGTAAGGGAGCTTTTCACTTCGCTTGAGGCCCTATCCCTTTAACAACCTTACTTCTTGTGTTATATTCCTTCTCTTGAGCAACAATGGCATTCATCAGTAGCTTCCTATCTTCCTCAAATGGAATTCCTCCATCATACTTCTTTATCGTTAAAGCCCTTAAATATTATAAATCATTATTGGGAAATTCAGAAGCCTATACAGTATCTACTTTTAAAGTATGAGAAGGAGAAAGGATAGGTACCCTATGAATGCAGTCCCAAAAATTGGCAGCAGTCCGGGCACTTATCACCTTAGCTAATGTTGCCCCTTATTGTAAGCTTGCTGAGAAACCCATCGTGCAGACATCATCATCATTATCATCATCAGTTTCTTCTTCTTCATGTTGATCTTCTTGACAAGGAGAATGAGGCATGAAACATTTGTCACACTAATTAATGACATATGTCTCCTCCAGAACAGCAACTCTGGCAATCAAAGGATCAGGAACCATTATATTTTTCCTGCCTTGGGGATGCCTATTTCCAAATCTAACAGGTCCCTTTCCTTTGTCATCAGATCTTTAGTGATTTGTAAACTTGTCTTGGCCTTGTTTCTTGTGTTGACCTTGTGAGCTCTGTCCAATTCCTTTCTCAGCCCGGGCCAGTTTGTAGGAAATTTCTTTTAGAGCCCCTGCCAAAGTCTTCACAACCTCCTCTAGATCAGTACTCTTTCTTGTATGATGTTTTTATGGGTTAATTAGCTTTACACCCTCCATCTTTGGAGGATTTCCAATCGCCTTGATGTTATTCTCTATTTGTAGAGCCATGGTTAAGGCCTGCCTCAAATTTGTGGGATTTTTATCCCTTAAGTAATATGCATCCTTTTTATCAAATGCATCACAATATTCAATAAAATATGACTCATCACATGGCCTTATCCTAACAGGAAATATCCTCAAGGTCTTATTAAACCTTGTGTTAAAATCATCTACTAACTCATTCGGATTCTTTTTTATGTTTTCAAATTTTGTCAAAAGAAACCTAGGGTTAGTTCTATCACCATATTGCAATCTAAATGCATTTCTCATCTCAGTCTAAGAATCAATAGAGTTATCTAGAAATGCTTTATACCATTCCCTAGCATATTCTTCCAAAGAATGGATAAACAGTTTGATGTATACATCTTCATGTTCAATCTCAAAATCTTCCATCATATTGATAAAAAGCTTTAGATGTTGATCACCAGTTATAGCATTATTTCCTTGGAACTTTGGTATTTTTTTCCTTACATTTTGAGGCCCAACATTTGGATAACCAGCCATTCCCACAAAATTTATAGGTCCAAAGGTGTTTACAACAAAAGGGGGTCTAGATGGGGGCTGAGCCATATTGATTCGAGGAGATGATCCTGGAGGGGTGACAAATTGATAAGGGGTAGAAGGTGCTTGGAACACAGGAGTATAATTTTCAAAATGGATTTCCCCCAAAGCCCTTATCTCTTGGAAATATATATCAACCTCAGAAAAGATAGGCGCAAAATGTGAAACAAACCTTTCAAAATCAAATGAAGGCCTCTCTCTAACTAGAGAATTTAATTCCACAAAGAGGCTACTAGATTCAGAATCACTTGAATGACAGTCTTCAATGATAGGTTGATCAATTTCATCAATGAAGATCCCCCTCCTTATGTGCTGATCTCCCCCACAACTCTCTAGGATTTTCTTCCTTCTGATTTTTCTTTCCCTAGCTCTGGAAATAGTGTCCTAGTAGGATCCATAGCAAAGAAATATCTTATTCCTTCCAACTTTGCAAAGATTGATAACAAATATCACTTGATAGAGGTTAAGACACTGTACTCATTAAAAATGAGATCAAAAAGGAGTCACCACTAAGGATTTCCACCTCAGTTGTGAAAATTCACTAAATATGATCTGCCCAATTCCAATCAATGCTAGAAAATGGAAATGGAAAGATTTTGACCCTTCTTTACCCATATTTAATGTTGAAAACTGAAATAATTGCACACAACACTTGGAGCATACAAGAAGTGTTTTACCAAGGTTTGAATGTGAACTGTAATCACTATGTCGCCAGTAACGGTGCCACTCTAGTGTTGGTATCTAAATTGATTCTCCCTCAAAGTATAAGCATCATCACTAGTTTGACAAGAAGCTTAGAGACAGATTAGATCATGGTGAGTCATTATGTAGCTGGGGATGAGATATAACTAGCCATCTTTCACTCAAAAATTGAAAAATGGATAACAGCCTCAAGAGGATTTTATCTATCCTCACTATTTTAGGTTGTGCCTTTCAACCAGGGTAAGAGGACCCTTTTGTAGCCTATGGTTTATGGAGGAGATGGAGATATCCTTCCTAGCAAAGTTTTTAGGGAGACCTTGGAGAAAATATGATCAATGCAACCAAATATAACTCTTATGAGTTATCGCTCTAGCTAGTAGAGATATTTTCTGGGCAAGGTTCAGGATAGTAAAGACATTTGAAATCCTTATTATTTCTACATGCTTTGGTAACAGACATTATGAATTTGTATGCACACAGGACAAACAAGGGTAGTATGGGAAGGATTAGTTGTTTTTTAAATGAAGTTTTTGGTGGGAAGTAATTCAGGATGAACTTGATTCACTAGATCCTTGAGAAATCTTACAAAATGGAAGGTTGGACCAACAGAATGCCACAAAATAGCTAAAATGTTTCTTTAACTAGAATATGTGCTTCAATGGAGGCTTAGATTAACACTTTTTCACATAACCTATGAGATTCTAAAACAAAGACACAAAGGATCAAGTTAGAGAACCCAACAAAGCATCAAGATCTAAGCCAAATCATGCCTGAGGTACACCCAGAGGCTTACATACAATCTATGTCAAACAGATGAAAGAAAAGTGATTTTAAATCATTTATTTCACTCCCAGATGAAGGCTCTTCCGAGAAATGAAATTGCAGAAGCCACTAAAATATCACAAGGATTGAGACCTATGTGATTTGAATAGATATTAATACAAGATTGCAATAGAAACAAGGAAAAAATATTTGCATACACTCAGAGATAAAACAAATACATTTTTCTCAAGACAACACAGAATAACTCGAAGCTGATTAAATCTATCGGTAGGGAAAAGTTTCTAGAACAATCTCAAAGCTTGTTAATGGGTGTACACTCGCAACCACCTTGACTCAGTGAGACTTAATACAAAAAAGAGAGAACCAGGTTTCTCATATGACTTCTCAAAAGACAGGCTTTGTCAAATTTTCCTCTTGGGAATTTTCTTTTACCTCTAACCCTCGAACCATTTGCACGAAAAGTTTGTGCCATTTATAACTTTTAAACAGAGCCCCTTTTCCCCCCAAAAATCTAGACATAGAGTGTTATCAATTCTTATCATGATCATGATCAGGATTTATGGAATCAGATCTGTAAAAGTTACCAGGTTATCAAGGGCATATCTCTTCAAATATCTCCTGCATTTAACTCATTCCTCTATTAGATCACTCTTTCTTCAATTCACCAATAACTTCTGCCACAAATCTATCAATTCTGGATCCTTACGTGATCGAGAGAAGAAAAAAAATCCTTATTGGGCTCAATAGGCATACCATTTTAATGGCGGAAGACGTCTTCCAGATCTCCCCACCAAACTCAGATATCAACATTAACTCCCCTGTCTACCTGGTGTGTCAGAAATACCAAGAAATCATGAAGACTCGCACTTCCAGGGATATTACAGTAAAATGGGGGGAAAATCATATTCATACTCTCAACTGTTGTTGATCTTTACTTTGAATTTAGGTCGCCCATGTGGAAGATTCAAATATTAAAAATAGACCAGGGGGTTCCCTCTGAATTTTTACAACTTTTGGAAAAATGGAAAAATTTCACACTTTGTTTTGCACCTCTTCATCAAGAAACGAGCCTAACACGTGTCCTAAGGTGGGTGCAAACAAACTACGACAAAATTATGCCATTTCACCTCTTTTTTGAAAAAGGGAAAAAATTCCAGGTTTTCCCCGCAGCTCCACCCTTGAGAAATGCTTCTGACACGTATCCCAATGTGGGTCCCAGTGAATTTGTTTTTCCTTTTTTACTTTTAACTCTTTTCTCTCAAAAGGAAATTTTTCTAAATTTCCTCCACGGGTCCACACATCTGCCTTTGATTGGAGAAAGCTTTGACCTTTCCTTTATCAGGCTTATGGGCCATTTGATGTTTTAATGTAATCAAACTTAGGGGAAAAAATTTCAAGTTACCCCCGATGATGCACTTCCCCTCTCCTTTTGACTTGTCAAATTGCCACATGTCACAATGGCGCATCTTGAGGTGGTCTCCAAAAATTGATATCTTGAATGAGCGTGGGCTTGCCACGTGTGCTGTCCAGGTAAAATTTGTTTGAAGGCTTGAAGCTCAGCAGAAGACGCCGAGTTTCAAGATCTGAGGTAATCTCTTTTGGCCATTGAAAAGCCCAAGAAAAAATAAAAGTGAGTGGAGGCCTCCATGTGTCCTCTTGGCACTTCTTAAAAAAAACTTAAGGTTTCACAAATGATTTAGCAAGGGTGCGCTTCCATTTTATACTTTTGCTCCATTCTACGAAGAAGGAAAAACATCCAATTTTCCTTTGAAGGCCCGCATCTCCATCTTCAACCTTGTCAGGTGTGCTTCTATGGGGTCAAGGTAAGATTTTTTCCTTGCCACTTACATTTTTCTTTAATCAAATCCTGGTGGGGCTGTAGGATGGGTTCAAACTTTTTGCCAAATTAACCAAAAATAAGAAGTTCAAAAACAATCCCACCATGCCCCATCCAACTGGAAAAAGCCACATAAGCACCAAAAGATCCAATCAGATCTGAGCGGGGCTATGGGACCAAATTTGTGTTTTTGCCCAAAAAGTAGAAAGTGATAAGTTAAAGCATTCACCTACCATCCCCTAAACAACCAAAGGGAGCCACGTTCCCTATTGATGCATGGATGTGAATTTGACTAAGAGAAACACCTGTCAAACCTTCAAATACAGAAAAATGACCATTTGTGCCCGAAAATGAAAATTTCTCCAAGGACAAAGATTTAAGAAATGTTACAAGCTTCAAATACATTCGTTAGAGATACATCCATTCATCTTTCATCAACTATTTAGGGTAGAAATGACAAAGGCATAAAATCCCGGCTGTGGAAATGGAAAGAATGGGAAAGCCTGAGTTTTTTAGGTGAATGGAGAATGGGAGACTCAAATTATAGACCTCTTCTAGAGGAACAAATAAATGAGAAGGAAAATATGGACCCATACGTGATCTATGACCTAGGAACAGATTAAAAGTGGCGATAGAGACTAACCAAGCACAACACGGGGAAGTAGAGAATGGCAGATGCCGTAAGTCGATAGATTTTCAAAAGTAAACATGGGCGAGACTATTTTGAGCACCAACAAAAACTTTCAAGTGGAAGAAAAGGAACTACAATCCAAATATTTTGGACACCATTTTTGAAGAGATACAAAATTTTTTGAAAGCCAAGATTATCTTCCCCATTCATCATTCGATATGGATTGTAAATATTGTACCTGTTAGGAAGAAAAATGGTGAGATTTTGATCTGTGTTGACTTTAGGAATCTAAATTCATGCTTCTTTTAAGGATAACTATCCCCTACCCATGATGGACCAAGTGTTACAAGCAATCACCGGTTCAAAAACGTTGTTCATGCTTGATGGTTTCTCAGGATATAACCAAGTGGAAGTCAATACTGCATATCAGCACAAGACTATCTTTACAACTCTTTGGGGTACTTTTTCTTACAAGAGGATGCCCTTTGGCCTCATTAAAGCTAGTGACACTTTTCAGAGAGCTATGGATTTGGCCTTTGGGATTCTGAAAGTAAAATATATTGTTCTCTATCTAGGTGATTTAACTGTATTTTCAAAAACTAGAGCAGATCACTTTTAACATCTATAAGCAGTTCTCTTGAAATGCAGAGAACATGGGGTCTCTCTGAATCCCAAGAAATATGTCTTTTGTGTCATGTAGGGAAAGTTTTTGGGATATGATGTCTCTAGAGAAGGAATCAAGATTTATCTTGAATGAGTTCAAGCTATTCAACAGATTCCTCTTCCCACAAGAAAAAAGGGAGTGCACTCATTCTTTGGTAAGATCAACTTCCTGAGAAGATTCATCTTTGACTTTGCAGATCTGACTCTGAATATTTCCCTGATGATGAAAGGAAAGCAGATGTTTGGTTGGTCCTATGAAGGAAATAAAGAATTTGAGGGAATTAAGAAATCCATTGTCGAGACTCCTATCTTAGCATGTCCATATTCTAGCAAAAATTTTATTATCTATTGCTATGCCACTGAGAGTACTTTTTCCATTGTGTTAACTCAGAAAGATTATGAAGATCTTGAGCTCCCAATTTCCTTCATGAGTTATATTCTGAAAACTCAAGAGTTGAAGTACACTATGATGGAGAAACCTACTTTTACATTGGTTAAAGTTTTTAAGCAATTTTGATTTTACATTCTTAACTCTCACTCTGTTGTGCTTGTGCCCGATACAACTTTCAAGTATATTCTTACACAACAGGAGTTTGGAACCAAGAGAGGAAATTGGATAGAAAAGGTTCAGGAGTATGATGTAGACATCAGACCAATGAAGTTAGTGTTATCCAAAATTCACCCCCTCAAGGTAATTTTGATAACATGCATCAGATTATTCAGTCCCGAGAAAGTATATTGATTCAAGGCAAAAAATCATGTTTCTGGGGTCCCCTCGGCTTCTTTCTAACTCTCCTGTCCAAGAAGAAAACCCAACAAGTTTTAAAAATGTGAAAAAATTGCAAAATCCAAGCTTGGTTCCAAAATACAGAGAAAATTGACTAAGTCTTGTCCTAGGTGGTCCTTGGGACAGTTGGGACGTCGGGGCACCAATCGGCCGAAAAGCCGCCAGGTGGTCTGCGCAACATTTGGGATAGTTGGGACGTCGGGACGTGAAAAGGTGAACCGGCTGAAAAGTGGAAAAAATTGACTAAGTGCTTTTTTCACGCGGTTTGGGACATCTGGGCCAAAGGTACGCGTGGGACGTGAACCGGCCGAAAAGCCCAAAGACAGTTTGGGACATATGGGCCAAAGCTACGCGCGGGACGCGAGGGACACAAAAATACAAACCGGCTGAGAGTGAAAAAAATCATCAAGTTTGGGACATCTGGGCCAAATGTACACGCGGGACGCGAACCGGCCGAAAATCCGAAGGACAGTTTGGGACAGCCGGAACAAAGGTATGCGCGAGACGCTAGGGACGCGAAAAGTCGAAACGGCTGACGGCAAGGAAGAAAAGTTAACATTTGATCCGTGAACTTCAAACAGCCATAACTTTTGACTCCGAGCTCTGATTAAATAAGAGAAACATATTCGGCTCCAGTCAGTTAATGCTCATTCCCATCAAATGACAGAAAACGTCTGCCAGACCCAAAATAGCTGCCCGCACTCAGAAGGCCATAACTTTTGCATTTCTCAACGAAATCACACAAAATTGGTACCGTTGGAATCATGGTTCCGAGTCTGATGCACAGAAATCAAGAAATTCCAGATTTTATGAGAAATTGGTCGAGATTTTTTAGAAAACGTGGCTGGTTTCATAACAGTATTTCATTTGGTGGTTGGGAGTGCAATTAAGAGGCATGGTCATCATTCTTTCTATGCTGCAATACCTGGGAGAGTATGGGGATCCTTTTGCAAGTAATATATAATCATTTTACTCCATTTAATGCCTCTTATAAGTGGTTGAAGGACATATTTTAGGATTTTCATTTTTCCGTTCTCTTTCTCTTCTCATTTTTTCTATAAATTGGAGTGTTGGGATCATTGTAAAGGGGGAGTTTTCAGATAGCAAAGCTCTGTCAAAATTTCTTTGTGAAGCCAATGTGCTGCAGGCCCTTATAGTGGACTCCTTGCATGGTGATCCAGGCCCTTATCTTGTAATAGACTGAACTGTGCATATCATGAAGCAATAAAATATCAGTTTGTGGATGTATCTTCCCCTACTGTGTTTTCTTGCATTCTTCTTGCCCCTTTAATTTTTATACAAGAATATTGTGTCTATTATTATGTTCTTTCAGGGATCCATTATCATTGTGTATGCTTAGAATATTGTTGTGAATGCATTTTGCTAGATTATGGAGAACTGTCATCACCTCTTCTAGTGTGTACTTTGCTTCTGTATTTCACACATTTGGAGACTACTCTCACACCCTCCTTTTCTGGTGTATCACCGCTTTAGTGTAGGCTTTCATTTTATGCACTCTCTCTTCCTGGTCCCTTGGAAATTTAGATTAGGATAGTTAGTTTCCCCTGCATTAGAGTAGATCGTGTCATGTAGTTTAGGAGCAAGAACCAGCTTTCTCTGGAGGTCTATCTCAAGTAGCAAGTCCCACAACTTGGAGATAGTACCCATGTTATCCAATCACACAGTGAGTTCAAGTATATGCACTTGTATAAACATAACGGTGCTATGATTCGGTGATAACAGTTAGTTTGGGGTAAAGGCCTGTGTGAACTCATTGCTGAAGGAGCTAGTCATGCATTGCCTAAGGATGAAGTTGATATCCCTATTGTTTTATTCCTTAGCTCAACTGATGAATGGTATGTTTACATTACTCAGTTTCTCACCTATGGTGAATGTCCATCTCACTTAACTACCAAGGAGAAGAGAGCTATCAAGCTAAGGTCAGCACAGTACGTTTTATGGGAAAATGCTTTGTTCAAATGAGGAGTAGATGGAAGATTCTTGAAGTGTGTTGACAAAGTGCAACAAAAGAATTTTTTCTCAGCCTTCCATGACCAAACCTATGGGGGACATTTCTCATCTGTTGTTACTGCTCACAAAATTATTCATGTCGGGTACTATTGACCTACTTTTTTTAAGGATGCATTAAGGTGGATTGATAAATGTGAAGCTTGTCAAACCTTTGTGGGAAGACCAAAGTTGGTTGTTTTACCACTCAAGCCAGTTGTGATCAAAGATCCCTTTCAATAGTGGGGTTTGGATTTCATTAGAACACTCAACCCATCTTCAAGTGTAGGACATACTCATGTGTTGGCTACCACAAATTATTTCACTAAGTGGGTAGAAGCCATCCCAATTAAAAGTAATACTTCAAAGGTAGTATGTAATTTCATTAAAGAAATCATCTTGATAAGGTTTGGAATATTAAAAATGATCGTGACTGATAATGCTTCAAATTTTTCTTCTACTAAGATGATTGATTTCTACTATGGTTATGGGATTTCCCTCGGTCATTCTTCATATTACTATCATCATGTGAATGGTCAAGCATAATCAATGAGCAAAAATTTGGTGGCCATTATAAGAAAACTTGTCAATGAATCTCAGAGAAACTAGCACAAGAAGCTCTATGATGCTCTCTGGGCGGATAGGATTACACCCAAAAGAGTAATTGGGATGTCGCTTTCTCAAGTAGTGTATGGTGTGGAATCCCAACTACTAGTGACAGTGGAACTACCAGATTTGCATTTGATGAAAGGTATTGAGGACACCAGTTTCAGTGATTCTTTGGATAAAAGGATCATGTATCTCCATAAGTAGGATGAATACAGGCTGCAGGTTTTTGATAGGATCTCTACCCATTAGAAAAAGGTGAAATCTTTATTTGACAAAAAAACTAGGCCTAAAGAGTTCAAAGTTGGAGACATTGTTTTTCTATGGGACAAAAGACATGAACCACAAGGAAGCCATGGTAATTTTGATTCTCTTTGGCTTGGTCCTTTCAGAATCAGGCACTTTGCTAGTGAAAATTCTTTCTATCTTGATTACATGGATGGATCCTCCATCCCACTTCTTTATAGTGGGCAGTACCTGAAATTGTTCAAGTCCTAGGTGAATAGAAATTCCTTTGTATATTATGTACAATGTGTGTTTTCTTTTCCTTGTCTTTTTGTGTTTCCTTCTCTATTGTTTTTCCTTTGACTCTATTTACCCAATGAATAAGGCACTAGTCTTCTTCCCCTGATTTTTTATTGAGTTCTTGTCTTGCCTCGTTCCTGTGATCTAGTCAACTCATCCCTAGAAAGAGCCAGCTGTTGTCCTCTCAAAATTTCCCCTCTTTTGAAAGTTAAAAGTTTGAAAATTTTGAGTTGACACCCTTCAGTAGTGTTCTAGTGAAGTAAATATTTGAAGAGATGGTGAAAATTGCATTTATTGGGGTCATTTTAGTGATGTGCAGCTATGTCAAACATTTTTGTCCCTCGTGTACCAACTACCAGTGGGCCTCCTATTCACCGATCAGTCGATTTCCCTACAATTCCTTATCTGTCGGCTTTATCATAAATTTTTGGCCCATCTGTCCTAAGTGCATCCAGGCTTCCTATTCCCTGATTCCTCACATCACCTGCATCGGCTAAATCACATCTTCGTGTCCCAGTCTCCCATGGACCATTCGGGCTAGTTTTTTTTACTTTTCTCAAATTTCATCTTTTTGAGTCAGTGCAAGGTGTATTTGATGCGCATTTATGATCTTCTCTCTCCTGAATGACTATTTAAAGGGACCACTGTCTATGCATTTGTCACATTGCTTGTTTGTTATTTTTTTCCCGAATTCTTACAATTGAGACATTTGTTCATATTCCTGTATCCCTTTACATATTTATCGTGAATATGTTCTTTGAAGGTTGTTCCTCTATGCATTGTAAAAATGAAGATCAAGTTTTAAGGGCACGAGCATCTGTCACCTTTTGAGACCTCTATACCTAATGTTGGAGATAGTGAAGTTTGACACTTGGATTTTGATGATTTCTGGGGTACGTTAACATGTGACAACCTTGCTCCCATGGGCCAAATGATCAATGATAGTGGAATCACATATGTTGCTAGTTTTCCCATCTCTGTGCAATGTGTCGACACCGTTCTCGCCTACGGGGATCATTTCAATCCAGATACCAAGGAGGTTGTTAATGTGCTTAGAGAATTGATTGCAAAACTAGATGTGGTTGCCTTTCCTGCTTCCCTACACATTCCTGAGATAGAATATTCCATTGTTCTCACTCTTACTCAAGCTCATACCTTATTTGATCAAGATAGCGAAAAATACAAAGCACGAGTAGCAAATTTGTGGTTGAAGTGTCCTAAGAAGGGAGCGTCCCAACTCTCCAAAGCATTGTTCAAGGTTGATTTCAATGAGGAGTTATCAGATTTCATCATCTTACTTGCTCGTATTATGGGAATTCCATCTACCAACGAATTCCATTTTCTGATGTGCCCTTTTATAAACATCATCTGTGAGGGTAAGAAAAACATAAACTGGGCCAAACCGATGAGAAGATCTTGTTGGCCAAAAATGTGTTTCATGATGCCAAGAATAACTTGTCAAAGACATGGATCTTCATCATTGAGTGGAAGATAAAGCTTCTGGAGGAAGCATTGGGAGAGTTGAGGAATGTGTGGTAGAATGGGGAGTCCTTTAAAACTTATGTTTTGTCTTCCTTTAAAGATCTCCACTACCATCTTTTGGATGAAACTACAGGTGTTTCCTTCTCTCTTCAAGAAATCAAGGCTCAGTTTAGAGCCTTTGTCAAGGGTGATCTGTTCAAAGAGAATTCATTTACTACGGAGAAGATGAAATACATTTTTCCCTCCATTCAGATATTGTCGAAGCTAATAAATAATATCTGGAGCATACTGAGTTTGATAAAGATATGGAGAAATGTCTAGGCACATGGACACATGCCATTTCCAACACAACAATTCCAAGAGGCATGGAAATAACAAAAGTATTGAAAATATTTAGGCATCGAATCCTCAAATCAGTGGGTCCTCCTCAGCCATAATCAGATGTCTCTACTTCTGGCTCTTCTTTCTTTTATTCTATTTTTAGTGCCAATCTCCTTGTAATTAATTAAGGACATTGTATTGTGCATTTCCTTAATTAATATTTTGGTTAAAAGAAACGGTTATCAAATGCAACTAATTTGTAAGCTATATATTCAGCTCCCCTTGCTATTCAAAAGGGTTGGAACTTTGATTATTTTGAAAAGTGTAAAAGAGTTAAAAGCTATCAATACAAGAAGATTTCCCTTCCTACTTCTATCTGTGTCTATTCATTCCTTATTACCTATCTAAATTTTTTTAATTGTTAATCTATTTTCTTTAAGAAGCTTTGTATTCTTGTGGATGTTATCTCTGGAACTTAGTGTCTATGAAATAACATCTTGTGGTTTTAATATGAATGATTCTGTTGTATATATTATCCTTTCTTGGCATTTATAAGGAACTATTTTGCTATCTATACTTCCTGAGAGTTCTATTCTACCTTTTCCCTCCCTTGCTTGTTATGTTCTTTTGTATTGATAATCTATCTTGGCATTAAAACACTTTCATGATATCAGAGTTCCTTGTTGAAATAAAAAATTATACATATGTGAATATTTTTGCTTTCAATAAGGGCACCTCTCTCATTAAAGAGGAGGGACTTTCATCCCGTGACTGTTGCTTTCATTAAATTCCTATTTTGACAACCAACAAAAGCACAACCGAATTCAATTATGAACATTTTTCTTACAACTGTACATAGTTTTGTGAGGATTGAGCTTGTTGAGATTACCTTGGGAAATTTCTAGTTAATGTGAATAAATAGTACTCGATCATATTCCATAACCTTTACCAGCTTCCTCTCAAGATATGCCAGAAGTATACATTTGGATAACAATTTTTTCTATATGTCGCAGTTTTTTGTTCCCTAGATGACATCTATATAAAATGTGGAAGTATAGGAAAACCGTGAACTGTTTGATAAAATTCATATTAAAAAAAATTAATTTCATGGAATATCATGATTGCTAGACATGTAAAAAATGGATTTGTAAAAAATAATTTAAGGATTTCAAGAAAATGTGATTCGTAGGTCAGAGTTCGTGAGAAATATACCAAAGAAGATGCTTCCAACAAGTATAAAAAATGGTATGGATTTCACTTCCTCTTGCATTAAAATTTTACACTGTATTGTTTCTTGTCTGGGTCTTAATTGCTTTAGAACAATACATGATGTAACTAAAATATAAAATAAAACTCTTATCCTACTCAAACAACTTGAATATATATATATATATATATATATATATATATATATATATATATATATATATATCTGTGTGTGTGTGTAAAAGTATTGATCCCATACATCGTGCACATGAAGCGCAAAAGATTTTTTTTTTTACCAACTAAAACCTCCAATATGATTCCTATTAGTTCAAGATGGCATCAATTCTATAAATATAATTGAATAACTCAATTCTACATTGTGGAGAGATGAGTTTTGAATCTGAATTAGCAGTTCAGTCACTTCGGGCGATGCTCACATTTGTAAGAAAATGTGACTAGTTTTGGCTTACGATTTCCATATCGATTTGGAAAAATTGAAAACTACCCCTATGAACCTCTAGACCTTTAATGTGATATTTGAAACCAACTCTTTGTTTCATGAAAATGATTTCATAAGTTAACTTTTCAAGAGGTTTTTGGGTCCCACTAGTCGTTATACAACATAATGTTTGACACACTTACCATAACTTGTCACAGAGTTGCCATTCTAATTTTAGCGTTGTTTGGCGTATTCAACATTTGTGAAATACAATGAGTTCTTGGTATATAAGGAAGTAAGTAGGAATCGATTAAATTTATGTTTGAACTTAAAATGAGTGTTTTTGGGACGTATATTGTAAGCACTTTAGCTATTTAGGACAATTTGTGCACACTCACAACTTGAGCTCAAAATTCCTTCTAAGGCTCCCATTATGTTTGTTAATACTCTTGAACCACATTTTTCAGATACTATAGTGTTGTGTAGAGTATTATTTAATGAAATTACTTTTTATGAATTGATTTTGTAATTTATAATGTTTTCTCTCTTCCCCCTTCTCTATCTAGAAATAACTATGAAAGTTTGGTTGATCTTGAAAACGTAAATGGTTTTAAAATGTAGATGAGTTTTAACTAAAATGAAAATGGATGTGTAATGTAAAATGGTTATGATATCTCAATAGAAAAGAATAAGAATAATAAACATTCTCTCTCTTCCCTAGTTCGTCTCTTGAATCAAGAAAAGGAAAAGCCTAAATGAATGTGGAAGGGTGAGTGTATAAGGAAAAGGTATCTCTTTCTCTCTGTCCATATCTCTAGATGTCTCTACCTAGTTTTGGATTTCTTGAAATGATGAATGTGTTGATTTGTGCTAGAGTGTAAGGGTTTTCTATACCAGTTCTAGGAATGACCTTTCGATGGTTGTAGGTCCTTCAAACAAGGACTATGAGTGTGATATGTTTTCATTAGTGAGATGATATTGAAATATTTTACATTATTATAGTTTGTAAATGTTGAATGAAAGTGAGTTAAAAAGAATGCATTATTTATTTTTGTGTTGAAAATCATTGCTTTTCTTAAATTCCTACGTATGAAACATTGTATATGTAAAAATGACGTGGTTTGAATATTCCTTGTTTTAAACTAATATTTCTATGCTAGTAGGAGTGACACCGAAGGAATATAGGACCAGGTACATAGAAACCATGTTAATTTGATTAATAAATAAGATATTTGATAATGTAAATTGGGGGAAAAGGGGTGTACAATTTACTTCGTGCATTTCATGACCATATGGATTTAAATGTGGTGTTTGTGGTTTAGATATTTGAAAACATAATTTTTAAGGTAATTATTGTGGTTCATTCATAAAAGCATAATGTTTGGTAGAAAACTTATCTTATTTACACCATTGCAATGAAGTGAATATTTAACCTTTGTCCAACCCTCCCTCACAAGAAATCCTCATCTAATTTCATTACACGCTAATCTCCCAAGAAATGCTTTAATCCTCCCAATTTGTCTTCTTATCCTACACCTAAGACGAGTCTTATAAAATACAATTCCTTTAAGTAGTTTGTGAGTTAGTGAATATTCTATTTGAACCCTGTCATATTTGGGTGAGTGAGACAAACATTTCTATGTGTTGTAGGTGTGATCATATCATGTATAATTTTAATTCTCATTTGCCTAATTTGCCTTGGTACCTTTGTGGGTGGCCAAAGCCTTAAATATATAAATGGTGGTATTACCTACGATTGATCTCGTTGTGAGATCTAAATGTCATGAATGGAGGTTACATGTCATTTTAACTATACATTAAACACTTTCCTTTGAAGCCTTTTTCTCCCTCTTAGATAAAAGTGTTTCCTTCGTAAGTAGTAATGGATTACCGTGGATTTCTCGAAGGTGTTGAATGGTAATGATTTTGAACTCTCCTGTATTATCTTTTAGTATGGTGTAGTTTACCCCCCCCCCCTCGGGTAATTATTTTGAAGTTAATAGATCGTGGGACCTTTCTTAAGGATGTTGGTGAAATAAACGTTGATGCTTATTTATCCATTGAAAGAAATAGTTCCTTGTAAGGCCTTTGAAATAGATAAAATTGTATTGGATGTCTCAGTTGTAATATGCATTTAATATTTGAGTGTCTAAGAGTAATGAAATGAGTTATCTTGTGCGAGGTCGCACTCCTTGTAGGATCAAATACCTAACTATAATGTAAGATTTATATGATTTAGAGTTGTTCTAAAATGATGCCAATAATGAGACCAATTAACAACTTAAGTGTAATTAGTACAAGAGTATATGAGATATTAGTTTAGGAATATGCTTATACTTGAATTCCTTTTAAAGTAATGAGGAATTCTCATGTGTTTAGAAAAAATGAATATGAATTGCTCCTGGTAAAATCAAGAACTCAAGTAAGCATAAAATCTTATATAAATAAATTTGTGATGTGAAAATGTCAAATTGACTCAAACCAGCTACTGAACTATGACAACTATAACAGGAAAATAAAGGTTCCCTAAAAGAGGGGATTTTGCAACAAGAGGAACTTGAATCTAAATCTCCTATAAATCTTAAGATTTCTTTCCCTTAAATTCACGTTAGCTTTCCTTATGTAATCAATGTATAATTTAAACATCAAATAGACATATTTGAGAAAAAAAATATTAGCATAAGAATGAACATTAGAAGTTTTGTACACATTTAACATGTGGCAAATCATTTTTGAGTTATGGAAATTATTGTAAGGGAGAAAGAGCCAAACAAAGTGTGTTTGTTATAAGTTAAATCTTAAATGGTATTGAGAATATGTAGGTTGAGAATGGGAATTTATGCTGAAACAAAAAATGATCTTGGAATTTTAATTGTAACTAAGACGTAACCATGGTAATGATGTGTTGTGGAACATTCCTATCCTTCACTTCTTATTGTAGTTGGGTCATTGTTTGAATTCGTTCATTTGGAAAATTGTGACATTGTAGTGCCCACTTTCCTTCGACACTTTTGATATTGATCATGATATTGCTTATTATATTTTAGACATGATTATGGACTTTATTATAGTATGATGTTAGATGTGAGATGATGGATTATTGTTGACTTTGATTCATATATGATGCATGATGATTGTTAGAAACATTTTATATTGATGTTGACATGTTGTTGGACATGTTTATATATATATATATATATATATATATATATATTTATGGATGTTGTTAGGACATGTGATATTTGGATATATTGAGTAGACCAAAAAAATTGAATTTAAAATTGATGATTATATAGTTGCTGATGAAATTATAAGTGATATTGTTGATTGTCTGGATGTTGTTGTGATTCATATATATATTGATGATTTTCAATATATATTATATTCATTTGGATGTTCTGCTATGGACACGAGGCCGAAGGAGTATTTGTATTGTGCAGGTTAAAATTATCACAACAAACATCGTGGGATTGGAGACGAACCACATTGGGATTCTAGATGAATTAAATAAGGTCACCATGGCAACTTAGTTTTTTCATGTGTGTGTGTATTTGATTGTTAGGGATTCCTATGGGGGATCACCTTTAAATGTAACCAAGGGTTATGTGTATTTATTTACTTGGTTCATTTTTATTGATGTTTGTATGTGTTTATTAAGTGATGTGGTTACCCCTTTCATTATTTATTAATTGTGGTAAATTAATGTGAGAAAACATGTTGTTAAAATTAATTAATCAAATTGGGACATAAGAAAGTAATTATTAGAGTTGTTGGCCTAGAATTAAAGTGTAGTAAGAAATGTGTAAGTGATGTGTAAATTAATTTTGGAGTATGAAATACTCCACCTCCTTTTGAAATTAGAATTTTTCCTTGGAGGATAATTTTGGAGGCTTGTGGGACAAGTTAAACTTGTCCCATACCTCTTAAATTTGCATGACAACCTTACTCATGGTTGGAGGGTTTAAATCTAGCCTTCATTCTACATTTTTGTAAGTGAAGTTATATGCTTTAATTGCACTTTCTTACATTCTTTCAATTTCAGTCCTTATGGGGTGTGGGTTTGACTTGAGTGTGTAAGTAAAAATATCATTTATTCACCTATTTATTTATTGAGCCTTGCAGATTGAAGTTGACTTATGAGTTGGAGTTGAGGATGCGTGATGTGGCATCCCACTTGGATCCACCTCATCCTCTTCTCTTTCCTCTTCTTTATATTTGAATTTCCTTGGCTTGTTTTTAGGGTTACTTCACCTTGCATTGCTTCATTTTGGGTGAATTCTTTTGGTTTTGAGAGCTCTTGCAATTTTAGAGAAAGTTGGAGATTGTTGAATGCTTTTGGATTATTGATCTTGGACTGTTTTACATCAGAAATCTTGTTGTTTGGAAATTTGGAATAAACTCCATCATGGAGAGGTAGGATCTTGGCTCTTTAAAATTCTCTTCTCTTATTTATGCATATGTATATGTTGTGAATGTTTTGATATTGCTTGTTGACTGGTTGGGTAGATGGCCTAAGTATGGTGTAGGAGAAGACTATGAGGATTTTTGTGGGGAGGCATAAGTGTTTTGGGGAGGTATAAGTGTGGAGGGAGTTGGGATTTTGGTTCCACCTTGTAAAATAAATAGCTTGAATTTCTTTACTCGTTATGGGGTTCCATAAGAGGTTGGGGAGGCATAAGGAAATGTGAGGTATAAGGGGTACTTGGGGGAGGCATAAGGGCATGTCATGGATTTGAATTGATATATTTTGGTAGTTTTCTTTCAGGTGGTGATACCCATTTCCCCTTTGGGAGGCATAAGTATTTTCCCCCATAGTTGTTGCTCCTTTGGCTTCAATGATGAGTCCTAAGTTTTGTTTGTTTTTTTTATGTGGATGCAAACTTCATTATGTGTTGGGCTATGTGTTGAATTTGAAATATTTCCTGTGTTGTGGAAGCCTGTTGTTGCCATAAGTTGAGAAACCTTTCTTATTGCAATGTGCTTGGGGCTCGGGGGCCAATGAAGAAGGATGACTTCTCCCTTTTCATTGGATGTCTTCGTTGGGTGGAGAGCGTTGCCTTTTCCCTGTTATGTTGTGAGCAAATTTAAGAATGATGGAAATTCATATTGCTGTTCTGGAACTAAGAAAGAAGATAGTTTGACAGTCCTTCCTGAGATCATTTCTTAATGTAACCTTTTTCCACTTGAAGTGGATGATCTTGTATATTATTTTTGATGGAAAGATGGTCTATATGGGCTATGAAAATTGTAAATTGAATTGTGAAAGAGATATGCTCTGTTCTCTATTTTTGAATAAATGTGGAAGAAATTGTATTTTGTATATTGTAATTGAGAAAGAAGACAAAGTTATAATAGTACCTTGCGAAACATCTTTCATAATCCATTTCCCCACTTCATGTGGATGACAATTTAATATACATCTCGTGTTGAAGAGTTACTATGTTTTGGAAATGAAATCCCTTTTGAATGTGAAAGAAATATTCTTTGTATTCTGTTGTAAAAAAGAATGTAATGAGAAAGAGTTGTGATTGTAAAGTTGTATTTGATCTATAAAAATAGAAGTAGTTACTTTGTCCAAATGATATTGATTTCATGGGAAATTTGGTTGTTGAATGCAATTTTAAATCTCTGTTGGAAAGATGAAAAAGTGAATACGTATGAAAAAATGTCATAATGCTCTGTTCTTTAGAAATGACAGTTTTGAAATTCAGAATTGTAATTTGGAAGTTGAATAAATTTATTTAAATCAACTTAATGAGTTAGATTGGATCAGGAATAATTTCTAATAATTAGAAGATGATAAAAAGAAAATAGATCCTTTCGAATTAGATCCCTGTTAGATATTTTCAAAACTAGAAAATGTATTATCAGAAAATGTACAGAACGACCATGCAGGGTAGGGAATACATTTGAAACATTAATATAAGGTAATAATGATCAAAATGATTCCGAACAAACTATAATACTTAAGAAATTTTCACAGAACCTTTCAAAATCAGTCTCAAACAATTTCTTTGTCATTTTTATTTTTAAATTGGGGAAATTAGAATTAATCTTCAATCAAATAATTTAACCCTTGAAATCTATCCTAAACTCTTCCAAGTGAAATCCCCCATGTTTTTTTGGCATGTTGAGGAAGAATTAATGGAAGATTTGAACAAATATTTGCAAGTTAAAAGACTAGTTCACGTTTTGATTAGAACAAATATGTTTTCTCAAAAATGACCCTTTAAAATTTATCAAAATCAAATTCGCAAGCTTGTTGTGCAAAGAGGATGTCAAGAGATTTTCAGAAAGTCATCATTTTCCAAAAAATAAGTTCCCAATCAAAAGTTATGGCCTTTTGAAGTTTTTAATTCATTTGGCTTCAAAAATATTATAACTGTTAAATTTAATTATTAAAATATTATTGGGCAGAACTGCAAGCTAAAATTTTCCTTTATCCCTTTTTTTTCAAAAAGGTGCAAATTCATGAAGGTTCCCTTCACTCTGCTAACCCACAAGCCTTCATTTTGTCTAAAAATAATCTAAGTTCAAAAAGGAAAATTTGGAAAATTTTCCCCGCAACCTCGTTGCCCCACCCTTCGCTTTTGTAAGCATTTCCGTAGGCAGGTGGGCCCACAACCACTAACTTAATATTTTTCTAATTTTGGAAAAAATTTGTATCTTTATCCGTGGTCTTGCACCCCCGCCCATTATTTGGAAAAGCTCTTTCATGGGCGCGTGGGCTAGCACTAACAACTTACCCTTTTTTTTTTTAAATGGAAAAATTCCCTAATTCACCCTGCCGGCCTGCCACCCCGCAGCCACTAACGATCTGACACGTGGTATCATGCTATGTCGGCGGAGGCTTGGGTATTTTTTTTACTTTGCACTCTTTAACATAAAATTAAAATTTCTATAACTTCCCCACCGGCCCGCCGACCCTCAACTAATAGTTGGCTGCCACGTGGCAGCTCTGCGCTTCGGTGGAAGAGTTGGCCAAATTTCCCCTTTTCACCCCTCTGAACTAAAAGTAAAATTTTTCCATCTTATCTCCAGTGACCCTCTATCCCACCGATGCTAGGATTATGGACACGTGTCCTTAGTGGACCCCAAGTTCAAAATTTCCCTCCTTAGGTGCGAAGCCCTGTCGCGGACATGTGGGTGCGTGGAACTCAAATGAACTTTCCACCCAAAAGTGATTTGGGAAAAATTTATCTTTGAATTCCACAAGCCTGAGTTGGGAAAAATTTTCCTCCTCAGGCCCACAAGCCCGCTCTTGGGGAAATTTTCACCCCAAGGCCCACCGGCCAATAACTTGAGAAATATGAAGAGTTAGAAGGACTTCTTTATATCACTAGAAAGGTGAGGAAATTTCCTATCTAATGGAATTAGTTTTAGGAAGTTCTGAGTGCATTAAATATAAGAAAAATAAGGTTGAATCTTTTAAGAGAGTTCTGGGAGTGGGTAAATAAGAATTTACTCTGAAAATTTTAAATATTTTTTCCCCCTGTAATTAAACCTTTCTCTTGTCTTGGATCTTGTGGAATTTAATTGTTTTGGTCTCTTAACCCTGAAATTTTAATAAGGGAATATTTAGCTAAAATGTCAATGTAATCAGTGATTAAATTAATCCCTAAGGAGATTTGAGCTAGGTGTTTACTTATTACACTTTTTGCTTTATAATGTTGAAATAGTAACTATTATAATGGGAAAAGTTATCAGTTGAATTTAATTGTTCTTGAGACTTTGGTTGTTAACATTTTTAGTTATTTTATAAACAAATTATTCCATAATTTTCTAACTAAACCTAGGTTTTTCATGCGTCTTAAGTGGTAGTTTTTTAGCGGGCATTATGTTGGTGCTCGTTTTAAGCTCTCGCCATTTTTCCCTATTTTTTCTCTACTCTGCGTGTTGTGAAACATTTTATTTCTCATTGAGAATGTTTTGAAAATATTTTACCTCCTTTTGAGTGCCTCAAGTTGTTTGCAGAATCCATTGTCATGTTCCTCCTTGAAGAAGTCTTCAAGTTTTCCCTGTTTTTGCCCTAATTTCTTCAAAATCTATGGGCTTTGACGTTTTTTCTATTTTTCCTCGACCATTGAAACTCGAGAATGATCAATATATATTTGTATGCCTTTGAAAATCCAAATCCATGGTCGAAAGATGCTCAAAACCATGATCCAAATAGTTTTGTTTCGGAAAGGTTTTCATCCTTAACAGAAAATCAGGTTCTTAGCATGAATGGTGAATTTCTATGTTTTGACGATCTGATGGGTGTATTTTTCATGTCAAAGTTATTCCTCAGTTTTTAGCAGTCACATGGCTTCCTTTGGTTGGTTAGGGGATGGCGAGTAAATGCTTTAACTTATCGCTTTTTAATTTTTTGGCAAAAAGGAAAATTTGGTCTTGTAGCTCCGCTCAAATCTAATTGGTTCTTTTGGTGCTTACGTGGCTTCTTCAAATTGGATGCGGTGCGGGAGGTTTATTTTTGAACTTTTTCTTTTTGGCTACTTTGGAAAAAAAATTGAACTCACCCCACAGCCCCACTGGGATTTGATTAAAGAAAAATTTAAGTGGCACGGAAAAAGTCTTACCTTGACCTCGTAGAATGACACCTTACAAAGTTAAAGGCAGAAATGCGGGCCTTCAGAGGAAAGTTGGATGTTTTTCCTCTTAGTAGAATGGAGTAAAAGTCTAAAATGGAAGCAAGCCCCTGCCAAATCATTTTTGAAACCTTAAATTTTTTGAAGAAGTGCCAAGAGGACACATGGCGAGCCCGCGCTCTTTCAGGATATCAATTTTTGGGGACCATCTCAAGGAGCGCCATTGTGACACGTGGGAGTTTGACAAGTCAAAAGGAGTGTGGAAGTTGACCATCAGGGGCAACTTAGAATTTTTTCCTCTTATACTCAAAAGGGATAAGATATCAAAAATGGCCCGCAAGCCCAACAAAGGATCAGTCAAAGTTTGTTTCAAGGGGTGGGGAGGCAGACTATCGGGGGTAACTTGCATTTTTTTCCCCCTGATATTCAAAGGATCAAAACATCAAAATAGCCCACAAGCCCGATGAAGGAAAGGTCAAAGATTGCTCTAATCAAAGGTGAAAGTGTGGAGCCTCAGAGGAAATTTGGAAAATTTTCCCTTTGTGGGAGGAGTTAAAAGTGAAAAAGGAAGCGCGGTTTCATTGGGACCCAAATTGGGACACGTGTCAGAAAGCATTTCTCAAGGGCGGAGCTGCGGGAAAAACTTGGAAATTTTTCTCTTTTTTCAAAAAAGAGGTCAAATATCAAAATTTGGTTGCGGTTATTTTGGGACCCACCTCAGGACACGTGTCAGGATCATTTCTCAAGGGCGGAGGTGCGGAACAAAATGTGAAATTTTTCCATTTTTTCAAAAAAAATTAAAAAGTCAGAGGGAACCCCCAAGTCTATTTTTAAATTTAAAATCTTCCACGTGAACGACCCTAATTCAAAGTAAATATCAATGGAAACTGAGAGTCTGAATCTGATTTTCCCCCCATTTTACTGAAACACACCTAGAAGTACGAGTCTTCATGATTTCTTGCTATTTTTTACATGCCAGGTAGAGAGGGGAGTTAATGTTGATATTTGAGTTTGGTGGGGAGATCTGGAAGATGTATTTCACCATTAAAATGGTCTGACTATCGAGCTCGATCAGATTTTCCATTTTTCTTCTCCCGAGCACGTAAGGATCTAGATTTGATAGATTTAGGAGTGAAGTGGTTGGCGAATTGAAGAAAGAGTGAACTACTAGAAGGAGTTGAATGCGGGAGATATTCTATGAGATCTACCCCCTCGAGCACACTGGCAATTTTTTGTAGATCTGATTCCGGAAATCACGATCATGATCATGGCGAGAATTGGTGCACTCAATGTCTAGATTTTTGGGGGGAAAAGGGGCTTTGTTGTAAATGTTATAAATGACAAAAAAAAATTGTGCAAATGGTTGGAAAGTTAGAGGTCAAAGAAAATTCCCAAGAGGAAAATTGGACAAATCCTGTCTTTTGAGAAGCCGTCTAAGAAACCTGGTTATCTGTTTTTGTATTAAGTCTTAATGTGTCAAGGTGGTTATGAGTGTACAGCCATTAACAAGCTCTGAGATTGTTCTAGAAAATTTCCCCTATTGATATATTTATTCAAATTAGAGTTATTCTATGTTGTCTTGAGAAATATGTATTTGTTTTATCTCTGAGTGTATGCAAATAGTTTTACCTTGTTTCTATTGCAATCTTGTATTAAAATTTGTTCTAATCACACAAGTATCAATCCTTGTGATAGTTTAGTGGCATTTTCAATTTCATTTCTTGGAAGATCCTTCATCTGGGATTGAAATAAATGATTTAAAATCACTTTCTTTCATTTGTTTGACATAGATTTTCTGTAAGCCTTTGGGTCTACCTCAGGTGTTATTTGGCTTAGATCTTGATGCTTTTTTGGGTTCTCTAACTTGAGCCTTCATGTTAGAATCTCATAGGTTGTGTGAAAAAGTACTAATCTGGGCCTCCATTAAAGCACATATTCTGGTTAAAGAAACATTTCAGTTGTTTTGTGGCATTCTGTTGGTCTAACATTCCATTTTGTAAGATTTCTCAAAGATCTAGTGAATCAATTTCATCCTACCTTACCTCCCACAAAAAAATAATTCAAAAAACAACCAATCCTCCCCATACTACCCCTGTTTTTCATGTTTGTATTCCAATGCATAATCCCCATCACCAAAACATGCAGAAACAATCAGAGTCCCAAATGTCTTTAGTAACCTTTAGCTTGTTCTAAAAAATATCTCCATGATCTAGAAGTGACAGCTCATGAGATTCAAATTTGGTGTGTTGATCATATTTTCCCAAGGTCTTCACTATAAAATTTATGCAAAAGAAGGATTTACCAATATTCTTCAATAATAGAGGTTAGAAAATAGGTTTTCTTACCTTGGTTAAAAGGCACAACCTAAAATAGTTAGGATTAGATCACATCCTTTTAAGGTGCTACCCACTCATGTCAAAGCCTAGGTTCTAAAGAGTCAAATAGATTTCTTCCTCAGCTACAAAACTACATACATGATTATCTATCTTCCTCTGAGTGTCTTGTCAAACTCATGATGGTGTTAGGTCTTTTAAGGAGATTAAATTTAGGTACCAACACATTACACTTGGTATCAGAGCCATGGGTTCAAAGCTTGGAGCCTTGGGAACACTAGAAAACTTGAGACATGAACTATAAACCTAGCACACTTTTGAATCTAAGAAAACAAACATGTTTGAAAATTGAAAAAGAAATGCGTATGAAGAAATATTACATTACTTTGAACAATCAGAATTAAAATAATAATAAAATAATATGTTGTTTAAATTGTTGTGCTCACTCAGTTGCATTTTTTATGAACCTAGGTAACTAAGAATGTCAAATTAAATTGATTTTTGTGAACTTATAGCGTAGTGGAAACTTTGTTCTCCTTTAAAAATGTGTTGTTTTACAAGTCCTAAATCTTGATTTAATTGTATAGAGTGATTCTTATGGTTGGAAAATAGGGGTTGTGTTCTAGGGTTAGGAAGAGTTATATAGAAGTTGTTTAGAGCTTCCTTCCTTTAGTAGTTAGGAAATTTGGTCTAGTTGTCATATTTTCATTTGTTACCCATATGGGAGAGTGGACATTAATTTTGGGTGTCGTTTATGACCCAATCCTGTGTATGTGTCCTTGGAACTGACCTCAAAGCAAAGTAACCCATTTTAGCGGCCATTAAGGGCTGTAAAGTGAATGTGGTGTTAATGTTTTGTATTTTACATTTGTAAACTTGTGTCATTTTATCAAGGACAAACATCTTGTTTTATAATTGGATTGAGAAGCTCTAATTCTCTCCTAGTTATTTATATTTTTTGCGACAATTTTCAAACTTTGCAATGCAGCTACTTAGCCACTTTCTTTGATTGCTGATATTTCTTGGACTTTATTTTGATTGGTGACTCAGAACTCGTTATGTTGTTGGCTTCTTAGATAAACGTTACATGGATTTCTTCTTGCATGATGATGAGTTGGTTCTATGATACTTGTATTCGTACATTTTGTCGTATGGGGGTACACCCTAGGTGTTTTGAATGTCCTCTTAGGTGCTTAAATTTATGCCTTGGTTTTGGATGCATGGAACCCTAAGTGTGTCTTGGATCTTAGAGTGAATTTTTCGTTGCTCGACCTTGTTGGGAAGAGAGTTCATTGTGTTGTGCGATCTAGTTATCAGCCTGTTAGCGGTGGTGGGTGATTCTCTTACAATCCGGTAAGAGCTTGAACCTCATCGGAGTAGAGGTGTTTAATTGTGATTTGATGAATTATGGTGGTATTGGTTTGATTTTTGTTGGCTGTGGATGTTAGTGGGAAAGTGTTTTGTCTGGTAGTGGCTTCTCTTCAATGGCATGCTAAGTTTTATCATGGTTTCTGTGTTTCATTATAAAAAGTATTAACTTGTGGATTGTATGCATCTTGGTAATTATGATTAGATTTAAGCCTATTCGGGCAGTGTGTTTAATTAAGTGTGTTTGTTTTGCTCATGTTGACCTATTAATTTTGGATTACGTGGAGACAATTATGAATTCTTTGAGTCTTTTGGACCATGCCATTGGTGATGTTAGTGTAATTAGACCTTGATGATTTAATCTCAGTGGTATTTTATAATGTGATTCTTCTTGCGAAACTATAACTTTTGATTGCAAAGCTATGTTGAATAGATAGTTGATTGGCTGCTTACATTTGATGCTTTATAGTTAGTATGTGGTGTTCTTATAGTTAAAATTTTTCCTTGTGATTTTTTTTACTTGGTTGGTGGTATCCTGTGGTAATATGCGGGTAGATTTTAAGAATTTCCTTTTTTTATCATGTGAAGTAAAATGTTTTCTCCAAAACAACAAACATTGTTAAACCCTAGTAGATCAGTAAAAGTAATTATGCTTCCTTAATGGGTCTTCCTTGTAACTTCTTTAAAGAACTTGTATAAACCCACTAGCAATGTTTTATGATACGTGTAATTAGAGGAAAAAATCTCAAAATATTGTTGTGATCCATGTTGGTTGATTGTTTCCTTGTTCTTACCAAAATCATAATGTGTTTTATATATTGAATGTCGCTTGTTTCCTTAGAATTAAAAATGTGATGTGTTGAGTTACCTCTCTCTCCCATAAAAGTAATAGTGTTTTATTTTTACCCTTCCTTCTCATTAAATTTTTTTTTATTGACAAGTTGACTCACCCAAACATCATAAAACTATAATTAAGGAGATTTGGCCTTGAAGCTTAAAAAATAAGATGGAACATAGAAAGAGAAAATGGTCCTTACTTTAACCTTGGTAGATTAATAGAAGAAATAAAAAAAAACATGTAGAAAAACAGAAAGGGAAAAATTTGTCCATCTTCCTCCCCTAGGAGTAAAATAAATACTTTTTTCTCTTTTGTGCCTTTATAGAATGACGAGATATCATGGCCACCTTAGTGGTGCTCTTTATAACACAAACATGTGATATCATAATAAAAAGGAATATTTTAATTAAGAAAACTCGTAAAGGAATGTGCTAGGTAAACAAAACTACAACTTTTGACTTAATTAGTTGAGTTATAAAATAAGTAAGATTTATGTGTATTGAGTGCAATGTATAGTTGAACCTGTAGTTTGGTCATCTTATCGGAATTGTGAAACACCTGGTGGATAGTAATGTGTTCTAGTTACTTAGTACTTTCTTGTTCATGGATGTATGTGCCTTTCTTTGTGGTATTTTTGGGTCATCATACCCTTATCGTCCCTTAGCTTGACGAGTGTGAGTGGTGGTATTTTTGGATTGAGACTTACCTCTTGTTTAATAAGCAACCTCCTTGCATGTTTTCTTATCCTTGAAGGCCTAAGTTATTGTAATTTTAATGCGTCATATGTTAAGGATATAAAGTAACTTTGGGAATTATTCTTTTCTTCATATTTTCTTGTGTCACCTCAATGTTATTGTTGCCCCCTTTTCTGTTAGGATGGAAACTGCAAGATGATGTTATTCATTTTTGTCACAATGCACCCTTGGATTGCAATTGGACCCTTTGTTACTGTTTCTTCTCCCTAGAGATCTTGAGTGCTCCTTGGTGTTTCTTGTGCTCTCTTTATGGTTATTCGGAGCTTGACCAGGAAATAAGATAAATAAATCCCATTGTGTTATAATGTATGGTGCTTCTTGCATTGTTATGTTAGTTGTTAGTGGTGTTGGTTACTAAATGGTTGACATCTCTAGATTTGGTTGGTGTTGTGTGTTCGATTCTTATAACAAAAGTGTAAGAATCAGACTATAGGAAAACTTGTAGTCTTGACTTCTCTTGTATTACCATGAAAAGTTAATTGTACCCCCTCAGGTTATAGAAGTGCTTTCCTTGAATAGTTTCTTGACTTTAAATGTTTTACTGATTTATGTGTCCTTATCGATTCACCTCATCCTATGTGATCCTCAAATTATGGGACCTTAAGTAGACTTGTTCCTCATACAAATTTTTTCATACTTGATTTTTTCTAGCCTTGTCTAGACAACAAACCTTGAGATCATGGCTTAAACTTAGTAGAAACCTTAACTTTTATTATTGTAGTATGTTGTATTCCTTGGGAAACTATGTGGTCGTTCTAAAACTCATGGACTTCTCCTTATTATTCCTCTACTTGGTGGTTACTCTCAACACTATTTTGAACTCTTCATGTTATATTGTTATGTGTGGTATCTTGGTTTAAGCCAGCAATCCCATAATATGAGTGATCCTTTTTCTATTTCATTTTTTCCTATCTCTCTTTCCTGTGACTCCAAGGAGGAAGTCAAGTCTAAGGGGAGGGGGATGTAGTGCCCACTTTCCTTCGACACTTTTGATATTGATCATGATACCATTGATTACATTATAGACACGATTATGGACTTTATTAAAGAATGATGTTAGATGTTAGATCATGGATTATTGTTGACTCTGATTCATATATGATGCATGATGATTGTTAGAGACATTTTATATAGATGTTGACATGCTGTTGAACATGGTTATATATATATATTTATGAATGTTTTTAGGACATGTGATATTTGAATATATTGAGTAGACCGAGAAAATTGAATTTAAAATTGATGACTATATAGTTGCTGATGAAATTGTAAGTGGTATTGTAGATTGTCTGAATGTTGTTGTGATTCATATATATATTGATGATTTTGAAATTATATTATATTCATTTGGATGTTCTGATATGGCCACGAGGTTGAAGGGGTATTTGTATTGTGCAAGTTAAAATTATTACAAAAAACATCGGGGGATTGGAGACTAACCACATTAGAATTCTACATGAATTCAACAAGGTTACCATGGCAACATGTTTTGTTTGTGTGTGTTTTTTTGATTGTTAGGGATTCCCATGGGGGGATCACCTTTACATGTGATCAAGGGTTATGTGTGTTTATTTACTTGCTTCATTTTTATTAATGTTTGTATGTGTTTATTAAGTGATGTGGTTACCCCTTTCATTATTTATTAATTGTAGAAAATTAATGTGAGAAAACATGTTGTTAAAATTAATTACTCAAATTGGGACATAAGAAAATAATTATTAGAGTTGTTGGCCTAAAAATTAAAGTGTTGTAAGAAATGTGTAAGAGATGTGTAAGAGATGTGTAAATTAATTTTGGAGTATGAAATACTCCACCTCCTTTTGAAATTCGAATTTCTCCTTGGAGGCTTGTGGGACAAGTTAAACTTGTCCCATACCAATTAAATTTGCATGACAACCTTACCTATGATTGGAGGGTTTAAATCTAGCGTTCATTATGCATTTTTGTAAGTCAAGTTGTATGGTTTAATTGAACTTTCTTACATGCTTTCAATTTCAGTCATAATGTGATGTGGTTTTGATTTGAGTGTATAAGTAAAACTGTCAGTTATTCACCTACTTATTTATTGAGCTTTGGAGATTGAGGTTGACTTATGAGTTGGAGTTGAGGATGTGTGATGTGGCATCCCACTTGGATCCACCTCATCCTATTCTCTTTCATCTTCTTTATATTTGAATTTCCTTGGCTTGTTTTTGGGGTTACTTTAACTTGCATTGCTTCATTTTGGGTGACTTCTTTTGGTTTTGAGAGCTCTTGCAATTTTGGAGAAAGTTGGATATTTTTGAATTCTTGTGGATTATTGATCTTGCACTGTTTTAAATTGGAAAGCTTGTTGTTTGGAACTTTGGAAAAAACTCCATCATGGAGATGTAGGAGCTTGGTGCTTTAAAATGCTCTTCACTTATTTATGCATATGTAAATGTTGTGAATGTTTTGCTATTACTTGTTGCTTGGTTGGGTTTATGGCCTAGGTAATAAGTGTTTTGGGGAGGTATAAGTGTTGATGGAGTTAGGATTTTGGTTCCACCTTGTAAAATAAATAGCTTGCATTTCTTTACTCGTTATGGGGTGCCATAAGAGGTTGAGGAGGCATAAGGAAATGTGAGGTATAAGGGGTACTTGGGGGAGGCTTAAGGGCATTTCAGGGATTTGAATTGATATATTTTTGCGGTTTGCTTTCAGATGGTGATACCCATTTCCCCTTTGGGAGGAATAAGTAGCTTCCCCATTGTTCTTGCTCCTTTGGCTTGCATGATAAAGCCTGAGTTTTGTATGTTGTTTTCATGTGGTTGCAAACTACATTATGTTTTGGACTGTGTGTTGAATCTGAAAGATTGCCTTTGTGTTGTGGAAGTCTGTTGTTTCCATGAGCTGAGAAACATTTCTTATTACAATGTTGTTAGGGTTCACGGGGCCAATGAAGAAGAATGGTTTCTCCCTTTTCATTGGATGTCTTTATTGGGTGGAGATTGTTTTCTTTCCCCTATTCTGTTGTGACCAAATTTAATAATGATGGAAATTCATACTACTGTTTTGGAACTGAGAAAGAAGACAGTTTGACAGTCCTTGCTGAGATCATTTCTTAATGTAACATTTTTCCACTTGAAGTGGATGATCTAGTATTTTATTTTTTTATGGAAATATGGTCTGTATGGGCTATGAAAGTTTAAAATTGAATTGTGAAAGAGATATGCTATGTTCTCTATTTTTGACTAAATGTGGAAAAAATTGTATTTTGTATATTGTAATTGAGGAAGAAGACAAAGTTCTAACAGTCCCTTGTGAAACTTCTTTTGTAAACCATTTCTCCACTTGATGTGGATGAAAATTTAATATACGTCTCATGCTGAAGAGTTACTTTGTTTTGGAAATGAAATCCCTTTTGAATGTGAAATAAATATACTCTATATTATGTTGTAAAAAGGAATGTAATGAGAAAGAGTTGTGATTGTAAAGTTGTACTTGATCTATATAAATAGAGGTGGTTACTTTGTTCAAATGATATTACTTTCATGGGACATATGATTGTTGAATGTAATTTGAAATCTCCGTTAGAAAGATGAAAAAGTGAATACGTATGAAAAAAATATCATAAGGCTTTGTTCTTTAGAAATGAAAGTTTTTAAAATCAGAATTGTAATTTAGCATTTGAATATGTTGATTTAAATCAAATTAGTGAGTTAGATTGGATCTGGAATGATTTCTAATGCTTAGAAGATGATAAAAAGAAAATAGATCCTTTCGAATTAGATCTTTGTTAGTTGTTTCCAAAATTGGCAAATTTATCATCAAAAAATGTAAAGAATGACTATGCAGGCTAGTAAAGACATTTGAAACATTAATATAAGCTAAGAAATATTAAAATGATTCCGAACACACTATAATACTTAAGAAATTTTCATAGAACCTTTCAAAATCGGGATCAAACAATTTCTCTGTCATTTTTGTTGTTAAATTGGGGAAATTAAAATTAATCTTCAATAAAACAATTTAACCCTTGAAATCTATCCTAAACACTTCCAAGTGAAATCCTCCATGTCTGTTTAGCATGTTGAGGAAGAATTAATGGCAGATTTCAGTAAATATTTGCAAGTTAAAAGACCAGTTCACATTTTGATTAGTAGAAAGAAGTTTTCTGAAAATTGACCCCTTAAACTTTATCAAAATCAAATTCCCAAGCTTGTTGTGTAAAGAGGACATCAAGAGATTTCCAGAAAGTCCTTGTTTGCCAAAAACTAAGTTCCCCATCAAAATTTATGGCCTTCTGATGTTTTTACTTTGTTTGGCTTCACAAATATTATAACTGTCATATTTAATTATTAAAATATTCTTGGGCAGACCTACAGGCTAAAAATTTTCTTTTTCACTTTTTGTCAAAAAAGGCACAAATTTATGAAGTTTCCATCTACTCCGCTAACCTGCAAGCCTTCATTTTGTCTAAAAATAATTTAAATTCAAAAAGGAAAATTTGAAAGAAATTCCCTTCCACCCCGCCCTTTGCTTTTGTAAGCATTTACGCGGAGCGCATGGGCCTGCAAACCGCTAACTTAATATTTTTATAATCTTGTCAAAAACTCGTATCTTTCTCCGTGGCCCCGCACCCCCCACCCATCGTTTGAAAAAGATCTTATGTGGGCGTGTGGACTTGCACTAACAACTTAACCTTTTTAAAAAAATTGGAAAAATTCCCTAATTCGCCCCGCCAGCTCACCACCCCGCAGCCAATGAGGGTCTAACATGTGGTATTGTGCCACGTCGGTGAAGGCTCGGGTAGTTTTTCGCCTTTGTGCTCTTCAAGATAAAATTCAAATTTCTACAACTTACTTGCTGACCCTCAGCTAATAGTTGTCTGCCACGTGGCAGCGCTATGCTTTAGCGGAAGAGCGGACCAAATTTCCCCTTTTCGCCCCTCTAAACTAAAAGTCAAAAATTTTCATCTTATCTCCGGCGACCCCGCCATCCCCCGAGGCTAGGATTGTGGAAAGGTATCCTTAGCAGACCACTTTCTGCCCTAAAGATCTTTGGGTAAAATTTCTCTCCGAAGCCCGCAGGCCCAAGTTGGGGAAAATTGTCCTCTCCTGGCCTGCAGGCCCACTTTTGGGGAAACTTTTCACCCCAAGGCCTGCCGGCCCATAACTTGAGAAATATGAAGGTTTAGAAAAACTTCTTTATATTACTAGAAAGGTGAGGAAATTTCCTATCTAATGAGAGTGGTTTCAGGAGCTTTTGATTGAATTAAATATAAGAAAAATCAGGTTTAATCTTTTAAGAGAGTTCTGGGAGTGGGTAAATAATAATTTACTCTGAAAATTTTAAATATGTTTTTTTTCCCCTGTCATTAAACCTTTCTCTTGTCTTGGATCTTGTGGAATTAAATAGCTTGGGTATTTAATTTTTTCGGTCCCTTAATCCTAAAATTTTAATCAGGGAATAATTAGCTAAAATGTCAATGTAATCAATGATTAAATTAATACCTAAGGAGATTTGAGCTAAGTGTGGACTTATTACACTTGTTGCTTTATAACGTGGAATTAGTAACTATTATAATGGGAAAAGTTATCAGTTGAATTTAATTGTCCTTGAGACTTTGGTTAACATTTTTTTTTTCTAAATAAAAAAATTATTCCATAATTTTCTAACTAAACCTAGGTTTTTCATGGGTCTCAAGTTGTAGTTTTTTAGCGGGCGTTACAGACATTGATGTGTATATTTTGTTATCTTGTTGTCTATGTGGGTCCATGTTTGTATATGTACCTTATGTGATGTTGAGTTACTCTATTTGAGCCCAACTAGTGTCATGTAATGACCAATGACAGACAAAAATTATTTTAATAATTTTAGAGATGTATTTTGATATTGAAATTATGTGCATGACGCTATACTCTTATTTTTGAATGAAATTTTTTTATAAATTCTAACTTGGTAGATCCCTCGACCTAAGCATTGTGACGTGTGGAGTGTAATTCATCCACTCACTTTCATTAAGATCACCTTGTACTTTGTTTGTGTATAAAAAATTTCAATCAATAAAAAGATGATGATATAAGCCAATGTTAATTACGATGAAGGTGTTCTCCCTATGGTAAAGGACCTCTGGACATTTCTGTGACTATGCTAAATTTGATGGTTTGATGGCCATCTGGACGTTTTTTGCATTTTTAACAATTTATTTTTCCCTACCTTCCTTCTTTAGACGGTTAAAGATTATTGTTTTTGTCCATCCCATTGCAAAATCAATGTAAAATATATGCTACATAGGAATGTTGGGAATTTTAAGAAAGAAGCTCGAGACTTTTCATTGGTGTTAAGTGTGTGTGATCATTAACTATCTCTACGCCGCTTCCTGCTCTTCTTCACAATGTTAGCATCATCATGGCTTGCCACTCATTGTGAAGGAGCATGTGACGTTTTCAAGTGTGGAGATTATAGCCTCGATTACCACTCTGGATTAAACAACAGCGGTTGCGGCGACCCTCTCCTTCATCTCAAATGTAATTAAACAGTCAAGGGTTATCTCCCTTCGCTAAATATCGATAGACACCAATACTACATACTGCAACCAAAACAGTACTCTCAAGTCAACTTATGGGACGTTTTTTACAACCATACCATGATAATATTAGATAAACATCTACTGGAAGATCAATGTGATATGTCACCAAATATCTATGATCAATTCATGGGAAGTGCTCATTTTTGTATTGCCGATGGTTACAGGAATATTACGCTAGGGAAAACATGCGTTACATGGTATTCAGAGGTGATAAACAATGCAAATTGTAAGGGTCGTGGTTACTATAATTTCTGAACTCCTCTGGATCAGATTGTAGATGGAGGGCTAGAAATAAAATAGACTGCAAGAAAATATTGTGACTACTTAATTTTTAGTTGCTCCGCATCGGTCTTCGGAGAAAAAGTCTCGGTTTGTTTGCAGGTTGTACAAATACATATAAATATCCATATTATCCTCCATTGTTTTCTAGTGTGAAAACGTCTGTGTTATATATTTTGCAGTAGGAGCGCACATAGTAATATTATGATGGGAAAGTGCGGAATGGGTCCGGAATGCGTGGTATGCAAGTACCAGAGAAGAAAATGCTTACCTGAGTGTCGGCTGGTGCCATACTTCCCACTGGATCTACCCAAGCAATTTTGGTCTGTCGACCTCTATGGTTGAAAACGGCTTCAGAGAAGCCTCCACAAATCACTAGACACTTCAGCAATCGGTTGTCACCCAAATTTCGACAGTCCGCCGCCATTGATTTGGTAACTCAACTCAGGTAAAAAATTTAACTAGCATTTGACAAGAGTTAAGGAATGGAGGGCTGAATTCAGGAATGAGAACCCATTTTTAAAAATTTGTAATGGAAAAGTTGTTCCTCAAATTTTGTGATCTACTTAAGTACTGCTATTTTATACGACTTGTGATGTTGGCCTGTGTTGTAGGATCACAAATCCTCCCCCCTTTCAATTTATTTTTTATTTATTGTTTAAGTTCAATGTACTTAAAACCTAAAGGTGACATGACCGATTTTTCCTTTGTTCAAAGTGAAGAGCATCGTCTTAACTCAAAATTTTACTCCTCATCCAATGTCGATGATGGCATGGATATCCCCATAATCAACCTGGATAAATCAATAAACCAGGCTTAATTAACAATTCTAACTATTATAGAATATAAAAAGTAATATCTTTAGTTTATTATTATTTGATTATATCTTGAGACTTGATGTTAATCGTTTAAATTGAGATTGAAATATTGATTTTTTTGGCAATACAATAATTTTCAATTTTATAGAGTGGATGTGAATATGATATTTGAGAAAAAAAGTTCCCCATCCTTTGATACAGTTAACAAATAATTTGGATTTTTTTTGCATTTGAAAACACAAAAAAGCTAAATAGACGTTAAATTTAATCCCCAGTCCTACCTCCTACCCTTCACATTGTGTGATCAGACATTCTGGCCATCAGTGTCAGCATAGATGTTTTACATATTTACATCAAAAGGTTTGTTTATAGGTAGAAATATTGGGGGATCTAAAAACATATTTTAATTGACACCATCAATATGATAGACCACATAAACAATTCTATCAGTAATCTGAACCGTGTAATGGGATTCTTTCTATCTGTCTGGGCATTCCATTTACAACATCGACTTGTCAAAGAAAATCATGGGATTGGATATTGTGGTTGTCAGTGGGTAAGCAGATGTTTTGGTTATATTTTTGCTTTCGTTCTTTTCCATTCAAGAAAAAAGCCAAAATCTATTAGACTTACAAGAAATGATTTAGAAGAAAGAACTAAATAACACTCACCGGTAGATCCATGTGATCATAAGATTTATTACAGTTTAACCCCAAGTTATCACCTCTTCTCTATGGAAATTATACAAGAAGCTTTGATTTTTGTCTACAATTGCTCCCCTATGGGAAAAAATTGCAATTACGTGAATACTTCACTACTCTCATCGTTAATGCAGGTACTTTGCATCTTCATGTACCTAGCATGTCTCGTACAACACGCATACTTTCACATTTTTTCCTCCTTTCTTCTTTACTTTCCCATCCACTTCGTCACCATTACATGCCATTTTCTAAATCCCTCTTCCTTTTCCTTCATTTATCTTCACCTGGTTTCCCTTCTTCACTATATCCCTTTCGGCCTCCCACCACCACCATCTTCCACACTTCCTTTGTCTCCAGAACAATAGATAGCTCTTGATACCATACTACACCATGCAACAAACAAAACCCTTCTACCTCCACTAAGATTGATAATTCAAGGAATGGCTGGCACAGGAAAATCATTTCTGATAAATAAAATCTAGAATTCATTCACAACATCAAACACATCTCCCTCACCTCTACTTGTTCTTGCCCCTACCAGTGTTTCAACATTCAACATCTTCAGATCCACAATCCACGTAGCCATGTGTATTCCAATAAAATTATTGAAACCCCTTGAAGGTAGTGCATTATCTCCTTTTCAAGAGTCACTGAAACATATAGAATATGTTCTTATTGATTAAATGAGATTCATTGGGCCAAAGTTGCTAAGAAAAATTGATAATAGGCTTCATGAAGCTTTCCCACACTCAAGAACATCTGAATTTGGGAACAAAGTAGTCATCCACCTTGGTGACCTTGGCCAATTACTACCAGTTTTATACAGTCCTCTTTATGCAAGTAATTCCTACAGAGAAATCCTTTGAAAGGGATTTCAGTCTTCCATTACATTGCAAAAAATATTTTGGCAACAAGGAACAACCAATACACAGGTTTCATTCCGGAATTTACTGCTCCACATGCAAGATTAAAACCCTCTAACTGAAGATCGGGAAATCTTAATGTCTCGCACAGACACACATCTTACTCAGCAAGAGCTCAACATTTTTAAGCACGCACCACATTTATTTGCAAAAAATGATATGGTGGACCCCCTCAACCTACAGATGTTGAAGGCATTGAACGTTCTGATCACCCAATCCATTGTTGAAAGTAACAGGAGGACTGGACCAGGAAATCCTGATGGTGATCAGTTGAAACACAAATTTATGTTGTGCAAACAAAAAAAATCATGCTTATTGCAAATCTATGGGTTGATGCAGGCCTCGTGAATGGTGCCATAGGAACAATCACTGACATTATCTATGACGCATCAATGCAAGTTCCACCAACATTACCTTTATTTGTTGTTGTAAAATTTGATAGATACAACGGCCCATGTTGGGATCCCTCCAACTCATTACATATTCCCATATCCCCTATTTCGAGAGGGAATCGAAGACAATTTCTGATTAAAATGGCCTGGGGATTAACTATCCAGAAGTTGCAAGTATTTACTTTTCACAGAGAAACTGTCGACATTGGAACCACCGAAAGGAAGGGTTTGACATTCACAACTTTCTCCAGAGTTCCCTCACTTGCAAATCTGTGCATTTCACCTGCTTTTTCATTTGATAGATACTCAAATATGGCACACGTACCAACACTCGGAGTAAGAAGAAAGGAGGAAGAAAGACTACTATCACTGAACCCTTCATAAATACTACCCTCTGCTTTGATAACACCTCCAATACTACTATACTCAACACTTCTTGTATCCAAATCGACACTGTTGTTCAAGGGGTATCAAATGTAATCATGTTTATTGAAACTAAAATCGCCCACTAAAGGATACCATTCATGATATAAATAGTCCAAATGTATACATGTCTCATTATGTGCACGCAAATTTACATTTATTTGATGTTTTGAAATATGATATGCAACTTTAAATGTATGAATTTGTAACTGAATTAAATGTACACATACAACATTTCAATGCAATGTTTCAACTAAATTCCTACACTACAAATATCAATCACACACATTATCAAGTGTACAATAAATTGTTTTGCAAAAAACACCAAACGAACAACTAATGCACAACTAACACAATAAACCCAAATTAAATACGTACAACATCAACTATAAAATTAATTAACTATTTAAAATGGTATCAAATGTATTCATGTACGAATTTATAACAAGTTTGAAATGTATAAACAACCTTAAAATTAAGTGGCCCATCTATATTTCTACACTTACAAAATCAATCAAACCCCTTATCAACATCAATTACAAAAGGAATAACTATACCTCTAAATCAAATAGCATATACCATTTAGCGTTCACATTGCATTGAACACATGCGATTGCTAGTTCATTAAATGTTTAAAAGAATACATTTTGCTTGTATTATTCAACAAGCTAATCCATTTATTAATAATACAACTCAAATTCAAAACACCATGGATGTGGTAAAATTGCCTTGACACCTTATACTTGTAATTCACTAAAAAGTACCTCAATGAGCTGAGATTTAAATTTCATCATGCATATAGTTAACCAATGGTTCTAAACAACTGCAAATAGGTGTGATATTAAAAGTCTAGTCTCCTGCCCAAGCGAGACTGGGCCTCTGTGCTATGGAAGGCTCAGCAACTATTCCCATATTTTTGTTCGCACAGTTTATTGTCAACCTATATGGATCCACACCCATAGATGGCGAATAAGTGTTAAGATTTGTAGCCAATCCAAATGGAGATATTGTGGGCAATTCATTGATTGCAGGCCTGCATTTGTCAATAAGCCATTCCAGTGCTTTACTAGGCTGGGCAAAACCAAGTCTTTCTTGTATACTAAAAAATTTGACTGATGTCTCATGGCACAATCTTATTCTTCTATCTCTCACTCCTCTTGAAGCAAAAGAGCAGACAAAATTTCCCCTTTTCACCCCTCTGAACTAAAAGTTAAATTTTTTTTTCTTATCTCCGGTGACCCGTCATCCCCCGAGGCTAGGATTGTGGACGCGTGTCCTTAGCGGACCCCAAGTTAAAAATTTCCCTCCTTAAGCGCGAAGCCCCGCCACGAACTTGTGGGCACACGGAAGTCAAATGCACTTTCCGCCAAAAATCTCTTTGGGTAAAATTTTTCTCTAAATCCCAGAGGCTCGAGTTGGGGAAAATTGTCCTCCCCTAGCCTACAGACCCGGTCTTGGGGAAAATTTTCACCCCAAGTCCATCGACCCATAACTTGAGAAATATGAAGAGTTAGAAGAACTTCTTTATATCACTGGAAAGGTGGGGAAATTTCCTATCTAATGGGAATGGTTTTAGGAAGTTTTGAGTGCACTAAATATAATAAAAATCAGGTTGAATATTTTAAGAGAGTTCTAGGAGTGGGTAAATAAGAATTTACTCTGAAAATTTTAGATATGTTTTTTCCCCCTTGTAATTAAACCTTTATCTTGTCTTGGATCTTGTGGAATTAAATACCTTGAGTATTTAATTGTTTTGGTCTCTTAACCCTAAAATTTTAATCAGGGAATATTTAGCTAAAATGTCAATGTAATCAATGATTAAATTAATACCTAAGGAGATTTGAGCTAAGTGTGGACTTATTACACTTGTTGCTTTATAATGTGGAATTAGTAACTATAATAATAGGAAAAATTGTCAGTTGAATTTAATTGTCCTTGAGACTTTGGTTCTTAACATTTTCAAAAAAAATAAAAAAATGTATTCCATAATTTTCTAACTAAACCTAGGTTGTTCATGGGTCTCAAGTTGTAGTTTCTTAGCAGGCATTATAGACATTGATGAGCATATTTTATTATCTTATTGTCTATGTGGGTCCATGTTTGTTTATGTACCTTAAGTGACGTTGAGTTACTCTATTTGAGCCCAAGTAGTGTCGTGTAATGAGCAATGATAGACAAAAAAATTATTCTGATAATTTTAGAGATGTATTTTGATATTGAAATTATGCGCATGACACTATACTTTCTTATTTTTCAATGAAAAACTTGTATAAATTCTACCTTGGTAGCTCCCTCGACCTAAGCATTGTGACGTGTGGAGTGTAATTCATCCACTCACTTTCTTTAAGATCGCCTTGTACTTTCTTTATGTATAAAGAATTTCAATCAATAAAAAGATGAGATACAAGCCAACGTTAATTCAATAAATGTTTAAAGGAATAAAGTTTTCTTGTATTATTCAACAAGCTAATCCATTTATTAATAATACAACTCAAATTCAAAACACCATGGACGTGGTAAAATTCCCTTGACACCTTATACTTGTGATTCACTAAAAAGTACCTCAATGAGCTGAGTTTTAGATTTCATCATGCATATAGTTAACCGAGTATTCTAAACAACTGCAAATAGGTGTAATATTAAAAGTCTGGTCTCCTGCCCAAGCGAGACTGGGCCTCTGCGCTATGGAAGGCTCAGCAGCTATTCCCAGATTTTCGTTCGCACAGTTTACTGTCGACCTATATCGATCCGCACCCATAGATGGCGAATAAGTGTTAAGATTTGTAGCCAATCCAAACGGAGATATTGTGGGCAATTCATTGATTGCAGGCCTGCATTTGTCAATAAGCCATTCCAGTGCTTTACTAGGCTGGTCAAAACCAAGTCTTTCTTGTATACTGAAAAATTTGACCGATGTCTCATGGGACAATCTTATTCTTCTGTCTCTCACTCCTCTTGAAGTGGAAACCCTAGTGTGTCCATCTTTGCTTGCACAAGAATGAGTTAAACCCAACGCTTTCAACACCTCCCTTGCACCCTTATTAGAACCTTTGGGATATTTCTTAAGACATTTTCTCCCTACACCGTTCTTTTTCTCCAAGTGCACAATATTGGTAGAACCCTTGCTTAGCGACTCTAAAGGTGCAGATAGCTCATTTTTAGATGTCGAATGAAGAGAAACACCATATAAAATATCGTCGAACGGATCACTCATAAAGTTATCTAGACTTGTGATTCCATTATTTGGTACAGATGGAAGAGAGAAACTTTCACCCATTGTATCCATGTAATTGCTGCCATAATCTTCATTGATGGTGCTCTTCTGCATGGATCCAAAATCAGATTTTGTTATGATGGAACCGGAGGGGAATTCATTGCCAAATGCCCAAATGGAGCCATTTTCCTGCTCTTCAGAGGTAATCGCAGCATTCATTACAGACATGTCTGCTTACATATTCAAATTCCGGAAACTGATCTGCAAAATAAATCTCTTTCTATTACTGAATTAATGCTTTGAGGAGTTCAAGGATTTGTACTAGTATGAGCCAATGAAAACCAGATCTAGGCAACGCCAATGCTGGAGACTACTGATACTGCCAAACCATTTCGCTGCTATTTTATAAACTCAAATTTGGAATTGACCATAAAAAAGTTATCCAAAACGGGACTATAAGAAAGTCACTCATAAGTGATATTTTGATTTATTTAATATGTTCTTAAATCCTTCCTAATTAAGAAATCTAATTAGGGTGTAATCACCTATAAAATTTACTCTTACATTTTTCTTTGGTTAGGTTTAATAAAAATAGAATAAATATTGAAGTAATGTGTACTAATATTTGGAAAAATGAAAACCTACAAACATCTCTAAAATTGTTGTAATTCCTCACCCATCAACTAGGTTTGATATTACTCTTCCTACAACAATGGTACTCAATAAATTTAGAAGATTATTGTATTATTGCCAATTTTCTAATAAAGAAGTAACACGATGACCATTTAAAACATACAAATATGAGCAAAAACCCCATCCGTGTAAGAAAGTAGATCAATAAATAATCTAGTGATTTGATGCATTTATGCATGTGATGTGAACTATATTAAAATACCATAAATGCATGCTACGCTAGACAATAAGACAAGTTATTTTTATCCCAATAGGCCATTGATACTTTGATAAAACGTGTAGGATACAGATGTTACCACTAAGAAAATAATTGACAACTTTAGACATTCAAAATTGTTAATTTAATATTTAATATTATTGGCTTTGTCAATGCTCTCTTACTAAGATAAACACGTTCTTTTTATCTGTACTTAGTATATCTTGTGATTTCTTGTCTAGATTGCTTAATCATACACGCTAATATATGGACAAATTTTGAGATTATGATGCATAACATTCATAGAAAAATTTCAATTGACAAGATACAAACTCCATTTTTCATGTTTCAAATTAATCCTTTTCCGAATCATAATGTTTTGTTAGGAATTAAGATCCAGTCTAGACAACTTTATATAATTTTAAACCCACATATCCACCCTATATGTTGTAATTTTCACATTTTTTGATGGGTTCTTTTCTCTAACTGTGTTTTCCTTTATTTAATAATTTACCTTTGAAACCCTATATAAACAATTATATACTCTCTCTCATTTAGTCACTTTTAAATAATATGATACTACATTGATTCACTCACTTCCTACTCTAGAAAATGGAATGCAAGTAACCCCAAATCTCACAACATCTCATGCACACTCATTAGGGAAGTAATCACTACAAATATTAAGCATCATACTAGGTCAAGAAGATAAACTATCTAATTTAAAAGAAATCAATCATCCCTTCTCCAAGTATTTCAGAAAGAGAAAAATGCAACTCAAGAATTAATTTAAAAGTTCTCAAATCATAGCTCTATTAATTTAGATAAACATGTCAGGTAGAGAATTATGTGTTGTTTGAGGTCTCTTTGGGGTAGTGCCAACAACACCGGTGCATGGGGGTACCCACAACCCAATAATTATTTTTGCATGGTTTACTACCTATAGATAGTGTTTTGGATCTCATTTGAAATGTTCATAACAATTCACAAAATGAGTTTTGTTAGGAACATAAGTTTCTTGAAAGGTAACACTCCCATAAATTTGTAGAGATAGAATTTAAGGAGGTCTAAGAAAATGTATTAGGGTTAAGACTGTACAAATGATCCTGGTAGAGTTATCTACTCCTACCACAATGTTAATTTCCAATCACAATTCAAAGAAAAAAACATTATCAAGTTTAAATCTCCTAGTTCCAGTCGTCTTCAAACCTAGAACTTTCCACAACCATATTTAACGGGATAATTTCACTCATTTTGGCATGTTTTCAAGTTTACAATATATCGCGTAAGTAATTAATGCATTGTATGGGTATTGTATTATTAAAATTCAAAGTTAATTAATCTGAATAACCCCCATATCTACCCTTACACCATAATTGTATTTAATTCTTGGAACGCAACACTCCCAAAAATTTATAGAGCTAGAATCTACACAAGTCTAAGACCATGTAGTAAAGTTACGATTATATAGAAAATCTTGGTACAGTTGTACAATCCTAACCCAAGGTTAATTTCCAATCACAATTCTAAGAACAAAGCATTATTAAGTTAAAATATCCTACTTATATTATTATTCACACCTAGAACTTTCTAGAACCATCTGTAAATGGATAATTGATTCATTTTTCATATGTTTACAAGTTTATAGTACAATGCATAAGTATTGAAAGCATTCTTTGAATGTTATATTATTAATATTGGAAGTTAATTGATCTGGATAACCCCCTATATCTATGGTTATATCCTTAGTATAATTAATTAACTAAACAATAATATTTCTTAATCTAAAAGGGATGTAAATATTTTGGTGAACTCGACTCTTGAAAGGAACAACATGATATAAACACTACTTTACCTATGGATTTTTTATGTTCTACATCTTCACTCTTGGTGTTGTATTTGGCTTTCTATTTCTTATCATGATTAATCCTCATCTCTTCTACAACATTTTACGTCAATGTAGCGTGTCTCTATCTCGCATTTACATGGACCACTATTCTGCTTATGTTTGCATACATCATGGAAAAGTGGTCCCTACCATTGGCTCTTATTCTTTTTTTATATTTTTACCAATGTTGTTATCACTATTGATCGTGTCCAAGGTGAGGAATCCAATATTCACTCTAAAAACTATGACCATGACCTTCCTATATGTGGGACAAAATGTGTCTCTATAACACCTCTTTTTTTAATTTACATGACATTTAGGTATCCCTAGCTGACACCATTGCTCGTGGGTGATGGTGTCGATGTTAGGTTTTTTCCTAGCTAAGGATATAACCCACAAGTGATGGAATCATATATAATCACACCACACTTTAACATTCATAAGGAAGCCAAAATTACATCAACTAGCCATTCATGTTGCTCTCTTGCACCAAATTCACATTTTCTCACTTTTCCATTGGTTCATTTTGTATATGACTTCGATTGGATTGGACATGCTTCTTTGTTTGATTACTTACACTATTGGGTTGTCTATAGTGAGTCTAGCACAAGAACAATGTTCCCCTTCTCCACCCCATAATTATTCTCTCTTAGTGTGCTACTTCTCTAGAGAGATATATACATATCAAGAGCCACCCTACAGGTAAGTTTTATAATTATCTTTGTCATTTTGTATAGATTAGTTAATTTACCGTCCCCATTGTTTTATGTAAGCTTATTATTGAATGTAAATCAGTACTAACGATCATAGGGATCTTATATGATCAACTCCTTAGCTTTCCTTTACTTATATTTCAAATATATTCCATGTGTATCTATCGTGTATGTTCATATTATATTCCAATAGATCTATATCTCTCCCCATTTACCGATATCCTATAAGGTTACTTTCCTCTATCTTAACAGCAGAACTTAGAAACCCTAGGTTGACCTACTATAGGTATTACTTCCCTCTATATATGCGACCTTATCACTCGTTGTAGTTCTTTTTAAATAAATAATTTGTGTGCAGATCCATGTATGTCTCCTCTTCATTTGCTCGTACCCTTGTAGAACGGAAGAATTAAGAGTACAAGATATTGAGACACATTCTTGGCCCACCATACACTAACCACCATATGATGTGACATGACACAACTAACCAATATTAGATCTTGCATATAAAGGAATAAATGAATCCAAATTCAAATGTGAATTCAGAGTAGGAGAAGTAAGCACATAGGAGAGAGAATAAGAAAATTTGGGTTCTTGTAGATATAAAAGGAGGATAAACTTAGGAGAGGATTTAATTGGAAAAAAGTTTGGAAAGTTTTGAAGGGTGGAGAGGAAGTTCCACTGGTATTGGCTAAGGCGAGGGACCAAGACAAAGACGTCAAGATTGACCTTACAGCTAAATGAGAGTAGTTAGTATGGTTATCGCTAGGAGGTGCAATAAGTTGTAAAAGCCCCATAGAGGGAATGTTATAGATGCCTTTAAGGATTTAACTATGAATGAATGAAACATAAAAAGTTTCAATCTAGAGTGTTGAGTTTGCAAACGGCGGGATTAGGGAGTTCCTGGTAGAGCTAGTTTGCCATCATGCAGGTCTCAAAGCATTCTTGTAAGTGTGAATGCAATCTAAGAAAAACCCATATGCGTTCCCTCTTATCTCTTAAAACAATAATAATGGGATAAGTATAGTGTTGAAAAATGTACCCTATATGGTAGTAGTGTTATTTTATGGTCTTCATCCATTAGAATAAACCCATTTGTTCCTTAAATACCTTTTGCAGTGCTTGGAGTGACATTTGTAATGATAAGACATGGCTCTAGGACCTTTGCATGTTTAGAAATAGAGAAATTTTGACTCAACCTATTTCAATTCTTCATACATTATATATTGATTGTCTTAAATGATGTCTAACCAATTTAGGAAGATTTACGACACCCTTAGGTACTTTTGTGTAGATATTTTGATTAGGATCATAAGAAAATGTCAGGTGAGATATGAAGTGATATTTTCTTTGTCAAATAGATTTTTTTATGAAAAATTTAATACTAAGGATAACCCCCTGAATATGAAATGACACATAAGATATACATAATAGAACAATTATCAGTAGATAAAGGGATCACGATTTTATATGTGGACCATGACTCTAATCTACTATGGACCTAAGTTGTAGTTTTTTTCTCATGTAGAAATCCATGCAAAAGATAAAGGTTAGGAAAAATGTATGGCTAAGATAAATTACTAAGTCTTTATTTAATAACTATTTCCTATATGAATGACAAAGCATAGTGTACAGATGAGAAATTTCAAAGAGAGATAGAAATTTGCATGTATTGAGTTTATATTATTAGCATTTACTTTATGAAGGAAACATAGCCAAACGTGTCATTTATAAAGGATAATTTCGCATACTTGATTTTATACATCTCCCTCTCGTTAATCTTATAACTGAAAATACATGCTTGAAGGAAACACATGTCATATTGTGCACACACAGTTTATCTTCACTTGATAGTTATGTTTTGATGTGTCAATGTAGGAATTCTTCATGTTGAAACCTACCACATAGAGTTTAGTACATTTCCATATAATACATTGAAATACAAAAAAAATGAGATAATTTTCGTAACTTTTGTAACATTTAACTTGCACAAAGTAATGCAAAAGAGATGCAATAAACCTAGTTTTTACAGAGGGAGGAGATCCCATTCTCATTGAACTTTGAATTTTTTTATTTTTTTTTTGAAATTTTAAATGATTTGGGGTGATCATTCCACAGTTATTTCAAAGGATATAATGAAGCGATTAGTAAATGCAACCCAACACCAAAGAGGGGAGAGAAATAAAGAGAGAGGTATTGAAGAACCCTATTACAAGATAAGTGTATTGTATTATAATATTCAGTAAACCATATACATTACCACATAAATCTGAAAGAGGAGAGGAAGGAAATACTATGAAGAAATTATATTATTCGATACCTTCCACAACCCCATCAATCACACCACTACCTACATATATAGCCTATATTTTAAAAGTAAACCCACATAATAAAAATATAATGGATGCACCATGCCACCATTTAGTATTCTAAAACTATGTCTTGATATGAAAACGATGAAATAATATAAAAAAGAAGGTGGTCAATTTTCGCAAACCTTTTTCTTTCAATTGTATCTTAGTAGTATAATGGAGAACGAATGAAGTACTCATGAAACTTGTAAAAAGGTCCAGCATATTTCATTTATGTCTTAATCTATACAAATAATACATAATTTGTTGTATGAATCTGAAACTATTGGAAATTTATGAGAATATTCACCCATCTTGAGAATATTTTGTAGGTTCTAATCATACTTTGGTATAGACTTGTAGTGTATGACTATGAAAAATATTTCATTTGGAACCTTTCTATATATGTACCTATTTCTGAGGATATATGCCCTACAAATACTTGTTCCTCTGTCCTATAATTTTCCTTTACTAGATATAGATGTATAATTTATTCTTATAAATATCTCCTCGTTTGAGACAAATGTCATAAAGAATTTGAGCACGGGTCTCAGAAGAAAATATGTGTAGCCTTGTTATATAAGTTTTTTAATATATGTTAGATCATACATAAGGATGTAATTATGTCCACAACAATGAAGTTATTATTACAAGAGGGGTTGTGTATTATGTAAACTATGACATGTAAAGAAAGAAACATGCAGCACACATCACATAATAGTAAAAATAATACATTTGTATAGGATATTGTAATAAAAATAGTAAAAATATATTCAAGCAAGATAACGTTAACAATAGCATATACAAGAATCATAGGAAAGCATAGATCTATAATACATGACACTCACGAAAGATAATAACAAGAGGAGACATGGGTTGCAGAACAACAATCAATTGCATATAAGATAGGAATCTAGCCACAAACATGTGACACCATGGTATCACAAGAAAATCAAGGTGATCAAGATGCATACATGAATACTTCAAGTACTCAATTCATTCAAGTAAGAAAGAAAAGTACTAAATCCAATATAGAAAATATTGAGAGTGAAAGCATATATACCAAGATAGGCTAGAAATTTAAAAGACGTATATGATATTTATATTATCTTAGTAGATAGAATATACAAAATAATTTAATGAGCGTAACATGAGGAATTATAAAGTAAATAAAATGAAAAAAAAAAGTAAATGTATAGTGTAAAGTATGCCCCATAAGATTACTATCATTCAAAATGGACAAATTTGACATTTATCATTTGTTTTTTATTTGTGTGTCCTACATAAATCTCAATTTACCTATTGAATGTATATTTGTAAAGAGTATAATTAAGATTATTCTATCAGTATCCATAAAACCAACATGAAAAAAAAAACTTACATGAAGGAATTAGCTAACCAATGAATAGGTTTTAATTTTTTAGTATTTATAAATATGTCATTGTTTATGTATTAGGTGATTATTATAATGTTTATTTATTATTGAAAAAATTGTAAAGGAAAGAGCGTATACAAAGATCTACCTAATAAAGGCCCCATAAGGAGGCGGGATAGACACATAAGGAAAAGTTGTATGCTTAAAATATGTCATTGTAGAATAAGAATAATCATGTATAAGATGTATAGGATCCATAGTGTATAATGAATATATTGAGGTGGAATGATCAATTATAATGGATAATAATCATCATTAGAAGTATAACATTAACCAAAGTACGTATAAGAAAATATAGGGTGAGGAAACCAATTCTTAAGAACGAATAGAGATCATCATATAACACCAAGCACAGTTACCAAATACGGTTCACATATTTATTGTATTTTTGCATTTTTCTCCATTCACCATATCGAATTCCGTAAGGTTCAGGATTCGGTAATTTAAAATTTAGAAAAATCAAAAACCCAAACCTGCCACTGTAAAAATTAATAAATTTACTAAATCTATTTTTAAAAAACCAAAAACTGCGGCTAGAAAATGAGAAACAATAAAAAAATTTGTTTGGTGATGTTATTATATTTATAATAGTCATTTGATATTAATTAAATGCAAAAAAAAAGGTTGCAGTTTAATAATTTTTAATTTGTTATATAGTTATGCGTTTAATTATTAAAATTACCATATTTTTTAATATATTCTATTTACCGTATTTTTTCCGTATTTATCAAATTTTTTCTATGGACCGTTTTTTTTTCCATATTTTATGTCCACCGTTTAATATTCTCCGTACGAAAGAGGGTTTAATTATTAACTAAAAAGAGGAAATAAAAAGCTATGATATGATTTTTTTAATTATTATTGGTAAAAAGAGGGTTTTGCCAGGGACCCTACCCTATTACAAAAAGAGGCCTAGAACCCAAATATAGCAATAAACACAACATGAACCAAACATGAACAACTGTTCAACAACACAAGGAAAAGATGAACTACTAAGGAACAATGGTTTTTCTGATATTTTTCTTTTTATTGTGCACCTCTTTCCAATCCTTCATGTCATCCTAAACCAGAATAAGAACTTCAAGAACTTCAAGAGATTCGATCTGTAGGTATGAATTATCAATATTAATATAAGTAGGAGGTGCATTCTCCTTGGTCACTTTAGTGGAGATTAGTGCTTTAGGAGGCACCACAAGATCCCTAATGGGACATTCAGGAACATATTCTGAATCTGAATTAGATTCTAGATCACTATCTAGCTTTTCATTGATCATAGTATAGTATGTGCAAGCATCTTTCCACCAAGTAGATCTCACCTCCTTCCGTTTCTGTAAATGGCAATCCGCAACAATATGACCCAAGGCAAAGCACTACCTACATCTGAAGGGAAACCCTTCATATGCCACTGGCTGAGTCCAAGTTCTATCTTGGACTTTAAGATCAATATTTGCTGGAAGATATTTGGAAGTGTCTAGTTTAACTAGGATCCTGGTATAATTTGTGTGAATGTAGGATCTGGTATTGTCATAAATATCAATGATCTTGCCTAAACCGTTTCCAATAGAGATAAGACATGGTTTTGCCTAAAATTATAGTGGCAAATGTGGCATCCTCATCCACACTGGCTTGGTTGAGAATTACTCCATTAATGGGTTGAAAGATGGGTTCTAGGGTTTCAGTATCAGATAATGAATTTCTTTAATCCAAATGGTTTCTGCAATAGTATTTTTATCGCTAATCTTATTGAAAAGAACAATCGAAATCCCTTTGGCGCAAGGATAAATGTCAACCTGGCCTTCAACCAAGGGAACCCAACACTTTGAAATCCACACATACAGATTCGTAAGTGTGGGCCACAAACCACTGAAACTAAAAATCAGTGCTTGCTCCTGAAGATGTGCCTCGTCATTGAACACTTCCACACCAAAGTTTACACACAGCGTGGTAGAAACTGAGGTCATGGGCACAAAGGAAGAGAAATTCTGCACCACATCCGAGAAAGACTAACTCTACTTTGCATGGGAATGTTCAGGTGTAGATGTTGAAGCAGTGATACGAGCATAGGTCGCCGTAGGCGAAGGGGAATGACTCCCCTGCGACTTGTCATTTTCAACGACTCCAATCATCCCTTTAAGACCTTGAAGGGAAGATCCTATGAGGGGGCTAGAAACAACTTCAACATATTCGCTGCTACTCTTCACCCGAGCAGGGGATCTACTGCTCCCCTAGTCGTTTGGTCTATTACCTTGGCTTTGCACTTTGATATGGTTTGCGCCGTTGTAGATCCTCCCAGCAGTCTCCTTATTGTCGTCGTCACCATGTTGAGGGGGTCCATTATAGCCGCCATCGTGTGCAAGGGAAGTTCCATGCAGTCACTGCCATGACCTGATCAGGGTCTCGAGCCAGAGATCTCGCCATTGTAAAACCAATAGCCTACAGAAACTGAGAGTTCTTGAAGAGACCCAACCTATCTCCCTCCTCCCCTATCATATTCGCCGCCTTCATGAGAGTAGATACGTTTAGGGTTCGAGGAGATTAGGGCTTGTTTACGGCTCATCGTTTATGATATGATTTTTCAGGATAGGTAAGATCACAACTACTATTAATGGGAAAATATTTTTGTTTAGAATAATTAATATAGTATCTTCCGAGCCCCACATAGATAAGGCTAAAAACATCAAAATCAATTGGATGAATAGTCACTTTTTGTAAAGGCTCACTTGGTATAACATTTTTCCTTGTGATAGTGTCATATTTATTTCATACTAGGTCCTATATTACTTCTTAATTATCGTCTCTAATAGGAGATGATTGTGAAAGCCTTTCTATTAGAATTAACAAATAACTAATATGAAATACCCATGGTGATAATACCAAAGTCATTGTCAAAAAATTTAATTCAAATTTAACATGCACAAATCATCATCTAAAATATTAAATGAATAATCATCAGTATTAAATAAATCATTAGCAAAGTGAACATGTTCTTCAAAATGGAGTAGCAATTGTATATGGGTTTAATCCGTGATATTTTTATCATTCTTCAATGTGCACTTGTAATGGTAAATCAATATTATCTAATGAGAGATTTATTCATGATTTCCCTATTGGGTTCTTACGATGACTCTAATTTCATTGTGGCCACATGTTGTCCCCTATTCAAGAATTTTTTTCTCACATTATTCCCTTTGCAATGGTTCCTACCTACATTTTTTGTGTGTGATGCATATTGTTTTCTTATATTTTTCACAATAGTATTTTGTAAGTAATGTAATAAGATTAAATATTCTAGGTAGTTGTTATCCTCTATGTGACTAGGAAACACTAGCAATATAGATTAATTTGTATCATTTCATATTTCATTATGCTCATCCAATATAGATGTTATGGATTTTTGTGACCATTTTGACTTAGTTACTTAATATTTATTGAATAAGAGATCTATCAGAATATTACATAACAAAGGAAATAATAATTATATGATCAATTGAACATATCTTATAAGTATTACATATAAAAATAATTTTCATGATGTCTATTAATTCAATTATAATGACAATATGATTTTGCTTTATGTTTTTCAATATTATAGAAGGGATAATAATGATTTGGTAGAAAATTGATTAATCACCTATCAAGTATCTCATAGAGAATATCATAATTTCTAGTATGATTTTCAAATAAAATAGGTTCTTTTCAATTTTGTTGACTTGCTATTAAAAATGAATTTCTTTGAACATAGAAATTTTCATCTCTATGTAAAAATTTCACTTTTCTTGAATGAGAATTTCTATCGTGGAAATATTTTATATTATATTTTTGTCCTTTATATTCAAATGTATACTAACCATGATGCGTAGAGATATAACTGACACTATCATGTTGGGGATTCTTTATATGTTCTATCTTATTCTTAAGTCATATGATCTCAAAACTCATAACTTTGAATTACACTTGAAAATCATGGTATAATGCTTGAATATCATCTAGGGTACCTTCATGAAATATGTTATTATTACTAATAGAAGAATATATGTTCTTAGCATTAAATGATATAGATCTTAAGTCAGATTCCACATAGGTTGCATTTTTATGAATGTAAAGCATTATTTACTTCAATGCTTTTAAAGGGTGCCATTATATGTAGGATAGTGGTGAAGAAAATCATAAAAGGAAACTCAGTAATTATTTCCATACGCTATGATAGGAGAAAACAAGAAAAATATTTCAATTAGCTAAACATTTACACACTTATGAGAAAAAGGAAGGTCAACATGCAAGAGACCATAAAGAATATGACCAAAAAGTGATGTTTAGAAACAAGAAATGCTTGTCAAATTACTAAAATTACCATATATAAACATATAGATAATTTTATGAATCAAAAAGACATTTTTTATAATCATGCTATTTGGAATAAAAATATCTAATTAATTTTCAAAAATATATATTTATCCTTATTGCTAAGAATAACATTATTGCAATTCTTGAAGCTATGCTAAAAATTACAAAAAATAAAAATAGACCTATTTTTTCATTTATCAAAAAATATAAATTTAAGTTACTTCAAAATATATTTTTTATTATTGACATATGTGATGAAAAGTGCTTTTACCAATAAGATAACCGAAAAAGAGACCCAAATGGAAGGACCATGCATGAAACCCTAGTGGAAATCGTAGAAACCAAATTCACATTATGTGATAAAGAAAAATTATAATTGAAGGATTGATAAATATGAAATAAAAATTGTCAAAGAAACCCTAGGGAATATAGGGTTGAAATGATAGGTTTTATGAACGTTCAAGTCAACTAAATGTTCACACCATAAAACTACATATGAAAGATGTCATGTTCATATGTATAGGTTGTATGGGTTCATTACATAATGTTATTAGGATTTTAAAAAAATAAAAATAAACCATACTTTGTTATAATAATGCATTAATTCTTGCAATAGTAATTGAAAATACAAAAATAGGTCAAGAAATTAAAATATGACTTGGTTATACAGAGTGGAAAATATTATATTTAGATGTGTAGATAGGTAAACCAACTAGTCTAAACCTTAATATGCTTCATTTATGATATTATAACTAGAAACTATCTTTATCCTAGACCTATAGTCTTTTCATTCTTCTGTACAATTCTACTGCATTCTATATGATCTTTCACCTTCTTTAAATAGGGTTTAGTAATATTTTGTGCATATTCACTCGTAGCCCCTTAGATACAAATTTGTATATCAAGAAGGTAGGAACATAGATTGTTATTCTGGTTTTGTACGTAGATGATCTTGTGATCACAGGAAGTTCTGACAATCTTGTGGATGATGTAAAGAATGATCTGAAAAAATCCTTCGACATGACCGATTTGAGGCTACTTCACTACTATCTTGGCTTAGAGATATGGCAGAAGAAGAATCATATCTTCATCTCCCAGATGAAATATGCCAAAACACTCCTGGAAAAGTATGGAATGTCAGATTGTAAACCAATGTCCACACCTATGGAAAAAGGTTTACAATTATCTAGATTCCAGGATTCACCACAGGTAGATGGCACTCACTACAGGAATCTTGTGGGGAGTCTCATTTACTTGACTTATACCAGGCCAAATCTTTGCTTTGCAGTGAGCTATCTCACCATATTTATGCAGGAGCCGAAGAAATGTCATTGGATAGCAGCAAAGCATGTGTTGAGATACGTCCGAGGTATAGTTGACTTTGGTTTGGAGTATCAGAAGAACACTCAGTTCTTCTTACAGGGATATACAGACTTGGACTATGCAGGATCCGTTGATGACAGGAAATCCACTTCAGGGTATGTTTTTCATCTCGATTCTTGACCTATCTCATGGATTAGCAAGAAGCAAATTGTTGTTTCTCTCTCATCCACTGAGACTAAATACCATGTCGTACGAGGAGCTGTGTGTGAAGTGATTTGGTTACGTCGCATTCTTGCAGATATATGGATTCCTGAAGAGAAATCTCCCATCATTCACTGCGACAATCAAGGTGTGTTGAAGCTTGTGAAGAATCCTATTTTTCATGAATGAACAAAGAATATTGAGGTCGAATGTCACTACATTCATGAAGAGGTCTTAAATCACCAAATTTAGCTCCAGTACTGTCCTACTGATTTTCAAGTTGCAGATATTCTCACCAAACCTCTTGGCAAAGTGAAGTTTGATTTGTTTAGGAGGTACATTTGTAAGAGCAATGTATTAAGGGGGGAATCTTAGCATTAGTTTAATACATTGTTGTTATGTATTTTTTGATGGACAGTTATAACTGTCACCTTCCTTCTGCAGCCTTTATATTTGGATTTTCTCTTTTATATTCACATGGAATAGAATACATTGAACAAATCTTTTTCTATCTCCTACTATCATATTCCTTGTCTAGAAATACTTTTTATTGTATGTTTCTCTAGCTTACACAACTTTGACACGACATGGAATAACATAAAACATGGGGAAACCGTAGATAGATGCAATACCCTTTATTATTGAATTAGTTAATAAAAGGATAAATCTGTAGTTTGTGAGACTAGACTACCCTTGGTGGTCAACCTCAACCAAACAAATCCTCGTGTAGGAAAAACATCACCTCAAAAAAAAAAAAGGAAATTTATTTCTCTATGTGATTTATGTAAGTATGAATGTAATATAAGCCCACCACCCATATGTTCCCTTATGTATATGTAGTTCCTGAGAACAAAATAATAATAAAATAAATCAGAAAAGGACGTAGAAGGTGGATGTGTGGTTTTGGATGTGAAGGGCACAAGTGACCCCCCCCGCCCCCCCAACGTGAACGCATGCTGGTCCTTCCTGACAAAACACATGGGCTTCTGAAACAACGTTTCAGACCTGTCACTTCTCTATAAAATACAAGCACTTCATTTGAGATTCATAGGAATTTAACATGCTCAAACCATGTTAACTTTGCAAATTTAGTAGTATTTTTTATAGTTGCAGCAATGAAAGTGCACAAGAGATAAGGGCTCCTTATGATATATAGTCACATTGTTCCACCTAAGCAGCAAACATGTCTTCTACTAGATCAGGTACATTTTCCATCATCATCCCAACTTGTGCCAAAAAACCCAAGCTCTATAACAGGATATGTATTTCCTTCAAAGCATAAAAGATGAGGAATTTTTTGTTAGATGTTTTAGTTACAATCGCTCAAGTAGGTATGTATGAAAAAAAATGTGGAAGCATGCGTTTGGCAAGAGGACTGTTGGACTAATGCCTGAAATGTGACTGCGTGTACTGTAACTACTCCAAGATATACACAAAATGGGTTTTTTGAAAAGGGCTATAGAAACTTCTGAGCAAATGTAACTGGTAGATTTAAAGCCATATTTCATAACCTTTGTTAGTGTCTCCCTGCCTGTGCCCAAAATGTGGGCTCTTGAAAAGAGTATGGACATCCATTAAAGCATAATGGAAATCTGAAATTTATTTCCATCTTACTCCTAATGAGTGCCAAAATGGGATTTTTTCCCGATTTTTTTAGTTGCAGGTGTGTTGATAGATATGGATGCAAACGTGGGAGTTGTTTCTAGTGTTCTATGCATTTTTGTGTAACCTGGGTATGCAAAAGTCATCCTTATCCACCATGGATTGTGTTTTGAGTTTTAATTCTACTCCCTAACTGCCATTAAATATCTGTAGATGCACGGTCAGCTCTATTTTTATTATTAAAATGATATTGATTTCCACTCTTCCTTACCTGGTAGAGGTGGATCTGCATTTTCGTTTCGTTTAAAGAAGGTTTCATTTTTGCGCGATGGGGCTCATTGGGTTTGCATTTGATTCATCCAACTCTCTTTTGCATTTTTTGATTCATTGTACTTGGGTAAAGATCCGGATTGGCCACCATTAAAAAGGGGGTTGGTTGTTTCTCTCATTGACTTGATTCTACTCTTATCTCAACATAGATTTCCATGGTTGCGGGTTTATGCGAATGATTTTGCCTAAAATACAACATATGGATTAAAGTAAATATCATTGACAGATCTAGATGAAATTTGAGACCTTTGTGAGCATATTTCCTACCGATGAAAATTTAGATCTTCATAAGAGGGTAAGGACTTTCCTTGAGCAACAGGGACGGTGAAAATTTATATATGTAGAGGTTCTTTTCTTGGTAGTCATATATCAAAAGTATGAGGATAATATACAAGCATGCTCACCATTTGACAAAATGTCTGGTAGAGGGATGAAACCTTTTAGAGTGTGAGTGTAACCGCGTGGATTACCTCATACACCATCGAGGCAAATATCTCCCAGGCATAGTTCATCTCTCCTTACCTTTCATAATTCTCGTAACTTAATTTTTATTTTGCAACAATATATAATTTTATAAGCCTTGTATTATCATATATTTAATTGTTTTATATTAAATTTTTTGCAAAACAATAAAATGTCATATCATAACTCACACAATAAAAATAACCATTTTGTAGTAAATCGTGAACTTCAACCCTCATTTTAAGGTGATTTAGAAAACTTCCTGACCAAACTAGATCACTAAAATATTTTTTATCGACATGTTGAAGTTGACTTCCCTATAAATATGTTGACCATCTATTGGTTTAAATAGATAACTTGCAACTTCTGGGGACTTGTAAACTAACCTTCATAACTCCAAAAAAGGGGGCATTAATCTTCCTTCGCGTACATTTTTATGTGATGTGTCACTTAAATCCTTAGATTGACACTGAATGAACATTTGTAATATTTTTGATGCCCTTATAGGATCCCTGTTACACCATTTTGTAGTGGTAGGAAGATGTTAAATCTGAAAATTTGGCTTTCATTTTGAACCTCCATTTGAACCCTGAGTAACAAAAAGCTTATCCACCTTTAGAAACCTCTAGTGTTTTTACTAGAAAATTGCATGGAACCTTCAGTTTAGGGAAAACACTTTTCTTTATAGTTTTTTAAATTCATTTTGTAGGCCACTGGTCACAGTTTGACTAGGCCAAACTAGACCAATTAAGACCGGTGGCTTCAGAAATCATGTCATCATTTGAAAATAGTTTTCTAGTTCCGAGCTCCGTCGACTCTAATGAACTATCCATATATGGGGGAACTTGTAATAATTTCATCATAGCACGTACATCCATCCAACGTTAGTTTTGGATGTGGTTTACTAAGCCCTTGAGCTAACTTTTAATTATTTGTAACTAGGCCAATTACGACCGATGGCCCCAGAAAACTAGCCACCAATCGTAAACCATTCGCTAGTTCTGAATTTTGTCATTTCTTATGAACTCTTTGTACTTAAGTGGACATGTATAAATTTTAGCCATTTTTTGTTTACTCATCGGAAGACAACGTTTGAAATTGGTTTCTTAGCCTCCAATCCTGATTTGAACGTTTTTGGAGTTAGCAGGAAAATGTAAAAAGAAATTTGTAGGAGCCCTGTCGGGTTGCCAAACCACCATGGAAACTTTTGACACATGTAAATAATTGTTTGAAACTCTATAGTATAACTTGTGTGAAATATAAATTTTTCCAAATGTTGTTTCTCTCTCTTCCTTTCTCTTTCTCTCTCCTTGGTTACGAAAGTAAGTGAAACAAAATGAAATGAATACATGTTTCTTAACCTTTTCTCTCGAATGCAAATTATAATAATTATTATTATTATACGTAAATGGGAAACTAAAAAAATTAATTATGTTAGATTATGGTGGAGTCCATGTCAGCGATTTATTATTGATTTCATGCTCACATTGTTTTGCAAAATGCAAGAATGATGGTCAAAAGGTGATGTGTAATTCATTATTTATTACTGTAATTTATACAGGGCATTGTAAAATGAATATATGTATAATGTAGTCTCATGTTACAGAAAAGTTATATTTAAAATTTGCTGATATGTATGAGATGCTAGTTTTAGGGATATCTTAGGAAATGTGCATCTAATCATAGGTTCAATTTGATTCATAGTTATGTCTGGTAAAACGTTTTGATATATATATATGGTAAATGAATTTGAAGTTAATATCTTGTAGTGCATTTTCGGTGTTCAATAAATTATTAATTAATTAGTGTGTTGCATTGTTACCTTCTAAATGTAATAAAGATATTTAATCTAAACACTTAACCCTAGTATAAGATTCATGCATAACATGTCTTCTTGTTTGATCCTTCTTACCATAGAAGATATTAAAACCATAGAATGAACTTAACCTTGTACTCGATGGAACCTTCTAGTATAGGTAAATAAGACCCCTAGTTTGATTTTAGCGTCATAGTCGGTATGTTTAGTGACATTTTCGTGAATCGACCTTTTAGGAAAGACATGGTCCAAATGTATCAAGAGTGTTTGGTTTCCTTCTAGGTTTGGAAACCATGCAAGGGGTCTGACACCATGTTGAGTGGTAAATACCACCTTGGAGGTCACCTTAAGAATCCTTGTTCGAAGCAATGACTATGTAGTGTAACCTTACCATCTATGGAGTAAGTAGAGCTATTACTCCCTTAGTATCTTAGTGGTCAACCAAGTTTTATGAAGTTAGATCTAAAAAAATTTCTTGTCATTGAATGAATTCCTTGTGCGACCCCAGACGAAACAAATGGAGATAGTGAAATAATTTTTCTTTGACCTTAACTCTCGTAAATAACTCTTTAGTTCCTCTAAACTAAATGTGTTATCTTTGTTACTAACAAAATTTCACCTTGGTATTTCATAAGTATTATTTAGCATAAATGTGTCCTCTCACCTTAAACTCATCTATAGTTGAGGCATAGATCCTATGGTGTAGGTGGAATTAAACCAAACCTCGGTTGATTAGAAGGTTAACTTGTGGTTCATGTGTACTTATAATGCTTCCAATATTTTACTTTTTCAAGAGGTTAGACAAGTACTTTCGTAAATCTTTATGTTATAAAGTGAAGCCAAAAAAAAGAGACCTAAGAAACAATGTCAATGAATATATATATATATTATTTATTGTAAATGCTTTACTGAATCAAACTAAATTTGGAACTAAAACCACCATAGTACGAGAAAAAATGTGATTCGAATGGAAGGAGGTTTATAGAAAAGGGAAACTTGAACCTTCACCTCCTTTGATTCATATTATTTTTTTCCCTCGAAAAATTTTGGTTGATCCCCTTGCTTGATGAGGATTAAAAAAAATGTCAACTAAACATATTTTTAGAAACAAACCTTTAACATAAGAACGAGAGAATCAGGAACTTGGTATGAAATTTGAAATATGGCAATAAATATGTAAGTTATGAAGATTGTCATAAGAGATAAAGAGATAACATAAATGGTTGAACTATAAGATGAATGTGAAATGAATTTAAGAATCTGTAGATGGAAAAATAATAAAATTATCCTTGCACAATAATGTTATTGGAATGTTAATCGTAACGAAGATGTAATCATGGTAATGATGTGTTGTGGGTGTGTCAATCCTTGAGTCCATTTCTTGTGGTTTTGTTATTGCTATCATTCATTCTTTGGGGAAAGTGTGGCATTGACATGTGTATGGTGTATTCATATGCCTATGTGAGTTACTGACTTATGTAAATGTCCTATACGTTGTTGAATTTCTCTACTTGGAGTCCTTGCGGTGTTGTGTAGTGAGAAATGTAAGTCAAAAAAAAATATTGTTTTTTCATTGTTGTATTTATGTGTGTAAAATGTGGGCACTACACTTGGTATCAGAGCGTTGGTTCACACTCTCGAACCTCTGGGGTAGATTAGAATTGTGATGGTGTTGTATGGTGGAGGTGGATATTGGAAGAGTAATGTGATATAAGTGTGATGTGAATGATGTTGTAATTGTGATATTATGAATGCACATGTTGTGCATATCACTTAATGCATAATTGTTGTTGTGTTTATGTGTTGGAGATGAGATTATTCAACCTCATTTTTTTGGATTGAATGAGGAATTCGCGTGTAATGTACCGCCTTATTGTGTGTGAAAAAGAATGTTATTGTTGATTATGGAGTGTTGGGGCATTATGGCATTTTGTGATATGTATGTGTGTTGATATGTTGTATGAAAAGATTGGTGTAAGGTGAATTGGATTATATTGTGATGTCGCCACCGTATTGTTATTAATCATGTGCATCACCATGTTCTATTGTAATTGACTATATGTTGTAACGGTAGACATTGTGTTCCTCAAATGTATAATTCATGTAATATGTGATGGTTTATATCGTGATTTAGGGGCATATGGTGAGCGTATGATCCCTATTATATAGTGATTGCACTTTGGGTTCAGAATGTGGTAATGTGATGTATTGTAACCCATAAAATTAATTATTGTGTTATACCCTTTATATATTACATACGCAATACGCTATGGTTAATTTTTGTGAAAAACCATTGTGTTAGTGATGTAGCTATGTGTTATGTTGTGGACCCTACACTAACCGAACCTAAGGGAAATCAGTAAAAAGGTGTATGTTTGGAGTGATGAAATGTATACCGTTGACTAATCACTCAAGCCAAGTACGAGATAGGAAGTGGAGTCTTACATAGGTTGAAAACCCACTTTTATTCGTTTGGTATGTATGGAACTTGCTCAATGGGTGTCATGCATATTGTGTTTCACGAAAACCTTAAGCTCAGTAAATTGCAACTTGTACTCCTTTCTCTCTCCCTATATGGTTATCATATGGATTCAACATAATTATAGTTACGACTATCTTGAGCCTTGTGCAATTGGTGGAGGGTTGATTTAGACATAGATGATGACAATTGTGTTATTTGATATGTTATTTTATGAGATGAGGCTTGATGTTCTGAGTGCCAAAAACTCATTGAGTACCCATTTGTTGGGCTTTATAAGGCCACATAGTTATTGTAATGTTTTATTTCTCTACATGTATTTTATTTTTGAATTGAACACTTTCTATTTTCTTGCTAGAGCCACAATTTTCTTGATTGACATGTTCTTATATTTGGGCATTTTAAATGGTTTTTGCACTAACATGCGAATTTTTTTTTGCACTAATTATGGCTATTTGGCATTTTTTTTCTTAGATTTAAATATTCTTTTTAAGTTAAAAATTTTTATAGCTTAACCCAAGGCTTGGGATTTTTCCACTAGGCATTTGAAATGTATTGTTATGTTTGTCCTAATGTCGTAATGTGTTGGAATATGGTCATGGGATTCACCATAGAGTGGTGGAACCTATGGGCCCATTTCTTTGTATGGAGGTACACCCCAAAGAGTTACAGATAACTAGTGGGTTTTTTAACCATGAGTTATTATGTCACTTGGGTTAGAGGTGTTTGGACCTTATGTGCCCAGGGCCATAGGGTGACTGACCTCTTTTGTGGAGGTAAAAGGAAAATTTATCTTTATTTTACTAACTTGAGGGAGGCATAAGAGATGGAAGGGAGCCATAAGAGACTTGATGGAGGCACAAAATACTTTAGGGAGGCATAAGAGACTTGAGTGGGTGTGATTGATGTTTCGAGGAGGTATATGGAGTTGTTCTGTGATTCTTGGGAGGTAGATGTATTTTTTTTGTGATGCTTTAAGAGATATATGGAGTTTTTTTTGTGATGTCTTTTGATGTGTGAAGTTGGTATAGGGAGTTATGAGTACTCTTGGGAGTCTTGTTACACATTGTTATGATTGACTCTTGACTCTCCCCTTGGTTGGTATGTACTATTGTACATTATCTTTGCACTAAGTGGGTACATTCAAGGTATTTGGGTTATGTTAGACAAGTTACATTTATATGAGCATCATGATTCACTCTTTTTTAGTCACTTGTGTGTGTTGGCTCTATGCCTATGACATAATTGTTAGTCACTTGTTTGGCATTACCTGCTGAAATTAGAAACCTTGTGATGTGATAGAGTCGTGAAAGTATGTAGTAAGATGTCTCATGGGTCATTTTTGTTGTGTTAAGGTTTGTGTGACATCTTGATGTTAGTTACTATTGGGCACCCACAAACATAAAACAATTGAATGTTCTAAACAATTAGTATTAAGTTTTCAAGATTAAGAAATAATGTAAAGGAAGAATAAGTAAGTAATAATGTAAACTTAAAAAAATCCAATCTTCACAAAACACTAAGAGTTAATGAAATTATTAAACATTCTTGACTTCCTTGTGGTCGTGTTCTAATGAAAAATATCTTATCCCTAGACGAAACTTTTAGTCATTATCTTTATTCATTGCTTATCACTTTTGTTGTCCTTAGCACTATGTCACATCGATGAAGATGATCTTATAAGGGGAGGGGAATGCAGTGCCCAAGAACAAAAGAATAATAAAAAAATATAAAAAAATATCAGAAAAGGACGTAGAAGGTGCATGCGTGGTTTTGGATGTGAAGAGAGCAGGTGACCCCACCCCCACATGAAGGCATGTGGTCCTCCTAAAAAAACACATGGGCTTCTAAAAAAAATTTTAAGGTCTGTCACTTCTCTACAAAATACAATCGCTTCATTCGAGATTCAGAAGAATTTAACACACTAAAACTATGTTAACTTTGCAAATTTAGCAGTTTGTTTTAGTTGCAGCAATGCCAATGCATAAGAGATAGGGGTTCCTCATGATAAAGTCACATTATTTCACCTCAGCAGCAAGCAGGTCTACTACAAAATCAGTTACATTTTCCAGCATCATCCCATCCCGTGTCGAAAATACCCAAGCTCTATAATAGGGTATGTATGTCCTTCAAAGCATAAATGATAGAGGAATTTTTGTCAGATGTTGTATTTGCAAGTGCTCTGGTAGGTATGTCTGCAAAAATGTGGAAGCATACATTTGGCAAGTGCATTGTTTAACTAATGTCTAAAATGTGACTTCGTGGACTGCAACTACTGCAGGATATACACAAAATGGGTTTTTGTAAAAGGCTATAGAAAATTTTGAGAAAATGTAACTTGCATATTTAAAGCCAGATTCAATAACCTTTGCTAGTGTCTCCTTGCATGTGCCCAACATGTGGGCTCTACAAAAGAGTATGGAAATCCATCAAATAATAATGGAAATCTAAAATTTATTTCCATCTTCCTCCTAGTCAGCACCAAAATGGGATTTTTTCTAGATTTAGTAGTTGCAGGTGCATTGATAGACATGGATGCAAATGTGGGAGTTGTTTCAATTTTTCTATGCATTTTTATGTTACATGGGTGTTATATTGGTATTAAAAATTCATCCTTCCACCATGGATTGTGGTTTGAGTTTAATTATACTCCTTGACTCCCATTAAATATCTATAGATGCACGGTGAGCTCTATTTATTATTAAAGTGAGCTTGATTTCTACTCTGCCTTACCTGGGAGAGGTGGATCTGCATTTTCCTTTGCGTTTAAATAAGGTTTCATTATTGCATGATGGGGCTCATTGGGTTGACATTTGATTAACCAAACTCTCTTTTGCATTTGTTCATTCATTGTACCTTAGTAAAGATTTGTATTGGCCACCATTAAAAGGGGGGTTGGTTGTTTCTTTCATTGACTTGATTCTACTCTTATCTCAACATGGATTTCCATGGTTGCGGGTTTGTGTGAATGGGTTTTTCTAATAAATTAACATATGGATTAAAGTAAATATCGTTGGTAGATCTAGATGAAATTTGAGACCTTTGTGAGCATCTTTCCTACCGATGAAAATTCAGAGCTTCAGAATAGGGTAAGGACTTCCCTTGAGCAACAAGGATGGTGAAAATTTATATATGTAGAGGTGCTTTTCCTGTTAGTCATATATCAAAAGCATGGGATAATAGACAAGCATGCTCACCATTTGAAAAAATTCCTGGTAGAGGGATGAAACCTTTTAGAGTGTGAGTGAAACCGATGTGGATTACCTCATACACGCCGAGGAAAATATCTCCCAGGAATGGTTCATCTCTCTCACCTTTCATAATTCTCATACTTTAGTTTTTCTTTTGCAACAAAATATAATTTTACAAGCTTGGGATTATCATAGATTTAATTGTTTTATATTAACTTGTTGCAAAACAATAAAATGTCGTATCGTAACTCACGCAATCAAAATAACCATTTTGTAGTAAACCATGAACTTCAACCCTCATTTTGAGGTGATTTAGAAAACTTTCTGACCAAACTAGATCACTACAATGTTGTTTATCGACATGTTGAAGTTGACTTCCTGGTAAATATGTTGACCATCTCCTAGTTTAAATAGATAAATTATAATTTCTGGGACTCGCAAAGTAACCTTCATAACTCCAAAAAAGGGGGGTTAAGCTTCCTTCGCGTACCTTTTTATGTGAGGTGTCACTTCAATCCTTGGATTGACCCTGAATGAACATTTGTGATCTTTTGATGCCCTTATAGGAGCCTTGTTACACCATTTTGCATAGTGGTAGGAAGCTGCTAAATCTGAAAATTTGGATTTCGTTTTGAACCACCATTTGAAACCTGAGAAACAAAATGCTTATCCACCTTCACAAACCTCTAGTGTTTTTACTAGAAAATTACATGGAACCTTCATTTTAGGGAAATTTTTTTTTTTGTATAGTTTGGTAAAAGTCATTTTGTAGGCCATTAGTTGCATAGTTTGATTAGGTCAAACTGGACCAATTAGGACCGGTGGCTTCAGAAATCATGTCACCATTTGCAAACATATTTTCTAGTTCTAAGCTCCATCGACTCTGATGAACTATCCATATATGGGGGAACTTGTAAGAATTTCATCATGGCAAGTACATCCATCCAACGTTAGTTTTGGATGTGGTTTACTGAGCCCTTGAGCTAACTTTTAATTATTTGCAACTAGGCCAATTACGACCGATGGCCCAAGAAAACTAGCCGCCAATCATAAACATTCGCTATTTGCTAGTTTCAAATTCTAGTATATAATCTAGTTACTATGAACTCTTGGTATATAATTGGACATGTAGAAATTTTAACCATGGTGTTTTTGCTCATTGAAATACAATGTTTGAAAGTTGTTTCTTAGCCTCTGAGCCTGATTTGAACATTTTTGTAGCTAGCAGGAAAATGTAAAAAGAAATTTGTTGGACCCCTATTAGATTTCCAAACCACCGTGGAAACTTTTGACACATGTAAATAAATTGTTTGAAACTCTATAGTGTAACTTTTTGTGTGAAATATAACTTTTGACAAATGGTGTTTCTCTCTCTTCCTTTCTCTTTCTCTCTCCTTGGTTACAAAAGGAAGTGAAATGAAATGAAATGAATACATGTTTCTAAACTTTTCTTTCGAATACAAATTATTATATTATTATTATTATTATATGTAAATGGGAAAGTAAAGACATTAATTATGTTAGATTAGGTGGATTCCATGCCAATGATTTATCGTTGATTTCATGCTCACATTGTTTTACAGGATGCAAGAATGATGGTAAAAAGGTGATGTGTAATTCATTATTTATTTTTGTAACTTATATAGGTCATTGTAAAATGAATATATGTATAATGTAGTCTCATGTTACAGAAAATTTATATTTGAAATTTTCTAATATGTATGAGATGCTAGTTTTAGGGATATCTTAGGAAATGTGCATCTAATCATAGGTTCTAATTTGATTCATAGTTACATATGGTAAAAAGGTTTGATATATATATGGTAAATGAATTTGAAGTTAATATCTTGTAGTGTATTTTCAGTGTTCAATAAATGATTAATTAATTAGTGTGTTGTATTCTTACCTTGTAAATGTAATAAAGAGATTTAATCGAAACACTCAACCCTAGTATAAGATTTGTGCATAACATGTCTTCTTGTGTGATCCTTCTTACCATAGAAGAGATTGAAACCATAGAATGAACTTAACTTTGTACTCAATGGCACCTTCTAGTATAGGTAAATAAGACCCCTAGTTTGAGTTTAGTCGTCATAGTCGGTATGTTTAGTGACATTGTTGTGAATCCACCTTTTAGGAATGACATGGTCCAAATGTATCTAGAGTGTTTGGTTTCCTTCTAGGTTTGGAAATCATGTCTGTGGGGTCTGACACCATTTTGAGTGGTGAAGACCACCTTGGAAGTCATCCTTAAGAGTCCTTGTTTGAAGAAATGACTATGCAGTGTAACCTTACCATCTATGGAGTAAGTAGAACTATTACTCCCTTAGTATCCTAGTAGTCTACCAAGTTTTATGAAGTTAGATCTAGAATTTTTTCTTTTCATCGAATGAATTCCTTGTGGGACCCTAGAAGAAACAAATGGAGATAGTGAAATAGTTGTTCTTTGACTTAAACTCTTGTAAATAACTCTTTAGTTCCTCTCAGCTAAATGTGTTACCTTGGTTACTAACAAACATTTCACCTTGGTCTTTGATAAGGATTGTTTAGCATAAATATGTCCTCTCACCTTAAACTCATATATAGTTGAGGCATAGATACTATGGTGTAGTTCGAATTAAACGAAACCTCAGTTGATTAGGAGGTTAATTTGGGGTTCGTGTGTAGTTATAATGCTTTGTCTTTTATTTTTTCAAGAAGTTAGACAAGTAATTTCGTAAATCTTTATGTTATAAAGAGAATCCAAAAAAAAGAGACCTAAGAAACAATGTCCGTGTGTGTGTGTGTGTGTGTGTGTGTGTGTGTGTGTGTGTGTGTGTGTGTGTGTGTGTGTGTGTGTGTGTGTATGTAATAATGGTTTAGGAACAAATTGTCTTTTGAAGTCGTTATGGTTGATTTAATCATTGACTTTTTGTTAAGAATGGATACAAATTGCTCTTTGTGGGACTAGGCATTTGAGCCAATATAGAGTCCACTAAAAATAAAATAAAATAATTTCTTATAAAATCTTAACTGAATCAAACTAAATTTAGAACTAAAACCACCATAGTACGAGAACAAATGTGCTTCGAATGGAAGGAGGTTTATAGAAAAGGGAAACTTTAACCTTTACCTCCTTTGAATCGTATTATTTTTTTCCCTCGACAACTTTTGGTTGGTCCCCTTCCTTTATGAGGATAAAAAAATAAACGTCAACTAAACATCTTTTAAGAAACAAACCTTTAAAATAAGAATGAGAGAATTAGGAACTTGGTATGAAATTTGAAATATGGCAATAATTATATAAGTTATGAAAATCGTCGTAAGGGATAAAGAGCCAACATAAAAGGTTGAACTGTAAGATGAATTTGAAATGAATTTAAGAATAGGTAGATGTAAAAAGAATAAAATTATCCTTGCACAATTATGTTATTGGAATTTTAATCGTAACGAAGATGTAATCATGGTAATGGTGTGTTGTGGGTGTGCGAATCCTTGAGTCCCTTTCTTGTGGTTTGGTTATTGTTATCATTCATTGTTTGGGGAAAGTGTGGCATTGACATGTGTATGGTGTTGTCATGTTCCTATGTGAGTCGATGAGTTATGTAATTCTCCTATGCGTTGTTGAGTTTCTCTACTTGGAGCCCTTGTGGTGTTGTGTAGTGAGAAATGTAAGTAAAAAATATATATCTTGGTATTTTTACTGTTGTATTTATGTGTGTAAAATGTGGGCGCTATAGTATGTTAACACAAAGTAGTCAAAGTATAAGGTATACAAATGAACTGATCATGGCAGTACTGAGACTTGTTGTGTTTTAGCTACTAGACTTGACCCCTTTGTCCCTTTAAGGAATTTGACAATGCTTAGATCAATTTTTCTCTTGCTAAGACATGATTGTAGGATGTTTTAATTCTTGGAAATAGAGTAACATAGAGCAATTGACCTAGTTTAGTGCTTCAGAACTTATGTAGTGGCTATTTTAAATTATGTGTAACTACTTTACAAATATTTAGGATGTCCTTGGTTGCATTTGTGTTAATATTTGTATTATGAAATTACAAAAGTGACAGGTGAGTAACGAAGTGATATTGACATGCTAAATTTGGATTTCATAGGTGCAAATACATGTTATATTTGACCCTAGGAAGATGAAACAACACATATAATATATTCAAACTATAAAAATAGTCCTTTCCTAGAAGGGTGTTGGACTATAAAAATTAGTTACGTCTATACTATACTGTGGATTTGAGTTGTAATATTTCCATATAGAATATAGTGATGTAAAATCTAATGTTTTGGAATGATTCCTGAAGATAACTTAATTATTTTTAATATTATATTTCCTAGATGAATTATACATTAGCTTCTAGAGATGAGAAATTTAAGAAAGAGATAAAAATATGTGTTGATTGAGCTTAGAATGTGAACATTTTTCTTATTATTGGATCAAAGCCAAAAAAATTACTATTGAAGGATGAATTATGAATTTCCAATGTCTACACTAATCTACTTAGTTCTATATAAATAAGTCTAATTGACTTATGAATTCACTTGGCATTCTTAAGAACTTAAAATGATAATTACTCTCCAAAAGTAGATGAAAATACTTTAGAGGTGTCACCAAACATTTGTGAAGCACTCAATAAAATAATTATAGCTTATATCTTCCTCAATTACAAATCCTTAAAAGTTCCTAGAGCTATGTCTTATCAATAACAAGCCAAGTGAGCAACTTCTATTAGTCTTAAGGGACAAAAAGGGATTGGTATAGCATTTGAAGAGCACCACACCATATCACCACCATGTAGGGTACACATTTATTCTATCTTCATTTATACTATCTACTCAGTATGTTAAGACATACAAGGGAATGATAGGGTTTGGATTATGTTTTTACACATTGTTACACCGAAACTTAGAGAAATACATGAGGTTATCTCCTTCTCAAGTGAATTTATTCTAGTGGGCCTAGTTCAATTTATAAGGGTATCATCACTTGGGTCACTCTAAAATAACTATAAATGGATTTATCGTTTTATTATATAATTATTAGTGAATTTTTTTTAGCATCTAAGGTTTTTTCCTAGTTGCAAGTTAATATAGATAGTATCAAATTTGTGTGAACCATAACAAAAAGTTATGAATTTAATATCCAAACCACTTATACGAACCTAAGTTTGTTGAATCGAACCATGTGTAGTCGTGAAAACATATGAAAAATAACTACACCATATTAAAAGCCAACACAATTTATATGGTTTTGTACATGAGCACATTTCATTTAAAGTCTAGAATGAAGCACTTTGAGGTTATCATCTTCGCTTTCTTCAAATTTAGACGCCTATATAACTTACGTAGCTACATATTCATTATTCTTACGATTTACACTATAGTTACATACTTTTTTTATCATTTGTTTTATTAATATATGTATTGGGTAAGTGCACCAAGTTGGGAAGCCAAAAGGGGTCTTAAGTGGACGTATTTTTCTATAAAAAAAACTTCAACGTGTATGAGTTTTTCTAAATAGTTACAGTCAAAACTGGAAGATGTTGTAGAAATATGAATCATAGAATTTTGAGTCTAGTTTCTAAGCCACTAAATTTTATTGAAAACGGATAAGATTAAGTAGATCAAACAACTAAAATACCAACAGATCATCCTGTTTTTGTTAGAAAACATAATAGAGTGACTTTCATGCCCCCCCACCATTTTTTGAACACCATTTAGTATTTTTTTAAAACCCTTTGGTAGAAAGATAGCTAGGAGCATCTAGTTTGGGTTCAAAAAAATTTAGATTTTTTTAACAAATATTTTTTTATTTATGATTTTTCTAGTACAGAAATTTTATGTTTTGAAAAATAACATAGCTCCGACCATGCCCCGCCCCCCCTAACTACCTAAAAAAATATCGAAAATTAGATTTTTTTTAATATGTATAGAATTATGTCTGGTTTGGGCTAGTATATATTTTTTTTAAAATTGATCACCCAAAAAAAATGATACACCATGAAAGATAGACATATTTACAGTTTAAAAATAGCTATAAAAAGGCATAGTTAAAAAAATAAATAATATGGAAATGTTATATTAGTCACAAAATTTGAAAAATTATATTTTTAAAAAGAAGAGACTTTTCTCTACGTCGTGGTATAGTTTTTTTAAAATGGATCAATTGTTTTATTTTGATTTATTATAGAGGAAGTGGTATTTTTACATTTTGTTGTAAAAACACGTTGTTTTTTGTGTTTGTGCAGGTTCATGCCTCAGGCTTGGGGATCCAAACCAGATCCCAAGCTTTGAGGCATGGCTTGGGAAAAGAGAAAACTCAAAACGCGTATGTTTTATAATGCATACGCATTCTGTGTAGTATAAACATTACGTATGCTTTTGACATGCTTCTATTTACATAAATAAATCCTTAAGTATAAGAAATGAAAAACATATACTTTAAATTTATTTATGTAAATATAAGAAATTAGGGTCACTCTGCACCTTATGGAATTAGTCTCATAGCTCCATGAGTCATGGTTTTGGAGATAGTTTTTTAAAGTATAATTTGGTTAGTACATAGGTAATTTTTCAGGATTTCAGCATTCAGCCTAAATCTTTTAGCGTTTAACTTCTACAATTGAAACCATAAACAATAGGCCATAAAGATAAACACTAAACTGTAAACCTTGAGCCCTAAACCCTAGAAATTTAACCATGATCCCTAGACCCTAAAATATAAACCCTAAACTCTAAACCTTAAAAATTCAGCCCTTACTCGTGAGCCCTAAACCCTCAGCCTTAAGCCCTAAACCCTAAGCACTAAACCATAAACCCTAAACCATGAACCATGAGCCCTAAATGCTAAACCTTAAACCATGAACCATAAAAAATAAATCCTAAACCCTAACCCCTAAACCTTAAACAATGAATCCTAAACTCTAAGCCTTGAACCCTACACCCTTATCCTTAAGCCCTAAAATCTAAACCCTAAACACTAGACCATATACCCTAATCCCTAAGCCCTAAACCTAAACCCTAAACCATAAAACCCAATCCCTAAATCATAAAACCTAAACCTTAATCCCTAAACATTAAATCCTAAACCCTAAACCTTGAACCCTGAACCATAAACCATAAACCATAAACCCTTATCCCTAAACACTAAATCCTTAACCCTAAACCCTAAACCTTAAACTATAAATCCTTAACCTCGATCCATAAACCCTAACCATAAACACTAAACCATAAACCCTAAACCCTGGACCATGATCCCTAAACCCTAAACCCCAAACCATATTTCATCAGTATTTCCTAGTCTTATGCCTAGAGCCATCATTGAGTTTTCTTATAGAACTACCTTGTTTATGATAGGTGGGACAAGTAACTAAATTGATGTGACATCTTGTAGTGCCCACTTCCATTTGGCACCTTTTGATATTAATCTTGAAACTATTGATTACATTATGGAAATTATTATGGTTTTGATTTAGTATGATGTTAGATGTTGGACCATGGATTATTATTGATCTTGATTTAGTTATGATGCATGATGATTATTAGAGACACTTCATATGTGGATGATGATATACTATTTGACATGGATATATTATGAATATTGTTCGGACATGTGATTTTTGGATATCGTGAGTAGATATTGTTTATTGCCTTAATGTTGTGATTCATATGTATAGATGATTTTGTGATTATATTTATATAATGTTGGATGTTCTGATATGGCCATGAGGTCGAATGAGGTATTTTTGTTTTACAGGTGAAACTATCACAACAAACATCAGGGGATTGGAGACCAACCACATTGGAATTCTAGATGAATTCAATAAGGTCACTATGGCAACATGTTTTATGTGTATGTGTGTTGTTTTTGTTAGAGATTCCCATGGGGGGATTACCTTTGATTGTGACCAAGGGGCTTTATGTATTTATCAATGTGGTTTCTTTTATTAATGTTTGCATGTGTTTATTTTGTGTTGCTTTTACCCTTTTTCATTAGTTATTAAATGTGGTGTTAATGTTGTGAATAATCATGTTGTTAAAGTAAACAAACAAATATTTCATAAGAAAGTAATTAGTGAAGTTGTTGGATTTTGTATTAAATGTTGTAAGTACGTGTAAGTGACTTTTTAAGTGATGTGTAAGTTTACTTCTGAGTGTGAAACACTCCACCTTCTTGGAAATTCGAATTTGTCCTTGGAGGCTTGTGGGACAAGTAAAACTTTTCTCATACGTCTTAATTTTATTTATCAGCCATACCTATGGTTGGAGGATTGAATTTATACATCCTTTATGCATTTTGGATATGAATAATTGTAATTTTTAATTGCACTCTTCTTACATTTTATTAAATTCAGTCCTTATGGGGTGTGGGCTTTTCGGAGTGTGTATGTTTATTGTCATATTATACGCCCACCTCTTTATTGTGCATTAGAGAATGAATTTGACTTTTTTGTTGGAGTTGAGAATGTGTGATGTGGCATCTTACATGGATCCACCTCACCCTCTTATCTTCCCTCTTCTATAAAAGTAGAACTCCTTGCTTTGTTTTGGGTTGTTGAACAATTTGCATACTTCCTTATGGGTAAAATTTTAGTGTGTGGAGCTCTTGCTTTTGGAAGGAGTTTGGGGACCCTTTTATGCTTGTTGGTTGTTGATTTTGGACTGTATTTTGGCATTGGAAAGCTTGTTGTTTTGGAACTTAGACAACTCCTTCATGGAGAGGTAAGAGCTTGGCTCTTAAAATACTCTTTTTCTTTATGAATGTACATATTATTGTGTGAATGTTTTAGCATGTTTGTGGGTTGTTTGGGTAGACTTCCTAGGAAAGGTGTAGGACAAGGATATGGGGAATCCATGTCGGGGGGCATAAGAGAATGCTAGGGGCAACAAAATTATAGTAGAGGGAGTTGGGATTGGGTTTCTACCTTGGAAAAGAAATGGCATTGCATTTCTTACTTTCTGGAGGAGGCATAAGGAGGGATTGTGGGGGGCATAACAATATATGGAAGATGTTTTATATTGGAGGTTTGTTATAGGTGGATACCTAATTCCCATTGGGAGGTATAAATCAGCCTTCCCCCATAGTTCTTTTCTCCTTTGGCTTGCTTGATGGAGCCTTATTCTTGTTTGTATTTTTTAAAGTAGTTGTAAACTACATTCTATTTTGAACTGTGTTTAAAATGTGAAAATTTTGCATGTGTGTTGTAAAAGCCTTGTTGTCATGGGTTGAATCACATATTTTATTGCATTATGGTTGGGGCTCAAGGGCCAATGAAGAAGGATGGATTCTCCTTTTCATTAGATGTCTTGGTTGGGTGGATACCGTTGCCTTTCCCCTACTTTTGTTGTGATCTAAAAGGAGAAAATTTATGGTGTTGTTCTGGAGCAAAGGAGAAAGACAATTTGACTATTCCTTGTTAAATGAAATCTCATTGTAACCCTTCCCACTTTGAAGTGGATGATTTGTATTTTATTTGTAATGGAAGGATACTTTTTATTGATTTATGAAAGTTGTAAATTCGAAATGTGAAAGATATATACACTCTACTATGTTCATTTGAAAGAAAGAAATTGAGATTTGTTATTTGCATTCAATAAATTGAAGAATGTAAAGTTGTATATTTGAAATCAATAAAATATTGCACTACCTTTATCATTTTACATTGTTGTATTGAAATTGATCATCAAATTGTGATTTGAAATCTCTGTTTGGAAAATTGAAATGAGGAATACATATGAAGGAAATATATGTATCTCTGTTCTTTTGAAATATGTTAACATTGGAAATCAAACTTTGTATTTTGGATCTTAAATGGTTTTATTAAATCATTTAAAAGTATTAGATTGGAATGGAAATGAATCTCCATACTTGGAAGGTGAAAAATTATAAATAAATCCTTTAGAAATTTATCTCTGTTTTGGATTTCATCCTACAAATAATTTATCTAAAATGAATAGTTTGAACCTGTAAGCAAGAAATAACAATGAAATATTAAAATGAAACATGATATCATGTAAATGAATTCAATTTGACAAAAACACTTAAGGAAATATTTTAAAACTTAGCAAAATTGGGCTCAAACCTTTTTGCAATCGTTTTCTATCAATAAACAGAAATGTTCAAATTGCAAATCATTTAGATAAATTGAACCTTGAATCCTCCCTTAAATACATTTATGAACATTCCTCCATGTCTATTGGACATGTTGAGATAGGAGGAAGACAAAATTGAATAGATCTAACAACTTAAAATTTACCAACTCGCTCTATCTAATCCTGCAGGCCGTTTTCTTAAACTTAACCCCATAAAATTTATCAAAATTTAAAATTTGTGATATCTATGCATAGAGGGCGTCGAGAGATTTCTAGAAAGTCCTTGTTTTCCCAAAATAGAGATCTTTATCAAAATTTATGGCCTTCTAAAGTTTTTCTTCACTTGGCGTTAAATTTTGGGGAAATTTTCCTTTGCGGGCCCGCAGCCCAAATTTTTCCCTTGGGACTTAGGAAAATTTTTGGGAAAAATTTCCAAATTTTTCCCCGCTGCTCCGCCATCCCATAGCCAATCAGAAGCTGCCACGTGGCCTTGCAAGCCAACGACAAAGGCGCAAAATCCATTTTGACCTTAGTGTTTTAGAAAAAAAAAATGGGAAATTTTTCTAATTTTCCTCCGCCGCCTCACCATTCGCAACCAATGGTAGGATGACATGTGGTAGCCTTAGGCATCGGCGGAGGAATGGAATGTTTTGCAACTTTGAAACTTTAACTTTTTGCTTTGAGAAAATCCAAAACTTTCCCCACCACCCCACATCCCGCAACCAATGCAAGACTGACATGTGACAGTCTTACACGTTGACAGAGGTGCGGAACATTTTTTACCTTTGAAATTTTTACCCTTAAAATATTTAATTTGAAAATATCTCCGATGGCCTGACTTCCCGCTAAAGCTTTCTCAAGCCGACACGTGTCCTCTTCGGGCTCACAGGCGTGCAGAGGTAAATCATACTTTTGCGCAGAAAAGGAAAAAAATTCCAAAACTCTTCCACGCTCCGCCAACCCGCGCAAGGAAAAATTTTCACCCCTAGGCCCGCAGGCCCACCCTTGGGGAAAATTTTCACCCCAAGGCCCACCAGCCCATAACTTGAAAAATATAAGGAGGTAAGAGGACTTCTTTATATCAATGGAAAGGTGAGAAAATTTCCTATCCAATGGGAGTGATTTAGGAAAATTCTAAATGTGTTAAGTATGATAAAAATCAAGTTAAAACTTTAACTCTGTGACAGAATGGGTATAGTGAGGAATTTTTCCCTCTGAACCTAATTGAGGCTTCTAACCCTAAATTTTGGACCTTATGACCTCTAATAATTATTAATAAAAGGAAAATATACTCTAGTAGATTTGAATTGTTCCAGATTCTGTTAGGGACAATTGTTGCCTTGTAACATGGTTGTCGATTCTTTCAATAAGAAAAAACTATTCCATAATTTTCCTAAATAATCCTAGGTTCTTCTTAGGTCTCAAGTGGGTTTTTTTAACGAGCGTTACACATCTACCTTGTGCCTTGTAATGCATATATTACACATATCTTCCAAACTTGTTTCTCCCCACATATACTTGCGCTCTTGAATGTAAATATTTTCACACTCTGAAACAAATTTGACATTTCTCATATTCCCATGTATGGTATTATGCAATCTAGGATGACCCATTGGAAGCTGGAAAAAATAAGCATCACAACAAAAAAAAAAATTCTTAAAGGAAACAAAATAAACATAGGGAATATATCAATGCAAAGGTGTAGGATCATAATTGAATTTTCTATAGTATCCTCTCCTCCGGAGAAAGATAAATTTCAAGTGGTCTATTGGGATGGATAGTAAATTTGACAGAACTTCCTAAAGTGTTCAAAATAAACATAGAAATAGGGGAATGGCTAAGAACACTAAGGGGTTATCAATCGCCTAGTAAATCTTTCTTGTTTAGTTCAAAATGGGAGTTACCTGGCCTATGACTTAGTGACCTTCCATTCATTATTAATTCCTTATATGATAAACCCATGGATGTTTTTAAAATCCCCTAAACAAAAATATTGGGGTAGTCATCAATCCTAGTGAAGGGTGTGATGTGATTTCCAAGAAACTTGAAATTCATATAGATTTAGAGGTCATAACATGAATTTACAAATATCTCTATCATTATAAATGGAAGCCAAATAACAGTGTCTCCCTGTACATCCAAGGATTGAGGACTACTGGGGTCTTTGGAAGGAGTTGGACAGTCAGGAATATGACATTTCCCTCCTTAAAATTATCAACAGATGAAAAACATTAAAATTTGATGACTCTCTTTGAATTTTCTACCTACAAATTCAATAAACCCTGAACTCTGTGACCTAAACTCGTAACCCCTCAACCATGACACCTAAACCCTAAAACCAAAGTAATAAATCCTAAACCCTAAAAACAAAATATTAATCCCTAAAACCTAATCCCTAAACCTGTAACCCTAAACCCATAACCCTAAACCCTTGACCCTAGACCCTAAACCTTGATCCATAAACCCTAAAATACTAAATCCAGAGCCCCAATCTCTAACCCCCAAACCTTAAACCAGTAACTTTGAACCCCAAACCTTAAGCCATAAACCATTGACCATGAACCCTAATCCCTAATCCCTAAACCATAAACCCTAAACCTTAAGCCTTGAACCATACACCATAATCCTAGAGCCCTAAACTCCTAAACCTTAAACCCTGAGAATTAAACCTGAAATATAGAGCCTTGATCTCTAACCCCTAAACATTAAACCCGTAACTAACCCCTAAGCCTTAAACATGTAACTCTAAACCATGAAACCTGAGTCATAAACCTTAAACCATACACCCTAACCCCTAAACCCTAAACCCCTAAAAGTTGAGCCCTAAAACCATAAACCCTAGACCTTAAGGCCTAAATGTTAAATCCTAAAGCTCCCTAAACCTTAAACCCTAAAAACTAAATCATAAACCCTAAACGTTAACCCCTAAACCCTAAACTCTAAACCCAAAGCACTAAATCCTAAACCCTAAACCCTAAGCCCTAAGCTCTAAACCCTAAACCCTAAAACCTAAGCCCTAAACACTAAACCCTAAACCTTAAACTTTGTGACCTAAACCTTAAACCCTCGATCCTTAAACCCTAAACCATAAACCCTAAATTCTCAACCCTAAACCTTAAACCCTGAGCCCTAAACCCTAAACCCTAAGCCCTAAACCCTAAAATTTAAGCCCTAAATCCAAAAACCTAAACCCTAATCCCTAAAACCTAAACCCTAAACCCTAAAACCTAAACCCTAAACCTTGAGTCCTAAAACCCTAAGCCGTGAACCCTAACCCCTAAGCTATAAACCCTAAGCCAAAACCCTAAACCTTGAACCCTTAAACATAAACCCTCAAAACTAAACCCTAAAAATTAAACCTTGAGCCCTAAACCCTAAACCATCAACTCTCAACCCTAAACCCTAAACCCCTCAACCCTGATTCCTAAACCCTAAAACCTAAACTACTTGCCCTAAACCCTAAACACTGACCTTTAAAACTTAAACACTGACTCCTAAACCCTAAACTGTAAACCCTAAATCCTCAACCCTAATCCTTAAACTTGTACTCCTAAACCATAAACTGTAAACCCTAAATACTTAACCCTAAACCTTAAACCTTGAGCACTAAACCCTAAACCCTATACCATAAACCATAAACCATAAACCCTAAACACTAAACTCTAAGCCCTAAACCCTAAACCCCAAACCCTAAAACTTGAGCCCTAAAACCTAAACCCTAAGCCCTTAACCCTAGGCCCTAAACCATAATCCCTAATCCAAAACCCTAAACCTTGAACCCTCAAACATAAACCCTCAACCCTAAACCCTATAAACTAAACCCTAAACCATGAACCCTCAAGTCTCAAGTCTCAACCCTAAACCCTAAACCCTCAACTCTGATCCCTAAACCCTCAACCCTGAACCTTGAGCTATAAACCCTAAACCCTAAACCTTAAACCTTTAGCCCTAAACCATAAACCCTCAACCCTTAACCCTTAACCGTAAACCCTAAACTCTAAACCCTAAACCATAAACCCTAAAGCTTGAACCCTAAGCCCTGAACCCTAAACCCTAAACCCTAAAATCTGAACTATGAGCCTTAAACACTAAACCGTAAACCCTAAACTCTAAACCTTGAGTCTTAAACCCCTTTTCCCTAAACCATAAACCCCAAGCCCTAAACCCTAAACCCTAAATCATAAACCCTCACCCAAAAGAAAGTCTTAAAAAGATCATTCAACGTGTTTCAATGTGTAGGGAATAGTGTTTAAGATGATTGATTGAGTCATTTAGTTTTTATGAGAGACTACTTCCTTTGAAGGCCTAAAAAGCATTTTTGGCCATTTTGTAGTTAATTGAACATTCTTCAGAACAAGCTAAAATGAGCTAGTTATTTCACCGAGTTATTAAGGACCATTATTTGTGAAGTATTAAGGCATCCTTTGTCTCCATAAGAGACATATGAGGAAAAAGCATGTATGAGAATCATGAATTTGATTCGATGAAAGGATGCTTTTAGAGCTAGGAAAGGTGAGGGGATGATCTTTATATGGGGCACCATGTTTCTAAGAATGAGAAATCATTTGAGTTCACTTGATGCAATTCACTTGGTCACTATTAGTAACAACTCATTCAACACCTAGTAGTGTTATCACACCCTTAAGGAGGAGGCACATTACAATCACCTCATTTTGGCCATCGGATAGGAATCCCATTCAAGGAACAAACATCTATCTATAAAGTGAGGATTTCATTTTAGTAAGAAGTAGACAAACATCATAGAGTTAATTCATCGTCACTAAAGTATTGGACCAAATTATGGACCAAATTTAAAAATTAGTACCAATTCAAGCAGTGGTAGGGCCAAAATCCATTTTAGAAGGTCAAAAAAACCTAAAAAATGGCTATATGCTTTCCTAAAACAAAGACCGACTACAATATATATGCCCTGAAAGTTTTAGGTCATTTGCTGAAATCCTAAAAATGAGTAAATACTGACCAGATTAGATTTTGAAAAAATTTCTTCTAGATTATAAATGTTGGAGCTACAAGACCACTTCCATAAGGTGCAAAGTGACCCTAATTTCTTATATTTACTAAAATAAATTTAAAGTATAATAAAAGAAATCTTATACTTAAACATTTATTTTTTGTAAGTATAAACCACCAAAACACATATGCATGGTCCATACTACATAAAATGCGTACGTGTTTTGAATTATTTGAAACGCATACGCGTTATAGCTTCGGTAATTACCTAGCCAAAAAAATTAAAATGCGTACGTGTTTTATCTATTTCCGGGTTTTTGTCCACTTTTTTGGCCCCCCAACTTCGTGCACTTAGCCTATTATAGATTTAATAGTTCATGTGGATTAATTGATTAATAATAATCTAGCTGTGATATTTTCAAACCAAATTAAAACTAAGGAAACAAATATTATCGAACCCTTACATTTTTTATATATTTAGGATAAAGGTTTTTTATAGAGGTCCTACCCTAGTATGACCAAATAAAGGGTCTTAACACCGAGACATTACAATAAGGAAAAAATAGAACAAACATGAGACAAAAAAGAGATCCTACCAAAAAATGAAATAGAGACATGGAAAGCCCGCAAAAAAACCACAGAAAAATTATAGAACAACTACAGCAGAGATGCAACCAAACCATTCAGATGATAAAGCACATTAAGGAATCCCCTAAATAATTTTGGTGATGTGATCCTCCCCACATTATGGAATCTTATTTTCCCTAACCACATGTGTGAAAAAACTCCTCCTTAAGGGTCTCCCTAAAAAAATTCTCGTTAGTTCCAAAGAAAATTATATGTTTTTTGAAGCAATGACCTTCCCAAAATCTCAAAACCTTCATCTATTTATCTCTATTATCGAAGGAAATAAAACTATAACTGATAAAAATGGTTCTTCCACATCAATGTCACACTTCCCCATAAAGCATTCCTTATTAATATGATTATACAGCCCTAGCTGCATCACCTAAGATAGATAATATTTTTTACCATTATCCTCTTCATCCAACTGACGGATGATATCTTTTTTCTCCTTTGAATCTAATTGGAAAACATCAAATTGGTCCTCTTCAATATGGTTGTCTTCCTCAAGTATTTTCTCTTCCTCTTATTTTTCAAATTTTTCTCCCCATCTTCTGATGCAACCCTTGAATAGAAGGCATCCTCCTTTTGGACTTCTTCTTCTCCCAGTTACTACATCATCTGTGTTTAAAACTATTATCACTCCGAAGAGAACCCTAAGCTGAAGATGTGTAGGAAATCCTTCTCGTATTCTGATATAATGGGATCTTCACTGAGTTTGGGTAACTCAATGTTGAGAATAACTTCCAAAGAGAGGGATGGTTCCCCTGATCAACCACCTAAACTAGTTCTCTTGTTAAGGATGAGGGAGAGATATAACATAAACTCACAAAAAGGATGTAAAAATTAGGCAATACACCAATGTTTTAAGTACCTATGACTGCACAAGGACACACTATTTAACTCTTCAAGATCTAAATAATTTAATTTGTTTTTTTGTTTGATAGAATTTCTCACAAGGACTTCACAAAAGGCATGCACAAGCTATCAATCTAGCATGGGAGGGAATATCTGAGGTATTTTCCAATTCTAAACTTATTAACAAACTACATGTGCATTTAAAATAGCTTGTGAAAGCTTCATAATAACTTAATGGATATGTTAAAATTCATAACATGCAAAGGAAACAATATATTCACTTAAAAATACCAATGAACCTGTTGTAACACACTTCAATTTAACTTGTAAATACAGGAAATATGTCTTTTATTGCATCAAATAAGTGTTGGAGAAAAACATTTGGCATAGCCTTGGCATGAAAAAATTACAAGCCCTCCCAATTGTTTCAAAATCATGGGTAGATATAAAAGGAGAAGGAAAAAAATAAGAGGAAAATAAGTGGAGTTGGAACTGCTCAACACTTCAATTCACTCCATTTAGATTAGTTGATTTCAGTTTACTCCTAGCACTTATGAGTGACTCAACTCACTCTCTCTAGTGCAACACTTCAACTCTAAGTTTGAACTCCAATTGGGGATAGTTGGAGACAAATCCAATGCTAATACTTACCTCTGCAATACACAACTACATCTATTTACAATTAAATAATAATCACAGGATTATTATCATGCGCAAGGTTTACAAAGGATAATGATGATTTTTCATGGTCCTTAACTCTTTGTTGACTTGGTAAACTTCCCCATTTTACAATAAATAAGGGAAATCATTCATTTTATAGAAAAAAAACAAGGTAAATCTTGGTCTCCCATTTGTCTCTTAGGCACATACATGAGTTAATCAGTAGATTTTTGACTTTGGAAAACTATGATTTCCCCCCACCATAATGAAATGTTATACAGTAATTGAGAAATTATTACAAAAAGAAAACCCACTTTGAGGGAACTTAAGAAGAATGATTACAAATTTCAAAAAATAAGTGATTTTATATATTGTCCAAGTTAACCATGGTTAAAGTCAACTTACTCGACCCCTTACTAATTAGGGTTATAAGCCTAAACGCTTTTCATTTTAAGACTTTTAATTCATGGTGTGGAAGCTCTGCTACTTAGGGAAATCCTCACAAAAACATTTAGCCATCATTATTCATAGCTCAAACTAGTTTTATTCATTTTTTGTAGCTTTCAATTTTTCTCTTTCTCAAGCACTAGTTGTATGTACCTTGTTCGATGCCATTGATTTTCTTCTCTTTCTCGCCATTTCTTGTGCCTTCTATCTCTTTTTTATTTCTTCTTTGAAAAACATGTCACTTCAATCATCTTCTCTGTCGTAGCTTCTTGTTATGAAGGATGTGATTTGGAGCTTGCCATGGTGACTAAGAGGGTTAGAACTGGGTTTTTCACAATTCTTCCCTAATTGATTAGCTCTCCATTTCTTAATGTGGGTTTGTTATTTTACTCTTTTTGAGTTCTATTCTTTAACTGGGTTAGATCTGTTTGAATTTTGGAGGGCTTACCATATTGACACTCTTTGGATCAACTCTGATCCTTCATGGCTTATTGTTATCCTTATGATCTTTTCATTTTATTTCCTCACCTTGAGATATATTACTTATTTCTCGGTCATGATCTAAGTTATGCTCGATTGTATGGATGAGCAAAGCTTGGGGTTTATTGTTTGGAGCCTACTGGTTTTCATACCATCTCAATCATGGTGTTGGAGGCTCGAGATTTGTTCCAATTTTTGTGGGGTAAACCATATGATTTAACACCATCTTGGCCATGGTCTGATCTAGCTTGGGGGGTTATATAAGTTTCAAAGTTGTGAATTGATTCCTTTCTCAGTTTAGCCATGTTTTTCACCACTCGAGCTTGATGTTATAATGTTTACACTCAACTCATCATGTACTAAAAGTTAGTTATTGTTTGAATCTTCAGCTTGTGGGTGCTTTGAAAATTTGGGTTTTTAGAAAAATAGACCCAGATCCTTCTTTCTATGGCTGCAACTCTTATCATGTGTTTATACACACTAAAATGTTAGTGCATTAGTTTAATACATTGTGCATTAGTTTAATATAGGACAGTTACAGACAGTTACAACTATCCTCCTTCCTCTTCTCTCCTCCCGTAGCCTTTATAAGGCTCTGCTCTTTTGATTGTAATACACACGCCTTGAATAAATCATTCATTCTCTGATATCATAGTTTAATACATTGTGCATTAGTTTAATACATGACAGTTACAGATGGTTACAACTGTCCTCCTTCCTCTTCTCTCCTCCCATAGCCTTTATAAGGCTCTACTCTTTTGATTGTAAAATACACGCATTGAATAAAATCTTTCTTATCTCCTACTCCTGCTATCATTAGTATCAGAGCCTCAATGATTTGGAGGAGCTGTGGAACGTGTCTGGAGCTTGCTATTTTTAAATTTTTGTGGCGTCTATTCATTCAGTTGCTTGGAGGAATTTGTTTTTTATAAAGATGTCCCAAAGACCTGCACTTGGTGTTTGATTTTGGTGTTTTGCTGCTTCACACGTGGCAGATTGGAGGCTATTTTTGGCATGAAGAATTACCAGGCGTCGACCTCTTTTCCTTGTTTCTTGGTGACGTGGCTATTCAGAATGGCCATATTCAATTGTTGCAAGAGTCGTGATAAACGACCAGTGAAAAATGAAGATCTAATCTAAGTTCTAAGCAACTGAAGAAGCGTGTGTGGAAACCTCCAAGCCTACACACCTGTTATAAAGCAAGGGCAATCGCAGCCTACAAAACCAACATAGCGTGGAAGCAATGAGGAGGCTGGAGACCATGTGAAACCTTCAGCATGAAGAGCTTGGCGTGAGAGGCTAATCCAGATATCCTCGCCACGTACATGTCACACATTTCCGATGCCGAGAGTGCTATGAGAAACCCTTCTGATAGGTAACCTCTAAGAGCCCAAGAGGACACCACTGGCATATTATTTTCCTTGCTCAATGAATTGCCGAATACCAGCAATGTATTATTTGACAAATTGGTGCGTCAAGGATTGTTCGACTATTTCTGCTTTGACATATGTTGTCAAGCACGCCAAATCAGTGAAGAATTGGAGCGTGGCTATGATGCAGATGATGAATGCAAAGTAGAACACCCACAAGAGAATCTGTGTCTCACTACATGAGCTTATAGAGCCCATCTTTGTGATAGGTTCCTTTAGTAAGCATTGTAAACAATTTTGAGTTTTTGGAAATGTCTGCACCTCGCATTTTATTGTTGGATGCATAGTCGCGAAAAGGGCCAAATTTCACCCCATGGAAAACCAAGATGCGAATGATTCTTTAGTTTAAAGATCTTTGGGGGATCATTTCTGGCATGGACGCCCCTCCCAAAAATGATGATCTATTGGCTAAGTATGAAAATGTAGATGCAAAAGCACTAATGCTTATCACTCTGAGCCTTTCTGATGAGGTTCAAGCTCACATTCGGGAAGAAACCACTTCCTCTAAGGCATGGGCCGCATTGTGTACCATCTATAAAACCAAGAATTTGACGACGATGTTACATCTTCAAACAAAGCTTTACACAATGAGTATGCATGATGGCGAATCATTCGAAGCCTTCTTGCGGCTTATGGCCGAGTTACATGTAGAAATTTCTACTCTCGATGAACCGGTGGATGACAAGTTGCTAGTCCCGCTCACCTTGCGAGCTCTTCCTTCCCAGTTTCAGACACTGATCACCACATTGACCATCACTCAACAGGAGGTGATTTTTGTCAAACTGGTGAATTATCTCCAGCAAGAAGAAGCCATTCAAAATGTTCAAGAAGTCTTCGAAGATAAGGCTCTCATCACGAGGCAAAATCATAGCAATAAGCCTCAGAAAGGGCAATCAACCCCCCAGAATTAGAAGTAGCATCCACAATAGCAACCTTCTCAGCGGCCACCATAGCGGCCACCCCAAAAGTAATATAACAACAAGGTGGATCAATGGTGCCACATTTGCTGCAAGGATACACACACGACTACGAACTGTTATTACAACGGTCGCAAGTATGGAAACTCTAGTGAAGAGAGCATTTCTAGCCAAGGATATTCCAAGATATCCTGATGGCGTGCTCGTAATCAGAGGTAGAAGGGTCATATTGCTGCTCAATAGGATGTCTCCTCCAATGAAGAGGTTCTAGACACAACTCATCTAGACATTGTCCTAGTCTCACAGACTTCGCAGCCATCAGAAAGTGTCTGGTTAATTGATTTAGGCCCCAGAAAACACATGACTGGCAATAAGAAGTTCCATACTCTGAGTGACCGGCCCACTGGAGATCAGATCACCATCGTAGATAATCAGGAGTATATTGTGGTGGGGATTAGTGATGTCATCATTCCTCTTAGGACACAAAGATGTACACTCATGAAGGTACTATATGTTCCAGGTTTGATCTCAAATCTCTTGTCTGTGAGTCAGCTTCTTAATCATTGAATAAAATTTGAATTCTTTATTGAGAAAGGGGTCAAGTCCTGCATCATTTCCCAGGGAGACTCAGTTATTGCTTGAGAATTTATGAATGGCTGTCTATTTGCACTGGATGCGGTCACTTCATCTAACATTTCTCTCTCTGCTTCAACGGTGGAGTCCACTGCACTATGGCACTTTCAATATGGTCATCTTTCTGTCGGGGCTCTGCATCAGCTTAGTGCTAAGGAAATGGTAAGAGGGATTCCTCCACTCTCCCATTGCTTACTTGTTTGCTTGAGTTGTCTTGCGGGTAAACAACATAGAGGTCCATTCAAATAGAGATCTTATCATTCTACGGAGCATCTTCAGGTTGTACATACCGATCTGTGCAAACCCCTTCCAGTTAGCTTCCAACGTTTTGAATACTTCCAGCTCATCATTGATAATTACTCATGGAAAATGTGGGTATATTTTCTCTGGAAGAAGAGTGAGGCATTTTCCAATTTCCAAACCTTATACCAGTAAGCCACCAGGAAGTCTGGGAAGCCTATCCTTCTCCTCCACTCAGATCGAGGGGGAGAATTTGTATCAAATAATTTTTTAGCATACCTAAAGCAACATGACATTCAACAACATCTGACTACACCCTACACTTCCCAACAGAATGGGATTTCTGAGCGACACAACAGGACTATCATAGAGATGGCTCGTTGTATGCTCTCCACTAGCAAGTTGGAGGATTAGTTTTGGGAAAAAGAAGTCAAGATAGCAATGTATCTACTCAATCGGGCACCCACGAAGATCTTGTAGAATAGGACATCGGAAGAGGTATGGACTGGTCGTAAACCTTCTATCTGTCGTTTGAGAGTTTTTGGTTGTACTGCATATATGCATGTTCTAGATTAGAAAAGGAAGAAGATTGATCCAAAGACACTGCCATGTCTTTTCTTGGGGTATAGTACTACCTCAAAGGCATATTGTCTCATGGATCCTGAGATGAAGAATATCTACGAGAGTCGAGATGTGGTGTGTGATGAGTCATCCTTTAACTCCTTGCAACACAATGGAGATCTAGTACCGACCTCGTCACATAGATTGCTCACACATCCAGATGATGGGTAAGATGATTCTTCTCAGAGAGAAGAAGAGCTGAGTCAAGACTTGTTCGTTGATCTAGGCACACTGGAAAACACATCTTCACATCAGCAGCACCAACACCAATGTATGAAATGGGTCCAAAATACTATTAGGGATGCACACCTGAACTCACTTCAGGCACTTCTACGAGAATTAGAACACGAAGTCAAGCCAAAAATGAGGTAAATTTTGTACTCATGAGTTCAGTTGTAGATAGCACTGAACCTGACACTGTTCGTGAGGCATTAGACTGACCACAGTGGAAACATGCTATGGATGTTGAATATGATTCCTTACTTCAGAATCAGACGTGGGAACTTGTCGACCTGCCTCTAGGTAAGAAATCCATTGGCTGTAAATGGATTTTCAAAACAAAATATAAGGTAGATGGTTTAATTGAAAAACACAAAGCATGACTTGTTGCAAAGGGTTATTCTCAGCAAGAAGTAATTGCCTATGATGAGACCTTTGCACCCACTGTGAAGATCAAAACCATTAGAATTGTCTGTGAACTAGCAGCACAAAATGGATGGAAACTTTAGCAAATGGATGTTAAGAGTGTTTTTTTGAATGGTGATCTCAAAGAAGAAGTATACATGGCCCAACCTGAAGGGTTTATAGATGAGCATCAACCACACAAGGTATGTCATCTGATAAATTCACTTTATGGACTTGAACAAGCACCTAGGGCATGGTATATAAAAATTGATAATCACCTATTGCAGCATGGATTCACTCGTAGCCCCTCAGATACAAATTTGTATATCAAGAAGGTAGGAAAAGAGATTTTTATTCTGGTTTTATACGTAGATGATCTTGTGATCATAGGAAGTTTTGAAAATATTGTGGATGATGTAAAGAATGATCTAAAAAAATCCTTTGACATGACCGATTTGGGGCTACTTCACTACTGTCTTGGCTGAGAGATATGGTAGAAGAAGAATCATATCTTCGTCTCCTAGATGAAATATGCCAAGACACTCCTGGAGAAGTATGGTATGTCATATTGTAAACGTATGTCCACCCCTATGGAAAAAGGTTTGCAATTATCTATATTCTAGGATTCACCACAGGTAGATGGCACTCACTACAGGCAGCTTGTGCAGAGTCTCATTTACTTGACTTATACCAGGCCAAATCTTTGCTTTGCAGTGAGCTATCTTGCCATATTTATGCAGGAGTCAAAGAAATTTCATTGGATAGCAGTAAAGTATGTGTTGAGATACGTCTGAGGTATAGTTGACTTTGGTCTAGAGTATCAGAAGAACACTCAATTCTTCTTATATGGATATACAGACTCGGACTATGCAGGATCCGTTGATGACAGGAAATCTACTTCAAGATATGTTTTTCATCTCGAATCTGGACCTATCTCATGGATTAGAAAGAAGTAAACTGTTGTTTCTCTCTCATCCACTGAGGCAGAATACCACGCTGCACAAGGAGCTGTGTGTGAAGCGATTTGGTTATGTTGCATTCTTGCAGATATAGGGATTTCTGAAGAGAAACCTCCCATCATTCACTGCGACAATCAAGGTGTGTTGAAGCTTGTGAAGAATCATATTTTTCATGAACAAACAAAGCATATTGAGGTTGAATTTCACTACATTCGTGAACAGGTCTTGAACCACCAAATTCAGCTCCAGTACTACCCTACTAATTTTCAGGTTGCAGATATTCTCACCAAGCCTCTCGGCAAAGTGAAGTTTGATTTTTTTAGGGGGTGCATTTGTAAGAGCAATGCATTAAGGGGGGGAATGTTAGTGCATTTTTTTAATACATTGTGCATTAGTTTAATACATGACAGTTACAGACATTTACAACTGTCCTCCTTCCTCTTCTCTCCTCCCGTAGCCTTTATAAGGCTCTTCTCTTTTGATTGTAAAATGCACGCATTGAATAAAATCTTTCTTATCTCTTGCTCCTGCTATCATAAAATTCATACTTAGAAAACCATTTTACTTCGAAACTTGATGAAAAAATGACAATTTCACATTTTTGTAAAATCTTTTGTGGTAAGGATTTATGAGCCGGCTATGATTTTTCTATAGAATTTGTATTTATTTTTATTTGATGTGTATAGCTTACAAATTTGGGGGTTTTGATAAAAATACACACATATTTTTTCTTTCAATGGCTACAACTTTTATTTTGATTTGCACATTTAAAGGTTTTTTAAAGATCTTAAAAATTGCACTTCTGGAAACATTATATTGAAAATTTGTACTCTTTGAAGATGTATGAGGGTTTGTGCTCTATAAATTTTTTAATTGATAACTCTGCAATCCTTTTCTGTAGATGCATTTCATGATAAGAAGAAAGAAAACTAGCTATAATTTTTTTAAACTCTCTTTTCTTGTTGTTGAACATGAATGAGAGAATTTGAATAAGAATCTCCACTTACTTATCATGTTTCACACTTAAAATATTTTCATTTTATGTATCATGAATGTGATTCTCCTTCATTGTTGCAATACTTATTCATTAAGCTTTAAAAATATGTGAAAAAGTACTCTTAAATGATGCATACACAACTGAAAGTGAATGATACTCAAATCTGATATGTGCTCTATTTTTCTCATTATCTTGTTGTAATGCTTTCCATGCACAACTGTTAAAGAGAAAGTGTAATCATTTGTGCAATTTTTTTCCTGTAGATGAATTTTTTAAGAGTGTTGAAACAAATATTTCCTTCTTCCAACACTTTATTTTCTGAAAATTCTTCATTAGTGAAAGAATGCACATACATTTGAAGCTAAAAATATAACGAATCTTAAGGAACCTTGAACTCTAACACAAATTACTTTCCTCTCTTATAGGCTAGTATCGGTCCCCTTCTCTTCCTTATGTTTTTAGTTTCAAATATATTTGTATTCTTTGCTTCCATAGTTATATCACATGGATTGTGTGGGGAAAATTGTACAATTTTTCATTATGAATATACACAATTGTTTAATACAATGAGTTCTTTGCTGCTTATTTTACATTGTTTTTAATTGCATAACTAGATGAACATCTGAAAAATCAATTTTTTAATACAATTGCATATAATCAAATAGAATTAATAATAAATTTATCGTACCTTTTCCAATCATTTGAAACTAAGAACTGAAATAATAAATGAATGATCAGCCGTAAGCTACAACTTTCTTACATTCCCAACAATTTTTTAAATTTGAAACATGATTCCTTGTTGGCTCTAGTGTGTATGTTTTTTATATTTTATGTCATTCTCATCTCCATCAAGACCCTACAACAGTTCATAATAGATGATGCATGATTTTGGTGAAGACGAAAAAATTAGAATGACATCCTATATGGAGAATGGGACTTCTAAAAAATGATTCTTTATCGCTCAATGCCTATTTATTTCCTACTCATCTTTTGAAAATGAGTAATCTGAAAAACATTTGTACCCCTCCACTATGATGACCAAAAATGGTCAACCTATTTGGCAACTTTGATGGATTAATTTTCTATTAATCGGACAAAACATTCTAATTTACTGTCTCCTAGCCAGAAAAATAAATCTCAAATGTCTACATAAGCTTGACCAAGAATACACAAATCCAAAAAGTTCTCCACAAGACTGAAAATATTTCGCACTTACTAAAAACCAGCACTAACAACATGTGCAAAAATGCACTTGGAGGAAAGATACAATTCCTAACAAGGTTATCCAACAAGAGGGCAGCCACTTATTAAAAGAAAAACAACATTGGTGTGCGTAAGCACTTGGAGGAAAAGAAAAACTACAACTAACCTATCCTAACTAAAGAAATGAGAAGCTAAAAAAAGACTGATACATTAAGGGAGAAATAGCTTCGCTTTCTTACACATTGAGACCATATAACTAATTTGGTACTAAACATGTTCTTTAATGAAAGTTGAAAACTATTTAAAATTTTATTTCTATCCCTATTCCTCATACTATCAGATGAGGAAAGAAATAATACCTCTTTTTACTTGCTCTATATCTAGATTTGAGAGTCATTGTTGCAAACCTTTGGCAACTTTTAGCCCATCCTCATGCTCTAGATTGAGCATGACTTGCAGAAACTCTAGATTTGATCCCAAATTAGCCAAATATCTAATTGGACATGGCCCGATCCTTTGAGTTTTCCCATCTTCTTTGTATCTAATTCCAATATTGGGTCTGGTAGACAAATTTTCTTCATTCTTGAGCATGTTTGGGAGCTGATGAGAAATCTATTCTACTTCTTCAGATAACTCTATCTCTTCCATGATGATTGGTTCTACAATGATGTCATCATCTCCTTCCTCATTCTCATCCATGATGAAGTTTAATAGATTGAAAACTCATCCTTTTGCTCCTTATGAAGATTGATCTGGGAAGCATGGTTTTCTTTGATGTCCTACTCCATTGTAGGTTCATCAATAAAATTAGGTTCAATAAAATATAAAGGGGAATAAGAATCTGAATTTCAATTTTCAAAAGATAGAAAGCTTCATCCCAAGTCCTTTGGAAGTGATTTTTTATCCTTCGTTGCTTTTTTTATGAAGACAAATCGACAACCTCTTCTTTTTTCTTTGAACACACATCTTCCTCTTTAAGTATGGTATCAACATGTACACTGCACTCAGAATGGAGAGATTTTTGATCATCCTCGTTTGTTTTCTATGAAAATACATCTTCCTCTTTCAGATCTTTAATCCCAACCTCTGCTAATAGTTTAACCAGTTGTGGCTAATAGTGGAAGGATAAGCCTTATGAAAGCTCAGAATTTTAAAATTAGGCTAAGATGATTGATAAGGAATGGGCATTGGATACTAATAGGAAAAGGTAACTGGGAACAACCCATTGACAGGGTTCCTCCACTTTATGCTTATTAGCTTCTAATTCCTGGAAATACGTTCCTTAATAGCTTGTAACATCTGCTCCATTACAAAAACTTAGAAACAACCCCTAAATAATACAAATACACTCTAAATTTTAAAAACTATAGACTATTATCAATCATTGTAAGCAAATAATATTTTAAATAAATCTTGCTTATTCTTTCTCTTTCTTGTTCTCTTTGTTAACTTTCTTCAAGTATGAATATTGAATGCGATATGGAATGAAGCTATAGAGTCATTTTATAACTTAGATTGTCATTTTTTACAGTTAAGGTTTGGTTCTTATGTTTGGTTTTTGTTGTTATTACTTTATAATTAAAAAAACAATTGAAAAAAAATTAAAAGAAAAAAGGTTTTAAGTATGATGTTACATCGAAGACTTCCCGATGTCCCCCTCGAGTCCCAAACATCCCCGGGATGTTTCCTTTGCAATTTCACAATTTGGAAATGTGGAGGAAATGTTTTGGCATCCTCGAAACATTTGGGACCCCTCAGATTTGAGGGGACGCGTCCCTACGTAACAATGACTAAAACTATTTTTAGATAGCCTACAATTCACCGCAAATTACAACTTGAACAAACTTAACATTGTTATGCTCTTTGACCTAGTTTGCAATTCATGTACAATTTCTAGTATAATAGCACTTGGTTGTTCTTGGCAATGTGTAAGTGATTTAAATTCCTTTCACTTAGTTTTCCCTTTTCACGTCATTTTCGATATTCTAGTCTCTCCTCAAGCCTAAAAACTACTTCCTCAAACTATGCTTTAACAGATTTTCAAATCTTCATTGCCGGTTTGAGAGCTACATTTTTGAACTCATATTCATAAGACCTACGATGGCTAGACTCTAACAAAGAGAATGATTTAGATCTGTTGTATAAGATGGGTGAAAGACTTCTACAGTACGGAATACGCCCTTAATTATGCTCAAATTTTAGGTTATCTCAAACAACATCTGTTTTGATCTGTTTCACAGCAGAATAGCCGAATGATACTGTTCTCAATGCTCATACAAAGATCATACACTACAGTAACAGAAATCATTAATGCAGACACGCTAAACCAGAAATATACCTACAGTCATATGGGCACCAATAAGGGCTTAGCCAAGGAAAAGAAAAATAAACAATAGTTGATGTTTATGTCGTCACAAAGGGCTTAGGCAATCTTTCAAGGGTATATGATGTAGGAAAATATTTGTATATTTCGATTTCATATCTTTACCAGATAGAATATGATTGCAACCATAATTTCAGGGGCTGAATGAAGAGCTATTCTTCATATCTTATACAATTATCAGTGAGGGCTACTTGTAATGATTAGGGCTATTTAGACAAATTCCTAAAAAACGTCCCCTCTCATATCTATAATTTATTTTACAACTGGCTGTAACAGACATGGTTGATTAGACACAGAAGTTCTACAATCATAAATATCACAGATCCAGAATGGGACATTACCATACAAATCCTAGTAAAATGATTGAAACTACGAACTATTCAAAACACAACATATCCAATTAAAATAATCAACTCTTGTATAAATCTTAATAAACATTTGAAAACCCGGAATGAAAAAGACTTATATACGCACCAGTCATAACAGATTTTGTCGAAGCAACATGCATGATAGATGAAGTCGGATTGGGAAGCAAGTTTCGATTGACATCATCTTCTATAACTATCTTAAATATAACCTGAATGGGAGGAATGGATCTCACTTTGAAATGCTTTTCTTCCACAATCTCTCCACTTTATCAGAAACAATACACCCTCTGAAGCAGCATACATGGTAGGAACACTTTCTTGCAGGAATGCAGGACACTTCCTTTTTAAAAAAACAAAAGAATCTTTGCATATCTTGCCCATCAATGGTACACTCAAGCTTACCACGTTTAAAACACGCCAAAGGAAAGTGATCCTTCCGTGGCCCAAGTGGCTGTATTTAAACAGTAATGAACCACAGTTTAGTAATTATAGGTGCAGCAATCCTCAAGGTACAGGCAAATGGAAATCGAGCCATACCTATGTCCCTAAATTATTGAACACGCGGAAACTGTTACAAATATTTTGCAGAAATAAAGAGATCTTCAAGAAGACAGATGTGACATTAAAGTGATGTGATGGGACGGTTTTTCGTAGGAAAACACCAACCAACAAGTATTTGAGAGATACTTCAAATTTTATGGTACGCATGTCCACATAATTGTGTAATCGGTGTCACACAAGTAGTATATTATTATTTTTAATTACATTTAGTGGAGAATAATTTTTTTTTAAATTATTGAAAAAGGGCACTTTCATTTATATGAAAAAATATAGTACAATAGAACCCCACTATGGGAGGGGAGCCACTCATGGTGCACCCAAACTTCGGGACACTATATTGAACATGAAAAAAAACTAGGTAATCACAAAAATCTGTCGAAAGAAGTGCGTGAGAATTCTCTACAGTCTCATCTCCTTTTCCAACAAACTTGACACGTAACCCGCCGTCCATAACAGCTGGAGTGTGAGGTGTCACAATATTCACGTTTTCACGGTGTGGACCAATACATGTTAATGTTAAACCCCACCTATTACTATTTTCGCTGCCACCTATTAGTTAATATTCCGTTATTTACGAGGATGGCCAAATCTAAGAGAAGGGATATGGTATTAATAAAAATCCTGAATGTCGTGTCGTGGCAATAGAGCAGTTGATATTTTCATGGCATGCATATTGATTTAATGGTATTCAATGCACCAACAACTCGATATTGATGCTGTCCATACGGTTCTAAAATCCGTCACCGCCATCCAGCTCTGGTATTAGTTTCCCTCTCGAACCTCCGCAGAATGCTGCGACTTTGTGGAGCAAAACGGATCTGGTTACAGTTTTGGCCTGATAATTTTGTTCTCAGTTGTATCTCCTGAACACCTCTGCGTTGGGAGCTAGTCATACTTAGCAGTGTATTGCCTAGCTATTCGTTATAACAACAGATGCAGAGAGTGGAAGGTACTTCTGATTTCTTTCTTCAGCAATAATATTGATTTCTTCCTTCGTTCTATACATTGTTTTGTTCTTAGTCATTTAGTTCTTTTATGGTAACGAAAACTTAGTCGTTTAAATGTGAAGTTTGGAAAATTGTTCATATTTGAAGCTAATCAAGGGTTTAAAAAACTGATTTGTATAATTTGGTGCTTTTACATATTAAAAACTGATAGTATTTTTTGTACATTTCTTGCAGTGGTGGGGAGGAGCTTGTTGGATTGACTCAGAATGGAAGTGTAGATGTCGAGCATGATTTCAATTATGTTTATCAACACATCAAACAAGTTTGGAAATTGTTTGATTCTCTTTGAATATTTATAGTCCATACGGTTCTAATAGGTGAGGTTTTTACCCTCACTGAGGCAGTGATAGAAACTATTACATATTTTTCTTTTTTTACTGGTAGATTGTGTTATATGTCTTCCAAGTTATGTGATTCCTTTTTTCAAAGATTTAAACTCCTATTGTTTCTTAAAATTACATTATACTAAACATTAAAAGAAGCGCGTGAGAATTGTATCATTTTACTTGTTGAATTAATATAAGATCTCATTCATAAAAGGAAAATACCAACAATTAGTAAACATTGTAAAACACTATAAAAAAACACCTGGGCAACAATACTTTCTATTGAAGGGCACATTCGATTATGCTCAAGTGAGTGTGCTCAAAGTGTGATTTTTACTCTCATATGGGGATACTTACATGAGCAACAATAAAATCCCCCAAATAATTGAAAGGACCAGACGTCCTGCTTTTTATTATTTCCTTGTACATGGACATTTCCATTCTTGTATCTATGTAACGTTAAGGACGTACTGAGATCCAAAGTAACGTCAGCCCGGCCATATAAGTATTTATATATATTTATGTTTATTACCCAAAGAATAAGGTTAGTGTCCATTGTATGGGAGGGGAGCTAGTCATGGTGCACCCAAACTTTGGGACACTATACTGAACATTAAAAAAAACTAGGTAATCACAAAAAACTGTCAAAAGAAGTGCGTGAGAATTCTCTACAGCCCCATCTCCTTTGCTAACAAATTTAACCTTACGTTGAATCTCAGTACGTCCTTAACCTTACTGTTTTGGCCTGATAATTTTGTTCTCAGTCGTTTATACTGACCACCTCTACATTGGGAGCTAGTCATACTTAGCAGTGTATTGCCTAGCTATTCGTTATAACAGCAGATGTAGAGAGTGGAAGGTACTTTTGATTTCTTTCTTCAGCAATAATATTGATTTCTTCCTTCGTTCTGTACATTGTTCTGTTCTTGGTCATTTATCTCTTTTATGGTAACGAAAACTTAATCATTTAAATGTGAAATTTGGAAAATTGTTCATATTTGAAGCTAATCAAGGGTTTAGGATCCTTGAGCAATAAATGAAATGGAGGTGATTGATTCAAACAACACTAGTATGAGATCGATTTATAATCAGATAGGATTTATAAATGAATCTATTTCAATCATAGTTGATGAAAGCCTTCGTATGTTACAAGAAAGTCCAAGAGGCTGATTTGTCAATACCAATGGTAACCCCTATTGTTAATAACTAATTTGTATAATTTTGTGATTTTACATATTAAAAACTGATAGTATAATTTGTACATGGCTTGCAGTGGTGTTGTTATGCTTGTCGGAGTGACTCAGAATGGAAGTGCAGATGCTTGTTGTTATCAAAACATTTTTTAGTTTGGAAATTGTTTGATTCTCTTTGAATATCTACAGTCCATACGGTTCTAATAGGTGAGTTTTTTACCCTCATTGAGGTAGTGATAGAAACTATTACATATTTTTCTTTTCTACTCGTAGATTGTGTTATTGGCTTCTGGCTGTTACATTAATGTCATTTACTATTTTTTGTTACTCAATGTAATTTTCAGAAACAATAGGACTTTAAATCTCTGAAAAAAGGTCTCACATAACTTGGAAGACATATATTCATTCAGTAAACATTTCCATTGTCCATTACAAAAACATGGCCAAACAATATACTTGGGCCATATAACTACTATTACTATATTGTAGTTTTCAAAATCGAAAGGCCAATTCCCCACATCAAAAATTCAGCCCTCACAAATAAATATTTACTTTTGATAATATCATTTCCAAAATCTGAGGAAGGGTGGTGTTGAATCTGCAGTTGAGGTTGAATCTGGGGTGTTACTTTGCAATTGCCTCCCCATGTTGACATCCCTCAAAGGCATAGTTAATGGATCAGAACTTGGAGAAGCATTCACTCCAACTACAAAATTATGTGTTGAAACTGATAAAGGGCAATGTATGCCCATTAATTCTCTTAACATTGGGTGTTGATCAGAAAAAGGATTAATTGGACTACACAATCTCCTTTTCCTTTCTAACTCTCTTCTTTCCTTCTCGAACTCCTTCTCCTTTATCTCTTGATCCCTTTGAATCCTTTCCTATTCCTTTCTCTGTTCCCTTTCTTGCCTTTGAATCAACTTTTGGTGCTCCTTTGTTTTCCTTCTATATTCTTTTTCAATCTTTTCCCGCTCCTTCCTTTCCCTTTCAACAATTCATTCAGCCTTCTTCTCCTAGATTTGTTCCTTTTTTATTTGCTTCAATTCATCTATTTCTTTTTTTCTGTTCTCTTTCTCAACCAGAAGCTCCATGTACTGATCTATGGTGATTAGTAGAGATTCCCTACTCAATCTTATACCTGACGCACTATTTGACCTTGATGATTCTCTAACCTTTTCCACAGGGAGTTTCAAGAATCTACCAAGAGTTTTTTGTCCTTGGTTTGCCTCACAAGTTTAGTTTGAATCTGCCCCTAATACCCCTGCTGCCTCTAACTGTGAATCTACATCATTTTCTTCAGCTTGACTGCCAACATAGTAGTGCACCAAATATGAGTCATGAAGTAGTGTTGGATGAGTGGGTAAAGAGAGGCTGGCCTCTTCATTATTGAAGTTCAAGTTTACACCAAGATTAAGAGCTACTTCTTTCATCCAATCGGGAGGGCTATCTTCTATGGGCAAAGATAGTGATTCATCAATTTGATTAATTATTTTTGGAGTTTCCAATTGTTGAGAAAAACATTCATTTATATTTATCTCCTTCTTCTGAGGTTCTGATTCTTTCTCCAATTGTGTGTTAGGCACGATTTGAACATCTTCACTTTTCTCTAAATCAACCCTAGATAGATGAAGCATATTTTCTGTTGCACTAGCATCATCTTGAAAAGATGTGTCAAATGTTCTGCTTGGTCCCATGTCTTCATCCAAGGCATTGCAATTAAGAGGCCATATCCCTGTTCTTTTGAATCCTGATTTAATGTTGCTAGGTGTAAGATCCATTTTGAATGCTTTTCTCCCTAACTCAGCTAATTCAGCCCTTTTCACATCTATCCCATGGTTTACAACTATCCATTTGCGCCTCTCCTCCTTGAAGTATGTTTTGAATGGAGTAAATACACTCACATCCAATGGCTGTAATTTATGAGAGGTGTGTGCAGGAAATGTTAACAAATCAATCCCCAAACTCCTAGCTTCTTGAATTGTCCCCAAAGCAACATGTGAACCATGACCATCAAAAATTAGTAAATTCCTATTGGTAGGAGACACTCCACCAGGTATAGATGATTCAAAGTGATGTAACCAGTTCATGAATAAATCTTTTGTTATCCATGCATGTGATTGTGTTGCCATGTAAGGTCTAGGCTCACAACCTGCAATATAATTTTATAAATGGCTCTTCCCTTTAAAAAGATAGAATCCTGGAATGCTTTGTCCAACATCATTTACACAACACAATATGGTAATCCATTCTCTACTTTTTGGGATGATATATGGCACACTCCTACTACCCCTTTTAGCAAGAACTCTCATATTGTAGTTCCTTCCAGCTTGTAATCCAGTTTCATCACAATTCCATATTCGGTTTGGTCCATATGGGTTGGCCTCATAAGCCTTAGACAAATTAATGTAGAAGGAACTGACAATTGATGGCCTCAAACACACTGCTCGATCCTTATCAAGGCCTTTAGTTGTCCTTAATGTTAGATCCGGGTGTCTTTTTTTAAAACCTACCCACCGTGACTTACTCGAAAAACCATCCGTGAATGGGTTAGACCTTGTTTCGAAGATTTGTGCCACACATGTCTTAAGTTGTATAATTTGTAACCCATGTCCCATGTCAGCCATTTCATGACACCAACTCACTATCTCCATCTCTTCTTCATCTGTTAGAATTGTTTGTGGACCCTTTCTTTTTGTGGTGGTAATGCCCATCAGCCAAGAAGTAAGGGTGGTCGCTGGTATACCCCATTTTTTTATAGCAGCACGTGTAGAGTATCCATAATCTTCAACATATTTCATGGCATTATTCATATCAAACTTGTTCCAATCAGATCTTGGATTTGAAACTTTTTGTGTTGAAGGTCTCACTCTTATTGCTTGGACATTTACTTCTTCATGTGGTGTGTCATTGACATCTTGAGGTGGGGTATTGATAGCCTCTTCTTCATGTTCTTCACTTGGCAGAAATCTTGCTCCCCTAATTTTGGCACATGCAGGTCTTACTCTTTTTGGAAGCTACCTTCTCCTCATGATGTCAATAAAAACTTGCTAAGATAGATAAATTTACCAAACCAATGTAACTTACAACAATGAGATTATTAGAATATTGAATCAACTAACGTAAAAGAAGTGCAGCCATTTGATGTGAGTGCCTATGTTCTGAGCAATGGATACTTCAAAGATCAAAGGTGAAAATGTGTCTAGTACAGAGGATGGCAATTTTGTCAAAATAAATAGAAATTTGAAATTATGACCAAATATACATCTACATGAAAAGGTAGCATGCAATATATTTGTATGCTTCCTTTTAATGTAGATGAATATTCACAAGTAATTCCGAGCTAAATTAATGAAACCTGTAGATGTATGTGTACATGTAGATTTATATTTACAAGTAATTCCAGGATAAATTGAAGAAATATGTATATGTATACTTACAAGTAATTACATGTTAGATGTACATTTTATGCTGCCTTTTCATGTAGTTGTATATTTTATGCTTCATTTTCATGTAACTGTATATTTAATGCTGCTTTTTCCTGTCGTTGTATATTCTGTAGATGTATATTTACATTCAGATGTGTATTATGTAGATGTATCTTTACAAGTACATGTATATTTCGTATATATCTATTTGTAAATATAGAGCCTTTCATTAATTTAGCCTAGAATTTCTTGTAAATATATTTCTACAGAACATGCATCTACTTGTAAATATGAATTACAGATTTCATTAATTTAGTCTGGAATTACTTGTAAATATACATTACAGATTTTATTAATTTAGCCTACAAATACTTTTAAATATACACGTACACATTTCATTAATTTAGCCTAGAACTACTTGTAAATATACATCTACAAATTTAAGAGCAGTTAGCCTAGAATTACTTGTTAATATACATCTACATGAAAAGGCAGCATAAAGTATGCACCAGGAAGTATGCACGGTGGGTTACATGTCAGATTTGTTTGCAAATTAGATTAGGCTGTAGAGAATTCTCAAGCACTTCTTTTGACATATTTTTGGGATTACCATGTTTTTTATTGGCTCCCCTCCCATATGTAGATTGACAAAAAAAAAATTACAATTAAATGAATGTGCATCAATAAAATAGCAGAGTTAAGAACATACTATGTGGCACAATGATGTGGAATAACAGTTGATCATGGCAACTTGGAACTGTAATTGTCATGCACTAGCAAAATAATACTCACTAAATAAAATTTCATAGCAGTTGAGGAACTGGATTTATAGGAGATATGAAAAGTGTTGTAGCTGATTGATCCTTGTGCTTTTTTTTTATTGGGTAAAATTGGTTGATCCTTGTGCTTGTTTTTGATTGGGTGAAATTGATAGGGGTGGATCAAGATTTATGATATTTTATTTCAATACTCATATTTGAAGTTCAATTTGATTTGATTTCTCATTTCAATTCAATCTTTGTTTCTTGAGCCTCACATTTGTTGAAAATATGTAGGTACATCATTTATGGGAGTAGCTGGTATAGAAAATGGCGAGAAAGCTAATGCTTAAAAGACAACTTGTATTTGAAAATGGTGCACTTTGGACTTATGCTTGTGAGAACCTGCCCCAAAGTTTGTGTATGACAAGACCTTTTACACTGTAAAATGGGAACTTAAATTATATGAAAAGTGACATAAAATTGATATGATGATGTGGTATCAGTTTTGTATAGGGATGAAATACAATTATATATCCTTGTATTAAATACATGTTGAAATTAAATTTGGCAAACATGGAAGTATAATATATGTTATTTAATGTTTATAAATGATATCAAGTATTCTATTATTGATAGATTCATGGTTGTACATGAAAAGTGATAGACACATTAGTTTTGAAGAGTGTTTGTACATTTATAGGATAGTATTCATTCAATTATTAATATTTTACTATGTAAAAACTGGAGTCAAAAATGTCAACTACCCTCACCACTATTGGGTAATGCACCATCATTGGCTCCTCTCCCCTATTTGAACTTTAGTTTTATGCTTCAAAGTGCTTGCAGCCATTCATGTTTATTAGCTGGCCCGCTATAATGTTATAATGTTGTGTGTATGGTAGGTTTGAATCACTTAAATATTCAATTTGTATTTGATTTAAATTTTTAAATTGTAGCAATTAAAGTTATATACATGAAGTTAATTCCACACACATTATTTTGTTTCTTAATTAATTAATTACTATTGAAATAACAAAATAACTTTAAAATATCCCAAATAACTTAATTAATTAATGATTAGTGTTTATGTAAATTATTGTGGTATATTACATAATAGATTGGTGACATAATTTTTTTGAAATATGGGTAGTTAGGCTCTTTCTCATCTAGTAAGCTTCACACCATATACTATAATTATAAGCTCCCTCTTTACAAAACATTTATAACTCTTAAAGATTCATATGAGATAGGTGGCTACAAGAAAATATGAATTGATATTATGGCAAAAATATTATCCACTTATTATTTTAGTGTCATAATATTAAAATTTACCCACAAGTTTCTATCAATAACAAGAGTTAAAAGAATAAAAGTTGGCTAAATTTTGCGTACTTTTGGGTGAACTTATGTCATTTATGAACTATGTTGGTTTGGAATAAACAAGGCAAGGCAGTGGGAGTTTGGAGTTATGCTAAGTTTTTTAAAATTTATCACATCCATATGGTTTGGAAATCTTAAGCCTTGTCTATTCATTTTCTTGCAAGTCAGTGGAGGTTATACTCCACTGTGCCTTTATGGATGTTATGATTCTTTACAAAACATTCAACATCAAAATGGTTGTACTTTAACATATGGGCCTTGGCTATATTATTCACAAATAGGATTATTGAGCATCCTGGGAAGATTTGATACGATAAAGACTCCCCCATGAGTGATTACAGAAATACTAAATTGACTATTTATAAACAGTGATCAAAATAAGTTGACAAATATTTGTAAAAGTATATTTATTTGAAGATGTATATTTACATATCTTGTCAATTTCTACAAGTAAAAATTGAGATATACATGAAAATCAGCTTATGTATCACTCAGGATATGAACGATACTCACTTCCAAAACATTGGGACAGGGTTGCTGAGCAGTTGAGGAGGTACTTCACACTTCAACGAAGCTATAAAGTGATCTATGGACCTTAAAATTTTATTCTTGTGCATCTTTGACATGATCAGAAGGTAAAATTTGTGAATTTTCTATTTCAATTGCTTTAGAAGTCCATTAAAATGGCTATAGAAGATGATGGTCATTTCTGACACCAAGGCCTTTTGTATTTACTCTTTAAAATGGAAGATCCCGCAAAAGAAATATCATGCTTCCCCTTTAAGACAGGCAAGCAGTGTCATGTCCCCCCTCCTCTTCCACAACCAGTTCCCTATATCTGTCATCGCCGCCTTGGTCTTCCTTTTGACTCTGATTCAGACATCATGATCATTAGCCCCCGTTATTTCACTCTTAGGTCACCCTCATCTTCGTTGGCAGCTCTTAACCCTCTGGACACCTCAGAGCACTCTCCTAAGGTCTCTGAATTGCTTTCAGACCTAACATCTACTTCCTCTCGACCTCTTTTTGATGCTTCTATGGCTACTCCACTAATATTGTAATGGCTACAACCGTCTCAATTCAGTTTATCATGGAAGCATGTGTGACTACCCTCCCACCTTTTTGCATGGAAGTTAGCATGGACTCGGAAAGTGCAGATGTGTTGCAAGATCTCTCCTTGGTTTACCCTCATTCTCTTCTATCAAATAAAATCATCTCCCCCACTGTAGCTTTGGAACATAAGTAGAATTTAGAGAAAATATCTCCTGATCCGTATGAAGCCATCAAAGATTATGTTTCACTCATTATCTGCTATAAAGGAATGGAAAAGTCACATGGTCATGACCTGGATGAAAATCAACAAAGACTTCCTGGAACACATTAAGTTATTGGATGTGTTGGTTCAAGATAGGCCTAATGCCAATGCTAAGGATGAAGCAACTACTCTCATGAATATCCATATAATGTAATTTTTCTTTGTCTAGTTTGGGACTTTTTGGTTTTTTTTGTTCCATACAGGAATTTTCTCTTCTTGTTTCACTATAATACCTGTCCATGAGGGATTTTTGGTGTAATTATGCGAGTCATTTGGAAAAACCTCCTTTTACTCTAATTCCAAATATTTTTATGTTTTGACATATCGTAGTCGCGGCTAAGCTCCTAATATGTTAATGAGTTTTCTTACATCCTTAAGATTGCTAGGCTCAAAATTTTAGGTCTTGGTATAACTTAACAGCTTCTCAGATGAGAGTATCCGACTTTATTTTGATAAAACCTAGTGAGCACCAAGCTCCAAAAATTTATGGTGTGGCATAACGTACCATTGTCTAATTTTAAAATGTAATTTTCTTACTAGTTTTGTTGTAGCGAAAACTAAACTCATAATATTATATTGTGGGTTTAGCACTAGAAAATTTATTAATATTTACCTCTAATTTTATAGATATTTTAAAATATATTAATTATGAATTATTAAACCATAGTGATGAAATCACCAAATAACATGTTGCGGAAAAATCTAACGGTCATGAAGATCAAAATAATATATTGTTCAAGTACCTAACGACTGCTAACCTCAAACTATGTTGATTCAAATTTGCTAAATCCTAGTCACTATTAAGATCCAAATATTATGTTTTGGCGTAACCCATTGGAAGCCAAGCTAATAATATCTTATTTGTTTTATTTAAACCTACTGAGTGTTAATCACCAAATATTATGTTGTGTCATAATCTAGCGGATGCTAAGCTCAAAATAGCATTCAGCAACATGTAAAATGATAACAACCACTATGCTTGAAATAATATATTGTGGAAGTACCTAGTCTCTGCTTAGTTCAAAATATGTTAATTTAATTTGTTCAATCCTATCGACCGTAACCTCCATATATAATTTTGTTATTTAAACTAGTGTCAGCTAAGTTAGAAATATCTTCCTGTAATTTGTTAATTGCTATAAAATATCATAACTATGAATTATTGAACCCTAGCGAGTTCAATCTCCAAATAATATGTTGTGGCAAAGGCTACCGAATGCTAAGCTCAAATTATTTGAAACCACAAGAAGTATCCAAATATTATGGGGTAGCATAACCTAGTGAGCACTAGGATTGAAATATCTTAATTCCAAATTTTAAATACATACAAAAAATTTAACTAATTTATACTGGTCTTGATTGCTATAAGGATATCCAAAGTCAATGTCTTTCTTTTGTTTGTTAAATATCACTGATTTTTTACCTCAAAAATATTTATATTCTTAAGTTCTATCTTTCTTTTATTGAAATCTAGAGACTGCTAAGATCCTAATATTATGTTGTGGCATAATCTATTGGCCACTATGTTGAAAATATCTTAATTTAATTTATCAAATTCTAACCACCGATAGGCTACAAATATTTTCTGATGGCATAAACTAGCAGAAACTATGCTTGAAATATCTTAATTTGAAATCTTAATATCATACTATAAAGTCTTAATAGATTATACAGATCTTTGTTGCTATACATTTCTCCAAAGTTAATGTGGTTGATTAACTTAGAGGTTGTTAAACTCAAAACAACTTACTTAATTTTTCATAATGTAGCGACTTATAATAGGATATGGCATCTGTGGCTTTAATGGTCATTTATGAAATCGATAGTTTGCATTCATGTGATAGACAAAATCGATTAAGGGTTATATGCATGCGACATGTATGATTGTGTTGGACATTTAAAATTCTTAATGAGAAGCATGATATTTATGATAATGATATCTAATCGATGATCTTCTGTACTGTCACACTTACCTCCTTTTGTAAGTTGTGTGATTTTGGCTTTATATCTTTGGGCCAGCTGGACATTTCACTACCCCTTTCCAATTTTCATCTTTAGGTGTCATGTTTCCTATCTCTCTACAATGGTGATAAGGGTGTTGGTGGTTTCTTTGGTAGCATAGAGTTTGGTCCTAATAGGAAGAGGCAAAGAGTTATGACAAGAAACAACATCGGGGAATCATTTACTTCTTAGATGGACAAGAAAATTCAGAACGCAACTATGCGTAATTGGCTCAAGAAGGTATAGTTGGTCACAGAGAGATTCAAAGAAGAAGATGACGGTGATATTTATGAGAGCATGCATAAGGTATTTTTTTACCAAACCAGTCCAAAGGGCGAAGCAACATTTTTGACATGACTTAAGGGTTAAATTCGAAAAAGATATTGTCCAAATCTTCAGGGTAGTTTATCTTGCATAAGGAGAATGATAAGTTTGAAGAGCATATAGTCATTCTTTAGTATCATGTTCATTCCTTGACACGGAGGATGTAGGTGATTACGTGTGGTCTGGAGGTAGCTGCGGAAAATTAGGGTATAGAAATCCCATCTTGTGCTAATTTGAAAATGTCAGAATGTTGTGTTGATTCTTCCTCCTCCTCTGATCTGAGTAAAGGGGACACAGATGTAGAGATCATCAATGAGGTGGATCTGAGAGGCTGAACGACCAAATATTTCCTTAATGAATTTGTCTTTAGTTTTTTATTAAGGTCGGAATGGCTGTCTGTATAGTGAAGTGTATAGATATAGGAAGTATTTGTGGGTGAAGTGAAGCTAATTACAACTCTTCCCCATATTTTGGCATATATTTAGTAAGATAAGTTTCTTATAATCATCATGGGATTCCATTGCTAGAAGACTTATCATGGACTAGTTCCTCATATACCTTTTTTCAAGACTTATCATCGAAATATCCTAGTTTAAAATATTAAAATCATAGAATGAATTCATCAAATTCTTATATATATCTTTTTTGTGATACATATAATGTATGTGATACATAAGCTAGCGAATTGAGTACCCAAATACTATATTATGGCATAACCTAGTGGCTTTTAAGCTCTTACTACCTCAATTTAGTTTTGAAATCCTAACTAATGTTAGGTTCCAATGATTATGTGGTAGCATAACCTAGCAGGCGCTAAGCTAAAAATATCTTAAATTAAAATAATAGGTTGTGGAATAACCCAACGGTCGTTAAGCTCTTAATACCAGTATTCACTAAGATCATATTATTATGGTACATAACCTACCGGTTACTATGTTTATAATATCTTACTTTCTTTTTCTAAAACCTGGACACTTCTAAGATCCAAATATAAAGTTATGTCATAAGCTAGTGGCCGCTAAGGTCTTAATACCTCAATTTACTTTTAAAATCCTTACTATTGTTAGGTTTCAAAGATTATATTGTAGCGTAACCTAGCGGGCTGTAAGATCAAAATATCTTAATTTAAAATAGCATATCATGTTTGTGATGCCTAACTTAATGAATTGATTACCCAAATAATATGTTGTGGAATAACCTAGTGGCCGCTAAGCTCTTAATACCAGTATTCACTTAGATCGTATTATTATGTTGCATTTAACCTACCCACTACTATGCTTATAGTATGTTACTTTCTTTTACTGAAACCTAGAGACTTATACGATCCAAATGTTATGTTGTGTCATAAGTTACCAGATGCTAAGCTCACAATATAATTAGGTAACTAGATAGATTATAGCACCCACTAAGCTCAAAATATTATACTGTGGAAGTACCTAGTGCTCACTTAGCTGAAACTATTTTAATTTAATTTGTTTAATCCAACCCACTGTAAGTTCTTAATACTATACAATGTGATATACTCAATGAATCCTGACAACTGCTAATTTATTCTTAGCCATAAAGAAAATGATCACTTGACCCAAAAAAGTGTGTTGCCTAAAAATAACAAAGCATATTTAACACGAGAGAAATAACAAATCAATCGCTTGACCTAAAAAAGTGTGTTGCCTACAACAAAATTCACCTATCCTTGAGTCTACAAAGGTAAACAAATACTTCATCCAAATAAGAACTATAGTCTAGTTTTCACTAGTGTAGGAAACATTTTTCATTTAGATGGTACTCAAAAAGGATTTTATATAAATGATATAAAAATAAATATGGAATTTATGTAATAGTATACGTATAGACTTGGACTTGTTGTACGCTAGTGGCCACTAATCTATACTTAGAGGTTGAATATTTTTACATTTAGGACAAGAAAAGAAACCTGGACTAGTGACCAAGAAGTTATACTATAAGTTTTTAAATAGTATGTGATCTACTCGTTCCACCCTAGTGATCGTTAAGCTATTCCTAAAGGTAAATATATCATGTTCATAAATGTTATACATCTGAATTCTTAACGTTTTCAAGAAATCATATTGAAAAGCTATTAAAGATTTTAAAAAATATAGCATTTATAAAATGGAAACATAAATATATGTGTAAAATCGTATCTTTAATATGTTATATAGGTAAACATATAGTTTTATCTAGTTCTTAAAAGATTCTTGCAGAATTATTTTACAGTTATGAAATCATATGGAAACTCAGAATTACGTCTGATAATCTATAAAACAAGTTTTTACATACGACACCATCTACTCATTGCATCATAGTGTTTGGTAATCTATTCTTAAAGTTAACTATATCATGTTCATAATGAAGTTGTTTTGTAAATCTAAATTGTTAATCTATGTGAATATAACAGCTAACGAAGAACAAAAGTTATTTCTAGGACAAAAAACATTGGGTTTCTTACATAAATACAATTGATCCGCAAGGGGCCAAGGAGTACGATTGCTTTTTCGAAATTAGAATTATAGCGTAGCGGACGCCAGGGTAGACAACTTTTCCTATCGTAGAGTTTATTCATAGCAAAAATTCATATTGAAAAGATACAAATGATAACAAATAAATACATAATTTATATAATGTATATATAAAAATACGTGTAGAATCATGTATGTAATTTGAAATAGAATTGGTGTTTCGTAAATAGGTTGCTGAAACAACTAATTATATCGTGGAAGCCTCAAATATATGTTAATTTTTGTCATAGATTAATAGGCTCAAAGGAAGAATATATTATTTAAAAAATGCATATTGATTAAAATTATATTTAATAATATTATTGCATATATAATGTGTTTAACTTCCAATATACATACCATAAAAATGATTAAGACATTGCATTCGGTTAATTCTACATGGAAAAATGTATATAATTGGAAATAATTGTGATACAGTTGAATTCTTAATATAGTTTTATAGTTTTGAATTAATTTTTTAACCTCATATATGTTCCTAAAATATCTAATCGACAACCATGTAAAAAATGTAATATGTATTAATTAGCGAGTTTTATTTGCATCATCTTGATGAACAACATTAGACTAGTTTTGTTTTTCCCAACCAAAATAAAATTAACAATAAGGTGAATGTGCCAGAAGCTATCATTATCCTAAAAAATAATCACACAAGCGAGAACGAAAAATTCAAAGTAAAATAGCCAAAGAGAGACATAGAATGGCAGAAATATGAAAGCGTTAAACATAGAAAAATATTAGAGCAGAAAAGCGAATAAAATTTCTTTCGTTAATGCATAAAAAAGTGATTTTTCATGAAGAACAATGTAGTTTGGTATGGAGATCAAAAGAAATTGGAAATCAAGGCTTGACTACGAAGCATGATTCAATAGGAAAAATTAGGGTTTTTGTGGATCACGATTGGATTGTCGTGAAAAACAAAGGAACTAGTCGATTACATAACAACTAATAGATCCCGTGATAAAAAAAGTACACCTTTACTTTAAATACCTGGTGTTGACAATTTTTTCACTTGTGTAAAAATGGGCAACTCGAAACTTCGTCGTTACGATGAAAGTCATGGGTGAAGTATAAATAAGCTAAGGAAGTTCTGATGTTATTAGTTAGTACTGAATTAATTAATGATTAAGTGAAATCTACAGCTATGTGTGTTGTTACAAAATGTAATAGATCACATAGTCTTGCAATTTCATGATACCTTCAAAAAAAGAACACAAAGCCCCCAAAGGATAGTTGTGTTGTCTTGATGAAGACACCGAATTACAGAGTAGGTGAAGTGTTGAGTTTTGGGATAGAAAACATAATTGCAAATTATAGAAATCAGAGTTCATTACAGAATGTTACAAGTTCTCATTAATTTATTTCCTTCATGTTTAAGATATTCAATTATATGATTGATTTGTTTAGTTCATCATACACTCCATTCAGAAGCTTGAAATGTAGAACGAAATACACAACTCAATTTTAGAATTCAATTTTTTATTCATAAGGAAGGTCAAATGTTTCCCACACAAGCTGTGGGATGTGACTAAAAAGTAAAGTACATCTACTAAAGAAAGAGGTACACATGCATGAAATAGAAACAAAAGGAATATGAATGAACCCATCATTGCATTTATATATTATTTTTTTTGTAGATTATCCCCCTTCCAACTTGTTCCATATTTGTCTTGCACAATTCAAAGCATGGTACCTGAAAAGTAAAAGAAAGGAATCATCAATAAAAAGCTCAGGGTTAATCCATATTCCTACATTGTCCTAATTCGTGCATATGGATCTCTAACCAACAGAAGATATATAGTACCTAAAAATCAAGCTGCATAGCTTACTTAAAATAAGAAATAGAAAATAAAATAAGGAAAATGGATACAAGAGAGGCCAAGAGCCTGATTATTTTCTAACTATTTTCTTAAGTGTGTAGGTATAGGTTGTGGAAAAGTAGAAAAGGACCATGTACATGCTGGAAAGAAGGGTTAATGTAACTCAAAACTCAGATATCTTCTATAAAAGGAAAAGCTTACAGTACAGAACAAAGAAGATGCATGTAGACAATGTACACTTTCCAAATTTTAGTCAAGGAAGAGAGAATTCTGGGAAAATTTTGACAGGGCTTCACCATGTAAAATGGACATTTATGAATTTTCCAGTATCCATATCAAGCTGAAATGAAGGGAAATGCAATAAAAGTAACAGATTACAATATTTCAATGAAGTATCTGAATCAAGGCTTATGCCTGAGAATGGTATCAAAAACCAAAGAAGAATTTCTTGTAATTTTGAGAAAACCACTTGTAGGGTACAAAGGCATCTTAATTACAAAATATCAAAGTATATTTCTATTACAGTTGGCATTTTCAGTTCAATATTCAATCATAGCAATCTTCAAATTCAGAATCAAAGAGTATAAATGTAACTACAGGTTATAAGTAGGCATTTCAAAAAGTGAACTGAAGAAAGGGATATATAAAATGCAAAGTTTTCAAGAAACCCATTTTAGTTATAGTTTTATCAACATCATTTAACCTTGCAAAGCTTAGACCGGTCAATTCATAGTCAGGAAAGTAGAGAGACTCATTTTAAGAAAACTCACATGAGGTTAATAAGAAGATCTAAGCAGTACAGAGTAGATTATTGAAAACTCAACCATGGATCAAGCTTGATATGTCAACCCTAGATTTGAAAACTTCAACAAATATTATTAGGATGTACTGTGGAAATCTTCAAAGATGATTGAACGAAAAATAATTTATGAGGCATATAACTCTGAATCATTGACAAAGAAGAATTACTCATATGTTTTCCTCATTCCAAAATGAGCAAGTTCCAGTCAGAGAAATAAAAATTGAATTGAAGAATAACTCTACGATGAAGAAAATCAATACTGGAATATCAAATACAAAGTATTTTGTATATACCATTTCTCAATTTTGAAGGAGAAAGTGTAAACGAAATCTACATCTAACCAGAAAAGATCCAAAGTTCAAACTCCTTTAAAAGTTATGTTTCAACATGGTATTGGAAAGTTATATGAAATTGGCCAAAGCAAATGGAACTAAAAAACACAGATCATGGCCAATAAATAAGACCTATTCATGGGTAGCAAAGAATCAAAGTACGAAAGAGAAATCAATGAAAATAAAATAGTTTTCATGTTCGAAGATAAAGAAACTCACCCTTTTCGGCATTCACAGTTCAAAGATGTAGAGGGATTGAACTAAGGAAGACAATAACTTCCATGGAAGTTTCTAACAGAATGATCATGACAAAGCTCCAATGGTGGCCAAGGAAAAGGTAAAGATCTCAAAAATCCAGAAGCTCACATAGCTCTGAAGAAGGTAGAGGACTATCTTGCTCAAAAAATGAATTGAGCCGAGCCCAGAGACCATTTTGTAAAAGTGATAGAGCTCAAAAATCTAACAACGACGGCCATCAAGAGGAACAACATAGAGCCGAGATCAAAAATCAACAATGACACCAATAAATTTTTTCAGGGATTCACCTGCAAGACTAAAAATCCAAATGGAATGATCAAGTTAGGGCCAAATTGACCTTTACCATGCAAACTCGAGAGATGAGTTAAAATAACTCAACCACGGTCAAGTCATTGACGATCAGAATTCAACAAGTACAAAGATCATAGGTTTATGATCGATCTACACTTTCAATTCAAACCATGGTTTGAGCCCTTTAAAAATGTATTTAATACATGTCAGAAACCAAAAAATCATACTTTGGAGATCGGTGATAAAAAATAAACAAGTACAAAGATCGACTCTCACAAATGGATCACCAAAATCGATGCAAAAGTCATCCAAGTGGAATGGCGGTCATTTACTGACTTAGTCAACTTTCAAGATTTCAAATTGTCAAAATTTCATCTACAGGCCCCCAGACCCGAAAGAGGACATGTGTTGTCATTACAAAAAAAGAGGAAAAGTGGAGGTTGGAGATACTTTAAGTTTGAAACCTTTTGCAAAAATGTTAAAATTTCCAAAAATCTCCCGCAAGCCCGACACCCCGCAGGGAAAAAGTCAACAGTGAATAGAAGTCAAAGAAAATGTGGAGTGGTGAGCCCTCTCTACATTTTGATACCTTTTTGCAAAACTTAAAATTGCCAAAATAAGCCCACAGGCCCAAAAGTCCACAAATGACTTAAAAGTCACAAAAGGCTTGAAAGTCCGCAAAGGGCTCAAAACTTCAAAAAAGGCCCGAAAGTCCTCAAATGACTTAAAATTCACAAACGGACCGAAAGTCCACAAAGGGCTCAAAACTTCCAAAATTCCCAAAAGTCCACAAAGGTCTTAAAATTTCCAAAATTTTACCCGCAAGCCCGTAAAAGTGAACGAAGAAGAATCCACGTGCCATCCAAATTATGATTTCAAGTTTTGACTTTAAAAAACCCGAATTATAATGTATGTTTCAAATAATGACAAAGATGGCTTGAAACATGGTGAAGTGTAAAGTGGTCCCCACAGTGGGTGTTTTTTAGGTATTATAATTATTTCTTTTACCCACGAACAGAAAGTTGAATTTTTACATGCTCCACAAGAAGGCATAACAAAGAAAGAGACAAAGTTGCATGTTCAAAAGAGAAGGACTTGCCTTGCAAGCAAGCTTATTATTAGAAAATTATTTACCATTGCTTTCTTAAAATAGAACAGTTAACTTCAGTTTGAATGCATTGTAATCAAGGCTATTAATGCCTATTTGTAATTGCATGTTCTATTTTTATCCCTTTATCTATTATTAAATAAAGTGATAAAAATAGCATGCATGGGTGAGTACAAGCCTTGGGCTATTTTTGAGGAGGGGGGTGAACTTTATTTTGCTATATATTGTGTGCCTTTACAAAGTACAAGAGAACTTGGAGAGGACTTTTTGGATATAGGAGTACTGAAGTGAATTTTTGCCAGTTTTTCCTTCTGAGTGTGAAGTATTTTCTACCTTCCCAATTATTTCAGTCTTGTGTATGTTTCTATTAGTCTTGTGAATGCAAATTCCCTGATTAATCATCTTACCCTGTTGCAAAATTCAGTAGTTTCCGCATGATATTAATGTACATGTTTAGCTTGGCATTATTGTTGTGATAATCTCCCTCAATACCTCCAAGTGTTTTTGCCCTTAATATTCTACAGAGGAACTGTGGGTTCGTGTAACAAAAATCCTTCACATCTCAATTATGCATATACTCAGTCAAATCCCTCATAACAAATTTGGTGTATCGCCTTAGTTTTAATTACTTTATACAGTCATCTTTTACCCTTAAATCCCATAATCAATTTAGGATACATCAATAAGGAACTGATTTTTAATCCTGGAGACTCACCTCAAAATAGGTATACCCATAGACCTGAGGTGTTTCCATTGTATCTATGAAAAAAAGAGATAAAATTTTGCAAGCTTAGAAAACCTTCAGCCATCTCTCTACAGGGTTCACTTTCGAGAGATAACACATGGTTTACTAATATCTGGGATTATTTCGTGCTTTATTTTTTCTGTGAAACCTCCATCTATTATCTCATTGAAACAATCATCACGATTATTTTCACAACCTCTGTTGTCATCCTCCTTCATGTGAGTCATTTATGTGCATTCTTTATGTGCTTCATTTGTGTGCCTTTCTCTGCGAACAAGATTATAATAACATATAAAAAATAGAATTCGAACACTTAGACCTTCAATCTATAGTCCACACATATTTTTTTATTTTGTAGACATGATTTTCTGATTAACTGAAAATATATGAAACCCTACTCGATATTTCTCTGAGGTATTTAATAACTTGTTTAGCTCATTCCGCGAAAGAAATTTAAAAAATAGAAAAAGAGCAGGATATGAAATTTTGAAATTTTCACTTTCCCCCTCTAAAAGCAAAATGGAGGGCTATTAAAATTTCAAATATCTAAAAACTTTCCCCCTATAAAAGTAAAAGGGCGGGCTATTGAAATTTAAAATATCCAAAAAAATTACCCCTCTAAATGCAAAAGGGTTGGCTATTAAAATTTCAAATATTTGAAAAATTTCCCCCTCTAAAAGAAAAAGAGTGGGATATTGAAATTTCAAATATCTGAAAAGGCGGGGGAATTTCAATTTCCCTAATTTTATTTTTCTATGGTTTAAAAATAAAAACCTAAACATTTTTCATTGTCTATAGCTTATAATAATATAAACATAATAAAAATATATACTTTACAACATATAATTGAACCAATCATAGAAAAAAAATTTGTACAAAATTAGAAGAAATAAATCCTAAACATAGTTTTGAAAATTATTAGAATAATATATAGACATTTACGTACCATTCTTTATCAAAATTGATTTATACAATTTTTATATATAGTGTGCGCTTATGTAAATTAATTATCCAATGAAAAATTTCCACGTGGAAAGTTCAAAAAAGATATTTTCAATACATAATAAGGTTATTGATCCAAGAATTATAGTTAGTGTTATTGTATGACTATTTTAAAAATAAGAGACATTTGAGGCTATAGGATCTGATATGTCGTTTATGTCAATAAGTAAAGGACCTTAGTGGGAACTAAGCATTTTCTTTGTTAAGAAACAATGTGAAAGATGACTTGAAAATATTTTCCTATAAAGAATTTTCTTATGGCAACTACATACTATGCCTAGCAATCCAAAACTTTACAGATAGTGTTTAAAATGAGAAGAAGTAAAGGTAGGAGCCTAGCGTCCACTAAGCTAAACCGTGATTTATTATTTTATGTCTACTTTCAAAATAAGAAACTTTTGAACCTAGGGTCTGATAGTCATTTTTGTCATCAAGTAAAGGATCTTAGCAGGCGCTACGCATTTTCTTTGATAGGAAATGAAGTGAAGTATTAGATGAAAACCATGTATCTCATTGGAACTACATAGCAAGGCCAGGAATCCACAACTTTACAGATAGTGTTTTATATGAGAAGAAGTAAAGGTAGGATCCTAGTGGCCACTAAGTTAAACCATGATTTATTATTTTATGTCTACTTTCAAAATAAGAAAATCTTGAGCCTAGGGTTTGATATGTCATTTCTATCATTAAGTAAAGGAGCTTAGTGGGCACCACACATTTTCTTTGAGAGGAAATAAAGTGAAGTATGAGTTGAAAAACATGTATCTCATTGGATCTACATACCAAGGCCAAGGATCCACCACTTTACAGATAGTGTTTAAAATGAGAAAAGGTAAAGGTAAGAGCCTAGCGGCCACCAAGCTAAACTATGATTTATTATTTTATGTCTAATTTCAAAATAAAAAACTTTTGAGCCTGGGGCCTAATATTCTATTTCTTTCAGTAAGTAAAGGAGCTTAGTAGGAGCTAGGCATTTTCTTTGATAGAAAATGAAGTGAAGTATGAGTTGAAAACCATGTATCTCATTGGAACTACATACAAAGGTCGGTGATCCAAAATTGTAATGATAGTGTTTAAAATGAGAAAAGATAAAGGTAGGAGTCTAGCGGTCGCTAAGCTAAACCGTGATTTCTTATTTTATGTCTACTTTAAAAATAAGAAACTTTTGAACCTAGGGTATGATATGTTGTTTCTGTCAATAAGTAAATGATCTTAGCGGGCACTGTTGGTGCTCAAATTAGTCTCGCCCCATTTTTCATTGAAATTCCTCAGTTTGCGGCCTCTTTCATGTTTTCTATCTCCTCGTATTAGTGCTTGAAAACCCTATCCCTCATTTGGTTGCCATGATCAATCCTTTCCTTGGTTGAGGATCACTTAAAGGTCTAGAATTTGTTTTCCATTCCTGTGTCCATCTTAAAGAGTCTGTAACTTGGGCGTGGAACTCAGGTTTTTCCTTTCCTCCCATTTTCCAGAGTCACATTTTGTTGTCCCCGTCATTTTTATCCTAAATACCTAAGGAAACATGATTAGATGTAGCTTGGAGGATCATGTTTCAACCTTATAACAGTTCCAAATTCTGTCCTTGAAGAAAAATTCATCTTCAGGCTCAAATAGTGGTTTTCCTGTAGTTTTATGGTTTGACAGGTGTGTTTTTTCCCCGTCAAATTTACATCTCTAAATTAGTGGAAATGTGGCCCTTTCTGGTTAGATGCGTCTCGACAGGGCATTCTAAAAACTCTAAGGCTTGCTTCAACCAAAAACTTGTCCACGTGGAGGAATGGCACTCATTTGAAAATTCACCTTTTGGTTTGGCCTTGGAGTTGCGCCAGGGAGATATGTGGAGGTTTCCGCAAATCTTTCCATACTTAGACTTTTTAAAGCGACTTTCTAAGGCCTGGGACATGTGGAGGGACCACGGATGTTTGGGGACCAACCCCTAAGTTTTATTTTGAAGAAGCACCAAGAGGACACTTGGAGGGTTTTTCTCACTCTGCCCTTTGCTTGGAATTTTCAACGGCCTCAGGAAACTATCTCAGACCCTAGAAACATGGCGCCTTTCGCTGAACCTTCAATTTTTTTAACAAACTTTGTTGGACTGAAACACGTGTTGAGTCTGCACTTGTTTGGGGTATCTTCTTTTGGGGACCATCTCAAAATGCGCCATTGACACACGTGGAAGCTTCCACTGGATCTTTTTGACATTGGTAATTTTCAAAGGCCAAAATGAATTTTTTTGGGCCCAAGGTACGTGGAAGGCTTGCACTTGTTTAGGTCTTTCCTCTGTGCTTCTCCTTTGTAGTTTTGCCAAGGAAACACGTGGATGGATATGATATAAAGTGGAAAAAAGGCAGAATCAATGGTTGCTATGGACTTCACCTATTTTTCTGCCATTTTTTCTCTAAGACTCATAGAGACGTGAATATGCACTATCTTTCATCATTCTTTGATGAAATTCCTTGTTGTCTCTGTCTGTAAGGTGACATTGAATGGATTTGAAATATAAATTATGAGTCCAAGGATTGTTAAGGTTGATATTTTGAAGTGGGAATTGCTCAGGCACTCACAAAGATGAGAATTACTAAAGGAAATCGATGCAGGGAAGAATTACAGAGGAAATAGAGGGAAAAGGGATGAAATGATGAGGTTATAGGCGTAAAAGGTGTTGCCTCGAGAATGAAAAAGATTACCTGTTAACTCTAACTATGCAGAGCCTCCAAAAAATGATTAAAAGGGGGATTTCTCACATGAAAGAATTAGAATGATTAAAAGTAGTGTTAAAACGGTTGTGACATGGCATCCTAGTCATTAATCGAGGGTCTGAGAAACATGATCAATTCATGATTTTTCCACCTGGCAGATGTGGGTGCAAATTTGTCAAATGTAATTTTCTGTAACAAATTAGTAGCAAGCAAAGGTCCCTCGAATATTCTTCTTTTTGGGGTGAATGAAATGTATAAATGTGTAGAATACTCTTGTAAATTATTAGAGTTTGAATTCCTAAGAGAAAATTTAAGAAATCCTTATTCTGGGAAGCCCGTCTGAGATACCTGGTTAATTTCCTTTGTGTTAGATTTTCTATCATGTCAAGTTAGTTACAGATGTATATCCATTGATGAGCACTAAGATTGCTCTGAAATATTTCCCCTAGTAATGAATTTAAGCAATTTTGAAATTAATTTGTGTCTAACCTCTAGAAATTTGTGTCTGCTTTGTTTCAGAATGTCTACACATAGTTTCTTTCATTCCTATTGCAATATTACATTAAAATATTTGTGAAATCACAAAGGATCTCATCCCTGTGATAGTTTAAAGGTATTTACAATTTCATTTCAAGAAGAGCCTTCATCTTGGATGAGATAAACAAATTTAAAATAAATTCACTATCATTTGTTGATAAAGATTGTCTGTAAGTCTTCAGGTGTACCTTAGGTTTGATTAATCAGGGATTTTTGTGTTTAATTGAGTCTTTAAATTCGAGCCTTCATGTTAGAGTCTAAAAGATTATGTGAAAACGTGTTGATATGGGCCTCCACTGAAGCACACCTTCTGGTTGAAGGAATGTCTTAACTATTCTGAAGTATTTTGTTGTTGAGTTGTTCATTATTGGGAAATCCCATCAAAGATCTAGTATAATAAATTTTATCCTGCTTCATCTCCCACCAAAAATCATTCAAAAACCATGAATCCACCCTGAATTACCCCTGTTTTCCTTGTGTATCAACAAAGGAACAAACTCTAGTTGCAAAAATATGTAAAACAATTAGGATTTCTTAATTTCTTCAGTAACCTTAGCCTTGTGTTGAAATTATCTCCATCGTTTAGAAGTGACAACTCTTAAGATTTGAATCATGGAGTATTTACCGTATTTTCCCAAGGTTCTCTTCATAGAATTTGTGCAAAATAAGGATATCTCCATCTCCTTCATCAAACAAAGGTTACACTAAGGGTTATCTCACCCTGGTCGAAGAGGCATGGCCTAAAGTAGTGAGGACAAGTCAAATCCTCTTAAAGGTGTTATCCATCTCTCCACAAATCTGAGTAAGAAAGGACCAGTTAGATCTCATCTCCAGCTACAAAATGAAACACACTATGATCTATCTACCTCTAAGCTCAACGTCCAATCTGTGTTGCTGCTCGTCTTAAAAGGGAGAACAAATTTGGATACCAATAGGCACTAAGAATTTTTTTGAATTGGAAACGAGATAAAAGATGAGTTCAAAAATATGTATCTTATGGGAACTACATATTAAGGCTATCAATCCAAAACTATAAAGATAGTATTTATATTGATAAGAGGTAAAGGTAGGATTTGAGTGACTACTAAACTATACCATTCAATTGAATAGGTTATGGTGTTCCACTCAATACATAAAAAAAATTAGCATTCGCTATGCATTTTCTCCCGTAAAAACATATGTGAATTGTATGTTACAAAAAATAAGTCTTGTGAGTAATACATAATATATGACAACACAGTAGTGACCCAAAGCTTTATACGTATGGTATTTATAATGATTGGTAGTGATGGTGGGAGCCTAGTGATCATTAAACTGTTGAACATAGCGTCCACTATGCCCTTACTTTCGATAAGGTAAAAATTCTTAGCGTTCGCTAAGTATTTTCTCCCACAAGATCCGATGTGAATTATGTGTTTCAAAAAATATACCTTATGGGAACTACATAAGTATTGATCCCTCATGTACCTTAATCACTCTAAGAAATAACAAAATAGGAAAAAAAACTACCTACCTTTATAATGTAAGACCCAAACAATAGGAATTTGTTTTTACCTACCTTTAATATTGTACCTTAATCACTCTATGAAATAACAAAATATATTAACTACAAAAAGAAAACAATAGAGAACAAACCTAAGTCCAAGTATAGATAAAGATGTGGGGTTTTTCCTAGTCTTCCCTTTTAGAAAGAGGTCGTGGAGTTGTAGAGGATTTACAGAAGAGGCACAGTTCGAAGAGTTTAGGAAAAATGCTGCCAAATTTAGACCCATATCATGTTGTGGAGGTGTTCATCCATGTGACATGAGGAGAAGTTAGAGTGGCATCTTCATTGACACCTAAAATATGTCCTTTGGGTATTTCACCAAAGATAATTGAGAATACATTACAAAGAAGATAGAAGAGATTGGAATGGTTTGACGGTTGCCGTGAAGCTCACTGTATAAAATTGTTAGGAAAAAAAATTAGCAGTTCCCAGTGCAGCTGCCTTGGTGATTAAAGCCTTGAAGGAATTAAACGTGACAAGAAAAAGAAAAAAAACATTAAACATACCAGGAACATCTCTTTGGATGATGTTATTAAAATTATGAAGGTCATGAAGCACCAATCCATGGAAAAACATCTTGCACGAACTATGAAGGATATTTGGGGTACGTGTGTTTCTATCAAGCACACTGTTGACGACAAGGATCCCAATGATTTACAATTAGATATTCATAAAGGATATGTCAAGATTTCAAAGGATTCATCGAAGGGAAGTGATTTTTTTTATATGTTTTATTGAGTTTTAGTGTATTGGGTATTTGTTTGTTTCTAAGGTTTAATTGGGGAAAAATAGCTTAAAGATTTATGGTTCTTTCATTGAATAAAAAGGAGCACACCAAATTTTTTTGTAGTGGGATTCGTTGCTTATTTAATGTTTGTGTATTTTCTTTTTTAATGTACTTTGTATTTATAGGCCTAATTTCCTTAATAAAACTAAGTTATTTTTGTAATGTTACATTGTAAATATCATCTAGGAGTATTAAACCAAAATAAGAAGTAATGTGTAGTAAGATATTTACTAACTATGGTTTGTAATAATTTATTTTAACTTTACAAGACATCTCATTTCCTATGAATTTGGGGCACGAGGCTTAACTCATTGACAAACACTCTCATAAGTGGGGGTGTAAAGGATACAACAAGGTTGGGGTTAGGAAAGCTAGAGAATGGCCTGAATATGTGATGACTATGTTGAGGGAAAGTGGGTTCTACTAGAAGTTGATGTAGAGGAGTCAACTTGGATTACGTAGTTCTGAGGTTTAAGGTTGATGTAAGACAATCTAAAATTCCATTCCAGTTAGATTTCACTACAATCATATGAACTATAAGCACAATATTGATGACAGGTTTTCAGTTCCAAAGCAAGTATGATGGGAGCCTCGCGATTCCTAAAGTAGAGCTTGATTTTTTATTTTATCATTGTTTTAAAATTATTAAACTGTTGAACCTAGTGTCCACTATGCCCTTACTTTTGATAAGGAAAAAATGCTTAGTGTTCGCTAAGAATTTTATCCCACAACATCCGATGTGAATTATGTGTTTCAAACAATATACCTTAAAAAAGAGAGAGAGAGAGAACAACCCTAAGTCCATGTATATATAAATGTTTCCAAATTTGGACCCACCTCAGGTTTTAGAGGTTTTCATCCATATGATAGCAGGATAATTTGGAATGGCCTCTTCATTGGCATCTTAAATTGGTCCTTTGGGTCTTACACCAAAGAAAATTAGAGACAACATTGCAACAGATACTGCAAGATATTGGAAGGGTTTGAGGGTTACTGTTAAGCTCACTGTACAAAATATTTAGGCCAAATTTCTAGTTGTTCCTAGCGCAGCTACCTCGGTGATTAAAACATTGAAGGAACCGGAACGTGACAGGAAGAAGATGAAAAACATTAAACATACTGGGAATGTTTCATTGGATGATGTTATTGAATTTTTTAAGGTCATGAAGTGCTAATCCATGGCAAAACATCTTACGGGAACTGTGAAGGAGATTTTGGGTACGTTTGTTTCTATCGAGTGCACTATTGGTAGCAAGGATCCCAAGGATTTACAATCAGAGATCGATGAAGGAGAGGTCAAGACTCCAAGGGATTGATCGGAAGGAAGTGATTTTTTTTTTGGGTATGTTTTATTGATTTTTTGTGTATTGGGTATTTTTTTAAGGTTGATTGGTGAACAATGGCTTAAATATTTATGGGTCTGGCATTGACTAAAAAGGAGCATGCTAAATTTTGTTATAGTGGGTTTCGTTGCTTATTTAATGTTTGTGTATTTACTTGTTTAATGTACTCTTTATTTGTAGGAAAATTTTCCTTAATAAAATTGAGTTATTTTAGTAATGTTAAAATGTGATTATCAACCGGAATCTTTAAAACAAAATAAGAAGTAACGTCTAGTAAGATATTTACTAGCTCAGGTTTGTAATAATTTATTTTCTCTTTACAAGACAAAGCTTGTTTCCTATGAATTTAGGGCATAAGGCCTAACTCATTGAATAAAATTCTAATAAGTGGAGGTGCAAAGGATACAACAAGGTTAGGGCTTAGCAAGGTTGAAAATGGCTTGAATCTATGATGGCTATGTTGAGGTAAAGGGGGTTTTGTTGTATGTTGATGTAGAGTAGTCAACTTGGATTACGTAGTTTTGAATTTTAAGGCTGATGTAAGACCATCTACAATTCCATTCTAATGAGATTTCACTACAATCAGATGAACTATAAACACAATATCGATGATGGGTTTTCAGTACCGAAGAAAGCATGATGAGATCCTAGCGACCACTAAACTAGAGCATGATCTTTTATTTTATCATTGTTTTAAAATTATTAAACTGTTGAACCTAGTATCCATTATGTACTTACTTTTGATAAGGAAAAAATTATTAGCATTCGCTACGAATTTTGTCCCATAAGGTCCGGAGTGAATTATGTACTTCAAAGAATATACCTTATGGGAACTACATAAGGCTTGATCCCTCTATCTGGTATGCAGTGCAACTACTATCTCCACCAGGTACATTCCATCTAACATGATATAATTATAATCAATGAAAAACACTAGCAATCCAAAGTTGTACATATATTGTTTAGAATGACTATAATGGTAGTAGGATCATGGTTGCTCAGCTAGGCTACTATTTATTATTTTATCACAATATTCAATATAATAAACTGTTGAAAGTAGTGTCTGATGTGTCATTAATTTTGATAAGTAATGAAACTAACCATTAGGTACAAAAAATTCCGATACGAAACGTTGTGAAGATGGCCATACTTACATTTATGAAAAGTGTCATCCTTCCCATTTTCTTTTGATAGCTTGTTCTGGAATTTCCCACCAAGTGCTACGCTTAAAATATTGTACTTAGAGTAGTTATTGACATTTAGACATAATGAATAAAGTATGTCCGATATACATATATTTCACATTGTCTTATATAACAAAAAATGATGAGCTATCACTAACTCTATTAATGTGATTTTTTTCTTAAATACTCTCCTCAAAATACCAAACATTAGACCTTTTGACCACTATCCTTTAAACATGTTCATTAGTCTTCTTACAGGCATCTAATCCTCACTACTACAGTATGACCGATATACACATAAATCACATAGTCTTGTAAAACAAAAAAATCCCAAGCTACCACAAAATCTTTCAAAATACCAAATATTGCATCTTAATTTCCTCTACGGTTTATCATTATAAAGGTGTAAATGGATTAAAAAATTGTTTTAAGTTGTTCATTTATATGTTGACTAGAATTCTATCTACCACTAAAGTGTGTATTTTTTAATGTTCTTATCATTCCATCTATATAATGTTTTGTCTTGTCTAGCTCATATGTAAAACTTTCAAAAGGTGCAAATGGTTTTGTATCTTTCAATGCATCATAATTCAATTTCAGACTTTTAGATTAAATTGGTTATTATTGATTTGATCAACAAAATATGAATTATTGTAACCAATTGAATGATACATAATATGTCCTATCGACGCCTAGCAGTCGCTAAACATTAAGTTAATTACTCTATTATGATACATAGTAAAGAACTCTAGAAGTCTGTGTCCAATACGGTACTATTTAAATTCCTTAACAGACAATGCGAGAAAAACACTTTAAAGTTTTGAAATGACCTAATTATTAATGTATTTTACTCTAAATATAGGTAAAATGTCTTCCATTGTTCAAACTCCATTCAGAACAATTCCATTCATCGTAGGCGGTATTTTTTGAAAGAAAAGAGACGAGGAATGATTTGTGGAACTTAATTCCCCTGAAAACTACCACGTCGACCTATGGTGTTTTTTGTTATAGATGATATTCACGAGGAAGTTGGTATTTTCTATTATCATAAGTTATTGATTTGGGGACACTGCATGTCTAGGTGGAATGCTTTGACTTTCAAAACAATAATGTTCTTATTATAGATATGGAATTGGGCGTTTCTTTGTTCAGGAAATAGGAAATGCATGCCTCCATAAACAACGGACCATATTCCTCTTCAAAATATAATTGGAATTTTGGGATTCTAACATATTCTGACAAAACTGGTTATTCAAATGCAGAAGTCATTCAAAATGGTATATTTATAGTATTTAGAAAATTATATAGAAATGAGAAAACATCTTCTGAATTTCATTTTTTGTATAGAAAAGGTTTTCTTTCACCTACAAAACATGCCAAGTTGTTTAATATGCTAAGGCAGACATATTTGACTAAATTAGAGATAAACCCATCAAAATCAAAATTGCATGGGTTGAAAATGCATACTAAATCAACTGGGGATTTTGGGGCTTGTGTAATAGCAGAGACATTTTATTCTCACTGTCAGAGAATAAAAGGACACAACAAAATAAGAGAAAAATTTCTACATTATTTGAGAAATAAGCATCCAAATAATATTGTATTGACATCCTACAGTGAATCCAATGTAATAAAAAAAATTTAAATTGCATGAATCACACTACTGCCAGTTGTCTGTACTATTGGGTGAAGAGAGCAATAGAAAAATAAAATTTGATTCCTATATTGGGGAAAATTTTGAAAAATGGAAAAAATATCATGAGGTGGAAGAATTTCTTCCCGTCATGGCTTAGACAATATTAGACATCTATGTGATGTCACATGAAGGAAATATACCAGCAAGGGTAAAAGTTAAAAATAATTTTTCTTGTAAATTTGCATATCCATTCCAGATTCCATCGACTTTATCAACTATTCCTTGGACTAAAACCTTTCAATGTTGAATGTGTGATTGCTGATTTTTGCAATTTGGCCAGCAATATATCTTTTTATGCCATAATGGAGCTTCTAACAGTTATCAGAACCAGTGTGTTGGACTATATTATTATTGTTCTAATACCAACTGGTTATTTAAAAAATTTAAGCAACACAATACAAAGATACATGGAAATGGTTAAAGACACTAGAGTATCAATTCTAAATGGTTGCTATAGACTCTACGATAGAAATGTGATATTCAAAAGTTTGTGTCTTATGTACACAATATCTTATGTGCACAACCGTGACAATAACGATGATTATAGAGAAGAGGTCATTATTGATTGGATGGAGAAACTATCAAAAAAATTGGTAACAACCGAAATCGGCATACAAGGAAACATCCATCCTTTTATTTTTGAAAGGTCATATGAGTTATAGGCTAAGATGTTCAATCGATGTTATTTCGTAAATTCTCTAGTACTAGTGCTTTATAGCGGCAGTGTCATAATCCGTGCATTGGTGGATTCCAAACTATTTTTCATTTTTATGTTGATACACATAGTCAAACGATGTTTCTGAAACCATATTATTCAAGTGATTTTTTCTAATGGATTTTACCTTAAATATTCTACTTATACATTTATTGTTTATGAAGATAACCACAAACCTATAAAATTTTATGTATAACTATTTCACCGTGACGCTACACAACCAATTCAACATCATGATTTACTTTCAATGATTTTATAAATATGTTTAATGAGCTCTATCTTCAATTTTCATGGTTTTCAAAAAATTTAACAAAGTTATGTTTTTTACAGTTCAGATAATAGATGTGGAGGATGTGGGCACAATAGCCACAAATACGTCAGCAAATCCAGGTATGTTAATCATGTGAATTTACAAACAAAATTGATAATAAGCTCCACAAATTTATAAGAAAATAAATGAAAATGTAGACAACCAATAAGGCCCAAAAATTTATAGGAAAAAATATGATATCCATGTTTATTTTACAAAAAAAATATTTATAAGGCCCGCAAATTTATACAAAACAATAACTAACAGATATTAGTTTATACGATTGGCTTAGGGTCAAATATAAAGTTTAAGGAAATCCATTTATAAGCTACGATAACAATTTAAAACGAAATATATAGAGCTTAGTGGACATTGTGCATCCATGGTCAATACATAAATGGTTTGACTAGAAAAAATTACATTCATCAATATCTCGTTGATTTACAACTGCATAATGTCTACAATGTTTCATTGATTGACTACTACATACTGACTACTTACATTGAATTAAAACAAATTTGGTTTTAACATCATCATAAACAGAACAAAATACAACTTGATCCATCTCGTTTGTATGTAAAGTAGCACTATGCTAGCCTCATTAAAGGTTTTCCAGTTAAGTGTAGTTCAGCCAATGATGGCATAGCCTAGCAGTCGCAAATCCTCATCAATATCTAAGGATTGTTCTTTGCCAAAGGGTGGTTCGACGAATATAATTGTAGCTTAGCAACCACTAAATTGGAATTATAATACAAATAATAATTGATATTGTACTTACCATATCACCACAGGAACCACTATGTTTATCCATTTAAGTTTGCCACAACATGAAATCGATTATGAATTGATTAATGTTTATTTCAAATACATTATGCTAGAATTTTCAATAGGAAGAAAAATATTATTAATTGATGATTTTTTATTTGAAATAGCTCTTACATCAACGTATCCAACATCATGTACATGCGGTGTAATCCAAGTCGCAATCTCAATCGGTAACTATTAGTCGTAAGCTAAAATGTTGTTTATTTCAATTGGTTGTAATTAATATGCGACCAACAAAAAATTAAATTTATTTAGTTCCCTATAGGTAGCGATAAGATTTATTTACTTATTTTGTATATGGAGGACCTATTATATGGGCTAAATAAAACATACAATATGAATATGTCATTCAGGTTCGGTATGAAAATTTTCAGCCTGCGAGATGGTCTGTCATAATTTATAAAATTCCTATCACCATACTGTGAACTAGGATTCTGGTCCGACAATCTCATTTTCGCTGATATTAAAAAGATATAAATGGGATTCAATAAAAAAAATATCGACCTAGGGAAAGGAACATTGAATTATAGTCCAGGGAATAACATTAAGAGACCTAGAAAATTTTTGGAGTAGAAACAATTTTTTATACAGTTCAAAAAACACTTTGTGTATAACATTAGGTGCAAAGGGAAACCCTCTTGAAAATTTTATGGTCGGTATGAAAAGCAATATTATGCAAAATATGAATGGTTGATGGTAGACTTGTACAAAAAAATATCATAAATAGTGTCTTAGAAATTGAATGTGGTAGAGGGCATAAAATACTTAGAGAAAGAAAAAGCTAAATAACTATTTATCTTTTCAGAATGTTGTTATGATTTTACTACTTAACATTGCTAATAATATATACATTCAGATGCTATAATGAAATGTATTACATAACTTTATTCTATTATGTTGAGATTTTCGAAATATAAGTTGGGAGGATTTATATTTTCACTGATTATAAGATGATAATATGATTAAATAACTTCTGTGGTGAATTATCATAAAAGTTTGACCTTGAAAATTTGTAAAATAGTATTTTTGTATATTGTTCATAAAATAAATATTAAATTATACTATATATACTTAATTATTTTTAAATATTTTTTATTATAATTAATATATATAATCTGTAAAAATTGACGCTCATATCTAAAATATGTAAGTCATATGTGACAATTATTTCATAGATTTGAAACTATTTTACAGATAAAAACACATCTAAATGGGCATCAAATTTAACACCATGTTGTGGTCATTGTTATAACTATTAAAGGACAAGAGAAGATTTTGGGATTATATTTGATCAAAAATTGAATTCGAGGGAACTTATTTTTTGGAGCTCCACTAAGACAACACATTAATAATGCTTAGCAGCCGCTAGCCCATTTAAAACATAACCATTTTCTGTATATAACATAGCATAAATAATGTCCAGCGGTTGCTAGCTAGTTTAAAACACAACCATTTTCTGTATATAACATAACATAAATAATGGCCAACGGCCACTAGCCCTTATAAAATAGAAACATGTGCTTTACATAACATAGTATAAATAATGGCCAGTGGCTGCTAGCCCGTATAATGGATTCCAATATTTTTTTTTTAGATTCCAATATATGGGACTTTGGAGTACATATAATTCGAATATATTTAATTTCGGATTCCAATATATACGATATTGGAATCCAATATGTACGATTTTGGAATCTGACATGTGCGATTTTGGAATCCAATATGAGTGATTTTGGAGTGTAGATAATTCCAATATTTGACATTTTGGAATCCAAAAATATCAATATTGGATTCCAATAGTGAGTATATTTTTTAGCTGCTAAGACAAGAATAAGTCCTAATTTAGTGAAATAAGTGTTTGAGGGTTTTAACAAAGACTTCAAGGTTTTTTCACCATGTAAGTGGTATGAAGATGTTAAAAAGATAAGAAAAACATCTTGTGAGTCTGAGATCAGGTAGACAAAGTCATGTAGAATAATTATAATAGGGTATAATTGTTGCAGCTGCAAGTAGAAGAGAGGTTGTGATAAGAGGGAATTTCCCACCATATTCAAGAGACTCATTCAGTGTTTTTGAAGATTAACAGACTAATGACACCGCTCAATCCACTCCAAAAATAATATCTTATCAAGTGAAATGGATGAGGAGTTCCATAACTCCTCATCCAATTGACCTGTCTACTGTGTCATTAATCCCATGTTTATAATATTACTATATTTCAATATGTTAAACATATATATTTAAATAACGTGTTTACATTCCTTTGTTGCGGAAACAACTAGTAGCTTAGGTTTATATGATCATGATCATGTTAGTCCAACCAAAATTACATGTGAATTTTGATGAGACTAATTTATTCTAAATTGAATTAAATCTTTAATTTAAGAGTAACTATTGTAATGAATGATATACAATTGATAATATAATTTAAACAAACAAGCAACAAGCATACAATAATACGAAACCACAAGCAAGAGGAGATAGGGTGAATTAGTTGATTTCACACAATCTGGAGATGATCTGGGCAGGTGAATAGCAAAAATAGACTGCAAGCATTGTCATTAAGGCTCATTGGATATTATGATACTGAGAAATGTTGAGAATAAAAACTCTCATTGTAGGAGAGGAGCACTTGGGCTCTAGTGACTGATCTAGGCACTAGTGTCCAGTCAAATACTCAGGTTTTTTGTTTTTTTGTGCATGAGGAACTACCCTGTTAGTTTTCTTTTTTCTCTCTGATCTTCCTCCAATGTTGTCAATTTTATCTGTAACTTACAAAAAAATGTCTACTTACACATTCCCACAAACCAAAAAAAAGATAATAAAAAATATGTAAAATGTGAAGTCAAACTGACCCCAATGGTCACCCAAAGAGGGAACTTAGTACCAAGCGCTACACAAAATTTCAGACTCTATGTAGTTCTATATGTAAAGTGTGTGTAAAATCGATGCCCTAGGTGGGCTCTTGTGTGATATGTATGGACACTACTGAGCGTTTTAGATCTAGAATGCTCCAATTGATGTAAATAGATGTGTGCATGGAAATATAATATACTTCCCCTCTCTATTAAGTTGTTTATAGCAAGAATGCATGTAACCCTTGTCCCTTCAAGGGATGTGCTAGATGGATGCATTGTAATGCTCTTGAAATACCTTTGGAATGCAAGCATTAGGTGATAGTTAATAGATGCTTAGAGCTTGGTCCCTAATTATTATAGATCACATATCTTTGTATTTATATGACTCCCTTGTTTGAATTTCACAATTAACTACTAAAAGGATGACCTACCAGTGAAAAACATATGCCCAATGGTTAGAAAATACCCAAAATAGAGTGAAGAAAATATATAAGAGAGGTTTGGGGGCATCCATAGAGGGGAAAAGAGGTGCTTTGGGCGTCGTGCATCCTAGCTGAGTGCACTAATGTCCGAGGACTTAAAATATTAATTGAAGTATCAAAAGATATACTCGGGAAGCTATAGGGTGTGTAAGACTGAAAAGAAGTACAACCATATAAAGCAATGTTAGGAAAGTGGAGCTCAATTACAGTGGTCACAGTTAGCATGACTTTTCTCGCTTGTAGGTTTAATCAGTAACCGATGCCAGTCAGTATGTGTATCAGTGACGCTAGAAGGTATACCCAATGATGCGTCAAGGTTACCGGTGTCTATCAGGATCAGGAAAACCATGGTGATGCTAAGTGGTAACCGAGGTCGGTGACATGAGTGTGAAAGTTCATATCTAACTCATGGGAATCTAGATCTGTCATATTTATCAAAGTTGCCAACTCCTTAAAGTTTGTAAATGCATAGTCTATTGTGCTCCTAAGTTGAACTAAGCTTATATAATTGTCTTGAAAAATACCATTAAGGACATTTGGATAGAGGCACTAATAATAGTCTGCCTCAACATGGTTAACATATTTTCTAGAAGATAAATGTTGCACGATCACCCAGTTTTCATACTTTGTTCTAAGTTCTTCTGATAAGGAAATACCAGGTACATCTGAATGGTGTAAGATAGTGGTATATGACTCCTTAAACACATCAAATTGTAGGATTATAAATGACCCAAGTATAAAGAACAGATTGCATAGGGATGTTTATCACATATTCTTTTATCTTGAAATAAAAATAACTTCCAGATCACACTCTATTGTTGAAATCAACTAGGAATTTGGTTTTCTATGAGGCCATGTCTATGAGAATGCATTTAGATACAGATAAAAAATGCATACCTTATCAGAGGATGTTGTACATGCACATTTGAACAGGGCACTTGAAACTACAACATGGAGGACAAAATTCACTTCTTGGTGCATATATACTGGTAATGGATATTGGTATGACCCATGTTCCAAAGCCCCCATTTTGAAATAGACATGGAGGATTTTATAAAATGATGTGGAATTTAGTCTTTACACCTACCAATCACATTTGGTTGCTAGTTTCTATAGGATTTTCAATGAGACAATATTTTACATATCGTACAACCATTGCCACTCATAGGATCACTTTTTTTTTTAATGTTTTGTTAAACCATTCACATCCCTTAAATATGTATTTAAATTGTGTAAAAATCTCTACCACATAACTCCTATCTTGGCATATTCAAGGAATAACTTGAAAGGGGTGAGATGACCAGATTGGAACACCTATTAATAACACATTTTTCTTGCAAGTGTAAATAAAACATCTTCTCTTGGGTTCGTATCCCCAAACATCTGTAAAAACTACCCTCATCATGTGTTTCTAGGCTTCCACACTCCTTATTATGTTTTTTTATGTTGAACAATGTTTATAATGGTGAGTTTAACAACTTTGGCTTGTGGTTATATGAAGGTGTCCTAGGGTGAAAAAAACCTGGCACATTTAACCCTATAATGAATTATATTCTATGAAAAAAAAATAGTTGAGGATTTTTTTGTGAAGTGTTTAGTCAAACAGTCCAAATTCCTTGAGTAATTTGTCTTTCTCTGATGAACGCATCCATGCCTTCACATGGATTACACATGGCTAGTGTGGGGTCCCTGACAGACAAGCCCATGTGTCCTCCATTATTTCAAAACCCACATGGCCTCATTAGTCCACTCAAATCACCCTCTAAAGTTGGTTAAATACCACTACCCCCATGTATCTTGTTTGTTTAGGTTTTCATATGTATTTTGGAGGCAAATGCATTATTCTCATATAGAAAATCCAAGTTTATAGATTATGGTATTATCACCTTCCTACATGTAATTTGAAAACTCTTCTCAGTAAATGTAAAATTATAGGAAAAATATTTTAAATATGATCTATTTAGAATAGACATGAATTAGTGCATCCTTTGTATCATCGTGCGACATGCATGGGCTATAACAAGAAATGCAAGCATATATCGACATATCAAGATGATGTTTCCATCAGACAAGCATGTTCTTAATTTGAAAATTTGGTTGAGTATCTTGGTGGTGGTAAGGTTATGTATTTCATCTTTGTGTAGTTTTATCCCAATGTATTATTGTTTTTAAGTTTTGTGCAAGATTTGGGACCTTGAAATGACTGGCTCAGCACAACTATCAGCTTTGGTCGGAGTAGGCACCTAGTTGGGTGACCTATGAAAAATTTTTCCATTGTGTTCATTCCAGTAGCACCGACATTGGTAAAGGAACTGATATTGGTCAAAGAGCGTAACTAGTACCACTCACTTGTAACTGTGGTCGGTCTCTATGAAAATGAGTTTGCATATGGTTTCTTACTGTAGAAGAGGGCATGGATGGTTCAGTGTCCTATTTTTGGAGGATCAGGTTTCTTCCAGAGTGTGTACAGGAAAAAACAATGCAGATCACTTCAATGTTTGGATCAGAAAGAGGATGGAGTTAGCTCAGTTAGTCCAGTGAGACTTTGAATCAGGTATCTCTATATGATTCATTTTTCTTTCTTTCATTTGGAGCAACTAATATTATGTTTGGATTGTGTGTAGATCATAAAATAGGTTTTACCATGGATATTTGGTGATCTTGACTTTTATTTCCGGGATATGTTAGAATCTTGAGGATAAGGATATCTAGTCTAAGAATGGGATCTCAATGAAAAGCTCACATTTAGACCTAGTTGTAGTAACAAATACATGTTGAGTACACAGGATGAAAAGAATTTGATTTACCTACTTCACAAGAAGTCCAAATTTCTATTATGTAGAAGTATTACTTTGATAAGAAGGGAATCAATTTATATTTTCTTTCATGGTGTAACTTTTTTTCTCACTAACATATACCACTTTTGAGCTTGGTGATTAGAATTATTGCAGGGGAGTTCATGTTAAGTGGGAGCAAGCCATCATTATTAGCATTTCAGGTTGGACATATATGCAAATGTGGAGTGAGAGGAGTATGCTTCATTTTTTTGTGGCATGAGGGATAATTAGTTTTGGAGGACAATCACAGTTTTGTAGGTATTTTGAATGTATGATGAAGTCACTTATAGTTTTATTTATAGTTTTGGATATCCTTATGGGATTGAAGTTGATGGTTTTTCACCTGGGTTAAGAAGAAGAGCAATGTTATTGACAGAAGGGTAAAGAAGGAAAATGTTTGTTACAGGTTAAAGTGTGACAACAATGTATATTTACATCTTATTAATGTTTCCCTTGTTTGATTTCATCTTAGATAGCTATGTAGAGTATGTTGATGACATGTTTACTAGTATTTACACTAATTAGTAGTAACATGGTTAGCAGGGTTATTTTTGTTGACATTGATGAGCATAAGATTTATATTCAATCTTTGGAGTTAGTCAGTGGCAGACTTGGAGCTTCTGAAGAGCCTTTAATATGGATGAATGTACATGGTAAGTTTATACAGGTGGATAGATTCTATTTTTTGAGTCTATGATGATGCAGATATTTATTTTGCACATGGATGCCTATGACCACGGTTTAAATGCCTTGATCATGAGTAGGGGATGTTTGTATTTCATCTTGTTACTATGTTACTCCTTGATACATATGTTATTTATTGAGAATGTTGTCTTGAAAATGATAATTGTTTATGCATGGTTTGATTTACATAATGAAATATTTAGATTCTTTGAGTTGTGCAGGTGTTGACGGAGTAATTAACCATGGGTTGCATGTAGAACTCATTTGGGATTTATTGTCCAGATCTTATTTTTCTTACGCATATTCCAGTTTTGACTTGTCTTTCATACAGTTTCATTAGTGGTTACATGGAGACATAGATAGATGGTTGGAGAACATGGCTTATGGCTATGGTTGCGATAGAAGCTCAGTATTCCAGTTTGAGTGGGAAATCTTGTAAGTGCATTATTCATAGTGGCTTGGTTGCATGAGAGGCCTTCTGCTATGATTCAGTGGGAGCTTGACGTATGGATTGTTCATGTATCATGGATACGTAGTACCATCGTACAGGCATATGGTAAGTCACAGGTTTGTTATGTTCTTGAGTTTTACAAGATTGTTTAATCTTCCTGCTTTCATTTGACATAATTTTTTATATAAATAATAGATGGTTTTCACGGTATGTAGAAGATGGTGATGTACAGGTATAGGTATAAGTTCAATAATTTACCTCCAAGTGAGAGATTGTTAGGATTGTGGACCTAAATTACTTCACAATTAACATAATTTACACCTTACTGGTTTACTGAGTAACCGATGTTGGTCAGATGGTAACCCACACCGGTCAACATCGTGGTTACCTGTGATGATCGGGATAACTGGCACCAGTTACTTGTGCGTGAAATTTTATATTTAACTCACGGGAATTAGATCTAACTTTTTTATAAAGTTGATTTAAAGGTTGTAAATAGATAACTAAGGTTCCCTAAGTTTTTCTAAGCTTATATAAACTAGAAAACTATGGTTATTACATAAGGATAGAAGAAGAATATGAATTCTCCTTGGTTAAAGATGAAGAAGAAGAAAAAGAAGGAAAAATGTTGCATGTAAACAGAGCTTCAATGGAGAGAATCTTGACAGAAGGAAACAGTAGGTACATCTAAATTGTGAGAAGGTGGTTATGTCTTCTTTTGTATTTCCTTTGTATTGTCTTCTCTAAATGTAGTGGATTGCATAGTATGCAAAGCACATAGTCTCTCATCTTGTAGATCCACAGGTTGTTGTGAGATCTTGTATTGTAGATCCACATGTTGTTGTGAGATCTTGTATTGTAGATCCATGAGATCATATTATATTGTTGATCCATAGTAATCTAGTATTGTAGCTCGTTGGAGAGCTTTTGGATATAGATAGTATCCAGATATTGTATAGGGGGTTTTCTTCTTGTTTACAATAGCAGATGGAGTGAGATGGAGGAGATACTTACTTCTTAGTGCACATATATGGTTGCACATTGGTAGACCCATGTGAGAGGTCTTGTTTGCATATTCATAAGAGATCTTGGTTGCATAATGGGAGATGCAGTAGTTCTTCGTATGTGAGATATGGTGGTGTTTGGAGGCACAATTGTAGTGCTCTCATGTATATCTGAGTAGAGATCTGGAGGAGAGGAGATACTCTTGGAGAGATGCATTGTACTCTTGTATTGAAGATTTGGTTCGTACTCTTGTTATATTATAAATATGAAATCTCTATCTTTGGTGGACATAGCCCACATTGGGTTAACCACAGTACATGTGTTATGTGTGTGTATTTTTTTTATTTGGATTATCCTAGTTTATACTTCCACTGGTATAGATTTTGGGGAATTGTTTAAATCCTGTGTTCATGATTAGGTTTTTTATTGAATCATAGAACTATTCTGCAATTCCTAATTAGTCCCAAATTCCCAACAAGAAAAGAGGCCAAAATGAGTCTTCAACGACTAGTTTTCTTTCTTAGGAATCATGTATACATTTGATGCTTTTTTGGACCTAGAAATGTACCTGAATGTGTGATTTTGTATTTACATTTACCTCCACTTTATGTTGTTGAGTGAATAATCGACAGTATATCTTAAATAAAATATGTGTATCTTCTAATATTATAGAGAAGAGTGTTTCCGATAGCATGTCTAGCGGACAAATGAAGCATGAATTGATCAAAATTTGAAGCATGGAGACTAGGAAAGGGAAGTAGACTCTAGGGGTTAAGTGTATAAGTAGTAACATGATATTGGTTATTTTGTTTGTTGATGTGAGTTTTTTATTTTTGTGTATTAAGAATAGACCTACAAAAAAAGAGTGAGAAGTAGTCCAAGTTTTGTCTATTAAAAATAAGATTAATATGTGTATAAGAATGTAAAGAGTGTGTAAAGGAAAGTGTGCACCTTATGTATTAGAGAGTAAAGGATAGAAATTTTTCCTTGTTTACATGGAGTTTTTGGATTTGAATGTTGATGGTCAGGTTTTTGGGAGATCTCATGCTAAGAGCGAGTTTGTTTGGTGATCCCACGATGAGAGAAAGTTTTTTGGTAAATCCCACACCAAGAGAGTTTTTTAGGCGATCTCATGTAAAGAGAAGAGTGTTGAAGAGAGACGTATATTTTTTCTCTCCTACCATGATGCTTCGCAAATAAGCACCACTACAGATGGTATGTCCCTATTTTGTTCCTTTTTTTCTGATTGTTCCAATTTTAACTAAAATGTAACTGATAGATAAAATTTTGTAGCTAGTGGGAAGTGCCTACTACTAGAGAACTGATCTGAAAAATGATGTTATTTTTTTTGAAATGAGAAATTGATAATTTTTTCCCCTAGGAATCTAGCACCCAAGGGGATACAAGCACCCACCACTAGTGTCTAGGACTAGGTGATAGTGTCTTTTCTATGTTTTGGACCCAATTTTGATTCTGGGCTAGTTTGTAACTATGTTACTGTGTTGATTCTCTATTTTGTTAATATCTAATGAAGCTCTGAGCTGTTGTAGGGGTGATTTTTTCACCAAAGAGATCCCACCATTTATTTAGGGTACATGCTCCAACTGTAGGAAAATGCAGTCAAAAGGAGAGGACCTGATACTAATTTGAAGTGTATACCTACAATGGGTAGGGGATGTCGATGGTTAAAAACAAGGAACATGCAAAAAAATGGATTAGTAAACAAGTATTGATGAAAAAGAGCTAGCAAATAATAAAAGACAATTTAACAAGCAACTTGTAAGATAAGATGAATGGTGGCAAGTTAGTTTGTGACATTAGACATCACTCTTAATGTCACAAGACAATCAAGGTTGAAGTGTCCAAAGGCATACAATGATCAAACAAGGCATAGGTCATATCCCACAAACAATAACAACTAATAGAAAGAAAGAAGTGAAAAATAGCCATGGTTGTATTGATCCTGCAAAAAAATACTACTACACATGAAACACTCGTTAGAATGTTAGAAAGATAGATATTATCTCAAACCATGTATAAATCAACGATAACTAGAGTGATGGTGAATAGATATAGTAAGTACTAAAGTAATATAACTTGTGATGTGTAAAGTATGATAGTAGCAAAAGGTAGATTCCCAAAGAGCCTCGATGGAATTCGCGTAAAGAGTTGTTTCGAGCTTCATGTCTAACAACTAATTTTACGCTTCAACAAACTAAGGGAATTTTTTTTATACATGTTGACAATTTTTGCACTCGTGCAAAAATGGGTAACTCGAAACTCTAATTTTGATGAGAGGAATTGATGAATGAACCTAATTAGGGGAAATTCATACAGTTTTATTGTGTTTTTAGTTGCAACAATTGATTAACAACATGCAATCTGCAGCTATGTGTGTTGTTAAAAAATCTAACACCTCACATAGGCTATCATTCCTTGTTCATCTTCAACGAGGAAATAAAAAATCCGCAAAGGACCAATGCATTACCTTGATGAAGGCATGAATCACAGAATAGGTGAAATGTTAAACTCAAAAAAAACAAACAAGGTTGCAGTTTACATCCAGAAGAGTTCATTATTAAGTTACAAGTACATCAAATCTCATTATTTATTTATGTTTAAATATTATTAATAATGTGATTGAGTTGTCTATTTCATTATAAAATCAATACATATCATTAAAGCTTAATGTAGAAAGAAGTATGCAGCTGAATTACAAAAATTAATGTCATTTATTCATGAAGAAATTTTATGTTTCCCACACAAGCCGTGGGATGTAATTTATGACTATTGAAGCAAAAGATACATGTACACAAAGCTAAAAGCAAAGGAATATAGAAAAAACCCATCATTGCCTTTTGGGTCTTCTCTTGGTCTTAATCTGGTTACATCATCTTAATCTTCATCTGCATCATCCAATTCCATCAACATGCCTGAAGAAGAAAGAGAAGGTTGTCAATTTTTGAGCTCAGGGTTTAATCTGTATTCTAGTGCTATCAATTTCATGCAAATGAATCATTTGAAGTTAACAGGCATAAGATACATTAAAGATGATACAAAATTAAGAAAGTAGTATCTTCTAGAAGCATATATGATTCCCAAAATCATAACAGAGAAGAAAATAAAAGAAAAAGAAAAACTATGGAATATAAGGGAGGCTGAAAAGCCTATTTATTTTCTAACTAGTTTTATAAATGTGCAGGTACATGTAGCAGATGAAAAGAAAATACTAAGTATGGTGTTTTCAAGAATAGAAACAGATTTCCAATAAATTTTAATAGAGAGCCTGATAGTTCACAACAGGAGATACAATTTCCTATCAGACTACAAAATTCAACTTCTAACTTCAAGATAAAGTTTCAAAGTTTTCAGATTGCAAAAGTTATAAGATTATAGTGGAAAGATTTGTCTTCAGAGAAAGAACAAAGAAAGCTACAGTTTGTTCACTATCACACAGAATCAATTATTGAATATAGGATGAGCTACAATGCTTATAGCATAACAAAAATATCCCAAGAAGCTAACTTCTAGTCAAAATTGCAAAGAAAATCTTGCATGCTCAATCTATTTAGATAACTTGAATCTTGGATAGTTTCATTTTGCATCAGTTATTATCAAGAAGAGCTTTTCCAGAAATACAAAGATAACAACCACAATTTAAAGTTACAGAACAACAGTTGAAAGGATTCTAGTCTACAAGATTAACAAAGAAAAATGTGCATATTTGAGCTCAAGAATACAAGCTACTTCTCAAACTTCAAATCATTGTGTAAAGTAAAACTACCAAATATTTCTATGTTGATGCTCTAAAGAAGTAAATTACATTCTGAGGTTATCTGAAGATTCAAAGATAAATGCATAAGAAACGTTAGCAAATACAACAACTCAGACATATTAAATACATTCTAATTACAGAAGTAAAAATCATATACAAAGTATAACCTTATCAAAACATGTTGCAAAGTGCCAAACTTATGTACAAGCAATACATTACAATTTAGGACAAAAGGTACATTGATCAAATTGGGAGGAATTGATTCAAATTCATCATTGAAAATCAAATAGAATTGAACCAGTTGATTTAGATTCATCATGCAGAATAGGTGGAACATAATACAGATGCAGAATACTTGGATTATTCAAGTAATTCATACCATTTCATATTGATCAAAAGATAGAAACAAGATACGAACTTGTAAAATCGTCATCAATTATTTTTGAAAGAAAGAGCACCAATGATAAGTTATCAAGTGGAAGGACAGTTGTACTTTCCTCAAAATAGAACAACAAAGAAAGTCATCAAGGTATAGCTTTACTAGTTTTACCAAGAGTTTAAATTCTACAAAAGTTACAACAAATTGCAAGTATTTACATCATGAGAGAAAAATTACCATGATATAATTGAAAATTTGTCTACATTATTTTTTAAGGATTCATCTCTTATACTGTAGAGTAAATACTTTACACAAAAGATCATATTCATGAGAGATTGTCAAAATTTTACAGTAAAAAAGGACATTTTCTTCTAATAACAGTTTATTTTGTAGTCATATCTTGGGAAAAGAGATATACAAAGCTTCGCTAAAATAGTTTTCATTCATTGACAATAACTCCATTCAAGTTATGAGCTTCAAACCCTCTACAAGAACAACGAATACATTTAGCAAATGTAATACGGCCATAGTCCATATTTATAGGAATACTTTGTAGCTTGAAAGAAGGGTTCAAAAATTTCAGAAAGCAAGAATTCAAAGCATCATTTCAACAAAACCAAACTATACAAGTACATAGTTCATTTTAATGACAATAGTTTCAGAATCCTCGTCAAGAAACAAAATATACAGCAAAAATGACTACCATAAAAGTTTTCAAGCTCATATTTGAAGAATGCTAGATACAGAAAGCACAAATTCATGTTTAAAGAATTACAAGCGTTTGTTTAAGAGAAACAACTAACCCCATGTTTTCTAATTAGAAAAAACAATAGAGAAATAATAATAAACCAGTACGAGTTTCGAACTCAAGTAAAAATTCTAAACTAGAGCCATACCATGAATCACAACCATCAGAAGTGGAGGATGTGAACTGAACTCAAGATGGGTAAAAAAATCAATGCTCAAAAGGAAAGACTCATAAATCACAAACAATGGTGAAAGCTTCACCTCAAATCGAGATAGATTCAAAAAACAACAACCTAATTTAAGGAAAAGAGAAATAATGCACCATGATTCAACCTACCAGGAGAAACAAATATGAAGCTCCACGGAAAAAAAATTATGAGCTACAAATCCACATGAAATATAAATTCCCTGTCAAACCAGAGTTTCAGTGGTAAAAAAGGCAACCGAATAGAAAAGAAACGGAGCTCTGAATTCTCCAAAACTTCATAGAGGCTCGAAATGGAGAAATGAATGACAAGTGTTCGAACCAATGGCTTCACATTTACGAAATAGATACAGAATCAAAATCAAAGGGCCAACCTAGTTGAAAACGGATCACAGTGAAGCTCCAAGTAATGCTTGTATCATAAAAAACTTAGAAAACCATGGCTGCTAGGGTTTCCAAAGCCGGAGGCTTGAATTAGAGCTCCAAGTTTCTAAAGTTATGTTACAGTAAACAATGACTACGAAGAAATGGCAGGTGATTTGGACAAAAATAGAGTCCAACTCATATTTGCTAAAGTGTGAAAGTTAGAGAATACATAAACAAAGCCTTCAGAGCACAAAAATGGTGGTTACTCAATAAAAACCTCACAGATAGCTTGAAAAGGATTAAAAATTTGTGAATTAACCAAGTATTCACACTCACATAGCTTCACAGAAGCTAAAAATTACACAAATTCAAGTTTGAAGAACAAAATAATGGCGGTTTGGGAAAAAATTTCCAAGGATTCACCCCCTTTTTCCAACATTGCAAATGAAAAATGAGATAGGGTTTCACGCAATTAACCAACTCAACCAAACCACCATAAACCTAACTCATCACAAGAGTTACAACATCTACAATATAAGATCAATGGTACAAGATCTAACGATGCACAACAAAAAACCACAATCAACCTGAATCAAAGCATCGACAACTTAGATTGCAACTATTATCTAATTTTTCCTGTTAGGAAAAATTGATCAAACATGACCTTACATAGGAGAAATGGAGAGGTTTGTTAGATAATGTGAGCTCACAACCTATTTCAAAAATCAAGTTGCAAGTAGGATCACCAATGAAATGTAGGGTCGGAAAATCAATGGATGAGCAAATGTTGAAGAATATCAGAGTTCAAGAGGAAAAGCAATGGAGAAAGTGTCGAAGATTTTAAATTTGCATTTTTGGCACTTTGGAGAAAACAGGGCAAAAATGGTCAGCAATGTCTGAAACCGAAAAACCCAAAAGTCTGAAAGTTTTCAGACTTTCGAGTTTGGGATTTTGGAAATCTCAGGCATAAAGTTCAAAAAAGTGAGTAAAAAGGCCGAAATCTTAAATTTTGAAAGTCTGAAATTTCATACTTCTGGGTTTCAGAGTTTCAGAGGTTGGGAGTTTGGGGTTTCGGGGGTCTCCGAGGGAAAAATCAGAAAAGTGACCAAAATGTCTGAAATCTTGAAAGTCTAAATCCTGAAAGGGTTCAGATTTTGGAAGTCAACCCAGGTTTCAAATTTGAAATGTGGCATATGCTTCAGGTTTCGAGGTTTCAGAACTCTTGAGGCGATTTGGGCGATGAATAGTGCAAAACATCCGAAAAGGCAAAATCTCTTAAGTGTGAAATTTCAAAGTTTCAAGTTTCAGCCTTTCGGAGGTTCAGGGTTCAGAATTTTGGAACTCTCAAGCCCCAAAATTTTAAAATCACCACTCAATGTCTGAAACCTGAAAGTCTGAAATTTCGGACTTTCGGGCTTTCGGGTTTCAGACTTTTGGAACTCTTAGGCCATTTTTCACTCTATGAAAAATTGACCTTCAAATGTCCATATCTTTCGACTGGAAGCTCAGATTTGAGCAAGAGAGGACTTTTTGGAAATATTACAGTCTCCTCTACTTAACTACAACTGAGTATCTTAATATTAGTGAGACTAAGTTACCATAATGGAAATATGAAATTTATTTCCAAGTTCCTCCCAGTGAGTGCTAAAATGGGATTTTTGCAAGATCTTTTAGTTGCAAGTGCGTTGATAGATATGGATGCAAACATGGGAGTTGTTTCTAGTTTTATGTGCATTTTTGTGTTACCCAGGTGTTCTATTGGTATGAAAAAAGTCATCCTTCCACCATGGATTGTGGTTTGAGTTTAATTCTACTCCCTACCTGCCATTAAATATATGTAGATGCACAGTGGCACTCTATTCTATTGTTAAAGTGAGCTTGATTTCCACTATGCCTTACCTAGGAGAGGTGGATCTGCATTTTCCTTACATTTAAAGAAGGTTTCATTGGTTCATGATGGGGCTCATTGGGTTGACATTTGATTCACCCAACTTTATTTTACATTTATTGATTCATTGTACCTGGATAAAGATCTGGGTTGGCCACCATTAAAAGGGGGGTTTGTTGTTGTTTTCATTGACTTTATTCTACTCTTATCTTAACATGGATTTATATGGTTGCGGGGTTGTGCCAATGGGTTTGTCTAAAATATAACATATGGATTAAAGTAAATATCGTTGATAGATCTAGATGAAATTTGAGACCTTCGTGAGTATATTTCCTACCGATGAAAATTCAAAGCTTCAAAATAGGGTAAGGACTTCCCTTGAGAAACAAGGACGGTGAAAATTTATATATGTAGAGGTGCTTTTCCCAGTGGTCATATATCAAAAGCATGGGAGAATAAACAAGCATGCTCACCATTTGAAAAAATTCTTGGTAGAGGGATGAAACCTTTTAGAGTACGAGTGAAACCGCGTGGATTACCTCATACACCATCGAGGCAAATATCTCCCAGACATAGTTCATCTCTCCTTACCTTTCATAATTCTCGTAATTTATTTTTTATTTTACAACAAAATATAATTTTAAAATCTTGGGATTATCATAGATTTAATTGTTTTATATTAACTTGTAAAACAATAAAATGTCGTATCGTAACTCATGCAATCAAAATAACCATTTTGTAGTAGACCATGAACTTCAACCCTCATTTTGAGGTGATTTAAAAAACTTCCTAACAAAACTAGATCGCTACAGTATTGTTTATCGACATGTGGAAGTTGACTTCCCTATAAATATGTTGACCATCTCTTGGTTTAAATGGATAAATTACAATTTCTTGGGACTCTTAAAGTAACCTTATTAACTCCGAAAAAGGGGGTGTTAAGCTTCCTTCGCGTACTGTTTTATGTGAGGTGTCACTTCAATCCTTTGATTGACCCCGAATGAACATTTGTGATCTTTTTTACGCCCTTATAAGAGCCCTGTTACACCATTTTGTAGTAGTAGGAAGCTGCTAAATATGAAAAGTTGGCTTTCATTTTGAACCGCAATTTGAACCCTCAGCAACAAAACGCTTATCCGTCATCGCAAAACTCTAGTGTTTTTACTAGACAATTGCATAGAACCTTCAGTTTAGGGAAAACAATTTTCTGTATACTTTGGTAAAGTCATTTTATAGGTCGTTGGTCATAGTTTGACTAGGTTAAAATAGACCAATTAGGACCAGTGGCTTCATAAATCATGTCATCGTTTGAAAATAGTTTTCTAGTTCAGAGCTCCGTCGACTCTGATGAATTATCCATATATGGGGGAACTTGTAAGAATTTCATCATGGCACGTACATCCATCCAACATTAGTTTTGAATGTGGTTTACTGAGCCCTTGAGCTAACTTTTAATTATTTACAACTAGGCCAATTACAACCGATGGCCCCAGAAAACTAGCCGCCAATAATAAACAATTCTCTAGTTCTGAATTCCGTCAATTCCTATGAACTCTTCGTATGTAAGTGGAAACGTAGAAATTTTAACCGTGGTGTGTTTGCTTATTGAAAGAAACATTTAAGTGGTTTCTTAGCCTCTGAGCCTAATTTGAATGTTTTTGTAGCTAGACAAAAAATGTAAAAATAAAGTTGTAAGACCCCTCTCTTCCTTTCTCTCTCTCTCTCTCTCTCTCTCTCTCTCTCTCTCTTCTGAGTTTATAAAACGAAGAAAAAAAAATGAAATGCAATGATTACATGTTTCTAGGTTTTATTTTTATTTTGATTGCATATTGTAGTTATTGTCAGATGTAAATGGGAACTGAAAAAATAATAATTATGATTGTTTTAGGGTGGATGCCATGCCAACGATTTATCGCTGATATCATGCTCACGTGGGTTTTGCAGGATGGATGAATGACGACGCAAAGGGCGATGTGTTATTTAATTATTATTATTGTAAGTTTTATAGGTCATTGTAAAATGAATGACTGTGTATTGTAGTCTCTTGTTACTGAAAAGTTATAAATGAAATTTGTTAATATGTATGATATGCTAGTTTTAGGGATACTTAGGAAATGTGCCTCTAATCACCAGTTCAATTTGATTTTAGTTACATATGGTAAAAAGTTTTATGTGTGTTGATGTGTATATATGTTAAATGAATTTGAATTTAATATCTTGTAGTATATTTCCAGTGTGTAATAAACGATTAATTAATTGGTGTGTCATGTACCTTCTTACCTTGAAAATGCAAAAAAAAATCTAAAGAAATAGTCAACCCTTTTCCTGCATAACTAACCTTCACATGTTAACCTTTAGCATAATGAACTTTCGAATAACTTTCACTTGCATGGGACCTTGCCTAGTATAGGTAAATAAGAGCCCAAGTTTAAGTTATACATCATAGCCTATATGCTTAGCGGAATTGTCATGAAACCGACGAATGACAACGTGGTCAAAATTATGCAGAGTATGTGGTTACCTTCTAGGGTTAGGTAAATAAAATCGTGGAGTGTACCGTCATAGTGATTAGGTTCAGTGACATTGTCTTAGGAACCCATATTTTAGTGTAATAACATCTAGTCCAACCTTATGTATGTTGAGTATGCGAAGTTTCCACCTTTACTAACCTTGGACATTCACCCTTAAGAAGTTGGGATTATAATTCTTCAGGTACTCGAATCTCATCTATTGATGGGATTGAAGACCGCAATACTAAGGAGTTCACCTTAAATGAGTCCTTGTTTTGAAGGAACTGACTATTAAGTGCAACGATTAGTTCTATCAAAATCTAACCTTGGATGATGTCCTTGGATAAAGGTGAAGTTTAGTATCATTCATATGTCCACCTGCACTTAAACTCATATATAGTTGAGGCGTAGATCCGACATGAGTGCATAATGGAAGGAAACCAAATCCTCAGTTGATTAGGAGGTTCACTTGTGGTTCGTGTATGGTTTCCTAATGCGTAATGACCATATACCCCTTCAAGAACTAGGTGAGTCAAATATTCTGTAACTCCTAGGATTTCACAGCTAGTGACTCACAAACGAGACCAAAGTCCCGATGTAATAAATATACTATGAGAACGAGATTTTTAAAAGGTTTAGGTCAAATTATGAAGTCCTTAAACCTTAATTGAACATAATCAAGTGATTTCAAAGAATATAATGTTCACCTTGGTGCGACCTACAATTATGAGAATACTAGTAGAATCCATGTTAACCTAGCTATAAACATAAGTGTTCGTTATGACAAGAAGTATCAAAAGTTTTAAAGTTATAGTAGCAATGGTTCTGAGATTAAGGGTGTGTGAATGAGAAACATCTAGTTGTCACCCTAGAAAAGGCATGCCCTTTATACTTGAATCTCTCCTTATAACCCTCTAATGCTTAATTTTATGGACATTCAAGTCCCTTCGCTTGGAGTGTAAGGGTCATAACTGTTAGTACCTAAATAAATGTTTGAAAGCAAACATCCCTTAACATAAGAATGAGAGAATTAGAATCTTGTAAGTGTGATTTTGATATATGGAAAAATACTTATCCTTAAGTTCTGAAGATTGTCATAAGGGATAAAGAGCAAGATAAATGGTTGAACTCCTATTCATCTATTATGAAATGAATTTTAAAAACATGTAGAGGGAATCTACTCTAAAACCTATGCTTACCTAATTTTTTCTTGGGAAGGGTTAAAGATAACAAATACATTAAACCTAATGATTTGTCGTGGGTGATGCCATTCCTAAAGTCACGTTTCTTGTGGAATGTCTTTTTACATTCGTTCGTTGGGAAACCACATCGACATGTCGAAGGTCGTCTGCATGTGCCTATGTGAGTCGATCCACTTATGTGATTGTCCACTAACCATTGTCAAGTTTCATTACTTGGAGCCCTTACTGTGTTGATGTCCAAGTGAGCAATGTAAGTCAAAAAAATAATTATCCTGGTAGGGTTTTTACTGTTGTATTTAGGTGTGTAAAATGTGGGTACTACAATACATTACAACTTTATCAAAGGCAATAACAAGTTGCATTACATCATGGTCATGAGAGTGTTGTGATGTGCAATTAACTCCACATCCTTCACTTTGAGTCACTTTGAAGAGAATAAAGGACAAATGCTCTGAAAATGTTAATCCATTATTAGAGACAAGAAAGGCTTTGGGCATTGCTCTTACTGTCGACTAGGAACCGTTTATAGTCAGAGAGCCTTTGGTTCCACTCTAGGTTTGTTGCTTCAACCACACTTCCATTCAAGTGCATATTTTGAATTACTTGAATCAACAATGACAGGATTACTGTAAAATTTATGTCCCTTGTACATTTACCTTGTAGGGAAAGAAAGAAATATTCTTCATTAAAACAGGTGAGAATTTTTAGAATACTCATCTAAATTGGACAGTATTTCTAAACAATGGTTGAAACTAATGTCTCACATTTGTTAGTAAAGAGGAAACCGAGCATTTCAATAACATACACATAATAAATCTAGCTCATTTCCCTAGGAAGTGTTTAATGGCCATAAGTGATTCATTTCCATCTATTATCTAGTAACTTTGGCTGTAAATTTCAGACTCTGAAATGGCCTATTGACTACTTCGAAATCTGAAATTTTAGTATGTTCAGAAAATAACTTCAGACATTCATTTTCTAAACCTATAACACGGTTGAGTGTGTTACTATTGGTTCAATAGACTATTATGAAACCATTTAAAACCCAAACCTCCGTAACACTTATAGACTTCTTTGAGCTAATCTAAATTTAAGGATTTGAAAGTCTGGAATTTTTGTTTCAATTGACCTCAAAACAATTGACCCTGAAACCCGAGACTTATCAGAAAAACACGTAATGTATTAGGATTTCGGGCAACATCTAGGGAGTTACTATTTTATCTAATCCTAAAAGATATTCGAATCCAAAGAAGGAAAGTACTGAAAGAATTTAAAATAAGTTAACAGACTCTGAAACTTCTACCTTTCCTAATCTTCACCCCAAAAGGGAGTTGAACTAGTGGTATAACAAAGAAACAATGATTTAAGTGTTGGACATTTACTAGTAATTTCAATTCATTTCTATGGCATTATGTTTGAGCCTAAATTCATTCTCACCCAAGATATTTGTCCCTATGATAATGTCCGAAATCAAAAAACTGTAAAACGTCCAATGTTGTCTCCTTCTTTTCATGCTCAGCTTAACTCTAATATTCCAAAATCAAATTTCTAAGAAATTCTATCATCACCATTTCACATTTTCCCTCTTATCAAACCACCTTTTTACAATAGCAACTCTAACTATTTTTTTTTCCAAGCTGTAAGGTTGTCTTGCATATTCCTCTACAAAGGCGGTCAAGTCCCCACAGCGCGGGGCTCTAAAATCGTGATAAAATAAAAAAAAATGCTATTGGCTAGCTGCGTTATGTGGGTGATGTCTTTGATATGGCATGTTCAATTTGTCTATGGTTGGTCTAGCAACAATGCATAGTCTTTAATTCTTTTGACATTCCAACTTCTATGGTCTGTGGTCTACCTAACTTCTGCCCAAAACCATGAATGCTTGTTTTGCACTCCATCAGATGGGTTGCAATTAGATGAATTTCTTCATACTATTGTTCTGGACACTCTGGATTCATTGATGGTGACCAGGTCTGTCACACACCAAGGAAAAATAAGTGCCAAATAAAATGAGAGGGTTTGGATTCTCCAGAAATCCTGTATGTACAGGCTATTTCTGAAATGATTTTCCTACTGTTCCGGTTTCACACGACCACAGTCATGATCCAGCTGTGCAAAAATCACAGCTGTAGTAGAAGAACGAGGTAAAGTCTTGTGTTGAGCTATCTTGCCCTTTCATTTTGGATTGAAGTCACTTCTAAAATTCCAGGTGCCGATCTAACATGGAAGAAGCTCGATCAAATACTTGAGGTGTTTTACAATGAGGCTGAGATTGCATTCACTACTGTTCCTAGTTTGGCCGGAAGTAAATATTCCAGCGCCTGGCCATGGGTTAGATATCACATGGTTGTAGATGAAGCTCTAAAGATAATGGTCTAGTAGGCACGTGCCCTCCATGTTTTTGGGTGCTGACTGGTGTGTTCTTGTTGGGGAATCCACAGCAACTGCCTGCAACTTAATTAGCTAGACAACAGACATGTTGCAGTAGTAGAACCCTCTTGTTTGATGCTCCAACAAACGTAGGTTGTCCAACTTATATTGTTATCTGTTCATGTGATAGCTCAGAATGTCACCCTCAAATTCAGAGTTTCTCCTTCAAGGTTTTTTTGTTTTTCTGATCACACCATGCATGGCACAAGAGATACTTTGCAATCTAATTGTGACATAAACTAACCCTTTTGCTTGTCCGTTGAAGGTAGTCCAACCATCTTATCTAGTTTTCTAGATCAAATAAAATGTCAGTAGAGTTGTTTCTTTAGTCATCGTAGGCCTTGTGGACTAGTTTGTTTCCACCCAAGCATTTTGTGTACTGAGACTCTTAGATGTTCAGACGCAAACTTTGCTATGATACCTTTTTCTAAGTGTTCATCCCTATGCCTGAATCACCACCTTCGGAAAACGAGTGCTTAGTGATTCCTTAAGCACGTGCCAAGAGATGCATGCATAATTCAAGTGAAATTGAACCTGTTACAATTGGGGATTTGCTCCATAAAGGAAATGCGGGCTGCTCAAATCATGCTGAAAATTGTCCCTGTTAGCCCACCTGACAAGAGGAGTGTGATCATAGTGTGAAGCAGCGCAGAACAATAGCAGATGGGCTTCAATGGATAAACACTAATCGGCTCACTTGATCCTACTTCGACAGTTCAGGACTGGGCATCCTAATATTGCACATCTGTTGATCTATGTTATTTTCTGTTAAGGTCAAATGCACCCTCAAGATTCTTCAGAAACATGGATCTACCTTTTATGATATGCCAATTTCAAAGGATCGTATTAAGTGGCATGTGGCTGTTACCAAAAGGAGACCTGATGAAATTTTTTACAAAGATTCTCTTTAGATAATCTTCTTGTTGTTTGATGTAACTCATGAAGAGAACCTCATAGAGGCGGGCCTGTTTCATATCAGAATATTCATGAAACACAATTTACTCTGGTATTATATGAGCTTCTTCAGCGTGTCACCAAGCTGGCAAGCATAAAGTTTTCTGTTGGAATAATCACGCCTTTCATGCTATAGCTGAAATGTTTGCACCGAGAGTTTGATGCTGTCCCCAAATCTGATGAAGGAAAAGGTTGTGTATCATCACGGTAGATGCCTACCCGAGCCAGGAGCATGGTGTAATCATATGTCTTGTGTCCGAGCTTCAAATCATGGGGTTGGCTTTGTAGCTGTTTTTTACTACGTGAATGTGGCGATAACTTGAGCTCGCAAAGCACTTTGGGTTAAAGGCAAGCAACGGCATTGAAACAATCATATGCATATGGAGATGGTGTTTTAAACCAGGCATGTTAAATCTACTCCTTGTAATAGTTTTCTACCTTCTTTCAGTATCTTGAAATGAATTTCCTTTCCTACTTGAATAGTGCCTAGACTAAATGTTTTCGTGGTTTTTTATATCGCTGCCTGATTGTGTTGGTTGTTCCTTTAAATCTCGATTCCAATTTTGCTGGTTTTTCTTGGAATTTTATTTCCTCCCTTATAGCTTACTCTATTTCATATTTGGCTAAATGGGTTACTGCAATTTTTGAGTGATGCAATCTAGTTCATAGGGAAGGAAACAGTATTGAGTTTTGTTTGCTTATATGACTCTCTTTTAAAAAGAATTCTGTGATGGTAGTTATAATTGAAGGTTACTAAATGGAAGGTTAATCCTTCATATCTCTGTTTGGTTGAATGAATACGTATTTCCTATTTAGGGGCCCTCCTGGTTTGCTAAAAGGTACATTAATAGTGACGTTGTGTTCTAAAACTTGTTTAAGCCTGTGGGCATTCCTTAATTTTTGTTTGACTAGAGAATGGCATTTAGGTTTTGTTTTAGAACTATACATGGTTGATTGTTGTACCTAGTCTAGAGGAGGGATAACCTGACATCTATTTTGGCCTCTACGTGTTGAGAGAATTACTATACCTACTTCTTGATGCAAACTCATGTTTGATTAAAGCAAGGGGAAGCATTGTAAGTTTAATTAAATGAAATCTCTACCATTTTATTTTATTAAGGGTCGCAAGCAAGCTATTACTAGCTGGACTGAAACAAAAGTTGTAGGTGAACCCATGGTGTTGGACTCGCGAACTTGTTTCCTGTTAGATGACAGCTGATTTCAGTGATATTATCGTAGGTGGCTGTTATATTTATCTGTTTGATATTTGCTAAGACTTTTCCTCGATAAGCCCACATGGATCGGGTAACATTTCCATCTTCTATACCTTTGGCAAGGAGTTCATAGAACTTCTCATCCTGACTGCACTGCGTAACCTTCTTGATGGATATGTGCATTGGTTCTTGTTTTGTGCTTGTACTCGTGGTAAGGTCTTTTGATTCTAGGGCATCGTTTTTGTTTTACCCTCTGCGTATCGAATCCCTTTGTTTTGAACTCGAATACCTTAAACTTCAAACTTGGTTACTAAAAGGTCCCATTTTGTGGCCTTGTTAAGGAAATCAAATTTTATTTTAATGTTTATTGACATTGTCTTAATTATATAAAAATTGCATTAATGACTTTTGGGTTTAGTCTTCCCTTATATTATGTAGAGAAGTTGACGATTGGGATAGGGTTTGTTGGTAGAATAATGGCCCTTTCTGTGTCTCTTTTGTACGCTTTTGGAAAAGTGGATTTGTTTTGGTTAACTAGTGCTACGTTTATGAAATCCTATAAGGAGGTAGTGGTAAACTCGTTGGTTAAAACTGAAACTATTGTTGTGTTCTTTTAAGGGTGTCGAACCCATATTACTATGAAGCCCCCCTGGGAGAATTGGATAACGTCATTTTTTTGCTTCGAGCCTACGATCATAATTAGTACGTTTTGTCTTATCTTGGACCCCTTTAGTTGGATGGAGTAAGTTTTGGATTCCAATCACGTAATCCATAGGATTACATGAAGGAGATATCAACACTCTTGACTTTCTTGTTCCTAACCCATAAGGTCTTGCCTTGTTTTATGTGATTTTGTTCTAACTGGTATTTTGACTTTCTCCTTATTGGATGGTTTAGATTTCTTTCTCATGTGAATAATTTTAGAGCTGTGGGTTGTGTTTTAATCCATTTTTTGAATTTAGAACATTCCTTTCTTGATATTGTTAAATGTTAGCTTACTGTTGCAATGTGTAGCCTTAACATGCTCAGTTCTTGCGAGCTGACTATAGTTAATATTTGTGCAGATGGATTATGTGAGTAGACTAGAAGAAAAGAGTGAAAAAGTTTCATCTGTACCATTATGAAGTTCCTTGTAAAAATGTCCAATGTGTTGTAGATTGTGTAACTTTGCTTGTAAAGAGAGTTGATACGACCTCTTGCCTTGTATTGTTTGGTAATGGTGAAATAAAGTGTCTTGTTCTGGTGTAGTTAAGCTTGAAATTATCCTTGTGAAAAATGGCATCTCAATCTTTACATTGATATGAGTATTGTAAAAATTTGATCTTGAGAATAAATTATTAAGTTAAATCTTTCTAAGACTTAGCGACAATATTTTATAAGTAAAGTAAAACGAGTCGGTTAACCCTTAAAGAAGCTAAACAAAAATAATAATTTTATATTCAACAAATAAATGTAAAGGTGATCTATTTGAAATCAAATGCTTCCAGGAGTGATCAAAATGAAAACATCCTTTGTGAAGTAAACATTTATAAATTGATACCCCTAGCTAAACTAGTGAACACTATCCCCTTGGGTTGAACTCTTAATCAAGCTTAAAAGGAAAACAATGGTTAGTTTCTGGAAGATATTAAGATTTAGTAAGTAGGAGAAGACTTTAAGTGAACTACTCTTCAGTGTATAAGAAATTAACTCAGTTGGTGAGATGAATTTGTGCGAACCATATATTGATTCCTTCTGAAAACTTAAGTCATGAGCTAAAGGGTGTCTTACCAAAATAAATAAACCCTAACCATTTCTTACTGTGGCTTGCCCTAGCTGTGAGTGTGTCATGTGGTTGGACTTCCATGTTGTCTCGTAAAAAAAGAAAAATAAATTGTCCTTGATAAGTGTGAATGTTTCCGTGTTGACCTTGTGGTCTTCCCCCGTAACAAATGGTTCCCAAGTGTTGATTGTAACCTTGTGACGCCATGTTGTGTCGTGTTGAGTCAAAGCAAGTAGTCAAAAAAAGTTATCCTGTATTTTCACTGTGTTGTTCTTATGTTGGTATTTTTGGTGCGTTACATTTTGGTATCAGAGCGTAGGTTCATGCTCTCGAACCTATGGGCCGGATTGGTGTTGTATGGTGATGTTGCATGGTGGTGGTGGGTGTTACATGATGATACTGCATGATGATGATGATGTTGCATGATGATGATTTATATTGGAAGAGTAATGTGCTTTAAGCGTGATGTGATTATTGTCGTAATTGTGATATTGTGAACGCACGTGATGTGTATTTCACTCAGTGCGTATTTGTCATCATGTTGATGTGTTGGGGATGAGAGTATTCTCTCTCCTTCTTGTGGATTCTAGGAAGAATTCACGTGTAAATTATTGTTTGTGATGTGTGAAAAGAATTCTAATGTGGATGACGTAGTGTTGGAGAATTGTGGCGTATTGTGATATGTGGGTGTATCAATGTGTTGTATGACTAGTTGATGTTAAAAGAAACAAGATGTATCATGATGTTTTTTACCATGTTCTGAAGAAATGTGTGTACTACCTTGTTATGAAGCAATTATTGTTATGTTGTGATGTTATTATGTTCATCGTATATATGAGTTGTGTAATATGTAATGCTTCATGTCGTGAATTAGGGTCATACGGTGAGTGTATGAACCCTATCGTATTGTGTTTGCACTTTGGGTGCAGAATGTAGTAAAGTGATGTATTGTGCCCTGTGAATGTATAATTGTGATCTACCCTGTGTACCTACCCTACGTGAGACGTTATGGTAGCTATGTGTGTACCACCATGGTGTTAGTGATGTAGTTACATGTTATGTTGTGAGCCTTACACTAACCGACCCTGAGGGGGATCGGTAGAAGTGTATGTTGAGAGTGAGGAATGGTGTACCATGGGTCAATAACTCGAGTCAAAACTCAGTTTAGTAGATTACGTGTGACTCTTTCCTCTCTCCCTATGTGGTTGTATGTATGCAACCCTAGTGTATCTATGACTATGTTTAGCCTTGTCGAAGGGTGGCGGGATTGATATATATATATTTTATGAGCTGAGTCTCGATGTTCCGAGTGCCAGCAACTCGTTGAGTACCCCTTTGGTGGCTAGATAAGGCCACACAGTTATCATAATGTGACATTATTATAAGTTGATTTTATTCGTAAATTGAGCTTTTACTTTATTTTTGCAAGGACCAGCATCTTTTCTTGATTGCAATGCTTTACAATTTTGGGCATTTCCTTGGTTTGTGGCACTAACATGGGGATTTCGATACTAACTTTGGCTATTTGGCCATTTATTTTAGCTTGATTTGGGGTTTTCTTTTAAATTTGGAATTTTTACCGCCTTGCCCAAGGCTTGTACTTTGCCACTTGGCACTTTGACTGGATTGTTGTGCTGGTTCTAATGTCGTGATGTGTGGAATAGGGTCATGGGATGCACCATGGATTGGTTGGACCTATGGACCCACTTCGTTGTATGGGGGTACACCCCAAGGGGTACATATGACTACCGGGTTATGGAGAACTACGCGTTATTATGTCACTTGGGTTAGGAGTGTCCAAACTCGATGTGCCTTGGGCACAGAGAGACAACTGGCCTCCTTGAGGGAGGCAAAAGAGTTTGAGGGAGGCATAAGAGTTTGAGGGAGGCATAAGAGACTTGAGGGAGGCATAAGAGTTTGAGGGAGGCATAAGAGACTTGAGGGAGGCATAAGAGTTTGAGGGAGGCATAAGAGACTTGAGGGAGGCATAAGAGTTTGAGGGAGGCTTATGATATTTGTCTGTATGGTTGATGTTTCAGGATATATGTTGAGTTATTGTGATGTTTGGTAGTGGTCTTTTGACGTATGTGTTACTCATGTCAGATGGTTATGTGTTGTGATGTTGTGGACATGTCATTGATTCCCTTGTGGACACTATGTACCTGTAGCATGGTTTGTTGTTATGTGAGTCTTTCATTGATGCAAATTGAGGAAATGTCTGGTGGATTGTAGTACTCTTCTATTTGGGTATTTGGTATGTCAGTCATTGATGTGTGATGAGTACCTATGTTATGGGAAGTGTGCCTATTCTTTTCCGTAATTGTGTAACCTTTTGTGGTGTAATACAATCATGAAGTATATACTTGTGTGCTTGTGAATCTGTAGTGTCTTGTGAACCTGATAGGGTGTTGTGGTAGCAGTTCATGTTGGGCACCCACAATAAAGAATAAACCAAAACTCTTCAATGATAAAATTTTAAGAGGAATTAAACTAAGAATAATGTTAACGGAAAGAGACTAATGGAAATAACAAACAAGAAAGAACTGCCAATCTTCACAGAACATTGAAAGTTAAAAATTCTACCAAATGTTTCTAAGGCTACCCCTTGTGACCGTGTATTAATCAACTAAAATTTCAAACCATAACGTGTGTTTCCTTCTGTATCTATCACTTGTTGCATACCATTCCTTTCCTCTGTGTAATGTCGCATCGAGGACGATGCTTTCTTAAGGGGAGGAGAATGTAATGCCAGCTGGGCATCGAACTCTCCCTTTCTACCTGCCACCTTGGCTTTCCCTCCCAACCACCTACCTGCCAACGATTATGGCTGTCTTGTCTGTCCTGGCGTGAGGAAAGGGGTGTAGTCGCATTTTTTTTCTTTACCGTGATCTCTTTAGGATTCTCCTTTAATGCGTTTGGGTGGGTGTTGGGCGCAGTCTAGTTTTCATGGAGGTTAGGTGAAGCTACAAGCAAGCTAAACAGGTTGTCTAGCTATGTTGTGGTCTGCCCCTTCTGCCCAAAACCACGAATGCTTGTTTTGCACTCCATCAGATGTTGCAACAGATGAATTGATACAGCACGTTCTGGACAGTGGATTCTCAAAAATGGTGCTGTACAAGCAGTTCAGTGGAGTCGCAGTTCTTTAGGAGCTCTTCCTTGGTTGTTTCTCTCCTTGCTATGGCCGCGCAGGCTATTTTTGAAATGATTTTTCCTGCTGTTCTGGTTGCACGCCACCAGTCGTGATTAGTTGTGCAAAATATTGCAGCTGTAGTTGAAGAACGAGATAAAGTTTTGTTGAGCTGTCTTGCCTTTTCATTGTGGAAAGTCGCTCTGTCCAGGTGATGATTTTAACATGGAAGAAGCTCGATCAAATATTAAGGCTTGTTTTGCAAGTGCGGCTGAGATTACATTCACGACTGTTCCTTGCTGTTCTGGCCATGGGTTTGATATGGCGGTTACAGATGAAGCTACAAGATAGGGAGGTATGCGTGTTACCTCCACGTCCTTTGGGTGCTGTCTGGTGTGTTCTTGTTCAGGATCCACAGCAACTACCCCGCATCATTAATTAGCTTGGCAGCAGGCATGTGCTATAGTAGAAGTTTTGTTAGAGTGCTCCAACCAACGGGTTGTCCAACTTCTTTGTTGTCTGTTCAATACAGAATGTATCCTTAAACTCGAGTTTCTCCTTCAAGGTTTTTTTGTTTTTCTGTATCGACTATGTGGCAGTGAGTTTGTTTTGCGCCTAAGGCCACACCCTTTTGCTTGTCCATTGGGCATTCCAACTCCTCCTCTGAGTTGTCTGTCTATATGTCAGCCGAGCCGTTTCTAAGTCATGGGTAGGCCCATGGACTAGTTTGTTTTCACCACTTTTGTGTCTGAATCTTCTTAATGTTATACGCAAAATTTGCTATGATATTTTGCACTGGAGGTGTTCTCCCTATGAGAATACCCCTATCGGAAAACGAGACAGTGATCTCGTTAAGCACGTGCCAGAGAGGATGCAAACTCAGGTGAAATTTGCACTGTTCGCAATTGTGGGGTTTTGGGTCCTGGAGGAAACTGTTGGCCTCAAATGGCTGGTATGGTCCCTGTTCCTGATGACGAGAGGGTGAAGAATAGTGTGGGAGCTGAACAATGGAGCAGATCGGTTATGGAGCAGGACACTAATCGTCTCACTCTCGCCTACTTCGCCATTTCAGGCCTCGACATCCTCAATGCACATCTGTTGCTATGTTATTTTCTGTTAAGTGTCGAATGCACCCTCAAATTCGAGATTCTCCTACCAGATATTTTTTATCAAAATCGATTAAGTGACAGTGTGGCTGTTACCAGGAGACCTGATGAAATTTATTTACAAAGATTCTCTTTAGAGATCTTCTTGCTGTTTGATGTAACTCATGGAAGAGAACCTCATAGAGGCGGGCCTATTTCATATCAGAATATTCATGAAACACAATTTACTCTGGTATTATATGAGCTTCTTCAGCGTGTCACCAAGCTGGCAAGCATAAAGTTTTCTGTTGGAATAATCACGCCTTTCAGGCTATAGCTGAAACGTTTGCACCGTGTGTTAGATGCTGTCCCCAAATCTGATGAAGGAAAAGGTTGTGTATCATCACGGTAGATGCCTACCCGAGCTAGGAGCGTGGTGTAATCCATATGTCTCGTGTCCGAGCTTCAAATCATGGGGTTGGTTTGTAGCTGTTTTTCACTGCGTGATTGTGGCGCTAGCTCGAGCTTGCAAAGCACTTTGGGTTAAAGGAAAGCAACGTCATTGAAACAATCATATGCATATGGAGATGGCGTTTTAAACCAGGCATGTTAAATCTACTCCTTGTAATAGTTTTCTACCTTCTTTCAGTATCTTGAAATGAATTTTCTTTCCTCTTGAATGGCGCCTAGACTAGATGTTTTCGTGGTTGTTTATATCACTGCCTGATTGTGTGGTTGTTCCTTTAAATCTTATTCCAATTTCGATGATTTTGCTTGGAATGTTCCTTCCTCTTTTATAGCTTACTCTATTTCATATTTGTCTAAATGGGTTACTGCAATATTGAGTGATGCAGTCTAGTTCGTAGGGAAGGAAACATTATTGAGTTTTGTTTGCTTATATGACTTTCTTTTAAAAAGAATTCTGTGATGGTAATTATAATTGAAGGTTACTAAATAGAAGGTTAAGCCTACATACCTCTTTTGGTTGAATAAATACGCATTTCCTGTTTAGGGCCCTCCTATTTTGCTAAAAAGGTACATTAATAGTGACGTTGTGTTCTGAAACTTGTTTATGCCTGTGGGCATTCCTTCCTTTATGTTTGATTAGAAAATGGCATTCGGGGTTGGTTTTAGAACTGTATATGGTTGACTGTTGTACCTAGTCTAGATGAGGGATAACCTGGCATCTATTTTGACCTCCACGTGTTGAGAGAATTACTATACCTATTTCTTGATGTAAACTCTTGTTTGATTAAAGCAAGGGGAAACATTGTAAGTTTAACTGAATGAAATCTCTACAAATTTTATTAAGGGTCGCAAGCAAGCTATCACTAGCTAGACTGAAACAAAAGTTGTAGGTGAATCCATGGTACTGGACTCGTGAACTCGTTTCCTGTTAGATGACAGCTGATTTCAGTGATAATATCATAGGTGGCTGTTATATTTATCTGTTTGATATTTGCTAAGACTTTTCCTCGATAAGCCCACACGGATTGGGTAAAATTTTCCATCTTCTATACCTTTGGCAAGGAGTTCATAGAACTTCTAGCCCTGACCGCACTGCGTAACCTTCCTGATAGCTATGTGCGTTGGTTCTTGGTTTGTGCTTGTACTCGTGGTAAGGTCTTTTGAGTCTGGGGCATCGTTGGTGTTTTTCCTCTGCGTATCGAATCCCTTTGTTTTCGAACTCGAATACCTTATACTTCAAACTTGGTTACTAAAAGGTCCCATTTTGTGGCCTTGTTAGGGAAATCAATTTTTATTTTAATGTTTATTGACATTGTCTGAATTATATAAAAATTATTAACGACTTTTGAGTTTAGTCTTCCCTTATATTATGTAGAGAAGTTGACGATTAGGATAGGGTTTGTTGGTAGAATAATGGCCCTTTCTGTGTCTCTTTCGTACATTTTTGGAAAAGTGGATTTGTTTTGGTTAACTAGTACTACGTGTTAAGAAATCCGATAAGGAGGTAGTGGTAAACTCCTTGGTTAAAACCAAAACTATAGTTGTGTTCTTTTAAGGGCATCGAACCCATATTACTTTGAAGCCCCCCTGGAAGAATTGGATAACGTCATTTTTTTGCTTCGCGCCTACGATCATAATTAGTACGCTTTGTCTTCTCTTGGACCCCTTTAGTTGGATGGAGTAAATTTTGGATTCCAATCACGTAAACCATAGGATTACATGAAGGAGATATCAACACTCTTGACTTTCTTGTTCCCAACCCATAAGGTCTTGCCTTGATTTATGTAATTTTGTTCTTACTAGTATTTGGATTTTCTCCTTGTTGGATGATTTAGTTTTCTCTCTCATGAGATTAATATTGGAGTTGTGAGTTGTGTTTTAATCCATTTCTGAATTTAGAATATTCCTTTCTTGATATTGTTAATTGCTAGCTTACTATTGCATTGTGTAGCCTTAACATGCTCACTTCTTGCGAACTGACTTTAGTTAATATTTGTGCAGATGGATTATGCGAGTAGACTAGAAGAAAAGAGTGTAAAAGTTTCATCTGTACCATTATGAAGTTCCTTGTAAAAATGTCCAATGTGTTGTAAATTGTGTAACACTGCTTGTAAAGAGAGTTGATATGACCTCTTGCCTTGTATTGTTTGGTAATGGTGAAATAAAGTGTCTTGTTCTTGTGTAGTTAAGCTTGAAATTATCCTTGTGAGAAATGGCTCTCAATCTTTACATTGATATGAGTATTGTAAAACTTTGATCTTGAGAATAAATTGTTAAGTTAAATCTTTCTAAGACTTAGCGACAATATTTTATAAGTAAAGTAAAATGAGTCGGTTAACCCTTAAAGAAGCTAAACAAAAATAATAATTTTATATTCAACAAGTAAATGTAAAGGTGATCTATTTGAAATCAAATACTTCCATGAGTGATCAAAATGAAAACATCCTTTGTGAAGTAAACATTTATAAATTGATACCCCTAGCTAAACTAGTGAACACTATCCCTTTGGGGTGAACTCTTAAACAAGCTCAAAGGAAAACAATGATTAATTTCTGGAAGATATTAAGATTTAGTAAGTAGGAGAAGACTTTAAGTGAACTACTCTACAGTGTTTAAGAAATTAACTTAGTTGGTGAGATGAATTTGTGCGAACCATATATTGATTCCTTCTGAAAACTTAAGTCATGAGCTAAAGGGTGTCTTACCAAAATAAATAAACCCTAACCATTTCTTACTGTGGCTTGCCCTAGCTGTGAGTGTGTCATGTGGTTGGACTTCCATGTTGTCTCATAAAAAAAGAAAAATAAATTATCCTTGATAAGTGTGAACGTTTCCGTGCTGACCTTGTGGTCTTCCCCGTAACAAATGGTTCCAAGTGTTGGTTGTAACCTTGTGACGACATGTTGTGTCGTGTTGAGTCAAAGCAAGTCAAAAAAAAAAGTTATCCTGTATTTCACTGTGTTTTTCTTGTGTTGGTATTTTTGGTGTGTTACAACCACCATGTAGGGTACACATTAATTCTATCTTCATTTATGCTATCTACTCAGTATGTTAAGATGTACAAGGGAATGATAGGGTTTGGATTATGTTTTAACACATTGTTACACTGAAACTTGGAGAAATACATGAGGTTATCTCCTTCTCAAGTGAATTGATTCTAGTGGGCCTAGTTCAATTTATAAGGGTATCATCACTTGGGTCACTCTAAAATAACTATAAATGGATTTATCCTTTTATTATATAATTACTAGTGAATTTTTTTTAGCATCTAAGGTTTTTTCCTAGTTGCAAGTTAATATAGATAGTATCAAATTTGTGTGAACCATAACAAAAAGTTATGAATTTAATATCCAAAGCACTTATACAAACCTAAGTTTGTTTAATCGAACCACGTGTAGGCATGAAAACATATGAAAAATAACTACACTATATTATAGGCCAACACAATTTATATTCTTTTGTACATGAGCACATTTCATTTAAAGTCTAGAATGAAGCACTTTGAGACTTTATCATCTTCACTTTCATCAAATTTAGACACATATATAACTTACGTAGCTACATAATGAGCTACATATTCATTATTCTTATGATTTACACTATAGTTACATACTTTTTTATCATTTGTTTCACTAATATATGTATTGGGTAAGTGCACCAAGTGGGGGGCCAAAAGGGGTCTTAAGTGGACGCATTTTTCTAAAAAAAAACTTTAACTTGTACGAGTTTTTCGAAATAGTTACACTCAAAACTGGAAGATATTGTAGACATATGAATCGTAGAATTTTGAGTCTACCTTCTAAGATACTAAATTTTATTGAAAATGGATAATATTAAGTAGGTTAAACAACTAAAACACCAACAGATCCTCATGTTTTTGTTAAAAAACATAATAGAGTGACTTTCATGCCCCCCCACCATTTTTTTAGCACCATTTAGTATTTTTTAAAACCCTTTGGTAGAAAGATAGCTAGGAGTATCTAGTTTGGGCTCAAAAAAAAATAGATTATTTTAACAAATATTTTTTTATTTATGATTTTTATAGTACAGAAATTTTATGTTTTGAAAAATAACAGAGCTCCGACCATGCCCCGCCCCCCTAACTACCTCAAAAAATATCAAAAATTAGATTTTTTTTTAATATGTATAGAATTATACCTAGTTTGGGCTAGTATATTTTTTAAAAAAAATTGATCACCCAAAAAAAATGATACACCATGAAAGATAGACATATTTACAGTTTAAAAATAGCACGTACGCGTTCTGTGTAGTATAAACATTATGTATGCTTTTGACATGCTTCTATTTACATAAATAAATCTTTAAGTATAAGAAATAAAAAACTTATAATTTAAATTTATTTATGTAAATATAAGAAATTATGCTCACTCTGCACCTTATGGAATTAGTCTTATAGCTCCATGAGTCATGGTTTAGGAGATAGTTTTTTAAATTATAATCTAGTTAGTACATAGGTAATTTTTCAAGATTTCAGCATTCAGCCTAAATCTTTTAGCGTTTAACTTCTACAATCAAAACCCTAAACTATAGGCCATAAACCTAAACACTAAATTTTAAATCTTGAGCCCTAAACTCTAAACCTTTAACCATGATCCCTAGACCCTAAAACCTAAACCCTAAACCCTAAACCTTAAACATCCAGCCCTTACTTGTGAGCCCTAAACCCTCAGCCTTAAGCCCTAAACTCTAAGCCCTACACCCTAAACCCTAAACCATGAACCATGAGCCCTAAATGCTAAATCCTAAACCATGAACCATAAAAACTAAATCCTAAACCCTAAACCCTGACCCCTAAACCCTAAACCTTAAACAACGAATCCTAAACCCTAAACCCTAAGCCTTGAACCCTACACCCTTATCCCTGAGCCCTAAAATCTAAACCCTAAACACTATACCATATACCCTAAACCCTAAACCCTAAAACACAATCCCTAAACCTTAATCCCTAAACATTAAATCCTAAACCCTAAATCTTGAACCTTGAAGCATAAACCCTAAAACCTAAACCATAAACCATAAACCCTTATCCCTAAACACTAAATACTTAACCATAAAACCTAAACCCTAAACCTTAAACCCTAAATCCTTAACCTTGATCCGTAAACCCTAACCATAAACACTAAACCCTAAACCCTAAACCCTGAACCTTAAACCCTGGACCATGATCCCTAACCCCTAAACCCCAAACAATATTTCATTAATATTTCCTAGTCTCATGCCTAGAACCATCATTGAGTCTGCTTATAGAACTACCTTGTTTATGAGAGGTGGGACAATTAACTAAATTGATGTGAAATCTTGTAGTGCCCACTTCCCTTTGCCACCTTTTGATAGTAGTCTTGACACTGTTTATTGCATTATGGAAATTATTATGGTTTTGATTTAGTATGATGTTAGATGTTGGACCATGGATTAATTTTGATCTTGATTTAGTTATGATGTATGATGATTATTAGAGACACTTCATATGTGGATGATGATATACTATTTGACATGGATATGTTATGAATGTTGTTCGGACATGTGATTTTTGGATATTGTGAGTAGACCTAGAAAATGGACATTAAATGATGATGATATAGTTGTTGATATAAATTGTAAGTGATATTGTTGATTTCCTTAATGTTGTGATTCATATGTATAGATGATTTTGTGATTATATTTATATCATGTTGGATGTTCTGATATGGCCATGAGGCCGAAGGAGGTATTTTTTTTTTTGCAGGTTAAACTATCACAACAAACATCGGGGGATTGGAGACCAACCACATTGGAATTCTAGATTAATTCAACAAGGTTACTATGGCAAAAAAATTTATGTGTATGTGTGTTGTTTTTGTTAGGGATTCCCATGGGGGGTTACCTTTGAATGTGACCATGGGGCTTTATGTATTTATTAATGTGGTTTCTTTTATTAATGTTTGCATGTGCTTATTTTGTGGTGCTTTTACCCTTTTTCATTAGTTATTAAATGTGGTGTTAATGTTGTGAATAATCATGTTGTTAAAGTAAACAAACCAATATGTCATAAAAAAGTAATTAGTGAAGTTGTTGGATTTTGTATTAAATGTTGTAAGTATGTGTAAGTGACTTTTTAAGTGATGTGTAAGTTTAGTTCTGAGTGTGAAACACTCCACCTTGGAAATTTGAATTTTTCCTTGGAGGCTGATTTTGGAGGCTTGTGGGACAAGTAAAATTTTTCTCATACCTCTTAATTTTATTTACCAACCATACCTATGGTTGGAGGGTTGAATTTAGACATTCTTTATGCATTTTGGATATGATTAATTGTAATTTTTAATTGCACTCTTATTACATTTTATTAAATTCAGTCCTTATGGGGTGTGGGCTTTTTGGAGTGTGTATGTTTATTGTCATATTATTCGCCCACCTCTTTATTGTGCATTGGAGAATGAATTTGAATTTTGTGTTGGAGTTGAGAATGTGTGATGTGGCATCCTACATGGATCCACCTCATCTCTTATCTTCCCTCTTCTATAAAATTAGAACTCCTTGATTTGTTTTGGGTTGTTGAACATTTTGCATACTTCCTTTTGGGTGAATTTTTGCTGTGTGGAGCTCTTGCTTTTGGAAGGAGTTTGGGGACCCTTGCATGCTTGTTGGTTGTTGATTTTGGACTGTATTTTGGCATTGGAAAGCTTGTTGTTTTGGAACTTATACAACTCCATCATGGAGAGGTAAGAGCTTGGCTCTTGAAATAATCTTTTTCTTTATGAATGTACATGTTATTGTGTGAATTTTTTAGCATGTTTGTGGGTTTGTTTGGGTAGACTTCCTAGGAATGGTGTAGGAGAAGGACTATGGGTAATCCATGTGGGGGGCATAAGGGAATGCCATGGGAATCAAAATTCTAGTGGAGGGAGTTGGGATTGGGTTTCCACCTTGGAAAAGAAATGGCATTGCATTTCTTACTTTGTGGGGGGGGCATAAGGAAAATTTGTGGGGGGCATAAGGAGGGATTGTGGGGGGCATAAGGATATATGGGAGATATTTTATATTGGTGGTTTGTTACAGGTGGATACCTTATTCCCATTGGGAGGCATAAGTAATTTCCCCCATAGTTCCTTGCTCCTTTGGCTTGCTTGATGGACACTTAGTCTTGTTTGTATATTTTAAAGTAGTTGTAAACTACATTCTATTTTGAATTGTGTTTAAAATGTTAAAATGTTGCATGTGTGTTGTGGAAATCTTTGTTGCCATGGGTTGAATCACATATTTTATTGCATTATGGTTGGGGCTCGGGGGCCAATGAAGAAGGATGGCTTCTCCTCTTCATTGGATGTCTTGGTTGGGTGGAGAGCGTTTCCTTTCCCCTACCTTTGTTATGATCTAAAAGGAGAAAATTTATGTTGTTGTTCTGGAGCAGAGGAAAAAGACAGTTTGACATTTCCTTGTGAAATGAAATCACATTGTAACCCTTTCCCACTTTGAAGTGATGATCTATAATATTATTTGTAATGAAAAGATACTTTGTATTGATAATGAAATTTGCAAATATGAAATGTAAAAGAAAGATATAGAATGATACGTAATTTTATGTTGTATTTTGAAAGAATGTGAAAGGAAATTGTAGGATCATTGAATTATAAAAGCGTTTTTTGTTCATATGAATTAAATTGGAATTTGTGTAAAAGTTGAAATCCTTGTTTGAAATGGAAAATGAAATACATCAAAAGAAAATGTACTATTTTTCTTGATTTACAATGTTGATATTGAAATATGATCATGTTAGAAATTGTTTTTTGGAATCATTGAAAATCTCTCGAATTACCTTTGGTATTGAATCTGATCTCTTAAATGAGAAATGCATATGAAGGAATAAATGCGTATATGTGTATACTCTGTTCTTTTGAAATATGTGACAACAAATTAGAAATCAGACTTTGTATTTTAGGTCTTAAATGGTTTGGTTTGAATCACTTAAATGTATTAGAATTGGAATGGAAATGAACCTCCATACTTGGAAGGTGAAAAATGATAAATAAATCCTTTAGAAATTTGATCTCTGTTTTGTATTTCATCCTACAAATAATTTATCAAAAATGAACAGTTTGAACCTGCAATTCAAGAAATAACAAATGAAACATTAAAATTGAACATGCTATGATGTAAATGAATTCAATTTGACTAAAACACTTAAGGAAATATTTTAGAAAACTTAGCAAAATCGTGCTCAAACCATTTTGCAGTCGTTTTTCTGCTCAATAAAAGTTGTAAATGTTCAAATTGCAAATCAATCAGACAAATTAAATCTTGAAATCCATCCTTAAACCCATCCTAGAGAACATTCCTCCATGTTTATTGGAAATGTTGAGATAGAAGGAAAAGATCCAAATTGAACAATTCCTAACAAGTTAAAATTTACCAGCTTGCACTGTAAAAGCTTGTTAGTCTATTTTCTTTAAATTTACCCCTTAAACTTTTTCAAAATTTAAAATTAATGATACCTATGCAAAGAATGACATCGAGAGCTTTCCAGAAAGTCCTCGTTTTCCCAAAACTGAGATCCTTATATCAAAAGTTATGTGGCCTTCTGAAGTTTTTCTTCACTTGGCGTTCAAAAATTAATCTTACTATTAGAAAGAAATTTTGGAAAAAATTTCCCCCGCGGACCTGCCGCAGCCGCTTTTTCTCTTTACCATCTTTTGCATGCTACAAATTTGAACTTAAATTTTTAAAAAAATTAGGAAAATTTTCCAACTTTTCGCCACTGCATTTCTGCCCTCCTGCGGCCAATTAGAAGCTGCCACGTGGGCTTTGAGCACGCAACGGCGAGAGGCACGTAGAATCCGTTTTGACCTTAGCATTTTAGAAAAAAAAAATGGGAATTTTTTCTAATTTTCCTCCGCCGCCCCGCCATTCATAACCAATGGTAGGATGACACGTGGTAGGCTTAGGCATCAGAGGAGGCGCGAAACATTTTGCAACTTTGAAACTTTATCTTTTTGCTTTGGAGAAAATCACAAATTTTCCCCATCGCCCGCAACCAACGGAAGGTTGACATGTGGCAGCCTTAGACATCAGCGGAGGCGCGGAATGTTATGTACCTTTGAAATTTTTACCCTTAAAATCTTAAATTTGAAAATCTCTCCGACGGCCTGACTTCCTGCTAGAGCTTTCTCAAGTTGACACATGTCCTCTTCGGGCCCACGGGTGCATAACTTGAAAAATATAAGGAGTTAAGAGGACTTCTTTAAATCAATGGAAAGGTGAGGAACTTTCCTATCCATTGGGAGTGATTTAAGAAAATTTTGAATGTGACAAGTATGAGAAAAATCAAGTTGAAACTTTAAGCCTATGACAGAATGGGTATAGTGAGGAATTTTTTCCTCTGAACCTAATTTAGGCTTCTAACCCTAAATTTTGGACCTTATGACCTCCAATAATTATTAATAAAAGGAAAATATACTCTAGTAGATTTGAATTGTTTCTGAACCTATTAGGGACAACTGTTTCCTTATAACATGGTTGTCGATTCTTTAAACAAAACAAAATTATTCCATAATTTTCCTAAATAATCTTAGGTTCTTCTTAGGTCTCAAGTTGGCTGTTTTAACAGGCATTACACATCTATCTTATGCCTTGTAATTCATATATTACACATCTCTTCCAAAATTGTTTCTCCCCACATATACTTGCGCTCTTGAATGTAAATTTTTACACACTCTGAAACAAATTTCACATTTCTCGTATTTCCATGTATGGTATTATGCAATCTAGGATGACCCATTGGAAGCTGGAAAAAATAACTATCACAACAAAAAAATTAATCTTAAAGGAAACAAAAGAAACATAGAGAATATATCAATGCAAAGGTGTAGGATCATAATTGAATTTTCTGTAGTAACCTCTCCTCCGGGGAAAGATAAAGTTCAAGTGGTCTATTGGGATGGATAGTAAATTTGACAGAACTTCCTAAAGTGTTCAAAATAAAAATAGAAATAGGGGAATGGCTAAGAACACTAAGGGTTTATCAATCGCCTAGTAAATATTTCTTTTTTAGTTCAAAATGGGAGTTACCAGGCCTATGACTTAGTGACCTTCCATTCATTGATAATTCTTTATATGATAATCCCATGGATGTTTTCAAAATCCCCTGAACAAAAAGATTGGGGTAGTCATCAATCCTAGTGAAGGGTGTGATGTGATTTCAAAGCAACTTGAAATTCATATAGATTTAGAGGTCATAACACGAATTTACAAATATCTCTATCATTATAAATGGAAGCCAAGTTACAGTGTCTCCCTATACATCCAAGGATTGAGGACTACTGGGGTCTTTAGAAGGATTGGACAGTCAAGAATATGACATTTCCCTCCTTCAAAATATCAACAGATGAAAAACATTAAAATTTGATGACTCTCTTTAAATTTTCTTCCTACAAATTCGATGAACCCTAAACTCTGTGACCTAAACCCATAAGCCTCAACCATGAGACCTAAACCCTAAAACCAAAGTAATAAATCATAAACCCTAAACACTAAATATTAATCCCTTAAACCTATACCCTAAACCCATAACCCTAAACGCTTGACCCTAGACCCTAAACCTTGATCCCTAAACCCTAAATACTAAATCCAGAGCCCCGAGCTCTAACCCCCGAACCTTAAACCAGTAACTTTGAACCCTGAACCTTAAGCCATAAACCATGAACCATGAACCCTAAATCCTAATCCCTAAACCATAAACCCTAAACCTTAAGCCTTGAACCCTACAACCTAATCCTTGAGCCCTAAACCCTAAACCTTAAACCCTTAGCATTAAACCCTAAATCTAGAGCCTTGATCTCTAACCCCTAAACCTTAAACCCATAACTAACCCTTAAACCTTAAACCTGTAACTCTAAACCCTGAAATATGAGTCATAAACCTTAAACCATGCACCCTAACCCCTAAACCCTAAACCGTAAACCCTAAACCTTAAGGCCTGAATGTTAAATCCTAAAGGTCCCTAAACCTTAAACCCTAAAAACTAAATCATAAACCCTAAACCCTGACCCCTAAACCCTAAACTCTAAACCCTAAGCACTAAATCCTAAACCATAAGCCCTAAGCCCTAAACCCTAAAACCTAAAACCTAAGCCCTAAAAATTAAACCCTAAACCTTAAACTCTGTGACCTAAACCCTTATCCCTAAAACCTAAACCCTAAACCTCGATCCTTAAACCCTAAACCGTAAACCCTAAATTCTCAACACTTAACCTTAAACCATGAGCCCTAAACCCTAAACCCTAAACCCTAATCCCTAAACCCTAAAATCTAAGCACTAAACCCTAAACCCTAAACCCTAAAACCTAAACCCTAACCCCTAAACCCTAAACCTTGAGTACTAAACCCTAAACCCTAATCTGTGAACCCTAAGCCCTAAGCTATAAACCCTAAACCTTGAACTCTTAAACATAAACCCTCAACCCTAAACCCTAAAAATTAGACCCTAAGCCCTGAACCCTAAACCCTAAACCCTAAACCCTAAACCTTCAACCCTGACCATTAAAAATTAAACCTTAACTCCTAAACCCTGAACCGTAAACCCTAAATCCTCAACCCTAAACCTTAAACCCTAACTCCTAAACCCTAAACCGTAAACCCTAGATCCTCAACCCTAAACCTTAAACCTTGAGCCCTAAACCCTAAGCACTATACCATAAACTGTAACCCCTAAACACTAAACTATAAATCCTAAACCATAAAACTTGAGCCCTAAAACCTAAACCCTAAGCCCTGAACCCTAGGCCCTAAGCCATAATCCCTAATCCAAAACCCTAAACCTTGAACCCTCAAACATAAACCCTATAAACTAAACCCTAAACCCTCAACTCTGATCCCTAAACCCTAAACCCAGAACCTTGAGCCATAAACCCTAAACCCTCAACCTTGACTGCTAAACCCTAAACCTTGAACCTTGAGCCCTAAACCATAAACCCTCAACCCTTAACCATGAACCATAAACCCTAAACCATAAACCCTAAACCTTGAAACCTAAGCACTGAGCCCTAAACCCTAATCCCAGAGCCCTAAACCCTAAACCCTAAAATTTGAACTATGAGCCTTAAACACTAAACCTTAAACCCTAAACTCTAAACCTTGAGTCCTAAACCATTATCCCTAAACCCTAAACCCCGAGCCCTAAACCCTAAACCCTAAATCATAAACCCTCACCCAAAGGAAAGTCCTAAAAATATCAGTCAATGTGTTTCAGTGTGTAGGGAATAGTGTTTAAGGTGATTAATCGACTCATTTAGTTTGTATGAGAGACTACTTCCTTTTTAAGGTCTAAAAAGGCATTTTTGGCCATTTTGTAGTTAATTGAACACCCTTCAGAACAAGCTAAAATGAGCTAGTTATGTCACTGAATTATCAAGGACCATTATTTGTGAAGTATTAAGGCATCGTTTGTTTCCATAAGAGACATATGAGAAAAAACATGTATGATAATCATGAATTTGATTCCATGAAAGGATGCTTTTAGAGCTAGGAAAGGTGAGGTGATGATCTTTATATGGAGCACCATGTTTCTCAGAATGAGAAATCATCTGAGTTCACTTAATGCAATTCACTTGATACTATTTGTAACAACTCGTTCAACACCTAGTAGTGTTATCACACCTCAAGGAGGAGGCACATTACAATCACCTAATTTTGGCAATCAGACAGGAATCCCATTCAAGGAACAAACATCTATCTATGAAGTGAGGATTTATTTTTAGTAAGAAGTAGAAAAACATCATAGACTTAATTCATGGTCACTAAAGTAAATTATTGACCAAATTGAAAAATTAGTACCAATTTAAGCAGTAGTAGGGTTAAAATCCATTTTAGAAGGTCAAAAAACCTAAAAAATGACTATATGCTTTCCTAAAATAAAGACCGACTACAATATATATGCCATGAAATTTTTAGGTCGTTTGCTAAAATCCTGAAAATGAGTAAATACTGACCAGATTAGATTTTGAAAAACTATCTTCTATATTATAACTATTGGAGCTACGTGACCACTTCCATAAGGTGTAGAGTGACCCTAATTTCTTATATTTACTAAAATAAATTTAAAGTATAATAAAAGAAATCTTATAGTTAAACATTTATTTTTGTTAGTATAAACCACCAAAACACATATGCATGGTCCATACTACACAAAATGTGTATGTATTTTCACTTCTTTGAAATGCGTACGTGTTATAGGTTCGGTGATTACCAAGCCAAACAAATTAAAACATGAGCGCATTTTAGTAAAACACGTACACATTTCATCTGTTTTCAGGTTTTTGTCCACTTTTTTGGCCCCCCAACTTCGTGCACTTACCCTATTATAGATTTAATAGTTCATGTGGATTTATTGATTAATAATAATCTAGTTGTAATATTTTCAAACCAAATTAAAACTAAGGAAACAAATATTATTGAAACCTTACATTTTTATATATTTAGGATAAAGGTTTTTTACAAAGGCCCTAACCTAGTATGACCAAATAAAGGGTCTTAACACTGAGACATTACAATAAGGAAAAAATAGAACAAACATGACACAAAATAGAGATCATACTGAAAAATGAAATCGAAACATGGAAAGCATGTAACAAAACCACAGAAAAATTATAGGACAACTATAGCAGAGATGTAACCAAACCATTTAGATGACAAAGCACATTAAGGAATCCCCTAAATAATTTTGGTGATGTGATCCTCCCCACATTATGGAATCTTCTTTTCCTAACCGCATGTGTGCAAAAATCCTCCTTAAAGGTCTCTCTAGAAAAATTCTTGTTAATTCCCAAAAAAATTATATGATTTTTGAAGCAATGACCTTCCCAAAATCTCAAAACCTTCATCTATTTATCTCTATTATCGAAGGAAATAAAACTATAAATGATAAAAATGGTTCTTCCACATCAATGTCACACTTCCCCATAAAGCATTCCTTCTCAATATGATTATATAGCCCTAGCTACATCACCTGAGATAGATAATATTTTTTACCATTATCCTCTTCATCCAACTGATGGATGATATCTTTTTTCTCCTTTGAATCTAATTGGAAAACATCAAATTGGTCCTCTTCAAGATGGTTGTCTTCCTCAAGTACCTTTTCTTCCTCTTATTTTTCTAAATTTTTCTCCCCATCTTCTGATCCAACCCTTGAATAGGACTTATTCTTCTCCAGTTAATACATCATCTGTGTCTAAAATTGTTATCACTCCGAAGAGCACCCTGAGCTGAAGATGTGTAAGCAATCCTTCTCATAGTCTGATATAATGGGATCTTCACTCAGTGTGGGTAACTCAATGTTGAGAATAACCTCCAAAGAGAGGGATGGTTCCCCTGATCAACCACCTAAACTAGTTCTCTTGTTAGGGATGAGGGAGAGATATAACATAAACTCACAAAAAGGATGTAAAAATTAGGCAATACACCAATGTTTTAAGTACCTATGACTACAAAAGACATGTTATTTAACTCTTCAAGATCTAAATAATTCACTTTGTTTTTTTTTATAGAATTTCACACAAGGACTTCACAAAAGGCATGCACAAGCTATCAATCTAGCATGGGAAGGAATCTCTGAGGTATTTTCCAGTTCTAAATTGATTAACAAACTAAATGTGCATTTAACATAGCTTGTGAAAGCTTCAAAATAACTTAATGGATGTGTTAAAATTCATAACATGTAAAGGAAACAATATATTCACTTAAACATACCAATGAACATGTTGTAACACACTTCAATTTAGCTTGCAAATAGAGGAAATATGTCTTTTATTGCATCAAATACGTGTTGGAGTAAAAAATTTGGCATAGCCTTGGCATGAAAAAATCACAAGCCCTCCCAATGGTTCAAAAGCATGGGAACATATAAAAGGAGAAGGAAAAAATAAGAGGAAAATAAGTGGATTTGGAACTACTTAACACTTCAATTCACTCCATTTATACTTAGTTGATTTCAGTTTACTCCTAGCACTTATGAGTGACTCAACTCACTCTCTCTAGTGCAACACTTCAACTCTAAGTTTGAACTCCAATTGGGGATAGTTGGAGACAAATCCAATGCTAATACTTACCTCTCAAGTACACAATTACATCTATTTGCAATTAAATAATAATCACAGGTTTATTATCATGTGCAAGGTTTACAAAGGATAATGATGATTTTTCATGGTCCTTAACTCTTTGTTGACTTGGTAAACTTCCCCATTTTACAATAAATAAGGAAATCATTAGTTTTATAGAAAAAAATAAGGTAAATCTTTGTCTCCCATTTGTCTCTTAGGCACATACATGAGTTAATCATTTGAATTTTTACTTTGGAAAACTATGATTTCCCCCCACCATACTGAAATGTTATATAGTAATTGAGAATTATTACAAAAAGAAAACCCACTTTGAGGGCACTTAAGAATAATGATTACAAATTTCAAAAATAAGTGATTTTATATATTGTCAAGTTAACTATGGTTAAAGTCAACTTACTCGACCTCTTACTAATTAGGGTTATAACCCTAAATGCATTTCATGTTAAGACTTTTAATTGATGATGTGGAAGCTATGCTACTTGGGGAAACCCTCGCAAAAACATTTAGCCATCATTATTCATTGCTCGAACTGGTTTTATTCATTTTTGTAGCTTTCAATTTTTCTCTTTCTCAAGTACGACTTGTATGTACTTTATTCGACGCCATTGCTTGTGCCTTCTATCTCTTTGTTCTTTCTTCTTTGACAACAAGTCACTTCAATCATCTTCTCTGTCGCAACTTCTTGTTATGAAGGGTCTGATTTGGAGCTCGCCATGGTGACTAAGATGGTTTGAGTTGGGTTTTTCACAATTCTTCCCTAATGTATTAGTTCTCCATTTCTTAATGTGGGTTTGCTATTTTACTCATTTTTAGTTCTATTCTTTAACTTTGTTAGCTCTATTTGAATTTTGGAGGGCTTACCATGTTGACACTCTTTGGATCAACTCTGATCCTTCATGGCTTGTTGCTATCCTTATGATCTTTTAATTTTCTTTCCTCACCTTGAGATATATTACTTATTTCTCGGTCATGATCTAAGCTATGGTCGATTGTATGCATGAGTGAAACTTGGGGTTTCTTGTTTGGAGCCTACTGGTTTTCATACCATCTCAATCATGGTTTTGGAGGCTCGAGCTTTGTTCCAATTTTTGTGGGTACACCATGTGATTTAACACCATATTGGCCATGGTCTGATCTAGCTTGGGGGGTTATATAAGTTTTCAAGTTGTGAATTGATTCCTTTTTCAGTTTAGCCATGTTTTTCACCACTCGAGCTTGATGTTACAATGCTTACACTCAACTCATCATGTAGTAAAAGGTGGGTATTGTTTGAATCTTCAGCTTGTGGGTGCTTTGAAAATTTGGGGTTTTTAGAAAACATGACCCAGATCCTTCTTTATATGGCTGCAACTCTTATCATTTGTTTATACACACTAAAATGTTAGCGCATTAGTTTAATACATTATGCACTAGTTTAATACAGGATAGTTAGAGAAAGTTACAACTGTCCTCCTTCCTCTTCTCTCCTCCCGTATCCTTTATAAGGATCTGCTGTTTTGATTGTAATAAACATGCCTTGAATAAATCATTCATTCTCTACTATCATAGTTTAATACATTGTGCATTAGTTTAATACATGACAGTTACAACTGTCCTCCTTCCTCTTCTCTCCTCCCATAGCCTTTATAAGGCTCTGCTCTTTTGACTGTAAAATACACTCATTGAATAAAATCTTTCTTATCTCCTACTCCTGCTATCATTGGTATCAGAGCCTCAATGATTTGGAGGAGCTGTGGAACGTGTCTGGCGCTTGCTATTTTTTAAATTTTTCTGTGGCGTCTATACATTCGGTTGTTTGGTGGTTTGGCTGATGTGAAGACCTGCGTTGGAGGCATTTTCTTTTTATAAAGACGTCCCACAAACCTACACTTGGTGTTTGATTTTGGTTTTTTGCTGCTTCACACATGGTAGATTGGAGACTATTTTTGGCGTGAAGAATTACTAGGCGTTGACCTATTTTCCTGTGTTTCTTGGTGGCATGGCTGTTCAGAATGGCCATATTCAATTTTTACAAGAGTCGTGATAAATGAACATTGAAAAATGAAGAGCTAATCTAAGTTATAAGCGACTGAAGAAGCGTGCGTGCAAACCTCCTAGCCTGCACACCTATTACAAAGAAAGGGAAATCACACCCTACAAAACCAACATCGCTTGGAAGCAACGAGGAGGTTTGAGACCGTGTGAAACCTATAGCGTGAAGAGCTTAGTGTGAGAGGCTAATCCAGATATCCTTGCCACGTACATGTCACACATTTCAGATGTCAAGAATGTTGTGAGAAACCCTACTGCTGGGTCACCTCTGAGAGCCCAAGAGGACACCACCGACATCTATGTTGCCTTGCTCAATGAATTGTTGAATACCGGAAACGTATTATTTGACGAATTGGTGCATCAAGGATTGTTCGACTATTTCTGGTTCGACGTATGTTTTTAAGCACGCCAAATCCACAAAGAATTGGAGCGCGGCTATGATGCATATGATGAACGCAAATTAGAATGCCCAGAGGAGCATCTGCATCTCATTGCACAAGATTATAGAGCCAATATTTGTGATAGGTTCTTTTAGTAAGAATTGTAACCATTTTTGAAAAATAAATAAATAAAATACAATTTTGAGTTTTTGAAAATGTCTGCACCTCGCATTTTGTTGTCGAATGCCTAGTTGCTCAAAGGGCCAAATTTTGCCGCATGGAAAACCAAGATGCGGACAATTTTTTAGTTTGAAGATCTCTGGGGGATCATTTCTGGCACGGACGCCCCTCCCACAGACGCTGATTTGTTGGCTAAGTATGAAAAGGCCGATGCAAAAGCACTAATGCTTATCACTCGGAGCCTTTCTTATGAGGTTTAACCTCACATTTGGGAAGAAATCACTTCCTCTACGGCATGGGCCATGTTGTGTACCATCTATGAAGCCAAGAATCTTACGAAGAAGCTGCATATTTAGACAAAGCCTCACACAATGAGTATGCATGATGGTGAATTAGTTGAAGCCTTCTTGCAGCGTGTGGCCGAGTTATGCGCAAATCTTTCTGCTCTTGGTGAACCGGTGGATGACAAGTTGCTAGTCCCGCTCACCTTGTGAGCTCTTCCTTCCTGGTTTCAGACACTGATCACCACGTTGACCATCAATCAACAGGAGGTGAGTTTTTCCAAATTGGTGAATTATCTTCAGCAAGAAGAAGCCATTCAGAATGTTCAAGAAGCGTTCGAAGACAAGGCTCTCATCATGAGGAAAAAGCATAGCAACAAGCCTCGGAAAGGGAAGTTAGCCCCCCAGAATCAGAAGCAACATCCACAGTAGCAACCTTCTCAGTGGCCACCACAGAGGCCACCCCAAAAGTAGCAGAACAACAAGGCGGATCAATGGTGCCACATTTGCTCCACAGATACGCACATGACTGTGAACTGTTATTACAATGGTCACAATTATGGAAACTCTGGTGAAGAGAGCACTTGTGGCCAAAGATATTACAAGAAATCCCAATGGTGTGCTCATAATCAGAGGCAGAAGGGTCATATTGCTGCTCAGCAGGATGCCTCCTCTAATGAAGAGGTTCCAAACACAACTCATCTAGACATTGTCCTAGTCTCGTAGACTTTGCAGCAGTTAGAAAGTGTCTGATTGATTGATTCGGGTGCCAGCAAACACATGACTAGTAATAAGAAGTTGTTCCATACCTTGAGTGACCAGCCCACTGGAGATAGAATCACCATCGGAGATAATAAGTTTTATATTATGGCGTGGATTGGTGATGTCATCATTCCTCTTGGGACACGAAGATGTACACTCACGAAGGTGCTATATGTTCCAATTTTGACCTCAAATATCTTGTTTGTAAGTCAACTTATTAATCATCAAATACAGGTTGAATTGTTTATTGAGAAAGGGGTCAAGTCTTGCATCATTTCCTAGGGAGACTCAAATATTGCTCAAGCATTTATGAAGGGCCGTATATTTATACTGGATGTGGTCACTTCATCTAAGATTGCTCTCTTTGCTTCAACAGCGGAGTCCACTGCACTATGGCACTTTCAATATGGTCATCATTCTGTCAGGGATCTGCATCAAATCAGTGCCAAGGAAATGGTAAGAGGGATTCCTCCACTCTCCCATTCCTTACCTATTTTCTCAGGATGTCTTGTGGGCAAACAACACAGAGGTCTGTTCAAACAGAGCTCTTATCATTCTACGAAGCATCTTTAGGTTATACACACCGATCTGTGTGGACCCCTGCCAGCTAGCTTCCAAGGTTTTGAATACTTCCAGCTCATCATTGATGATTACTCGCGGAAAATGTGGGTATATTTTCTCTTAAAGAAGAGTGAGGCATTTTCCAATTTTCAAAACTTTTACCAGCAAGCCATCAGGTATTCTGGGAAGCCTCTCCTTCTCCTCCACTCAAATCGAGGGGGGGAATTTATATCGAAGAAGTTCTTAGCATACCTAAAGCAGCATGGCATTTAGCAACATCTAACTGCACCCTATATGCCCCAACAGAATGGGATTTATGAGTGACACAATAGGACTGTCATGGAGATGGCTCGTTATATGCTCTCCACTGCCAAGTTGGAGGATCTGTTTTGGGCAGAAGTAGTCCAGACAATAGTGTATCTACTCAACTGGGCACCTACAAAGATCTTGCAAAATAGGACACTAGAAGAGGTATGGACTGGTCGTAAACCTTCTATCCATCATTTGAGAGTTTTTGTTGTACTCCATATATGCATGTTCCAGATGAGAAAAGGAAGAAGATCGATCCAAAGACACTACCATGTCTTTTCTTGGGGTATAGTACTACCTCAAAGGCATATCGTCTCATGGATCCTAAGACCAAGAAGATCTACGAGAGTCCAGATGTGGTGTGTGATGAGTCATCCTTTGACTCCCTACCACACAATGGAGATCCAGTACCGACCTCGTCACGTAGATTACTCACACATACAGATGATGGGCAAGATGATTCTTCTTAGAGAGAAGAAGAGCTGAGTGGAGACTTGTTTGTTTATCTAGGCACACTGGATAGCACATCTTCACATCAGCAATAGCAACACCAATGTCTGAAATGGGTCCAGAATACTATTAGGGATGCACACCTGAAATCACTTCTAAGCACTTTTACGGGAGTCAGAACACGAAGTCAAGCCAGACATGAGGTAAATTTTTCACTTATGAGTTCAGTTGTTGATAGCACTGAACCTGACACTGATCATGAGGCATTAGACCAACCACAATGGAAACAAGCTATGAATGCTGAATATGATACCCTACTTCAGAATCAGATGTGGGAACTTGTCGATCTACCTCCAGGTAAGAAATCCATTGGCTACAAAGGGATTTTCAAAACAAAATATAAGGTAGATGGTTCAATCGAAAAACACAAAGCACGACTTGTTGTAAAGGGTTATGCTCAGCAAGAAGGAATTGACTATGACGAGACCTTTGTACCCACTATGAAGATCAAAACCATCAGATTTTTCTATGCACTGGCAGCACAGAATGGATTGAAACTTCAGTAGATGGATGTCGAGAGTGCTTTTCTGAATGGTGATCTCAAAGAAGAAGTATACATGGCCCAACCTAAAGGGTTTGTAGATGAACATCAACCACACAAGGTATGTCGTCTGATAAAGTCACTTTATGAACTCAAACAAGCTCCTAGGGCATGGTATATAAAAATTGATGATCACCTATTGCAGCATGGATTCACTCGTACCCCCTTAGATACAAATTTATATATCAAGAAGGTAGGAACAGAGATTGTTATTATGGTTTTGTACGTAGATGATCTTGTGATCACAGGAAATTCTGACAATCTTTTGGATGATGTAAAGAATGATCTGAAGAAATCCTTTGACATGACTGATTTGGGGCTACTTCACTACTGTCTTGGCTTAGAGATATGGCAGAAGAAGAATCATATCTTCATCTCCTAGATGAAATATGCCAAGACTCTCCTTGAGAAGTATGGAATTTCATATTGTAAACCAATGTCCACACCTATGGGAAAAGGTTTGTAATTATCTAGATTCTAGGATTCACGGAAGGTAGATGACACTCATTACAAGAAGCTTGTGGGGAGTCTCATTTACTTGACTTATGCCAGGCCAGATCTTTGCTTTGCATTGAGCTATCTCGCCAGATTTATGCAAGAGCCGAAGAAATGTCATTGGATAGCAACAGATCATGTGTTGAGATATGTCTGAGGTATAGTTGACTTTGGTCTGGAGTATCAAAAGAACACTCAGTTCTTCTTACAGGGATATACAGACTCGGAATATGCAGGATCCGTTGATGACAAGAAATCCACTTCAGGATACGTTTTTCATCTTGGATCTGGACCTATCTCATCGGTTAGCAAGAAGCAAATTGTTGTTGCTCTCTCATCCACTAAGGCTGAATACCGTGCCGCACAAGGAGCTGTGTGCAAAGAGATTTGGTTACGTCGCATTCTTGCAGATATAGGGATTCCTGAGGAGAAACCTCCCATCATTCACTGCGACAATCAAGGTGTGTTGAAGCTTTGAAGAATCCTATTTTTCATGAATGAACAAAACATATTGAGGTCGAATGTCACTACATTCGTGAACAGATCTTTAACCACCAAATTCAGCTCCAGTAATACCGTACTGATTTTCAGGTTGCAGATATTCTCACCAAGCCCTTCAGCAAAGTGAAGTTTGATTTGTTTAGGGGGTACATTTGTAAGAGAAATGTATTAAGGGGGGAATGTTGGTGCATTATTTTAATACATTGTGCATTAGTTTAATACAGGACAGTTATAAACAGTTACAATTGTCCTCCTTCCTCTTCTCTCCTCACGTAGCCTTTATAAGGCTCTGCTATTTTGATTGTAAAATACACGCATTGAATAAAATATTTCTTATCTTCTACTCTTGCTATCATAAAAGGTATACTTAGAAAACCATCTTACTTGGAAACTTGATGAAAAACTAACAATTTCACATTTTTGCAAAATCTATTGTGGTAATGATTTATGAGCCGGCTATGATTTTTTTGTAGCATTTGTATTTATTTTTATTTGATGTGTATAGCTTACAAATTTGGGGGTTTTGAGGAAAACACGCACATATTTTTGCTTTCAATGGCTACAACTTTTATTTTGATTTGCACATTTAAAGCCTTTATTAAGATCTTAAAAATTGCACTTCTGGAAACATTATATTGAAAATTTGTACTCTTTGAAGATGTATGAGGGTTTGTGCTCTATAAAATTTTAATTCATAACTCTGCAATCCTTTTCTGTAGATGCATTTCATGATAAGAAGAAAGAAAACTAGCTATGATTTTTTTAAACTCTCTCTTTTCTTGTTTTTGAACATGAATGAGATAATTTGAATAAGAATCTCCACTTACTTATCATGTTTCACACTTAAAATATTTTCATTTTATGTATCTTGAATGTGATTCTCCTTCATTGTTGCAATACTTATTCATTAAGCTTTAAAAATATGTGAAAAATTACTCTTAAATGATGCATACACAACTGAAAGTGAATGATACTCAAATCTGATATGTGCTCTATTTTTCTCATTATCTTGTTGTAATGCTTTCTATGCACAACTGTTAAAGAGAAAGTGTAATCATTTGTGCAATTGTTTTTCCTGTAGATGAATTTTTTAAGAGTGTTGAAACAAATATTTCCTTCTTCCAACACTTTCTTTTCTGAAAATTATTCATTAGTGAAAGAATGCACATACATTTGAAGCTAAAAATATAACGAATCTTAAGGAACCTTGAACTCTAACACAAATTACTTTCCTCTCTTTCAGGCTAGTATCGGTCCGCTTCTCTTCCTTATGTTTTCAGTTTCAAATATATTTGTATTCTTTGCTTCCATAGTTATATCACATGGATTGTGTGGGGAAAATTGTACAATTTTCGTTACGAATATACACAATTGTTTAATACAATGATTCTTTGCTGCTTATTTTACATTGTTTTTAATTGCATAACTGGATGAACATCTGGAAAATCAAATTTTTAATACAATTGCATATAATCACATAGAATTAATAATAAATTTATTGTACCTTTTCCAATCATTTGAAACTAAGAACTGAAATAATAAATGAATGATCAGCCTTAAGCTACAACTTGCTTACATTCCCAACAATTTTTTAAATTTGAAACATGATTCCTTGTTGGCTCTAGTGTGTATGTTTTTTATATTTGATGTCATTCTCATCTCCATCAAGACCCTACAACAGTCCATAATAGATTATACATGATTTTGGTGAAGATGAAAAAAATAGAATGACATCCTATATGGAGAATGGGAATTCTAAAAAATGATTCTTTATCGCTCAATGCCTATTTATTTCCAACTCATCTACTAAAAATGAGTAATCTGAAAAACATTTGTACCCCTCCACTATGATGACCAAAAATGGTCAACCTATTTGGCAACTTTGATGGATTAATTTTCTGTTAATTGGACAAAACATTCTAATTTACTATCTCCTAGCCATAAAAAGAAATCTCAAATCTCTACATAAGCTTGACCAAGAATACACAAATCCAAAAATTTCTCCACAAGACTGAAAATATTTCGCACTTACAGAAAACTAGCACTAACAACATGTGCAAAAATGCACTTGGAGGAAAGATACAATTCCTAACAAGGTTATCCAACAAGAGGGCAGCCACTTATTAAAAGAAAAACAACATCGGTGTGCGTAAGCACTTGGAGGAAAATAAAACTACAACTAACCTATCCTAACTAAAGAAATGAGAAGCTAAAAAAAGAGTGATACATTAAGGGAGAAATAGCTTCACTTTCTTACACATTGAGACCATATAACTAATTTGGTACTAAACATGGTCTTTAATGAAAGTTGAAAACTATTTAAAATTTTATTTCTATCCCTATTTCTCATACTATCAGATGAAGAAAGAAAGAATGACCTCTTTTACTTGCTCTGTATCTAGATTTGAGAGTCATTGTTGCAGACCTTTGGCAACTTTTAGCCCATCCTCATGCTCTAGATTGAGCATGACTTGCAGAAACTCTAGATTTGATCCCAAATTAGCCAAATATCTAATTGGACATGGCCCGATCCTTTGAGTTTTCCCATCTTCTTTGTATGTAATTCCAATATTGGGTCTCGCAGACAAATTTTCTTCATTCTTGAGCATGTTTGGGAGCTGACGAGAAATCTATTCTGCTTCTTTAAATAAATCTATCTCATCCATGATGATTGGTTCTACAATGATGTCATCATCTCCTTCCTCATTCTCATCCATGATGAAGTTTAATAGATTGAAAACTCATCCTTTTACTCTTTATGAAGATTGATCTGGGAAACATGGTTTTCTTTGATGTCCTACTCCATGGTAGGTTCATCAATAAAATCAGTTTCAATAAAATATAAAGGGGAATAAGAATCTGAATTTCAATTTTCAAAAGATAGAAAGCTTCATCCAAGTCCTTTGGAAGTTATTTTTTATCCTCCGTTGCTTTTATTATGAAGACAAATCAACAACCTCTTCTTTTTTCTTTGAACACACATCTTCCTCTTTAAGTATGGTATCAACATGTACACTACACTCAGAATGGAGAGATTGTTGATCATTCTCGATCGTTATCTATGAACATACATCTTCCTCTTTCAGATCTTTAATCCCAACCTCTGCTAACAGTTTAACCAGTTGTGGCATTTGTTTTCACTCAAATTTTGAACCCCAATCATCCATTGCTTTCATAGCTTCTTCTTTTTTGGATTCTTCAGTAGGTTTCCTTCCTTGACTGATTTTATGATTGTCATCTTATAAAAATGGGTTTGGGAATGTGACAGGAGGGGTGGGTTGGGTTCCCACTTGATTTCGTAATGTTTGTTAAAAGGGGGGCAGTATATTATCTTCTTGTGGAGGAGATGGAGTGGAAGGAGAAGCCTTACGAAAGCTCAAAATTTTAAAATTAGGCTAAGATGATTGATAAGGAATGGGCATTGGATATTAATAGGGAAGGTAGATGGGAACAACCCATTGATAGGGTTCCTCCATTTTATACTTAATAGCTTCTAATTCCTGGAAATGCGTTCCTTAATAGCTTGTAACATCTGCTCCATTACAAAAACTTAGAAACAACCCCTAAATAATACAAGTACAATCTAAATTTTAAAAACTCCAGACTATTATCAATCATTGTAAGCAAATAATATTTTAAATAACTCTTGCTTATTCTTTCTCTTTCTTGTTCTCTTTGTTAACTTTCTTCAAGTATGAATATTGAATGCGATATGGAATGAAGCTATAGAGTCATTTTATAACTTAGATTGTCATTTTTACAGTTAGGGTTTGGTTCTTATGTTTGGTTTTTGTTGTTATTACTTTAGAATTAAAAAACCAATTGAAAAAAATTAAAAGAAAAAAGGTTTTAAGTATGATGTTACATCGAAGACTTCCCGATGTGCTCCTCGAGTCCCAAACATCCCCGGGACGTTTTCTTTGCATTTTCACAATTTGGAAATGTGGAGGAAATGTTTTGGCATCCCCGAAACATTCGGGACCCCTCCGATTTGAGGGGACACGTCCCTATGTAACAATGACTAAAAATATTTTAAGATAGCCTACAAATCACCGCAAATTACAACTCGAACAAACTTAACATTGTTATGCTCTTTGACATAGTTTGCAATTCATGTACAATTTCTAGTATAATAGCACTTAGTTGTTCTTGGCAATGTGCAAGTGATTTAAATTCCTTTCACTTAGTTTTCCCTTTTCACGTCATTTTCGATATTCTAGTCTCTCCTCAAGCCTAAAAAACTACTCCCTCAAACTATGCTTTAACAGATTTTCAAATCTCCATTGCCGGTTTGAGAGCTACATTTTTGAACTCATATTCATAAGACCTACGATGGCTAGACTCTAACAAAGAGAATGATTTAGATCTGTTGTATAAGATGGGTGAAAGACTTCTATAGTACGGAATACGCCCTTATTTATGCTCAAATTTTAGGTTATCTCAAACAACATCTGTTTGGATCTGTTTCACAGCAGAATAGCCGAATGATACTGTTCTCAATGCTCATTCAAAGATCATACACTACAGTAACAGAAATCATTAATGCAGACACGCTAAACCAGAAATATACCTACAGTCATATGGGCACCAATAAGGGCTTAGCAAAGGAAAAGAAAAATAAACAATAGTTGAAGTTTATGTCTTCACAAAGGGCTTAGGCAATCTTTTAAGGGTATATGATGTAGGAAAAGATTTGTATATTTCGATTTCATATCTTTACCGGAGAGAATATGATTGCAACCATAATTTCAGGGGCTGAATGAAGAGCTATTCTTCATATCTTATACAATTATCAGCGAGGGTTACTCGTAATGATTAGGGCTATTTAGTTAAATTCCTGAAAAACATCCCCTCTCATATCTATAATTTCTTTTACAACTGGCTGTAACAGACAGGGTTGATTGGACACAGAAGTTCTACAATCATAAATATCACAGATCCAGAATGGGACATTACCATACAAATCCTAGTAAAATGATTGAAACTACAAACTATTCAAAACACAACATATCCAATTAAAACAATCAACTCTTGTATAAATCTTATTAAACATTTGAAAACCCGGAATGAAAAAGACTTATATACACACCAGTCATAAGAGATTTTGTCGAAGCAACACGCATGATAGATGAAGTCGGATTGGGAAGCAAGTTTTGATTGATATCATCTTCTATAACTATCTTAAATATAACCTGAATGGGAGGAATGGATCTCACTTTGAAATGCTTTTCTTCCACAATCTCTCCGCTTTATCAGAAACAATACACTCTCTGAAGCAGCATACATGGCAGGAACACTTTCTTGCAGGAATGCAGGGCACTTCCTTTTTTAAAAAACAAAAGAATCTTTGCATATCTTGCCCATCAATGGTACACTCAAGCTTACCACGTTTAAAACATGCCAAAGGAACGTGATCCTTCCGTGGCCCAAATGGCTGGTTTTAAACAGTAATGAACCGCAGTTGAGTAATTATCGGTGCAGCAATCCTCAAGGTACAGGAAAATGGAAATCGAGCCATACCTATGTCCCTAAATTATTGAACACACGGAAACTGTCACAAATATTTTGCAGAAATAAAGAGATCTTCAAGACGACAGATGTGACATTAAAGTGATGTGATGGGACGGTTTTTCATAGGAAAACACCAACCAGCAAGTATTTGAGAGATACTTCAAATTTTATGGTACCCATGTCCACAGAATTGTGTAATAGGTGTCACACAAGTAGGATATTATTATTTTTAATTACATTTAGTGGAGAATAATTTTTAAAAAAATTATTGAAAAAGGGCACTTTCATTTATATGAAAAAATATAGTACAATAGAACCCCACTATTTGAACTTTAGTTTTATGCTTCAAAGTGCTTGCAGCCATTCATGTTTATTAGTTGGCCCGCTATAATGTTATAATGTTGTGTGTATGGTACGTTGGAATCGCTTAAATATTCAATTTGTATTTGATTTAAATGTTTAAATTGTAGCAATTAAAGTTATATACATGAAGTTAATTCCACACACATTATTTTGTTTCTTAATTAATTAATTAATATTGAAATAACAAAATAACTTCAAAATATCCCAAATAACTTAATTAATTAATGATTAGTGTTTATGTAAATTATTGTGGTATATTACATAATAGATTGGTGACATAATTTTATTGAAATATGGGTAGTTAGGCTCTTTCTCAACTAGTAAGCTTCACACCATATATTATAATTATAAGCTCCCTCTTTACAAAACATTTATAACTCGTAAAGAGTCATATGAGATAGGTGGCTACAAGAAAATATGAATTGATATAATGGCAAAAATATTATCCATTATTATTTTAATGTCATAATATTAAAATTTACCCACAATTTTCTATCAATAACAATAATTAAAAGAATAAAAGTTGGCTAAATTTTGCGTACTTTTGGGTGAACTTATGTCATTTATGAATTATGTTGGTTTGGAATAAACAAGGCAAGGTAGTGGGAGTTTGGAGTTATGTTAAGTTTTTAAAAATTTATCACATCCATATGTTTTGGAAATCTTAAGCCTTGTGTATTCATTTTCTTGCAAGTTAGTGGAGGTTATACTCCAGTGCCTTTATGGATGTTATGATTCTTTACAAAACATTCAACATCAAAATGGTTGTACTTTAACATATGGGCCTTGACTATCTTATTCACAAATAGGATTATTGAGCATCCTAGGAAGATTTGATATGATAAAGACTCCCCCATGAGTGATTACAGAAATACTAAATTGACTATTTATAAACAGTGATCAAAATAAGTTGACAAATATTTGTAAAAGTATATTTATTTGAAGATGTATATTTACATATCTTGTCAATTTCTACAAGTAAAAATTGAGATATATATGAAAATCAGCTTATGTATCACTCAGGATATGAACGATACTCACTTCCAAAACATTGGGATAGGGTTGCTGAGTAGTTGAGGAGGTACTTCACACTTCAACGAAGCTATAAAGTGATCTATGGACCTTAAATTTTTATTCTTGTGCATCTTTGACATGATCAGAATGTAAACTTTGTGAATTTTCTATTTCAATTGCTTGAGAAGTCCATTAAAATGGCTATAGAAGATGATGGTCATTTCCGACACCAAGGCATTTTGTATTTACTGTTTAAAATGGAAGCTTCCCAAAAAGAAATATCATCCTTCCCCTTTATGTCAGGCGAGCAGCGTCATGTCCCCCCTCCTCTTCCGCAACCAGTTCCCTATATCCGTCGGTGCCGCCTTCGTCTCCCTTTTGACTCCGATTCAGACATCATGATCATTAGCCCCCGTTATTTCACTCTTACCTCACCCTCATCTTCGTTGGCAGCTCTTAACCCTCTAGACACCTCAGAGCACTCTCCTAAGGTCTCTGAATTGCTTTCAGACCTAACATCTACTTCCTCTCCACCTCTTTTTGATGCTTCTATGGCTACTGCACTAATATTGTAATGGCTGACAACCGTCTCAACTCAGTTTATCACAGAAGCATATGCGACTACTGTCCCACCTTTTTGCATGGAAGTTAGCATGGACTCGAAATGTGCTGATGTGTTGCAGGATCTCTCCTCGGTTTTACCCTGATTCTCTTCTATCAAATAAAATCGTCTCCCCCACTGTAGCTTTGGAACACAAGTAGAATTTAGAGAAAATATCTCGTGATCCGTAAGAAGCCATCAAAGATTATGTTTCACTCATTATCTGCTATCAAGGAATGGAAAAGTCACATGGTCATGACCTGGATGAAAATCAACGAAGACTTCCTGGAACACATTAAGTTAGTGGATGTGTTGGTTCAAGACAGGCCTAATGCCAATGCTAAGGATGAAACAACCTACTCTCATGAATATCCATAAAATGTAATTTGTCTTTGTCTAGTTTGTGACTTTTTGGTTTTTTTTGTTGCATACAGGATTTTTCTCTTCTTGTTTCACTATAATACCTGGCCATGAGGGATTTTTGGTGCAATTATGTGAGCCACTTGGAAAAACCTCCTTTTACTCTAATTTCAAATATTTTTATGTTTTGACATATCGTAGTCGCGACTAAGCTCCTAATATGTTAATGAGTTTTCTTACATCCTTAAGATTGCTAGGCTCAAAATTTTAGGTCTTGGTATAACTTAGCAACTTCTCAGATGAGACTATCCGACTTTATTTTGATAAAACCTAGTGAGCACCAAGCTCCAAAAATTTATGGTGTCGCATAACGTACCATTGTCTAATTTTAAAATAGAATTTTCTTACTAGTTTGGTTGTAGCGCGAAAACTAAACTCATAATATTATATTGTGGGTTTAGCACTAGAAAAATTTATTAATATCTTCCTCTAATTTTCTAGATATTGTAAAATATCTTAATTATGAGTTATTAAACCCTAGTGATGAAATCACCAAATAACATGTTGTGGAAAAAGCTAACGGTCATGAAGATCAAAATAATATATTGTTCAAGTACCTAACGACTGCTAACCTCAAACTATGTTGATTCAAATTTGCTAAATCCTATTCACTATTAAGATCCAAATATTATGTTTTGGCGTAACCCATTGGCAGCCAAGCTAATAATATCTTATTTGTTTTGTTTAAACCTAGTGAGTGTTAAGGACAAAATATTATGTTGTGTCATAATCTAGCGGATGCTAAGCCCAAAATAGCATTCAGCAACATGTAAAATGATAACAACCACTATGCTTGAAATAATATATTATGGAAGTACCTAGTCTCCACTTAGTTCAAAATATGTTAATTTAATTTGTTCAATCCTATTGACCGTAACCTCCATATATTTTTTTGTTGTTTAAACTAGTGTCAGCTAAGTTATAAATATCTTCCTGTAATTTGTTAACTACTATAAAAATATCATAACTATGAATTATTGAACCCTAGCGAGTTCAATCTCCAAATAATATGTTGTGGCAAAGGCTACCGAATGCTAAGCTCAAAGTATTTGAAACCACAAGAAGTATCCAAATATTATGGGGTAGCATAACCAAGCAAGCACTAGGATTGAAATATCTTAATTCCAATTTTTAAATACATACAAAAACTTTAGCTAATTTATACTGGTCTTGATTGCTATAAGGATATCCAAAGTCAATGTCTTTCTTTTGTTTGTTAAATACTATTGATTTTTTAGCTCAAAATATTTATATTCTTAAGTTCTATCTTTCTTTTGTTGAAACCTAGAGATTGCTAAGATCCTAATATTATGTTGTGGCATAATCTATTGGCCGCTATGTTGAAAATATCTTAATTTAATTTATCAAATTCTAACTACTGATAGGCTACAAATATTATTGGATGGCATAAACTAGCAGAAAACTATGCTCGAAATATCTTAATTTGAAATCTTAATATCATACAATAAAGTCTTACTAGTTTATACAGATCTTTGTTGCTATACATTTCTCCAAAGCTAATGTGGTTGATTAACTTAGAGATCGTTAAGCTCAAAACAACTTAATTTAATTTTTCAGAATGTAGCGACTTATAAGAGGATATGGCATCTGCGGCTTTAATAGCCATTTATGACATCAATAGTTTGCATTCATGTGATAGACAAAATTGATTAAGGGTTATATACATTTGACATGTATGATTGTGTTGGACATTTTAAAATTCTTAATGAGAAGCATGATATTTACGATAATGATATCTAATCGATGATCTTCTGTATTGTCACACTTACCTCCTTTTGTATGTTGTGTGATTTTGGTTTTATATCTTCGGGCCGGCTGGACATTTCACTACCCCTTTCCAATTTACATCTTTAGGCATTATGCTTCCTATCTCTCTACAATGGTGATAAGAGTGTTGGTGGTTTCTTTGGTAGCATAGAGTGTGGTCCTAATAGGGAGAGGCGGAGAGATATGATAGGCAACAATGTCGGGGAATCATTTACTTCTTATATGGACAGGAAAAACTCAGGAACACAACTATGCGTAATTGGCTTAAGAAGGTCTAGTCGGTCACAGAGAGATTCAAAGAATAAGATGATGGTGATATTTATGAGAGCATGCACAAGCTAATTTTTGACCAAACTAGTCCAAAGGGTTAGAGCAACATTTTTGACATGACTCGAGGGTTAAACTCGGCAAAGATATTGTCCAAATCTTCAGGGTAGTTTATCTTGCATAAGGAGAATGACAAGTTTGAAGAGCATCTAGTCATCCTTTAGTATCATGTCCATTCCTTGACACAGAGGATGTAGGTGATTACGTGTGTTTTAGAGGTAGTTGCGGAAAATCATTGTATAGAACTCCCATCTTGCGCTAATGTGAAAATGTCATAATGTTGTGTTGATTCTTCCTCCTCCTCTGATCTAATTAGAGGGGACACAGATGTAGAGATCATCGATAAGGTGGATCTGAGAGGCTAAACGACCTAATATTTCCTTAATAATTTGTCTTTAGTTTTTTATTAAGGTCGGAATGGCCGTCTGTATAGTGAAGTGTATAGATATAGGAAGTATTTGTGGGTGAAGTGAAGCTGATTACAAATCTTCCCCATATTTTGGCATATATTTAGTAAGATAAGTTTCTTATAATCATCATGGGATTCCATTGCTAGAAGACTTATCATGGACTAGTCCCTCATATACCTTTTTTTAAGACTTATAATCGAAATATCCTAGTTTAAAATATTAAAATCATAGAATGAATTCATCAAATTTTTATATATCTTTTTTTGTGATACATATAATGTATGTGATACTTAAGCTAGCGAATTGAGTACCCAAATACTATATTTTGGCATAACCTAGCGGTTGTTAAGCTCTTAATACCTCAATTTAGTTTTGAAATCCTAACTAACGTTATGTTCCAATGATTATGTGGTAGCATAACCTAGCAGGTGCTAAGCTCAAAAATATATTAAATTAAAATAATAGGCTGTGGAATAACCTAGCAGTCGTTAAGCTCTTAATACTAGTATTCACTAAGAGCATATTATTATGGTACATAACCTACTGGCCACTATGTTTATAATATCTTACTTTCTTTTTCTGAAACCTAGACACTTCTAAGATCCAAATATAAAGTTATGTCATAAGCTAGTGGACGCTAAGCTCACAATACAATTGGGTTATATTGTGGAATAACCTAGTGGCCGTTAAGGTCTTAATACCTCAGTTTAGTTTTTAAATCCTTGCTACCCGCTAGGTTTCAAAGATTATATTGTAGCATAACCTAGAGGGCTATAAGATCAAAATATCTTAATTTAAAATATCATATCATGTTTGCGATACATAACTTAATGAATTGATTACCGAAATAATATGTTGTGGAATAACCTAGCGGCTGCTAAGCTCTTAATACCAGTATTCACTTAGATTGTATTATTATGTTGCATTTAACCTACCCACCGCTATGCTTATAATATCTTACTTTCTTTTACTGAAACCTAGATACTTCTAAGATCCAAATGTTATGTTGTGTCATAAGCTAGCAGATGCTAAGCTCAAAATATAATTGGGTAACTAGATAGATTATAGCACCCACTAAGCTCGAAATATTATACTATGGAAGTACCTAGTGCTCACTTAGCTAAAACTATTTTAATTTAATTTGTTTAATCCAACCCATTGTAAGTTCTTAATACTATACAACGCAATATACTCAATGAATCCTGACAACTGATAGTTATTCTTAGTCATAAATAAAATGATCGCTTGACCCAAAAAAGTGTGTTGCCTGAAAATAAAAAAGCGTATTTAACACGAGAGAAATAAAAAATCAATCACTTCACCTAAAAAAGTGTGTTTCTTATAACAAAATTCACCTATCCTTGAGTCTACAAAGGTAAACAAAGACTTCATCCAAATAAGAACTATAGTCTGGTTTTCGCTAGTGTAGGAAACATTTTTCATTTAGATGGCATTCAAAAAGGAGTTTATATAAATGATATAAAAATAAATCTAGAATTTATGTAATAGTATACGTATAGACTTGGACTCGTTGTACGCTAGTGGCCACTAATCTATACTTAGAGGTTGAATATTTTTACATTTAGGACAAGAAAAGAAACCTAGACTAGTGACCAAGAAGTTATACTACAAGCTTTTAAATAGTATGCGATCTCCTCATTCCACCCTAACGATCGTTTAAGCTATTCCTAAAGGTAAATATATCATGTTCATAAATGTTATACATCTGAATTCTTAATGTTTTCAAGAAATCATATTGAAAAGCTATTAAAGATAAAAAGAAATATAGCATTTATACAATGGATACATAAATATATGTGTAAAATCATATCTTTAATATGTTATATAGGTAAACATATAGTTTTATCTAGTACTTAAAATATTCTTGCAGAATTATTTTACAATTATGAAATCATATGGAAACTCAGAATTACATCTAATAATCTATAAAACAAGTCTTTACATACGACGCCATCTCCTCGTTGCATCATAGTGTTCGCTAATCTATGCTTAAAGTCAACTATATCATGTTCATAATGAAGTTGTTTTGTAAATCTAAATTCTTAATCTTTGTGAATATAAAAGCCAACGAAGAGCAAAAGTGATTTCTAGGACAAAAAAACATTGTGTTTCCTATATAAATACAATTGATCCGCAATGGGCCCAGGAGTACGAATGCTTTTTTGAAATTAGAATTATAGCATAGCGGACGCTAAGGTAGAGAAATTTTCCTATCGTAGAGTTTATTCATAGAAAAAAATCATATTGAAAAGATAAAAAAGATAACAAATAAATACATGTAGAATCATGTATGTAATTTGAAATAGAATTGGTGTTTTGTAAATAGGTTGTCAAAACAACAAATTATAACGTGGAAGCCTCAAAGCTTTGTTAATTTTTGTCATAGATTAACAGGCTCAAAGGAAGAATATATTAATTATAAAATGCATATTGATTAAAATTATATTTAATAATATTATTGCATATATAATGTGTTTAACTTCCAATATACATACCATAAAATGATTAAGACATTGCATTTGGTTAATTTTACATGGAAAAACGTATATAGTTGGAAATAATTGTCATACAATTGAATTATTAATATAGTTTTATAGTTTTGAATTAATTTTTTAACCTCATATATCTAAGCGGCAACCATGTAAAAAATGTAATATGTATTAATTAGCAAGTTTTATTTGCATCATCTTGATGAACAACATTAGACTAGTTTTTTGTTCTCGCAACTAAAATAAAATTAACAATAAGGTGAATGTGCCAGAAGCTATCATTATCCTAAAAAATAATCACACAAATGAGAACGAAAAATTCAAAGCAAAATAGCCAAAGAGAGACATAGAATGGTGGAAATATGAAAGCATTAAACATAGAAAAATATTAGAGCAGAAAAGTGAATAAAATTTCTTTCGTTAACGTACAAAAAAAGTGAGTTTTTATGAAGAACAATGTAGTTTTGTATGGAGATCAAAAGAAATTGGAAATCAAGGCTTGACTGTGAAGCATGATTCAGTAGGAAAAGATAGGGCTTTTGTGGATCACGATTGGACTCTCGTGCAAAACAAAGGAACTAGTCGACTACATAACAACTAATAGATCCCGTGATTAAAAAAGGTACACCTTTACTTTAAATACCTGGTGTTGACATTTTTTTCAAATGTGTAAAAATGGGCAACTCGAAACTTTTTCATTACGATGAAAGTCATGGGTGAAGTATACCTAAGCTAAGTAAGTTCTGATGTTATTAGTTACTGTTGAATTAATTAATGATTAAGTGAAATCATCAGCTATGTGTGTTGTTACAAAATGTAATAGATCACATAGTCTACAATTTCATGATACCTTCAGCAAAAGAACACAAAGGCCCCGAAGGACAGCTGTGTTGTCTTCATGAAGACACTGAATTATAGAGTAGGTGAAGTGTTGAGTTTTGGGACAACAAACATACGTGCATATTACAGAAATTAGAGTTCATTACTGAATGTTACAAATTCTCATTAATGTTCTTTCCTTCATGTTTAAGACATTCAATTATATGACTGATTTGTTTAGCTAATCATACACTCCATTCAGAAGCTTGAAATGTAGAAGGAAATACACAACTCAATTTCAGAATTCAATGTTTTATTCACAAGGAAGATCAAATGTTTCCCACACAAGCCATGGGATGTGACTAAAAAGTACATCTACTAAAGAAAGAGGTACACATGCATGAAATAGAAAGCAAAGGAATATGAGTGAGCCCATCATTGCCTTTGTATATTCTTTGTTGTGCAGATTTTCCCCCTTCCAGTGTGTTCCATCTTTGTCTTCACAGTTCAAAGCATGGTACCTTAAAATTAAAAGAAAGGAATCATCAATAAAGAGCTCATGGTTAATCCATATTCCTACACTATCATAATTCGTGCATATGGATCCCTAACCAACATAAGATGTAACGACCCAAAAACCACACACACAAATACAACACAGTGAAATACAGGATAAATTTTTTTTTACTTGCTTTGACAGAACACGACAAAGGAAAAAAAATATATCAATTTTTGGTCATCCAAATTGTGGGCAAACGGACTATAATCTTATCGGCATTTAAAAAAAAAAAAACCAAGTCATTGAATTTTGAGTGTTTAATATAGATAATCTTGTCCATTTTTTACAAAAATTAGTATTTTAGAAACTAGATTCTGTATTCTACGATTCATATTAATATAATTTTGTCTAATTTTGAGTGTATGTATTGCTAATAATCCCTACAAGTTGATATTATGTTGTTATTTGCAATATGATGTCCACGGATGACCCTATATTTGTCCATCAACTTCCTGCACTTACCCCGTCACAAGGTTACAACCAACACCGGGAACCACTTGTTACGGGGGAGACCACAAGGTCAGCATGGAAACGTTCACACCTATCAAGGACAATCTACTTTTCTCTTCTTGACAGAACAACATTGGAGTCCAACCACAAAACACACTTACAGTTAGGGCATCCCATGAGGAATTTCTTGTTAAATTTTCTTGTTTACTAAAGTGTCTCTTAATTCTTAACTTACGTTCTTATAAAATTTCATGTAACGATTCACACAATTCTTTTGACAAGGAAGAACTTCTTTCTTTTCAACTGTTTGACTAAATAACTTAAGGCCCAGCTTTCTAAACTAGGATCATCAATTTGATGTCCAAATCTTTCTTATTCATTTGATTTTAGAACATTTTCCATTTCTTACAAAGTTAATTAAACTTACTCAAGCCACTAACACCTGTTTCATACCTCTATTGCACATGTGAAAGCATAAGTTCCGATTGAGGGAAAGTACCACTTAGGGTTTCATAACAACAACCTTCTTGTTTAGGGATCAAATTTTTGACCTTGCTTAAGAAATATCACCATGAATCAAGGCAAGGGTTAACAGAACAGGACAACAGAATTTAGCTTCAGGGTCACATTGTTTACTATCAGTATTTTATTGAGGTTAAGAGTTTATCAAGATTGGTTAAATGTTCCATCTAGACTTTACTTAATTAAGTTTGACAAAGGAAAACATTCCAAACGATAGAGAGAGATTTATGGTTTAATTAATCGATTTCCCTCCTACTTATTAAATCCTATCATCATCTAAAATCTAACCATTGCTTTCACCATGAGGTCATTTAAGATTTCACCATAAAAGGATAATGTTTATTAGCTTGGCTCGAATTAAAAATAATAATAATAAGTTATCATATTTTGTTACAAAAGATAGTTTCCTCTTGATTGTTCCAGGTCTCAAAGGTTATCAAGTAGATCACATCTACATTAATATGTTCATATACATAAATTTTGGTTTAACTTTTATCAGAACTATCCAGCTCACTTCATAGTGCTTACAACTCATTGCTACTAAGCCTTAGGAGGATTTACAACTCAACATTTTAACTCAAGAGCAAAGTTTAACAGTACTCGTTTGCGGAAACAAAACAAGGTTATATCAATTCATTCCAACATGATACACAAATCAAAGGGACATACCATCTCTATTGAACCATGATTAGGGAGCAAGAGAGTAATAACATGGGACATGCCCCGCTACTATACTAAGGGTTAAAATTCACTAGAATATCCCATAACCAAGCGGTAATCAAATTTTATCTTTCACATGATAACCAAACAAGCCAAGGTTTCAACAGTTACAACAACAATATTCTACAATACATTTACTAGGCACTGATCCTTCTTCTAAAATGTCCAAAGGCCCTTTCCAAATTTTATAACATAATACACATTCGTACAAAGGAACATCATAACCAAGATTGATGCAATAATCTACAAGTCTTTCCATCATCTAACCACATAAGCCATCTGAAACAATTAATAACCTGAGTCAATTCGCGAGAACTGAGCAAGATAAGACTATACATAGCAACAATAAGCTACTAGCTAACAATACCATGAAAGGAAACATTCTATTTCAGGAAATGGATCAAAGTTCTAACCTCTAACAACCTTTTGAAACAAGATATAATTTTCAACATATCAAGTAAGAAGAAAACCATAAGTTTAGTTATGAAGATACCTCTAAAACTACAAAAGTTTGACAACCAATTACGCAAGACTATGAAATTTAAATGAATAGACACAAGGGTTGAGAGTATAAGGATTTCAATCATATGATCCCGTAGATTACGTGATTGAAATCTAAAGTGTAACCCATCAATCCACATTCTCAAGGAGAAGTCAAAAGATTAAAACCAGACCCGATCTTAGCTGCCAAAAAGAATATAGTTTTGGAATCGTTCTGTAGGGCCATAGGCCTAATAGGCTAGAAATGAACAACGAGGGTAAAACAAAGTTCCATCATGTAATCAAAAAAATGTTTAAAGGATGAAAATCTTATATTCAAATCCACAACCATTATATCTTAGGTAATAAGTGACTTCATAGCTAATAAGGATGAGTGGAAAGGATGGTAAGAATGTCCAGAATAGGTATTGCCTAACAGCTTACCTACTGAACATAACTAGGGTCGGAATAGCGACAAGCCTCATTAATACCCAAATTGAGTAGGCAATCTAGCATTCTAAACACATCCTTTCAATTTTCATAATACCTTAGATTTATAACCCTCCCGTTCTAGAGGAACATAGCCATGAATCTAGACTTGGTTGAAATTTTCCGACGTCAACTCACTTCCTAATATCATAAACGATGTATACAAAGGAAAAGGTCTCTCAACTCTCCTTAATTTACATCTCATCACTAAGTTTATGGTATCCTATGTAGAGATTAAACACATAATATACCATTGAAGATAGATATCCTCCAATAACGAACTTCTATAACGATGTAATTACAATTATTACGCTCGACACCTAAACAAACTATTCCCAAGCTTCTTTTCCCTTTTTGACAACAAAATATATTCACGACCTTCCATCACAATCATTCTAAATTTTCAATGAAAGGTCACTCATCAAGAAGGAAGTACAAAAAAAGTTTGACTAAATTAAGGAACTTCATGTTACCTTAAGCAGTTGATGAAAACCTTACTTTCACGAACCGTGAAAGATATTACCTTACTCCATCAAGGCATTATGTCTATACATGATTAAATCGATCACACAAGGAATCATCAACATACCATATCTTAACACCATAATGGTCATTAATTTTATCAAATTTTACTCATAGAAGGAGTAGAATCAAATGGGGTTCTATCAATAATTTATGCCCTTCTATCAACCTAGGACATAATTTCAGTCCAAAACTTCCTCCTTAACCAGCATATATATTGAACTTCTAATTTCCAAAGGCCCTAATAATTTGCACAATACATGAAGTGCATAACCACGCTTATCATAAAAATAATAATAATAATCTAACTGTATGTTTTCCTCTAGGGCAACAACATAACAGGAAACCAATATACTAGTCAACGCTGCAACATTCTAGGGGCGATTACATACCCAGGTTCACAAAAGAAACAGTGACATTTTTGCAGAAGGAAGTAACTTTAAAATTATATATATATATATATATATATATATATATATATATATATATATATTTCATATGATCAATCAAAGCATACATTGAAAACCTTTGTTTGTTTTAAAAATAAAAGGGTTTGATCACGTCAACAAGGACAACCAACAGAGGCAAATCCAGAAGTAACAACTGTTAACCATATACTGAACGCAAATCCACAAAATCACAGATTTAAACCAATTTCTAGAAAGAAAGAGTTTCATTTAAAGAGGTTTATTAGATACTAGCATATTATGTATATGGTTAGTCTATCTTGCCTGTTTTAACGCATCCAGCAGGGACTGCTACAGCCACACGCCCTCTGCTTTATCCTCTGTTTCACTGGTCTTTTCTTGCAATATACTACACCAGGATTCCCTTTTGAAGGCACGACTAGAAGGATGCAATAGGTGGTTGTCCAAACAATAGATTGCTTCCATGCAGCTGCTTTGGGGGTGAGAGTCGAACTGCTTACCACTCAATCCGAGAGCACTTGCGCTAGAAAGCTACACACCGACCATGGTTTGAAGCTCGGAAACAAGACATAATGATTACATCACTCCTGGCTCTGAAAGGCATCTTCCGTATTGAAACACAACCTTTTCCTTCATCAGATTTGGGGACAGCATCAAACTCTCGGTGCAAACATTGCAGCTGTAGCTTGTAAGGTGTGATAATTCCAACAGCACCCTTTATGCCTGCCAACATAGTGACTCGTTGAAGATGCTCATATAATTGCAAGGCAAATTGTGCTTCATGAATATTATGACATGATACAGATCCACGCCTAAGAGATTCTCTTCCATGTGTTACAACGTAAAACAAGTAAAGTCTCAAAAGAGAATCCTTGCAATAATTTTCATCAGGTCTCCTGGTAACTCTCTCACTGTCACAAGGTCGATTTTGGAGAAACAAAACTCAGTACATGATCTGAGTCTGAAACATATCCTGCTACCTTCATCTCCCCAGACATTTTCTCCAACATTGCATAGATCTCCTGTGCCCGCGGGTGTGATCTGTCTCCTTGAAGGAGAATCCCAAATTTGAGGGTGTAATCGATGCTGAACAGATAACAACAAGGTTGGACCACCTGCTTGTTGGAGCATTCAAACAGGCTTCTATTACTGCAACATGCCTGCTGCCTAGCTAATTATTGTTGCAGGCAGTTGCTGTGGATCCCCAACAAGAACACACCATACAGCACCCAATGAACGTGGAGGTAACACGCCTACTTCCCTATCTTGCAGCTTCAACTGTAACCACTATATCAAACCCAACTTAGAGCAACATAACTGTCACCAATAAGCAAAGACATTGGCCTACAGCCTAGCTGGAAGCGGCTTTCCAAAAAGAAAAGGTAAGACAGCTCAACTAAAACTTTATCTCGTTCTCCTACTATAGATGTAAGATTTTGCTACAACTGATCACGACTGTGTGGTCACATGCAACCAGAACACCAGGATCAACACCAACGGTTCCCCATTCTAAACACGACCTGTCCGCTGGAACTCGTTGCAAGAACAGCCTGCGACTCCATTGAACTGCATGTACAACATGATTATGAGAAGCCAAACCCACCCTTTCAACCTCAAGGAGACAGACCTTCATTTCACCATTAATGAATCCACTATCTAGAACACGCTGAAGCAATTCATCTGTTTCAGCATTTGATGGAGTGTAAAACAAGCATTCACGGTTTTGGGCAGAAGAGGTAGACCACGTGACAGGAGATGGCAAGTCAAAAGAATTAATGACTGGGGCATGTGCGGCCACCAACCAGGAAGAAAAACTGAACACGCCAAGAAAAGGGTGCAGGGCTCTTTAATGTCATGGCAGGTAAAAGACAACCACATGGAAAATCAAATTAAAAATCTGATTTGAAAGATATGCATCCAGCAAGGAAGAAGACATACGGTGGGTGGATAAAAATAAATAAATTTGTTTCATTACTTCTCACCAACTATACGCCAAGCAAGGCACTACATAAGATATATAGTACCTAAAAATAAAACTGCATAGCTTACTTGAAAGAAGAAATAGAAAAGAAAATAAGGAAAATGGATACAAGAGACCCCAAGAGCCTAATTATTTTCTAACTATTTTCTTAAGTGTGTAGGTACAGGTTGTAGACAAGCAGAAAAGGACCATGTACATGTTGGAAAGAAGGGTTAATGTAACTCAAAACTCAGATATATTCTTTAAAAGGAATTTTTATCACCGAATCACAGCACCCTTATGTTTGTACAAGTGCATATACTTGGACTCACGGTGTGATTGAGATAGACCTCCAAAGAAAGTTGGTTCTTGCTCCTAAACTACCTGCCACAATCTACTCTAATGCAGGATAAGCTAACTGTTCTAATCTAAATTTCCAAGGGACCAGAGAGAGAGAATGCATAAAATGAAAGCCTACACTAAAGTGGTGATACACCAGAAAAGGAGGGTGTGAGAGTAGTCTCTGAATGTGTGAAATACAGAGGGAAAGTGCACACTAGAAAAGGTGATGATAGTTCACCATAATCTAGCAAAATGCATTCACAACAATATTCCAAGCATACACAATGATAATGAATCCTTGCAATAACATAATAAATAGACACAATATTCTTATAGAAAGATCAAAGGGGCAAGAAGAATGCAAGAAAACACAGCAGGGGAAGATACATCCACAAATTGGTATTTTATTGCTTCATGATATGCACAGTTCAATCTATTACAAGATAAGGGCCTGGATCACCATGCAAGGAGTCCACTACAAGGGCCTGTAACACACTGGCTTCACAAAGCAATTTTGGCAGAGCTTTGCTACCCAAAAACTCTCTTCTTTATAATGAGCCCAACACTCCAATTTATAGAAAAATGAGAAGGAAAAGAGAAGGGAAAATGGAAATCCCGAAATCTGTCCTTCAACCACCTGTAAGAGGCATTAAATTGAGTGAAATGGTTATACATTACTTGCAAAAGGCTCCCCACACTGTCCCATGTGCTGTAGCAGAGAAAGAATGATGACCATGCCTCTTAATTGCACTCCCAGCTACCAAATAAAACACTGTTCTGAATCCGTCCACGTTTTCTTAAAAAACTCAATCAATTTCTGATCAAATCTATAATTTCTTGATTTCTTTGCATTGGGCTTGGAACCACGATTCCAACGGTATCAATTTTGTGTGATTTCGTTGAGAAATGCAAAAGTTATGGCCTTCTGAGTGCGGGCATCTATTTTGGGTCTGACATGCGTTTTCTGTCATTTGACGGGAATGATCATTAACTGACGGGAGCCAGACGTCATGCTCATTCCAGAAAGTCCAATTTTGTGAAAATCGGAGCTCGGAGTCAAAAGTTATGGCCATTCAAAGTTTCCAGACCAAACGTTGACTTTTCTTCTTCTCCTTCGGCCGCTTCGGCTTTTCGCGTCCCACGCGTCCCTTTGTCCCGAATGTCCCAATGCTGAAGTTCCCTATTTCAGCCGAACCGGCTGGTTCACATACTTTTGTCCCGCGTTGTCCCAGACTGTTTCGGGCTGCCTTGACTCATTTCACCCGGTTCGGCCGGTTCACGTACTTTTGTCCCGCGCGTCCCAGACTGTTTCGGGCTGCCTTGACTCATTTCACCCGATTCGGCCGGTTCGCGCACTTTTGTCCCACGCGTCACAGACTATTTTGGGCTGCCTTGACTCATTTCACCCGGTTCGGCCGGTTCGCGTACTTTTGTCCCAACTGTCCCAAGGACCGCCTGGACTAGGACTTAGCCATTTTTCGTGATTTTTTTTGGCCCGAGCTTGTTTTTTTATGCAATTTTTTACATTTTCTCATAACTTTCTCTCTTCTACTTGGACAGGGGAGTTAGAAAAATATGAGGGGACCCTAGAAACATGACCTTTTGCCCTGAATCAATATAACTGCTTGGGACTAAAGAATTTGATGCATGTTATCAAAATTACCTTGGGGGTGAATTTTGGATAACAGGAATAGGTTACAGTATAGAACAATGAAGATGCATGCAGATAATGTACACTTTCCAGATTTCAGTCAAGGAAGAGAGAATTTTGGGAAAATTTTGACAGGGATTCACCATGTAAAATGGACATTTACGACTTTTCCAGCATCCATATCAATCTGAAATAAAGGGAAATGTAGTAAAAGTAATAGATTACAGTATTTCAATGAAGTATCTGAATCAAGGCTTATGCCTAAGAATGGTATAAAAAATAGAAGAATTTTTTTTTGTAATTTCCAGAAAACCACTTGCAGGGTACAAAGGCATCTTAATTACAAAATATCATAATTTTATTTCTATTGCAGTTTGAATTTTCAGTTCAACATCCAATCATAGTAATCTTCAACTTCAGAATCAAAGAGTATAAACGCAACTACAGGTTACAATTAGGCATTTCAAAAAGTGAACTGAAGAAAGGGATATATAAAATGTAGAGTTTTCAAGCAACCCATTTCAGTTATAGTTTTATCAACATCATTGAACCCTGCAAAGATTAGACAGGTCAATACACAGTCAGGAAAGCAAAGAGACTCATTTTAAGAAAACTCGCATGAGGTCAATAAGTAGATCTAAGCAGAACATAATAGATTATTGAATACTCAGCCATTGATCAAGCTTGAGATGTCAACCCCCCCCTAGACTTGAAAACTTCAACAAATATTATCAGGATGCAATGTTGAAATATTCAAAGATGATTGAATGAAAAGCATTTACGAGGCATATAACTTTGAATCATTGACAAATAAGAATTACTCATATGTTTTCCTCATTAAAAAATGAGCAAGTTCGTAGTCAGAGAAATCAAAAGTTGATGGAAGAAGAACTCTACGGTGAAGAAAATCATTACTGGAATATCAAATACAAAGTATTTTGTATATACCACAGCTCATTTTTGAAGGAGAAAGTGTAAATGGAATCTACATCTAACCAAAAAATATCCAAAGTTCAAAATCCTTTAAAAGTGGTGTTTCAAAACAGCATTGGAAAGTTATACGGAATTGGACAAAGCAAATGGAACTCAGAAACATAGATTACAGCCACTAAACAAGATCCATTCATGGCTAGCAAATAATTAGAGTAGGAAAGAGAACTCAGTGAAAATGAAATAGTTTTTCATGTTCAAAGATAAAGAAACTTTCAAGACCTTTTTCACATTCACAGTTCAAAGTTGTAGAGGTCCTGAACTAAGGAAGACAATAACTTCCATGGAAGTTTCTAACAGAATGATCATGACAGAGGTCCAATGGCGGCCAAGGAAAAGGTAAAGATCTCGAAAACCCAGAAGCTCACATAGCTCTAAAGAAGATAGAGGACTATCTTTCTCAAAAAATGAATCGAGCCCAGACCCAGAAACCATTTTAAATAAGTGACAAATCTCATAAATCTAACAATGATGGCCATCAAGAGGAACAACACAAAGCCGAGCTCGAAAATCAACAATGACGACTATAAACTTTTCCCAGGGCTTTGCCTGTAAGACTGAAAAATCCAAATGGAATGATCAACATAGAGCCAAATTGATCTTTACCATGTACAATCGAGATATGAGTTAACATAACTCAACCACGGTCAAGTCATCAATGATCAGAATTCAACAAGTACAAAGATCAAAATTGATGATCGATCTACACTTTAAATGCAAAGCGTGGTTCTTGCCCTTAAAAAATAGATTTAATACATGTCAGAAACCCTAAAATCATACTTTAGAGATCAATGATCAAAAATCAACAAGTAGAGAGATCGACGCTCAGAAATGGATCACCAAAATCGATGCAAAAGTTGTCCAAGTGGAATGACGGTCGTTTACCAACTTAGTCAATTTTAAAAATTTCAAATTCTCAAAATTTCATCCGTAGGCCCCCAAACCTGAAAGAGGACATGTGTCATCATTACAGCAGAAGAGGAAAAGCAGAGGCCGGAGATACTTTAAGTTTGAAACCTTTTACAAAAAGGTTAAGATTTCCTAAAATCTCCCACAAGCCCAACACCCTGCAGGGAAAAAGTCAATAGCAAACAGAAGTCAAAGCAAATGCGGAGCGGTGGGCCCTCTCTACATTTTGATACCTTTTTGCAAAAGTTAAAATTTCCAAAATAATCCCATAGGCCCAAAAGTCCACAAAGGAGTTAAAAGTCACAAAAGGCCCAAAAGTCCGCAAAGGACTTAAAAGTCACAAACAGCCCAAAAGTCCGCAAAGGGCTCAAAACTTCAAAAAAACCTGAAAGTCCACAAAGGACTTAAAATTTCCAAAATTTTGCCCACATGCCCATAAAAGTGAAGGAAGAAGAATCCACGTGCCATCTAAATTATCATTTCAAGTTTTGACTTTCAAAAAACCTGAATTATAATGTATGTTTCAAATAATCACAAATATGGCCGAAACATGGTGAAGTGCAAAGTGGTCCCCACATTGGGTGTTTTGTAGGTATTATAATTATTTATTTTACCCATGAATAGAAAGTTGAATTTTTGCATGCTCCACAAGAAGACAGAACAAAGAAAGAGACAAAGTTACATGTTCAAAAGAGAAGGACTTGCCTTGCAAGCAAGCTTATTATTAGCAAATTATTCACCATTTCTTTTTTAAAATAGAACAGTCAACTTCAGTTTGACTACATTATAATCAAGGCTATTAATGTCTGTTTGTAATTGCATGTTCTATTTTTATCCATTTATCTATTATTAAATAAAGGTTAAAAATAGGATGCATGGGCAAGTACAAGCCTTAGGCTATTTTCAGGAAGAGGGTGAACTTTTTTTGCTATATATTGTGTGCCTTTGCAAAGCACGAGGAGGAGGAATTTTTAGATATAGGAGCACTGAAGCGAATTTTTACCAGTTTAGCCTTCTGAGTGTGAAGTATTTTCTGTCTTCCCAATTATTTTCAATCTTTTGTATGTTTCTATTAGTTTTGTGAATGCAAATTCCCTAATTAATCATCTTACCCTGTTACAAAATTCAGTAGTTTCTACATGATATTAATGTGCATGTTTAGCTTAGCAGTATTGTTGTGATAATCTCCCTTAATACCTCCAAGTGTTTTGTCCCTTAATATACTACAGCGGAACTGTTGCTTCATGCACCAAAAATTCTTCACATATCAATTTTGCATATACTCAGTCAAATCCCTTATACAAATTTGATGTATCACCTTAGTTTTAATTAATTTATAGTCATCTTTTACCCTTAAACCCCAGAATCAATTTAGGATACATCAACAAGGAACCGGCCTTGATACCAGAGACTCACCTCAAAATGGGTATACCCACAGACCTGAGGTGTTTCCATTGTATCTATGAAAGATAGAGATCAAATTTTGTAAGCTTAGAAAACCTATAGCCATCTCTCTACAGGGTGCACTTTCAAGAGATAACACCTGGTTTAAAAATATCTGAGATTAGTTCATGCTTTATTTTGTCTGTGAAACCTCCATCTATTATCTCATTCAAACAATCATCCCGATTATTTTCACAACCTCTGTTGTTATCCTCCTTCGTGTGTGTCATTTGTGTGCATTCTTTATCTGCTTCATTTGTGTGACTTTCTCTGTGAACAAGATTATAATAACATATAAAAAATAGAATTCGAACACTCAGACCTTCAATCTACAGTCCACACGTATTTTTTTTATTTTGTAGACATGCTTTTCTGATTAACTAAAATGTTTTGAAACCCTACTCGATATTTTTCTGAGGTATTTAATAACTTGTTTAGCTCATTCCACGAAAGAAATTTAAAAAATAGAAAAAGAGTAGGATACGAAATTTTGAAATTTTCACTTTCCCCCTCTAAAAGAAAAATGGCGGGCTATTATAATTTCAAATATCTGAAAACTTTCCCCCTCTGAAAGCAAAAGGGTGGGCTATAGAAATTTAAAATATCCAAAAAATTTCCCCCTCTAAAAGTAAAAGGGTGGGCTATTGAAATTTCAAATTTCTGAAAACTTTCCCCCTCTAAAATAAAAAGAGTGGGATATTGAAATTTCAAATATCCGAATAGGCGGGGGAATTCGAATTTCCCTATTTTTATTTTTCTATGGTTTAAAAATAAAAAACTAAACATTTTTCATTGTCTATAGCTTATAATAATATAAACATAATAAAAATATATATTTTACAACATATAATTGAACCAATCATAGCAAATTTCTTTTTACAAAAATAGAAGAAATAAATCCTAAACATAGTTTTGAAAATTATTAGAATAATATACAGACATTTATGTTCCATTCTTTATCAACATTGATTTATACATTTATTATATATAGTGTGCACTTATGTAAATTATTTATCCAATGAAAAGTTTCCACATGGAAAGTTCAAACAAGATATTTTCAATACATAATAAGGTCAGTGATCCAAGAATTACAGTTAGTGTTATTATATGACTATTTTAAAAATAAGAAACATTTGAGGCTATAGGGTCTGATATGTCATTTATGTCAATAAGTAAAGGACCTTAGTGGGAACTAAGCATTTTCTTTGTTAAGAAACAATGTGAAAGATGACTTGAAAATATTTTCCTGTAAAGAATTTTCTTATGGCAACTACATACTATGCCTAGTGATCCACAACTTTACAGATAGTGTTTAAAATGAGAAGTAAAGGTAGGAGCCTAGCGTCCACTAAGCTAAACCATGATTTATTATTTTATGTCTACTTTCAAAATAAGAAAAATTTGAGCTTAGAGTCTGATATGTCATTTTTGTCATTAAGTAAAGGAGCTTACCAGATGCTACGCATTTTCTTTGATAGGAAATTAAGTGAAGTATTATTTGAAAACCATGTATCTCATTGGAACTACATAGCAAGGCCAGGAATCCACAACTTTATAGATAGTGTTTTATATGAGAAGATGTAAAGGTAGGATCCTAGTTGCCGCTAAGGTAAACCATGATTTATTATTTTATGTCTACTTTCAAAATAAGAAACTCTTGAGCCTAGGGTTTGATATGTCATTTCTATCATTAAGTAAAGGAGCTTAGTGGGCGCCACACATTTTCTTTGAGAGGAAATAAAGTGAAGTATGAGTTGAAAACCATGTATCTCATTGGATCTACATACCAAGGCCAGGGATCCACCACTTTATAGATAGTGTTTAAAATGAGAAAAGGTAAAGGTAGGAGCCTAGCGACCACCAAGATAAACTATGATTTATTATTTTATGTCTAATTTCAAAATAAGAAACTTTTGATCCTGGGGCCTAATATTTTGTTTCTTTCATTAAGTAAAGGAGCTTAGTAGGTGTTAGGTAATTTATTTAATAGAAAATAAAGTGAAGCATGAGTTGAAAACCATGTATGTCATTGGAACTACATACAAAGGTTGGAGATCCAAAATTGTAATGATAGTGTTTAAAAAAAGAAAAGATAAAGGTAGGATTCTAGCAGTCGCTAAGCTAAACCATGATTTATTATTTTATGTCTACTTTCAAAATAAGAAAATTTTGAACCTAGGGTATGATATCTTGTTTATGTCAATAAGTAAATGATCTTAGCGGGCAATGTTGGTGCTCAAATTAGTCTCACCCCATTTGTCATTGAAATTCCTCAATTTTCGGCCTCTGTCATGTTTTCTATCTCCTCGTATTAGTGCTTGAAAACCCTATCCTTCATTTGGTTGCCATGATCAGTCATTTCCTTGGTCGAGGATCACTTAAAGGTCCAGAATTTGGTTTTTGTTCCTATGTCCATCTGAAAGAGTCTGTAACTTGGGCGTGAAACTCAGGTTTTTCCTTTCCTTCCATTTTCCACAGTCACGTTTTGTTGTCCCTATCATTTTTATCCCAAATACCTAAGGAAACGTGATTAGATGTAGCTTGTTGGATCATGTTTGAACCTTATAACATTTCCAAATTCTCTGTCCTTAAATAAAAATTCATCTCCGGCTTCAAATGGTGGTTTTCCTACATTTTTATGGTTTGACAAGTGTGTTTTCACCCGTAAAATTTACATCTCTACATCAGTGGAAATGTGGCCCTTTTTGGTTAGATGCGGCTCGACGAGGCACTCTAAAAACTCTAACACTCACTTCAACCAAAAACTTGTCCACGTGGAGGAATGACACTCATTTTAAAATTCACCTTTTGGTTTGGCCTTGGAGTTTTGCTAGGGAGATACGTGGAGGTTTCGGCAGCTATGTCCATACTTAGACTTTTCAAAGTGACTTTCTAAGGCCTGGGACATGTGGAGGGACCGCGCATGTTTGGGGACTAGCCCCTAAGTTTTATTTTGAAAAATCACTAGGAGGACACTTGGAGGCTTTCGCTTACTCTACCCTTTGCTTGGACTTTTCAACGGCCTAAGGAAACTATCTCAGACCCTAGAAATATGGCACCTTCCGCTGAACCTTCAATTTTTTTAACAAAATTTTTTGGACTGAGACACGTGTTAAGTCCGCGCTTGTTTGGGGTATCTTCTTTTGGGGACCATCTCAAAATGTGCCATTGACACAAGTGGAAGCTTTCGCTGGCTCCGTTTTACACTGAGACTTTTCAAAGGCCAAAAGGCATTTTTTTGGGCCCAAGGTACGTGGAAGGTTCATGCTTGTTTAGGGCTTGCCTCTGTACTTCAATGGTTGCTGTGCAGTTCACCTATTTTTTTGCCTTTTTTTCTCTAAGACTCATGGAGACGTGAATATGCACTTTTTTTCATCATTCTTTGATTAAATTCCTTTTTGTATTTGTCTGTAAAGTGACATTGAATGGATTTCAAACATAAATTATTAGTCCAAGGATTGTTAAGGTCGACATTTTGAAGTGGGAATTGCTTAGGCACTCATAAAGATGAGAATTACAAGAAGAAATGGATGTGGGGAAGAATTGCAGAGGAAATAGAGGGAAAAGGGATGAAATGATGAGGTTACAGGCATAGAAGGTGAAAAATATGTTGCCTCGAGAACAAAAAATATTACCTGTCAGATCCAGCTGTGCAGAGCCTCCAAAAAATGATTAAAAGGGGGATTTATCACATGACAGGATCAGAATGATTAAAAGGAGTGTCAAAATGGTTGTGGCATGTCATACTAGTCATTAATCAATGGTCTGAGAAACATGATCAATTCATGATTTGTCTACCTGGCAGATGCGGGTGCAAATTTGTTAAATGTCACTTTATGTAACAAATTAGTAGCAAGAAAAGGTCCCTCAAATATTCTTCTTTTTGGGGTGAATGAAATGTATAAATTCACTAAGAATACTCTTACAAATGATTGGAGTTTGAATTCCTAAGAGAAAATTTAAGAAATCCTTATTCTGGGAAGCCCGTCTGAGATACCTTGTTAATTTCCTTCGTGTTAGATTTTCTATCATGTCAAGTTGGTTACATATGTATAGCCATTGATGAGCACTAAGATTTCTCTGAAAGCTTTCCCCTATTGATGAATTTAATAAATTTTGAAATTAATTTGTGTCTAATCTCTAGAAATTTGTGTCTACTTTGTTTCAGAATGTCTACACATAGTTTCTTTCATTCCTATTGCAATCTTACATTGAAATATTTTTGAAATCACACAAGATCTCGTCCTTATGACAGTTTAAAGGTATTTACAATTTCATTTCAAGAAGGTCCTTCATCTTGGATGAGATAAACAAATTTAAAATCAATTCACTATCATTTGTTGATAAAGACTGTCTGTAAGTCTTTGGGTTTACCTTAGGTGTGATTGATAAGAGACTTTGGTGTTTAATTGAGTCTTTAAATTTGATCCTTCATGTTAGAGTCTAAAATTTTATGTGAAAACGTGTTGATCTGGGCCTCCACTGAATCACACCTTCTGGTTGAAGGAATGTCTTAACTGTTCTGAAGTATTTCATTGTTGAGTTGTTCATTGTTGTGAAGTCCCTTCGAAGATCTAGTATAATCAACTTTATCCTGCTTCATCTCACACCAAAATCATTCAAAAACCATGAATCCACCCTGAATTACACCTATTTTCCCTGTGTATCAACAAAGGAACAAAATCTACTTGCAAAAATATGCAAAACTATACCATTCAATTTAATAGGTTATGGTGTTCCACTCAATACGTAAAAAATATTAGCATTCGCTATGGATTTTCTCCCGTAAAAACATATGTGAATTATATGTTACAAACAATAAGTCTTGTGAGTAATACATAATATATGACAACACAGTAGTGACCCAAATCTTTATACGTATGGTATTTATAATTACTAGTAGTGATGGTGGGAGCCTAGTGATCATTAAACTGTTGAACATAGCATCCACTATGCCCTTACTTTCGATAAGGTAAAACTTCTTAGCGTTCTCTAAGTATTTTCTCCCACAAGATCCGATGCGAATTATGTGTTTCAAACAATATACCTTATGGGAACTACATAAGTATTGATCCCTCATGTACCTTAATCACTCTAAGAAATAACAAAATAGGAAAAAAAATATGAAAAAATATTGCCCACCTTTATAATGTAAGACCCAAGCAATAGGAATTTGTTTTTTACCTACCTTTAATATTGTACCTTAATCACTCTATGAAATAAAATAATAAATTAACTACAAAAAGAAAACAATATAAAACAACCCTAAGTCCAAGTATAGATAAAGACGCGGGGTTTTTTCCCAATCTTCCCTTTTAGCAAGAGGTCGTGGAGTTGTAGAGGATTTGCGGAAGAGGCATGGTTCGAAGAGTTGAGGAAAAATGCTGCCAAATTTGGACCCATCTCATGTTGTGGAGGTGTTCATCCATGTTACTGGAGGAGAAGTTAGAGCGGCATCTTCATTGACACCTAAAATATGTCCTTTGGGTCTTTCACCAAAGATAATTGGATAATACATTACAAATAAGACTAGAAGTGATTGGAATGGTTTGACAGTTACCATGAAGCTCACTGTATAAAATTGTCAGGAAAAATTTATAGCAGTTCCCAGTGCAACTGCCTTGGTGATTAAAGCCTTGAAGGAATGTAAACGTAACAAGAAAAATTCAAAACATTAAACATACCAGGAACGTCTCTTTGGACGATGTTATTGAAATTGTGAAGATCATGAAGCAGCAATCCATGGCAAAACATCTTACATGAACTACGAAGGATATTTTGAGTACGTTTGTTTCTGTCAGGCATACTCTTGACGACAAGGATCCTAATGATTTATAATTAGAGATCGATAAAGGATAGGTAAGGATTCCAAAATTTTCATCAAAGGGAAGTGATTTTTTTTGGTATGTTTTATTGAGTTTTAGTGTATTGGGTATTTGTTTGTTTCTAAGGTTTTATTGGGGGAAAATAGCTTAAAGATTTATGGTTCTTTCATTGAATAAAAAGGAGCACTCCAAATTTTGTTATAGTGGGATTCGTTGCTTATTTATTTTTTGTGTATTTGCTTGTTTAATGTACTTTGTATTTGTAGGCCTAATTTCATTAATAAAACTAAGTTATTTTGGTAATGTTACACTGTAAATATCATCTAGAAGCATTAAACACAAATAATAAGTAATGTGTAGTAATATATTTACTAACTACGGTTTGTAATAATTTATTTTAACTTTACAAGACATCTCATTTCCTATGAATTTGGGGCACGAGGCTTAACTCATTAACAAACACTCTCATAAGTGGGGGTGTAAAGGCTGCAACAAGGCTAGGGTTAGGAAAGTTGGAGAATGGCCTGAATATGTGATGGCTATGTTGAGGGAAACGGGGTTCTACTGGAAGTTGATGTAGAGGATTCAACTTGGATTACATAGTTCTGAGGTTTAAGGTTGATGTAAGACAATCTACAATTCCATTCCAGTTATATTTCACTACAATCATATGAACTATAAACAAAGTATCGATGATAGATTTTCAGTTCCAAAGCAAGTATGATGGGAGCCTAGCGGTTCCTAAACTAGAGCTTGATTTTTTATTTTATCATTGTTTTAAAATTTTTAAACTGTTGAACCTAGTGTCCACTATGCCCTTACTTTTGATAAGGAAAAAATGCTTAGTGTTTGCTAAGCATTTTATTCCACAAGATCCGATGTGAATTATGTGTTTCAAACAATATACTTTATGGGAACTACGTAAGGCTTGATCCCCCATGTACCTTAATCACTCTAAGAAACAACAATATATATTACTTAAAAAAAGAAAATAAAACAGAACAACCCTAAGTCCATGTATATATAAAGATGTAGGTTTTTTCCTAGTCTTCTGTTTTAGCAAGAGGTCGCTAAATTGTAGAGGATTTGCGGAAGAGGCATGGTTCGAAGGGTTGAGGAAAAATGCTACCAAATTTGGACCCATCTCAGGTTTTAGAGGTTTTCGTCCATGTGATAGGAGGAGAATTTGGAATGGCCTCTTCATGGGCATCTTAAATTGGTCCTTTGGGTCTTTCACCAAAGAAAATTAGAGACAACATTGCAACAGATACTGCAAGATATTGGAAGGGTTTGAGGGTTACCGTGAATCTCACTGTACAAAATATTTAGGCCAAATTTCCAATTGTTCCTAGCGCAGCTACCTTGGTGATTAAAACATTGAAGGAACTGGAACGTGACGGGAAAAAGATGAAAAACATTAAACATACCGGGAATGTTTCGTTGGATAATGTTATTGATGTTTTTAAGGTCATGAAGTGCTAATCCATGGAAAAACATCTTACGGGAACTGTGAAGGAGATTTTGGGTATGTTTGTTTCTATCGGGTGCATTTTCGGTGGCAAGGATCCTAAGGATTTACAATCAGAGATCGATGAAGGAGAGGTCAAGACTCAAGGGGATTGATTGGAAGGAAGCACTTTTTTTTTGGGTATGTTTTATTGATTTTTTGTATATTGGGTATTTTTTTAAAGGTTTGATTGGAGAAAAATGGCTTAAAGATTTATGGGTCTGGCATTAAATAAAAAGGAGCATGCCAAATTTTGTTATAGTGGGTTTCGTTGCTTATTTAATGGTTGTGTATTTACTTGTTTAATGTACTCTTTATTTGTAGGCCAAATTTCCTTGATAAAATTGAATTATTTTAGTAATGTTAGACTGTGATTATCAACTGGAAGCTTTAAAACAAAATAAGAAGTAACGTCTAGTAAGATATTTACTAGCTAAGGTTTGTAATGATTTATTTTCTCTTTACAAGACAAAGCTCGTTTCCTATGAATTTAGGGCATAAGACTTAACTCATTGAATAAAATTCTCATAAGTGGAGGTGCAAAGGATACAACAAGGTTAGGGCTTCACAAGGTTGTAAATGGCTTGAATCTATGATGGCTATGTTGAGGTAAAGGGGGTTTTGTTGTATGTTGATGTAGAGTAGTCAACTAGGATTACGTAGTTTTGAAGTTTAAGGCTGATGTAAGACCATCTACAATTCCATTCTAATGAGATCTCAGTACAATCAGATGAACTATAAAAAAAATATCGATGATGGGTTTTCAGTACCGAAGAAAGCATGATGAGATCCTAACGACCGCTAAACTAGAGCATGGTCTTTTATTTTATCGTTGTTTTAAAATTATTAAACTGTTGAACCTAGCGTCCACTATGTATTTACTTTCGATAAGGAAAAAATTCTTTGCGTTCGCTACGAATTTTGTCCCATAACGTCCGGAGTGAATTATGTACTTCAAATAATATACCTTATGGGAACTACATAAGGCTTGATCCCTCTATCTAGTATGCAGTGCAACTATTGTCTCCACCAGGTACATTCCATCCAACATGATATAATTATAATTAATGAAAAACACTAGCAATCCAAAGTTGTACATATATTGTTTATAATGACTGTAATGGTAGGAGACTCATGGTTGCTCAGCTAGGTTACTATTTATTATTTTATCACAATATTCAATAAAATAAACTATTGAAAGTAGTGTCTGATGTGTTGTTACTTTCGATAAGTAATGAAACTAACCATTAGGTAAAAAAAAATTCCAATACGAAACGTTTTCAAGACGGCCATACTTACATTTAGGAAAAGTGTCATCCTTCCCATTTTCTTTTGATAGCTTGTTCTAGAATTTCCCACCAAGTGCTATGCTTAAAATATCATACGTAGAGTAGTTATTGACATTTAGACATAATGAATAAAGAATGTACGATATACATATATTTCACATTGTCTTATATAACAAAAAATGATGAGCTATCACTTACTCTATTAATGTGAATTTTTTCTTAAATACTCTCCTCAAAATACCAAACATTAGATCTTTTGACCACTATCCTTTAAACATGTTCATTAGTCTTCTTACAGGCATATAATCCTCACTACTACAGTATGACCGATATACACATAAATCACATAGTCTTGTAAAACAAAAAATCCCAAGATACCACAAAATCTCTTCGAAATACCAAATATTACATCTTAATGTCCTCTACGGTTTATCATTATAAAGGTGTAAATGGCTTAATAATTGTTTTAAGTTGTTCATTTGTATGTTGACTAGAATTCTATCTACCACTAAAGTGTGTATTTTTTAATGTTCCTATCATTCCATCTATATAATGTTTTGTCTTGTCTGGCTCATATGTAATACTTTCAAAAGGTGCAAATGGTTTTGTATCTTTCAATGCATCATAATTCAATTTTAGACTTTTAGAAAAAATTTGTTATTATTGATTTGATCCACAAAATATTAATTATTGTAACCAATTGAATGATACATAATATGTCCTATTGACGCCTAGCAGTCGTTAAACATTAAGTTAATTACTCTATTATGATACATAGTAAAGAACTATAGAAGTCTATATCCATTAGGGTACTATTTAAAATCCTTAACAAACAATGCGAGAAAAACACTTTAAAGTTTTGAAATGACCTAATTATATATGTATTTTACTCAAAATATAGGTAAAATGTCTTCCATTGTTCAAACTCCATTCATTGTAGGCAATATTTGTTGAAAGAAAAGAGACGAGGAATGATTTTTGGAACTTAATTCCCCTGAAAACTACCACGTCGACCTATGATTTTTTTGTTATAGATGACAATCACGAGGAAGTTGGTATTTTTCTATTATCAGAAGTTATTGATTTGGGGACACTGTGTGTCTAGGTGGAATGCTTTGACTTTCAAAACAATAATGTTCTTATTCTAGATATGCAGTTGGATGTTTCTTTGTTCAGGAAACAGGAAATGGATGCCTCCATAAACAACGGACCATATTCCTCTTCAAAATATGATTGGAATTTTGGGATTCTAACATATTCTGAAAATTTTGGTTATTCAAATGTAGAATTCATTCAAAATGGTATATTTACAGTATTTAGAAAATTATATAGAAATGAGAAAACATCTTCTGATTTTCATTTTTTGCATAGAAAAGGTTTTCTTTCACCTCCAAAACATGCCAAGTTGTTTAATATGTTGAGGCACACATATTTGACTAAATTAGAGATAAACCCATCAAAATCGAAATTGCATGGGTTGAAAATGAATACTAAATCAACTGGGGATTTTGAGGCTTGTGTAATAGTAGAGACATTTTGTTCTCACTTTCGGAGAATAAAAGGAGACAACAAAATAAGAGAAAAAGTTCTACATTATTTGAGAAATAAACATCCAGATAATATTGTATTGACATCCTACAGTGAATCCAATGTAATCAAAAAAATTAAATTGCATGAATCACACTACTACCAGTTGTCTGTACTGTTGGGTGAAGAGAGCAATAAAAAATTAAAATTTTATTCCCATATTGGGGAAAATTTTAAAAAATGGATAAAATATCATGACATGCAATAATTTCTTCCCACCACGGCTCAGACAATATTAGACATCTATGTGATGTCATAGGAAGGAAATATACCAGCAAGGGTGAAAGTCACAAATAATTTTTCTTGTAAATTTGCATATCCATTCCAGCTTCCATCAACTTTATCAGCTATTTCTGATTTTTGCAATTTGGACAGCAATATTTCCTTCGATGTCATAATGGAGCTTCTAATAGTTATCAGAACCAGTGTGTTGGATTGTATTATTATTGTTCTAATACCAACTGGTTATTCAAATATTTTAAGCGACACAATACAAAGATACGTGGAAAATGTTAAAGACACTAGAGTATCAATTCTGAATGGTTGCTACAGACTCTACGATAGCAATGTGATATTCAAAAGTTTGTGTCTTATGTACACAATATCTTATGTGCACAACCGTGACAATAACGATGATTATAGAGAAGAGGTCGTTATTGATTGGATAGAGAAACTAACAAAAAAATTGGTAACAACCAAAATTGGCCTAGAAGGAAACATCCATCCTTTTATTTTTTAAAGGTCATATGAGTTCTGGGCTAAGATGTTTAATTGATGTTATTTCGTAAATTCTCTAGTACTAGTGCTTTATAGCGGCGGTGTCACATTCCGTGCATTGGTGGATTCCAAACTATTTTTCATTTTTATGTTGATACACATAGTCAAACGGTGTTTCTAAAACATTATTATTCTCATATGAAAAAAAATTCATCTCCGAAAACAATTTCAACAAGTTATTTTTTCTAATGGATTTTACCTTAAATATGCTACTTATACAATTATTGTTTATGCAGATAACCACAAACCTATAAAATTTTATGTACAACTATTTCATAGTGACGCTACACAACCAATTCAACATCGTGATTTACTTTCAATAATTTTATAAATATCTTTAATGAGCTCTATCTTCAATCGCCATGGTTTTCAAAAATTTTAACGAAGTTATGTTTTTTATAGTTCAGAAAACAAATGTGGAGGACGCAGGCACAACGGCCACAAATACGTCAGTAAATCCAGGTATGTTAATCATGTGAATTTACAAACAAAACTGATAATAAGCCCCACAAATTTATAAGAAAATAAATGATTATGTAGACAACCAATAAGGCCCACAAATTTATAGGAAACAATATGATATCCATGTTTATTTTACAAAAGAAATATTTATAAGGTCCACAAATTTATAGGAAACAATAACTAATAGATATTAGTTTATATGATTGGCTTAGGGTCAAATAGAAAGTTTAAGGAAATCCATTTATAAGCTATGATAACAATTTAAAACGAACTATATCGAGATTAGTGGACTTTGTGCATCCATGGTCAATACATAAATGGTTTGACTAGAAGAAATTACATTCATCAATATCTCATTGATTTAAAACTACATACTGTCTACAATGTTTCATTGATTGACTACTACATATTGACTACTTACATTGAATTAACATTGTTTTGGCTTTAACATCATCATAAACAGAACTAAATACAGCTTGATCCATCTTGTTTGTATGTAAAGTAGCACTTGGCTAGCCTCATTAAAGTTTTTCCAGCTAAGTGTAGTTCAGCCAATGATGGCATCGCCTAGCAGTCACAAATCCTCATCAATATCTAAGGATTGTTCTTCACCAAAGGGTGGTTTGACGAATATAATCATATCTTAACAGCCGTTAAACTGGAATTATAATACAGAGAATAATTGATATTGTACTTACCATATCACCACAGGAACCACTATGTTTATCCATTTAAGTTTGTCACAACATGAAATCGATTATGAATTGATTAATGTTTATTTCAAATACATTATGCTAGAATTTTCAATAGGAAGAAATAGATTATTAATTGATGAATGTTTATTTGAAATAGCTCTTGCATCAACGGATCCAACATCATGTACAGGTGGTGTAATCCAAGTCGCAATCTTAATCGGTAACTATTAGTCGTAAGCTAAAATGTTGTTTATTTCAATTAGTTGTAATTAATAAGCGACCAACAAAAAAATAAATTTATTGTGTTCCCTACAGGTAGCGATAAGATTTATTTACTTATTTTGTATATGGAAGACCTATTATATGGGCTAAATAAAACATACAATACGAATATGTCATTCAGGTTCGGTATGAAAATTTTCAGCCTGCGAGGTGGCCTGTCATAATTTATAAAATTAATATCACCATACTGTGAACTGGGATTCTAGTCCAACATTCTCATTTTTGCTGATATTAAAAACATATCAACAGGATTCAATAAAAAAATATCGACCGTATTGAATCCAAGACTCACTAAGGGAAAGGAACATTGCATTATTGTCCATAGAATAACATTAAGAGACCTAGAAAAGGTTTGGAGTAGAAACAATTTTTTATATAGTTCAAAAAGCACTTTGTGTATAACATTAGGTGCAAAGGGAAACCCTCCTAAAAATTTTATGGTGGGTATGAAAAGCAGACACCAATATTATACAAAATATGAATGGTTGATGTCAGACTTGTACAAACAAATATCACAAATAGTGTCCTCAGGAATTGAATGTGGGTAGAGGGCATCAAATACTTAGAGAAAGAAAAAGCTAAGTAACTATTTATCTTTTCAGAATGTTGTTATGATTTTACTGCTTAACATTGCCAATAATATATACATTCATATGTTATAATGAAATGTATTGTGTAACTTTATTCTATTATGTTGAGATTGTCGAAATATTAGTTAGGAGGATTTATATTTTCACTGATTATAAGATGATAGTATGATTAAATAACTTTTTGTGGTGAATTATCAAAAAAACTTGACCTTGAAAATTTGTAAAATAGTATTTTCTTTATACTGTTCATAAAATAAATATAAAATTATACTATATATACTTAATTTTTTTAAATATTTTTTAATATAATTAATATATATAATCTATAAAAATTGACGCTCATATCTAAAATATGCAAGTCATATGTGACAGTTATTTCAAAGATTTGAACTACTTTACAGATAAAAACACGCCCAAACAAGCCTCAAATTTAACACCAGGTTGTGGTCATTGTTATAACTATTGAAGGATAAGAGAAGATGTTCGGGATTATATTTGATCAAAAATTGAATTCGAGGGAACTTATTTTTTTGAGCTCCACTAAGACAACACATTAATAATGCTTAGCGGTCGCTAGCCCAATTAAAACATAACCATTTTTTTGTATATAACATAGCATGAATAATGGCTTGCGGTGGCTAGCTAGTTTAAAACACAACCATTTTCTGTATATAACATAACATAAATAATGGCCAGCGGCCACTAGCCCTTATTAAACAGAAACATGTTCTTTACATAACATAGCATAAATAATGGCCAGCGGTTGCTAGCCCGTATAATGGATTCCAATATATGGGACTTTGGAGTACATATAATTCTAATATATTTAATTTTGGATTCCAATATATGTGATATTGAAATCTAATATGTGCGATTTTGGAATCCAATATGTGTTATTTTGGAGTGTAGATAATTCCAATATTTGACATTTTGGAATCCAAAAATATCAATATTGGATTCCAATATTGAGTATATTTTTTAGCTGCTAAGACAGGAATAAGTCCTAATTTAGTAAATAAAGTGTTTGAGGGTTTTAACAGAGACCTCAAGGTTTGTTCACCATGTAAATGGTATGAAGATGTTAAAAAGATAAGACAAACATCTTGTGAGTTTGACATCAAGTAGACAAAGTCATGTAGAATAATGATAATAGGGGATAATTGTTGCAGATGCAAGCAGAAGAGAGGCTGCGATAAGAGGGAATTTCCCACCATATTCAAGAGACTCATTTATTGTTTTTAAAGATTAACAAACCAATGACACCGCTCAATCCACTCCACAAATAATATCTTATCAAGTGAAATGGATGAGGAGTTCCGTAACTCCTCATCCAATTAACATGTCTACTGTGTCATTAATGCCTAGGTTTATAATATTACTATATTTCAATATGTTAAACATATATATTTAAATAACATGTTTACATTCCTTCGTTGCAGAAACATCTAGTAGCTTAGGTTTATATGATCATGTTCATGTTAGTCCAACAAAAATTACATGTGAATTTTGATGAGACTAATTTATTCTAAATTGAATTAAATCTTTAATTTCAGAGTAACTACTATAATGAATGATATACAAGTGATAATATACATTAAACGAACAAGAAACAAGAATGCAATAATACAAAACCCCAAGTAAGAGGAGATAGGATGAATTAGTTGATTTTGCACAATCTGGAGATGATCTAGGTAGGTGAATAGCAGAAATAGATTGGAAGCATTGTCATTAAGGCTCATTGGATATTATGATACTGAGAAATGTTGAGAATAAAAACTCCCGTGGGAGGAGGGGAGAACTTGGGCTCTAGTGACTGATGTAGGCACTAGTTTCCAGTCAGATACTCAGGTTCTTTGTTTTTTTTATGCATGAGGAGCTACCCCTGTTAGTTTTCTTTTTTCTCTCTGATCTTCCTTCAATGTCATCAATTTTATTTGTAACTTACAAAAAAATGTCTACTTACACATGCCCAAAACCACAAAAAATATAATAAAAAATATATAAAATGTGGAGTCAAACTGACCTCGATGGTCACGCAAAGAGAGGAACTTAGTACCAAGTGCTACACAACATTTCAGACTCTATGTGGTTGACATGTTAAATTGTGTGTAATGATGCCCTATGTTTCCCTTGTGTAAGTTACACAATGATCACGTTTTAGATCAAGAATGCTCCAAGTGTGTAAATGTGTGAGATGAAATAGAATATACTTCCCCTCCTATGTTGTGTATGCAAAGTGATGTAACTATTTTCCTTTGTATGGATGTGCTGAATGGGTGCATTGTAATGCTCGTGTGCCTTTAGAAGCAAGCTTAGGTGATAGTTGATAACGCTAGTGCATGGTCCCTAATTTTGTAGAAATAAATAAGTATATATATGATTCCCTTGTTTGAATTTCGTAATTGACAATTGATAGGTTGACCTAAAAGTGTAAAAATTTCCAAAAGGTTAAACATACCAAATAGAGTGAAGAAATAATAGAGAGGGTTAGGAGCATCCTTCAGGGACAAGAGCACCTTTGTGCTAGTGTCCTAACTGAGCGCTAATGGCCTGAGGCCATAAAATATTAATAACTTAAGTTCTCGCAAGGTTGTAAGATGTGTAAGACTAAAAAGCAGACAATAGATAAAGCAATGTTAGGATTGTGGAGTTGAATTTCTTCAAAGTTAGCATGATTTACACCTTGTTGGTTTACTTAGTAACCGATGTAGGTCAGAGGGTACCGGTGCCACTAAAGGTAACTAGTGATGGTCAGGGGTAACCGGCACCATTCAACATCAGGGTAATCGGTACCATTCAGCATCAGGGTAACCGATGACGGTCAAGGTAACCGACATCGGTTACCTGTGTGTGAAAGTTCATAGTTTAACTCATGGGAATTAGATCTAACTTTGTTATAAAGTTGATTTAAAGGTTGTAAATGCATAGCTATGGTGCCCTAAGTTTTTCTAAGCTTATATAAGCAAGAAAAATAGTGTTATAACATAAGGATAGAGGAAGAATGTTAATTATCCTTGGTTAAAGATGAAGAAGAAGAAAAAGGTTGCATGAAAATAGAGCTTCAATGGAAAGAAGTTGGACATAAGGAAATAACAGGTACAACTGAAAGGTAAGATGGTGGTTATGTCTTCTTCTGCATTTCCTTTGTATTGTCTTATCTAAGTGTAATGGCTTGCATACTATGTAAAACACATAGTATTTCATCTTGTAGATCCATAGATTGTGAGATCTTGCATTGTAGATTCATGAGATTATATTGTATTGTTGATCTATAGGAATATAGTACTATACCTCATTGGAGAGATTTTGGATACAGATAGTATCCAGATATTGTAGAGGAGGTTGTCTTCTTGTTTACAATGCCAGGTGTAGTGATATGAAGGAGAGACTTACTTCTTGGTGCATATATATGGTTGTACATTGGTAGACCCATGGGAGAGGTCTTGTTTGTAGATTCATAGGAGAGCTTGGTTGCACAGTGCGAGATGTAGTAGTTCCTAGTACATGAGATCTAGTGGTGTTTGGAGACATGGTTTTAGTGCTCTCATGTCAATCCATTTAGAGATCTTGAGGAGAGGAGATACTCTTGGAGAGATGCATTGTAATCTTGTATTGAAGAGTTGGTTTGTACTCTTGTTGTATTATATATATGAGATATCTATCTTTGGTGGACGTATCCCACATTGGGTTAACCACGGTACATGTTGTGTTATGTTTGTTTACTTTGTTTTGATTTGGATATTCTAGTTTATACTTCCACTATTGTAGATTTTGGGGAATTGTTTAGATCCTATGTGCACAATTGGGTTTTTTATTGAGTCATAGCACTATTCGACAGTCCTGAATTCCCAACAACTGGTATCAGATTTTGGTTTGTTATATTATCTAATACCAATAATTGGTATCTGAGCTTGGTTATTTAAGAACAAAGTTTTGCTTCAGTATATTATTAGTGGTTTACTAATAGGTTTATGAGAGAAGGGTTTGTTTTTCCTAATGTGAAAATTGTGGGAATATATTTAAATCTCAAGTGGAAGCTAGAAATGTGAGGTTGTTGGAGAATATAGTGATTGACGTTAGTTAGGTGGCAACTTGTGTCGACAAGGTGACTGTGGTTGATTACAAGGTGACTGTACTCAGTTACAAGGTGACTGTATGTACCCAAAATTGTAAGGTACTGTACTGCCAGAACAACGTGACAAGTGCCCATATGATGATACAGGTCTCCTCGCAAGGTGTTCAGAATCTGGAAAAGATCTCCAAGTGTGCGTTAACATCCCGCATGCCCCGCTTAGCCCCCGCGTGCTTTGTTTTTCCCCTTTCCCCACTTTTCTTGGCCTTTTTCTCTTCAGTGACGAAACTGCCGCCCTCCATGGGCGGCGGTCTCATGACCACCGCCCTGATAAGGGCGGCGGTCCTGTAACTTCTGCACTACTCAGAGCGGCAGTCCTTTACTCATTTTCCAGAAGGTGTTTTAACGCGACTCACGTAAAAATCAACGTTTCACCAACTTTTCCTTGCCGACTTGGGCTTGCATTTATGTTTTTGGTCCCCTGGAATAGTGTTTGGCCATTGTTTATAGTTTTAGAGTTCAGTTTGGTTTTGATCTTTGGGTGAATGAAAAGCTATAAATAATTGGTTTGTGCACAAACAAAAGGTCGGCCCCTCATTCACTTCTCATTTCTTCATTTCAGTAATTCAGTCTTTTATTTTTCATAGAAGCCATAGTTTCATTCCTTTGCATGTTTAGTTGGCATTGTTCAGCTGTTGGTAAGCCACAAATCCATCTTGTGCAAGCAGTGTTGTTGTTTCACCCAATCCATTGGAGTAGAATAGCTTAGGAAGCCATTAAAGTTGCAGGTTTTACTCCTCAAACAGGATAGTTTCAGGTTCGGGATGCTTTATGTTGCATGACTCGACAATAAATCCCACTAGGAATTCCATAAGCCAAGCTCTGTACTCTTGCAATATCCCTCTCCTACTCGCATTATATTCAATCTGCATTCTGAGCTGCCTTTGTCCCAAAATCTACTTTCGTTGATGCTAGCATTACACGCTTTTCTGGATTCACGTGAACACAAAGGAACAAGGAGATCACACTGAGGGGACAAGATCACACACACCATCAGATTCGCCACTGTTCTGTGGAATCTTGGTTCTAGCTTTCAAAGTTCTAGTTAGAATCATATCAACTAGAGTAGTTAATTGCTTCATTTCAGTAAATTCTATTCTCGATATTGCCAGGGAAGCTGTGGGGATTGATAGTTTCTGAGAAACTATGATTCACTCCTCACTTCTGAGGTAGGATCCAGAATCTTATAAATAGATTAGATGAGCTATTTTATTGTTTAGAATAGATCTACAAATTGCACAGGAAAATAACTACACTCGGTTATTTTGTTTGTTTTAAATTGTTATTTAGTTGTTATTTCTAGATATTTTAAATAGCTACTTTCTTAAAATCATATAATCAGAAAATACAAAAATAGAAGTTATATATATGTTTTAGATTTATTCCACGTAGTTAAAAATTTGCTTTTGTTGCAGTTAGATTTACATTATTGTTTTGTATGACAATCACGGGACCTATGGAGCCCAGGGAATACGTATTTGAGGCAATTGTGCCTCAACCCAACCTCGTCACAACAATAGTTGACATAGATCAAAATCTCAGGATCCAAGTCTTACAAACAACAATGGATTTACGACTGATCAGCTCTCAGTTGAGGGGATTAAATATAGAAGACGACCAGGCACACACGTTTTGGTAAAATCAACCGAACTACAAATTACCTTAGGAAAACATTCACATCACTGTAGAAGTGTTCGAAAGAGAACAAACCTTTGGTTGTGATCCTTTGGTCCCATAGCCAGATGCAGGAGACACTCTTACAGACATAGATACTAGTTTAAGGATCCAGGTTGCACGAACGACTGTGAGATATTCCGAGAAAATCACACAGTTATTGAGTCTAAACATAGAAGCTGAGAAAGCGTACGATTACTGGATACTAGGGATTAGGACTTGATTCCACGCATGACCATAGCAGGTCCACAACAACTGTGAATCTACGGTTGTGACCCAGAAATCCCACAGCCCAATGAGTCCATAGGAAAATTAGACATAGACACTGGCCTACGCACACTAGTATTCCAGTCCACTCCACTTCCACCCATCATCATCGAACAATTATCCTTGTTGGACACAACAACTAACAAAGCTAGAGAGTTCTGGACTAGGCCAAAGAACCATCCATAGAATTAACTACATTTACCATTCACCATATGACCCTGTCCGGAGAAATATATGAAACTATCCCAGTTCATTTTCCACGTATTCCACAACCCATAGATCGAATCACGCAAGAGCTCGATATTGATTGGAGCCTTCGAGCATTCATCCTTGCCGATCGATCTATCACACCAGTTTAGGTTAGAAGGGCCTTCTTTTCCTTAGATTCGCAAATTCCATTAGTGCGTATTGAAGATATTAGATTACCAAACTAGCTTGTCTGCACTCTCGTACATATTCCATCCCCACCGGCTATCTCGGCACGACCTCGGGAGGTCGGGTACGCGGAAGAGTTACTTGTAGATTCCCACGCTCGCTTGTCGCTCCTCCTTGGCCTCAAAATTGGTGAACCCGACGTGAAACAAACAAAATTAGTGAAGCTGACGTGAACTTCCTACTTTCTCATCCAGAGTCATAGTATTACGTTTTATTTCAAGTTTAGTTTACTTTTCATCTTCTCCGCCTTATTATCTTTAACGAATCATTTTCGCTCTCTCCCATTATTCTGCGGGTATTCATATACCCCCCGAATATGTCGGGATTCGATGCATATGGCAGAACCCTCTTGGGTCTTGAGGCATACTACGCCCAACAAAATAGGCAATCATCACCCTCACTCTCAGTAAGGGGGGGACAACTACTCAACTAATCAGTTGTCAACACAAAATCCAAGAATCAGATATAATTCATCTTTTCAAAATGAGGAGTTAGATCAACCCCCTCAAAAACAACAAACAGAGCCTTCAGGCTCAAATAATATGACGTTTACCGGAGAATCTGGTTCATCTCCTCAGATGCTACTTAGACCACAAATTAGTAGACAATCAAACCCATACCTGGTCTTAGATGATGAACAGTCAATACGTTATCCTAGGAGTGAACAACACTCTCGGGGTATGTACCCACCTATAGGAGGTTTACAAACACAACCCGAGGTCTCTTTTCAAGAAAATACCTCTATGCCACGGCATATAGGAAATACTCTCGGAGAAACTTGGCAGGACAGCGATCATTTCATAGCAGGATATCACATGCCTATACAACACCAGGGTATACAACAAATGCCGCTAAGGCAAAACACCGTGACTTCACCAAATGAAGTCATTTCAACGTTAGTAGAAAAAGTGAGAGGGTTAGAACTTGCTCAAGCAAATCAAAATTCTCAGTTCATGCAAGCAGGAAGTTCCAATCCTCCACACCACCCTGGCCAAGTAGACCTCCTCACAGGAGTAGGCACGTTAGGCATGCCTCCTCAGTATCCACAACAAACGCCAACTAGGCCCATCATCTCTAACACCATTCCTCCTGGTCTAGTATCAAACAATCCATTCCTCGACAATACCCCGTCATACTTAAACATGTACTCCAAATCACCACAAGGAGATATGTTCTCCTCTCCCGGAATTTTTTCTCAAACGCAGGGACTTCCCTATGCGTCTGCCAACACATACGCTGCACCATATCAACAACCCATCCCACCACCACTCCCTCAGCAACCACCATCAATGGTCGAAACCTATGCGATAGGGACTTATTCAAAATATTTGAAAGAGCCCCTAGACTTCACCATACGAACTGTCATGCTTCCAAGACCCCTTCCCGATTTACCAAAGTACAAAGGTGAGGGAGATCCAAACGCACATATCAAAGCTTAAGCTACAGCCATACGCGAACTACTCCATTGGGATGGGGTTGTTGCTAAAATATTCCCCAAAACCTTGGAAGGCATTGCTCTCGACTGGTATTATAGAATACCTGAGGCTTCCATCCATTCATTTAAACAAATCGTATCAGAGTTCATTAAGGAATTTGACATGAACAAACTTTTAAGAACAGGAATCAGGGAATTCTTGCACATTAAACAAGAACACAATGAATCTATTGCCCATTTCATCCAGAGGTGGCGTACAGTTCTTTATTCTTCAGCAAGTGCTCCCAATATGGATCAGATGGAACTATGCGATTTATTCCTTCATTCTCTCAGCAGAGAAGTGAAATAAGAAGTCCAGAATTTCCCATTACGAACTTACGATGAGGTACTGGAGAGTGCTCTTCAAATAGATCAAGCAGCGATTGATAGTGGTCACAAAACATATGGAGCAAATGGGAGGTTAATTACCCCCAATCAGAACACTACAAATTATCCCACTACCACAAACGTCAATCAAGGACCTAAAATCCTTAGCAAAAATTGGGGTGTAACAACTGATGGAGTAACCGACCAGCCCAAGAAGGTAAATGTTGTCAATACTCCATCACAAGTAAACAACCAACGAAACAACAACTTTACCCCGACGATCAATACAGTGGATTTTAACCATCCACAACAACAACAACAACAGTGAAATCCCATACAAGGGCCAAGCCAAAACTCATTTGGTTATCAAAACCAAAGCCAGAAACAACAAATGCAAAACTTTAATCCTAATAGGAAACAGTTTGATCAGAGTTTTAGGCCACAATATACACCAAACCAACAAACCAGGAATTACAATCCCAATTCATTTCATATTGTGGTTTCCACAAGATTCGAGGTCATGATACTAGAACGTGACGTGACTACAATAAATTCATGCAACGTTTGTCGGAAGAACAAAGACAGTTCTTCACAGATTTGTTTTTGATAGATCTCGTGTCACCACCACCAAACACGCTCGCAAGGGCAGTTTCCCCTCAGAATGCTCCCCTCAAGATCTTTAACGATCCATTCCCAAATCATGATAATAGCAGACTAAATCCAACTGGGACGAACAAGGGTGCAATGACGGGAAACAATGATCATGAAGCCTCGACTTCACTAAATCCATCAGTTGCGCCACAATTAGGAAATCAGCCGAGACCCAAGATAGTCAGTCTGGTAGAACTAGACACTGAACTACCTATCGAAACTATAACAAGAACACGAGAGTATTTCTCTCAACCAAGCCCAAGTCACCTGCCAGAAATAGAAAAGAGTCAACAAATAGTAGAAAAACCCGTAGGTGCCTATGATTTAATTAGTGACCTAACAAAAACCTTCTCGCACATTTCATTTTTAGACTTACTAAAAAACTCTCCTACTCACAGGGCTGCTCTTTTAGAAGCATTAGGTTTAGGTCATCTAATTAACATCACTCCACCTCCTGAAACACAAGTAAATCATGTAGATTTTGATATCCACCCTCCGGGGTAGCTGGACAAGGATGTCGAATTCATATTCGAAATAAATAAAATGCCTACAGATGCTGAGATCACACGCCGAGGCGATCCAGCCTTACACTTACAAGTATGGGTTTTATAATAACTACGTAAAACGGGAAATGGTTGACGATGTGGCCCCAGTTAACATAGTCCCCTTCTCTTTCCTCCAAAAACTAGGATATGGGGAAAGAAACTGTTCCACCACTCGAAATACATTGAGAGGCTATGATAGCCTTAAAGCTACTTCGATAGGAACTATAATACTACCGGTCACCTTAGGACCCAAAAAAATCCTGACTGAGTTTTATATTATAGATCGGGAAACTAATTATAATATGATCCTCAGCCGACCATGGATACACCGAATGAAGGAAATCCCTTCTACGTTATTCCAAGAAGTAAGATTCCTGCATCTACGAAAGGTGTTTGTAGCCAAAGGCGATCCAAAACCTTTCGATATACACCTAGCTGGCTTAAAGAAAAGACCAGGTGTGCACTCGGAATTTGAACTTCCAACAAACCAACTTAATAAACCCATTGACGCAAAACCAGAGGAGAAGTTGGTACCTACAACGGATCTTGAAACTATCAGCATAACCAAAACAACCCCAACCCCTAAAGATAAGACTAACACTATAGAAACATTATCATTAGGGACTACTGCAAAAATCGTTGAGTTAATAGAACAAGATTTACCAATGTTCTTACCATTTGATTCAGTAGGCATAGGATATTCCCTAGGTGTTGGTTCCCTTCCAGCAGAGGACCTCTGCATGGTAGAAGTAGAGTGCGCAAACGCAGCAGATACCCCAACATCTATACTCCCGGCTAAGTATTGGACTCTCCATTTCGATGGAGCTAAATGCCGTTATGGAGCAGGGGCAAGTATAATTCATACTTCACCCGAAGAGAAAGTCCTGCCATTTGCCTTTAAGCTAAATTTTGAATGCACAAACAACGGCACTGAGTACGAAGCCCTCCACCTTGGCCTCACCTTAGCCAAAATAATTGGTATTGATAACATCAGAGTCTTAGGAGACTCGCAATTAGTGATAAACCAAGTTTCTGAAGTATACGAAACCAAATCCGAACACTTGCAACTTTACAAAAAAGTTGTATTAGATTTAAGCAAGGCGTTTAACTTTATATCCATTGAAGCAATCCCGCGAGAGAAAAATCTTCTCACCGATTCAATAGCAACTTCAGCATCACGTTTTACTCCAAGCAATGAGCTAGAGGATACCCATTTCACGGTATCCATTCGTGATGAACCATTGATAAAAACAATGACAAATACCCTTTTAAACAGAAGTGAATCTACCATTATGGATCATGTTAATAGTGATGTGGCTACTTTGGATTACTTAAACACCTATGTAGCACTACATCTCTCCCATCATATGCTAGATTTGTCCTTAATTCCACATTCGTCTTCCTATTTTAGAAATCCCATGATGGATCTCCCCTCACGAATGGAACCTAGCATATACGTAGTAGAAAATGGGGATGATTTGGATTTACCTCCCGCACCACCTGAGTTTGAAGAGGGTAATACCTCTTTGATCGAAGAAACAATCGATGTCAACATCGGAACAGAAGATGAACCAAGGATTTTGAAATTAGGGTCCTCGTTAACCCCAGAAGAAGTAGAAATACACACTCAGATCCTCAAAGAACATCAGAAAGCGTTTGCATTTAATTATAAGGAAATGATAGGAGTTGCACCCCACATTGCGGTGCACAACCTCGTCACTAAATCAGATGCAAAGCCAGTTAAACAAAAATCAAGACCCATGAAACCCAAGGTAGCTCTCATGGTAAAGGAGGAGGTAATAAAACTCCTCTAGGTAGGATTCATCAAACCAGTCGACTACTCCCAATGGGTATCTAACATCGTTCCCGTTCTCAAGAAGAATGGGAAGATACGCATCTGCATATATTTTTGAGACATCAACAAAGCATGTCCTAAGGACGACTTCCCGTTGCCATCTATTGATGTCATTGTTGATGCAACAACTAGGTTTGAACTTTTGTCTCTCATGGATGGATTCTCGGGATACAATCAAATCAAAATATCTGAGCAAGATCAAGCTAAAACTATGTTTATAACTCCTTGGGGAACCTATTGCTATGTTGTTATGCCATTCGGTCTCAAGAATGCTGGTGCTACGTACCAGCGAGCTATGACATATATATTCCACAATTTAGTTCATAAAATCATGGAATCCTACGTAGATGACTTGTTGGCTAAGGCCAAGAAGCGTTGTGACCATCCGGAAGTACTCCACGTCATTCTTTCACGCCTAATAGAATACGGAGTCACGCTAAATCCAGAGAAATGCGTCTTTGGCGTAACAGGAGGAAAGCTCCTAGGTTACATCATATCTTCACGAGGGATAGATGTTGATCCAAAAAAAATTCGGGTTGTCCTCGAAATGGTCCCACCTTCGAATGAATCTGGAATCAGGTCGTTTCTTGGAAAACTGGGTGCAATCCGGAGATTTATCCCGGACTTGAGCTTCGTCATTCATCCAATCAACAATTTTCTCAAGAAGGATTATAGCATTGATTGGACAGAAGACTGCAATGAAGCTTTTGATGCAGTTAAGCGTTTCCTATTGTCACCACCTACGCTAATGCCACCTAAGCTAGACCGCCCGTTAATTTTGTATTCACGAGCTACCAATGTCTCGCTGACCTGTATCTTGGCCCAAAAAGACGATGACAAGAGAGAACGTGTGATTTATTTCATTAGCCGAACACTGCTCGACTATGAAACATGCTATACACAAGCAGAACGAGAATGTCTCGCCATAGTCTTTGCAACCAAACGCCTAAGACATTATATGTTAAATCAAGAAATGAGGGTCATGGTAAAAACGGACCACATACAAACTTTCCTCACACAAGGATCCTTGTCTAAAAAGGCTGGGCATTTTATAACCTTAATGGGGGAATTCGAATTAACATTTATAAATCAGAAGTTGGTTAAAGGACAAATCATCGCAGATTGGTTAGCTGATAACCCATTAGATGGAGACGATTTAGTAGATTTAGACTTTCTAGATGAGTGCGTATACTACATAGAAACCCAACCCTCTATCTCTAAGTGTCCCTGGTACGCTGATATCATTAATTATATCATGGACCATACATATCCGGAAGGAGTTACACCGCAACAAAGAAGACGGTTACGTATTATTGCATCCAAATACGTCATCATAGAGCAAGTACTCTACCGAAAAGCATTCGATGGAATGCTCCTAAGATGTGTCGACACAGAAGAATCCAAGAAGATTCTCCATGAATCCCACAGTGGAATATGTGGATCCCACTTTGGTGGCCATGCCACCGCTCGAAAAATACATCGAATGGGCTATTTCTGGCCCACTCTAGAACATGACGCAATAGAGTTTGTACGTAGGTGTCATAAGTGCCAAGAATTCTCCCATGAGATCCACATGCCGGCACAAGCTCTGCAACCAATCGCTACTCCATGGCCCTTTTCTACATGGGGTCTAGACTTAATAGGGAAATTCTCTCCCTCATCCACAGACGGCCATAATTTTATAATCACGGCCACTGAATATTTTACCAAATGGGTAGAGGCTATGCCTCTTACTACTGTACCTGGTTCTGTAATCGCCAAGTTCATTTTGAACCAAATCATTTACAGGTACGGTATCCCACAAATCATTATCTCCGATAATGGAACTTCTTTTAAGAATGAAGAGGTTCGCGAACTATGCAACAAATTTAAGATAAGCCATCATACGGCTTCCTTGTATTACCCTCAAGCCAACGGACAGGATGAAGCGACGAACAAGACACTGAAAGCCATTCTCCTTTAAAATGTGAAAGAAAACAAACGAGATTGGCATTTGAAGTTATATTCGGCCTTGTTGGCCCACCGAACCTCAATAAGAACACCAACGGGAGCCAATCCTTTTTCACTAGTGTTCGAGGCAGAGGCAGTTCTCCCACTCGAAGTTGAAATACCCAGTCTCCGCATTTCATTACAAGGGATTCTGGATGAAGACGCTTACAGAGAAGGACGTATTTCCCAACTAGAAAGCCTATATGAAACTAGGTTAGATGCTGAACAGCAACATAGAATCTATGCTGACCGGATGTGCTGGCAATACAACAAGAAGGTCTATGAACGTGACATATACGAAGGTGATCTAGTTCTAAGGCTAGACAGCCGAATTGACAAGAATACCGGCGAAGGAAGGAAATTCCATCCCAAATGGTTGGGCCCATACCGAGTCATGAAAGACTACGAAAACGGTGCATACCTCTTATGTACGCTAGAAGGTGAGGAATTTTGTGAAACAGTCAATTCCCTGCACCTCAAGCGGTTCTACGCATAAGCAGCTAGCACTACTTATATATATTTACATTGCATCTTCATACAGATTAAGATCATTTTGTCCACTTGTCTCTTACATAAATGGTGATCAAGGAATCTATTCTCAAAGCAATTCATTACAAACTCATGATATTTTTGGCATAAACTCTTTAATCATACCTCTCCATTTTCATGATGTCATCAAATTATCTCGGAATCATTTTATCAAATAAACCTAGATATGACAAAGTCTTAAATGGTAACCATACCAAGATCTGCAAGTTTATTCTTGCTTTGATTTCTTCTTAGGGTAGGTGTCTTGCCTATGGTCTGTTCTAGAAGCTTCATGGTGTCACATCTACCCCCATATATATATATATATATATATATATATATATATATATCTCTTTGGAAATAAGCACATACTGACGTTTTACTCAAATAAACAAGTCAAAAAGTGATTAAACAGAAAATTTTAATTTTACACATTTCCTTGCCCCACCAACCTTCGGTGATGAGCTTGCGTCTCTTAGTAGTGACGTAGGGTTGGGAAAGGATGGAAATGCCCTTACTCACCTATGCTTTCCCCACGGTGTTAAACCCACGCTTCTTACTAGTAGCATGGGGCAAAGTGTAGGGAGTCCTCTTGACAAATAAATGCAAATGGTCATACATAAACAATTCAAACTTTGAAACTTTGAGTCAAAAATAAATGAATCAGATGTTCAAAATTCCAAGAGAGTTAAAAACCCTAAAAACCTAGATTTTGTCTACTATGTGGCCATCTACGGATCTAAGTCTAGATAAACCGCAAAGTAAGTTGCATTCTAAACTATGAAGTCACTCGGGTAGAGTAAGCTTGTAGCTTCCAATTTGGTTCCACCAAAGCTTTGTCTGTCTTTCATCACTATCATTTCAGCTACACCTCATAACTTGTGCCCTTTCTAGCTCTCGGTGATGAGCCCTCGCATCTTACTAGTTGCGTGGAGTTAGGAGTGGGGCAAGTTTATTTGTTCATCGTACTAGTTTGTACTCATCACTTTGCCAAAACAAACATGAGGTATCCAAAATTGCTTATAGAAGCTAAGATTCAAAATCACATTATATCTACATATATCAGCATCATGAAATACACAAAAGGAAACAAACATTTGCATCATTTGTTCTCCATTACATACATTCTAAAAAGCATATAAACATACATTGTAGTATACATAGGGAAACTGGAAATAGAAAGGAAACCATGAGTGCCAAGATTTTGATCCAGAACGAATGCGTATATATAAATGATCAATGTTTATATACAATGCCATCATGCGCTAAGCATGGTCAAAACGCTCAAAGAGCCCGTGATATACAAAAGAATATATAATACAAAATACACAGGAGCCAAGTGGCCTCTCAATCCCTACGCGATCCCTCCAAAGGTGCACGCCCACGCCTAGGACTCCGGCTACGCCGGCGCTCTGAATGTACAGAGGGCTCAGGGTCCCGAGGAGCAGCCGCAGTCTCACCATGAGAATGGCTCCTCATCAGACACTCAGCCGTCCTGAACCCCGCTAGCTCGGTGCGAAGGTTCGATACCATCCTGGCCACATGCCAGACTGGAGAAAAGATGTCGGTATGCCTACCGGCTGCTGAAGGCTCCCCAGCGTCTACGGACAGCTCTGCATTGGTCCTATCCATGGGGATCATCAGGGAATCAGTACATACCCTACGGATCGAATCCCGCCACTCATCAACAGTCTCTGCAAACAAAGGAGAAAACGAATTAGAAACTAAGCAAGAAACTAAAAGATACAAAATAACAACTAAGGAGAGCCTACAAGTAAACATTAAAAGGGAGAAAGGGTAACTTACTCGGATCACCAGGCCTCCAGGATGGGTCGCTGGGGCCGGCACCTTCTGCGGATGCCGCTGCCGACTGAGGGGTTGTTCCTATGGTAGGAGCAACGTGACGCCCCACAACGAACTCATCCTCTCCACCATGGCCCTGGGAGAGTGGCTCCTCTGAAACTAGAGTATCCCTCGCTACGCTCTACTCAGCCCCTCTTTACCTGCATGATATCCTGAGTGTCATGCCACTCCGAATCGTTGTCCTCTGTCTCGCCCCCCCGTAAACTCCTCAGACTCGAAGTATACCTCTATAGGGTCATCGCTGCTATGGGCAGGACCCACGGAAATCCGAAGAAAAGGTGCCCGAGGCGCACCGGCTCTCCCTCTAGCATGAACTATCCTCCTGGCTACAATAGGAATGCCAGGAGTAATCATTTTCCAACCTTGGCCTCTAGGCCCCCCTCTAGCCTCACGAACTAATCTATAGACTGGCGCCACTGGGGGAAGCATACCTGTATATGGTAGGCCAAACTGCTGAGGAACCCGGCCAAAGGGGTGCACCTCCACTCATCCCACTCTATCAATGAGCTGCCCTGTGGTGGAGTAGGAGATCAAGGTAAGAGTCTCCTCGCCCCATATGCCCGCCATGGTCTGATACCGTGTCGCCTCCATGGCGGCAGTAGTCAGGGAGGCAACTGGCTGATGAGGTGCTCTAAGCACCGACATGTCTGTCCATCTGGCTGCCCTAACAGCTCCAGGATTTGCCACCTCACCACCCCTGCCATAAGGGATGAAATGCTCATAAACCCAACTCATGACTAGATTCGGGTGGATCAATGACTACCCCTGTAAACAGACCACCCTGTATAGATCGTGGTAGGTGGTCCCAAGAATTTTTGCTCCGCAAGCGTATATTCGAATGTGCCCCTCTATCTGTGTAATAATGGGGGCCCAGCAGTATAATAATGTATCCCCTCCCTTGTCCCCGATCAGTCTCGAGGCAAGGATCCCCATGATGGCCTGTCGAAATACGGGGATGGGCAAGGAAGAAATAGATCAAACTCTCACCCCCTTCTTCGACCACGTGGAGATGGCTTCATCTCCCATATATGTCACCCATTGTGTAATCTGTGCCCATGAGCCTGTTGTCTCTAAAGTGAGCCGCCTCCCGATGATCGGTACCCCCAGAATGAGGTAGACATCCTCCAATGTAATGGTCCACTCGCCACGGACCCCTGGCAATCGGAAGGTGTTCCGATCTGCATCCCAATATGAAAACAAGTCACAACGGATGTGACTAGATGGTGTAACATGGGGCACGCGTGATATGTGCAATATGTCAGCTCTCTGAAGCGTGTCCTCCTCATCCTGTGAGAGGATATCTAATACTCTTGGGAGCCAATCACACTCCCTCTCTCTACTCCAACGGATGTACTCCTCTCTCGCCTGCATACACCCAAAAACACACAAAACAAAGTAAGTTAGCATCCAGGAAATAGTGAGAAAATCATGTAAGCACGTAGAAATGCTAAAAAAGCAAAAACACTTTCAAAAAAAGGATTCTTTTGCATTATGTGTAAAACCGCTACCCTGAGCAGAGGGGCGGCTTTGTAACCACCGCTTTAAAGAAGGCAGTCATGTAACCCCCACCCTGAACAGGGCGGTGGTCATGTAAGCACGCCGCCCTGGCCAGGGCGGCGGTCGTGGCCCCGAAAACCCACGTGGGTTTTTAACCTAAAAAGGCCTAAAAAGTGCAAAAAACAACCATTTAACCTAAAAACAGAGCCTACCCAGTAGGCGCCCCCCCCTAGGTGGACCTTTTAACACTAGCATTTTCAAAAATGACCCCCCCATTGCAAAGAATTTAGCATTTCAAATTTAAGGGTGGTAAAAACAATAAACTGAAGAAAACTAACCTGTGATCGCTGAGGTCGGTGTTCCGCATGTGGAGGCATGATCATGATCTCGTTGCGGATGTTTTCACTCTACTCACGCAAGAAACCATCACCGTGGGTCCCAGAGCTCAAAATCAACCAAATCGACTGGCGCAAATGAATAGGGAAAACGGGCCCACTTTCATATATATAGCACTTTGTTTTGTTTTAAAAATGACTCTTTCACAGGTTTGGAGCATTGATGGAGATAAGTTCCTATCCTCGCACAAATGGTACATTCTCATTCCTTGTTATTCTTAGCATTTATTTTTCAAACTATTGTATCTATCTGCACTTGAGTTCTCTTTTAATTTTACAGGTAGTGGGAATATTGGATGGCGTCATTTCAACACACGGACGTGTCAGGTATAACTTCTAACTTCCCATTTCAGGACTGTCATACTCGGACCCACCGTTTTACGCCTCTTCATGGCTAAAATGCTTCTCTGAGGGGGCAATATGTACGTACCCAAAATTGTAAGGTACTGTACTGCCGGAACAACGTGACAAGTGCCCCAATGATGATACAGGTCTCCTCGCAAGGTGTTTGGAATCCGAAAAAGATCTCCAAGTGTACGTTAACATCCCGCATGCCCCGCTTAGCCCCCGCGTGCTTTGTTTTTCCCCTTTCCCCTCTTTTCTTGGCCTTTTTCTCTTCAGTGACGAAACCACCGCCCTGCATGGGCGGCAATCCTGTCACTGCCATCCTGCTCAGAGCGGTGGTCCTTTACGTGTTTTCCAGAAGGCGTTTTAACGTGACTCACGTAAAAATCAACATTTCACCAACTTTTCCTTCCCGACTTGGGCTTGCATTTATGTTTTTGGTCCCCTTGAATAGTGTTTGGC